>OY294069.1:73526478-74813800 GCA_958510875.1 Endomychus coccineus | reverse complement strand
AATACTTGAACTGTCAGAAATACGAATTGGATGATTTTATTTTAGATAAGTTATTTTCTCATTTCAAATATTCATTTAAAATTATGGGTTATTCAAAGTCATGCTCATGAGGGAGAAAGGTATGAATATATGTTTCGACTAAATGTCATTATCGGAATATGTTGTCGAACCTGTCAAGTTGTTCATACACTTCATTACAACCTCATTAGATTGAAGATTTTGCAGATTTTTTATCTGGTGCTAATTTGACACTCGTATTCAAGTTTATGATCTCGTACTAGAGATGTTAAGACAATCCATCTCAAGCAGAACCCTGATTAAATGCATTTAAAATCTTAATAGTGTTATGGGCGCGGATAATTGATTGTGCATAGTATTAACAGAAGAGAAGTAGTGTTTCTTGTGATTTGTTTGATTCAATCGGATGAGTTCTGAACTAGATCGAAACGTAACTAAAACAAAATGATTGAACGTACGAACAGTACATTCATATGTAATCTCTCTAAATATGATCCATCAGGTTTATTTACGAATCACATGTCGGTGAAATTGCTCTAAACATCCTCAAAATAATAAGATCATAACGAATGAAACACATTGCTAATTTTAAAGTACCTATATATTATATTTTATTAATAAACATTTTGTGAATTTTATATTCTTGTTAAAGTGAATCAATGAATTATTTTTATAGAGTAGATGTTCATTCACGCGTTATTCCGTATCTTGTTTTCTACTGAAAGATGTCCGTTTTAGAAGAATATCCTTAATATTCTCTTATTTTAAATTTATTGTTTTTTTTTTAGGTTAGAATAGGTTATGTGTTAATACACCTAATTTGCAATTTTTTCATTACTAGATTCGAGTTTTTTGATAAAAGTTTATTTTGTAGTAGTGACAATCTAATATGTACACAAAAAACTACGTCAAATAGTCGTGTTAACCTTATCACAATCTATTTTCGTTGAAATTAACGATATTAAAAAGTAAATCTAACAAGAAAGCATTGAAAGTCTAACTAGTTGTTGATGTAACTAGATTGTACTTCTGTTACAGTAACATTCTCGCATGGAAAAGTAACTGTATGAAACAGTTCAATTGACCATACATATAGTTCATTTAGCAAATTCAGTTTGTTGGAACTATCGATATAAAAGTCAAGTTTGCAAGAATGTATCGAAAGTGAAACTAGATTTATGTTGTTGCTGTATCTAAATGAAACGTGGCCCATACATATTCACTGTTGTTCAGCTAACTATCTTTTAAGGAAACGTGACTATATCAAGAAATACTTCTTCTAACAAAATAAATAACCATTTGAACAATTTGGTTTCGTTAGAATAATTTGTCTAAATAGTCATATTGGCTAGAATATAGTAGCTCAATTTCAACAAGATTAACATTGTTGATGTAACTGGAAAATCAGTTAACTAGGCAACATTTGTTCACGTAACTACACATCTGGCTGGATGTGCCCATATTAAACGTAAGTCTTGTCAAAATTCTGGTTACTCCAACAAGATTTTTTTTCAGTGTAGCTATTAGAATTGCTCGTTCGATAATATACCCGTCGTTTCCTTTCATTATTACCGCCGTGAAGCATTCTCCTATTCAATTGTTTTACCTTATTAAAACCATCAGAGTACATAGACAGTCGATTATAGGATTTTCGTTAAGTACTATTTGTGGCCCTGAGAAGGGCCGATGATGATACTCTCGTTGGAAGAGTTGATTTATGCTTTCTTTTCGGTTTTCTTGGGCAGCAATACTGCTTGAATGTTAGGCAAGACTCCGCCTTGTGCGATGGTCACACCTGACAATAGCTTGTTCAATTCTTCGTCGTTGCGGATGGCCAATTGCAAATGACGGGGGATGATCCTTGTTTTTTTATTGTCCCGGGCTGCGTTACCGGCTAATTCCAAAACTTCGGCGGCCAAATATTCCATCACTGCGGCTAGATAGACCGGAGCTCCGGCACCTACTCGCTCGGCATAGTTTCCTTTACGTAATAATCTGTGGATACGTCCGACGGGAAATTGGAGTCCGGCACGACTTGAACGAGACTTCGCTTTTCCCTTGACTTTGCCTCCTTTACCTCGGCCTGACATAGTTTTTATCGTTTGTAGTAACAGTTGCCTGGAAGAATGTTGCGCGTTCCTCGACGAGCTGCTGATATGTGCACTCTTCTTGCTTTGCAGCTTGGTATTTATAACCGTTCGACGAACACCAATCGCGTCACGAGAACGGCGACGGCTCTAGGGGCGGAGTCTAGCTTGTAGCACGCTTTCATTTAAAAGCGTGTCGCGGAAATTTGTGCTTCCAGTTGTCGTTCTACTCTCATCGTTAGACAGTTATAATCATGCCACCCAAGACCAGCGGAAAGGCGGCTAAAAAAGCCGGTAAGGCCCAGAAGAACATTTCGAAGACTGACAAGAAAAAGAAAAGGAGGAGGAAGGAAAGTTACGCGATTTACATCTACAAAGTATTGAAACAAGTCCATCCCGATACTGGAATTTCAAGTAAAGCCATGAGTATCATGAACAGTTTCGTGAACGATATTTTCGAGCGAATCGCGGCCGAAGCCAGTCGTTTAGCTCACTACAACAAGCGATCCACCATTACGAGTAGGGAGATTCAAACGGCCGTTCGTCTTTTGTTGCCCGGTGAACTGGCAAAGCACGCGGTCTCCGAAGGTACCAAGGCTGTTACTAAATACACCAGTTCCAAGTAACGAGTTACTTGCACAGCGTCAAGTTCTACAGAAAAATCGGTTCTTTTCAGAACCACAATAAATTTATTTACGAACATTATCCCTTTCTACCGATATTACATATTCGACACTTTCAGGCTCAATCCTAAGTCCGTATGGCTGGATGAGATTATACAATAACTATGTTTGTTGATCGCTTCACCCTGTTCCAAATGGCTTATAAAGTCGTTCCTTTAAGTCAGCTCCGAACCCGGATTGATAATTAATTGGCTAGAGCTGCATATGGCCCTCCACGACGACTATCACTCTTGTCGATTGTTTGTCAGCAAGAGCTATACAAATTTCCCTTGTTACAAGGTAGATTGTCTCTTCCAATAATCTCGTAGAAATGATCATGTATGTTGAGGATCTTGAGACGTAATTTCTATTTCTACGTCTGCTCGTTCCCTTAGTGAACATCCTACACTTGCATACTGCTATACTTTTATCAAATACGACATAACGTAACATTCAATTGACGTGACAGAATCTCGTCCTCTGCTTGAGGATGCAATATGCTTTACTGAGGGATGTATATATATGTGTGTGTGTGTGTGTGTGTGTGTGTGTGTGTGTGTGTGTGTGTGTGTGTGTGTGTGTGTGTGTGTGTGTGTGTGTGTGTGTGTGTGTGTGCGTGTACATGTTGCGGTTCCGAAGGTCCGTCTTTTACAATTTCGAACATTACTACGGAATTCTCGTTGTCCCCAGTTTAAACTTGTCTTGATTTTCCGTGTGTACACCCTCGCGGAATTGAATTTCACACTCTTGACATTCCTAATTAATTTTCGATCAACAGTGTCGTTTGTCACTCGTTCTCAAGCGTTCTGATATCTGGAAAGACTTTACTTCTGTTCAGCTTTCTTTCTCCGCTACTTCGTTCCGATCGACTCTTACCTAATTTTATTTAAAGTAGCCTTTCAGATTCGCTTCCGGTCGGTTATACGTATTTGAAGTTTGCTTGCGACGTGTCGCAAAGTTCTACTTCCGAATTTTCCGAACGACCGTGGGACCTGACGTTAGGAAAATAGGTGAGTGGTCGAGGTATATTTTCGCATATCGAAAACACCGCGGCATAGTTCCTTTAATTCGATCATACCGAGATTGTAACGTACGACTTTGCGCTAATTATATCACCGTCGCTTAGACAACACCTTCGATCGCTTTTGCCTACAATGAAAAGTTAACATTTTCCCTAGCTTTTCCGCCACGACCGTCTTAAAATACGTATGTCTGTCTAGAAACGCGAAGTTGACGTGTCGGCCTTAAGGAACACGGCGTTATGTCGTCGATATACTTTATAAAAGTCTACTCGAAATTGCTTACATATGTCCCCGCTCATTAGCAATCCCAGAAAGCGAACTAGGAAGGACATGACGTTCGAAAATCAATCGAAATTTATATTCCTTCACACGTGTCTAAAAAATTACATCTGCCGGACAATTTCTACGCGCAGATTGCTTTTGTATTCGGTCGTCGACGTCCCACTCCTAAGCCGTCGCATGATATCCGTCCGTCAAATTAGCTTTGCCGTGCATCGCTAATTCGACTCATAGACTTCGTTGCTTTTCCCCGCTTCTAGCATATTCTCGTTCGGCACCTCTTACCGAATACAAAACTATCCCAGCCAATCAGAACTCGCCATTCTAACTTCAATTTACCAGAAACCTATAAAAGCACGCAGACATCGCTGCTTTGGAGGAGACCTTTCTGGACCTCCGGCTAGCCTAGATCTTCTACATCTTTGCTAGTCTTCTTCGCCGGACCTGCGGACAGCTCCCGATCCAGCGCTAGGAAACCAGACACCACTACACATCATTCTACACCCACGCAGACGTCACTACGCCTGACTAGCGGACCGCACCGGCCTAGCGCAAGCACAACGACTTCCTAGGATCCACGGCCGGACTCCGACCAGCGCTAGCGACACTGCAGCACACATCTACACTCGTAACCACATCGCGCGTTGAGCTTTACAGTCTTCTCAGACTTGGCCAACGCCCCTCAAACACACGCATTCCATTTCTACGGCCCGTGGCGCTACAACGAGCGGATAACCGACTCCAGGTTACTCTGCCTCGCATCGCAGAAGTAGGACACTTCGTCCCGGCACGTTCTCCGTCCCCTACGCGTCGCTACGTCCTCTCATACGAGACTAGCACCGAGGTGCGTCCACGGAAACTCCGGCTCACGTTGAGGCTCCTGCTCTCGAGACCCACGCGCGTTGCTAGACTGGCATTGCTTTCAACACCTCAACTGTTTGTTTTATTTCACACCCTACCTTATTCCTACCCTAGTGAGTGTAGCTAAGTAAGTGTAGGAAGTGCAACAACATCGCAGCAGCCTCCGCTAGGACATCACTTCATTTGGTAACAACAACAACCTACGCTACGAATACGAAATATTTCCACTTCTACATCGTGATCTTCGAATACGAGATTTTCCACTCTTACATTCATCAATCCACGCGCTCTACCACAACTGACCAAGCCGGTGCAGCTGAGGTTAGGCTCCGCCCACAAGCGACCTACAACCTATTGGTATCAATTGGCGCCCAACGTGGGGCTCGACTCTCATCGTGCAGATAGAGGACCCATGCAGACAAGATCACGGACAAAGGAACAAGCAACGCAACAAATGGATGAACCCAGGAGGATCAAAACCCCTCTGGAGGGGGACGCAGATCTCCAGTGGCGCCCATCATCACCAAACCAGCATACAACGTTTCTGAACGCCGAGATGTTGGACATCCTCAGGTGTATCAGCCAGGGAATAGCTGCGAAGCCCGCCGCTTCAGCTCATTTCAACACGGACATGCTGCCCACGTATTCAGGACTCCCACATCAGGATCCTAATACATTCTTGGACCAACTACGCGATTGGTTTCAAGACAACGACGTGCCTGCCAGGACCCAGACGCGCACAGCTGCAGCCAAACTGCAAGGTGAAGCCGCCGCCTGGTATCAGCCCCTACAGGAGTTGGAGTACTCATTTGGTGAGTTCTCCAAACGACTTCTCCACAGGTTCGACAGCCCAAGGGAAAGAGTCAGGTTGCTGAACCTACTCTTCAACACCACCCAGGCCCAGGACGAATCCATCGAGTTCTTCGTAGGACGCCAACGCCGTCTCTACAAGCGACTACTGCCCGACCATCCGGAGGAAGCCATCGTGGAACTACTTTCGATGATGTGTTCTCCGCAGCTCCAACAGGCTCTAGATGCGACGCTCTTCAGCACCATCGACGAGTTCCTAGACGCAGCACGACGCGTTGAGGATGGAATCTCACGCCGACAAGGATCAGGTAACTCTATCCAACAGGTCTACAGGCAGCCTTCTACAACCAGGGAACGAGTGATACCGACATCACCACGACTTCCGTCAGCACCGTGCAAGTATTGCCAGGGACCTCATTGGAACATCGACTGTCCAAGGAACCAGGGAAACTTGCAGCGGGCCGGAGCAACTACCGGCCCACACCCACATCAACATCACCAACAATCGAGACTACACCAGAGCTCATCACACCAGAACCTGAACAGGACGAACCAGCCACGCCACTAGGAAACAACAACGTTTCGGCGACCTGGAGCAACATCAGACTGTCGAACTCCAGGGTAAGTCAACTAACCTTTGTTCCAGCTATGTTCGCAGGTACACATCACAATGCACTCGTGGACACCGGTGCATCTCACAACTTCGCATCATCGCGGATTGTGACCAACTTCATGCCACGCAAGGACATCGAAGTACAGCTCGCAACACACAGCAGTCCAATCAGCGCATTGGGTCTCGCGACGTTGCAGTTCAACATCGGAAGTCTCGAATACATCGGCGACTTCATCATTCTCGCGGACTTGGCCGAAGACATCGTCCTTGGACAACCATGGCTCCTTCAACAGGAAGTCACAATCGACTACGGAAGCGGATGCCTCCACCATGGAACCAACGAACTTCGCGCCACACTGCATTGGACATCTCCACATGCACCACAGTCTCCAGAAGATGTCACAGTCCCGGACAACGAACTTCCGCATGAAGAACATCATCAGGACATCCCTGAAGCTCACTGCAGTGACAGGATGCTCCCACAACCAGGATTCGATCAACAGGACATCCCCCAAGCTCCACGCAGCAAGAGGATGCTCCCACCACAGCTCTCCGTCATTCAAGCCCCGCCGCTTAATGCAGAGACCAAGACAGCCCAACTTCGAGATGCTGACAACACGTCCAGCATCAGGAATTGGCATCACAACATCCTAGGACAAGGACCACAGCTCCCACACCCGGATGCAGAGCCACACCGACCCAGGATATCAGCTCCAGAGCCTGAGCCACATCAGCCAGCCGAGCCTCCTGACGGTCAACCCGGACGCTCAGCTCACTGCTCTACAAGCTACAAGCCACTGCCTACGCGGGCGTAAGCCAGGTGAGTCTAGTAAGTTAGTGCCAGTGTTCGCGAGTGTCCCCAAAAACATGATAGAGACATGCACATGCTCATTTTTATGTCATATTGTATTGTATTGTACCATTACTGCATATTTCATATTATGTTCATGTCAACTATTCGGTCTGAGTTTTCTGCAGTTTCCTTAGACACTAGCCGGAATCGGGAATAGTTCTTTTTGTATTTTTAAGACGCACTGCAGGCGCGCATTTTCACAATAAATAACAGCCGATCTAGCAATGCGCAACAAAGTCTCCAAAGAGAGGGGCGACTGATATCCGTCCGTCAAATTAGCTTTGCCGTGCATCGCTAATTCGACTCATAGACTTCGTTGCTTTTCCCCGCTTCTAGCATATTCTCGTTCGGCACCTCTTACCGAATACAAAACTATCCCAGCCAATCAGAACTCGCCATTCTAACTTCAATTTACCAGAAACCTATAAAAGCACGCAGACATCGCTGCTTTGGAGGAGACCTTTCTGGACCTCCGGCTAGCCTAGATCTTCTACATCTTTGCTAGTCTTCTTCGCCGGACCTGCGGAGAGCTCCCGATCCAGCGCTAGGAAACCAGACACCACTACACATCATTCTACACCCACGCAGACGTCACTACGCCTGACTAGCGGACCGCACCGGCCTAGCGCAAGCACAACGACTTCCTAGGATCCACGGCCGGACTCCGACCAGCGCTAGCGACACTGCAGCACACATCTACACTCGTAACCACATCGCGCGTTGAGCTTTACAGTCTTCTCAGACTTGGCCAACGCCCCTCAAACACACGCATTCCATTTCTACGGCCCGTGGCGCTACAACGAGCGGATAACCGACTCTAGGTTACTCTGCCTCGCATCGCAGAAGTAGGACACTTCGTCCCGGCACGTTCTCCGTCCCCTACGCGTCGCTACGTCCTCTCATACGAGACTAGCACCGAGGTGCGTCCACGGAAACTCCGGCTCACGTTGAGGCTCCTGCTCTCGAGACCCACGCGCGTTGCTAGACTGGCATTGCTTTCAACACCTCAACTGTTTGTTTTATTTCACACCCTACCTTATTCCTACCCTAGTGAGTGTAGCTAAGTAAGTGTAGGAAGTGCAACAACATCGCAGCAGCCTCCGCTAGGACATCACTTCATTTGGTAACAACAACAACCTACGCTACGAATACGAAATATTTCCACTTCTACATCGTGATCTTCGAATACGAGATTTTCCACTCTTACATTCATCAATCCACGCGCTCTACCACAACTGACCAAGCCGGTGCAGCTGAGGTTAGGCTCCGCCCACAAGCGACCTACAACCTATTGGTATCACGCACCGACCAGAATTTATACTTGTGTACGCCCCGTCGTAGGTGCCGTAACGTGACAGAGAACTATTACATTGTCGATTCTTCCCGATTTATCTAACTACCACGTCTGTATCAATGGCAGATCTAGCGAGCCAAACTACCGCCGCTTCGGCCCCGGATTCACCGACTAAGAAAGAAAAGAAAACTAAAAATGCTTCGCCTCGCACGAAACCATCTCATCCTCCAACATCCGAAATGGTGAATAACGCGATAAAAGGCTTGAAGGAAAGAGGCGGTTCTTCGTTACAAGCTATCAAGAAATACGTCGCCGCTAACTACAAAGTTGACGCTGAGAAAGTGGCCCCTTTCATCAAGAAATATCTCAAATCTGCCGTCGCTTCAGGATCTCTCGTACAAACGAAAGGCAAAGGAGCTTCCGGTTCTTTCAAACTCGCCAACGCCACTTCGGCCGTATCGACCGAGAAGGGAGCTGCGGCGAAATCGAAGAAAGTGCCTTTAAAAAAGACTACGGCTGCGGCCAAATCGGCCAAGAAAGCCACCGTTTCGAAAACGGCCAAGACTCAGGCCGAAAAGAAAGCAGCGTCAACCCCGGTGAAAGCAAAGAAACCGGCCGCGGAAAAGAAAGTGGCCAAAGCGAAGACTCCTTCGAAAGTTAAGAAATCGAACAAGTCGCCGACGAAGAAGCCCAAAGCACCCAAACCGAAGACTGCCAAAGCTGTCACGACATCTACGAAAGCCAAAAAGGCCGCTTCACCGAAAAGGAAAAAGTGAACGACCGGTATCGTAGTACTTCCTGAAAGCTACTACATGAATACTTCAAACGTACAATGGCCCTTTTCAGGGCCACAACTACCATAAAACAGAAATTTCCACTTTTAACGACCTGTCGTTGATAGTACTTCTAAAGATACTTTTCACAATGTGCCTGTCCGAATAATATAAGAAATTTGAATTTACAGCTCTGTTGTCTCGACAAGCGCAATGTTTCGTTTCTTATAATTTCCGCATAACGAAGCTATTTCATATATCAGGCGGATTGCGTCCCGTAAAATATCTAAATTGAAGATATAAGAATTCTCACGGCAGTATATATGATATGAAATTATTTAACGAATCTTACTATGACGATACCTGTATCTTTGGAACCTTTCTACTCGTCTCGTAGAAACGATCTTTCGATTTTACTTACTATTCTCATTTTCTACTCTTCTTCATGTTCGATTATCGACGTTCCTTTTGGAACTTATAAATTTGATACGATATCGATTAGGTCAACGATATTATTTCGAGTGACGTGAAAATAGAAATCTCGACTATTAATTCGTATTGTGGTTCTGAAAAGAACCGATTCGTTATTTTTAATTCAGCGTCTGCATTCCGTCGATTGCTTAGGCCCTCTCTCCGCGTATACGTCTTGCCAATTGAATGTCCTTGGGCATGATCGTCACACGTTTGGCATGGATGGCACACAGATTCGTGTCTTCGAAAAGTCCTACTAGATAGGCTTCGCTTGCTTCCTGTAAAGCCATTACCGCGGAACTCTGGAAACGGAGATCCGTCTTGAAGTCCTGAGCGATTTCCCTCACGAGACGTTGGAACGGTAATTTACGGATGAGCAGCTCGGTACTTTTTTGATAACGACGAATTTCCCGGAGGGCGACTGTGCCCGGGCGATAACGATGAGGCTTCTTTACACCTCCGGTGGCTGGTGCACTCTTGCGGGCGGCTTTTGTCGCCAACTGTTTACGCGGAGCCTTGCCTCCTGTACTCTTACGAGCAGTCTGCTTGGTACGGGCCATCTGATTGTTGTAGCTGGTTATAAAATTATAAGTTGTCGCTGATTTAACTAGCGCCGGTCGATCCTCGTCCGAGCTCAATTCCAATATTTGTGTTAGATCACAGGGTCTACCTCGCCTTAAATAAGTTTCCCGGTTCTCCGTTGCTTTACCGAGCTACTTCATTCGTTGGATATTTCGCGGAGAGGCGTGGCCTAACGCGCACTATTTAATAAATTCCAGCTTGACAAACGGGCCATTCAGTCGGCGCTTTCCGTTCAACTACAACGTTACATTCTACTCGTAAGAAATATATTAGAAGATGACCGGTCGTGGTAAAGGAGGTAAAGGTCTGGGCAAAGGTGGAGCCAAGCGTCATCGCAAGGTGCTTCGTGACAACATCCAGGGCATCACGAAACCAGCTATCAGACGGTTGGCCCGACGTGGAGGTGTCAAACGTATCTCCGGACTCATCTACGAAGAGACGCGAGGAGTTCTGAAAGTCTTCCTCGAGAACGTTATCAGAGATGCTGTCACTTACACGGAACACGCCAAAAGAAAAACTGTCACCGCGATGGACGTTGTCTATGCGTTGAAACGTCAAGGACGGACTCTATACGGCTTCGGAGGTTAATAGGGCCGCTATTTACGACGATAACAAAACACAATCGGTTCTTTTCAGAACCACAAACATTTATAAACGAACTTTCCTCCAATTACCTGAGCCTTAGAAGATGTATTGCATTCAATTGAGTTATTCTTAATATGATATACATTCACAATGCGGTGTCAAATGTGGAATATATCCGTACATTTCGAAGTTTCACATTGTTTAAATAGTTAATAGTCCAGAAAAAAAAAGTCGAGAAAAAAAAAGTCGAGAAAAAAAAAAGTCGAGAAAAAAAAAAGTCGAGAAAAAAAAAAGTCGAGAAAAAAAAAAGTCGAGAAAAAAAAAAGTCGAGAAAAAAAAAAGTCGAGAAAAAAAAAAGTCGAGAAAAAAAAAAGTCGAGAAAAAAAAAAGTCGAGAAAAAAAAAAGTCGAGAAAAAAAAAAGTCGAGAAAAAAAAAAGTCGAGAAAAAAAAAAGTCGAGAAAAAAAAAAGTCGAGAAAAAAAAAAGTCGAGAAAAAAAAAAGTCGAGAAAAAAAAAAGTCGAGAAAAAAAAAAGTCGAGAAAAAAAAAAGTCGAGAAAAAAAAAAGTCGAGAAAAAAAAAAGTCGAGAAAAAAAAAAGTCGAGAAAAAAAAAAGTCGAGAAAAAAAAAAGTCGAGAAAAAAAAAAGTCGAGAAAAAAAAAAGTCGAGAAAAAAAAAAGTCGAGAAAAAAAAAGTCGAGAAAAAAAAAAGTCGAGAAAAAAAAAAGTCGAGAAAAAAAAAAGTCGAGAAAAAAAAAAGTCGAGAAAAAAAAAAGTCGAGAAAAAAAAAAGTCGAGAAAAAAAAAAGTCGAGAAAAAAAAAAGTCGAGAAAAAAAAAAGTCGAGAAAAAAAAAAGTCGAGAAAAAAAAAAGTCCAGAAAAAAAAAGTCCAGAAAAAAAAAGTCCAGAAAAAAAAAGTCCAGAAAAAAAAAGTCCAGAAAAAAAAAGTCCAGAAAAAAAAAGTCCAGAAAAAAAAAGTCCAGAAAAAAAAAGTCCAGAAAAAAAAAGTCCAGAAAAAAAAAGTCCAGAAAAAAAAAGTCCAGAAAAAAAAAGTCCAGAAAAAAAAAGTCCAGAAAAAAAAAGTCCAGAAAAAAAAAGTCCAGAAAAAAAAAGTCCAGAAAAAAAAAGTCCAGAAAAAAAAAGTCCAGAAAAAAAAAGTCCAGAAAAAAAAAGTCCAGAAAAAAAAAGTCCAGAAAAAAAAAGTCCAGAAAAAAAAAGTCCAGAAAAAAAAAGTCCAGAAAAAAAAGTCCAGAAAAAAAAAGTCCAGAAAAAAAAAGTCCAGAAAAAAAAAGTCCAGAAAAAAAAAGTCCAGAAAAAAAAAGTCCAGAAAAAAAAAGTCCAGAAAAAAAAAGTCCAGAAAAAAAAAGTCCAGAAAAAAAAAGTCCAGAAAAAAAAAGTCCAGAAAAAAAAAGTCCAGAAAAAAAAAGTCCAGAAAAAAAAAGTCCAGAAAAAAAAAGTCCAGAAAAAAAAAGTCCAGAAAAAAAAAGTCCAGAAAAAAAAAGTCCAGAAAAAAAAAGTCCAGAAAAAAAAAGTCCAGAAAAAAAAAGTCCAGAAAAAAAAAGTCCAGAAAAAAAAAGTCCAGAAAAAAAAAGTCCAGAAAAAAAAAGTCCAGAAAAAAAAAGTCCAGAAAAAAAAAGTCCAGAAAAAAAAAGTCCAGAAAAAAAAAGTCCAGAAAAAAAAAGTCCAGAAAAAAAAAGTCCAGAAAAAAAAAGTCCAGAAAAAAAAAGTCGAGAAAAAAAAAAGTCGAGAAAAAAAAAAGTCGAGAAAAAAAAAAGTCGAGAAAAAAAAAAGTCGAGAAAAAAAAAAGTCGAGAAAAAAAAAAGTCGAGAAAAAAAAAAGTCGAGAAAAAAAAAAGTCGAGAAAAAAAAAAGTCGAGAAAAAAAAAAGTCGAGAAAAAAAAAAGTCGAGAAAAAAAAAAGTCGAGAAAAAAAAAAGTCGAGAAAAAAAAAAGTCGAGAAAAAAAAAAGTCGAGAAAAAAAAAGTCCAGAAAAAAAAAGTCCAGAAAAAAAAAGTCCAGAAAAAAAAAATCCAGAAAAAAAAAGTCCAGAAAAAAAAAGTCCAGAAAAAAAAAGTCCAGAAAAAAAAAGTCCAGAAAAAAAGTTAACTTCTCTACAGTGGAACTTCTATCTACCTTTGAGAGGTAACCTTATTTAACTCGCCCCCATTTAAGGTTCTAGCTCATTGATATTAGCATACTAAACTTCACTACTCTACAGCCCCTATTGAGGAACCGATTTATAAACGTATTTGCACTTTTAATTTCATTCCAATTTACACAAATTGTGATACCTTTCACCTTATTAGGCTCACCACCAGTTTAAACTGTTAAAAAGCACATTGATATTAGCAAACTAATCTTCACTACACTGCACATTGATATTCTTCACCGAAGATTAACTTCTATTAAGTAACCTATTTATATCCCATTTACCCAACTTGTGATGCCCTTCACCCGTTCCGCGTTTAAACTGTTGAAAAGTTCTAGCACATTGTTATTAGCATACTAAACTTCACTACTCTCAACCCCTACTTGAGGAACCGATTTATATACGTATTTGCACTTTTAATTTCATTCCAATTTACACAAATTGTGATACCCTTCACCTTATTAAGCTCACCACCAGTTTAAACTGTCAGCACATTGATATCAGCATACTAAACTTCACTACTCTCAACCCCTACTTGAGGAACCGATTTATATACGTATTTACACTTTTGATTTCTTTCCAATTTACCTCCACCTAATTTAACCCACCCTCAATTTAAACTATTAAAAAGTTCTAGCACTTTGAAACTAGCAAACTAAACTTCACTACACTGGAACTTCTATTAAGGAACCAATTTATATCCAATGTACCCAATTTGTGAGACCCTTCACCCCTTCCCCATTTAAACTGTTGAAAAGTTCTAGCTCATTGATATTAGCATACAAAACTTCACTTCTCTACAACCCCCGTAGAGGAACCGATTTACATAGGTATTTACACTTTCAGTTTCATTCCAATTTACACAAATTGTGAGACCCTTTACCTAATTTAGCTCACCACCAGTTTAAACTGATAAAAAGTTTTAGCACATTGATACTAACAAACTAAACTTCACCACACTGGAACTTCAATTGAGGGACCGATTTATATCCAATTTACCCATTTTGTGAAGCCCTCCACCTTATTTAAACCCTCCCTCATTTAAACTGTCAAAAAGTTATAGCAAATTGTCATTAGCATAATAAAGTTCACTACACTGCAAGTTCTATTGAGGAACCGATTTATTAATTAATTTACCCAATATGGCCCTTCACCTCATTTAACTCACCCCCATATAAACTGTTGAAAACTTCTAGCACATTGATATTAGCATAATACATTTCACTACACTTACACTACACTGCAACTTATATTAAGGAACGAACCGATTTATGTCAGAGTTTACACTTCCAATTGCATTCAAATTGAATCAATTTACTTATTCAACTCACCCTCATTAAACTGTTAACATACTAAACTTCACTACAGTGCAACCTATATCAAGGAACCAATTTAAATCCGAATTTCCACTTCCAATTGAATACAAATTTAATCAATTTTGTCATCTAACTCAGCCTAATTAAACTGGTGACATACTAAACTCATCTACACTGCAACCTTTATTAAGGAACCGATTTATATCCGAATTTGCAATTTCAATTTCATTCCAATTTACCCAATTTGTGAGGCCCTTCACCCTATTTAACTCACTCCCAATAAAGTTCTAGAACATCGATATTAGCTCCACTACACTGAAACTTCTATTGAGGAACCGATTCATATTTTTATTTACCCAATTTGTGAGGCCCTTTGATAAGTGTTTGCACTTTTAATTTCATTCCAATTTACACAAATTTTGGAACCCTTCAAATAGTTTAACTCACCCCAAATTCAATCTGTTAAAAAGTTCACTACACTGAAACTTCAATTCACCTTATTTGGCTCACCACCAGTTTAAACTGTTAAAATAAAAAGTTCTAGCAAATTGATATTAGCATAATAAACTTCACTACACTGCAAGTTCTATTGAGGAACCGATTTATTAATTAATTTACCCAATTTGGCAATTCACCTTATTTAACTCACCCCCATAAGAATTGTTGAAAAGTTCTAACACATCGATATTAGCATTATAAATTTCACTACACTTACACTACACTGCAACTCATATTATGGAACAAACCGATTTATATCCGAGTTTGCAATTCCAATGGCATCCAAACTTAATCAATCCACTTATTCTTCTACTTTATTGATATTAGCAATAAACTTCACTAAACTTACACTACACTACACCTTATTTAAACCCTCCCCCATTTAAACTCTTAAAAAGTTCTAGCAAATTGATATTAGCATAATAAACTTCACTACACTGCAAATTCTATTGAGGAACCGATTTATTAATTAATTTATCCAATTTGGCCATTCACCTCATTTAACTCATCCCCATAAGAATTGTTGAAAAGTTCTAACACATCGATATTAGCATAATAAATTTCACTACACTTACACTACACTGAAACTCATATTATGGAACAAACCGATTTATATCCGAGTTTGCAATTCCAATGGCATCCAAACTTAATCAATCCACTTATTCTTCTACCTTATTCATATTAGCATAATAAACTTCACCAAACTTACACTACACTACACCTTATTTAAACCCTCCCCCATTTAAACTCTTAAAAAGTTCTAGCAAATTGATATTAGCATAATAAACTTCACTACACTGCAAGTTCTATTGAGGAACCGATTTATTAATTAATTTACCCAATTTGGCCATTCACCTCATTTAACTCACCCCCATAAGAATTGTTGAAAAGTTCTAACACATCGATATTAGGATAATAAATTTCACTACACTTACACTACACTGCAACTTATATTATGGAACAAACCGATTTATATCCGAGTTTGCAATTCCAATGGCATCCAAACTTAATCAATCCACTTATTCTTCTACCTTATTGATATTAGCATAATAAACTTCACTAAACTTACACTACACTACACCTTATTTAAACCCTCCCCCATTTAAACTCTTAAAAAGTTCTAGCAAGTTGATATTAGCATAATAAACTCCACTACACTGCAAATTCAATTGAGGAACCGATTTATTAATTAATTTACCCAATTTGGCCATTCACCTCATTTAACTCACCCCCATAAGAATTGTTGAAAAGTTCTAAAACATCGGTATTAGCATAATAAATTTCACTACACTTACACTACACTGCAACTCATATTATGGAACAAACCGATTTATATCCGAGTTTGCAATTCCAATGGCATCCAAACTTAATCAATCCACTTATTCTTCTACCTTATAGATATTAGCAATGAACTTCACTAAACTTACACTACACTACACCTTATTTAAACTCTCCCCCATTTAAACCCTTAAAAAGTTCTAGCAAATTGATATTAGCATAATAAACTTCACTACACTGCAAATTCTATGGAGGAACCGATTTATTAATTAATTTACCCAATTTGGCCATTCACCTCATTTAACTCACCCCCATAAGAATTGTTGAAAAGTTCTAACACATCGATATTAGCATAATAAATTTGACTACACTTACACTACACTGCAACTCATATTATGGAACAAACCGATTTATATCCGAGTTTGCAATTCCAATGGCATCCAAACTTAATCAATCCACTTATTCTTCTACCTTATTGATATTAGCAATAAACTTCACTAAACTTACACTACACCTTATTTAAACCCTCTCCCATTTAAACTCTTAAAAAGTTCTAGCAAATTGATATTAGCATAATAAACTTCACTACACTGCAAATTCTATTGAGGAACCGATTTATTTATTAATTTACCCAATTTGGCCATTCACCTCATTTAACTCACCCCCATAAGAATTGTTGAAAAGTTCTAACACATCGATATAAGAATAATAAATTTCACTACACTTACACTACACTGCAACTCATATTATAGAACAAACCGATTTATATCCGAGTTTGCAATTCCAATGGCATCCAAACTTAATCAATCCACTTATTCTTCTACCTTATTGATATTAGCATAATAAACTTCACTAAACTTACACTACACTACACCTTATTTAAACCCTCCCCCATTTAAACTCTTAAAAAGTTCTAGCAAATTGATATTAGCATAATAAACTTCACTACACTGCAAATTCTATTGAGGAACCGATTTATTAATTAATTTACCCAATTTGGCTATTCACCTCATTTAACTCACCCCCATAAGAATTGTTGAAAAGTTCTAACACATCGATATAAGCATAATAAATTTCACTACACTTACACTACACTGCAACTCATATTATGGAACAAACCGATTTATATCCGAGTTTGCAATTCCAATGGCATCCAAACTTAATCAATCCACTTATTCTTCTACCTTATTGATATTAGCATAATAAACTTCACTAAACTTACACTACACCACACCTTATTTAAACCCTCCCCCATTTAAACTTTTAAAAAGTTCTAGCAAATTGATATTAGCATATAAACTTCACTACACTGCAAATTCTATTGAGGAACCGATTTATTAATTAATTTACCCAATTTGGCCATTCACCTCATTCAACTCACCCCCATAAGAATTGTTGAAAAGTTCTAACACATCGATATTAGCATAATAAATTTCACTACACTTACACTACACTGCAACTGATATTATGGAACAAACCGATTCATATCCGAGTTTGCAATTCCAATGGCATCCAAACTTAATCAATCCACTTATTCTTCTACCTTATTGATATTAGCATAATAAACTTCACTAAAATTACACTACACTACACCTTATTTGAACCCTCCCCCATTTAAACTCTTAAAAAGTTCTAGCAAATTGATATTAGCATAATAAACTTCACTACACTGCAAATTCTATTGAGGAACCGATTTATTAATTAATTTACCCAATTTGGCCATTCACCTCATTTAACTCACCCCCATAAGAATTGTTGAAAAGTTCTAACACATCGATATTAGCATAATAAATTTCACTACACTTAATCAATCCACTTATTCTTCTACCTTATTGATATTAGCATAATAAACTTCACTAAACTTACACTACACCACACCTTATTTGAACCCTCCCCCATTTAAACTTTTAAAAAGTTCTAGCAAATTGATATTAGCATAATAAACTTCACTACACTGCAAATTCTATTGAGGAACCGATTTATTAATTAATTTACCCAATTTGGCCATTCACCTCATTCAACTCACCCCCATAAGAATTGTTGAAAAGTTCTAACACATCGATATTAGCATAATAAATTTCACTACACTTACACTACACTGCAACTCATATTATGGAACAAACCGATTCATATCCGAGTTTGCAATTCCAATGGCATCCAAACTTAATCAATCCACTTATTCTTCTACCTTATTGATATTAGCATAATAAACTTCACTAAAATTACACTACACTACACCTTATTTGAACCCTCCCCCATTTAAACTCTTAAAAAGTTCTAGCAAATTGATATTAGCATAATAAACTTCACTACACTGCAAATTCTATTGAGGAACCGATTTATTAATTAATTTACCCAATTTGGCCATTCACCTCATTTAACTCACCCCCATAAGAATTGTTGAAAAGTTCTAACACATCGATATTAGCATAATAAATTTCACTACACTTACACTACACTGCAACTCATATTATGGAACAAACCGATTTATATCAGAGTTTGCAATTCCAATGGCATCCAAACTTAATCAATCCACTTATTCTTCTACCTTATTGATATTAGCATAATAAACTTCACTAAAATTACACTACACTACACCTTATTTGAACCCTCCCCCATTTAAACTCTTAAAAAGTTCTAGCAAATTGATATTAGCATAATAAACTTCACTACACTGCAAGTTCTATTGAGGAACCGATTTATCAATTAATTTACCCAATTTGGCCATTCACCTCATTTAACTCACCCCCATAAGAATTGTTGAAAAGTTCTAACACATCGATATTAGCATAATAAATTTCACTACACGTACACTACACTGCAACTCATATTATGGAACAAACCGATTTATATCCGAGTTTGCAATTCCAATGGCATCCAAACTCAATCAATCCACTTATTCTTCTACCTTTGAAATTCTATTGAGGAACCGATTTATTAATTAATTTACCCAATTTGGCCATTCACCTCATTTAACTCACCCCCATAAGAATTGTTGAAAAGTTCTAACACATCGATATTAGCATAATAAATTTCACTACACTTACACTACACTGCAACTCATATTATGGAACAAACCGTTTTATATCCGAGTTTGCAATTCCAATGGCATCCAAACTTAATCAATCCACTTATTCTTCTACCTTATTGATATTAGCATAATAAACTTCACTAAACTTACACTACACCTTATTTAAACCATCCCCCATTTAAACTCTTAAAAAGTTCTAGCAAATTGATATTAGCATGATAAACTTCACTACACTGCAAATTCTATTGAGGAACCGATTTATTTATTAATTTACCCAATTTGGCCATTCACCTCATTTAACTCACCCCCATAAGAATTGTTGAAAAGTTCAAACACATCGATATTAGAATAATAAATTTCACTACACTTACACTACACTGAAACTCATATTATGGAACAAACCGATTTATATCCGAGTTTGCAATTCCAATGGCATCCAAACTTAATCAATCCACTTATTCTTCTACCTTATTCATATTAGCATAATAAACTTCACCAAACTTACACTACACTACACCTTATTTAAACCCTCCCCCATTTAAACTCTTAAAAAGTTCTAGCAAATTGATATTAGCATAATAAACTTCACTACACTGCAAGTTCTATTGAGGAACCGATTTATTAATTAATTTACCCAATTTGGCCATTCACCTCATTTAACTCACCCCCATAAGAATTGTTGAAAAGTTCTAACACATCGATATTAGGATAATAAATTTCACTACACTTACACTACACTGCAACTTATATTATGGAACAAACCGATTTATATCCGAGTTTGCAATTCCAATGGCATCCAAACTTAATCAATCCACTTATTCTTCTACCTTATTGATATTAGCATAATAAACTTCACTAAACTTACACTACACTACACCTTATTTAAACCCTCCCCCATTTAAACTCTTAAAAAGTTCTAGCAAGTTGATATTAGCATAATAAACTCCACTACACTGCAAATTCAATTGAGGAACCGATTTATTAATTAATTTACCCAATTTGGCCATTCACCTCATTTAACTCACCCCCATAAGAATTGTTGAAAAGTTCTAAAACATCGGTATTAGCATAATAAATTTCACTACACTTACACTACACTGCAACTCATATTATGGAACAAACCGATTTATATCCGAGTTTGCAATTCCAATGGCATCCAAACTTAATCAATCCACTTATTCTTCTACCTTATAGATATTAGCAATGAACTTCACTAAACTTACACTACACTACACCTTATTTAAACTCTCCCCCATTTAAACCCTTAAAAAGTTCTAGCAAATTGATATTAGCATAATAAACTTCACTACACTGCAAATTCTATGGAGGAACCGATTTATTAATTAATTTACCCAATTTGGCCATTCACCTCATTTAACTCACCCCCATAAGAATTGTTGAAAAGTTCTAACACATCGATATTAGCATAATAAATTTGACTACACTTACACTACACTGCAACTCATATTATGGAACAAACCGATTTATATCCGAGTTTGCAATTCCAATGGCATCCAAACTTAATCAATCCACTTATTCTTCTACCTTATTGATATTAGCAATAAACTTCACTAAACTTACACTACACCTTATTTAAACCCTCTCCCATTTAAACTCTTAAAAAGTTCTAGCAAATTGATATTAGCATAATAAACTTCACTACACTGCAAATTCTATTGAGGAACCGATTTATTTATTAATTTACCCAATTTGGCCATTCACCTCATTTAACTCACCCCCATAAGAATTGTTGAGAAGTTCTAACACATCGATATTAGAATAATAAATTTCACTACACTTACACTACACTGCAACTCATATTATAGAACAAACCGATTTATATCCGAGTTTGCAATTCCAATGGCATCCAAACTTAATCAATCCACTTATTCTTCTACCTTATTGATATTAGCATAATAAACTTCACTAAACTTACACTACACTACACCTTATTTAAACCCTCCCCCATTTAAACTCTTAAAAAGTTCTAGCAAATTGATATTAGCATAATAAACTTCACTACACTGCAAATTCTATTGAGGAACCGATTTATTAATTAATTTACCCAATTTGGCTATTCACCTCATTTAACTCACCCCCATAAGAATTGTTGAAAAGTTCTAACACATCGATATAAGCATAATAAATTTCACTACACTTACACTACACTGCAACTCATATTATGGAACAAACCGATTTATATCCGAGTTTGCAATTCCAATGGCATCCAAACTTAATCAATCCACTTATTCTTCTACCTTATTGATATTAGCATAATAAACTTCACTAAACTTACACTACACCACACCTTATTTAAACCCTCCCCCATTTAAACTTTTAAAAAGTTCTAGCAAATTGATATTAGCATAATAAACTTCACTACACTGCAAATTCTATTGAGGAACCGATTTATTAATTAATTTACCCAATTTGGCCATTCACCTCATTCAACTCACCCCCATAAGAATTGTTGAAAAGTTCTAACACATCGATATTAGCATAATAAATTTCACTACACTTACACTACACTGCAACTCATATTATGGAACAAACCGATTCATATCCGAGTTTGCAATTCCAATGGCATCCAAACTTAATCAATCCACTTATTCTTCTACCTTATTGATATTAGCATAATAAACTTCACTAAAATTACACTACACTACACCTTATTTGAACCCTCCCCCATTTAAACTCTTAAAAAGTTCTAGCAAATTGATATTAGCATAATAAACTTCACTACACTGCAAATTCTATTGAGGAACCGATTTATTAATTAATTTACCCAATTTGGCCATTCACCTCATTTAACTCACCCCCATAAGAATTGTTGAAAAGTTCTAACACATCGATATTAGCATAATAAATTTCACTACACTTAATCAATCCACTTATTCTTCTACCTTATTGATATTAGCATAATAAACTTCACTAAACTTACACTACACCACACCTTATTTAAACCCTCCCCCATTTAAACTTTTAAAAAGTTCTAGCAAATTGATATTAGCATAATAAACTTCACTACACTGCAAATTCTATTGAGGAACCGATTTATTAATTAATTTACCCAATTTGGCCATTCACCTCATTCAACTCACCCCCATAAGAATTGTTGAAAAGTTCTAACACATCGATATTAGCATAATAAATTTCACTACACTTACACTACACTGCAACTCATATTATGGAACAAACCGATTCATATCCGAGTTTGCAATTCCAATGGCATCCAAACTTAATCAATCCACTTATTCTTCTACCTTATTGATATTAGCATAATAAACTTCACTAAAATTACACTACACTACACCTTATTTGAACCCTCCCCCATTTAAACTCTTAAAAAGTTCTAGCAAATTGATATTAGCATAATAAACTTCACTACACTGCAAATTCTATTGAGGAACCGATTTATTAATTAATTTACCCAATTTGGCCATTCACCTCATTTAACTCACCCCCATAAGAATTGTTGAAAAGTTCTAACACATCGATATTAGCATAATAAATTTCACTACACTTACACTACACTGCAACTCATATTATGGAACAAACCGATTCATATCCGAGTTTGCAATTCCAATGGCATCCAAACTTAATCAATCCACTTATTCTTCTACCTTATTGATATTAGCATAATAAACTTCACTAAAATTACACTACACTACACCTTATTTGAACCCTCCCCCATTTAAACTCTTAAAAAGTTCTAGCAAATTGATATTAGCATAATAAACTTCACTACACTGCAAATTCTATTGAGGAACCGATTTATTAATTAATTTACCCAATTTGGCCATTCACCTCATTCAACTCACCCCCATAAGAATTGTTGAAAAGTTCTAACACATCGATATTAGCATAATAAATTTCACTACACTTACACTACACTGCAACTCATATTATGGAACAAACCGATTCATATCCGAGTTTGCAATTCCAATGGCATCCAAACTTAATCAATCCACTTATTCTTCTACCTTATTGATATTAGCAATAAACTTCACTAAACTTACACTACACTACACCTTATTTAAACCCCCCCCCCATTTAAACTCTTAAAAGTTCTAGCAAATTGATATTAGCATAATAAACTTCACTACACTGCAAATTCTATAGAGGAACCGATTTATTAATTAATTTACCCAATTTGGCCATTCACCTCATTCAACTCACCCCCATAAGAATTGTTGAAAAGTTCTAACACATCGATATTAGCTTAATAAATTTCACTACACTTACACTACACTGCAACTCATATTATGGAACAAACCGATTTATATCCGAGTTTGCAATTCCAATGGCATCCAAACTTAATCAATCCACTTATTCTTCTACCTTATTGATATTAGCATAATAAACTTCACTAAAATTACACTACACTACACCTTATTTGAACCCTCCCCCATTTAAACTCTTAAAAAGTTCTAGCAAATTGATATTAGCATAATAAACTTCACTACACTGCAAATTCTATTGAGGAACCGATTTATTAATTAATTTACCCAATTTGGCCATTCACCTCATTTAACTCACCCCCATAAGAATTGTTGAAAAGTTCTAACACATCGATATTAGCATAATAAATTTCACTACACTTACACTACACTGCAACTCATATTATGGAACAAACCAATTTATATCAGAGTTTGCAATTCCAATGGCATCCAAACTTAATCAATCCACTTATTCTTCTACCTTATTGATATTAGCATAATAAACTTCACTAAACTTACACTACACCACACCTTATTTAAACCCTCCCCCATTTAAACTTTTAAAAAGTTCTAGCAAATTGATATTAGCATAATAAACTTCACTACACTGCAAATTCTATTGAGGAACCGATTTATTAATTAATTTACCCAATTTGGCCATTCACCTCATTCAACTCACCCCCATAAGAATTGTTGAAAAGTTCTAACACATCGATATTAGCATAATAAATTTCACTACACTTACACTACACTGCAACTCATATTATGGAACAAACCGATTCATATCCGAGTTTGCAATTCCAATGGCATCCAAACTTAATCAATCCACTTATTCTTCTACCTTATTGATATTAGCATAATAAACTTCACTAAAATTACACTACACTACACCTTATTTGAACCCTCCCCCATTTAAACTCTTAAAAAGTTCTAGCAAATTGATATTAGCATAATAAACTTCACTACACTGCAAATTCTATTGAGGAACCGATTTATTAATTAATTTACCCAATTTGGCCATTCACCTCATTTAACTCACCCCCATAAGAATTGTTGAAAAGTTCTAACACATCGATATTAGCATAATAAATTTCACTATACTTAATCAATCCACTTATTCTTCTACCTTATTGATATTAGCATAATAAACTTCACTAAACTTACACTACACCACACCTTATTTAAACCCTCCCCCATTTAAACTTTTAAAAAGTTCTAGCAAATTGATATTAGCATAATAAACTTCACTACACTGCAAATTCTATTGAGGAACCGATTTATTAATTAATTTACCCAATTTGGCCATTCACCTCATTCAACTCACCCCCATAAGAATTGTTGAAAAGTTCTAACACATCGATATTAGCATAATAAATTTCACTACACTTACACTACACTGCAACTCATATTATGGAACAAACCGATTCATATCCGAGTTTGCAATTCCAATGGCATCCAAACTTAATCAATCCACTTATTCTTCTACCTTATTGATATTAGCATAATAAACTTCACTAAAATTACACTACACTACACCTTATTTGAACCCTCCCCCATTTAAACTCTTAAAAAGTTCTAGCAAATTGATATTAGCATAATAAACTTCACTACACTGCAAATTCTATTGAGGAACCGATTTATTAATTAATTTACCCAATTTGGCCATTCACCTCATTTAACTCACCCCCATAAGAATTGTTGAAAAGTTCTAACACATCGATATTAGCATAATAAATTTCACTACACTTACACTACACTGCAACTCATATTATGGAACAAACCGATTTATATCAGAGTTTGCAATTCCAATGGCATCCAAACTTAATCAATCCACTTATTCTTCTACCTTATTGATATTAGCATAATAAACTTCACTAAAATTACACTACACTACACCTTATTTGAACCCTCCCCCATTTAAACTCTTAAAAAGTTCTAGCAAATTGATATTAGCATAATAAACTTCACTACACTGCAAGTTCTATTGAGGAACCGATTTATCAATTAATTTACCCAATTTGGCCATTCACCTCATTTAACTCACCCCCATAAGAATTGTTGAAAAGTTCTAACACATCGATATTAGCATAATAAATTTCACTACACGTACACTACACTGCAACTCATATTATGGAACAAACCGATTTATATCCGAGTTTGCAATTCCAATGGCATCCAAACTCAATCAATCCACTTATTCTTCTACCTTTGAAATTCTATTGAGGAACCGATTTATTAATTAATTTACCCAATTTGGCCATTCACCTCATTTAACTCACCCCCATAAGAATTGTTGAAAAGTTCTAACACATCGATATTAGCATAATAAATTTCACTACACTTACACTACACTGCAACTCATATTATGGAACAAACCGTTTTATATCCGAGTTTGCAATTCCAATGGCATCCAAACTTAATCAATCCACTTATTCTTCTACCTTATTGATATTAGCATAATAAACTTCACTAAACTTACACTACACCTTATTTAAACCATCCCCCATTTAAACTCTTAAAAAGTTCTAGCAAATTGATATTAGCATGATAAACTTCACTACACTGCAAATTCTATTGAGGAACCGATTTATTTATTAATTTACCCAATTTGGCCATTCACCTCATTTAACTCACCCCCATAAGAATTGTTGAAAAGTTCAAACACATCGATATTAGAATAATAAATTTCACTACACTTACACTACACTGCAACTCATATTATGGAACAAACCGTTTTATATCCGAGTTTGCAATTCCAATGGCATCCAAACTTAATCAATCCACTTATTCTTCTACCTTATTGATATTAGCATAATAAACTTCACTAAACTTACACTACACCTTATTTAAACCATCCCCCATTTAAACTCTTAAAAAGTTCTAGCAAATTGATATTAGCATAATAAACTTCACTACACTGCAAATTCTATTGAGGAACCGATTTATTAATTAATTTACCCAATTTGGCCATTCACCTCATTTAACTCACCCCCATAAGAATTGTTGAAAAGTTCAAACACATCGATATTAGCATAATAAATTTCACTACACTGCAACTCATATTATGGAACAAACCGATTTATATCCGAGTTTGCAATTCCAATGGCATCCAAACTTAATCAATCCACTTATTCTTCTACCTTATTGATATTAGCATAATAAACTTCACTAAACTTACACTACACTACACCTTATTTAAACCCTCCCCCATTTAAACTCTTAAAAAGTTCTAGCAAATTGATATTAGCATAATAAACTTCACTACACTGCAAGTTCTATTGAGGAACCGATTTATTAATTAATTTACCCAATTTGGCCATTCACCTCATTTAACTCACCCCCATAAGAATTGTTGAAAAGTTCTAACACATCGATATTAGCATAATAAATTTCACTACACGTACACTACACTGCAACACATATTATGGAACAAACCGATTTATATCCGAGTTTGCAATTCCAATGGCATCCAAACTCAATCAATCCACTTATTCTTCTACCTTTGAAATTCTATTGAGGAACCGATTTATTAATTAATTTACCCAATTTGGCCATTCACTTCATTTAACTCACCCCCATAAGAATTGTTGAAAAGTTCTAACACATCGATATTAGCATCATAAATTTCACTACACTTACACTACACTGCAACTCATATTATGGAACAAACCGTTTTATATCCGAGTTTGCAATTCCAATGGCATCCAAACTTAATCAATCCACTTATTCTTCTACCTTATTGATATTAGCATAATAAACTTCACTAAACTTACACTACACCTTATTTAAACCATCCCCCATTTAAACTCTTAAAAAGTTCTAGCAAATTGATATTAGCATAATAAACTTCACTACACTGCAAATTCTATTGAGGAACCGATTTATTAATTAATTTACCCAATTTGGCCATTCACCTCATTTAACTCACCCCCATAAGAATTGTTGAAAAGTTCTAACACATCGATATTAGCATAATAAATTTCACTACACTGCAACTCATATTATGGAACAAACCGATTTATATCCGAGTTTGCAATTCCAATGGCATCCAAACTTAATCAATCCACTTATTCTTCTACTTTATTGATATTAGCAATAAACTTCACTAAACTTACACTACACTACACCTTATTTAAACCCTCCCCCATTTAAACTCTTAAAAAGTTCTAGCAAATTGATATTAGCATAATAAACTTCACTACACTGCAAATTCTATTGAGGAACCGATTTATTAATGAATTTACCCAATTTGGCCATTCACCTCATTTAACTCACCCCCATAAGAATTGTTGAAAAGTTCTAACACATCGATATAAGCATAATAAATTTCACTACACTTACACTACACTGCAACTCATATTATGGAACAAACCGATTTATATCCGAGTTTGCAATTCCAATGGCATCCAAACTTAATCAATCCACTTATTCTTCTACTTTATTGATATTAGCAATAAACTTCACTAAACTTACACTACACTACACCTTATTTAAACCCTCCCCCATTTAAACTCTTAAAAAGTTCTAGCAAATTGATATTAGCATAATAAACTTCACTACACTGCAAGTTCTATTGAGGAACCGATTTATTAATTAATTTACCCAATTTGGCCATTCACCTCATTTAACTCACCCCCATAAGAATTGTTGAAAAGTTCTAACACATCGATATTAGCATAATAAATTTCACTACACTTACACGACACTGCAACTCATATTATGGAACAAACCGATTTATATCCGAGTTTGCAATTCCAATGGCATCCAAACTTAATCAATCCACTTATTCTTCTACCTTATTGATATTAGCAATAAACTTCACTAAACTTACACTACACTACACCTTATTTAAACCCCCCCCCATTTAAACTCTTAAAAAGTTCTAGCAAATTGATATTAGCTTAATAAACTTCACTACACTGCAAATTCTATCGAGGAACCGATTTATTAATTAATTTACCCAATTTGGCCATTCACCTCATTTAACTCACCCCCATAAGAATTGTTGAAAAGTTCTAACACATCGATATTAGCATAATAAATTTCACTACACTTACACTACACTGCAACTCATATTATGGAACAAACCGTTTTATATCCGAGTTTGCAATTCCAATGGCATCCAAACTTAATCAATCCACTTATTCTTCAACCTTATTGATATTAGCATAATAAGCTTCACTAAACTTACACTACACCTCATTTAAACCATCCCCCATATAAACTCTTAAAAAGTTCTAGCAAATTGATATTAGCATAATAAACTTCACTACACTGCAAATTCTATTGAGGAACCGATTTATTAATGAATTTACCCAATTTGGCCATTCACCTCATTTAACTCACCCCCATAAGAATTGTTGAAAAGTTCTAACACATCGATATTAGCATAATAAATTTCACTACACTTACACTACACTGCAACTCATATTATGGAACAAACCGATTTATATCCGAGTTTGCAATTCCAATGGCATCCAAACTTAATCAATCCACTTATTCTTCTACCTTATTGATATTAGCATAATAAACTTCAGTCAACTTACACTACACTACACCTTATTTGAACCCTCCCCCATTTAAAATCTTAAAAAGTTCTAGCAAATTGATATTAGCATAATAAACTTCACTACACTGCAAATTCTATTGAGGAACCGATTTATTAATTAATTTACCCAATTTGGCCATTCACCTCATTTAACTCACCCCCATAAGAATTGTTGAAAAGTTCTAACACATCGATATTAGCATGATAAATTTCACTACACTTACACTACACTGCAACTCATATTATGGAACAAACCAATTTATATCAGAGTTTGCAATTCCAATGGCATCCAAACTTAATCAATCCACTTATTCTTCTACCTTATTGATATTAGCATAATAAACTTCACTAAACTTACACTACACCACACCTTATTTAAACCCTCCCCCATTTAAACTTTTAAAAAGTTCTAGCAAATTGATATTAGCATAATAAACTTCACTACACTGCAAATTCTATTGAGGAACCGATTTATTAATTAATTTACCCAATTTGGCCATTCACCTCATTCAACTCACCCCCATAAGAATTGTTGAAAAGTTCTAACACATCGATATTAGCATAATAAATTTCACTACACTTACACTACACTGCAACTCATATTATGGAACAAACCGATTCATATCCGAGTTTGCAATTCCAATGGCATCCAAACTTAATCAATCCACTTATTCTTCTACCTTATTGATATTAGCATAATAAACTTCACTAAAATTACACTACACTACACCTTATTTGAACCCTCCCCCATTTAAACTCTTAAAAAGTTCTAGCAAATTGATATTAGCATAATAAACTTCACTACACTGCAAATTCTATTGAGGAACCGATTTATTAATTAATTTACCCAATTTGGCCATTCACCTCATTTAACTCACCCCCATAAGAATTGTTGAAAAGTTCTAACACATCGATATTAGCATAATAAATTTCACTACACTTACACTACACTGCAACTCATATTATGGAACAAACCGATTTATATCAGAGTTTGCAATTCCAATGGCATCCAAACTTAATCAATCCACTTATTCTTCTACCTTATTGATATTAGCATAATAAACTTCACTAAAATTACACTACACTACACCTTATTTGAACCCTCCCCCATTTAAACTCTTAAAAAGTTCTAGCAAATTGATATTAGCATAATAAACTTCACTACACTGCAAGTTCTATTGAGGAACCGATTTATTAATTAATTTACCCAATTTGGCCATTCACCTCATTTAACTCACCCCCATAAGAATTGTTGAAAAGTTCTAACACATCGATATTAGCATAATAAATTTCACTACACTTACACTACACTGCAACTCATATTATGGAACAAACCGATTTATATCCGAGTTTGCAATTCCAATGGCATCCAAACTTAATCAATCCACTTATTCTTCTACCTTATCGATATTAGCATAATAAACTTCACTAAACTTACACTACACCACACCTTATTTAAACCCTCCCCCATTTAAACTTTTAAAAAGTTCTAGCAAATTGATATTAGCATAATAAACTTCACTACACTGCAAATTCTATTGAGGAACCGATTTATTAATTAATTTACCCAATTTGGCCATTCACCTCATTTAACTCACCCCCATAAGAATTGTTGAAAAGTTCTAACACATCGATATTAGCATAATAAATTTCACTACACTTACACTACACTGCAACTCATATTATGGAACAAACCGATTCATATCCGAGTTTGCAATTCCAATGGCATCCAAACTTAATCAATCCACTTATTCTTCTACCTTATTGATATTAGCATAATAAACTTCACTAAAATTACACTACACTACACCTTATTTGAACCCTCCCCCATTTAAACTCTTAAAAAGTTCTAGCAAATTGATATTAGCATAATAAACTTCACTACACTGCAAATTCTATTGAGGAACCGATTTATTAATTAATTTACCCAATTTGGCCATTCACCTCATTTAACTCACCCCCATAAGAATTGTTGAAAAGTTCTAACACATCGATATTAGCATAATAAATTTCACTACACTTACACTACACTGCAACTCATATTATGGAACAAACCAATTTATATCAGAGTTTGCAATTCCAATGGCATCCAAACTTAATCAATCCACTTATTCTTCTACCTTATTGATATTAGCATAATAAACTTCACTAAACTTACACTACACCACACCTTATTTAAACCCTCCCCCATTTAAACTTTTAAAAAATTCTAGCAAATTGATATTAGCATAATAAACTTCACTACACTGCAAATTCTATTGAGGAACCGATTTATTAATTAATTTACCCAATTTGGCCATTCACCTCATTCAACTCACCCCCATAAGAATTGTTGAAAAGTTCTAACACATCGATATTAGCATAATAAATTTCACTACACTTACACTACACTGCAACTCATATTATGGAACAAACCAATTTATATCAGAGTTTGCAATTCCAATGGCATCCAAACTTAATCAATCCACTTATTCTTCTACCTTATTGATATTAGCATAATAAACTTCACTAAAATTACACTACACTACACCTTATTTGAACCCTCCCCCATTTAAACTCTTAAAAAGTTCTAGCAAATTGATATTAGCATAATAAACTTCACTACACTGCAAATTCTATTGAGGAACCGATTTATTAATTAATTTACCCAATTTGGCCATTCACCTCATTTAACTCACCCCCATAAGAATTGTTGAAAAGTTCTAACACATCGATATTAGCATAATAAATTTCACTACACTTACACTACACTGCAACTCATATTATGGAACAAACCAATTTATATCAGAGTTTGCAATTCCAATGGCATCCAAACTTAATCAATCCACTTATTCTTCTACCTTATTGATATTAGCATAATAAACTTCACTAAACTTACACTACACCACACCTTATTTAAACCCTCCCCCATTTAAACTTTTAAAAAGTTCTAGCAAATTGATATTAGCATAATAAACTTCACTACACTGCAAATTCTATTGAGGAACCGATTTATTAATTAATTTACCCAATTTGGCCATTCACCTCATTCAACTCACCCCCATAAGAATTGTTGAAAAGTTCTAACACATCGATATTAGCATAATAAATTTCACTACACTTACACTACACTGCAACTCATATTATGGAACAAACCGATTCATATCCGAGTTTGCAATTCCAATGGCATCCAAACTTAATCAATCCACTTATTCTTCTACCTTATTGATATAAGCATAATAAACTTCACTGAAATTACACTACACTACACCTTATTTGAACCCTCCCCCATTTAAACTCTTAAAAAGTTCTAGCAAATTGATATTAGCATAATAAACTTCACTACACTGCAAGTTCTATTGAGGAACCGATTTATTAATTAATTTACCCAATTTGGCCATTCACCTCATTTAACTCACCCCCATAAGAATTGTTGAAAAGTTCTAACACATCGATATTAGCATAATAAATTTCACTACACTTACACTACACTGCAACTCATATTATGGAACAAACCGATTCGTATCCGAGTTTGCAATTCCAATGGCATCCAAACTTAATCAATCCACTTATTCTTCTACCTTATTGATATTAGCATAATAAACTTCACTAAAATTACACTACACTACACCTTATTTGAACCCTCCCCCATTTAAACTCTTAAAAAGTTCTAGCAAATTGATATTAGCATAATAAACTTCACTACACTGCAAATTCTATTGAGGAACCGATTTATTAATTAATTTACCCAATTTGGCCATTCACCTCATTTAACTCACCCCCATAAGAATTGTTGAAAAGTTCTAACACATCGATATTAGCATAATAAATTTCACTACACTTACACTACACTGCAACTCATATTATGGAACAAACCGATTTATATCAGAGTTTGCAATTCCAATGGCATCCAAACTTAATCAATCCACTTATTCTTCTACCTTATTGATATTAGCATAATAAACTTCACTAAAATTACACTACACTACACCTTATTTGAACCCTCCCCCATTTAAACTCTTAAAAAGTTCTAGCAAATTGATATTAGCATAATAAACTTCACTACACTGCAAGTTCTATTGAGGAACCGATTTATCAATTAATTTACCCAATTTGGCCATTCACCTCATTTAACTCACCCCCATAAGAATTGTTGAAAAGTTCTAACACATCGATATTAGCATAATAAATTTCACTACACGTACACTACACTGCAACTCATATTATGGAACAAACCGATTTATATCCGAGTTTGCAATTCCAATGGCATCCAAACTCAATCAATCCACTTATTCTTCTACCTTTGAAATTCTATTGAGGAACCGATTTATTAATTAATTTACCCAATTTGGCCATTCACCTCATTTAACTCACCCCCATAAGAATTGTTGAAAAGTTCTAACACATCGATATTAGCATAATAAATTTCACTACACTTACACTACACTGCAACTCATATTATGGAACAAACCGTTTTATATCCGAGTTTGCAATTCCAATGGCATCCAAACTTAATCAATCCACTTATTCTTCTACCTTATTGATATTAGCATAATAAACTTCACTAAACTTACACTACACCTTATTTAAACCATCCCCCATTTAAACTCTTAAAAAGTTCTAGCAAATTGATATTAGCATGATAAACTTCACTACACTGCAAATTCTATTGAGGAACCGATTTATTTATTAATTTACCCAATTTGGCCATTCACCTCATTTAACTCACCCCCATAAGAATTGTTGAAAAGTTCAAACACATCGATATTAGAATAATAAATTTCACTACACTTACACTACACTGCAACTCATATTATGGAACAAACCGTTTTATATCCGAGTTTGCAATTCCAATGGCATCCAAACTTAATCAATCCACTTATTCTTCTACCTTATTGATATTAGCATAATAAACTTCACTAAACTTACACTACACCTTATTTAAACCATCCCCCATTTAAACTCTTAAAAAGTTCTAGCAAATTGATATTAGCATAGTAAACTTCACTACACTGCAAATTCTATTGAGGAACCGATTTATTTATTAATTTACCCAATTTGGCCATTCACCTCATTTAACTCACCCCCATAAGAATTGTTGAAAAGTTCAAACACATCGATATTAGCATAATAAATTTCACTACACTGCAACTCATATTATGGAACAAACCGATTTATATCCGAGTTTGCAATTCCAATGGCATCCAAACTTAATCAATCCACTTATTCTTCTACCTTATTGATATTAGCATAATAAACTTCACTAAACTTACACTACACTACACCTTATTTAAACCCTCCCCCATTTAAACTCTTAAAAAGTTCTAGCGAATTGATATTAGCATAATAAACTTCACTACACTGCAAATTCTATTGAGGAACCGATTTATTTATTAATTTACCCAATTTGGCCATTCACCTCATTTAACTCACCCCCATAAGAATTGTTGAAAAGTTCTAACACATCGATATTAGCATAATAAATTTCACTACACTGCAACTCATATTATGGAACAAACCGATTTATATCCGAGTTTGCAATTCCAATGGCATCCAAACTTAATCAATCCACTTATTCTTCTACTTTATTGATATTAGCAATAAACTTCACTAAACTTACACTACACTACACCTTATTTGAACCCTCCTCTTTTAAACTCTTAAAAAGTTCTAGCAAATTGATATTAGCATAATAAACTTCACTACACTGCAAATTCTATTGAGGAACCGATTTATTAATTAATTTACCCAATTTGGCCATTCACCTCATTTAACTCACCCCCATAAGAATTGTTGAAAAGTTCTAACACATCGATATTAGCATAATAAATTTCACTACACTTACACTACACTGCAACTCATATTATGGAACAAACCGATTTATATCCGAGTTTGCAATTCCAATGGCATCCAAACTTAATCAATCCACTTATTCTTCTACCTTATTGATATTAGCATAATAAACTTCACTAAACTTACACTACACTACACCTTATTTAAACCCTCCCCCATTTAAACTCTTAAAAAGTTCTAGCGAATTGATATTAGCATAATAAACTTCACTACACTGCAAGTTCTATTGAGGAACCGATTTATTAATTAATTTACCCAATTTGGCCATTCACCTCATTTAACTCACCCCCATAAGAATTGTTGAAAAGTTCTAACACATCGATATTAGCATAATAAATTTCACTACACCGCAACTCATATTATGGAACAAACCGATTTATATCCGAGTTTGCAATTCCAATGGCATCCAAACTTAATCAATCCACTTATTCTTCTACTTTATTGATATTAGCAATAAACTTCACTAAACTTACACTACACCACACCTTATTTAAACCCTCCCCCATTTAAACTTTTAAAAAGTTCTAGCAAATTGATATTAGCATAATAAACTTCACTACACTGCAAATTCTATTGAGGAACCGATTTATTAATTAATTTACCCAATTTGGCCATTCACCTCATTCAACTCACCCCCATAAGAATTGTTGAAAAGTTCTAACACATCGATATTAGCATAATAAATTTCACTACACTTACACTACACTGCAACTCATATTATGGAACAAACCGATTCATATCCGAGTTTGCAATTCCAATGGCATCCAAACTTAATCAATCCACTTATTCTTCTACCTTATTGATATTAGCATAATAAACTTCACTAAAATTACACTACACTACACCTTATTTGAACCCTCCCCCATTTAAACTCTTAAAAAGTTCTAGCAAATTGATATTAGCATAATAAACTTCACTACACTGCAAATTCTATTGAGGAACCGATTTATTAATTAATTTACCCAATTTGGCCATTCACCTCATTTAACTCACCCCCATAAGAATTGTTGAAAAGTTCTAACACATCGATATTAGCATAATAAATTTCACTACACTTAATCAATCCACTTATTCTTCTACCTTATTGATATTAGCATAATAAACTTCACTAAACTTACACTACACCACACCTTATTTAAACCCTCCCCCATTTAAACTTTTAAAAAGTTCTAGCAAATTGATATTAGCATAATAAACTTCACTACACTGCAAATTCTATTGAGGAACCGATTTATTAATTAATTTACCCAATTTGGCCATTCACCTCATTCAACTCACCCCCATAAGAATTGTTGAAAAGTTCTAACACATCGATATTAGCATAATAAATTTCACTACACTTACACTACACTGCAACTCATATTATGGAACAAACCGATTCATATCCGAGTTTGCAATTCCAATGGCATCCAAACTTAATCAATCCACTTATTCTTCTACCTTATTGATATTAGCATAATAAACTTCACTAAAATTACACTACACTACACCTTATTTGAACCCTCCCCCATTTAAACTCTTAAAAAGTTCTAGCAAATTGATATTAGCATAATAAACTTCACTACACTGCAAATTCTATTGAGGAACCGATTTATTAATTAATTTACCCAATTTGGCCATTCACCTCATTTAACTCACCCCCATAAGAATTGTTGAAAAGTTCTAACACATCGATATTAGCATAATAAATTTCACTACACTTACACTACACTGCAACTCATATTATGGAACAAACCGATTTATATCAGAGTTTGCAATTCCAATGGCATCCAAACTTAATCAATCCACTTATTCTTCTACCTTATTGATATTAGCATAATAAACTTCACTAAAATTACACTACACTACACCTTATTTGAACCCTCCCCCATTTAAACTCTTAAAAAGTTCTAGCAAATTGATATTAGCATAATAAACTTCACTACACTGCAAGTTCTATTGAGGAACCGATTTATCAATTAATTTACCCAATTTGGCCATTCACCTCATTTAACTCACCCCCATAAGAATTGTTGAAAAGTTCTAACACATCGATATTAGCATAATAAATTTCACTACACGTACACTACACTGCAACTCATATTATGGAACAAACCGATTTATATCCGAGTTTGCAATTCCAATGGCATCCAAACTCAATCAATCCACTTATTCTTCTACCTTTGAAATTCTATTGAGGAACCGATTTATTAATTAATTTACCCAATTTGGCCATTCACCTCATTTAACTCACCCCCATAAGAATTGTTGAAAAGTTCTAACACATCGATATTAGCATAATAAATTTCACTACACTTACACTACACTGCAACTCATATTATGGAACAAACCGTTTTATATCCGAGTTTGCAATTCCAATGGCATCCAAACTTAATCAATCCACTTATTCTTCTACCTTATTGATATTAGCATAATAAACTTCACTAAACTTACACTACACCTTATTTAAACCATCCCCCATTTAAACTCTTAAAAAGTTCTAGCAAATTGATATTAGCATGATAAACTTCACTACACTGCAAATTCTATTGAGGAACCGATTTATTTATTAATTTACCCAATTTGGCCATTCACCTCATTTAACTCACCCCCATAAGAATTGTTGAAAAGTTCAAACACATCGATATTAGAATAATAAATTTCACTACACTTACACTACACTGCAACTCATATTATGGAACAAACCGTTTTATATCCGAGTTTGCAATTCCAATGGCATCCAAACTTAATCAATCCACTTATTCTTCTACCTTATTGATATTAGCATAATAAACTTCACTAAACTTACACTACACCTTATTTAAACCATCCCCCATTTAAACTCTTAAAAAGTTCTAGCAAATTGATATTAGCATAGTAAACTTCACTACACTGCAAATTCTATTGAGGAACCGATTTATTTATTAATTTACCCAATTTGGCCATTCACCTCATTTAACTCACCCCCATAAGAATTGTTGAAAAGTTCAAACACATCGATATTAGCATAATAAATTTCACTACACTGCAACTCATATTATGGAACAAACCGATTTATATCCGAGTTTGCAATTCCAATGGCATCCAAACTTAATCAATCCACTTATTCTTCTACCTTATTGATATTAGCATAATAAACTTCACTAAACTTACACTACACTACACCTTATTTAAACCCTCCCCCATTTAAACTCTTAAAAAGTTCTAGCGAATTGATATTAGCATAATAAACTTCACTACACTGCAAATTCTATTGAGGAACCGATTTATTTATTAATTTACCCAATTTGGCCATTCACCTCATTTAACTCACCCCCATAAGAATTGTTGAAAAGTTCTAACACATCGATATTAGCATAATAAATTTCACTACACTGCAACTCATATTATGGAACAAACCGATTTATATCCGAGTTTGCAATTCCAATGGCATCCAAACTTAATCAATCCACTTATTCTTCTACTTTATTGATATTAGCAATAAACTTCACTAAACTTACACTACACTACACCTTATTTGAACCCTCCTCTTTTAAACTCTTAAAGAGTTCTAGCAAATTGATATTAGCATAATAAACTTCACTACACTGCAAATTCTATTGAGGAACCGATTTATTAATTAATTTACCCAATTTGGCCATTCACCTCATTTAACTCACCCCCATAAGAATTGTTGAAAAGTTCTAACACATCGATATTAGCATAATAAATTTCACTACACTTACACTACACTGCAACTCATATTATGGAACAAACCGATTTATATCCGAGTTTGCAATTCCAATGGCATCCAAACTTAATCAATCCACTTATTCTTCTACCTTATTGATATTAGCATAATAAACTTCACTAAACTTACACTACACTACACCTTATTTAAACCCTCCCCCATTTAAACTCTTAAAAAGTTCTAGCGAATTGATATTAGCATAATAAACTTCACTACACTGCAAGTTCTATTGAGGAACCGATTTATTAATTAATTTACCCAATTTGGCCATTCACCTCATTTAACTCACCCCCATAAGAATTGTTGAAAAGTTCTAACACATCGATATTAGCATAATAAATTTCACTACACCGCAACTCATATTATGGAACAAACCGATTTATATCCGAGTTTGCAATTCCAATGGCATCCAAACTTAATCAATCCACTTATTCTTCTACTTTATTGATATTAGCAATAAACTTCACTAAACTTACACTACACTACACCTTATTTAAACCCTCCACCATTTAAACTCTTAAAAAGTTCTAGCAAATTGATATTAGCATAATAAACTTCACTACACTGCAAATTCTATTGAGGAACCGATTTATTAATTAATTTATCCAATTTGGCCATTCACCTCATTTAACTCATCCCCATAAGAATTGTTGAAAAGTTCTAACACATCGATATTAGCATGATAAATTTCACTACACTTACACTACACTGAAACTCATATTATGGAACAAACCGATTTATATCCGAGTTTGCAATTCCAATGGCATCCAAACTTAATCAATCCACTTATTCTTCTACCTTATTCATATTAGCATAATAAACTTCACCAAACTTACACTACACTTACACCTTATTTAAACCCTCCCCCATTTAAACTCTTAAAAAGTTCTAGCAAATTGATATTAGCATAATAAACTTCACTACACTGCAAGTTCTATTGAGGAACCGATTTATTAATTAATTTACCCAATTTGGCCATTCACCTCATTTAACTCACCCCCATAAGAATTGTTGAAAAGTTCTAACACATCGATATTAGGATAATAAATTTCACTACACTTACACTACACTGCAACTTATATTATGGAACAAACCGATTTATATCCGAGTTTGCAATTCCAATGGCATCCAAACTTAATCAATCCACTTATTCTTCTACCTTATTGATATTAGCATAATAAACTTCACTAAACTTACACTACACTACACCTTATTTAAACCCTCCCCCATTTAAACTCTTAAAAAGTTCTAGCAAGTTGATATTAGCATAATAAACTTCACTACACTGCAAATTCAATTGAGGAACCGATTTATTAATTAATTTACCCAATTTGGCCATTCACCTCATTTAACTCACCCCCATAAGAATTGTTGAAAAGTTCTAAAACATCGGTATTAGCATAATAAATTTCACTACACTTACACTACACTGCAACTCATATTATGGAACAAACCGATTTATATCCGAGTTTGCAATTCCAATGGCATCCAAACTTAATCAATCCACTTATTCTTCTACCTTATAGATATTAGCAATGAACTTCACTAAACTTACACTACACTACACCTTATTTAAACTCTCCCCCATTTAAACCCTTAAAAAGTTCTAGCAAATTGATATTAGCATAATAAACTTCACCACACTGCAAATTCTATAGAGGAACCGATTTATTAATTAATTTACCCAATTTGGCCATTCACCTCATTTAACTCACCCCCATAAGAATTGTTGAAAAGTTCTAACACATCGATATTAGCATAATAAATTTCACTACACTTACACTACACTGCAACTCATATTATGGAACAAACCGATTTATATCCGAGTTTGCAATTCCAATGGCATCCAAACTTAATCAATCCACTTATTCTTCTACCTTATTGATATTAGCAATAAACTTCACAAAACTTACACTACACCTTATTTAAACCCTCTCCCATTTAAACTCTTGAAAAGTTCTAGCAAATTGATATTAGCATAATAAACTTCACTACACTGCAAATTCTATTGAGGAACCGATTTATTTATTAATTTACCCAATTTGGCCATTCACCTCATTTAACTCACCCCCATAAGAATTGTTGAAAAGTTCTAACACATCGATATTAGAATAATAAATTTCACTACACTTACACTACACTGCAACTCATATTATAGAACAAACCGATTTATATCCAAGTTTGCAATTCCAATGGCATCCAAACTTAATCAATCCACTTATTCTTCTACCTTATTGATATTAGCATAATAAACTTCACTAAACTTACACTACACTACACCTTATTTAAACCCTCCCCCATTTAAACTCTTAAAAAGTTCTAGCAAATTGATATTAGCATAATAAACTTCACTACACTGCAAATTCTATTGAGGAACCGATTTATTAATTAATTTACCCAATTTGGCTATTCACCTCATTTAACTCACCCCCATAAGAATTGTTGAAAAGTTCTAACACATCGATATAAGCATAATAAATTTCACTACACTTACACTACACTGCAACTCATATTATGGAACAAACCGATTTATATCCGAGTTTGCAATTCCAATGGCATCCAAACTCAATCAATCCACTTATTCTTCTACCTTATTGATATTAGCATAATAAACTTCACTAAACTTACACTACACCACACCTTATTTAAACCCTCCCCCATTTAAACTTTTAAAAAGTTCTAGCAAATTGATATTAGCATATAAACTTCACTACACTGCAAATTCTATTGAGGAACCGATTTATTAATTAATTTACCCAATTTGGCCATTCACCTCATTCAACTCACCCCCATAAGAATTGTTGAAAAGTTCTAACACATCGATATTAGCATAATAAATTTCACTACACTTACACTACACTGCAACTGATATTATGGAACAAACCGATTCATATCCGAGTTTGCAATTCCAATGGCATCCAAACTTAATCAATCCACTTATTCTTCTACCTTATTGATATTAGCATAATAAACTTCACTAAAATTACACTACACTACACCTTATTTGAACCCTCCCCCATTTAAACTCTTAAAAAGTTCTAGCAAATTGATATTAGCATAATAAACTTCACTACACTGCAAATTCTATTGAGGAACCGATTTATTAATTAATTTACCCAATTTGGCCATTCACCTCATTTAACTCACCCCCATAAGAATTGTTGAAAAGTTCTAACACATCGATATTAGCATAATAAATTTCACTACACTTACACTACACTGCAACTCATATTATGGAACAAACCGATTTATATCAGAGTTTGCAATTCCAATGGCATCCAAACTTAATCAATCCACTTATTCTTCTACCTTATTGATATTAGCATAATAAACTTCACTAAACTTACACTACACTACACCTTATTTAAACCCTCCCCCATTTAAACTCTTAAAAAGTTCTAGCAAATTGATATTAGCATAATAAACTTCACTACACTGCAAGTTCTATTGAGGAACCGATTTATTAATTAATTTACCCAATTTGGCCATTCACCTCATTTAACTCACCCCCATAAGAATTGTTGAAAAGTTCTAACACATCGATATTAGCATAATAAATTTCACTACACGTACACTACACTGCAACACATATTATGGAACAAACCGATTTATATCCGAGTTTGCAATTCCAATGGCATCCAAACTCAATCAATCCACTTATTCTTCTACCTTTGAAATTCTATTGAGGAACCGATTTATTAATTAATTTACCCAATTTGGCCATTCACCTCATTTAACTCACCCCCATAAGAATTGTTGAAAAGTTCTAACACATCGATATTAGCATAATAAATTTCACTACACTTACACTACACTGCAACTCATATTATGGAACAAACCGTTTTATATCCGAGTTTGCAATTCCAATGGCATCCAAACTTAATCAATCCACTTATTCTTCTACCTTATTGATATTAGCATAATAAACTTCACTAAACTTACACTACACCTTATTTAAACCATCCCCCATTTAAACTCTTAAAAAGTTCTAGCAAATTGATATTAGCATAATAAACTTCACTACACTGCAAATTCTATTGAGGAACCGATTTATTAATTAATTTACCCAATTTGGCCATTCACCTCATTTAACTCACCCCCATAAGAATTGTTGAAAAGTTCTAACACATCGATATTAGCATAATAAATTTCACTACACTGCAACTCATATTATGGAACAAACCGATTTATATCCGAGTTTGCAATTCCAATGGCATCCAAACTTAATCAATCCACTTATTCTTCTACTTTATTGATATTAGCAATAAACTTCACTAAACTTACACTACACTACACCTTATTTAAACCCTCCCCCATTTAAACTCTTAAAAAGTTCTAGCAAATTGATATTAGCATAATAAACTTCACTACACTGCAAATTCTATTGAGGAACCGATTTATTAATGAATTTACCCAATTTGGCCATTCACCTCATTTAACTCACCCCCATAAGAATTGTTGAAAAGTTGTAACACATCGATATTAGCATAATAAATTTCACTACACTTACACTACACTGCAACTCATATTATGGAACAAACCGATTTATATCCGAGTTTGCAATTCCAATGGCATCCAAACTTAATCAATCCACTTATTCTTCTACTTTATTGATATTAGCAATAAACTTCACTAAACTTACACTACACTACACCTTATTTAAACCCTCCCCCATTTAAACTCTTAAAAAGTTCTAGCAAATTGATATTAGCATAATAAACTTCACTACACTGCAAGTTCTATTGAGGAACCGATTTATTAATTAATTTACCCAATTTGGCCATTCACCTCATTTAACTCACCCCCATAAGAATTGTTGAAAAGTTCTAACACATCGATATTAGCATAATAAATTTCACTACACTTACACTACACTGCAACTCATATTATGGAACAAACCGATTTATATCCGAGTTTGCAATTCCAATGGCATCCAAACTTAATCAATCCACTTATTCTTCTACCTTATTGATATTAGCAATAAACTTCACTAAACTTACACTACACTACACCTTATTTAAACCCTCCCCCATTTAAACTCTTAAAAAGTTCTAGCAAATTGATATTAGCTTAATAAACTTCACTACACTGCAAATTCTATCGAGGAACCGATTTATTAATTAATTTACCCAATTTGGCCATTCACCTCATTTAACTCACCCCCATAAGAATTGTTGAAAAGTTCTAACACATCGATATTAGCATAATAAATTTCACTACACTTACACTACACTGCAACTCATATTATGGAACAAACCGTTTTATATCCGAGTTTGCAATTCCAATGGCATCCAAACTTAATCAATCCACTCATTCTTCAACCTTATTGATATTAGCATAATAAGCTTCACTAAACTTACACTACACCTCATTTAAACCATCCCCCATATAAACTCTTAAAAAGTTCTAGCAAATTGATATTAGCATAATAAACTTCACTACACTGCAAATTCTATTGAGGAACCGATTTATTAATGAATTTACCCAATTTGGCCATTCACCTCATTTAACTCACCCCCATAAGAATTGTTGAAAAGTTCTAACACATCGATATTAGCATAATAAATTTCACTACACTTACACTACACTGCAACTCATATTATGGAACAAACCGATTTATATCCGAGTTTGCAATTCCAATGGCATCCAAACTTAATCAATCCACTTATTCTTCTACCTTATTGATATTAGCATAATAAACTTCAGTCAACTTACACTACACTACACCTTATTTAAACCCTCCCCCATTTAAAATCTTAAAAAGTTCTAGCAAATTGATATTAGCATAATAAACTTCACTACACTGCAAATTCTATTGAGGAACCGATTTATTAATTAATTTACCCAATTTGGCCTTTCACCTCATTCAACTCACCCCCATAAGAATTGTTGAAAAGTTCGAACACATCGATATTAGCTTAATAAATTTCACTACACTGCAACTCATATTATGGAACAAACCGATTTATATCCGAGTTTGCAATTCCAATGGCATCCAAACTTAATCAATCCACTTATTCTTCTACCTTATTGATATTAGCAATAAACTTCACTAAACTTACACTACACCTTATTTAAACCCTCCCCCATTTAAACTCTTAAAAAGTTCTAGCAAATTGATATTAGCATAATAAACTTCACTACACTGCAAGTTCTATTGAGGAACCGATTTATTAATTAATTTACCCAATTTGGCCATTCACCTCATTTAACTCACCCCCATGAGAATTGTTGAAAAGTTCTAACACATCGATATTAGGATAATAAATTTCACTACACTTACACTACACTGCAACTCATATCATGGAACAAACCGATTTATATCCGAGTTTGCAATTCCAATGGCATCCAAACTTAATCAATCCACTTATTCTTCTACCTTATTGATATTAGCAATAAACTTCACTAAACTTACACTACACTACACATTATTTAAACCCTCCCCCATTTAAACTCTTAAAAAGTTCTAGCAAATTGATATTAGCATAATAAACTTCACTACACTGCAAATTCTATAGAGGAACCGATTTATTAATTAATTTACCCAATTTGGCCATTCACCTCATTTAACTCACCCCCATAAGAATTGTTGAAAAGTTCGAACACATCGATATTAGCTTAATAAATTTCACTACACTGCAACTCATATTATGGAACAAACCGATTTATATCCGAGTTTGCAATTCCAATGGCATCCAAACTTAATCAATCTACTTATTCTTCTACCTTATTGATATTAGCAATAAACTTCACTAAACTTACACTACACCTTATTTAAACCCTCCCCCATTTAAACTCTTAAAAAGTTCTAGCAAATTGATATTAGCATAATAAACTTCACTACACTGCAAATTCTATTGAGGAACCGATTTATTAATTAATTTACCCAATTTGGCCATTCACCTCATTCAACTCACCCCCATAAGAATTGTTGAAAAGTTCTAACACATCGATATTAGCATAATAAATTTCACTACACTTACACTACACTGCAACTCATATTATGGAACAAACCGATTCATATCCGAGTTTGCAATTCCAATGGCATCCAAACTTAATCAATCCACTTATTCTTCTACCTTATTGATATTAGCATAATAAACTTCACTAAAATTACACTACACTACACCTTATTTGAACCCTCCCCCATTTAAACTCTTAAAAAGTTCTAGCAAATTGATATTAGCATAATAAACTTCACTACACTGCAAATTCTATTGAGGAACCGATTTATTAATTAATTTACCCAATTTGGCCATTCACCTCATTTAACTCACCCCCATAAGAATTGTTGAAAAGTTCTAACACATCGATATTAGCATAATAAATTTCACTACACTTACACTACACTGCAACTCATATTATGGAACAAACCAATTTATATCAGAGTTTGCAATTCCAATGGCATCCAAACTTAATCAATCCACTTATTCTTCTACCTTATTGATATTAGCATAATAAACTTCACTAAACTTACACTACACCACACCTTATTTAAACCCTCCCCCATTTAAACTTTTAAAAAGTTCTAGCAAATTGATATTAGCATAATAAACTTCACTACACTGCAAATTCTATTGAGGAACCGATTTATTAATTAATTTACCCAATTTGGCCATTCACCTCATTCAACTCACCCCCATAAGAATTGTTGAAAAGTTCTAACACATCGATATTAGCATAATAAATTTCACTACACTTACACTACACTGCAACTCATATTATGGAACAAACCGATTCATATCCGAGTTTGCAATTCCAATGGCATCCAAACTTAATCAATCCACTTATTCTTCTACCTTATTGATATTAGCATAATAAACTTCACTGAAATTACACTACACTACACCTTATTTGAACCCTCCCCCATTTAAACTCTTAAAAAGTTCTAGCAAATTGATATTAGCATAATAAACTTCACTACACTGCAAATTCTATTGAGGAACCGATTTATTAATTAATTTACCCAATTTGGCCATTCACCTCATTTAACTCACCCCCATAAGAATGGTTGAAAAGTTCTAACACATCGATATTAGCATAATAAATTTCACTACACTTACACTACACTGCAACTCATATTATGGAACAAACCGATTTATATCAGAGTTTGCAATTCCAATGGCATCCAAACTTAATCAATCCACTTATTCTTCTACCTTATTGATATTAGCATAATAAACTTCACTAAAATTACACTACACTACACCTTATTTGAACCCTCCCCCATTTAAACTCTTAAAAAGTTCTAGCAAATTGATATTAGCATAATAAACTTCACTACACTGCAAGTTCTATTGAGGAACCGATTTATTAATTAATTTACCCAATTTGGCCATTCACCTCATTTAACTCACCCCCATAAGAATTGTTGAAAAGTTCTAACACATCGATATTAGCATAATAAATTTCACTACACTTACACTACACTGCAACTCATATTATGGAACAAACCGATTCGTATCCGAGTTTGCAATTCCAATGGCATCCAAACTTAATCAATCCACTTATTCTTCTACCTTATTGATATTAGCATAATAAACTTCACTAAAATTACACTACACTACACCTTATTTGAACCCTCCCCCATTTAAACTCTTAAAAAGTTCTAGCAAATTGATATTAGCATAATAAACTTCACTACACTGCAAATTCTATTGAGGAACCGATTTATTAATTAATTTACCCAATTTGGCCATTCACCTCATTTAACTCACCCCCATAAGAATTGTTGAAAAGTTCTAACACATCGATATTAGCATAATAAATTTCACTACACTTACACTACACTGCAACTCATATTATGGAACAAACCGATTTATATCAGAGTTTGCAATTCCAATGGCATCCAAACTTAATCAATCCACTTATTCTTCTACCTTATTGATATTAGCATAATAAACTTCACTAAAATTACACTACACTACACCTTATTTGAACCCTCCCCCATTTAAACTCTTAAAAAGTTCTAGCAAATTGATATTAGCATAATAAACTTCACTACACTGCAAGTTCTATTGAGGAACCGATTTATCAATTAATTTACCCAATTTGGCCATTCACCTCATTTAACTCACCCCCATAAGAATTGTTGAAAAGTTCTAACACATCGATATTAGCATAATAAATTTCACTACACGTACACTACACTGCAACTCATATTATGGAACAAACCGATTTATATCCGAGTTTGCAATTCCAATGGCATCCAAACTCAATCAATCCACTTATTCTTCTACCTTTGAAATTCTATTGAGGAACCGATTTATTAATTAATTTACCCAATTTGGCCATTCACCTCATTTAACTCACCCCCATAAGAATTGTTGAAAAGTTCTAACACATCGATATTAGCATAATAAATTTCACTACACTTACACTACACTGCAACTCATATTATGGAACAAACCGTTTTATATCCGAGTTTGCAATTCCAATGGCATCCAAACTTAATCAATCCACTTATTCTTCTACCTTATTGATATTAGCATAATAAACTTCACTAAACTTACACTACACCTTATTTAAACCATCCCCCATTTAAACTCTTAAAAAGTTCTAGCAAATTGATATTAGCATGATAAACTTCACTACACTGCAAATTCTATTGAGGAACCGATTTATTTATTAATTTACCCAATTTGGCCATTCACCTCATTTAACTCACCCCCATAAGAATTGTTGAAAAGTTCAAACACATCGATATTAGAATAATAAATTTCACTACACTTACACTACACTGCAACTCATATTATGGAACAAACCGTTTTATATCCGAGTTTGCAATTCCAATGGCATCCAAACTTAATCAATCCACTTATTCTTCTACCTTATTGATATTAGCATAATAAACTTCACTAAACTTACACTACACCTTATTTAAACCATCCCCCATTTAAACTCTTAAAAAGTTCTAGCAAATTGATATTAGCATAGTAAACTTCACTACACTGCAAATTCTATTGAGGAACCGATTTATTTATTAATTTACCCAATTTGGCCATTCACCTCATTTAACTCACCCCCATAAGAATTGTTGAAAAGTTCAAACACATCGATATTAGCATAATAAATTTCACTACACTGCAACTCATATTATGGAACAAACCGATTTATATCCGAGTTTGCAATTCCAATGGCATCCAAACTTAATCAATCCACTTATTCTTCTACCTTATTGATATTAGCATAATAAACTTCACTAAACTTACACTACACTACACCTTATTTAAACCCTCCCCCATTTAAACTCTTAAAAAGTTCTAGCGAATTGATATTAGCATAATAAACTTCACTACACTGCAAATTCTATTGAGGAACCGATTTATTTATTAATTTACCCAATTTGGCCATTCACCTCATTTAACTCACCCCCATAAGAATTGTTGAAAAGTTCTAACACATCGATATTAGCATAATAAATTTCACTACACTGCAACTCATATTATGGAACAAACCGATTTATATCCGAGTTTGCAATTCCAATGGCATCCAAACTTAATCAATCCACTTATTCTTCTACTTTATTGATATTAGCAATAAACTTCACTAAACTTACACTACACTACACCTTATTTGAACCCTCCTCTTTTAAACTCTTAAAAAGTTCTAGCAAATTGATATTAGCATAATAAACTTCACTACACTGCAAATTCTATTGAGGAACCGATTTATTAATTAATTTACCCAATTTGGCCATTCACCTCATTTAACTCACCCCCATAAGAATTGTTGAAAAGTTCTAACACATCGATATTAGCATAATAAATTTCACTACACTTACACTACACTGCAACTCATATTATGGAACAAACCGATTTATATCCGAGTTTGCAATTCCAATGGCATCCAAACTTAATCAATCCACTTATTCTTCTACCTTATTGATATTAGCATAATAAACTTCACTAAACTTACACTACACTACACCTTATTTAAACCCTCCCCCATTTAAACTCTTAAAAAGTTCTAGCGAATTGATATTAGCATAATAAACTTCACTACACTGCAAGTTCTATTGAGGAACCGATTTATTAATTAATTTACCCAATTTGGCCATTCACCTCATTTAACTCACCCCCATAAGAATTGTTGAAAAGTTCTAACACATCGATATTAGCATAATAAATTTCACTACACCGCAACTCATATTATGGAACAAACCGATTTATATCCGAGTTTGCAATTACAATGGCATCCAAACTTAATCAATCCACTTATTCTTCTACTTTATTGATATTAGCAATAAACTTCACTAAACTTACACTACACCACACCTTATTTAAACCCTCCCCCATTTAAACTTTTAAAAAGTTCTAGCAAATTGATATTAGCATAATAAACTTCACTACACTGCAAATTCTATTGAGGAACCGATTTATTAATTAATTTACCCAATTTGGCCATTCACCTCATTCAACTCACCCCCATAAGAATTGTTGAAAAGTTCTAACACATCGATATTAGCATAATAAATTTCACTACACTTACACTACACTGCAACTCATATTATGGAACAAACCGATTCATATCCGAGTTTGCAATTCCAATGGCATCCAAACTTAATCAATCCACTTATTCTTCTACCTTATTGATATTAGCATAATAAACTTCACTAAAATTACACTACACTACACCTTATTTGAACCCTCCCCCATTTAAACTCTTAAAAAGTTCTAGCAAATTGATATTAGCATAATAAACTTCACTACACTGCAAATTCTATTGAGGAACCGATTTATTAATTAATTTACCCAATTTGGCCATTCACCTCATTTAACTCACCCCCATAAGAATTGTTGAAAAGTTCTAACACATCGATATTAGCATAATAAATTTCACTACACTTAATCAATCCACTTATTCTTCTACCTTATTGATATTAGCATAATAAACTTCACTAAACTTACACTACACCACACCTTATTTAAACCCTCCCCCATTTAAACTTTTAAAAAGTTCTAGCAAATTGATATTAGCATAATAAACTTCACTACACTGCAAATTCTATTGAGGAACCGATTTATTAATTAATTTACCCAATTTGGCCATTCACCTCATTCAACTCACCCCCATAAGAATTGTTGAAAAGTTCTAACACATCGATATTAGCATAATAAATTTCACTACACTTACACTACACTGCAACTCATATTATGGAACAAACCGATTCATATCCGAGTTTGCAATTCCAATGGCATCCAAACTTAATCAATCCACTTATTCTTCTACCTTATTGATATTAGCATAATAAACTTCACTAAAATTACACTACACTACACCTTATTTGAACCCTCCCCCATTTAAACTCTTAAAAAGTTCTAGCAAATTGATATTAGCATAATAAACTTCACTACACTGCAAATTCTATTGAGGAACCGATTTATTAATTAATTTACCCAATTTGGCCATTCACCTCATTTAACTCACCCCCATAAGAATTGTTGAAAAGTTCTAACACATCGATATTAGCATAATAAATTTCACTACACTTACACTACACTGCAACTCATATTATGGAACAAACCGATTTATATCAGAGTTTGCAATTCCAATGGCATCCAAACTTAATCAATCCACTTATTCTTCTACCTTATTGATATTAGCATAATAAACTTCACTAAAATTACACTACACTACACCTTATTTGAACCCTCCCCCATTTAAACTCTTAAAAAGTTCTAGCAAATTGATATTAGCATAATAAACTTCACTACACTGCAAGTTCTATTGAGGAACCGATTTATCAATTAATTTACCCAATTTGGCCATTCACCTCATTTAACTCACCCCCATAAGAATTGTTGAAAAGTTCTAACACATCGATATTAGCATAATAAATTTCACTACACGTACACTACACTGCAACTCATATTATGGAACAAACCGATTTATATCCGAGTTTGCAATTCCAATGGCATCCAAACTCAATCAATCCACTTATTCTTCTACCTTTGAAATTCTATTGAGGAACCGATTTATTAATTAATTTACCCAATTTGGCCATTCACCTCATTTAACTCACCCCCATAAGAATTGTTGAAAAGTTCTAACACATCGATATTAGCATAATAAATTTCACTACACTTACACTACACTGCAACTCATATTATGGAACAAACCGTTTTATATCCGAGTTTGCAATTCCAATGGCATCCAAACTTAATCAATCCACTTATTCTTCTACCTTATTGATATTAGCATAATAAACTTCACTAAACTTACACTACACCTTATTTAAACCATCCCCCATTTAAACTCTTAAAAAGTTCTAGCAAATTGATATTAGCATGATAAACTTCACTACACTGCAAATTCTATTGAGGAACCGATTTATTTATTAATTTACCCAATTTGGCCATTCACCTCATTTAACTCACCCCCATAAGAATTGTTGAAAAGTTCAAACACATCGATATTAGAATAATAAATTTCACTACACTTACACTACACTGCAACTCATATTATGGAACAAACCGTTTTATATCCGAGTTTGCAATTCCAATGGCATCCAAACTTAATCAATCCACTTATTCTTCTACCTTATTGATATTAGCATAATAAACTTCACTAAACTTACACTACACCTTATTTAAACCATCCCCCATTTAAACTCTTAAAAAGTTCTAGCAAATTGATATTAGCATAGTAAACTTCACTACACTGCAAATTCTATTGAGGAACCGATTTATTTATTAATTTACCCAATTTGGCCATTCACCTCATTTAACTCACCCCCATAAGAATTGTTGAAAAGTTCAAACACATCGATATTAGCATAATAAATTTCACTACACTGCAACTCATATTATGGAACAAACCGATTTATATCCGAGTTTGCAATTCCAATGGCATCCAAACTTAATCAATCCACTTATTCTTCTACCTTATTGATATTAGCATAATAAACTTCACTAAACTTACACTACACTACACCTTATTTAAACCCTCCCCCATTTAAACTCTTAAAAAGTTCTAGCGAATTGATATTAGCATAATAAACTTCACTACACTGCAAATTCTATTGAGGAACCGATTTATTTATTAATTTACCCAATTTGGCCATTCACCTCATTTAACTCACCCCCATAAGAATTGTTGAAAAGTTCTAACACATCGATATTAGCATAATAAATTTCACTACACTGCAACTCATATTATGGAACAAACCGATTTATATCCGAGTTTGCAATTCCAATGGCATCCAAACTTAATCAATCCACTTATTCTTCTACTTTATTGATATTAGCAATAAACTTCACTAAACTTACACTACACTACACCTTATTTGAACCCTCCTCTTTTAAACTCTTAAAGAGTTCTAGCAAATTGATATTAGCATAATAAACTTCACTACACTGCAAATTCTATTGAGGAACCGATTTATTAATTAATTTACCCAATTTGGCCATTCACCTCATTTAACTCACCCCCATAAGAATTGTTGAAAAGTTCTAACACATCGATATTAGCATAATAAATTTCACTACACTTACACTACACTGCAACTCATATTATGGAACAAACCGATTTATATCCGAGTTTGCAATTCCAATGGCATCCAAACTTAATCAATCCACTTATTCTTCTACCTTATTGATATTAGCATAATAAACTTCACTAAACTTACACTACACTACACCTTATTTAAACCCTCCCCCATTTAAACTCTTAAAAAGTTCTAGCGAATTGATATTAGCATAATAAACTTCACTACACTGCAAGTTCTATTGAGGAACCGATTTATTAATTAATTTACCCAATTTGGCCATTCACCTCATTTAACTCACCCCCATAAGAATTGTTGAAAAGTTCTAACACATCGATATTAGCATAATAAATTTCACTACACCGCAACTCATATTATGGAACAAACCGATTTATATCCGAGTTTGCAATTCCAATGGCATCCAAACTTAATCAATCCACTTATTCTTCTACTTTATTGATATTAGCAATAAACTTCACTAAACTTACACTACACTACACCTTATTTAAACCCTCCACCATTTAAACTCTTAAAAAGTTCTAGCAAATTGATATTAGCATAATAAACTTCACTACACTGCAAATTCTATTGAGGAACCGATTTATTAATTAATTTATCCAATTTGGCCATTCACCTCATTTAACTCATCCCCATAAGAATTGTTGAAAAGTTCTAACACATCGATATTAGCATGATAAATTTCACTACACTTACACTACACTGAAACTCATATTATGGAACAAACCGATTTATATCCGAGTTTGCAATTCCAATGGCATCCAAACTTAATCAATCCACTTATTCTTCTACCTTATTCATATTAGCATAATAAACTTCACCAAACTTACACTACACTTACACCTTATTTAAACCCTCCCCCATTTAAACTCTTAAAAAGTTCTAGCAAATTGATATTAGCATAATAAACTTCACTACACTGCAAGTTCTATTGAGGAACCGATTTATTAATTAATTTACCCAATTTGGCCATTCACCTCATTTAACTCACCCCCATAAGAATTGTTGAAAAGTTCTAACACATCGATATTAGGATAATAAATTTCACTACACTTACACTACACTGCAACTTATATTATGGAACAAACCGATTTATATCCGAGTTTGCAATTCCAATGGCATCCAAACTTAATCAATCCACTTATTCTTCTACCTTATTGATATTAGCATAATAAACTTCACTAAACTTACACTACACTACACCTTATTTAAACCCTCCCCCATTTAAACTCTTAAAAAGTTCTAGCAAGTTGATATTAGCATAATAAACTTCACTACACTGCAAATTCAATTGAGGAACCGATTTATTAATTAATTTACCCAATTTGGCCATTCACCTCATTTAACTCACCCCCATAAGAATTGTTGAAAAGTTCTAAAACATCGGTATTAGCATAATAAATTTCACTACACTTACACTACACTGCAACTCATATTATGGAACAAACCGATTTATATCCGAGTTTGCAATTCCAATGGCATCCAAACTTAATCAATCCACTTATTCTTCTACCTTATAGATATTAGCAATGAACTTCACTAAACTTACACTACACTACACCTTATTTAAACTCTCCCCCATTTAAACCCTTAAAAAGTTCTAGCAAATTGATATTAGCATAATAAACTTCACCACACTGCAAATTCTATAGAGGAACCGATTTATTAATTAATTTACCCAATTTGGCCATTCACCTCATTTAACTCACCCCCATAAGAATTGTTGAAAAGTTCTAACACATCGATATTAGCATAATAAATTTCACTACACTTACACTACACTGCAACTCATATTATGGAACAAACCGATTTATATCCGAGTTTGCAATTCCAATGGCATCCAAACTTAATCAATCCACTTATTCTTCTACCTTATTGATATTAGCAATAAACTTCACAAAACTTACACTACACCTTATTTAAACCCTCTCCCATTTAAACTCTTGAAAAGTTCTAGCAAATTGATATTAGCATAATAAACTTCACTACACTGCAAATTCTATTGAGGAACCGATTTATTTATTAATTTACCCAATTTGGCCATTCACCTCATTTAACTCACCCCCATAAGAATTGTTGAAAAGTTCTAACACATCGATATTAGAATAATAAATTTCACTACACTTACACTACACTGCAACTCATATTATAGAACAAACCGATTTATATCCAAGTTTGCAATTCCAATGGCATCCAAACTTAATCAATCCACTTATTCTTCTACCTTATTGATATTAGCATAATAAACTTCACTAAACTTACACTACACTACACCTTATTTAAACCCTCCCCCATTTAAACTCTTAAAAAGTTCTAGCAAATTGATATTAGCATAATAAACTTCACTACACTGCAAATTCTATTGAGGAACCGATTTATTAATTAATTTACCCAATTTGGCTATTCACCTCATTTAACTCACCCCCATAAGAATTGTTGAAAAGTTCTAACACATCGATATAAGCATAATAAATTTCACTACACTTACACTACACTGCAACTCATATTATGGAACAAACCGATTTATATCCGAGTTTGCAATTCCAATGGCATCCAAACTCAATCAATCCACTTATTCTTCTACCTTATTGATATTAGCATAATAAACTTCACTAAACTTACACTACACCACACCTTATTTAAACCCTCCCCCATTTAAACTTTTAAAAAGTTCTAGCAAATTGATATTAGCATATAAACTTCACTACACTGCAAATTCTATTGAGGAACCGATTTATTAATTAATTTACCCAATTTGGCCATTCACCTCATTCAACTCACCCCCATAAGAATTGTTGAAAAGTTCTAACACATCGATATTAGCATAATAAATTTCACTACACTTACACTACACTGCAACTGATATTATGGAACAAACCGATTCATATCCGAGTTTGCAATTCCAATGGCATCCAAACTTAATCAATCCACTTATTCTTCTACCTTATTGATATTAGCATAATAAACTTCACTAAAATTACACTACACTACACCTTATTTGAACCCTCCCCCATTTAAACTCTTAAAAAGTTCTAGCAAATTGATATTAGCATAATAAACTTCACTACACTGCAAATTCTATTGAGGAACCGATTTATTAATTAATTTACCCAATTTGGCCATTCACCTCATTTAACTCACCCCCATAAGAATTGTTGAAAAGTTCTAACACATCGATATTAGCATAATAAATTTCACTACACTTACACTACACTGCAACTCATATTATGGAACAAACCGATTTATATCAGAGTTTGCAATTCCAATGGCATCCAAACTTAATCAATCCACTTATTCTTCTACCTTATTGATATTAGCATAATAAACTTCACTAAACTTACACTACACTACACCTTATTTAAACCCTCCCCCATTTAAACTCTTAAAAAGTTCTAGCAAATTGATATTAGCATAATAAACTTCACTACACTGCAAGTTCTATTGAGGAACCGATTTATTAATTAATTTACCCAATTTGGCCATTCACCTCATTTAACTCACCCCCATAAGAATTGTTGAAAAGTTCTAACACATCGATATTAGCATAATAAATTTCACTACACGTACACTACACTGCAACACATATTATGGAACAAACCGATTTATATCCGAGTTTGCAATTCCAATGGCATCCAAACTCAATCAATCCACTTATTCTTCTACCTTTGAAATTCTATTGAGGAACCGATTTATTAATTAATTTACCCAATTTGGCCATTCACCTCATTTAACTCACCCCCATAAGAATTGTTGAAAAGTTCTAACACATCGATATTAGCATAATAAATTTCACTACACTTACACTACACTGCAACTCATATTATGGAACAAACCGTTTTATATCCGAGTTTGCAATTCCAATGGCATCCAAACTTAATCAATCCACTTATTCTTCTACCTTATTGATATTAGCATAATAAACTTCACTAAACTTACACTACACCTTATTTAAACCATCCCCCATTTAAACTCTTAAAAAGTTCTAGCAAATTGATATTAGCATAATAAACTTCACTACACTGCAAATTCTATTGAGGAACCGATTTATTAATTAATTTACCCAATTTGGCCATTCACCTCATTTAACTCACCCCCATAAGAATTGTTGAAAAGTTCTAACACATCGATATTAGCATAATAAATTTCACTACACTGCAACTCATATTATGGAACAAACCGATTTATATCCGAGTTTGCAATTCCAATGGCATCCAAACTTAATCAATCCACTTATTCTTCTACTTTATTGATATTAGCAATAAACTTCACTAAACTTACACTACACTACACCTTATTTAAACCCTCCCCCATTTAAACTCTTAAAAAGTTCTAGCAAATTGATATTAGCATAATAAACTTCACTACACTGCAAATTCTATTGAGGAACCGATTTATTAATGAATTTACCCAATTTGGCCATTCACCTCATTTAACTCACCCCCATAAGAATTGTTGAAAAGTTGTAACACATCGATATTAGCATAATAAATTTCACTACACTTACACTACACTGCAACTCATATTATGGAACAAACCGATTTATATCCGAGTTTGCAATTCCAATGGCATCCAAACTTAATCAATCCACTTATTCTTCTACTTTATTGATATTAGCAATAAACTTCACTAAACTTACACTACACTACACCTTATTTAAACCCTCCCCCATTTAAACTCTTAAAAAGTTCTAGCAAATTGATATTAGCATAATAAACTTCACTACACTGCAAGTTCTATTGAGGAACCGATTTATTAATTAATTTACCCAATTTGGCCATTCACCTCATTTAACTCACCCCCATAAGAATTGTTGAAAAGTTCTAACACATCGATATTAGCATAATAAATTTCACTACACTTACACTACACTGCAACTCATATTATGGAACAAACCGATTTATATCCGAGTTTGCAATTCCAATGGCATCCAAACTTAATCAATCCACTTATTCTTCTACCTTATTGATATTAGCAATAAACTTCACTAAACTTACACTACACTACACCTTATTTAAACCCTCCCCCATTTAAACTCTTAAAAAGTTCTAGCAAATTGATATTAGCTTAATAAACTTCACTACACTGCAAATTCTATCGAGGAACCGATTTATTAATTAATTTACCCAATTTGGCCATTCACCTCATTTAACTCACCCCCATAAGAATTGTTGAAAAGTTCTAACACATCGATATTAGCATAATAAATTTCACTACACTTACACTACACTGCAACTCATATTATGGAACAAACCGTTTTATATCCGAGTTTGCAATTCCAATGGCATCCAAACTTAATCAATCCACTCATTCTTCAACCTTATTGATATTAGCATAATAAGCTTCACTAAACTTACACTACACCTCATTTAAACCATCCCCCATATAAACTCTTAAAAAGTTCTAGCAAATTGATATTAGCATAATAAACTTCACTACACTGCAAATTCTATTGAGGAACCGATTTATTAATGAATTTACCCAATTTGGCCATTCACCTCATTTAACTCACCCCCATAAGAATTGTTGAAAAGTTCTAACACATCGATATTAGCATAATAAATTTCACTACACTTACACTACACTGCAACTCATATTATGGAACAAACCGATTTATATCCGAGTTTGCAATTCCAATGGCATCCAAACTTAATCAATCCACTTATTCTTCTACCTTATTGATATTAGCATAATAAACTTCAGTCAACTTACACTACACTACACCTTATTTAAACCCTCCCCCATTTAAAATCTTAAAAAGTTCTAGCAAATTGATATTAGCATAATAAACTTCACTACACTGCAAATTCTATTGAGGAACCGATTTATTAATTAATTTACCCAATTTGGCCTTTCACCTCATTCAACTCACCCCCATAAGAATTGTTGAAAAGTTCGAACACATCGATATTAGCTTAATAAATTTCACTACACTGCAACTCATATTATGGAACAAACCGATTTATATCCGAGTTTGCAATTCCAATGGCATCCAAACTTAATCAATCCACTTATTCTTCTACCTTATTGATATTAGCAATAAACTTCACTAAACTTACACTACACCTTATTTAAACCCTCCCCCATTTAAACTCTTAAAAAGTTCTAGCAAATTGATATTAGCATAATAAACTTCACTACACTGCAAGTTCTATTGAGGAACCGATTTATTAATTAATTTACCCAATTTGGCCATTCACCTCATTTAACTCACCCCCATGAGAATTGTTGAAAAGTTCTAACACATCGATATTAGGATAATAAATTTCACTACACTTACACTACACTGCAACTCATATCATGGAACAAACCGATTTATATCCGAGTTTGCAATTCCAATGGCATCCAAACTTAATCAATCCACTTATTCTTCTACCTTATTGATATTAGCAATAAACTTCACTAAACTTACACTACACTACACATTATTTAAACCCTCCCCCATTTAAACTCTTAAAAAGTTCTAGCAAATTGATATTAGCATAATAAACTTCACTACACTGCAAATTCTATAGAGGAACCGATTTATTAATTAATTTACCCAATTTGGCCATTCACCTCATTTAACTCACCCCCATAAGAATTGTTGAAAAGTTCGAACACATCGATATTAGCTTAATAAATTTCACTACACTGCAACTCATATTATGGAACAAACCGATTTATATCCGAGTTTGCAATTCCAATGGCATCCAAACTTAATCAATCTACTTATTCTTCTACCTTATTGATATTAGCAATAAACTTCACTAAACTTACACTACACCTTATTTAAACCCTCCCCCATTTAAACTCTTAAAAAGTTCTAGCAAATTGATATTAGCATAATAAACTTCACTACACTGCAAATTCTATTGAGGAACCGATTTATTAATTAATTTACCCAATTTGGCCATTCACCTCATTCAACTCACCCCCATAAGAATTGTTGAAAAGTTCTAACACATCGATATTAGCATAATAAATTTCACTACACTTACACTACACTGCAACTCATATTATGGAACAAACCGATTCATATCCGAGTTTGCAATTCCAATGGCATCCAAACTTAATCAATCCACTTATTCTTCTACCTTATTGATATTAGCATAATAAACTTCACTAAAATTACACTACACTACACCTTATTTGAACCCTCCCCCATTTAAACTCTTAAAAAGTTCTAGCAAATTGATATTAGCATAATAAACTTCACTACACTGCAAATTCTATTGAGGAACCGATTTATTAATTAATTTACCCAATTTGGCCATTCACCTCATTTAACTCACCCCCATAAGAATTGTTGAAAAGTTCTAACACATCGATATTAGCATAATAAATTTCACTACACTTACACTACACTGCAACTCATATTATGGAACAAACCAATTTATATCAGAGTTTGCAATTCCAATGGCATCCAAACTTAATCAATCCACTTATTCTTCTACCTTATTGATATTAGCATAATAAACTTCACTAAACTTACACTACACCACACCTTATTTAAACCCTCCCCCATTTAAACTTTTAAAAAGTTCTAGCAAATTGATATTAGCATAATAAACTTCACTACACTGCAAATTCTATTGAGGAACCGATTTATTAATTAATTTACCCAATTTGGCCATTCACCTCATTCAACTCACCCCCATAAGAATTGTTGAAAAGTTCTAACACATCGATATTAGCATAATAAATTTCACTACACTTACACTACACTGCAACTCATATTATGGAACAAACCGATTCATATCCGAGTTAGCAATTCCAATGGCATCCAAACTTAATCAATCCACTTATTCTTCTACCTTATTGATATTAGCATAATAAACTTCACTGAAATTACACTACACTACACCTTATTTGAACCCTCCCCCATTTAAACTCTTAAAAAGTTCTAGCAAATTGATATTAGCATAATAAACTTCACTACACTGCAAATTCTATTGAGGAACCGATTTATTAATTAATTTACCCAATTTGGCCATTCACCTCATTTAACTCACCCCCATAAGAATGGTTGAAAAGTTCTAACACATCGATATTAGCATAATAAATTTCACTACACTTACACTACACTGCAACTCATATTATGGAACAAACCGATTTATATCAGAGTTTGCAATTCCAATGGCATCCAAACTTAATCAATCCACTTATTCTTCTACCTTATTGATATTAGCATAATAAACTTCACTAAAATTACACTACACTACACCTTATTTGAACCCTCCCCCATTTAAACTCTTAAAAAGTTCTAGCAAATTGATATTAGCATAATAAACTTCACTACACTGCAAGTTCTATTGAGGAACCGATTTATTAATTAATTTACCCAATTTGGCCATTCACCTCATTTAACTCACCCCCATAAGAATTGTTGAAAAGTTCTAACACATCGATATTAGCATAATAAATTTCACTACACGTACACTACACTGCAACTCATATTATGGAACAAACCGATTTATATCCGAGTTTGCAATTCAAATGGCATCCAAACTCAATCAATCCACTTATTCTTCTACCTTTGAAATTCTATTGAGGAACCGATTTATTAATTAATTTACCCAATTTGGCCATTCACCTCATTTAACTCACCCCCATAAGAATTGTTGAAAAGTTCTAACACATCGATATTAGCATAATAAATTTCACTACAGTTACACTACACTGCAACTCATATTATGGAACAAACCGTTTTATATCCGAGTTTGCAATTCCAATGGCATCCAAACTTAATCAATCCACTTATTCTTCTACCTTATTGATATTAGCATAATAAACTTCACTAAACTTACACTACACCTTAATTAAACCATCCCCCATTTAAACTCTTAAAAAGTTCTAGCAAATTGATATTAGCATAATAAACTTCACTACACTGCAAATTCTTTTGAGGAACCGATTTATTAATTAATTTACCCAATTTGGCCATTCACCTCATTTAACTCACCCCCATAAGAATTGTTGAAAAGTTCTAACACATCGATATTAGAATAATAAATTTCACTACACTTACACTACACTGCACCTCATATTATGGAACAAACCGTTTTATATCCGAGTTTGCAATTCCAATGGCATCCAAACTTAATCAATCCACTTATTCTTCTACCTTATTGATATTAGCATAATAAACTTCACTAAACTTACACTACACCACACCTTATTTAAACCCTCCCCCATTTAAACTTTTAAAAAGTTCTAGCAAATTGATATTAGCATAATAAACTTCACTACACAGCAAATTCTATTGAGGAACCGATTTATTAATTAATTTACCCAATTTGGCCATTCACCTCATTCAACTCACCCCCATAAGAATTGTTGAAAAGTTCTAACACATCGATATTAGCATAATAAATTTCACTACACTTACACTACACTGCAACTCATATTATGGAACAAACCGATTCATATCCGAGTTTGCAATTCCAATGGCATCCAAACTTAATCAATCCACTTATTCTTCTACCTTATTGATATTAGCAATAAACTTCACTAAACTTACACTACACTACACCTTATTTAAACCCTCCCCCATTTAAACTCTTAAAAAGTTCTAGCAAATTGATATTAGCATAATAAACTTCACTACACTGCAAGTTCTATTGAGGAACCGATTTATTAATTAATTTACCCAATTTGGCCATTCACCTCATTTAACTCACCCCCATAAGAATTGTTGAAAAGTTCTAACACATCGATATTAGAATAATAAATTTCACTACACTGTAAGTTCTATTGAGGAACCGATTTATTAATTAATTTACCCAATTTGGACATTCACCTCATTTAACTCACCCCCATAAGAATTGTTGAAAAGTTCTAACACATCGATATTAGCATAATAAATTTCACTACACGTACACTACACTGCAACTCATATTATGGAACAAACCGATTTATATCCGAGTTTGCAATTCCAATGGCATCCAAACTCAATCAATCCACTTATTCTTCTACCTTATTGATATTAGCAATAAACTTCACTAAACTTACACTACACTACACCTTATTTAAACCCTCCCCCATTTAAACTCTTAAAAAGTTCTAGCAAATTGATATTAGCATAATAAACTTCACTACACTGCAAATTCTATTGAGGAACCGATTTATTAATTAATTTACCCAATTTGGCCATTCACCTCATTTAACTCACCCCCATAAGAATTGTTGAAAAGTTCTAACACATCGATATTAGCATAATAAATTTCACTACACTGCAACTCATATTATGGAACAAACCGATTTATATCCGAGTTTGCAATTCCAATGGCATCCAAACTTAATCAACTTATTCTTCTACTTTATTGATATTAGCAATAAACTTCACTAAACTTACACTACACTACACCTTATTTAAACCCTCCCCCATTTAAACTCTTAAAAAGTTCTAGCAAATTGATATTAGCATAATAAACTTCACTACACTGCAAATTCTATTGTGGAACCGATTTATTAATTAATTTACCCAATTTGGCCATTCACCTCATTTAACTCATCCCCATAAGAATTGTTGAAAAGTTCTAACACATCGATATTAGCATAATAAATTTCACTACACTTACACTACACTGAAACTCATATTATGGAACAAACCGATTTATATCCGAGTTTGCAATTCCAATGGCATCCAAACTTAATCAATCCACTTATTCTTCTACCTTATTGATATTAGCATAATAAACTTCACTAAACTTACACTACACTAAACCTTATTTAAACCCTCCCCCATTTAAACTCTTAAAAAGTTCTAGCAAATTGATATTAGCATAATAAACTTCACTACACTGCAAGTTCTATTGAGGAACCGATTTATTAATTAATTCACCCAATTTGGCCATTCACCTCATTTAACTCACCCCCATAAGAATTATGAAAAGTTCTAACACATCGATATTAGGATAATAAATTTCACTACACTTACACTACACTGCAACTTATATTATGGAACAAGCCGATTTATATCCGAGTTTGCAATTCCAATGGCATCCAAACTTAATCAATCCACTTATTCTTCTACCTTATTGATATTAGCATAATAAACTTCACTAAACTTACACTACACTACACCTTATTTAAACCCTCCCCCATTTAAACTCTTAAAAAGTTCTAGCAAATTGATATTAGCATAATAAACTTCACTACACTGCAAGTTCTATTGAGGAACCGATTTATTAATTAATTTACCCAATTTGGCCATTCACCTCATTTAACTCACCCCCATAAGAATTGTTGAAAAGTTCTAACACATCGATATTAGCATAAAAAATTTCACTACACGTACACTACACTGCAACACATATTATGGAACAAACCGATTTATATCCGAGTTTGCAATTCCAATGGCATCCAAACTCAATCAATCCACTTATTCTTCTACCTTTGAAATTCTATTGAGGAACCGATTTATTAATTAATTTACCCAATTTGGCCATTCACCTCATTTAACTCACCCCCATAAGAATTGTTGAAAAGTTCTAACACATCGATATTAGCATAATAAATTTCACTACACTTACACTACACTGCAACTCATATTAAGGAACAAACCGTTTTATATCCGAGTTTGCAATTCCAATGGCATCCAAACTTAATCAATCCACTTATTCTTCTACCTTATTGATATTAGCATAATAAACTTCACTAAACTTACACTACACCTTATTTAAACCATCCCCCATTTAAACTCTTAAAAAGTTCTAGCAAATTGATATTAGCATAATAAACTTCACTACACTGCAAATTCTATTGAGGAACCGATTTATTAATTAATTTACCCAATTTGGCCATTCACCTCATTTAACTCACCCCCATAAGAATTGTTGAAAAGTTCTAACACATCAATATTAGCATAATAAATTTCACTACACTGCAACTCATATTATGGAACAAACCGATTTATATCCGAGTTTGCAATTCCAATGGCATCCAAACTTAATCAATCCACTTATTCTTCTACTTTATTGATATTAGCAATAAACTTCACTAAACTTACACTACACTACACCTTATTTAAACCCTCCCCCATTTAAACTCTTAAAAAGTTCTAGCAAATTGATATTAGCATAATAAACTTCACTACACTGCAAATTCTATTGAGGAACCGATTTATTAATGAATTTACCCAATTTGGCCATTCACCTCATTTAACTCACCCCCATAAGAATTGTTGAAAAGTTCTAACACATCGATATTAGCATAATAAATTTCACTACACTTACACTACACTGCAACTCATATTATGGAACAAACCGATTTATATCCGAGTTTGCAATTCCAATGGCATCCAAACTTAATCAATCCACTTATTCTTCTACCTTATTGATATTAGCAATAAACTTCACTAAACTTACACTACACTACACCTTATTTAAACCCTCCCCCATTTAAACTCTTAAAAAGTTCTAGCAAATTGATATTAGCATAATAAACTTCACTACACTGCAAGTTCTATTGAGGAACCGATTTATTAATTAATTTACCCAATTTGGCCATTCACCTCATTTAACTCACCCCCATAAGAATTGTTGAAAAGTTCTAACACATCGATATTAGCATAATAAATTTCACTACACTTACACTACACTGCAACTCATATTATGGAACAAACCGATTTATATCCGAGTTTGCAATTCCAATGGCATCCAAACTTAATCAATCCACTTATTCTTCTACCTTATTGATATTAGCAATAAACTTCACTAAACTTACACTACACTACACCTTATTTAAACCCTCCCCCATTTAAACTCTTAAAAAGTTCTAGCAAATTGATATTAGCTTAATAAACTTCACTACACTGCAAATTCTATCGAGGAACCGATTTATTAATTAATTTACCCAATTTGGCCATTCACCTCATTTAACTCACCCCCATAAGAATTGTTGAAAAGTTCTAACACATCGATATTAGCATAATAAATTTCACTACACTTACACTACACTGCAACTCATATTATGGAACAAACCGTTTTATATCCGAGTTTGCAATTCCAATGGCATCCAAACTTAATCAATCCACTCATTCTTCAACCTTATTGATATTAGCATAGTAAGCTTCACTAAACTTACACTACACCTCATTTAAACCATCCCCCATATAAACTCTTAAAAAGTTCTAGCAAATTGATATTAGCATAATAAACTTCACTACACTGCAAATTCTATTGAGGAACCGATTTATTAATGAATTTACCCAATTTGGCCATTCACCTCATTTAACTCACCCCCATAAGAATTGTTGAAAAGTTCTAACACATCGATATTAGCATAATAAATTTCACTACACTTACACTACACTGCAACTCATATTATGGAACAAACCGATTTATATCCGAGTTTGCAATTCCAATGGCATCCAAACTTAATCAATCCACTTATTCTTCTACCTTATTGATATTAGCATAATAAACTTCAGTCAACTTACACTACACTACACCTTATTTAAACCCTCCCCCATTTAAAATCTTAAAAAGTTCTAGCAAATTGATATTAGCATAATAAACTTCACTACACTGCAAATTCTATTGAGGAACCGATTTATTAATTAATTTACCCAATTTGGCCTTTCACCTCATTCAACTCACCCCCATAAGAATTGTTGAAAAGTTCTAACACATCGATATTAGCATAATAAATTTCACTACACTGCAACTCATATTATGGAACAAACCGATTTATATCCGAGTTTGCAATTCCAATGGCATCCAAACTTAATCAATCCACTTATTCTTCTACCTTATTGATATTAGCAATAAACTTCACTAAACTTACACTACACCTTATTTAAACCCTCCCCCATTTAAACTCTTAAAAAGTTCTAGCAAATTGATATTAGCATAATAAACTTCACTACACTGCAAGTTCTATTGAGGAACCGATTTATTAATTAATTTACCCAATTTGGCCATTCACCTCATTTAACTCACCCCCATGAGAATTGTTGAAAAGTTCTAACACATCGATATTAGGATAATAAATTTCACTACACTTACACTACACTGCAACTCATATCATGGAACAAACCGATTTATATCCGAGTTTGCAATTCCAATGGCATCCAAACTTAATCAATCCACTTATTCTTCTACCTTATTGATATTAGCAATAAACTTCACTAAACTTACACTACACTACACCTTATTTAAACCCTCCCCCATTTAAACTCTTAAAAAGTTCTAGCAAATTGATATTAGCATAATAAACTTCACTACACTGCAAACTCTATAGAGGAACCGATTTATTAATTAATTTACCCAATTTGGCCATTCACCTCATTTAACTCACCCCCATAAGAATTGTTGAAAAGTTCTAACAGATCGATATTAGCTTAATAAATTTCACTACACTGCAACTCATATTATGGAACAAACCGATTTATATCCGAGTTTGCAATTCCAATGGCATCCAAACTTAATCAATCCACTTATTCTTCTACCTTATTGATATTAGCAATAAACTTCACTAAACTTACACTACACCTTATTTAAACCCTCCCCCATTTAAACTCTTAAAAAGTTCTAGCAAATTGATATTAGCATAATAAACTTCACTACACTGCAAATTCTATTGAGGAACCGATTTATTAATTAATTTACCCAATTTGGCCATTCACCTCATTCAACTCACCCCCATAAGAATTGTTGAAAAGTTCTAACACATCGATATTAGCATAATAAATTTCACTACACTTACACTACACTGCAACTCATATTATGGAACAAACCGATTCATATCCGAGTTTGCAATTCCAATGGCATCCAAACTTAATCAATCCACTTATTCTTCTACCTTATTGATATTAGCATAATAAACTTCACTAAAATTACACTACACTACACCTTATTTGAACCCTCCCCCATTTAAACTCTTAAAAAGTTCTAGCAAATTGATATTAGCATAATAAACTTCACTACACTGCAAATTCTATTGAGGAACCGATTTATTAATTAATTTACCCAATTTGGCCATTCACCTCATTTAACTCACCCCCATAAGAATTGTTGAAAAGTTCTAACACATCGATATTAGCATAATAAATTTGACTACACTTACACTACACTGCAACTCATATTATGGAACAAACCGATTTATATCCGAGTTTGCAATTCCAATGGCATCCAAACTTAATCAATCCACTTATTCTTCTACCTTATTGATATTAGCAATAAACTTCACTAAACTTACACTACACCTTATTTAAACCCTCTCCCATTTAAACTCTTAAAAAGTTCTAGCAAATTGATATTAGCATAATAAACTTCACTACACTGCAAATTCTATTGAGGAACCGATTTATTTATTAATTTACCCAATTTGGCCATTCACCTCATTTAACTCACCCCCATAAGAATTGTTGAAAAGTTCTAACACATCGATATTAGAATAATAAATTTCACTACACTTACACAACACTGCAACTCATATTATAGAACAATCCGATTTATATCCGAGTTTGCAATTCCAATGGCATCCAAACTTAATCAATCCACTTATTCTTCTACCTTATTGATATTAGCATAATAAACTTCACTAAACTTACACTACACTACACCTTATTTAAACCCTCCCCCATTTAAACTCTTAAAAAGTTCTAGCAAATTGATATTAGCATAATAAACTTCACTACACTGCAAATTCTATTGAGGAACCGATTTATTAATTAATTTACCCAATTTGGCTATTCACCTCATTTAACTCACCCCCATAAGAATTGTTGAAAAGTTCTAACACATCGATATAAGCATAATAAATTTCACTACACTTACACTACACTGCAACTCATATTATGGACCAAACCGATTTATATCCGAGTTTGCAATTCCAATGGCATCCAAACTTAATCAATCCACTTATTCTTCTACTTTATTGATATTAGCAATAAACTTCACTAAACTTACACTACACTACACCTTATTTAAACCCTCCCCCATTTAAACTCTTAAAAAGTTCTAGCAAATTGATATTAGCATAATAAACTTCACTACACTGCAAGTTCTATTGAGGAACCGATTTATTAATTAATTTACCCAATTTGGCCATTCACCTCATTTAACTCACCCCCATAAGAATTGTTGAAAAGTTCTAACACATCGATATTAGCATAATAAATTTCACTACACTTACACGACACTGCAACTCATATTATGGAACAAACCGATTTATATCCGAGTTTGCAATTCCAATGGCATCCAAACTTAATCAATCCACTTATTCTTCTACCTTATTGATATTAGCAATAAACTTCACTAAACTTACACTACACTACACCTTATTTAAACCCCCCCCCATTTAAACTCTTAAAAAGTTCTAGCAAATTGATATTAGCTTAATAAACTTCACTACACTGCAAATTCTATCGAGGAACCGATTTATTAATTAATTTACCCAATTTGGCCATTCACCTCATTTAACTCACCCCCATAAGAATTGTTGAAAAGTTCTAACACATCGATATTAGCATAATAAATTTCACTACACTTACACTACACTGCAACTCATATTATGGAACAAACCGTTTTATATCCGAGTTTGCAATTCCAATGGCATCCAAACTTAATCAATCCACTTATTCTTCAACCTTATTGATATTAGCATAATAAGCTTCACTAAACTTACACTACACCTCATTTAAACCATCCCCCATATAAACTCTTAAAAAGTTCTAGCAAATTGATATTAGCATAATAAACTTCACTACACTGCAAATTCTATTGAGGAACCGATTTATTAATGAATTTACCCAATTTGGCCATTCACCTCATTTAACTCACCCCCATAAGAATTGTTGAAAAGTTCTAACACATCGATATTAGCATAATAAATTTCACTACACTTACACTACACTGCAACTCATATTATGGAACAAACCGATTTATATCCGAGTTTGCAATTCCAATGGCATCCAAACTTAATCAATCCACTTATTCTTCTACCTTATTGATATTAGCATAATAAACTTCAGTCAACTTACACTACACTACACCTTATTTAAACCCTCCCCCATTTAAAATCTTAAAAAGTTCTAGCAAATTGATATTAGCATAATAAACTTCACTACACTGCAAATTCTATTGAGGAACCGATTTATTAATTAATTTACCCAATTTGGCCATTCACCTCATTTAACTCACCCCCATAAGAATTGTTGAAAAGTTCTAACACATCGATATTAGCATAATAAATTTCACTACACTTACACTACACTGCAACTCATATTATGGAACAAACCAATTTATATCAGAGTTTGCAATTCCAATGGCATCCAAACTTAATCAATCCACTTATTCTTCTACCTTATTGATATTAGCATAATAAACTTCACTAAACTTACACTACACCACACCTTATTTAAACCCTCCCCCATTTAAACTTTTAAAAAGTTCTAGCAAATTGATATTAGCATAATAAACTTCACTACACTGCAAATTCTATTGAGGAACCGATTTATTAATTAATTTACCCAATTTGGCCATTCACCTCATTCAACTCACCCCCATAAGAATTGTTGAAAAGTTCTAACACATCGATATTAGCATAATAAATTTCACTACACTTACACTACACTGCAACTCATATTATGGAACAAACCGATTCATATCCGAGTTTGCAATTCCAATGGCATCCAAACTTAATCAATCCACTTATTCTTCTACCTTATTGATATAAGCATAATAAACTTCACTGAAATTACACTACACTACACCTTATTTGAACCCTCCCCCATTTAAACTCTTAAAAAGTTCTAGCAAATTGATATTAGCATAATAAACTTCACTACACTGCAAATTCTATTGAGGAACCGATTTATTAATTAATTTACCCAATTTGGCCATTCACCTCATTTAACTCACCCCCATAAGAATTGTTGAAAAGTTCTAACACATCGATATTAGCATAATAAATTTCACTACACTTACACTACACTGCAACTCATATTATGGAACAAACCGATTTATATCAGAGTTTGCAATTCCAATGGCATCCAAACTTAATCAATCCACTTATTCTTCTACCTTATTGATATTAGCATAATAAACTTCACTAAAATTACACTACACTACACCTTATTTGAACCCTCCCCCATTTAAACTCTTAAAAAGTTCTAGCAAATTGATATTAGCATAATAAACTTCACTACACTGCAAGTTCTATTGAGGAACCGATTTATTAATTAATTTACCCAATTTGGCCATTCACCTCATTTAACTCACCCCCATAAGAATTGTTGAAAAGTTCTAACACATCGATATTAGCATAATAAATTTCACTACACTTACACTACACTGCAACTCATATTATGGAACAAACCGATTTATATCCGAGTTTGCAATTCCAATGGCATCCAAACTTAATCAATCCACTTATTCTTCTACCTTATCGATATTAGCATAATAAACTTCACTAAACTTACACTACACCACACCTTATTTAAACCCTCCCCCATTTAAACTTTTAAAAAGTTCTAGCAAATTGATATTAGCATAATAAACTTCACTACACTGCAAATTCTATTGAGGAACCGATTTATTAATTAATTTACCCAATTTGGCCATTCACCTCATTTAACTCACCCCCATAAGAATTGTTGAAAAGTTCTAACACATCGATATTAGCATAATAAATTTCACTACACTTACACTACACTGCAACTCATATTATGGAACAAACCGATTCATATCCGAGTTTGCAATTCCAATGGCATCCAAACTTAATCAATCCACTTATTCTTCTACCTTATTGATATTAGCATAATAAACTTCACTAAAATTACACTACACTACACCTTATTTGAACCCTCCCCCATTTAAACTCTTAAAAAGTTCTAGCAAATTGATATTAGCATAATAAACTTCACTACACTGCAAATTCTATTGAGGAACCGATTTATTAATTAATTTACCCAATTTGGCCATTCACCTCATTTAACTCACCCCCATAAGAATTGTTGAAAAGTTCTAACACATCGATATTAGCATAATAAATTTCACTACACTTACACTACACTGCAACTCATATTATGGAACAAACCAATTTATATCAGAGTTTGCAATTCCAATGGCATCCAAACTTAATCAATCCACTTATTCTTCTACCTTATTGATATTAGCATAATAAACTTCACTAAACTTACACTACACCACACCTTATTTAAACCCTCCCCCATTTAAACTTTTAAAAAGTTCTAGCAAATTGATATTAGCATAATAAACTTCACTACACTGCAAATTCTATTGAGGAACCGATTTATTAATTAATTTACCCAATTTGGCCATTCACCTCATTCAACTCACCCCCATAAGAATTGTTGAAAAGTTCTAACACATCGATATTAGCATAATAAATTTCACTACACTTACACTACACTGCAACTCATATTATGGAACAAACCAATTTATATCAGAGTTTGCAATTCCAATGGCATCCAAACTTAATCAATCCACTTATTCTTCTACCTTATTGATATTAGCATAATAAACTTCACTAAAATTACACTACACTACACCTTATTTGAACCCTCCCCCATTTAAACTCTTAAAAAGTTCTAGCAAATTGATATTAGCATAATAAACTTCACTACACTGCAAATTCTATTGAGGAACCGATTTATTAATTAATTTACCCAATTTGGCCATTCACCTCATTTAACTCACCCCCATAAGAATTGTTGAAAAGTTCTAACACATCGATATTAGCATAATAAATTTCACTACACTTACACTACACTGCAACTCATATTATGGAACAAACCAATTTATATCAGAGTTTGCAATTCCAATGGCATCCAAACTTAATCAATCCACTTATTCTTCTACCTTATTGATATTAGCATAATAAACTTCACTAAACTTACACTACACCACACCTTATTTAAACCCTCCCCCATTTAAACTTTTAAAAAGTTCTAGCAAATTGATATTAGCATAATAAACTTCACTACACTGCAAATTCTATTGAGGAACCGATTTATTAATTAATTTACCCAATTTGGCCATTCACCTCATTCAACTCACCCCCATAAGAATTGTTGAAAAGTTCTAACACATCGATATTAGCATAATAAATTTCACTACACTTACACTACACTGCAACTCATATTATGGAACAAACCGATTTATATCCGAGTTTGCAATTCCAATGGCATCCAAACTTAATCAATCCACTTATTCTTCTACCTTATTGATATTAGCATAATAAACTTCAGTCAACTTACACTACACTACACCTTATTTAAACCCTCCCCCATTTAAAATCTTAAAAAGTTCTAGCAAATTGATATTAGCATAATAAACTTCACTACACTGCAAATTCTATTGAGGAACCGATTTATTAATTAATTTACCCAATTTGGCCTTTCACCTCATTCAACTCACCCCCATAAGAATTGTTGAAAAGTTCTAACACATCGATATTAGCATAATAAATTTCACTACACTGCAACTCATATTATGGAACAAACCGATTTATATCCGAGTTTGCAATTCCAATGGCATCCAAACTTAATCAATCCACTTATTCTTCTACCTTATTGATATTAGCAATAAACTTCACTAAACTTACACTACACCTTATTTAAACCCTCCCCCATTTAAACTCTTAAAAAGTTCTAGCAAATTGATATTAGCATAATAAACTTCACTACACTGCAAGTTCTATTGAGGAACCGATTTATTAATTAATTTACCCAATTTGGCCATTCACCTCATTTAACTCACCCCCATGAGAATTGTTGAAAAGTTCTAACACATCGATATTAGGATAATAAATTTCACTACACTTACACTACACTGCAACTCATATCATGGAACAAACCGATTTATATCCGAGTTTGCAATTCCAATGGCATCCAAACTTAATCAATCCACTTATTCTTCTACCTTATTGATATTAGCAATAAACTTCACTAAACTTACACTACACTACACCTTATTTAAACCCTCCCCCATTTAAACTCTTAAAAAGTTCTAGCAAATTGATATTAGCATAATAAACTTCACTACACTGCAAATTCTATAGAGGAACCGATTTATTAATTAATTTACCCAATTTGGCCATTCACCTCATTTAACTCACCCCCATAAGAATTGTTGAAAAGTTCTAACAGATCGATATTAGCTTAATAAATTTCACTACACTGCAACTCATATTATGGAACAAACCGATTTATATCCGAGTTTGCAATTCCAATGGCATCCAAACTTAATCAATCCACTTATTCTTCTACCTTATTGATATTAGCAATAAACTTCACTAAACTTACACTACACCTTATTTAAACCCTCCCCCATTTAAACTCTTAAAAAGTTCTAGCAAATTGATATTAGCATAATAAACTTCACTACACTGCAAATTCTATTGAGGAACCGATTTATTAATTAATTTACCCAATTTGGCCATTCACCTCATTCAACTCACCCCCATAAGAATTGTTGAAAAGTTCTAACACATCGATATTAGCATAATAAATTTCACTACACTTACACTACACTGCAACTCATATTATGGAACAAACCGATTCATATCCGAGTTTGCAATTCCAATGGCATCCAAACTTAATCAATCCACTTATTCTTCTACCTTATTGATATTAGCATAATAAACTTCACTAAAATTACACTACACTACACCTTATTTGAACCCTCCCCCATTTAAACTCTTAAAAAGTTCTAGCAAATTGATATTAGCATAATAAACTTCACTACACTGCAAATTCTATTGAGGAACCGATTTATTAATTAATTTACCCAATTTGGCCATTCACCTCATTTAACTCACCCCCATAAGAATTGTTGAAAAGTTCTAACACATCGATATTAGCATAATAAATTTGACTACACTTACACTACACTGCAACTCATATTATGGAACAAACCGATTTATATCCGAGTTTGCAATTCCAATGGCATCCAAACTTAATCAATCCACTTATTCTTCTACCTTATTGATATTAGCAATAAACTTCACTAAACTTACACTACACCTTATTTAAACCCTCTCCCATTTAAACTCTTAAAAAGTTCTAGCAAATTGATATTAGCATAATAAACTTCACTACACTGCAAATTCTATTGAGGAACCGATTTATTTATTAATTTACCCAATTTGGCCATTCACCTCATTTAACTCACCCCCATAAGAATTGTTGAAAAGTTCTAACACATCGATATTAGAATAATAAATTTCACTACACTTACACAACACTGCAACTCATATTATAGAACAATCCGATTTATATCCGAGTTTGCAATTCCAATGGCATCCAAACTTAATCAATCCACTTATTCTTCTACCTTATTGATATTAGCATAATAATTTAAATCTATACCTAGAATGTAACGCACGAGTTTGAAGTCGCTGTCTCCTCGCGACCCGGTATATTTCCTGAGAATGATATTAGAAAAACGCAAGTTATAAAATTTGGCGGCGCGGCATTGATAATCTGGTCAATGCAATAGCCACTGTTGGCCACTGATTTTTCATGAATGAATAATGAAAAATTGCAAATTCGATAAATATAGAGTGAATAACTCACCAAAATGACCTAAGATACCGTAAAACAGTTCTAATTGGAACCTGACCGACCATTATAATTATATATATTAGCTCATCAAATAAATGTAATTATGACATCGCCGAAACATAATACTTCTTCATATTCACATGTATTGTAAAAAAATATATTCACGTTAAAGAAAACAATATATTATACCTAACAGTTCAATTTGATTGATGCTTTTTCAGACCTCGGAATTTTTACAACCAATAATCTCATCCATAACGGAGAATGATTTAGATTACCTGTTTCAAAATGGAGAAACGCAACTGAAAATAATGTTTCTGAAAAAGCTTCTTGCTGTGGCGCGGAATAAATGTATGTATATTTTTTAGGATTTGTCAACTTTTCTCAAAGGCCACGACGGTCGCAAAACTGCAACAATAATGGAGTACTGACCCTAACTACGCAAGAAATGTTACTACGCGACATTGTTCCGAACTGTGGCAACCAAAAAATGAGTGTTACAAAGAGATAAAAATAGGTAGAATAACAGAGTTGACAACACTAACGCCCGATATACTATCGTTAACCATATCGTGAAGTACAACGCAGCCTGAGAAATGAGAACACAGAGCACACACCAAGGGGGGGGGTAGCTGGAGGATATTGCCAGGCGGTCAATCTTTGGCTGCCTATCTCAAGCACAAGTCAATTTAGTTTTTCTCACAATTTTGATTATTTTTATACCAATTAATTTTATAAATAAACATATTTTTAATTTCAATGATAATTATAATTTCAATCTATCTATAAAAAAATTTTATAATATACCTTCAAGATTAATTGAAATTATAATTATTTATTACTTATTATTTACTATAATTGCAATTGTAAAAACTTGCGAATTAAATGAAGGAACTTTACAACACAAATTTTAATGTAAATACCTTTACGAAAAACTTCTCCCTTATTAAAAATGCAGTCAGTAATTAATCATCAAATGTCTAACTTCATGAAATTTAGGATCAAATTCAAATTATTACAGGATTGTTTTTAGCAATACATTATTGTCCTCCTAGCAATAAATTATTGTCCTAACAGCTTTTCATATTTCACGAGATATTAATTATGGTTGACTAATTCATATTTTATTTTTTTATCGCCTAGAGGAGGGGAAATCTTGCATAGACGCCTCGGGTGCCTTCGAATTCGAACTTTACTTTTTTAGTTGTCGAAAATAAAATCAATTGAATTAAATTGACTCATGAAATTTTTGTTCATACCACTAAAACATATCTGAGACACTCGTGTTCGTAGTATGGATATAATATTTCAGTAAAATATTCAAGTAGAATGAGTCATGAGTACCTACTACCCGCAAAATACATTTTAGTATTGAAACAAATGACAAAAACGAAGCGCCTACCAAAAGGAAGTATTTTTCAGAAGATTCCTTAAGCAAAATGTATTATATTTTACAATTCAACGGGTGAAACGATTATCTAATATAGTATTGGCCTGTACAACAAGGTGTGAAGTGGATATATAAATTTGTTAAAACGTCTAAAATATTTCAGATAATCATCAAATGATCATCATCAAATTGAAACTTCCGATAACAGAAAATTAAGCTCGATTATACAAAGTTGGCATGAATAAAATATAATTTAGTCCTAAGTAAGGTAATTCCCAGAATATATAAATTCTAAATCTAAAATCATATGGTTTCATCACTTCACTACTAGATTGCATTAATTCCTTACAATTGCATGAATATCAAACATTCAAAACCTATCGTATTATTAATAATAAGTTTTTCAATATTTTTTTCCAATTCGTTAACTAAAGTTACATATTTCTCACCATTAGAATAACTAATTTGAGCTTCCTAAATTTCAATTGGTCAACATGCATATCATATAAATCGACAAAAGGAAATTTTACATATAAACTTAGTCATATAAGAATGAAGCCACATAGTTATAATTTTATATATTGAATGTGAGTAAAAATGAAAAATTATTATTAACAGTTTATTAATCAAACTTTGGAATGAAAATAATTTCACAAATTTTGATACCTTTTTCTTAATCACAGCTATACTTTATATATACCTGATGAGGTGTACTAATTGACCTCGAAACGTGGTAGTACGAATCTACACAAAAACAAATGGATCGTGAGTATTAAACATTGATATCAATAACAACATTTTGAGAAGAGCACTTGTTAAAGAAGAAATAAGGACAGCATACCAAATATTAAATATTTTAGACTGTAAACTATAATCAGTTCAAAATGGTTCGAGAGAACTATGAACTTTCGATCGAATTAATGAATTTTTAAATAATATACATGCAACAAAGGACTATCTACGATATGTACAATACAAAAAAATAAATAAAAAGATAAAGATTCTTAAGGTAAGATCAAATTTAAATTACAAGCACTAACAATAATAATCCAATAACTAAACATACTTTGTATGAACCTTTAGTAATTTTCTCTACGACAGAATTCTCTCAATCTGAGGAACCATTTAAAAAAATTTAATCCACTCTTAAAATCAAAACAATCAGCTAAAAAAACCTTTAAATCTAAGTGTTCAGACATAATCAATATTACAATCCATACTAATAGAAAATGAACAACACAAAATTTATGGAGATAACATAAAACCAATTATTAGGAATAAAAAACTTAGAATTAATTCTCATGATTAAGAATTAGGCAAATTTAATAAAGGAATTATAAAAGAATATTAAACATTGTCCATGATATTCTCATCTCTCTAGATCTCTGTAACCTATTCACTAATGTTCCTATAATGGAAGTTTTAAATCGTATAAAGGAAGTCTTTTCTAATAGTGATTTCTCAACAATTGAATCTTTAAAATCGATCAATCTATTAACATTTGTTTACAACAAAATTTGTTCACTTCCAACAGTACATTATACTACCAAAAAGATGATCTAGCAATGGGTTCTCCATTATCTCCACTATTACCTAACATTTATATGAATTATATTGAAACTAACAATATTATCAATAACAATGAATGAATGAATGAATAATACATTAAATTCAATTCAAGATATGTAATGATATCCTTATTATCTGGAATGGTAACTAAGATCAACTCTACAATTTCTTAAATCATAAAAACAATATTCATGGTTCAATAAAATTTACCCATATATTACATGTAATATTAAATGATCAAATCGACACATATAATTCACCGCTTGTTAACAATTTTGTAAACACACTCCCACCATTATCCACCCCCATCCCTCAATTTGCACCACATTCTGATCCCTGATATTTAAGGTCATATTTTTAGATTTAGCTTTAGTTGATAACTCCTCGCTTTGATAATGCCACAGTGTGGTGAAACAATTTGTCAGCATTTTTAAATTAAATGTTAAAAGTTTTGTGTAAAATTTGAGTTTTATTCTCCAACTTCTGAAGTATTATGAATTTACACTACGTAAACGCCGAAACCATAGATATATTTTTAATCAGTCGATTATACCTACAGTATCACGAAATAAAAACACATTAATTTACAAAAATGAATGAATGAAATGGGAGGGCGGTAGATGGAGAATATTGTACAAGTCAGGGGACGTTTCGTCGGCAATAACTTTATGACCAGCCGCTATAAAGGCTAACCACTGCAGGCATTGAGAAATAATCTAGAATAAGCATATTCGCTGAAGTGGAATGACGACTAAAATATGCAATATTTACGAGTTATGAGCCGTCACCCAGTACATTTAGAGTATGACGATATAAAATTTGCCCGCTCGGCATTGATAATCTGAATAGTCAATGGAATAGCCACTTTTGGCCACTGATTTATTAAGTATAAATAATGAAATATTCCAAATTCCAATAATGAAAATGACCTAGGATATGGAAATACATAATTCTAATTGGAACCTGACCTATAATTATTATATTATAATTATATTTATTAGCCCATCAAATTGATGTAATTATGACATTCCCGAAACATGATATTTCATTTTCACATGTATGTTTGTGAAAAATATGTTTTAGGTAAATAACCTAACTATATAATTAATGAGTCCGATAACTATATTAAATAATTGAGAATAGCTTTACAAATATGTAATTCCATGACGAGATGAATAAAATTTGGAATAGAAAATTATTTACAGATAATTTTGAATCTCTTCAAATTTGAGACACTTGCCTTCCGCAATTACCTGTATATCAGCTTCCATATTCGAAGCAGAGTGGAATGGAATTAAATTAAAATGCTTCCATAAATATTTAAGCAATTACATTAGATGAGGACTGAGAGTTAAAGACCTGTGTTTCGTTTCACATTGCTTGATGAAGCAACGTTTGTTTCCCGATTTTGGAATATATTTTTACTTCTTATACTATATCTAGTAAGTATAAGGGAAGTACAAAACATTGGGATCAATGCAAAAAAAATTCCAGAATTTAGGGCATATATCCATATACTCCGGAGTATAATGGAATTTGGTTATAATAGTGTCAATAATTTTGATACTTCATGTGACAGCAGGTGTCAGTGTAAAAGATAGATATGTATACATTGTGTGCTATGAATAGAATTTCAATATGAAATAGAGCACTGTAATAATTCAACTTCCTAGATTTATGGGTAGTTTCAAAATTATTTGCAATATATAGGTACTCAACAAAAGTTAGGGAGGTCAGTGATAAATTATTGATCATAGATTTTCTTATGTCAAGTCGCACTGCACATCCGTATATCGCATATGCCAATGCGATATACGGATTTTCGTACTCAGTCTAACCCCTAGACGTATCTTCAGAATTACAAGTAAAATTATTTTGTATTTTTGGTAGAATGTTTTTAACAAACAAGATTGAAATATTTCCAATATTATAACGCTTCCGAATATATCGTTAAAAGTTGATATCAACTTGGATAATTTGAACAGAACATTCCAACCATTTAACATCATTGTGTTAAATTCGTTGAATTTATGAGCTAGTTAGACTATGAATCGATTCACAACTGAATTTGAGTTATTGCAATCTAAATAGATAGCAAGCATTTGCAGGGTGTTTCATACTCTATTGTGCGATTATCTCGAAAACTAATTTACAGAAGTTTGATTTTCTGACAACTAACTAAATTTTCCTTAGTTGAAAAAAAAAAAAGTTTGAGAATGTCATGAAAGTCACAAATTTTAAACTTCATTTTTCAGAGAAAATTTAGATTCTTATTGAAAAAGATGAAAAGCACGTAAGCACTAAAATTTATAAGAAATTTCGAGCATCTATATAAAAACACTCAAATTTAAGATACGGTAAATATCAGGGCTTATCATTTAACTGGAAAACAAATCATACATTTTTGTCATTGAATACGGAATGTTTTTTTTTTGTTTTCAAATTTATAGATATGGGACATGGGAAGAAAAGGGAAGGACATTGTTCCGAACTGTGTCAACCAAAATAAATGTTCGAAAGAGATGAAAATAAGTAATTATCCATTATTTTCATTTTTGAGTTAATGTGCATGCTGTATATTAACTTTTTAATAAACACATTTTTATACAAAAATGCACCTTTGTCAGTACTATCAGTTTTTTTCTATAAGTTTCATCTATTTCTGTAAGAAATATGATAAATATCACTATTTAGTTTGAAAAAACAAGTTTAGCGATTCAGTAAAATAAGTGACAGATTTCAATAAAGATATTTGATAAGAATAATCAAATTATTTACTAACTTTCTTGACAGTTGCAGTCAAATAAGTGATTCATTTCAGTTAAACAATTTATGGAAAACACTCATATATTATAGATGAAAACACTAATTATTTTATGAACCGGTTCAAATGAGTGACAAATCACAACAGTGGTTAATCAGTTATTTTAATAGGTTCAGTAAAATAGGTGATAGATGTCATCTAATATTGTGTATAAAAACACATTGAAGATTTGAAAAATCTGATCAAATAAGAGAAAAATTTTACTTGATATAAGATAAATAACAAATGTGGTTCATCGGCTATTTTGATAGGTTTGATCAAAAAAAGAATGAACCTATATTTATAGACTCAAATTTGAGATACGGTAAATATCAGGGCTTATCATTTAGCTTGAAAATAAATCATAAATTTTGTCAATGAATATTGAATAATTTTGGAATTCTGCTCGCAAAAAATATTATATCAGATCAATCTAAAAACCAGTTTTATAAAAAATTCTTCAAAATTTTAACAACATCCACTTAGTTTGGGGAGGAGACAGCGACTTCAAACTCGTGCGTTACATTCTAGGTATAGATTTAAATTATTCAGTTCAATTTAATTCGTGCTTTTTCAGACCCAACGAATAGTCTCACATAACGGAGAGGGATTCAGATTAGCTGTTTCAAAATGGAGAAATTCAACTAAAATAAACCATATCGTGAAGTACGACGCAGCCTGAGAAATGAGAACACAGAGCACAAAGCAAGGTAGCGGAGGGGGTAGCTGGAGAATATCGCCAGGCGGTCAATCTTTGGCGGCCTATCTCAAGCACATGTCAGTCGGCAATGACATTATAAAGAGCCGCCATAAAGGGGAACAACTGCATTTCACTATAAGTGAAATGAAGACTATGAAATGTGCAATATTTCAAGTTATGCCTCGCGACCCAGTACATTTCCTGAGAATGGTATTAGAAAAATGCAAGTTGTCAAATCAATCTAAAAACCAGTTTTATACAAAATTCTTCAAAATATTGACAACTTCCACTTAATTTGGGAAGCAGACAGCGACTTCAAACTCTTGCGTTATAGTCTAGGTATAGATTTAAATTATTCAGTTCAATTTGATTCATGCTTTTTCAGACCCCGGAATTTTTTCAACGAATAGCCTCACATTCATAACGGAGAGGGATTTAGATTACCTGTTTCAGAATGGAGAAACGCAACTCAAAATAATGCGTCTGAAAAATCTCAAAGGCCACGAGGGTCGCAAAATTATACAAAGCTGAAAAATAATGGAGTACTGGCCATAATTACGCCAGGAATGTTACTACGCGACATTGTTTCGATCTGTGTCAACCAAAAAAAATGTTCGAAAGAGAATAAGTAATTATCCATAATTTTCATTTTAGTTATAGGTGCATACTGTATATTAATTTTTTAACAAACACATTTTTATACAAAAATAAACCTTTGTCAGTACAAGTCAGCCGGCAATGACATTATAAAGAGCCGCCGTAAAGGTGAACAACTGCACACATAGAGAAATAATATAGAAGAAGCATATTCACTATAAGTGAAATGAAGACTATAAAAATGTGCAATATTTGAAGTTATGCCTCGCGACCCAGTACATTTCCTGAGAATGATATAGGATAAATGCAAGTTATAAAATTTGGCGGGGCGGCATTGATAATCTGGTCAATGCAATAGCCACTGTTGACCACTGATTTTTCATGAAAGAATAATGAAAAATTGCAAATTCGATAAATATTGAGTGAATTGAGTAACTCAGCAAAACGACCTAAGATACCGTAAAACAGTTCTAATTGGAACCTGACCGACCATTATAATTATATATATTAGCTCTTCAAATAAATGTAATTATGACATCGCCGAAACATAATACTTCTTCATATTCACATGTATTCTAAAAAAATATATTCACCTTAAAGAAAACAATATATTATACCCAACTACATAATTGATGAGGCCGATAACTTCATTTTTTTAGAGAACCTTCAGTTTCTTAATGAAAGAGAAGAAAGGCACTTTGGTACTAACATTTAAAAGATTCAATACAAAATTCCGAGCATTTATAAAAAGACTCAAATTCAAGATACGGTAAATATCATGGCTAATCATTAAGCTGGAAAATAAATCATAAATATTGGTCATTAAATATTGAATACTTTTGGAATTCTGCTCGCAAAAAATATTATATCAACTCAATCTAAAAACCAGTTTCATTAAAAAATTCTTCAAAATTTTAACAACATCCACTTAGTTTGGGGAGGAGACAGCGACTTCAAACTCGTGCGTTACATTCTAGGTATAGATTTAAATTATTCAGTTCAATTTAAATCGTGCTTTTTCAGACCCAACGAATAGTCTCACATAACGGAGAGGGATTCAGATTAGCTGTTTCAAAATGGAGAAATTCAACTCAAAATAATGATTCTGAAAAAGCTTCTTGCTGTAGCGCGGAATAAATGTATGTATGTTTTTTAGGATTTGTCAATAATCTCAAGGCCACGAGGGTCGCAAAATGATACAAAACTAAACCTTTGTCACTACTATTAGTTTTTTCTATAAACCTCACCTATTTCTGTAAGAAATATGAGGAATATCACTATTTAGTTTGAAAAAACAATTTTAAGAATCCAGTAAAATAAGTGTTTTATTTCAGTAAAACAAGTTATTCAAATCTCTTAATATGATAGATGAAAACCCTAGTTATTGTATGAACCAGATCAAATGAGTGATAAATTTTAGATAATATGAGACAAATCAAAACAGTGGTTGATCAGTTATTATAATAGGTTCAGTAGAATACGTGATAGATATCATCTAATATTGTGTATAAAAACATTAAAGATTTTCGGATTAATTCGATCATAAATGGGAATAGAATGAGAAAAAGCACTCACCACTTTTGATTACTTCTGTTAGACTCAATGAATAAGAACATAAAACTATTGTTGCCCGGTCCGGTAAAACAACACAGTTGACAACACTCTGCCGCCCGATATACAAACGTTAACAATTGCAAATTCGATAAATATAGAGTGAATAACTCACCAAAACGACCTAAGATACCGTAAAACAGTTCTAATTTGAACCTGATCAACCATTATAATTATATATATTAGTTCATCAAATAAATGTAATTATGACATCGCCGAAACAATACTTCTTCATATTCACATGTATTGTAAAAAAATATATTTACGTTAAAGAAAACAATAAATTATACCTAACAGTTCAATTTGATTGATGCTTTTCAGACCCCGGAATTTTCACAACCAATAATCTCATTCATAACGGAGAATTATTTAGATTACCTGTTTCAAAATGGAAAAACGCAACTGAAAATAATGTTTTATGTATGTTTTTTAGGATTTGTCAATAATCTCAAGGCCACGAGGGTCGCAAAATAATACAAAACTAAACCTTTGTCACTACTATTAGTTTGTTCTATAAACCTCACCTATTTCTGTAAGAAATATGAGGAATATCACTATTTAGTTTGAAAAAACAAGTTTAAGAATCCAGTAAAATAAGTGTTTTATTTCAGTAAAACAAGTTATTCAAATCACTTAATATGATATATGAAAACCCTAGTTATTGTATGAACCAGATCAAATGAGTGATTAATCTTAGATAATATGAGACAAATCAAAACAGTGGTTGATCAGTTATTTTAATAGGTTCAGTAGAATACGTGATAGATATCATCTAATATTGTGTATAAAAACATTAAAGATTTTCGGATTAATTCGATCATAAATGGTAATAGAATGAGAAAAAGCACTCACCACTTTTGGTTACTTCTGTTAGACTCAATGAATAAGAACATAAAACTATTGTTGCACGGTCCGGTAAAACAACACAGTTGACAACACTCTGCCGCCCGATATACTAACGTTAACCATATCGTGAAGTACGACGCAGCCTGAGAAATGAGAACACAGAGCACAAAGCAAGGTAGCGGAGGGGGTAGCTGGAGAATATCGCCAGGCGGTCAATCTTTGGCGGCCTATCTCAAGCACATGTCAGTCGGCAATGACATTATAAAGAGCCGCCATAAAGGGGAAAAACTGCAGACATAGAGAAATGAAATAGAAGGAGCATATTCACTTTCACTATAAGTGAAATGAAGACTATAGAATGTGCAATATTTCAAGTTATGACTCGCGACCCTGTACATTTCCTGAGAATGATATTAGAAAAATGCAAGTTATAAAATTTGGCGGCGCCGGCGCGGCATTGATAATCTGGTCAATGCGATAGCCACTGTTGGCCACTAATTTTTTATGAATGAAAAATTGCAAATTCGATAAATATAGAGTGAATAACTCACCAAAACGACCTAAGATACCGTAAAACAGTTCTAATTGGAACCTGATCAACCATTATAATTATATATATTAGCTCATCAAATAAATGTAATTATGACATCGCCGAAACATAATGCTTCTTCATATTCACATGTATTGTAAAAAAATATATTTACGTTAAAGAAAACAATATATTATACCTAACAGTTCAATTTGATTGATGCTTTTTCAGACCCCGGAATTTTTACAACCAATAATCTCATTCATAACGGAGAATTATGTAGATTACCTGTTTCAAAATGGAGAAACGCAACTGAAAATAATGTTTCTGAAAAAGCTTCTTGCTGTGGCGCGGAATAAATGTATGTATGTTTTTTAGGATTTGTCAACTTTTCTCAAAGGCCACGACGGTCGCAAAACTGCAACAATAATGGAGTACTGAAACTAACTACGCAAGAAATGTTACTACGCGACATTGTTCCGAACTGTGTCAACCAAAAAATGAGTGTTAGAAAGAAATAAAAATGGGTAATTATCCATAATTCTCATTTTCGAGTTATAAGTGCATGCTGTATATCAACTTTTTAATAAACACAGTTTTATACAAAAGTAAACCTTTGGGACTGCTATCAGTTTTTTTTCTATAAACCTTATCTGTTCCAGTAAGAAATATTAGGAACATCACTATTTAGTTTGAAAAAACAAGTTTAGCAATTCAGTAAAATAAGTGGATTAATGTTTTTATATACAATATTAGATGATATCTATCATGTATTCTACTGAACCTATTAAAATAACTGATCAATCACTGTTTTGATTTGTCTCATATTATCTAAAATTTATCACTCATACAACCACTGTTTTGATTTGTCTCATATTATCTAAAATTTATCACTCATATGATCTGGTTCATAAAATAACTAGGGTTTTCATCTATCATATTAAGAGATTTGAATAAATTGTTTTACTGAAATAAAACACTTATTTTGCTGGATTCTTAAACTTGTTTTTTCAAACTAAATAGTGATATTCCTCATATTTCTTACAGAAATAGGTGAGGTTTATAGAAAAAACTAATAGTAGTGACAAAGGTTTAGTTTTGTATAATTTTGCGACCCTCGTGCCCTTCAGATTATTGACAAATCCTAAAAAACATACATACATTTATTCCGCGCTACAGCAAGAAGCTTTTTCAGAAACATCATTTTGAGTTGCATTTCTCCATTTTGAAACAGCTAATCTGAATCCCTCTCCGGTATGTGAGGCTATTCGTTGTAAAAATCTCGGGGTCTGAAAAAGCACGAATTAAATTGGACTGAATAATTTAAATCTATACCTAGAATGTAACGCACGAGTTTGAAGTCGCTGTCTCCTCGCGACCCGGTATATTTCCTGAGAATGATATTAGAAAAACGCAAGTTATAAAATTTGGCGGCGCGGCATTGATAATCTGGTCAATGCAATAGCCACTGTTGGCCACTGATTTTTCATGAATGAATAATGAAAAATTGCAAATTCGATAAATATAGAGTGAATAACTCACCAAAATGACCTAAGATACCGTAAAACAGTTCTAATTGGAACCTGACCGACCATTATAATTATATATATTAGCTCATCAAATAAATGTAATTATGACATCGCCGAAACATAATACTTCTTCATATTCACATGTATTGTAAAAAAATATATTCACGTTAAAGAAAACAATATATTATACCTAACAGTTCAATTTGATTGATGCTTTTTCAGACCTCGGAATTTTTACAACCAATAATCTCATCCATAACGGAGAATGATTTAGATTACCTGTTTCAAAATGGAGAAACGCAACTGAAAATAATGTTTCTGAAAAAGCTTCTTGCTGTGGCGCGGAATAAATGTATGTATATTTTTTAGGATTTGTCAACTTTTCTCAAAGGCCACGACGGTCGCAAAACTGCAACAATAATGGAGTACTGACCCTAACTACGCAAGAAATGTTACTACGCGACATTGTTCCGAACTGTGGCAACCAAAAAATGAGTGTTACAAAGAGATAAAAATAGGTAGAATAACAGAGTTGACAACACTAACGCCCGATATACTATCGTTAACCATATCGTGAAGTACAACGCAGCCTGAGAAATGAGAACACAGAGCACACACCAAGGGGGGGGGTAGCTGGAGGATATTGCCAGGCGGTCAATCTTTGGCTGCCTATCTCAAGCACAAGTCAATTTAGTTTTTCTCACAATTTTGATTATTTTTATACCAATTAATTTTATAAATAAACATATTTTTAATTTCAATGATAATTATAATTTCAATCTATCTATAAAAAAATTTTATAATATACCTTCAAGATTAATTGAAATTATAATTATTTATTACTTATTATTTACTATAATTGCAATTGTAAAAACTTGCGAATTAAATGAAGGAACTTTACAACACAAATTTTAATGTAAATACCTTTACGAAAAACTTCTCCCTTATTAAAAATGCAGTCAGTAATTAATCATCAAATGTCTAACTTCATGAAATTTAGGATCAAATTCAAATTATTACAGGATTGTTTTTAGCAATACATTATTGTCCTCCTAGCAATAAATTATTGTCCTAACAGCTTTTCATATTTCACGAGATATTAATTATGGTTGACTAATTCATATTTTATTTTTTTATCGCCTAGAGGAGGGGAAATCTTGCATAGACGCCTCGGGTGCCTTCGAATTCGAACTTTACTTTTTTAGTTGTCGAAAATAAAATCAATTGAATTAAATTGACTCATGAAATTTTTGTTCATACCACTAAAACATATCTGAGACACTCGTGTTCGTAGTATGGATATAATATTTCAGTAAAATATTCAAGTAGAATGAGTCATGAGTACCTACTACCCGCAAAATACATTTTAGTATTGAAACAAATGACAAAAACGAAGCGCCTACCAAAAGGAAGTATTTTTCAGAAGATTCCTTAAGCAAAATGTATTATATTTTACAATTCAACGGGTGAAACGATTATCTAATATAGTATTGGCCTGTACAACAAGGTGTGAAGTGGATATATAAATTTGTTAAAACGTCTAAAATATTTCAGATAATCATCAAATGATCATCATCAAATTGAAACTTCCGATAACAGAAAATTAAGCTCGATTATACAAAGTTGGCATGAATAAAATATAATTTAGTCCTAAGTAAGGTAATTCCCAGAATATATAAATTCTAAATCTAAAATCATATGGTTTCATCACTTCACTACTAGATTGCATTAATTCCTTACAATTGCATGAATATCAAACATTCAAAACCTATCGTATTATTAATAATAAGTTTTTCAATATTTTTTTCCAATTCGTTAACTAAAGTTACATATTTCTCACCATTAGAATAACTAATTTGAGCTTCCTAAATTTCAATTGGTCAACATGCATATCATATAAATCGACAAAAGGAAATTTTACATATAAACTTAGTCATATAAGAATGAAGCCACATAGTTATAATTTTATATATTGAATGTGAGTAAAAATGAAAAATTATTATTAACAGTTTATTAATCAAACTTTGGAATGAAAATAATTTCACAAATTTTGATACCTTTTTCTTAATCACAGCTATACTTTATATATACCTGATGAGGTGTACTAATTGACCTCGAAACGTGGTAGTACGAATCTACACAAAAACAAATGGATCGTGAGTATTAAACATTGATATCAATAACAACATTTTGAGAAGAGCACTTGTTAAAGAAGAAATAAGGACAGCATACCAAATATTAAATATTTTAGACTGTAAACTATAATCAGTTCAAAATGGTTCGAGAGAACTATGAACTTTCGATCGAATTAATGAATTTTTAAATAATATACATGCAACAAAGGACTATCTACGATATGTACAATACAAAAAAATAAATAAAAAGATAAAGATTCTTAAGGTAAGATCAAATTTAAATTACAAGCACTAACAATAATAATCCAATAACTAAACATACTTTGTATGAACCTTTAGTAATTTTCTCTACGACAGAATTCTCTCAATCTGAGGAACCATTTAAAAAAATTTAATCCACTCTTAAAATCAAAACAATCAGCTAAAAAAACCTTTAAATCTAAGTGTTCAGACATAATCAATATTACAATCCATACTAATAGAAAATGAACAACACAAAATTTATGGAGATAACATAAAACCAATTATTAGGAATAAAAAACTTAGAATTAATTCTCATGATTAAGAATTAGGCAAATTTAATAAAGGAATTATAAAAGAATATTAAACATTGTCCATGATATTCTCATCTCTCTAGATCTCTGTAACCTATTCACTAATGTTCCTATAATGGAAGTTTTAAATCGTATAAAGGAAGTCTTTTCTAATAGTGATTTCTCAACAATTGAATCTTTAAAATCGATCAATCTATTAACATTTGTTTACAACAAAATTTGTTCACTTCCAACAGTACATTATACTACCAAAAAGATGATCTAGCAATGGGTTCTCCATTATCTCCACTATTACCTAACATTTATATGAATTATATTGAAACTAACAATATTATCAATAACAATGAATGAATGAATGAATAATACATTAAATTCAATTCAAGATATGTAATGATATCCTTATTATCTGGAATGGTAACTAAGATCAACTCTACAATTTCTTAAATCATAAAAACAATATTCATGGTTCAATAAAATTTACCCTAGAAACACAAAATGATCAAAAAAATATAAACTTCCTCGAGTTAACTATGAAAATAGAGGATAACAAAATAGATTTCAATATTTATAGGAAACATGCTCATACTTGCATAACAATAAACAAAGATTCACACCATCCAATACAACATACCTACAATAGCTAGTTTTCATAATTACATCAATAGATTGTTGAAAACTCCATTAGCAACAAAAAATTCAGAAATAGAATTATAATGTCAAAGCAACAAAAAATTCAGAAATAGAATTATAATGTCAAATGAATCGATTCAACAAAAACATAATACATAAAATGTTACATAGAAAACAAAATGAAATTTATCAAAATTCATTATGTAATTCTTATCAAGTTCAAAAGAATATTCAAGTTTCCCAAGCATTATTGAATATAAATTTAAATAATACACTACCTTTTAAAGCTTGAAATTTGGTAATAACAGTAATAAAATTCCTAATGTTCTGAAACCAATAGCAAGGATATCATATAGATGTTCAAATAGAAAATTAATTGAAATGGAATATACCAATCAACATGTGGATTCTTGTCATGCTGAAGGGAGAACATATACAAATTTTAAAACTCGCTTGAAAGAACATACACGTTGCATGAATCTCAAAACAGGCTTTCTCAGATAGCTAAGAATCTTTAAGAAAATAATCATAAATTTAATCCTGAAGCATATTTCTAAATTTTAAATAGGTACAGTTACCAAAGGATTATACCTTACAGGTTAAAACTTTTAGAAATACATAAATCTTTTAAACATAAATATTTTAAACAAATCGCTTTGAATTATATATAACCCAATTTTTTCAGCAATAATCTGATTTAAAGTTTTGACAATATTCAGTATTAATAACTATTTCATTTTACAGGAAACTATATTCTACTGAAAGTTCAAAGTTCTCTCTACTAAATTCATATGGTTTCATCACTTTACCACTAGATGACATTCCTTATGATCGCATAAATATCAAACATTCAAATTATATCTATTTTTTGTAAGAAGTTATTTAATATTTTTTTAAACCAATTTGTTATCTAAAATTACACATTTCGCACATATTAGAAAAACCACTTTGTAGCTTCCTGAATTCCAACAGCTCAACACGTACATCATATGAATAAAAAAAAAGAAATTTTAAATATAAACTTAACCATCTATGAATGGAGCCATATGGTTATAATTTTATATATTGAATATAAGTCAAAATTAACAATTTATAATATTATTGATTAAAAAACAATTTATTAATCAAACTTTGAAATGAAAATATTATTACAACTGTTTTAACAAATTTTGAAACAATTTTCTCGATCAAAGCCATTCTTTATATATACCTGAGGATTAGGTGTAATAATTGACATTAAACTTGGTAGTACGAATCTACACAAAAATTGTCGAATCCATAATTTAATAGTACCAGAAAAATATATGTAAGTATTGAATTCCTTCATTGCTGGACGAAAACAATGAACAGTCAAAAGAATGTATTCAGAAGATTCATTCAGGTTATAAATTGTATGATATGGACTTCATATTGTCCGATAAATACATTATTTTTCGGATAGCGATAATGTTAAAGAAATCAAAAACCCAAACACGATTTACGAAATGATCAAATCAATGTACGATTTCCTAATCTACTTTCGACGATCTCAGTTACTCTACAATTACTAGGATGAATATCAAAATGTTAAACAAATATTTTAATCAGTCGATTATACCTACAGTATCACGAAATAAAAACACATTAATTTACAAAAATGAATGAATGAAATGGGAGGGCGGTAGATGGAGAATATTGTACAAGTCAGGGGACGTTTCGTCGGCAATAACTTTATGACCAGCCGCTATAAAGGCTAACCACTGCAGGCATTGAGAAATAATCTAGAATAAGCATATTCGCTGAAGTGGAATGACGACTAAAATATGCAATATTTACGAGTTATGAGCCGTCACCCAGTACATTTAGAGTATGACGATATAAAATTTGCCCGCTCGGCATTGATAATCTGAATAGTCAATGGAATAGCCACTTTTGGCCACTGATTTATTAAGTATAAATAATGAAATATTCCAAATTCCAATAATGAAAATGACCTAGGATATGGAAATACATAATTCTAATTGGAACCTGACCTATAATTATTATATTATAATTATATTTATTAGCCCATCAAATTGATGTAATTATGACATTCCCGAAACATGATATTTCATTTTCACATGTATGTTTGTGAAAAATATGTTTTAGGTAAATAACCTAACTATATAATTAATGAGTCCGATAACTATATTAAATAATTGAGAATAGCTTTACAAATATGTAATTCCATGACGAGATGAATAAAATTTGGAATAGAAAATTATTTACAGATAATTTTGAATCTCTTCAAATTTGAGACACTTGCCTTCCGCATTTACCTGTATATCAGCTTCCATATTCGAAGCAGAGTGGAATGGAATTAAATTAAAATGCTTCCATAAATATTTAAGCAATTACATTAGATGAGGACTGAGAGTTAAAGACCTGTGTTTCGTTTCACATTGCTTGATGAAGCAACGTTTGTTTCCCGATTTTGGAATATATTTTTACTTCTTATACTATATCTAGTAAGTATAAGGGAAGTACAAAACATTGGGATCAATGCAAAAAAAATTCCAGAATTTAGGGCATATATCCATATACTCCGGAGTATAATGGAATTTGGTTATAATAGTGTCAATAATTTTGATACTTCATGTGACAGCAGGTGTCAGTGTAAAAGATAGATATGTATACATTGTGTGCTATGAATAGAATTTCAATATGAAATAGAGCACTGTAATAATTCAACTTCCTAGATTTATGGGTAGTTTCAAAATTATTTGCAATATATAGGTACTCAACAAAAGTTAGGGAGGTCAGTGATAAATTATTGATCATAGATTTTCTTATGTCAAGTCGCACTGCACATCCGTATATCGCATATGCCAATGCGATATACGGATTTTCGTACTCAGTCTAACCCCTAGACGTATCTTCAGAATTACAAGTAAAATTATTTTGTATTTTTGGTAGAATGTTTTTAACAAACAAGATTGAAATATTTCCAATATTATAACGCTTCCGAATATATCGTTAAAAGTTGATATCAACTTGGATAATTTGAACAGAACATTCCAACCATTTAACATCATTGATCCCTTCGTTGAATTTATGAGCTAGTTAGACTATGAATCGATTCACAACTGAATTTGAGTTATTGCAATCTAAATAGATAGCAAGCATTTGCAGGGTCTTTCATACTCTATTGTGCGATTATCTCGAAAACTAATTTACAGAAGTTTGATTTTCTGACAACTAACTAAATTTTCCTTAGTTGAAAAAAAAAAAAGTTTGAGAATGTCATGAAAGTCACAAATTTTAAACTTCATTTTTCAGAGAAAATTTAGATTCTTATTGAAAAAGATGAAAAGCACGTAAGCACTAAAATTTATAAGAAATTTCGAGCATCTATATAAAAACACTCAAATTTAAGATACGGTAAATATCAGGGCTTATCATTTAACTGGAAAACAAATCATACATTTTTGTCATTGAATACGGAATGTTTTTTTTTTGTTTTCAAATTTATAGATATGGGACATGGGAAGAAAAGGGAAGGACATTGTTCCGAACTGTGTCAACCAAAATAAATGTTCGAAAGAGATGAAAATAAGTAATTATCCATTATTTTCATTTTTGAGTTAATGTGCATGCTGTATATTAACTTTTTAATAAACACATTTTTATACAAAAATGCACCTTTGTCAGTACTATCAGTTTTTTTCTATAAGTTTCATCTATTTCTGTAAGAAATATGATAAATATCACTATTTAGTTTGAAAAAACAAGTTTAGCGATTCAGTAAAATAAGTGACAGATTTCAATAAAGATATTTGATAAGAATAATCAAATTATTTACTAACTTTCTTGACAGTTGCAGTCAAATAAGTGATTCATTTCAGTTAAACAATTTATGGAAAACACTCATATATTATAGATGAAAACACTAATTATTTTATGAACCGGTTCAAATGAGTGACAAATCACAACAGTGGTTAATCAGTTATTTTAATAGGTTCAGTAAAATAGGTGATAGATGTCATCTAATATTGTGTATAAAAACACATTGAAGATTTGAAAAATCTGATCAAATAAGAGAAAAATTTTACTTGATATAAGATAAATAACAAATGTGGTTCATCGGCTATTTTGATAGGTTTGATCAAAAAAAGAATGAACCTATATTTATAGACTCAAATTTGAGATACGGTAAATATCAGGGCTTATCATTTAGCTTGAAAATAAATCATAAATTTTGTCAATGAATATTGAATAATTTTGGAATTCTGCTCGCAAAAAATATTATATCAGATCAATCTAAAAACCAGTTTTATAAAAAATTCTTCAAAATTTTAACAACATCCACTTAGTTTGGGGAGGAGACAGCGACTTCAAACTCGTGCGTTACATTCTAGGTATAGATTTAAATTATTCAGTTCAATTTAATTCGTGCTTTTTCAGACCCAACGAATAGTCTCACATAACGGAGAGGGATTCAGATTAGCTGTTTCAAAATGGAGAAATTCAACTAAAATAAACCATATCGTGAAGTACGACGCAGCCTGAGAAATGAGAACACAGAGCACAAAGCAAGGTAGCGGAGGGGGTAGCTGGAGAATATCGCCAGGCGGTCAATCTTTGGCGGCCTATCTCAAGCACATGTCAGTCGGCAATGACATTATAAAGAGCCGCCATAAAGGGGAACAACTGCATTTCACTATAAGTGAAATGAAGACTATGAAATGTGCAATATTTCAAGTTATGCCTCGCGACCCAGTACATTTCCTGAGAATGGTATTAGAAAAATGCAAGTTGTCAAATCAATCTAAAAACCAGTTTTATACAAAATTCTTCAAAATATTGACAACTTCCACTTAATTTGGGAAGCAGACAGCGACTTCAAACTCGTGCGTTATAGTCTAGGTATAGATTTAAATTATTCAGTTCAATTTGATTCATGCTTTTTCAGACCCCGGAATTTTTTCAACGAATAGCCTCACATTCATAACGGAGAGGGATTTAGATTACCTGTTTCAGAATGGAGAAACGCAACTCAAAATAATGCGTCTGAAAAATCTCAAAGGCCACGAGGGTCGCAAAATTATACAAAGCTGAAAAATAATGGAGTACTGGCCATAATTACGCAAGGAATGTTACTACGCGACATTGTTTCGATCTGTGTCAACCAAAAAAAATGTTCGAAAGAGAATAAGTAATTATCCATAATTTTCATTTTAGTTATAGGTGCATACTGTATATTAATTTTTTAATAAACACATTTTTATACAAAAATAAACCTTTGTCAGTACAAGTCAGTCGGCAATGACATTATAAAGAGCCGCCGTAAAGGTGAACAACTGCACACATAGAGAAATAATATAGAAGAAGCATATTCACTATAAGTGAAATGAAGACAAAGATTCACACCATCCAATACAACATACCTACAATAGCTAGTTTTCATAATTACATCAATAGATTGTTGAAAACTCCATTAGCAACAAAAAATTCAGAAATAGAATTATAATGTCAAAGCAACAAAAAAATTCAGAAATAGAATTATAATGTCAAATGAATCGATTCAACAAAAACATAATACATAAAATGTTACATAGAAAACAAAATGAAATTTATCAAAATTCATTATGTAATTCTTATCAAGTTCAAAAGAATATTCAAGTTTCCCAAGCATTATTGAATATAAATTTAAATAATACACTACCTTTTAAAGCTTGAAATTTGGTAATAACAGTAATAAAATTCCTAATGTTCTGAAACCAATAGCAAGGATATCATATAGATGTTCAAATAGAAAATTAATTGAAATGGAATATACCAATCAACATGTGGATTCTTGTCATGCTGAAGGGAGAACATATACAAACTAACTAAATTTTCCTTAGTTGAAAAAAAAAAAAGTTTGAGAATGTCATGAAAGTCACAAATTTTAAACTTCATTTTTCAGAGAAAATTTATATTCTTATTGAAAAAGATGAAAAGCACGTAAGCACTAAAATTTATAAGAAATTTCGAGCATCTATATAAAAACACTCAAATTTAAGATACGGTAAATATCAGGGCTTATCATTTAACTGGAAAACAAATCATACATTTTTGTCATTGAATACGGAATGTTTTTTTTTTGTTTTCAAATTTATAGATATGGGACATGGGAAGAAAAGGGAAGGACATTGTTCCGAACTGTGTCAACCAAAATAAATGTTCGAAAGAGATGAAAATAAGTAATTATCCATTATTTTCATTTTTGAGTTAATGTGCATGCTGTATATTAACTTTTTAATAAACACATTTTTATACAAAAATGCACCTTTGTCAGTACTATCAGTTTTTTTCTATAAGTTTCATCTATTTCTGTAAGAAATATGATAAATATCACTATTTAGTTTGAAAAAACAAGTTTAGCGATTCAGTAAAATAAGTGACAGATTTCAATAAAGATATTTGATAAGAATAATCAAATTATTTACTAACTTTCTTGACAGTTGCAGTCAAATAAGTGATTCATTTCAGTTAAACAATTTATGGAAAACACTCATATATTATAGATGAAAACACTAATAATTTTATGAACCGGTTCAAATGAGTGACAAATCACAACAGTGGTTAATCAGTTATTTTAATAGGTTCAGTAAAATAGGTGATAGATGTCATCTAATATTGTGTATAAAAACACATTGAAGATTTGAAAAATCTGATCAAATAAGAGAAAAATTTTACTTGATATAAGATAAATAACAAATGTGGTTCATCGGCTATTTTGATAGGTTTGATCAAAAAAAGAATGAACCTATATTTATAAAGACTCAAATTTGAGATACGGTAAATATCAGGGCTTATCATTTAGCTTGAAAATAAATCATAAATTTTGTCAATGAATATTGAATAATTTTGGAATTCTGCCCGCAAAAAATATTATATCAGATCAATCTAAAAACCAGTTTTATAAAAAATTCTTCAAAATTTTAACAACATCCACTTAGTTTGGGGAGGAGACAGCGACTTCAAACTCGTGCGTTACATTCTAGGTATAGATTTAAATTATTCAGTTCAATTTAATTCGTGCTTTTTCACCCAACGAATAGTCTCACATAACGGAGAGGGATTCAGATTAGCTGTTTCAAAATGGAGAAATTCAACTAAAATAAACCATATCGTGAAGTACGACGCAGCCTGAGAAATGAGAACACAGAGCACAAAGCAAGGTAGCGGAGGGGGTAGCTGGAGAATATCGCCAGGCGGTCAATCTTTGGCGGCCTATCTCAAGCACATGTCAGTCGGCAATGACATTATAAAGAGCCGCCATAAAGGGGAACAACTGCATTTCACTATAAGTGAAATGAAGACTATGAAATGTGCAATATTTCAAGTTATGCCTCGCGACCCAGTACATTTCCTGAGAATGGTATTAGAAAAATGCAAGTTGTCAAATCAATCTAAAAACCAGTTTTATACAAAATTCTTCAAAATATTGACAACTTCCACTTAATTTGGGAAGCAGACAGCGACTTCAAACTCGTGCGTTATAGTCTAGGTATAGATTTAAATTATTCAGTTCAATTTGATTCATGCTTTTTCAGACCCCGGAATTTTTTCAACGAATAGCCTCACATTCATAACGGAGAGGGATTTAGATTACCTGTTTCAGAATGGAGAAACGCAACTCAAAATAATGCGTCTGAAAAATCTCAAAGGCCACGAGGGTCGCAAAATTATACAAAGCTGAAAAATAATGGAGTACTGGCCATAATTACGCAAGGAATGTTACTACGCGACATTGTTTCGATCTGTGTCAACCAAAAAAAATGTTCGAAAGAGAATAAGTAATTATCCATAATTTTCATTTTAGTTATAGGTGCATACTGTATATTAATTTTTTAATAAACACATTTTTATACAAAAATAAACCTTTGTCAGTACAAGTCAGTCGGCAATGACATTATAAAGAGCCGCCGTAAAGGTGAACAACTGCACACATAGAGAAATAATATAGAAGAAGCATATTCACTATAAGTGAAATGAAGACTATAAAAATGTGCAATATTTGAAGTTATGCCTCGCGACCCAGTACATTTCCTGAGAATGATATAGGATAAATGCAAGTTATAAAATTTGGCGGGGCGGCATTGATAATCTGGTCAATGCAATAGCCACTGTTGACCACTGATTTTTCATGAAAGAATAATGAAAAATTGCAAATTCGATAAATATTGAGTGAATTGAGTAACTCAGCAAAACGACCTAAGATACCGTAAAACAGTTCTAATTGGAACCTGACCGACCATTATAATTATATATATTAGCTCTTCAAATAAATGTAATTATGACATCGCCGAAACATAATACTTCTTCATATTCACATGTATTCTAAAAAAATATATTCACCTTAAAGAAAACAATATATTATAATCAACTACATAATTGATGAGGCCGATAACTTCATTTTTTTAGAGAACCTTCAGTTTCTTAATGAAAGAGAAGAAAGGCACTTTGGTACTAACATTTAAAAGATTCAATACAAAATTCCGAGCATTTATAAAAAGACTCAAATTCAAGATACGGTAAATATCATGGCTAATCATTAAGCTGGAAAATAAATCATAAATATTGGTCATTAAATATTGAATACTTTTGGAATTCTGCTCGCAAAAAATATTATATCAACTCAATCTAAAAACCAGTTTCATTAAAAAATTCTTCAAAATTTTAACAACATCCACTTAGTTTGGGGAGGAGACAGCGACTTCAAACTCGTGCGTTACATTCTAGGTATAGATTTAAATTATTCAGTTCAATTTAATTCGTGCTTTTTCAGACCCAACGAATAGTCTCACATAACGGAGAGGGATTCAGATTAGCTGTTTCAAAATGGAGAAATTCAACTCAAAATAATGATTCTGAAAAAGCTTCTTGCTGTAGCGCGGAATAAATGTATGTATGTTTTTTAGGATTTGTCAATAATCTCAAGGCCACGAGGGTCGCAAAATGATACAAAACTAAACCTTTGTCACTACTATTAGTTTTTTCTAAAAACCTCACCTATTTCTGTAAGAAATATGAGGAATATCACTATTTAGTTTGAAAAAACAATTTTAAGAATCCAGTAAAATAAGTGTTTTATTTCAGTAAAACAAGTTATTCAAATCTCTTAATATGATAGATGAAAACCCTAGTTATTGTATGAACCAGATCAAATGAGTGATAAATTTTAGATAATATATATAGTGGTTGATCAGTTATTATAATAGGTTCAGTAGAATACGTGATAGATATCATCTAATATTGTGTATAAAAACATTAAAGATTTTCGGATTAATTCGATCATAAATGGGAATAGAATGAGAAAAAGCACTCACCACTTTTGATTACTTCTGTTAGACTCAATGAATAAGAACATAAAACTATTGTTGCCCGGTCCGGTAAAACAACACAGTTGACAACACTCTGCCGCCCGATATACAAACGTTAACAATTGCAAATTCGATAAATATAGAGTGAATAACTCACCAAAACGACCTAAGATACCGTAAAACAGTTCTAATTTGAACCTGATCAACCATTATAATTATATATATTAGTTCATCAAATAAATGTAATTATGACATCGCCGAAACAATACTTCTTCATATTCACATGTATTGTAAAAAAATATATTTACGTTAAAGAAAACAATAAATTATACCTAACAGTTCAATTTGATTGATGATTTTCAGACCCCGGAATTTTCACAACCAATAATCTCATTCATAACGGAGAATTATTTAGATTACCTGTTTCAAAATGGAAAAACGCAACTGAAAATAATGTTTTATGTATGTTTTTTAGGATTTGTCAATAATCTCAAGGCCACGAGGGTCGCAAAATAATACAAAACTAAACCTTTGTCACTACTATTAGTTTGTTCTATAAACCTCACCTATTTCTGTAAGAAATATGAGGAATATCACTATTTAGTTTGAAAAAACAAGTTTAAGAATCCAGTAAAATAAGTGTTTTATTTCAGTAAAACAAGTTATTCAAATCACTTAATATGATAGATGAAAACCCTAGTTATTGTATGAACCAGATCAAATGAGTGATAAATCTTAGATAATATGAGACAAATCAAAACAGTGGTTGATCAGTTATTTTAATAGGTTCAGTAGAATACGTGATAGATATCATCTAATATTGTGTATAAAAACATTAAAGATTTTCGGATTAATTCGATCATAAATGGTAATAGAATGAGAAAAAGCACTCACCACTTTTGGTTACTTCTGTTAGACTCAATGAATAAGAACATAACACTATTGTTGCACGGTCCGGTAAAACAACACAGTTGACAACACTCTGCCGCCCGATATACTAACGTTAACCATATCGTGAAGTACGACGCAGCCTGAGAAATGAGAACACAGAGCACAAAGCAAGGTAGCGGAGGGGGTAGCTGGAGAATATCGCCAGGCGGTCAATCTTTGGCGGCCTATCTCAAGCACATGTCAGTCGGCAATGACATTATAAAGAGCCGCCATAAAGAGGAAAAACTGCAGACATAGAGAAATTAAATAGAAGGAGCATATTCACTTTCACTATAATCCAGTAAAATAAGTGTTTTATTTCAGTAAAACAAGTTATTCAAATCACTTAATATGATAGATGAAAACCCTAGTTATTGTATGAACCAGATCAAATGAGTGATAAATCTTAGATAATATGAGACAAATCAAAACAGTGGTTGATCAGTTATTATAATAGGTTCAGTAGAATACGTGATAGATATCATCTAATATTGTGTATAAAAACATTAAAGATTTTCGGATTAATTCGATCATGAATGGGAATAGAATGAGAAAAAGCACTCACCACTTTTGATTACTTCTGTTAGACTCAATGAATAAGAACATAAAACTATTGTTGCCCGGTCCGGTAAAACAACACAGTTGACAACACTCTGCCGCCCGATATACAAACGTTAACAATTGCAAATTCGATAAATATAGAGTGAATAACTCACCAAAACGACCTAAGATACCGTAAAACAGTTCTAATTTGAACCTGATCAACCATTATAATTATATATATTAGTTCATCAAATAAATGTAATTATGACATCGCCGAAACAATACTTCTTCATATTCACATGTATTGTAAAAAAATATATTTACGTTAAAGAAAACAATAAATTATACCTAACAGTTCAATTTGATTGATGATTTTCAGACCCCGGAATTTTCACAACCAATAATCTCATTCATAACGGAGAATTATTTAGATTACCTGTTTCAAAATGGAAAAACGCAACTGAAAATAATGTTTTATGTATGTTTTTTAGGATTTGTCAATAATCTCAAGGCCACGAGGGTCGCAAAATAATACAAAACTAAACCTTTGTCACTACTATTAGTTTGTTCTATAAACCTCACCTATTTCTGTAAGAAATATGAGGAATATCACTATTTAGTTTGAAAAAACAAGTTTTCAGAATCCAGTAAAATAAGTGTTTTATTTCAGTAAAACAAGTTATTCAAATCACTTAATATGATAGATGAAAACCCTAGTTATTGTATGAACCAGATCAAATGAGTGATAAATCTTAGATAATATGAGACAAATCAAAACAGTGGTTGATCAGTTATTTTAATAGGTTCAGTAGAATACGTGATAGATATCATCTAATATTGTGTATAAAAACATTAAAGATTTTCGGATTAATTCGATCATAAATGGTAATAGAATGAGAAAAAGCACTCACCACTTTTGGTTACTTCTGTTAGACTCAATGAATAAGAACATAACACTATTGTTGCACGGTCCGGTAAAACAACACAGTTGACAACACTCTGCCGCCCGATATACTAACGTTAACCATATCGTGAAGTACGACGCAGCCTGAGAAATGAGAACACAGAGCACAAAGCAAGGTAGCGGAGGGGGTAGCTGGAGAATATCGCCAGGCGGTCAATCTTTGGCGGCCTATCTCAAGCACATGTCAGTCGGCAATGACATTATAAAGAGCCGCCATAAAGAGGAAAAACTGCAGACATAGAGAAATTAAATAGAAGGAGCATATTCACTTTCACTATAAGTGAAATGAAGACTATAGAATGTGCAATATTTCAAGTTATGACTCGCGACCCTGTACATTTCCTGAGAATGATATTAGAAAAATGCAAGTTATAAAATTTGGCGGCGCCGGCGCGGCATTGATAATCTGGTCAATGCGATAGCCACTGTTGGCCACTGATTTTTTATGAATGAAAAATTGCAAATTCGATAAATATAGAGTGAATAACTCACCAAAACGACCTAAGATACCGTAAAACAGTTCTAATTGGAACCTGATCAACCATTATAATTATATATATTAGCTCATCAAATAAATGTAATTATGACATCGCCGAAACATAATGCTTCTTCATATTCACATGTATTGTAAAAAAATATATTTACGTTAAAGAAAACAATATATTATACCTAACAGTTCAATTTGATTGATGCTTTTTCAGACCCCGGGATTTTTACAACGAATAGTCTCACATAACGGAGAGGGATTCAGATTAGCTGTTTCAAAATGGAGAAATGCAACTCAAGATAATGTTTCTGAAAAAGCTTCTTGCTGTAGCGCGGAATAAATGTATGTATGTTTTTTAGGATTTGTGAATAATCTCAAGGCCACGAGGGTCGCAAAATGATACAAAACTAAACCTTTGTCACTACTATTAGTTTGTTCTATAAACCTCACCTATTTCTGTAAGAAATATGAGGAATATCACTATTTAGTTTGAACAAACAAGTTTAAGAATCCAGTAAAATAAGTGTTTTATCTCAGTAAAACAAGTTATTCAAATCACTTAATATGATAGATGAAAACCCTAGTTATTGTATGAACCAGATCAAATGAGTGATAAATCTTAGATAATATGAGACAAATCAAAACAGTGGTTGATCAGTTATTTTAATAGGTTCAGTAGAATACTTGATAGATATCATCTAATATTGTGTACAAAACTAAACCTTTGTCACTAGTTTGGGGAGGAGACAGCGACTTCAAACTCGTGCGTTACATTCTAGGTATAGATTTAAATTATCCAGTACAATTTAATTCCTGCTTTTTCAGACCCCGGGATTTTTACAACGAATAGTCTCACATAACGGAGAGGGATTCAGATTAGCTGTTTCAAAATGGAGAAATGCAACTCAAGATAATGTTTCTGAAAAAGCTTCTTGCTGTAGCGCGGAATAAATGTATGTATGTTTTTTAGGATTTGTCAATAATCTCAAAGAGATGAAAATAGGTAATTATCCATAATTCTCATTTTCGAGTTATAAGTGCATGCTGTATATCAACTTTTTAATAAACACATTTTTATACAAAAGTAAACCTTTGGGACTGCTATTAGTTTTTTTCTATAAACCTTATCTATTTCAGTAAGAAATATGAGGAACATCACTATTTAGTTTGAAAAAACAAGTTTAGCAATTCAGTAAAATAAGTGGATTAATGTTTTTATACACAATATTAGATGATATCTATCAAGTATTCTACTGAACCTATTAAAATAACTGATCAACCACTGTTTTGATTTGTCTCATATTATCTAGGATTTATCACTCATTTGATCTGGTTCATACAATAACTAGGGTTTTCATCTATCATATTAAGTGATTTGAATAACTTGTTTTACTGAGATAAAACACTTATTTTACTGGATTCTTAAACTTGTTTGTTCAAACTAAATAGTGATATTCCTCATATTTCTTACAGAAATAGGTGAGGTTTATAGACCAAACTAATAGTAGTGACAAAGGTTTAGTTTTGTATCATTTTGCGACCCTCGTGGCCTTGAGATTATTGACAAATCCTAAAAAACATACATGCATTTATTCCGCGCTACAGCAAGAAGCTTTTTCAGAAACATTATCTTGAGTTGCATTTCTCCATTTTGAAACAGCTAATCTGAATCCCTCTCCGTTATGTGAGACTACTCGTTGTAAAAATCCCGGGGTCTGAAAAAGCAGGAATTAAATTGAACTGAATAATTTAAATCTATACCTAGAATGTAACGCACGAGTTTGAAGTCGCTGTCTCCTCCCCAAACTAGTGACAAAGGTTTAGTTTTGTACACAATATTAGATGATATCTATCAAGTATTCTACTGAACCTATTAAAATAACTGATCAACCACTGTTTTGATTTGTCTCATATTATCTAAGATTTATCACTCATTTGATCTGGTTCATACAATAACTAGGGTTTTCATCTATCATATTAAGTGATTTGAATAACTTGTTTTACTGATATATCGTGAAGTACGACGCAGCCTGGGAAATGAGAACACAGAGCACAAAGCAAGGTAGCGGAGGGATTAGCTGGAGAATATCGCCAGGCGGTCAATCTTTGGCGGAGTTTCTCAAGCACATGTCAGTCGGCAATGACATTATAAAGAGCCGCCATAAAGGGGAAAAACTGCAGACATAGAGAAATGAAATAGAAGGAGCATATTCACTTTCACTATAAGTGAAATGAAGACTATAAAAATGTGCAATATTTGAAGTTATGCCTCGCGACCCAGTAGATTTCCTGAGAATGATATTAGAAAAATGCAAGTTATAAAATTTGGCGGCGCCGGCGCGGCATTGATAATCTGGTCAATGCAATAGCTACTGTTGGCCACTGATTTTTTACGAATGAATAATGAAAAATTGCAAATTCGATAAATATAGAGGGAATAACTCACCAAAACGACCTAAGATACCGTAAAACAGTTCTAATTGGAACCTGATCAACCATTATAATTATATATATTAGCTCATCAAATAAATGTAATTATGACATCGCCGAAACATAATGCTTCTTCATATTCACATGTATTGTAAGAAAATATATTTACGTTAAAGAAAACAATATATTATACCTAACAGTTGAATTTGATTGATGCTTTTTCAGACCCCGGAATTTTTACAACCAATAATCTCATTCATAACGGAGAATTATGTAGATTACCTGTTTCAAAATGGAGAAACGCAACTGAAAATAATGTTTCTGAAAAAGCTTCTTGCTGTGGCGCGGAATAAATGAATGTATGTTTTTTAGGATTTGTGTCAACAATCTCAAAGGCCACGACGGTCGCAAAACTGCAACAATACTGACCCTAACTACGCAAGAAATGTTACTACGCGACATTGTTCCGAACTGTGTCAACCAAAAAATGAGTGTTAGAAAGAGATGAAAATAGGTAATTATCCATAATTCTCATTTTCGAGTTATAAGTGCATGCTGTATATCAACTTTTTAATAAACACATTTTTATACAAAAGTAAACCTTTGGGACTGCTATTAGTTTTTTTCTATAAACCTTATCTATTTCAGTAAGAAATATGAGGAACATCACTATTTAGTTTGAAAAAACAAGTTTAGCAATTCAGTAAAATAAGTGGATTAATGTTTTTATACACAATATTAGATGATATCTATCACGTATTCTACTGAACCTATTAAAATAACAGATCAACCACTGTTTTGATTTGTCTCATATTATCTAAAATTTATCACTCATTTGATCTGGTTCATACAATAACTAGGGTTTTCATCTATCATATTAAGTGATTTGAATAAATTGTTTTACTGAAATAAAATACTTATTTTGCTGGATTCTTAAACTTGTTTTTTCAAACTAAATAGTGATATTCCTCATATTTCTTACAGAAATAGGTGGAGTTTATAGAACAAACTAATAGTAGTGACAGAGGTTTAGTTTTGTATCATTTTGCGACCCTCGTGGCCTTGAGATTATTGACAAATCCTGAAAAACATAAATACATTTATTCCGCGCTACAGCAAGAAGCTTTTTCAGAAACATTATCTTGAGTTGCATTTCTCCATTTTGAAACAGCTAATCTGAATCCCTCTCCGTTATGTGAGACTATTCGTTGTAAAAATCCCGGGGTCTGAAAAAGCAGGAATTAAATTGAACTGAATAATTTAAATCTATACCTAGAATGTAACGCACGAGTTTGAAGTCGCTGTCTCCTCGCGACCCAGTACATTTCCTGAGAATGATATTAGAAAAACGCAAGTTATGAAATTTGGCGGCGCGGCATTGATAATCTGGTCAATGCAATAGCCACTGTTGGCCGCTGATTTTTTATGAATGAATAATGAAAAATTGCAAATTCGATAAATACAGAGTGAATAATAACTGACCAAAATGACCTAAGATACCGTAAAACAGTTCTAATTGGAACCTGACCGACCATTATAATTATATAGATTAGCTCATCAAATAAATGTAATTATGACATCGCCGAAACATAATACTTCTTCATATTCACATGTATTCTAAAAAAATATATTCACGTTAAAGAAAACAATATATTATACCTAACTACATAATTGATGAGTCGGATAACTTAATTTTTCTAGAGAACCTCAAGATTCTTAATGAAAGAGAAGAAAGGCACTTTGGTACTAACATTTAAAAGATTCAATACAAAATTCCGAGCATTTATAAAGAGACTCAAATTCAGGATACGGTAAATATCATGGCTAATCATTAAGCTGGAAAATAAATCATAAATTTTGGTCATTAAATATTGAATACTTTTGGAATTCAGCTCGCAAAAAATATTATATCAAATCAATCTAAGAACCAGTTTCATTAAAAAATTCTTCAAAATTTTAACAACATACACTTAGTTTGGGGAGGAGACAGCGACTTCAAACTCGTGCGTTACATTCTAGGTATAGATTTAAATTATTCAGTACAATTTAATTCCTGCTTTTTCAGACCCCGGGATTTTTACAACGAATAGTTTCACATAACGGAGAGGGATTCAGATTAGCTGTTTCAAAATGGAGAAATGCAACTCAAGATAATGTTTCTGAAAAAGCTTCTTGCTGTAGCGCGGAATAAATGTATGTATGTTTTTTAGGATTTGTCAATAATCTCAAGGCCACGAGGGTCGGAAGATGATACAAAACTAAACCTTTGTCACTACTATTAGTTTGTTCTATAAACATCACCTATTTCTGTAAGAAATATGAGGAATATCACTATTTAGTTTGAACAAACAAGTTTAAGAATCCAGTAAAATAAGTGTTTTATTTCAGTAAAACAAGTTATTCAAATCACTTAATATGATAGATGAAAACCCTAGTTATTGTATGAACCAGATCAAATGAGTGATAAATCTTAGATAATATGAGACAAATCAAAACAGTGGTTGATCAGTTATTTTAATAGGTTCAGTAGAATACGTGATAGATATCATCTAATATTGTGTATAAAAACATTAAAATAGAATGAGAAAAAGCACTCACCACTTTTGGTTACTTCTGTTAGACTCAATGAATAAGAACATAAAACTATTGTTGCACGGTCCGGTAAAACAACACAGTTGACAACACTCTGCCGCCCGATATACTAACGTTAACCATATCGTGAAGTACGACGCAGCCTGAGAAATGAGAACACAGAGCACAAAGCAAGGTAGCGGAAGGGGTAGCTGGAGAATATCGCCAGGCGGTCAATCTTTGGCGGCCTATCTCAAGCACATGTCAGTCGGGAAGACATTATAAAGAGCCGCCATAAAGGGGAAAAACTGCAGACATAGAGAAATGAAATAGAAGGAGCATATTCACTTTCACTATAAGTGAAATGAAGACTATAAAAATGTGCAATATTTGAAGTTATGCCTCGCGACCCAGTAGATTTCCTGAGAATGATATTAGAAAAATGCAAGTTATAAAATTTGGCGGCGCCGGCGCGGCATTGATAATCTGGTCAATGCAATAGCCACTGTTGGCCACTGATTTTTTATGAATGAATAATGAAAAATTGCAAATTCGATAAATATAGAGTGAATAACTCACCAAAACGACTTAAGATACCGTAAAACAGTTCTAATTGGAACCTGATCAACCATTATAATTATATATATTAGCTCATCAAATAAATGTAATTATGACATCGCCGAAACATAATGCTTCTTCATATTCACATGTATTGTAAGAAAATATATTTACGTTAAAGAAAACAATATATTATACCTAACAGTTCAATTTGATTGATGCTTTTTCAGACCCCGGAATTTTTACAACCAATAATCTCATTCATAACGGAGAATTATGTAGATTACCTGTTTCAAAATGGAGAAACGCAACTGAAAATAATGTTTCTGAAAAAGCTTCTTGCTGTGGCGCGGAATAAATGAATGTATGTTTTTTAGGATTTGTGTCAACAATCTCAAAGGCCACGACGGTCGCAAAACTGCAACAATAATGGAGTACTGACCCTAACTACGCAAGAAATGTTACTACGCGACATTGTTCCGAACTGTGTCAACCAAAAAATGAGTGTTAGAAAGAGATGAAAATAGGTAATTATCCATAATTCTCATTTTCGAGTTATAAGTGCATGCTGTATATCAACTTTTTAATAAACACATTTTTATACAAAAGTAAACCTTTGGGACTGCTATTAGTTTTTTTCTATAAACCTTATCTATTTCAGTAAGAAATATGAGGAACATCACTATTTAGTTTGAAAAACCAAGTTTAGCAAATTCAGTAAAATAAGTGGATTAATGTTTTTATACACAATATTAGATGATATCTATCACGTATTCTACTGAACCTATTAAAATAACTGATCAACCACTGTTTTGATTTGTCTCATATTATCTAAAATTTATCACTCATTTGATCTGGTTCATACAATAACTAGGGTTTTCATCTATCATATTAAGTGATTTGAATAAAATGTTTTACTGAAATAAAACACTTATTTTGCTGGATTCTTAAACTTGTTTTTTCAAACTAAATAGTGATATTCCTCATATTTCTTACAGAAATAGGTGGAGTTTATAGAACAAACTAATAGTAGTGAAAGAGGTTTAGTTTTGTATCATTTTGCGACCCTCGTGGCCTTGAGATTATTGACAAATCCTAAAAAACATAAATACATTTATTCCGCGCTACAGCAAGAAAGCTTTTTCAGAAACATTATCTTGAGTTGCATTTCTCCATTTTGAAACAGCTAATCTGAATTCCTCTCCGTTATGTGAGACTATTCGTTTTAAAAATCCCGGGGTCTGAAAAAGCAGGAATTAAATTGAACTGAATAATTTAAATCTATACCTAGAATGTAACGCACGAGTTTGAAGTCGCTGTCTCCTCGCGACCCAGTACATTTCCTGAGAATGATATTAGAAAAACGCAAGTTATGAAATTTGGCGGCGCGGCATTGATAATCTGGTCAATGCAATAGCCACTGTTGGCCGCTGATTTTTTATGAATGAATAATGAAAAATTGCAAATTCGATAAATACAGAGTGAATAATAACTCACCAAAATGACCTAAGATACCGTAAAACAGTTCTAATTGGAACCTGACCGACCATTATAATTATATAGATTAGCTCATCAAATAAATGTAATTATGACATCGCCGAAACATAATACTTCTTCATATTCACATGTATTCTAAAAAAATATATTCACGTTAAAGAAAACAATATATTATACCTAACTACATAATTGATGAGTCCGATAACTTAATTTTTCTAGAGAACCTCAAGATTCTTAATGAAAGAGAAGAAAGGCACTTTGGTACTAACATTTAAAAGATTCAATACAAAATTCCGAGCATTTATAAAGAGACTCAAATTCAGGATACGGTAAATATCATGGCTAATCATTAAGCTGGAAAATAAATCATAAATTTTGGTCATTAAATATTGAATACTTTTGGAATTCAGCTCGCAAAAAATATTATATCAAATCAATCTAAGAACCAGTTTCATTAAAAAATTCTTCAAAATTTTAACAACATACACTTAGTTTGGGGAGGAGACAGCGACTTCAAACTCGTGCGTTACATTCTAGGTATAGATTTAAATTATTCAGTACAATTTAATTCCTGCTTTTTCAGACCCCGGGATTTTTACAACGAATAGTCTCACATAACGGAGAGGGATTCAGATTAGCTGTTTCAAAATGGAGAAATGCAACTCAAGATAATGTTTCTGAAAAAGCTTCTTGCTGTAGCACGGAATAAATGTATGTATGTTTTTTAGGATTTGTCAATAATCTCAAGGCCACGAGGGTCGCAAAATGATACAAAACTAAACCTTTGTCACTACTATTAGTTTGTTCTATAAACCTCACCTATTTCTGTAAGAAATATGAGGAATATCACTATTTAGTTTGAACAAACAAGTTTAAGAATCCAGTAAAATAAGTGTTTTATTTCAGTAAAACAAGTTATTCAAATCACTTAATATGATAGATGAAAACCCTAGTTATTGTATGAACCAGATCAAATGAGTGATAAATCTTAGATAATATGAGACAAATCAAAACAGTGGTTGATCAGTTATTTTAATAGGTTCAGTAGAATACGTGATAGATATCATCTAATATTGTGTATAAAAACATTAAAATAGAATGAGAAAAAGCATTCACCACTTTTGGTTACTTCTGTTAGACTCAATGAATAAGAACATAAAACTATTGTTGCACGGTCCGGTAAAACAACACAGTTGACAACACTCTGCCGCCCGATATACTAACGTTAACCATATCGTGAAGTACGACGCAGCCTGAGAAATGAGAACACAGAGCACAAAGCAAGGTAGCGGAGGGGGTAGCTGGAGAATATCGCCAGGCGGTCAATCTTTGGCGGCCTTTCTCAAGCAGATGCCAGTCGGCAATGACATTATAAAGAGCCGCCATAAAGGGGAAAAACTGCAGACATAGAGAAATGAAATAGAAGGAGCATATTCACTTTCACTATAAGTGAAATGAAGACTATAGAATGTGCAATATTTCAAGTTATGACTCGCGACCCAGTACATTTCCTGAGAATGATATTAGAAAAATGCAAGTTATAAAATTTGGCGGCGCCGGCGCGGCATTGATAATCTGGTCAATGCAATAGCCACTGTTGGCCACTGATTTTTTATGAATGAATAATGAAAAATTGCAAATTCGATAAATATAGAGTGAATAACTCACCAAAACGACCTAAGATACCGTAAAACAGTTCTAATTGGAACCTGATCAACCATTATAATTATATATATTAGCTCATCAAATAAATGTAATAATGACATCGCCGTAACATAATGCTTCTTCATATTAACATGTATTGTAAAAAAATATATTAACGTTAAAGAAAACAATATATTATACCTAACAGTTCAATTTGATTGATGCTTTTTCAGACGCCGGAATTTTTACAACCAATAATCTCATCCATAACGGAGAATTATGTAGATAACCTGTTTCAAAATGGAGAAACAAAACTGAAAATAATGTTCCTGAAAAAGCTTGTATGTATATTTTTTAGGATTTGTCAACAATCTCAAAGGCCACGACGGTCGCAAAACTTCAACAATAATGGAGTACTGACCCTAACTACGCAAGAAATGTTACTACGCGACATTGTACCGCGACATTGTACCTTCCGCAATTACCTGTATATCAGCTTCCATATTCGAAGCAGAGTGGAATGGAATTAAATTAAAATGCTTCCATAAATATTTAAGCAATTACATTAGATGAGGACTGAGAGTTAAAGACCTGTGTTTCGTTTCACATTGCTTGATGAAGCAACGTTTGTTTCCTGATTTTGGAATATATTTTTACTTCTTATACTATATCTAGTAAGTATAAGGGAAGTACAAAACATTGGGATCAATGCAAAAAAAATTCCAGAATTTAGGGCATATATCCATATACTCCGGAGTATAATGGAATGTGGTTATAATAGTGTCAATAATTTTGATACTTCATGTGACAGCAGGTGTCAGTGTAAGAGATAGATATGTATACATTGTGTGCTATGAATAGAATTTCAATATGAAATAGAGCACTGTAATGATTCAACTTCCTAGATTTATGGGTAGTTTTAAAATTATTTGCAATATATACTCAACAAAAGTTAGGGAGGTCAGTGATAAATTATTGATCATAGATTTTCTCATGTCAAGTCGCACTGCACATTCAATATTACATATTATGCCAATGCGATATACGGATTTTCGTACTCAGTCTAACCCCTAGACGTATCTTCAGAATTACAAGTAAAATTATTTTGTATTTTTGGTAGAATGTTTTTAACAAACAAGATTGAAATATTTCCAATATTATAACGCTTCCGAATATATCGTTAAAAGTTGATATCAACTTGGATAATTTGAACAGAACATTCCAACCATTTAACATCATTGATCCCTTCGTTGAATTTATGAGCTAGTTAGACTATGAATCGATTCACAACTGAATTTGAGTTATTGCAATCTAAAAAAATAGATAGCAAGCATTTGCAGGGTCTTTCATACTCTATTGTGCGATTATCTCGAAAACTAATTTACAGAAGTTCGATTTTCTGACAACTAACTAAATTTTCCTTAGTTGAAAAAAAAAAGTGTGAGAATGTCATGAAAGTCACAAATTTTAAACTTCATTTTTCAGAGAATTCAGATTCTTATTGAAAAAGATGAAAAGCACGTAAGCACTAAAATTTATAAGATTCAATACAAAATTTCGAGCATCTATATAAAAAAACTCAAATTTAAGATACGGTAAATATCAGGGCTTATCATTTAACTGGAAAACAAATCATAAATTTTTGTCATTGAATACTGAATGTTTTTTTTTGTTTTCAAATTTATAGATATGGGACATGGGAAGAAAAGGGAAGGATATTGTTCCGAACTGTGTCAATAAAAATAAATGTTCGAAAGAGATGAAAATAAGTAATTATCCATTATTTTCATTTTTGAGTTAATGTGCATGCTGTATATTAACTTTTTAATACACATTTTTATACAGAAATGCACCTTTGTCAGTACTATCAGTTTTTTTCTATAAGTTTCATCTATTTCTGTAAGAAATATGATAAATATCACTATTTAGTTTGAAAAAACAAGTTTAGCGATTCAGTAAAATAAGCGACAGATTTCAATAAAGATATTTGATAAGAATAATCAAATTATTTACTAACTTTTTTGACAGTTGCAGTCAAATAAGTGATTCATTTCAGTTAAACAATTTATGGAAAACACTCAATATATTATAGATAAAAACACTAGTTATTTTATGAACCGGTTCAAATGAGTGACAAATCACAACAGTGGTTAATCAGTTATTTTAATAGGTTCAGTAAAATAGGTGATAGATATCATCTAATATTGTGTATAAAAACATTAAAGATTTGAAATATCTGAGCAAATGAGTGACAAATTTTACCGAATATGAGATAAATCACAACTGTGGTTCATAGGCTATTTAGATAGGTTTGATCAAAAAAAGAATGAACCTATGAGTATATAGAATAAATCTAGTGTTTTCTTCCGAAGTTAAATTAATATTGTAAAATTACTTATTAATATATCAATAAAAAAAGTTACAAAATTAATAAGAGTTTTGTTATTGATCGTAATAATATCAGGGCCAATCATTCGAGGTAATTCCGTATGCGTATATAAATATACTAGAAAATAAATTTTAGTATGGAATTAAATGAAGAACAGGATTCGAAATGATGTATTTTTCAGAAGATTCATGTTCCTGTTACAAAATGCATATTTGTTTCGAGTTTACACAATCGATTATTAAAATAGAACTGATAATACACCTGGCAAATTTAGATAAAAATACCTGAGGAAAATTTGATTTTCGGATTAAACCGATCATAAATGGGAATAGGATGAGAAAAAGAACTTTTTAGTTACTTCTGTTAGACTCAATGAATAACAACATAAAACTATTGTTGCACGCTCCGGTAAAACAACACAGTTGACAACACTCTACCGCCCGCTGTACTAACGTTAACCATATCGTGACGTACGACGCAGCCTGAGAAATGAGAACACAGAGCACAAAGCAAGGTGGGGGGTGGTGGGTAGCTGGAGAATATCACCAGGCGGTCAATCTTTGGCGGCCTATCTCAAAGCACAAGTCAGTCGGCAATGACATTATAAAGAGCCGCCATAAAGGGGAACAACTGCACACATAGAGAAATAATATAGAAGAAGCATATTCACTATAAGTGAAATGAAGACTATAAAAATGTGCAATATTTAAAGTTATGCCTCGCGACCCAGTAGATTTCCTGAGAATGATATTAGAAAAATGTAAGTTATAAAATTTGGCGGCGCGGTATTGATAATCTGGTCAATGCAATAGCCACTGTTGGCCACTGATTTTTCATGAATGAATAATGAAAAATTGCAAATTCGATAAATATAGAGTGAATATCTCACCAAAATGACCTAAGATACCGTAAAGCAGTTCTAATTGGAACCTGACCGACCATTGTAATTACATATATAAACTCATCAAATAAATGTAATTATGACATCGCCGAAACATAATACTTCTTCATATTCACATGTATTGTAAAAAAATATATTTACCTTAAAGAAAACAATATATTATACCTAACTACATAATTGATGAGTCCGATAACTTAATTTTTCTAGAGAACCTTCAGATTCTTATTGAAAGAGAAGAAAAGCACTTTAGTACTAACATTTAAAAGATTAAATACAAAATTTCGAGCATTTATAAAGAGACTCAAATTTAAGATACGGTAGATATCATGGCTAATCATTAAGCTGGAAAATAAATCATAAATTTTGATCATTAAATATTGATTAATTTTGGAATTCTGCTCGCAAAAAATATTATATCAAATAAATCTAAAAACCGGTTTTATACAAAATTCTTCAAAATATTGACAACATCCAGTTAATTTGGGAAGCAGACAGCGACTTCAAACTCGTGCGTTATAGTCTAGGTATAGATTTAAATTATTCATAACGGAGAATTATGTAGATTACCTGTTTCAAAATGGAGAAACGCAACTGAAAATAATGTTCCTGAAAAAGCTTCTTGCTGTGGCGCGGAATAAATGTATGTATGTTTTTTAGGATTTGTCAACAATCTCAAAGGCCACGACGGTCGCAAAACTGCAACAATAATGGAGTACTGACCCTAACTACGCAATAAATGTTACTACGCGACATTGTTCCGAACTGTGTCAACCAAAAAATGAGTGTTAGATAGAGATAAAAATAGGTAATTATCCATAATTCCCATTTTCGAGTTGATTACCTATTTTTATCTCTTTCTAACACTCATTTTTTGGTTGACACAGTTCGGAACAATGTCGCGTAGTAACATTTCTTGCGTAGTTAGGGTCAGTACTCCATCATTGTTGCAGTTTTGCGACCGTCGTGGCCTTTGAGATTGTTGACAAATCCTAAAAAACATACATACATTTATTCCGCGCCACAGCTTTTTCAGAAACATTATTTTCAGTTGCGTTTCTCTATTTTGAAACAGGTAATCTACATAATTCTCCGTTATGAATGAGATTATTGGTTGTAAAAATTCCGGGGTCTGAAAAAGCATCAATCAAATTGAACTGTTAGGTATAATATATTGTTTTCTTTAACGTAAATATATTTTTTTACAATACATGTGAATATGAAGAAGCATTATGTTTCGGCGATGTCATAATTACATTTATTTGATGAGCTAATATATATAATTATAATGGTTGATCAGGTTCCAATTAGAACTGTTTTACGGTATCTTAGGTCGTTTTGGTGAGTTATTCACTCAATATTTATCGAATTTGCAATTTTTCATTATTCATTCATAAAAAATCAGTGGCCAACAGTGGCTATTGCATTGACCAGATTATCAATGCCGCGCCGCCAAATTTTATAACTTGCGTTTTTCTAATATCATTCCCAGGAAATGTACTGGGTCGCGAGGGGACAGCGACTTCAAACTCGTGCGTTACATTCTAGGTATAGATTTAAATTATTCAGTTCAATTTAATTCGTGCTTTTTCAGACCCCGGGATTTTTACAACCAATAATCTCATTCATAACGGAGAATTATGTAGATTACCTGTTTCAAAATGGAGAAACGCAACTGAAAATAATGTTTCTGAAAAAGCTTCTTGCTGTGGCGCGGAATAAATGTATGTATGTTTTTTAGGATTTGTCAACAATCTCAAAGGCCACGACGGTCGCAAAACTGCAACAATAATGGAGTACTGACCCTAACTACGCAAGAAATGTTACTACGCGACATTGCTCCGAACTGTGTCAACCGAAAAATGAGTGTTAGAAAGAGATCAAAATAGGTAATTATCCATAATTCTCATTTTCGAGTTATAAGTGCATGCTGTATATCAACTTTTTAATAAACACATTTTTATACAAAAGTAAACCTTTGAGACTGCTATCAGTTTTTTTTCTATAAACCTTATCTATTTCAGTAAGAAATATGAGAACATTACTATTTAGTTTGGAAAAACAAGTTTAGCATTTCAGTAAAATAAGTGATTTATTTCAGTAAAACAATTTATTGAAATCACTCAATATTATAGATGAAAACACTAGTTATTTCATGAACCAGATCAAATGAGTGATAAATTTTAGATAATATGAGACAAATCACAACAGTGGTTAATCAGTTATTTTAATAGGTTCAGTAAAATAGGTGATAGATATCATCTAATATTGTGTATAAAAACATTAAAGATTTGAAATAGCTGATCAAATAAGTGACAAATTTTACCTAATATGAGATAAATCACAACTGTGGTTCATCGGCTATTTAGATAGGTTTGATCAAAAAAAAGAATGAACCTATGAGTATATAGATTAAATCTAGTGTTTTCTTCGGAAGTTAAATTAATATTGTAAAATTACTTATTAACATATCAATAAAAAAAGTTACAAAAATAATACGAGTTTTAAGTTATTGATCGTAATAATATCAGGGCCAATCATTCGAGGTAATTCCGTATGCGTATATAAATATACTAGAAAATAAATTTTAGTATAGAATTAAATGAAGAACAGGATTTGAAATGATGTATTTTTCAGAAGATTCATGTTCCTGTTACAAAATGCATATTTGTTTCGAGTTTACGCAATCGATTATTAAGATAGAACTAATAATACACCTGGCAAATTTAGATAAAAATACCTGAGGAAAATTTGATTTTCGGATTAATCCAATCATAAATGGGAATAGAATGAGAAAAAGCACTCACCACTTTTGGTTACTTCTGTTAGACTCAATGAATAAGAACATAAAACTATTGTTGCACGGTCCGGTAAAACAACACAGTTGACAACACTCTACCGCACGATGTACTAACGTTAACCATATCGTGACGTACGACGCAGCCTGAGAAATGAGAACACAGAGCACAAAGCAAGGTAGCGGAGGGGGTAGCTGGAGAATATCACCAGGCGGTCAATCTTTGGCGGCCTATCTCAAAGCACAAGTCAGTCGGCAATGACATTATAAAGAGCCGCCATAAAGGGGAACAACTGCACACATAGAGAAATAATATAGAAGAAGCATATTCACTAGAAGTGAAATGAAGACTAAAAATGTGCAATATTTGAAGTTATGCCTCGCGACCCAGTACATTTCCTGAGAATGATATAGGATAAATGCAAGTTATAAAATTTGGCGGGGCGGCATTGATAATCTGGTCAATGCAATAGCCACTGTTGACCACTGATTTTTCATGAATGAATAATGAAAAATTGCAAATTCGATAAATATAGAGTGAATAACTCACCAAAATGACCTAAGATACCGTAAAACAGTTCTAATTGGAACCTGACCGACCATTATAAATATATATATTAGCTCATCAAATAAATGTAATTATGACATCGCCGAAACATAATACTTCTTCAAATTCACATGTATTGTAAAAAAAATATTTACGTTAAAGAAAACAATATATTATACCTAACAGTTCAATTTGATTGATGCTTTTTCAGACCCCGGAATTTTTACAACCAATAATCTCATCCATAACTGAGAATGATTTAGATTAATTGTTGCAAAATGGAGAAACGCAACTGAAAATAATGTTTCTGAAAAAGCTTCTTGCTGTGGCGCGGAATAAATGTATGTATATTTTTTAGGATTTGTCAACAATCTCAAAGGCCACGACGGTCGCAAAACTGCAACAATAATGGAGTACTGACCATAACTACGCAAGAAATGTTACTACGCGACATTGTTCCGAACTGTGGCAACCAAAAAATGAGTGTTAAGAGATAAAAATAGGTAGAATAACAGAGTTGACAACACTCTACCGCCCGATATACTATGGTCAACCATATCGTGACGTACAACGCAGCCTGAGAAATGAGAGGGGGGGGGGGTAGCTGGAGGATATTGCCAGGCGGTCAATCTTTGGCTGCCTATCTCAAGCACAAGTCAGTTTAGTTTTTCTCACAATTTTGATTATTTTTATACCAATTAATTTTATAAATAAACATATTTTTAATTTCAATGATAATTATAATTTCAATCTATCTATAAGAAAATTTCATAATATACCTTCAAGAATAATTGAAATTATAATTATTTATTACTTATTATTTTCTACAATTGCAATTGTAAAAACTTGCGAATTAAATGAAGGAACTTTACAACACAAATTTTAATGAAAATACCTTTACGAAAAACTTCTCCCTTATTAAAAATGCAGTAATTAATCATCAAATATTTAACTTCATGAAATTTTCGATCTTCACTAGGAATTTGTTTAATAATTCAAATTATTACAGGATTATTTTTAGCAATACATTATTGTCCTCCTAGCAATACATTATTGTCCTAACAGCTTTTCATATTTCACAAGATATTAATTATGGTTGACTAATTCAAATTTTATTTTTTTTATTGCGTAGAGGAGGGGAAATCTTGCATAGGGTGCCTTCGAATTCGAACTTTACCTTTTTAGTTGTCGAAAATAAAATCAATTGAATTAAATTGACTCATGAAATTTTTGTTCATACCACTAAAACATATCTGAGACACTCGTGTTCGTAGTATGGATATAATATTTCAGTAAAATATTCAAGTAGAATGAGTCATGAGTACCTACTACCCGCAAAATACATTTTAGTATAGAAACAAATGACAAAAACGAAGCGCCTACCAAAAGGAAGTATTTTTCAGAAGATTCATTAAGCAAAATGTATTATATTTTACAATTTAACGGGTGAAACGATTATCTAATATAGTATTGGCCTGTACAACAAGGTGTGAAGTGGATATATACATTTGTTAAAACGTCTAAAATATTTCAGATAATCATCAAATGATCATCATCAAATTGAAACTTCCGATAACAGAAAGTTAAGCTCGATTATACAAAGTTGGCATGAATAAAATATAATTTAGTTTACATCCTAAGTAAAGTAATTCCCAGAATATATAAATTCTAAATCTACAATCATATGGTTTCATCACTTCACTACTAGATTGCATTAATTCCTTATAATTGCATGAATATCAAACATTCAAAACCTATCTATTATTAATAATAAGTTTTTCAATATTTTTTTTCCAATTCGTTAACTAAAGTTACATATTTCTCACCATTAGAATAACTAATTTGTAGCTTCCTAAATTTCAATTGGTCAACATGCATATCATATAAATCGACAAAAGGAAATTTTACATATAAACTTAATCATATAAGAATGAAGCCACATGGTTATAATTTTACATATTGAATGTGAGTAAAAATGAAAAATTATTATTAACAATTTATTAATCAAACTTTGGAGTGAAAATAATTTCACAACTGTTTTAACAAATTTTGATACATTTTTCTCAATCACAGCTATACTTTATATATACCTGATGAGGTGTACTAATTGACCTCGAAACGTGGTAGTACGAATCTACACAAAAACAAATGGATCGTGAGTATTAAAACATTGATATCAATAACAACATTTTGAGAAGAGCACTTGTTAAAGAAGAAATAAGGACAGCATACCAAATATTAAATATTTTAGACTGTAAACTATTATCAGTTCAAAATGGTTCGAGAGAACTATGAACTTTCGATCGAATTAATGAATTTTTAAATAATATACATGCAACAAAGGACTATCTACGATATGTACAATACAAAAAAATAAATAAAAAGATAAAGATTCTTAAGGTAAGATCAAATTTAAATTACAGCACTAACAATAATAATCCAATAACTAAACATACTTTGTATGAACCTTTAGTAATTTTCTCTACGACAGAATTCTCTCAATCTGAGGAACCATTTAAAAAAATTTAGTCCACTCTTAAAATCAAAACAATCAGCTAAAAAAACCTTTAAATCTAAGTGTTCAGACATAATCAATATTACAATCCATACTAATAGAAAATGAACAACAAAAAATTTATGGAGATAACATAAAACCAATTATTAGGAATAAAAAACTTAAAATTAACTCTCATGATTAAGAATTAGGCAAATTTAATAAAGGAATTATAAAAGAATATTAAACATTGTCCATGATATTCTCATCTCTCTAGATGTCTGTAACCTATTCACTAATTAGGAGGTAATAATTGACATTAAACTTCGTAGTACGAATCTACACAAAAATTGTCGAATCCATAATTTAATAGTACCAGAAAAATATATTTAAGTATTGAATTCCTTCATTGCTGGACGAAAACAATGAACAGTCAAAAGAATGTATTCAGAAGATTCATTCAGGTTATAAATTGTATGATATGGACTTCATATTGTCCGATTGATACATTATTTTTCGGATAGCGATAATGTTAAAGAAATTGTTATTACTCAAACAAACACCCAAACACGATTTACGTAATGATCAAATCAATGTATGATTTCCTAATTTACTTTCGACGATCTCAGTTACTCTACAATTACTAGGATGAATATCAAACTGTTAAACAAATATTTTAATCAGTCAATCACGAAATAAAAACACATTAATTTACAAAAATGAATTCTCACGATTGTTGGAGAAAATCGAGAAATTTGAAAATTAATGAAGTCGGGATTTTAAATTCATTGCTCAATGTAATAACCTAAATTACGCCTGAATAACCTTAAATTATTTGATCCGAAGGAGGTGTAGAGGTTAAATCATTATATCTGATCAGTATACCAGTATAAAACCCGAAGGGAAAAATAACAGATAATAGAATACACACATATAGCCTATATAGGTACTCATCACTTAATGATAGATCTAGTGAATATGTTCCGATCGATCCATATTATTTTTTGAGAGACGATGATGTTAAAGAAATGATTGGGAATTACAATTATGGTGTACAAATATAGAAATATCAACTTTCGATAATCTCAGTAACACTGAACGTGTCATTCTTTTACCGTAAGGAATAATTTTAATGTCTCGTAAGTTATAGAAAGTATTTTTGAGAAGGTTTATTTCGGTCATTATATTTTACAAATATACAGTTATAAAAAATTAAACTATTCTGAATACCAATATAAGTTTTAGTACAGGTAAGAAAAATAAAAATTCAAAGTCTAACCATAATATCACAGAATTAGGCCTGTATAAATATGCACAAAATTATCAGCTGAATAAGCGTAGAAGTTATAATATTAACTCCTATTTGCTTCTTAGTACAATAACCGAAAAGATTGATATCAAGTAATAACAAATTAACATATTACGAACAGCACAAATGCGATCAACAACTAACACTCCATAACTGACAAACCTTTTTCTATTAGTTCGTAAATCTAACATATTACGAACAGCACAAATGCGATCAACAACTAACACAACCATATCCACAATAACTTGTGCAGTGGAATAAAGACAATAAAGTAAACAAAATTTGGCCGTCAAGACTCACGACCCATTACTAGGGGCATATAGCATTTTCGCTCGGCATTTATATTCTCCATGATAATCAATGAAATAGCCATTTATGACCATCGATTTATTAAGCGTACATGTAGCAAAAATGCAATTTCGATAAACATCGAGTGAAAGAAAGATGTCAGTTAACCGAAAATGACCTATAATATATTTTAATTTAATCCAACAACTATTCAAAATTTGTTTTGCACTAATGTAAAGAAAAAATTGTAACTAGATTCAGGATCGTAGCTTTTTAAAACATTTAATAAAATACATTTTCAATATTATATTTATTTAAATTTATAATGTATTATTCTGATTCTTATGTATGTAGTTAGATTATAATATTCCAACGAAATAGTCTGTCGAATCTAAATTCGAGAATACTACTAGAAAATACATATTAGCATAGAATTGCATAAAGTTAAATTTCTTAAGAATTATTGTCAGAAGATTCATATTCCTGTTACAAAATTCACATATATTGTTTAGAAAAATACATTTTAGAACAAAATTAAATGAAAAGATTAATAAAGGATGTATTTTTCAGAAGAATCATATTCCTGTTCCAAAATGCATATTTGACTCGAGTTTACTGGATCAATTATTAAAATAGAACTGATCCTACTCCTGGAAGATTTAGATAAAGATACCTCTGGGAAATTTGGTTTTCCGATTAATCGAATAATAAATCGGACTAGAATAAGAAATAGCACCACCATTTTTTGTTACTTCTGTTAGACCCAGTGAATAAGAACATGAAATTATTGTTGCATAGTATATTTGTAACATTGCAGTCCAGTGGAACAACACGACTGACGGAACTCACAACGCATACCGAAAAATAAGAACACATAGCAAAGCTACAGGGGGGGAGGGCGGTAGATGGAGAATATTGTACAAGTCAGGGGACGTTTCGTCGGCAATAACTTTATGACCAGCCGGTATAAAGGCGAACCACTGCAGGCATTGAGAAATAATCTAGAATAAGCATATTCGCTGAAGTGGAATGACGACTAAAATATGCAATATTTACGAGTTATGAGCCGTCACCCAGTACATTTAGAGTATGAGGATATAAAATTTGCCCGCTCGGCATTGATAATCTGAATAGTCAATGGAATAGCCACTTTTGGCCACTGATTTATTAAGTATAAATAATGAAATATTCCAAATTCGAATAATGAAAATGACCTAGGATATGGAAATACATAATTCTAATTGGAACCTGACCTATAATTATTATATTATAATTATATTTATTAGCCGATGAAATTGATGTAATTATGACATTCCCGAAACATGATATTTCATTTTCTCATGTATGTTTGTGAAAAATATGTTTTAGGTAAATAACCTAAATATATAATTAATGAGTCCGATAACTATATTAAATAATTGAGAATAGCTTTACAAATATGTAATTCCATGACGAGATGAATAAAATTTGGAATAGAAAATTATTTACAGATAATTTTGAATCTCTTCAAATTTGAGACACATGCCTTCCGCAATTACCTGTATATCAGCTTCCATATTCGAAGCAGAGTGGAATGGAATTAAATTAAAATGCTTCCATAAATATTTAAGCAATTACATTAGATGAGGACTGAGAGTTAAAGACCTGTGTTTCGTTTCACATTGCTTGATGAAGCAACGTTTGTTTCCCGATTTTGGAATATATTTTTACTTCTTATACTATATCTAGTAAGTATAAGGGAAGTACAAAACATTGGGATCAATGCAAAAAAAATTCCAGAATTTAGGGCATATATCCATATACTCCGGAGTATAATGGAATTTGGTTATAATAGTGTCAATAATTTTGATACTTCATGTGACAGCAGGTGTCAGTGTAAAACATAGATATGTATACCTTGTGTGCTATGAATAGAATTTCAATATGAAATAGAGCACTGTAATAATTCAACTTCCTAGATTTATGGGTAGTTTCAAAATTAATTGCAATATATACTCAACAAAAGTTAGGGAGGTCAGTGATAAATTATTGATCATAGATTTTCTTATGTAAAGTCGCACTGCACATTCAATAGTACATATTATGCCAATGCGATATACGGATTTTCGTACTCAGTCTAACCCCTAGACGTATCTTCAGAATTACAAGTAAAATTATTTTGTATTTTTGGTAGAATGTTTTTAACAAACAAGATTGAAATATTTCCAATATTATAACGCTTCCGAATATATCGTTAAAAGTTGATATCAACTTGGATAATTTGAACAGAACATTCCAACCATTTAACATCATTGATCCCTTCGTTCAATTTATGAGCTAGTTAGACTATGAATCGATTCACAACTGAATTTGAGTTATCGCAATCTAAAAAAATAGATAGCAAGCATTTGCAGGGTCTTTCTTACTCTATTGTGCGATTATCTCGAAAACTAATTTACAGAAGTTTGATTTTCTGACAACTAACTAAATTTTCCTTAGTTGAAAAAAAAAAGTGTGAGAATGTCATGAAAGTCACAAATTTTGAACTTCATTTTTCAGTGAAAATTCAGATTCTTATTGGAAAAGATGAAAAGTACGTAAGCACTAAAATTTATAAGATTCAATACAAAATTTCGAGCATCTATATAAAAACACTCAAATTTAAGATACGGTAAATATCAGGGCTTATCATTTAACTGGAAAACAAATCATAAATTTTTGTCATTGAATACTGAATGTTTTTTTTTTGTTTTCAAATTTATAGATATGGGACATGGGAAGAAAAGGGAAGGACATTGTTCCGAACTGTGTCAACCAAAATAAATGTTCGAAAGAGATGAAAATAAGTAATTATCCATTATTTTCATTTTTGGGTTAAAGTGCATGCTGTATATTAACTTTTTAATAAACACATTTTTATACAAAAATGCACATTTGTCAGTTCTATCAGTTTTTTTCTATAAGTTTCATCTATTTCTGTAAGAAATATGATAAATATCACTATTTAGTTTGAAAAAACAAGTTTAGCGATTCAGTAAAATAAGTGACAGATTTCAATAAAGATATTTGATAAGAATAATCAAATTATTTACTAACTTTTTTGACAGTTGAGTTATTGAGTGAATTGAGTAACTCACCAAAATGACCTAAGATACCGTAAAACAGTTTTAATTGGAACCTGACCGACCATTGTAATTATATATATTAACTCATCAAATAAATGTAATCATGACATCGCCGAAACATAATACTTCTTCATATTCACATGTATTGTGAAAAACTATATTTACGTTAAAGAAAACAATATATTATACCTAACTACATAATTGATGAGTCCGATAACTTCATTTTTTTAGAGAACCTTCAGATTCTTATTGAAAGAGAAGAAAAGCACTTTAGTACTAACATTTAAAAGATTTAATACAAAATTTCGAGCATTTATAAAAAAACCCAAATTTAAGATAAGGTAAATATCATGGCTAATCATTAAGCTGGAAAATAAATCATAAATTTTGATCATTGAATATTGATTAATTTTGGAATTCTGCTCGCAAAAAATATTATATCAAATCAATCTAAAAACCAGTTTTATACAAAATTCTTCAAAATATTGACAACATACACTTAATTTGGGAAGCAGACAGCGACTTCAAACTCGTGCGTTATAGTCTAGGTATAGATTTAAATTATTCAGTTCAATTTGATTCATGCTTTTTCAGACCCCGGAATTTTCTCAACGAATAGTCTCACATTCATAACGGAGAGGGATTTAGATTACCTGTTTCAGAATGGAGAAACGCAACTCAAAATAATGCGTCTGAAAAATCTCAAAGGCCACGAGGGTCGCAAAATTATACAAAGCTGCAAAAATAATGGAGTACTGGCCATAATTACGCAAGAAATGTTACTACGCGACATTGTTTCGAACTTTGTCAACCAAAAAAAATGTTCGAAAGAGAAAAGTAATTATCCATAATTTTCATTTTAGTTATATGTGCATACTGTATATTAATTTTTTAATAAACACATTTTTATACAAAAATAAACCTTTGTCAGTACTATTCGTTTTTTCTATAAACCTAAATCTATTTCAGTAAGAAATAAATCATATCACTATTTAGTTTGAAAAAACAAGTTTAGCAGTTCAGTAAAATACGTGATTTATTTCAGTAAAACAATTTATTGAAATCACTTAATATTATAGATGAAAACACTAGTTATTTCATGAACCAGATCAAATGAGTGATAAATTTTAGATAATATGAGACAAATCACAACAGTGGTTAATCAGTTATTTTAATAGGTTCAGTAAAATAGGTGATAGATATCATCTAATATTGTGTATAAAAACATTAAAGATTTGAAATATCTGATCAAATGAGTGACAAATTTTACCTAATATGAGATAAATCACAACTGTGGTTCATCGGCTATTTAGATAGGTTTGATCAAAAAAAGAATGAACCTATGAGTATATAGAATAAATCTGGTGTTTTCTTCGGAAGTTAAATTAATATTGACAAAATTACTTATTAACATATCAATAAAAAAAGTTACAAAAATAATACGAGTTTTATGTTATTGATCGTAATAATATCAGGGCCAATCATTCGAGGTAATTCCGTATGCGTATATAAATATACTAGAAAATAAATTTTAGTATAGAATTAAATGAAGAACAGGATTTGAAATGATGTATGTTTCAGAAGATTCATGTTGCTGTTACAAAATGCATATTTGTTTCGAGTTTACGCAATCGATTATTAAAATAGAACTGATGATACACCTGGCAAATTTAGATAAAAATACCTGAGGAAAATTTGATTTTCGGACTAATCCGATCATATATGGGAATAGAATGAGAAAAAGAACTCACCACTTTTGGTTACTTCTGTTAGACTCAATGAATAAGAACATAAAACTATTGTTGCACGGTCCGGTAAAACAACACAGTTGACAACACTCTACCGCCCGATGTACTAACGTTAACCATATCGTGACGTACGACGCAGCCTGAGAAATGAGAACACAGAGCACAAAGCAAGGTAGCGGAGGGGGTAGCTGGAGAATATCACCAGGCGGTCAATCTTTGGCGGCCTATCTCAAAGCACAAGTCAGTCGGCAATGACATTATAAAAAGCCGCCATAAAGGGGAACAACTGCACACATAGAGAAATAATATAGAAGAAGCATATTCACTAGAAGTGAAATGAAGACTAAAAATGTGCAATATTTGAAGTTATGCCTCGCGACCCAGTACATTTCCTGAGAATGATATAGGATAAATGCAAGTTATAAAATTTGGCGGGGCGGCATTGATAATCTGGTCAATGCAATAGCCACTGTTGACCACTGATTTTTCATTAATGAATAATGAAAAATTGCAAATTCGATAAATATTGAATGAATTGAGTAACGCAGCAAAACGACCTAAGATACCGTAAAACAGTTCTAATTGGAACCTGACCGACCATTATAATTATATATATTAGCTCATCAAATAAATGTAATTATGACATCGCCGAAACATAATACTTCTTCATATTCACATGTATTGTAAAAAAATATATTTACGTTAAAGAAAACAATATATTATACCTAACAGTTCAATTTGATTGATGCTTTTTCAGACCCCGGAATTTTTACAACCAATAATCTCATCCATAACGGAGAATGATTTAGATTAGATTACCTGTTTCAAAATGGAGAAACGCAACTGAAAATAATGTTTCTGAAAAAGCTTCTTGCTGTGGCGCGGAATAAATGTATGTATATTTTTTAGGATTTGTCAACTTTTCTCAAAGGCCACGACGGTCGCAAAACTGCAACAATAATGGAGTACTGACCCTAACTATGCAAGAAATGTTACTACGCGACATTGTTCCGAACTGTGGCAACCAAAAAATGAGTGTTACAAAGAGATAAAAATAGGTAGAATAACAGAGTTGACAACACTCTAACGCCCGATATACTATCGTTAACCATATCGTGAAGTACAACGCAGCCTGAGAAATGAGAACACAGAGCACACACCAAGGGGGTGGGGGGTGGGTGGTAGCTGGAGGATATTGCCAGGCGGTCAATCTTTGGCTGCCTATCTCAAGCACAAGTCAATTTAGTTTTTCTCACAATTTTGATTATTTTTATACCAATTAATTTTATAAATAAACATATTTTTAATTTCAACGATAATTATAATTTCAATCTATCTATAAGAAAATTTTATAATATACCTTCAAGATTAATTGAAATTATAATTATTTATTACTTATTATTTACTATAATTGCAATTGTAAAAACTTGCGAATTAAATGAAGGAACTTTACAACACAAATTTTAATGAAAATACCTTTACGAAAAACTCCTCCCTTATTTTGGATCTTCACTAGGAATTTGTTTAATAATTCAAATTATTACAGGATTATTTTTAGCAATACATTATTGTCCTCCTAGCAATAAATTATTGGCCTAGCAGCTTTTCATATTTCTCGAGATATTAATTATGGTTGACTAATTCATATTTTATTTTTTTATCGCCTAGAGGAGGGGAAATCTTGCATAGACGCCTCGGGTGCCTTCGAATTCGAACTTCGACTTCGAAACGTGGTAGTACGAATCTACACAAAAACAAATGGATCGTGAGTATTAAACATTGATATCAATAACAACATTTTGAGAAGAGCACTTGTTAAAGAAGAAATAAGGACAGCATACCAAATATTAAATATTTTAGACTGTAAACTATAATCAGTTCAAAATGGTTCGAGAGAACTATGAACTTTCGATCAAATTTAAATTACAAGCACTAACAATAATAATCCAATAACTAAACATACTTTGTATGAACCTTTAGTAATTTTCTCTACGACAGAATTCTCTCAAACTGAGGAACCATTTAAAAAAATTTAATCCACAATTGTGCAATTGTGTGTGAAAAAACTTCATGAACTGAACCATTAACAAGACTATTGTAATTTATTGGTAAGTAATATCGGGATTATCTATTATAAAACTAACCTAACAGGAAATAAGTTATAATGTTATGTTTTATCTGTAAACGAACACTGAATTCGCCGAGTATTCTCATATCACATTTTCGGAAAGTGCATAATTTGGGTACACATTCGGTATTTCGATGTTGCGAAAACGATTGCTCCCAAATTTTCAGTAATATTAGTAGTTTCAAAAAGCAGGTGAACCGTGAACATATCGTTATTAGGGAAATCCCAGATTCTGTTGAAAATCCATCCATTGATGGTATTGAAGATTTATCATTATCGGAATCATCAGTCAACAACATAGTACATTTGCCACCACGTTTGTTACAAAATGATAATGATGTAATCAATTCGGAGTCAGAGAAGTTGCTCACTAATGATTCCGAGAAACGGGAGTTTAATTTTGACATTTATAAAACAAAAATTAGTGAATCTATGAAAGAATTTATACTCAGTCTCCATAACAAAAATAATTTTTCTAGAAAAGACGTTTTCGAAATTCAAAACCTTGCCGAGACATGACTGATAGATCCGTTATTGGACACATTCAAAAATTTCGCGAACTGTTATATTCAACAAAACAATAGAGTTTACAATGAATTTTGCAGTCTAGTGTCAAATTGTAGAAATCCATTTAGACTTATTAACACGGATCATTTATTACATAAACATCTACAGAATTTTGACTATATTAACAGTCTCAATGAGTTCACAATCAATAGTGAACTTATGCCGATACACCGAAACGGAAGTTTGATGTACAATGAAAATGAAATCAGAGGTGTTTCAATGCCCCTGAAATTTCAATTCAGGAAGATATTTGAGAAGGGTTCTCTTCTTAAACGTACGTTAGAGCATATGGAATCTTTGAAAAGTAACCCAAAATTCAGTAACTTTGTACAAGGCAAATTATGGAAGAAAAAGATTGAATTGTATCCTAATCGAATCAGTATTCCTTATTTCTTATATTTGGATGATTTCGGAATCAATAACCCTCTTGGCTCACATTCAGGTGTTCATTCGATATGTAATGTGTATTACTCTTTTCCACGTCTTCCATTTGAAGAATCCAAATATGATTATAGTTGAATTTATTTAAAAAATCTTCTCTCTTCCAAGTAATACATGGTGATAACGGATTCGAGTATTATACACCTCTATATTTTCTCTGTTTATGGACCAACAAATTGAAAGTCTGTATATTTGGTATATCCATGAAATGTAAAAAATTCACGCTGTTACAATTTATTTGTAATTCTGATTTTGCCGAAACTCAAACACAAGAAGTTTTAGGTTATCATATGAAATTCATATGATTTTCCTTTGGTTTTAACATTTTGTATTCCAAGGTGAGAATATCAATTATTGCAATATAATTTGTGGAGAATATATCCCATATCCCATATTGATAGGCAAATTTCGTGTTCATTGTATTCAATTCGAATTAGTTTTGAACTTCGAAAACGTTTTGTTTACTAAACTCATTATTATTGTTTGATGATCTTTTACGACATTGTTAAGTCAGAATATATACCAAATAGATATAATGGATGATCCTGAATACCCCCAAAACAATTTTTCAATGCAACAAAGTGGCAACGATCTGTTCATCTCAATGTTCCAAAATATCGGAGCTCCAGAACATACGTCATCTTCAGTGATACCTGTAGTGACGACACCATCTAATATGCAAAGCTCTCTCACGGATAAGGCAACTGGCGAAGAATGAAACTTATATTATATAAGCGATACACCAACATATACTGATCTCACTAATTCATATAATACAAATCGAGAAACAGATATTGATGAAGATCCAGACACGGCCGAACTAAGATCACTTTTGATACGGTGGGATCAAGAAGATCTACTAGATAATTTCTTACGTAAGTACAAATGACGTACATCTTGATTTTGGCTGCATGTTCAGAAGTTGATGTTGCAGGTCGAATAAAAAAAAATTAACAGATAAACAACAAGGAATTTTTACTTCGTTAGATATCACTTTATTCACAAAAATGTTTATTGCAATTCCAAACTTCACAGTTCATTATCAAAACCTGTATTAAAGGTTTTGATAATGAACTGTAAAGTTTGAAATTGCAATAAACATTTTTGTAACTAAAGTGATATTTGGAAAAGTAAACATTCGTTGTTGTTTATCTGTTAAAATGGAATATCACAAAGTAACGGACAGCTCCATTCAATTTCAGAAAAAAATTGCCATTTTCAGTAGTTCTGGTGAGCATTATAAGATTTAGCTGACTCCTCAATTGTCTAGTCTATTCATATTCACTCTTCAGGTCTATTGCATTAGGAAATTTATGTTTACCTTAATACATTTTTGTTGTTGTTGTATTCGAAGGTAATACTCATTCATGTTTCAGGTCAAAAAATTTCCATAAATGTTTTAAAAGTTATCAAGCAACATCATATCGAGAAGCTTCTGAGTGATTTCAGTATGGGAGCTCAAATACTATTTGAGCACAATTTGGAAGAATGGAGACAGTCGATTGGAATGCCACTCCATAACAATCTCAAGTTTTCTAATCAGAATTCTTGGATCTTAAGTGACCCGCCATCCCCAAGTTTAACGACCGCACCTACGTCATCTGCCCCAAGATGTGTACCTTACTAAAGATCGCCGACACCTGACGAAGGCAATAAGATCACGCTATCCAATATTTTAAATGAAAACTCAAAGGGAGTAATGTTAACGGAATATCACAGAAAGTTTGGGAAATTTGAAGAAGAACAGAGAACTTCATTGGTGAATACCATTGCTCAATATTTCCAAGATAAGGCCGTCCAAATGACTTTGGCAACAAGCCATAGACTGGAACGAGAAATTTTGGAGAGATTTCCAAATGAAAAATTGGTAAGACTTTCACAAACAATATTCAAAAGCAATCATCTTTTCAACTCGATTCTATTCAATTGAAGGATTTAATTGTTAATAAACGAAGTTTGACGTCCTTTGGAATGGGTTCTTGTACAATTTGTTTTTATTTTTTTCAGGCATATTATCGAACAAGTAAGAGAGGAAAGTTGTATAATAAATCTTCCAATCTGAAGACTACCTTCAAGGCAGCAGTTTCAAAATATGTCAAAGCTCCATTGAAATTGCAGGTACAGGAGAAACTGTCTCGTCAAGAAAAAGATTCGGGTAAATAGTTTTAGTTCAAATCAGATTGTGATAATACATGAATATTTTGTTTCAGATGTGGAACCCGACGCTGAAAGTTGTTTAAAGGCATTAAAATTTGATAATTTGACATCGGAACAAATTGACAACTGCTGGAAGGCCTGCAGCGCATACCGGTTGACAGAGATCAAAAATAGTACAAGTACTACCGAGGTTCTGAAGAAGTGGCCTTTCTATAAGTCACCTTCAGGTTTTCGATTGGTGGGTATACATTACAAACACACGTATTTATTCTAGTTGATAGTCTACCAAGATGAATTGATATAATATTGTTTTGCAGATTGACATGGACTTCAGAGTAGGTTTCGATAATGGGGATGGGCTCTTAACCAACTGGACCTAATTTTTCAAAAACATTATGTAATTCCTCTCCAATAGTAACCATGTGAAGGACAAATACACCAGGGGACTAATCGAATGTATGAAGGAAAACAACTATAGTGAAAGTTTGTAGTTCTCACATTACTTTTGAAACCCATAAAATAATTGAAACGATTTTGCAGATAGTTTTGATGCTTCAATCTTCTATTATCTTCATGGATATTTGGTTCCCACGAATAAAGTCGTGAAGAAAGACATTACAGGAAAAAAGACCGTTGTGAAGTTCACAATGAAAGATTCACAGGAATCGATTTTATTCCTGGGAAATAATCATCAAGAGCTGGAAGAGCACATTTCATTCCTAAAACAGAAGAAAGAATCAATCCAGCCATTCATCATGCGCATTGGTGGAGACCTACTATCAATTGCTGATATATATGTTTATTTTGACGACATAAAGTTCAAGTTTCATAGCTTTCTGAGAGCTGTTGACATCTGTTTCAAAACTATATATGTTTTTGATCTAGATTTTCCGAATGAGTCAATTATGTTTCGGAATTTTATAGAGATATTTTTTTACAATATGAAATCTAAACATGCATTTTCTAAAGTACATATAGTATCAGAATCTCTATCCAATATGAACAGGTGAATGTTTCAATAAAAAACAGATTCAATTACAACTATTTGATTTTCATTCTTAGTATATCCCATAGACATGTTTTCCTTTTATGCTCCTATGCGATCTGTCTGTAACACAGGGTACCTATAACAAATTCGCTTCTCACCATTGGGATTTCGGAAACCGTGATGTGATACATTCGATGTCAGTTAAATGAGGTCAAAGTTGAGTATTTGGGACCCCATTGTATGCCGTCGAGAAAGTTAAATAATTTCAAAGAGATCTGGTGAATTTTGGTGAAAAATGAAACTTTAAAAACAATTATCTGACTATATTTGATGAGACAATTCGAAATCAATGTAATATTCTCATTGTCACTTGTTCTCATCTGGAATATGATACACTCATATTTTGTATCTGACGTTTTGTCATGGAGATCTCAGGTCAATATTTCAAAAATAAAATAGTTGATGGGATCCCCATGACGAAACGTGGAATTCAAAATATGAAAGTTTCATCTTGTTGAGGAGAAATGTGGCAATGAGGATGTGACAGTCATTTTAAATGATCTTGTCAAATAGTGCCAGGACTTTTTTTTGAAATTCAGTGTTTTTCCAATCTCCGAAACTCTTTGAAATGTGGCAAATTTCTTCCATTTCGCGAACCATGTATCTCTCACGGTTTTTGAGTGCGATTTTGTTACATTAGAGCTTCAATAGTAATATTGATGTTCATTTTGGCAACATATATCAGCCTAACTTTGAAAAGAATATCCTACATAGGAGAAGTTATGACTCTTGTGAGACTATTTTCGTAATAATAATGAGTGTGAACATGTATTTTCATGTGATTCGTAATTCCGTTAAGTAATTAATGTCATACTTTGAATCGAAGAATGCTATTCATTATTACTATGTTCACGATATTGACAAAAACAAGTATCAGGCTATGGATTGAAATAATGTACACAATACATTATTACGATGAACGGTGTTCATGATATTAATGAAAAGAAACATTAGCCTATGCAATGAAAATATTCAAACAAGGAATACTATACGTTACCACGATGAACGGTGTTCATTATATTAATGAAAACAAGCATTAGGCTATGAATTGAAAGCATTGAAACAGTGAATGCTATACGTTACCACGATGAACGGTGTTCATGATATTAATGAAAAGAAGCATTAGCTTATGCAATGAAAACATTCAAACAATGAATGCTATACATTACCACGATGAACGGTGTTCATGATATTGATGAAAACAAGCATTAGGCTAAGAATTGAAAACATTGAAACAATGAATGCTATACATCACCACGATGAAAGGTGTTCATGATATTAATGAAAACAATCATTAGGCTAAGAATTGAAAACATTGAAACAATGAATGCCTTACATTACCACGATGAACGGTGTTTATGATACTGATGAAAACAAGAATTAGGCTATGAATTGAAAACATTGAAACAATGTATGCAAGCATAAGGCTATGAATGTTATATATTGATACAATGTATTAAATTGATCATCAGGATGAAAGATGTTCGTTATATCAATGAACAGTTAAAACTTAATACGTGGATTAGTGACTAGGTGGTGATTTAATAATCGTGGATTCGTTATATGAATAAATCCATTCATCGGACCAAAATTGATAAATGCGTTCATCAATATAATGTACTTTTTCATTATATTTACGTACGATTTTGGTTCAGTGTATAGAATTAAATGAAGAACTGGATTTGAAATGATGTATTTTTCAGAAGATTCATGTTCCTGTCACAAAATGCATATTTGTTTCGAGTTTACGCAATCGATTATTAAAATAGAACTGATAATACATCTGGCAAATTTAGATAAAAATACCTGAGGAAAATTTGATTTTCGGATTGATCCGATCATAAATGGGAATAGAATGAGAAAAAGAACTCACCACTTTTGGTTACTTCTGTTAAACTCAATGAATAAGAACATAAAACTATTGTTGCACGGTCCGGTAAAACAACACAGTTGACAACACTCTACCGCCCGATATACTAACGTTAACCATATCGTGACGTACGACGCAGCCTGAGAAATGAGAACACAGAGCACAAAGCAAGGAAGGGGGGTAGCTGTAGAATATCACCAGGCGGTCAATCTTTGGCGGCCTATCTCAAGCACAAGTCAGTCGGCAATGACATTATAAAGAGCCGCCATAAAGGGGAACAACTGCAGACATAGAGAAATAATATAGAAGCATATTCACTATAAGTGAAATGAAGACTATGAAATGTGCAACATTTCAAGTTATGCCTCGCGACCCAGTACATTTCCTGAGAATGATATTAGAAAAATGCAAGTTAGAAAATGCGAGTTATAAACAGTAGCCACTGTTGGCCACAGATGTTTTATGAATGAATAACGAAAAATTGAAAATTTGATAAATATTGAGTGAATTGAGTAACTCACCAAAATGACCGTAAAATAGCTCTAATTGGAACCTGACCGACCATTGTAATTATATATATTAACTCATCAAATAAATGTAATTATGACATCGCCAAAACATAATACTTCTTCATATTCACATGTATTGTAAAAAAATATATTTACGTTAAAGAAAACAATATATTATACCTAACTACATAATTGAAGAGTCCGATAACTTCATTTTTTTAGAGAACGTTCAGATTCTTATTGAAAGAGAAGAAAAGCACTTTAGTACTAACATTTAAAAGATTTAATACAAAATTTCGAGCATTTATAAAGAGACTCAAATTAAGATACGGTAAATATCATGGCTAATCATTAAGCTGGAAAATAAATCATAAATTTTGATCATTAAATATTGATTAATTTTGGAATTCTGCTCGCAAAAAATATTATATCAAATCAATCTAAAAACCAGTTTTATACAAAATTCTTCAAAATATTGACAACATCCACTCAATTTGGGAAGCAGACAGCGACTTCAAACTCGTGCGTTATAGTCTAGGTATAGATTTAAATTATTCAGTTCAATTTGATTCATGCTTTTTCAGACCCCGGAATTTTTTCAACGAATAGTCTCACATTCATAACGGAGAGGGATTTAGATTACCTGTTTCAGAATGGAGAAACGCAACTCAAAATAATGCGTCTGAAAATTATACAAAGCTGCAAAAATAATGGAGTACTGGCCATAATTACGCAAGAAATGTTACTACGCGACATTGTTTCGAACTGTGTCAACTAAAAAAAATGTTCGGAAGAGAATAAGTAATTATCCATAATTTTCATTTTAGTTATATGTGCATACTGTATATTAATTTTTTAATAAACACATTTTTATACAAAAATAAACCTTTGTCAGTACTATTCGTTTTTTCTGTAAACCTAAATCTATTTCAGTAAGAAATAAATCATATCACTATTTAGTTTGAAAAAACAAGTTTAGCAGTTCAGTAAAATAAGTGATTTATTTCAGTAAAACAATTTATTGAAATCACTTAATATTATAGATGAAAACACTAGTTATTTCATGAACCAGATCAAATGAGTGATTAATTTTAGATAATATGAGACAAATCACAACAGTGCTTAATCAGTTATTTTAATAGGTTCAGTGAAATAGGTGATAGATATCATCTAATATTGTGTATAAAAACATTAAAGATTTGGAATATCTGAGCAAATGAGTGACAAATTTTACCGAATATGAGATAAATCACAACTGTGGTTCATCGGCTATTTAGATAGGTTTGATCAAAAAAAGAATGAACCTATGAGTATATAGAATAAATCTAGTGTTTTCTTCCGAAGTTAAATTAATATTGTAAAATTACTTATTAATATATCAATAAAAAAAGTTACAAAATTAATACGAGTTTTGTTATTGATCGTAATAATATCAGGGCCAATCATTCGAGGTAATTCCGTATGCGTATATAAATATACTAGAAAATAAATTTTAGTATGGAATTAAATGAAGAACAGGATTTGAAATGATGTATTTTTCAGAAGATTCATGTTCCTGTTACAAAATGCATATTTGTTTCGAGTTTACACAATCGATTATTAAAATAGAACTGATAATACACCTGGCAAATTTAGATAAAAATACCTGAGGAAAATTTGATTTTCGGATTAAACCGATCATAAATGGGAATAGGATGAGAAAAAGAACTCACCACTTTTAGTTACTTCTGTTAGACTCAATGAATAAGAACATAAAACTATTGTTGCACGCTCCGGTAAAACAACACAGTTGACAACACTCTACCGCCCGCTGTACTAACGTTAACCATATCGTGACGTACGACGCAGCCTGAGAAATGAGAACACAGAGCACAAAGCAAGGTGGGGGGTGGTGGGTAGCTGGAGAATATCACCAGGCGGTCAATCTTTGGCGGCCTATCTCAAAGCACAAGTCAGTCGGCAATGACATTATAAAGAGCCGCCATAAAGGGGAACAACTGCACACATAGAGAAATAATATAGAAGAAGCATATTCACTATAAGTGAAATGAAGACTATAAAAATGTGCAATATTTAAAGTTATGCCTCGCGACCCAGTAGATTTCCTGAGAATGATATTAGAAAAATGCAAGTTATAAAATTTGGCGGCGCGGTATTGATAATCTGGTCAATGCAATAGCCACTGTTGGCCACTGATTTTTCATGAATGAATAATGAAAAATTGCAAATTCGATAAATATAGAGTGAATAACTCACCAAAATGACCTAAGATACCGTAAAACAGTTCTAATTGGAACCTGACCGACCATTATAATTATATATATTAGCTCATCAAATAAATGTAATTATGACATCGCCGAAACATAATACTTATTCATATTAAAATGTATTGTAAAAAAAAATATTTACGTTAAAGAAAACAATATATTATACCTAACAGTTCAATTTGATTGTTGCTTTTTCAGACCCCGGAATTATTACAACCAATAATCTCATTCATAACGGAGAATTATTTAGTTTACCTGTTTCAAAATGGAGAAACGCAACTGAAATAATGTTTCTGAAAAAGATTCTTGCTGTGGCGCGGAATAAATGTATGTATGTTTTTTAGGATTTGTCAACAATCTCAAAGGCCACGACGGTCGCAAAACTGCAAAAATAATGGAGTACTGACCCTATCTACGCAAAAAATGTTACCACGCGACATTGTTCCGAACTGTGTCAAACAAAAAATGAGTGTTAGAAAGAGATAAAAATAGGTAATTATCCAAAATTCTCATTTTCGAGTTATAAGTGCATGCTGTATATCTTTTTAATAAACACATTTTTATACAAAAGTAAACCTTTGGGACTGCTATCAGTTTTTTTTCTATAAACCTTATCTATTTCAGTAAGAAATATGAGGAACATTACTATTTAGTTTGGAAAAACAAGTTTAGCAATTCAGTAAAATAAGTGATTTATTTCAGTAAAACAATTTATTGAAATCACTCAATATTATAGATGAAAACACTAGTTATTTCATGAACCAGATCAAATGAGTGATAAAATTTCAGATAATATGAGACAAATCAAAACAGTGGTTAATCAGTTATTATAATAGGTTCAGTAAAATAGGTGATAGATATCATCTAATATTGTGTATAAAAACATTAAAGATTTGAAATATCTGAGCAAATGAGTGACAAATTTTACCGAATATGAGATAAATCACAACTGTGGTTCATCGGCTATTTAGATAGGTTTGATCAAAAAAAGAATGAACCTATGAGTATATAGAATAAATCTAGTGTTTTCTTCCGAAGTTAAATTAATATTGTAAAATTACTTATTAATATATCAATAAAAAAAGTTACAAAATTAATACGAGTTTTGTTATTGATCGTAATAATATCAGGGCCAATCATTCGAGGTAATTCCGTATGCGTATATAAATATACTAGAAAATAAATTTTAGTATGGAATTAAATGAAGAACAGGATTTGAAATGATGTATTTTTCAGAAGATTCATGTTCCTGTTACAAAATGCATATTTGTTTCGAGTTTACGCAATCGATTATTAAAATAGAACTGATAATACACCTGGCAAATTTAGATAAAAATACCTGAGGAAAATTTGATTTTCGGATTAAACCGATCATAAATGGGAATAGGATGAGGAAAAAGAACTCACCACTTTTAGTTACTTCTGTTAGACTCAATGAATAAGAACATAAAACTATTGTTGCACGCTCCGGTAAAACAACACAGTTGACAACACTCTACCGCCCGCTGTACTAACGTTAACCATATCGTGACGTACGACGCAGCCTGAGAAATGAGAACACAGAGCACAAAGCAAGGTGGGGGGTGGTGGGTAGCTGGAGAATATCACCAGGCGGTCAATCTTTGGCGGCCTATCTCAAAGCACAAGTCAGTCGGCAATGACATTATAAAGAGCCGCCATAAAGGGGAACAACTGCACACATAGAGAAATAATATAGAAGAAGCATATTCACTATAAGTGAAATGAAGACTATAAAAATGTGCAATATTTAAAGTTATGCCTCGCGACCCAGTAGATTTCCTGAGAATGATATTAGAAAAATGCAAGTTATAAAATTTGGCGGCGCGGTATTGATAATCTGGTCAATGCAATAGCCACTGTTGGCCACTGATTTTTCATGAATGAATAATGAAAAATTGCAAATTCGATAAATATAGAGTGAATAACTCACCAAAATGACCTAAGATACCGTAAAACAGTTCTAATTGGAACCTGACCGACCATTATAATTATATATATTAGCTCATCAAATAAATGTAATTATGACATCGCCGAAACATAATGCTTCTTCATATTCACAAGTATTGTAAAAAAATATATTTACGTTAAAGAAAAGAATATATTATACCTAACAGTTCAATTTGATTGATGTTTTTTCAGACCCCGGAATTTTTACAACCAATAATCTCATCCATAACGGAGTATGTATATTTTTTAGGATTTGTCAACAATCTCAAAGGCCACGACGGTCGCAAAACTGCAACAATAATGGAGTACTGACCCTAACTACGCAAGAGATGTTACTACGCGACATTGTTCCGAACTGTGGCAACCAAAAAATGAGTGTTACAAAGAGATAAAAATAGGTAGAATAACAGAGTTGACAACACTCTACCGCCCGATATACTATCGTTAACCATATCGTGACGTACAACGCAGCCAGAGAAATGAGAACACAGAGCACATAGCAAGGAAGGGGGGGGGGGGGTAGCAGGAGGATATTGCCAGGCGGTCAATCTTTGGCTGCCTATCTCAAGCACAAGTCAATTTAGTTTTTCTCACAATTTTGATTATTTTTATACCAATTAATTTTATAAATAAACATATTTTTAATTTCAATGATAATTATAATTTCAATCTATCTATAAGAAAATTTTATAATATACCTTCAACATTAATTGAAATTATAATTATTTATTACTTATTATTTACTATAATTGCAATTGTAAAAACTTGCGAATTAAATGAAGGAACTTTACAACACAAATTTTAATGAAAATACCTTTACGAAAAACTTCTCCCTTATTAAAAATGCAGTAATAAATCATCAAATATTTAATTTCATGAAATTTTGGATCTTCACTAGGAATTTGTTTAATAATTCAAATTATTACAGGATTATTTTTAGCAATACATTATTGTCCTCCTAGCAATACATTATTGTCCTAACAGCTTTTCATATTTCACGAGATATTAATTATGGTTGACTAATTCAAATTTTATTTTCTTATCGCGTAGAGGAGGGGAAATCTTGCATAGACGCCTCGGGTGCCTTCGAATTCGAACTTTACCTTTTTAGATGTCGAAAAAAAAATCAATTGAATTAAATTGACTCATGAAATTTTTGTTCATACCACTAAAACATATCTGAGACACTCGTGTTCGTAGTATGGATATAATATTTCAGTAAAATATTCAAGTAGAATGAGTCATGAGTACCTACTACCCGCAAAATGCATTTTAGTATTGAAACAAATGACAAAAACGAAGCGCCTACCAAAAGGAAGTATTTTTCAGAAGATTCCTTAAGCAAAATGTATTATATTTTACAATTTAACGGGTGAAACGATTATCTAATATAGTATTGGCCTGTACAACAAGGTGTGAAGTGGATATATAAATTTGTTAAAACGTCTAAAATATTTAAGATAATCATCAAATGATCATCATCAAATTGAAACTTCCGAAAACAGAAAGTTAAGCTCGATTATACAAAGTTGGCATGAATAAAATATAATTTAGTTTACATCCTAAGTAAGGTAATTCCCAGAATATATAAATTCTCAATCAAAAATCATATGGTTTCATCACTTCACTACTAGATTGCATTAATTCCTTATAATTGCATGAATATCAAACATTCAAAACCTACCTGATGAGGTGTACTAATTGACCTCGAAAACAAAAACAAATGGATCGTGAGTATTAAACATTGAAATCAATAACAACATTTTGAGGAGAGCATTTGTTAAAGAAGAAATAAGGACAGCATACCAAATATTAAATATTTTAGACTGTAAACTATAATCAGTTCAAAATGGTTCGAGAGAACTATGAACTTTCGATCGAATTAATGAATTTTTAAATAATATACATGCAACAAAGGACTATCTACGATATGTACAATACAAAAAAATAAATAAAAAGATAAAGATTCTTAAGGTAAGATCAAATTTAAACTACAGCACTAACAATAATAATCCAATAACTAAACATACTTTTTATGAACCTTTAGTAATTTTCTCTATGACAGAATTCTCTCAATCTGAGGAACCATTTAAAAAAATTTAATCCACTCTTAAAATCAAAACAATCAGCTAAAAAAACCTTTAAATCTAAGTGTTCAGACATAATCAATATTACAATCCACACTAATAGAAAATGAACAACAAAAAATTTATGGAGATAACATAAAACCAATTATTAGGAATAAAAAACTTAAAATCAACTCTCATCATTGAGAATTAGGCAAATTTAATAAAGGAATTATAAAAGAATATTAAACATTGTCCATGATATTCTCATCTCTCTAGATGTCTGTAACCTATTCACTAATGTTCCTATAATGGAAGTTTTAAATCGTATAAAGGAAGTCTTTTCTAACAGTGATTTCTCAACAATTGAATCTTTAAAATCGATCAATTTATTAACATTTGTTTACAACAAAATTTGTTCACTTCCAACAGTACATTATACTACCAAAAAGATGATCTAGCAATGGGTTCTCCATTATCTCCACTATTACCTAACATTTATATGAATTATATTGAAACTAACAATATTATCAATAACAATGAATGAATGAATGAATAATACATTAAATTCAATTCAAGATATGTAATGATATCCTTATTATCTGGAATGGTAACTAAGATCAACTCTACAATTTCTTAAATCATAAAAACAATATTCATAGTTCAATAAAATTTACCCTAGAAACACAAAATGATCAAAAAAATATAAACTTCCTCGAGTTAACTATGAAAATAGAGGATAACAAAATAGATTTCAATATTTATAGGAAACATGCTCATACTTGCATAACAATAAACAAAGATTCACACCATCCAATACAACATACCTACAATAGCTAGTTTTCATAATTACATCAATAGATTGTTGAAAACTCCATTAGCAACAAAAAATTCAGAAATAGAATTATAATGTCAAAGCAACAAAAAATTCAGAAATAGAATTATAATGTCAAATGAATCGATTCAACAAAAACATAATACATAAAATGTTACATAGAAAACAAAATGAAATTTATCAAAATTCATTATGTAATTCTTATCAAAAGAATATTCAAGTTTCCCAAGCATTATTGAATATAAATTTAAATAATACACTACCTTTTGAAGCTTGAAATTTGGTAATAACAGTAATAAAATTCCTAATGTTCTGAAACCAATAGCAAGGATATCATATAGATGTTCAAATAGAAAATTAATTGAAATGGAATATACCAATCAACATGTGGATTCTTGTCATGCTGAAGGGAGAACATATACAAATTTTAAAACTCGCTTGAAAGAACATACACGTTGCATGAATCTCAAAACAGGCTTTTCTCAATTAGCTAAGAATCTTTAAGAAAATAATCATAAATTTAAACCTGAAGCATATTTCTAAATTTTAAATAGGTACAGTTACCAAAGGATTATACCTTACAGGTTAAAACTTTTAGAAATACATAAATCTTTTAAACATAAATATTTTAAACAAATCGCTTTGAATTATATATAACCCAATTTTTTCAGCAATAATCTGATTTAAAGTTTTGACAATATTCAGTATTAATAACTATTTCATTTTACAGGAAACTATATTCTACTGAAAGTTCAAAGTTCTCTCTACTAAATTCATATGGTTTCATCACTTTACCACTAGATGACATTCCTTATGATCGCATAAATATCAAACATTCAAATTATATCTATTTTTTGTAAGAAGTTATTTAATATTTTTTTAAACCAATTTGTTATCTAAAATTACACATTTCGCACATATTAGAAAAACCACTTTGTAGCTTCCTGAATTCCAACACGTACATCATATGAATAAAAAAAAAGAAATTTTAAATATAAACTTAACCATCTATGAATGGAGCCATATGGTTATAATTTTATATATTGAATATAAGTCAAAATTAACAATTTATAATATTATTGATTAAAAAACAATTTATTAATCAAACTTTGAAATGAAAATATTATTAAAACTGTTTTAACAAATTTTGAAACAATTTTCTCTATCATAGCCATTCTTTATATATACCTGAGGATTAGGTGTAATAATTGACATTAAACTTGGTAGTACGAATCTACACAAAAATTGTCGAATCCATAATTTAATAGTACCAGAAAAATATATTTAAGTATTGAATTCCTTCATTGCTGGACGAAAACAATGAACAGTCAAAAGAATGTATTCAGAAGATTCATTCAGGTTATAAATTGTATGATATGGACTTCATATTGTCCGATAAATACATTATTTTTCGGATAGCGATAATGTTAAAGAAATTGTTATTACTCAAACAAACACCCAAACAGGATTTACGAAATGATCAAATCAATGTACGATTTCCTAATCTACTTTCGACGATCTCAGTTACTCTACAATTACTAGGATGAATATCAAACTGTTAAACAAATATTTTAATCAGTCAATTATACCTACAGTATCACGAAATAAAAACACATTAATTTACAAAAATGAATGAATGAAATGGGAGGGCGGTAGATGGAGAATATTGTACAAGTCAGGGGACGTTTCGTCGGCAATAACTTTATGACCAGCCGCTATAAAGGCGAACCACTGCAGGCATTGAGAAATAATCTAGAATAAGCATATTCGCTGAAGTGGAATGACGACTAAAATATGCAATATTTACGAGTTATGAGCCGTCACCCAGTACATTTAGAGTATGACGATATAAAATTTGCCCGCTCGGCATTGATAATCTGAATAGTCCATGGAATAGCCACTTTTGGCCACTGATTTATTAAGTATAAATAATGAAATATTCCAAATTCCAATAATGAAAATGACCTAGGATATGGAAATACATAATTCTAATTGGAACCTGACCTATAATTATTATATTATGATTATATTTATTAGCCCATCAAATTGATGTAATTATGAAACATGATATTTCATTTTCTCATGTATGTTTGTAAAAAATATGTTTTAGGTAAATAACCTAACTATATAATTAATGAGTCCGATAACTATATTAAATAATTGAGAATAGCTTTACAAATATGTAATTCCATGACGAGATGAATAAAATTTGGAATAGAAAATTATTTACAGATAATTTTGAATCTCTTCAAATTTGAGACACTTGCCTTCCGCAATTACCTGTATATCAGCTTCCATATTCGAAGCAGAGTGGAATGGAATTAAATTAAAATGCTTCCATAAATATTTAAGCAATTACATTAGATGAGGACTGAGAGTTAAAGACCCGTGTTTCGTTTCACATTGCTTGATGAAGCAACGTTTGTTTCCCGATTTTGGAATATATTTTTACTTCTTATACTATATCTAGTAAGTATAAGGGAAGTACAAAACATTGGGATCAATGCAAAAAAAATTCCAGAATTTAGGGCATATATCCATATACTCCGGAGTATAATGGAATGTGGTTATAATAGTGTCAATAATTTTGATACTTCATGTGACAGCAGGTGTCAGTGTAAGAGATAGATATGTATACATTGTGTGCTATGAATAGAATTTCAATATGAAATAGAGCACTGTTATGATTCAACTTCCTAGATTTATGGGTAGTTTCAAAATTATTTGCAATATATACTCAACAAAAGTTAGGGAGGTCAGTGATAAATTATTGATCATAGATTTTCTTATGTCAAGTCGCACTGCACATTCAATAGTACATATTATGCCAATGCGATATACGGATTTTCGTACTCAGTCTAACCTCTAGACGTATCTTCAGAATTACAAGTAAAATTATTTTGTATTTTTGGTAGAATGTTTTTAACAAACAAGATTGAAATATTTCCAATATTATAACGCTTCCGAATATATCGTTAAAAGTTGATATCAACTTGGATAATTTGAACAGAACATTCCAACCATTTAACATCATTGATCCCTTCGTTGAATTTATGAGCTAGTTAGACTATGAATCGATTCACAACTGAATTTGAGTTATTGCAATCTAAAAAAATAGATAGCAAGCATTTGCAGGGTCTTTCATACTCTATTGTGCGATTATCTCGAAAACTAATTTACAGAAGTTTGCTTTTCTGACAACTAACTAAATTTTCCTTAGTTGAAAAAAAAAAGTGTGAGAATGTCATGAAAGTCACAAATTTTAAACTTCATTTTTCAGAGAAAATTCAGATTCTTATTGAAAAAGATGAAAAGCACGTAAGCACTAAAATTTATAAGATTCAATACAAAATTTCGAGCATCTATATAAAAACACTCAAATTTAAGATACGGTAAATATCAGGGCTTATCATTTAACTGGAAAACAAATCATAAATTTTTGTCATTGAATACTGAATGTTTTTTTTTTGTTTTCAAATTTATAGATATGGGACATGGGAAGAAAAGGGAAGGACATTGTTCCGAACTGTGTCAACCAAAATAAATGTTCGAAAGAGATGAAAATAAGTAATTATCCATTATTTTCATTTTTGAGTTAATGTGCATGCTGTATATTAACTTTTTAATAAACATTTTTGTACAAAAATGCACCTTTGTCAGTACTATCAGTTTTTTTCTATAAGTTTCATCCATTTCTGTAAGAAATATGAAAAATATCACTATTTAGTTTGAAAAAACAAGTTTAGCGATTCAGTAAAATAAGCGACAGATTTCAATAAAGATATTTGATAAGAATAATCAAATTATTTACTAACTTTTTTGACAGTTGCAGTCAAAGTGATTCATTTCAGTTAAACAATTTATGGAAAACACTCAATATATTATAGATGAAAACACTAGTTATTTTATGAACCGGTTCAAATGAGTGACAAATCACAACAGTGGTTAATCAGTTATTTTAATAGGTTCAGTAAAATAGGTGATAGATATCATCTAATAATGTGTATAAAAACATTAAAGATTTGAAAAATCTGATCAAATAAGAGAAAAATTTTACATGATATAAGATAAATAACAAATGTGGTTCATCGGCTATTTTGATAGGTTTGATCAAGAAAAGAATGAACCTAAATTTATAAAGACTCAAATTTAAGATACGGTAAATATCAGGGCTTATCATTTAGCTTGAAAATAAATCATAAATTTTGTCAATGAATATTGAATAATTTTGGAATTGTGCTCGCAAAAAATATTATATCAGATCAATCTAAAAACCAGTTTTATGAAAAATTCTTCAAAATTTTGACAACATCCACTTAGTTTGAGAAGGAGACAGCAACTTCAAACTCGGGCATTATAGTCTAGGTATAGATTTAAACTATTCAGTTCAATTTGATTCATGCCTTTTCAGACCCCGGAATTTTTACAACGCATAGTCTCACATTCATAATGGAGAGAAATTTAGATTACCTGTTTCGAAATGGAGAAACGCAACTCAAAATAATGTTTCCAGAAAAGCTTCTTGCTGTGACGCGGAATAAATGTATGTATGTTTTTTAGGATTTGTCAACAATCTCAAAGGCCACGACGGTCGCAAAACTATACAAAACTGCAACAATAATGGAGTAGTGACCCTAATGACGCGAGAAATGTTACGACGTTGTTCTGATTTGAGTCAACCAAAATAATGTTAGAAAGAGATATAAATAGGTAATTATTCATAATTCTAATATATATATATATATAAATATACTAGAAAATAGATTTTAGTATAGAATTAAATGAAGAACTGGATTTGAAATGATGTATTTTTCAGAAGATTCATGTTCCTGTCACAAAATGCATATTTGTTTCGAGTTTACGCAATCGATTATTAAAATAGAACTGATAATACACCTGGCAAATTTAGATAAAAATACCTGAGGAAAATTTGATTTTCGGATTGATCCGATCATAAATGGGAATAGAATGAGAAAAAGAACTCACCACTTTTGGTTACTTCTGTTAAACTCAATGAATAAGAACATAAAACTATTGTTGCACGGTCCGGTAAAACAACACAGTTGACAACACTCTACCGCCCGATATACTAACGTTAACCATATTGTGACGTACGACGCAGCCTGAGAAATGAGAACACAGAGCACAAAGCAAGGAAGGGGGGTAGCTGTAGAATATCACCAGGCGGTCAATCTTTGGCGGCCTATCTCAAGCACAAGTCAGTCGGCAATGACATTATAAAGAGCCGCCATAAAGGGGAACAACAGCAGACATAGAGAAATAATATAGAAGAAGCATATTCACTATAAGTGAAATGAAGACTATGAAATGTGCAATATTTCAAGTTATGCCTCGCGACCCAGTACATTTCCTGAGAATGATATTAGAAAAATGCAAGTTAGAAAATGCGAGTTATAAACAGTAGCCACTGTTGGCCACTGATGTTTTATGAATGAATAACGAAAAATTGAAAATTTGATAAATATTGAGTGAATTGAGTAACTCACAAAAATGACCTAAGATACCGTAAAACAGTTCTAATTGGAACCTGACCGACCATTGTAATTATATATATTAACTCATCAAATAAATGTAATTATGACATCGCCGAAACATAATACTTCTTCATATTCACATGTATTGTAAAAAAATATATTTACGTTAAAGAAAACAATATATTATACCTAACTACATAATTGATGAGTCCGATAACTTCATTTTTTTAGAGAACCTTCAGATTCTTATTGAAAGAGAAGAAAAGCACTTTAGTACTAACATTTAAAAGATTTAATACAAAATTTCGAGCATTTATAAAGAGACTCAAATTTAAGATACGGTAAATATCATGCCTAATCATTAAGCTGGAAAATAAATCATAAATTTTGATCATTAAATATTGATTAATTTTGGAATTATGCTCGCGAAAAATATTATATCAAATCAATCTAAAAACCAGTTTTATACAAAATTCTTCAAAATATTGACAACATCCACTCAATTTGGGAAGCAGACAGCGACTTCAAACTCGTGCGTTATAGTCTAGGTATAGATTTAAATTATTCAGTTCAATTTGATTCATGCTTTTTCAGACCCCGGAATTTTTTCAACGAATAGTCTCACATTCATAACGGAGAGGGATTTAGATTACCTGTTTCAGAATGGAGAAACGCAACTCAAAATAATGCGTCTGAAAATTATACAAAGCTGCAAAAATAATGGAGTACTGGCCATAATTACGCAAGAAATGTTACTACGCGACATTGTTTCGAACTGTGTCAACCAAAAAAAATGTTCGGAAGAGAATAAGTAATTATCCATAATTTTCATTTTAGTTATTTGTGCATACTGTATATTAATTTTTTAATAAACACATTTTTATACAAAAATAAACCTTTGTCAGTACTATTCGTTTTTTCTGTAAACCTAAATCTATTTCAGTAAGAAATAAATCATATCACTATTTAGTTTGAAAAAACAAGTTTAGCAGTTCAGTAAAATAAGTGATTTATTTCAGTAAAACAATTTATTGAAATCACTTAATATTATAGATGAAAACACTAGTTATTTCATGAACCAGATCAAATGAGTGATAAATTTTAGATAATATGAGACAAATCCCAACAGTGGTTAATCAGTTATTTTAATAGGTTCAGTAAAATAGGTGATAGATATCATCTAATATTGTGTATAAAAACATTAAAAGATTTGAAATATTTGATCAAATGAGTGACAAATTTTACCTAATATGAGATAAATCACAACTGTGGTTCATAGGCTATTTAGATAGGTTTGATCAAAAAAAGAATGAACCTATGAGTATATAGAATAAATCTAGTGTTTTCTTCGGAAGTTAAATTAATATTGTAAAATTACGTATTAACATATCAATAAAAAAAGTTACAAAAATAATACGAGTTTTATGTTATTGATCGTAATAATATCAGGGCCAATCATTCGAGGTAATTCCGTATGCGTATAAAAATATACTAGAAAATAAATTTTAGTATAGAATTAAATGAAGAACAGGATTTGAAATGATGTATTTTTCAGAAGATTCATGTTCCTGTTACAAAATGCATATTTGTTTCGAGTTTACGCAATCGATTATTAAAATAGAACTGATAATACACCTGGCAAATTTAGATAAAAATACCTGAGGAAAATTTGATTTTCGGATTAATCCAATCATAAATGGGAATAGAATGAGAAAAAGCACTCACCACTTTTGGTTACTTCTGTTAGACTCAATGAATAAGAACATAAAACTATTGTTGCACGGTCCGGTAAAACAACACAGTTGACAACACTCTACCGCCCGATGCACTAACGTTAACCATATCGTGACGTACGACGCAGCCTGAGAAATGAGAACACAGAGCACAAAGCAAGGTGGGGGGTGGTGGGTAGCTGGAGAATATCACCAGGCGGTCAATCTTTGGCGGCCTATCTCAAAGCACAAGTCAGTCGGCAATGACATTATAAAGAGCCGCCTTAAAGGGGAACAACTGCACACATAGAGAAATAATATAGAAGAAGCATATTCACTATAAGTGAAATGAAGACTATAAAAATGTGCAATATTTGAAGTTATGCCTCGCGACCCAGTAGATTTCCTGAGAATGATATTAGAAAAATGCAAGTTATAAAATTTGGCGGCGCCGGCGCGGCATTGATAATCTGGTCAATGCAATAGCCACTGTTGGCCACTGATTTTTTATGAATGAATAATGAAAAATTGCAAATTCGATAAATATAGAGTGAATAACTCACCAAAACGACCTAAGATACCGTAAAACAGTTCTAATTGGAACCTGATCAACCATTATAATTATAAATATTAGCTCATCAAATAAATGTAATTATGACATCGCCGAAACATAATGCTTCTTCATATTCACATGTATTGTAAAAAAATATATTTACGTTAAAGAAAACAATATATTATACCTAACAGTTCAATTTGATTGATGCTTTTTCAGACCCCGGAATTTTTACAACCAATAATCTCATTCATAACGGAGAATTATGTAGATTACCTGTTTCAAAATGGAGAAACGCAACTGAAAATAATGTTTCTGAAAAAGCTTCTTGCTGTGGCGCGGAATAAATGAATGTATGTTTTTTAGGATTTGCGTCAACAATCTCAAAGGCCACGACGGTCGCAAAACTACAACAATAATGGAGTACTGACCCTAACTACGCAAGAAATGTTACTACGCGACATTGTTCCGAACTGTGTCAACCAAAAAATGAGTGTTAGAAAGAGATAAAAATAGGTAATTATCCATAATTCTCATTTTCGAGTTATAAGTGCATGCTGTATATCAACTTTTTAATAAACACATTTTTATACAAAAGTAAACCTTTGGGACTGCTATTAGTTTTTTTCTATAAACCTTATCTATTTCAGTAAGAAATATGAGGAACATCACTATTTAGTTTGAAAAAACAAGTTTAGCAATTCAGTAAAATAAGTGGATTAATGTTTTTATACACAATATTAGATGATATCTATCAAGTATTCTACTGAACCTATTAAAATAACTGATCAACCACTGTTTTGATATGTCTCATATTATCTAAGATTTATCACTCATTTGATCTGGTTCATACAATAACTAGGGTTTTCATCTATCATATTAAGTGATTTGAATAACTTGTTTTACTGAGATAAAACACTTATTTTACTGGATTCTTAAACTTGTTTGTTCAAACTAAATAGTGATATTCCTCATATTTCTTACAGAAATAGGTGAGGTTTATAGACCAAACTAATAGTAGTGACAAAGGTTTAGTTTTGTATCATTTTGCGACCCTCGTGGCCTTGAGATTATTGACAAATCCTAAAAAACATACATGCATTTATTCCGCGCTACAGCAAGAAGCTTTTTCAGAAACATTATCTTGAGTTGCATTTCTCCATTTTGAAACAGCTAATCTGAATCCCTCTCCGTTATGTGAGACTACTCGTTGTAAAAATCCCGGGGTCTGAAAAAGCAGGAATTAAATTGAACTGAATAATTTAAATCTATACCTAGAATGTAACGCACGAGTTTGAAGTCGCTGTCTCCTCGCGACCCAGTACATTTCCTGAGAATGATATTAGAAAAACGCAAGTTATAAAATTTGGCGGCGCGGCATTGATAATCTGGTCAATGCAATAGCCACTGTTGGCCGCTGATTTTTTATGAATGAATAATGAAAAATTGCAAATTCGATAAATACAGAGTGAATAATAACTCACCAAAATGACCTAAGATACCGTAAAACAGTTCTAATTGGAACCTGACCGACCATTATAATTATATAGATTAGCTTATCAAATAAATGTAATTATGACATCGCCGAAACATAATACTTCTTCATATTCACATGTATTCTAAAAAAATATATTCACGTTAAAGAAAACAATATATTATACCTAACTACATAATTGATGAGTCCGATAACTAAATTTTTCTAGAGAACCTCAAGATTCTTAATGAAAGAGAAGAAAGGCACTTTGGTACTAACATTTAAAAGATTCAATACAAAATTCCGAGCATTTATAAAAAGACTCAAATTCAGGATACGGTAAATATCATGGCTAATCATTAAGCTGGAAAATAAATCATAAATTTTGGTCATTAAATATTGAATAATTTTGGAATTCAGCTAGCAAAAAATATTATATCAAATCAATCTAAGAACCAGTTTCATTAAAAAATTCTTCAAAATTTTAACAACATCCACTTAGTTTGGGGAGGAGACAGCGACTTCAAACTCGTGCGTTACATTCTAGGTATAGATTTAAATTATTCAGTACAATTTAATTCCTGCTTTTTCAGACCCCGGGATTTTTACAACGAATAGTCTCACATAACGGAGAGGGATTCAGATTAGCTGTTTCAAAATGGAGAAATGCAACTCAAGATAATGTTTCTGAAAAAGCTTCTTGCTGTAGCGCGGAATAAATGTATGTATGTTTTTTAGGATTTGTGAATAATCTCAAGGCCACGAGGGTCGCAAAATGATACAAAACTAAACCTTTGTCACTACTATTAGTTTGTTCTATAAACCTCACCTATTTCTGTAAGAAATATGAGGAATATCACTATTTAGTTTGAACAAACAAGTTTAAGAATCCAGTAAAATAAGTGTTTTATCTCAGTAAAACAAGTTATTCAAATCACTTAATATGATAGATGAAAACCCTAGTTATTGTATGAACCAGATCAAATGAGTGATAAATCTTAGATAATATGAGACAAATCAAAACAGTGGTTGATCAGTTATTTTAATAGGTTCAGTAGAATACTTGATAGATATCATCTAATATTGTGTACAAAACTAAACCTTTGTCACTAGTTTGGGGAGGAGACAGCGACTTCAAACTCGTGCGTTACATTCTAGGTATAGATTTAAATTATCCAGTACAATTTAATTCCTGCTTTTTCAGACCCCGGGATTTTTACAACGAATAGTCTCACATAACGGAGAGGGATTCAGATTAGCTGTTTCAAAATGGAGAAATGCAACTCAAGATAATGTTTCTGAAAAAGCTTCTTGCTGTAGCGCGGAATAAATGTATGTATGTTTTTTAGGATTTGTCAATAATCTCAAGGCCACGAGGGTCGGAAGATGATACAAAACTAAACCTTTGTCACTACTATTAGTTTGTTCTATAAACATCACCTATTTCTGTAAGAAATATGAGGAATATCACTATTTAGTTTGAACAAACAAGTTTAAGAATCCAGTAAAATAAGTGTTTTATTTCAGTAGAACAAGTTATTCAAATCACTTAATATGATAGATGAAAGCCCTAGTTATTGTATGAACCAGATCAAATGAGTGATAAATCTTAGATAATATGAAACAAATCAAAACAGTGGTTGATCAGTTATTTTAATAGGTTCAGTAGAATACGTGATAGATATCATCTAATATTGTGTATAAAAACATTAAAATAGAATGAGAAAAAGCACTCACCAATTTTGGTTACTTCTGTTAGACTCAATGAATAAGAACATAAAACTATTGTTGCACGGTCCGGTAAAACAACACAGTTGACAACACTCTACCGCCCGATATACTAACGTTAACCATATCGTGAAGTACGACGCAGCCTGGGAAATGAGAACACAGAGCACAAAGCAAGGTAGCGGAGGGATTAGCTGGAGAATATCGCCAGGCGGTCAATCTTTGGCGGAGTTTCTCAAGCACATGTCAGTCGGCAATGACATTATAAAGAGCCGCCATAAAGGGGAAAAACTGCAGACATAGAGAAATGAAATAGAAGGAGCATATTCACTTTCACTATAAGTGAAATGAAGACTATAAAAATGTGCAATATTTGAAGTTATGCCTCGCGACCCAGTAGATTTCCTGAGAATGATATTAGAAAAATGCAAGTTATAAAATTTGGCGGCGCCGGCGCGGCATTGATAATCTGGTCAATGCAATAGCTACTGTTGGCCACTGATTTTTTACGAATGAATAATGAAAAATTGCAAATTCGATAAATATAGAGGGAATAACTCACCAAAACGACCTAAGATACCGTAAAACAGTTCTAATTGGAACCTGATCAACCATTATAATTATATATATTAGCTCATCAAATAAATGTAATTATGACATCGCCGAAACATAATGCTTCTTCATATTCACATGTATTGTAAGAAAATATATTTACGTTAAAGAAAACAATATATTATACCTAACAGTTCAATTTGATTGATGCTTTTTCAGACCCCGGAATTTTTACAACCAATAATCTCATTCATAACGGAGAATTATGTAGATTACCTGTTTCAAAATGGAGAAACGCAACTGAAAATAATGTTTCTGAAAAAGCTTCTTGCTGTGGCGCGGAATAAATGAATGTATGTTTTTTAGGATTTGTGTCAACAATCTCAAAGGCCACGACGGTCGCAAAACTGCAACAATAATGGAGTACTGACCCTAACTACGCAAGAAATGTTACTACGCGACATTGTTCCGAACTGTGTCAACCAAAAAATGAGTGTTAGAAAGAGATGAAAATAGGTAATTATCCATAATTCTCATTTTCGAGTTATAAGTGCATGCTGTATATCAACTTTTTAATAAACACATTTTTATACAAAAGTAAACCTTTGGGACTGCTATTAGTTTTTTTCTATAAACCTTATCTATTTCAGTAAGAAATATGAGGAACATCACTATTTAGTTTGAAAAAACAAGTTTAGCAATTCAGTAAAATAAGTGGATTAATGTTTTTATACACAATATTAGATGATATCTATCAAGTATTCTACTGAACCTATTAAAATAACTGATCAACCACTGTTTTGATTTGTCTCATATTATTTAAGATTTATCACTCATTTGATCTGGTTCATACAATAACTAGGGTTTTCATCTATCATATTAAGTGATTTGAATAACTTGTTTTACTGACATAAAACACTTATTTTACTGGATTCTTAAACTTGTTTGTTCAAACTAAATAGTGATATTCCTCATATTTCTTACAGAAATAGGTGAGGTTTATAGACCAAACTAATAGTAGTGACAAAGGTTTAGTTTTGTATCATTTTGCGACCCTCGTGGCCTTGAGATTATTGACAAATCCTAAAAAACATACATGCATTTATTCCGCGCTACAGCAAGAAGCTTTTTCAGAAACATTATCTTGAGTTGCATTTCTCCATTTTGAAACAGCTAATCTGAATCCCTCTCCGTTATGTGAGACTACTCGTTGTAAAAATCCCGGGGTCTGAAAAAGCAGGAATTAAATTGAACTGAATAATTTAAATCTATACCTAGAATGTAACGCACGAGTTTGAAGTCGCTGTCTCCTCCCCAAACTAGTGACAAAGGTTTAGTTTTGTACACAATATTAGATGATATCTATCAAGTATTCTACTGAACCTATTAAAATAACTGATCAACCACTGTTTTGATTTGTCTCATATTATCTAAGATTTATCACTCATTTGATCTGGTTCATACAATAACTAGGGTTTTCATCTATCATATTAAGTGATTTGAATAACTTGTTTTACTGATATATCGTGAAGTACGACGCAGCCTGGGAAATGAGAACACAGAGCACAAAGCAAGGTAGCGGAGGGATTAGCTGGAGAATATCGCCAGGCGGTCAATCTTTGGCGGAGTTTCTCAAGCACATGTCAGTCGGCAATGACATTATAAAGAGCCGCCATAAAGGGGAAAAACTGCAGACATAGAGAAATGAAATAGAAGGAGCATATTCACTTTCACTATAAGTGAAATGAAGACTATAAAAATGTGCAATATTTGAAGTTATGCCTCGCGACCCAGTAGATTTCCTGAGAATGATATTAGAAAAATGCAAGTTATAAAATTTGGCGGCGCCGGCGCGGCATTGATAATCTGGTCAATGCAATAGCTACTGTTGGCCACTGATTTTTTACGAATGAATAATGAAAAATTGCAAATTCGATAAATATAGAGGGAATAACTCACCAAAACGACCTAAGATACCGTAAAACAGTTCTAATTGGAACCTGATCAACCATTATAATTATATATATTAGCTCATCAAATAAATGTAATTATGACATCGCCGAAACATAATGCTTCTTCATATTCACATGTATTGTAAGAAAATATATTTACGTTAAAGAAAACAATATATTATACCTAACAGTTGAATTTGATTGATGCTTTTTCAGACCCCGGAATTTTTACAACCAATAATCTCATTCATAACGGAGAATTATGTAGATTACCTGTTTCAAAATGGAGAAACGCAACTGAAAATAATGTTTCTGAAAAAGCTTCTTGCTGTGGCGCGGAATAAATGAATGTATGTTTTTTAGGATTTGTGTCAACAATCTCAAAGGCCACGACGGTCGCAAAACTGCAACAATAATGGAGTACTGACCCTAACTACGCAAGAAATGTTACTACGCGACATTGTTCCGAACTGTGTCAACCAAAAAATGAGTGTTAGAAAGAGATGAAAATAGGTAATTATCCATAATTCTCATTTTCGAGTTATAAGTGCATGCTGTATATCAACTTTTTAATAAACACATTTTTATACAAAAGTAAACCTTTGGGACTGCTATTAGTTTTTTTCTATAAACCTTATCTATTTCAGTAAGAAATATGAGGAACATCACTACTTAGTTTGAAAAAACAAGTTTAGCAATTCAGTAAAATAAGTGGATTAATGTTTTTATACACAATATTAGATGATATCTATCACGTATTCTACTGAACCTATTAAAATAACAGATCAACCACTGTTTTGATTTGTCTCATATTATCTAAAATTTATCACTCATTTGATCTGGTTCATACAATAACTAGGGTTTTCATCTATCATATTAAGTGATTTGAATAAATTGTTTTACTGAAATAAAATACTTATTTTGCTGGATTCTTAAACTTGTTTTTTCAAACTAAATAGTGATATTCCTCATATTTCTTACAGAAATAGGTGGAGTTTATAGAACAAACTAATAGTAGTGACAGAGGTTTAGTTTTGTATCATTTTGCGACCCTCGTGGCCTTGAGATTATTGACAAATCCTGAAAAACATAAATACATTTATTCCGCGCTACAGCAAGAAGCTTTTTCAGAAACATTATCTTGAGTTGCATTTCTCCATTTTGAAACAGCTAATCTGAATCCCTCTCCGTTATGTGAGACTATTCGTTGTAAAAATCCCGGGGTCTGAAAAAGCAGGAATTAAATTGAACTGAATAATTTAAATCTATACCTAGAATGTAACGCACGAGTTTGAAGTCGCTGTCTCCTCGCGACCCAGTACATTTCCTGAGAATGATATTAGAAAAACGCAAGTTATGAAATTTGGCGGCGCGGCATTGATAATCTGGTCAATGCAATAGCCACTGTTGGCCGCTGATTTTTTATGAATGAATAATGAAAAATTGCAAATTCGATAAATACAGAGTGAATAATAACTCACCAAAATGACCTAAGATACCGTAAAACAGTTCTAATTGGAACCTGACCGACCATTATAATTATATAGATTAGCTCATCAAATAAATGTAATTATGACATCGCCGAAACATAATACTTCTTCATATTCACATGTATTCTAAAAAAATATATTCACGTTAAAGAAAACAATATATTATACCTAACTACATAATTGATGAGTCGGATAACTTAATTTTTCTAGAGAACCTCAAGATTCTTAATGAAAGAGAAGAAAGGCACTTTGGTACTAACATTTAAAAGATTCAATACAAAATTCCGAGCATTTATAAAGAGACTCAAATTCAGGATACGGTAAATATCATGGCTAATCATTAAGCTGGAAAATAAATCATAAATTTTGGTCATTAAATATTGAATACTTTTGGAATTCAGCTCGCAAAAAATATTATATCAAATCAATCTAAGAACCAGTTTCATTAAAAAATTCTTCAAAATTTTAACAACATACACTTAGTTTGGGGAGGAGACAGCGACTTCAAACTCGTGCGTTACATTCTAGGTATAGATTTAAATTATTCAGTACAATTTAATTCCTGCTTTTTCAGACCCCGGGATTTTTACAACGAATAGTCTCACATAACGGAGAGGGATTCAGATTAGCTGTTTCAAAATGGAGAAATGCAACTCAAGATAATGTTTCTGAAAAAGCTTCTTGCTGTAGCACGGAATAAATGTATGTATGTTTTTTAGGATTTGTCAATAATCTCAAGGCCACGAGGGTCGCAAAATGATACAAAACTAAACCTTTGTCACTACTATTAGTTTGTTCTATAAACCTCACCTATTTCTGTAAGAAATATGAGGAATATCACTATTTAGTTTGAACAAACAAGTTTAAGAATCCAGTAAAATAAGTGTTTTATTTCAGTAAAACAAGTTATTCAAATCACTTAATATGATAGATGAAAACCCTAGTTATTGTATGAACCAGATCAAATGAGTGATAAATCTTAGATAATATGAGACAAATCAAAACAGTGGTTGATCAGTTATTTTAATAGGTTCAGTAGAATACGTGATAGATATCATCTAATATTGTGTATAAAAACATTAAAATAGAATGAGAAAAAGCACTCACCACTTTTGGTTACTTCTGTTAGACTCAATGAATAAGAACATAAAACTATTGTTGCACGGTCCGGTAAAACAACACAGTTGACAACACTCTGCCGCCCGATATACTAACGTTAACCATATCGTGAAGTACGACGCAGCCTGAGAAATGAGAACACAGAGCACAAAGCAAGGTAGCGGAAGGGATAGCTGGAGAATATCGCCAGGCGGTCAATCTTTGGCGGCCTATCTCAAGCACATGTCAGTCGGCAATGACATTATAAAGAGCCGCCATAAAGGGGAAAAACTGCAGACATAGAGAAATGAAATAGAAGGAGCATATTCACTTTCACTATAAGTGAAATGAAGACTATAAAAATGTGCAATATTTGAAGTTATGCCTCGCGACCCAGTAGATTTCCTGAGAATGATATTAGAAAAATGCAAGTTATAAAATTTGGCGGCGCCGGCGCGACATTGATAATCTGGTCAATGCAATAGCCACTGTTGGCCACTGATTTTTTATGAATGAATAATGAAAAATTGCAAATTCGATAAATATAGAGTGAATAACTCACCAAAACGACTTAAGATACCGTAAAACAGTTCTAATTGGAACCTGATCAACCATTATAATTATATATATTAGCTCATCAAATAAATGTAATTATGACATCGCCGAAACATAATGCTTCTTCATATTCACATGTATTGTAAGAAAATATATTTACGTTAAAGAAAACAATATATTATACCTAACAGTTCAATTTGATTGATGCTTTTTCAGACCCCGGAATTTTTACAACCAATAATCTCATTCATAACGGAGAATTATGTAGATTACCTGTTTCAAAATGGAGAAACGCAACTGAAAATAATGTTTCTGAAAAAGCTTCTTGCTGTGGCGCGGAATAAATGAATGTATGTTTTTTAGGATTTGTGTCAACAATCTCAAAGGCCACGACGGTCGCAAAACTGCAACAATAATGGAGTACTGACCCTAACTACGCAAGAAATGTTACTACGCGACATTGTTCCGAACTGTGTCAACCAAAAAATGAGTGTTAGAAAGAGATGAAAATAGGTAATTATCCATAATTCTCATTTTCGAGTTATAAGTGCATGCTGTATATCAACTTTTTAATAAACACATTTTTATACAAAAGTAAACCTTTGGGACTGCTATTAGTTTTTTTCTATAAACCTTATCTATTTCAGTAAGAAATATGAGGAACATCACTATTTAGTTTGAAAAAACAAGTTTAGCAAATTCAGTAAAATAAGTGGATTAATGTTTTTATACACAATATTAGATGATATCTATCACGTATTCTACTGAACCTATTAAAATAACTGATCAACCACTGTTTTGATTTGTCTCATATTATCTAAAATTTATCACTCATTTGATCTGGTTCATACAATAACTAGGGTTTTCATCTATCATATTAAGTGATTTGAATAAAATGTTTTACTGAAATAAAACACTTATTTTGCTGGATTCTTAAACTTGTTTTTTCAAACTAAATAGTGATATTCCTCATATTTCTTACAGAAATAGGTGGAGTTTATAGAACAAACTAATAGTAGTGAAAGAGGTTTAGTTTTGTATCATTTTGCGACCCTCGTGGCCTTGAGATTATTGACAAATCCTAAAAAACATAAATACATTTATTCCGCGCTACAGCAAGAAAGCTTTTTCAGAAACATTATCTTGAGTTGCATTTCTCCATTTTGAAACAGCTAATCTGAATTCCTCTCCGTTATGTGAGACTATTCGTTTTAAAAATCCCGGGGTCTGAAAAAGCAGGAATTAAATTGAACTGAATAATTTAAATCTATACCTAGAATGTAACGCACGAGTTTGAAGTCGCTGTCTCCTCGCGACCCAGTACATTTCCTGAGAATGATATTAGAAAAACGCAAGTTATGAAATTTGGCGGCGCGGCATTGATAATCTGGTCAATGCAATAGCCACTGTTGGCCGCTGATTTTTTATGAATGAATAATGAAAAATTGCAAATTCGATAAATACAGAGTGAATAATAACTCACCAAAATGACCTAAGATACCGTAAAACAGTTCTAATTGGAACCTGACCGACCATTATAATTATATAGATTAGCTCATCATATAAATGTAATTATGACATCGCCGAAACATAATACTTCTTCATATTCACATGTATTCTAAAAAAATATATTCACGTTAAAGAAAACAATATATTATACCTAACTACATAATTGATGAGTCCGATAACTTAATTTTTCTAGAGAACCTCAAGATTCTTAATGAAAGAGAAGAAAGGCACTTTGGTACTAACATTTAAAAGATTCAATACAAAATTCCGAGCATTTATAAAGAGACTCAAATTCAGGATACGGTAAATATCATGGCTAATCATTAAGCTGGAAAATAAATCATAAATTTTGGTCATTAAATATTGAATACTTTTGGAATTCAGCTCGCAAAAAATATTATATCAAATCAATCTAAGAACCAGTTTCATTAAAAAATTCTTCAAAATTTTAACAACATACACTTAGTTTGGGGAGGAGACAGCGACTTCAAACTCGTGCGTTACATTCTAGGTATAGATTTAAATTATTCAGTACAATTTAATTCCTGCTTTTTCAGACCCCGGGATTTTTACAACGAATAGTCTCACATAACGGAGAGGGATTCAGATTAGCTGTTTCAAAATGGAGAAATGCAACTCAAGATAATGTTTCTGAAAAAGCTTCTTGCTGTAGCACGGAATAAATGTATGTATGTTTTTTAGGATTTGTCAATAATCTCAAGGCCACGAGGGTCGCAAAATGATACAAAACTAAACCTTTGTCACTACTATTAGTTTGTTCTATAAACCTCACCTATTTCTGTAAGAAATATGAGGAATATCACTATTTAGTTTGAACAAACAAGTTTAAGAATCCAGTAAAATAAGTGTTTTATTTCAGTAAAACAAGTTATTCAAATCACTTAATATGATAGATGAAAACCCTAGTTATTGTATGAACCAGATCAAATGAGTGATAAATCTTAGATAATATGAGACAAATCAAAACAGTGGTTGATCAGTTATTTTAATAGGTTCAGTAGAATACGTGATAGATATCATCTAATATTGTGTATAAAAACATTAAAATAGAATGAGAAAAAGCATTCACCACTTTTGGTTACTTCTGTTAGACTCAATGAATAAGAACATAAAACTATTGTTGCACGGTCCGGTAAAACAACACAGTTGACAACACTCTGCCGCCCGATATACTAACGTTAACCATATCGTGAAGTACGACGCAGCCTGAGAAATGAGAACACAGAGCACAAAGCAAGGTAGCGGAGGGGGTAGCTGGAGAATATCGCCAGGCGGTCAATCTTTGGCGGCCTTTCTCAAGCAGATGCCAGTCGGCAATGACATTATAAAGAGCCGCCATAAAGGGGAAAAACTGCAGACATAGAGAAATGAAATAGAAGGAGCATATTCACTTTCACTATAAGTGAAATGAAGACTATAGAATGTGCAATATTTCAAGTTATGACTCGCGACCCAGTACATTTCCTGAGAATGATATTAGAAAAATGCAAGTTATAAAATTTGGCGGCGCCGGCGCGGCATTGATAATCTGGTCAATGCAATAGCCACTGTTGGCCACTGATTTTTTATGAATGAATAATGAAAAATTGCAAATTCGATAAATATAGAGTGAATAACTCACCAAAACGACCTAAGATACCGTAAAACAGTTCTAATTGGAACCTGATCAACCATTATAATTATATATATTAGCTCATCAAATAAATGTAATAATGACATCGCCGTAACATAATGCTTCTTCATATTAACATGTATTGTAAAAAAATATATTAACGTTAAAGAAAACAATATATTATACCTAACAGTTCAATTTGATTGATGCTTTTTCAGACGCCGGAATTTTTACAACCAATAATCTCATCCATAACGGAGAATTATGTAGATAACCTGTTTCAAAATGGAGAAACAAAACTGAAAATAATGTTCCTGAAAAAGCTTGTATGTATATTTTTTAGGATTTGTCAACAATCTCAAAGGCCACGACGGTCGCAAAACTTCAACAATAATGGAGTACTGACCCTAACTACGCAAGAAATGTTACTACGCGACATTGTACCGAACTGTGGCAACCATTGACAACACTCTAACGCCCGATATACTATCGTTAACCATATCGTGACGTACGACGCAGCCTGAGAAATGAGAACACAGAGCACACAGCAAGGAGGGGGGGGGGGGTAGCTGGAGGATATTGCCAGGCGGTCAATCTTTGGCTGCCTGTCTCAAGCACAAGTCAATTTAGTTTTTCTCACAATTTTGATTATTTTTATACCAATTAATTTTATAAATAAACATATTTTTAATTTCAATGATAATTATAATTTCAATCTATCTATAAGAAAATTTTATAATATACCTTCAAGATTAATTGAAATTATAATTATTCATTACTTATTATTTACTATAATTCCAATTGTAAAAACTTGCGAATTAAATGAAGGAACTTTACAACACAAATTTTAATGAAAATACCTTTACGAAAAACTTCTCCCTTATTAAAAATGCAGTAATTAATCATCAAATATTTAACTTCATGAAATTTTGGATCTTCACTAGGAATTTGTTTAATAATTCAAATTATTACAGGATTATTTTCAGCAATACATTATTGTCCTAGCAATACATTATTGTCCTAACAGCTTTTCATATTTCACGAGATATTAATTATGGTTGACTAATTCAAATTTTATTTTTTTATCGCATAGAGGAGGGGAAATCTTGCATAGACGCCTCGGGTGCCTTCGAATTCGAACTTTACCTTTTTAGTTGTCGAAAATAAAATCAATTGAATTAAATTGACTCATGAAATTTTTGTTCATACCACTAAAACATATCTGAGACACTCGTGTTCGTAGTATGGATATAATATTTCAGTAAAATATTCAAGTAGAATGAGTCATGAGTACCTACTACCTACCCGCAAAATACATTTTAGTATTGAAACAAATGACAAAAACGAAGCGCCTACCAAATGGAAGTATTTTTCAGAAGATTCCTTAAGCAAAATGTATTACATTCTACAATTTAACGGGTGAAACGATTATCTAATATAGTATTGGCCTGTACAACAAGGTGTGAAGTGGATATATAAATTTGTTAAAACGTCTAAAATATTTCAGATAATCATCAAATGATCATCATCAAATTGAAACTTCATGGCATGAATAAAATATAATTTAGTTTACATCCTAAGTAAGGTAATTCCCAGAATATATAAATTCTAAATCTAAAATCATATGGTTTCATCACTTCACTACTAGATTGCATTAATTCCTCATAATTGCATGAATATCAAACATTCAAAACCTATCGTATTATTAATAATAAGTTTTTCAATATTTTTTTTCCAATTCGTTAACTAAAGTTATATATTTCTCACCATTAGAATAACTAATGTGTAGCTTCCTAAATTTCAATTGGTCAACATGCATATCATATAAATCGACAAAAGGAAATTTTACATATAAACTTAATCATAAAAGAATGATGCCACATGGTTATAATTTTATATATTGAATGTGAGTAAAAATGAAAAATTATTATTAACAGTTTATTAATCAAACTTTGGAATGAAAATAATTTCACAACTGTTTTAACAAATTTTGATACATTTTTCTTAATCACAGCTATACTTTATATATACCTGATGAGGTGTACTAATTGACCTCGAAACGTGTTAGTACGAATCTACACAAAAACAAATGGATCGTGAGTATTAAACATTGATATCAATAACAACATTTTGAGAAGAGCACTTGTTTAAGAAGAAATAAGGACAGCATACCAAATATTAAATATTTTAGACTGTAAACTATTATCAGTTCCAAATGGTTCGAGAACTATGAACTTTCGATCGAATTAATGAATTTTTAAATAATATACATGCAACAAAGGACTATCTACGATATGTACAATACAAAAAAATAAATAAAAAGATAAAGATTCTTAAAGTAAGATCAAATTTAAACTACAGCACTAACAATAATAATCCAATAACTAAACAAACTTTTTATGAACCTTTAGTAATTTTCTCTACGACAGAAAAAATGATCAAAAAAGTATAAACTTCCTTGAGTTAACTATGAAAATAGAGGATAACAAAATAGATTTCAATATTTATAGGAAACATGCTCATACTTGCATAACAATAAACAAAGATTCACACCATCCAATACAACATACCTACAATAGCTAGTTTTCATAATTACATCAATAGATTGTTGAAAACTCCATTAGCAACAAAAAATTCAGAAATAGAATTATAATGTCAAAGCAACAAAAAATTCAGAAATAGAATTATAATGTCAAATGAATCGATTCAACAAAAACATAATACATAAAATGTTACATAGAAAACAAAATGAAATTTATCAAAATTCATTATGTAATTCTTATCAAGTTCAAAAGAATATTCAAGTTTCCCAAGCATTATTGAATATAAATTAAAATAATACACTACCTTTTAAAGCTTGAAATTTGGTAATAACAGTAATAAAATTCCTAATGTTCTGAAACCAATAGCAAGGATATCATATAGATGTTCAAATAGAAAATTAATTGAAATGGAATATACCAATCAACATGTGGATTCTTGTCATGCTGAAGGGAGAACATATACAAATTTTAAAACTCGCTTGAAAGAACATACACGTTGCATGAATCTCAAAACAGGCTTTCTCAGATAGCTAAGAATCTTTAAGAAAATAATCATAAATTTAATCCTGAAGCATATTTCTGAATTTTAAATAGGTACAGTTACCAAAGGATTATACCTTACAGGTTAAAACTTTTAGAAATACATAAATCTTTTAAACATAAATATTTCAAACAAATCGCTTTGAATTATATATAACCCAATTTTTTCAGCAATAATCTGATTTAAAGTTTTGACAATATTCAGTATTAATAACTTTTCATTTTACAGGAAACTATATTCTACTGAAAGTTCAAAGTTCTCTCTACTAAATTCATATGGTTTCATCACTTTACCACTAGATGACACTCCTTATAATCGCATAAATATCAAACATTCAAATTATATCTATTTTTTGTAAGAAGTTATTTAATATTTTTTTAAACCAATTTGTTATCTAAAATTACACATTTCGCACATATTAGAAAAACCACTTTGTAGCTTCCTGAATTCCAACAGCTCAACACGTACATCATATGAATAAAAAAAAAGAAATTTTAAATATAAACTTAACCATCTATGAATGGAGCCATATGGTTATAATTTTATATATTGAATATAAGTCAAAATTAACAATTTATAATATTATTGATTAAAAAACAATTTATTAATCAAACTTTGAAATGAAAATATTATTACAACTGTTTTAACAAATTTGAAACAATTTTCTCTATCATAGCCATTCTTTATATATACCTGAGGATTAGGTGTAATAATTGACATTAATCTTGGTAGTACGAATCTACACAAAAATGCAATACACTGGTCAATGCAATAGCCACTGTTGGCCACTGATTTTTCATGAATGAATAATGAAAAATTGCAAATTCGATAAATATAGAGTGAATATCTCACCAAAATGACCTAAGATACCGTAAAGCAGTTCTAATTGGAACCTGACCGACCATTGTAATTACATATATAAACTCATCAAATAAATGTAATTATGACATCGCCGAAACATAATACTTCTTCATATTCACATGTATTGTAAAAAAATATATTTACCTTAAAGAAAACAATATATTATACCTAACTACATAATTGATGAGTCCGATAACTTAATTTTTCTAGAGAACCTTCAGATTCTTATTGAAAGAGAAGAAAAGCACTTTAGTACTAACATTTAAAAGATTAAATACAAAATTTCGAGCATTTATAAAGAGACTCAAATTTAAGATACGGTAGATATCATGGCTAATCATTAAGCTGGAAAATAAATCATAAATTTTGATCATTAAATATTGATTAATTTTGGAATTCTGCTCGCAAAAAATATTATATCAAATAAATCTAAAAACCGGTTTTATACAAAATTCTTCAAAATATTGACAACATCCAGTTAATTTGGGAAGCAGACAGCGACTTCAAACTCGTGCGTTATAGTCTAGGTATAGATTTAAATTATTCATAACGGAGAATTATGTAGATTACCTGTTTCAAAATGGAGAAACGCAACTGAAAATAATGTTCCTGAAAAAGCTTCTTGCTGTGGCGCGGAATAAATGTATGTATGTTTTTTAGGATTTGTCAACAATCTCAAAGGCCACGACGGTCGCAAAACTGCAACAATAATGGAGTACTGACCCTAACTACGCAATAAATGTTACTACGCGACATTGTTCCGAACTGTGTCAACCAAAAAATGAGTGTTAGAAAGAGATAAAAATAGGTAATTATCCATAATTCCCATTTTCGAGTTGATTACCTATTTTTATCTCTTTCTAACACTCATTTTTTGGTTGACACAGTTCGGAACAATGTCGCGTAGTAACATTTCTTGCGTAGTTAGGGTCAGTACTCCATCATTGTTGCAGTTTTGCGACCGTCGTGGCCTTTGAGATTGTTGACAAATCCTAAAAAACATACATACATTTATTCCGCGCCACAGCTTTTTCAGAAACATTATTTTCAGTTGCGTTTCTCTATTTTGAAACAGGTAATCTACATAATTCTCCGTTATGAATGAGATTATTGGTTGTAAAAATTCCGGGGTCTGAAAAAGCATCAATCAAATTGAACTGTTAGGTATAATATATTGTTTTCTTTAACGTAAATATATTTTTTTACAATACATGTGAATATGAAGAAGCATTATGTTTCGGCGATGTCATAATTACATTTATTTGATGAGCTAATATATATAATTATAATGGTTGATCAGGTTCCAATTAGAACTGTTTTACGGTATCTTAGGTCGTTTTGGTGAGTTATTCACTCAATATTTATCGAATTTGCAATTTTTCATTATTCATTCATAAAAAATCAGTGGCCAACAGTGGCTATTGCATTGACCAGATTATCAATGCCGCGCCGCCAAATTTTATAACTTGCGTTTTTCTAATATCATTCCCAGGAAATGTACTGGGTCGCGAGGGGACAGCGACTTCAAACTCGTGCGTTACATTCTAGGTATAGATTTAAATTATTCAGTTCAATTTAATTCGTGCTTTTTCAGACCCCGGGATTTTTACAACCAATAATCTCATTCATAACGGAGAATTATGTAGATTACCTGTTTCAAAATGGAGAAACGCAACTGAAAATAATGTTTCTGAAAAAGCTTCTTGCTGTGGCGCGGAATAAATGTATGTATGTTTTTTAGGATTTGTCAACAATCTCAAAGGCCACGACGGTCGCAAAACTGCAACAATAATGGAGTACTGACCCTAACTACGCAAGAAATGTTACTACGCGACATTGCTCCGAACTGTGTCAACCGAAAAATGAGTGTTAGAAAGAGATCAAAATAGGTAATTATCCATAATTCTCATTTTCGAGTTATAAGTGCATGCTGTATATCAACTTTTTAATAAACACATTTTTATACAAAAGTAAACCTTTGAGACTGCTATCAGTTTTTTTTCTATAAACCTTATCTATTTCAGTAAGAAATATGAGAACATTACTATTTAGTTTGGAAAAACAAGTTTAGCATTTCAGTAAAATAAGTGATTTATTTCAGTAAAACAATTTATTGAAATCACTCAATATTATAGATGAAAACACTAGTTATTTCATGAACCAGATCAAATGAGTGATAAATTTTAGATAATATGAGACAAATCACAACAGTGGTTAATCAGTTATTTTAATAGGTTCAGTAAAATAGGTGATAGATATCATCTAATATTGTGTATAAAAACATTAAAGATTTGAAATAGCTGATCAAATAAGTGACAAATTTTACCTAATATGAGATAAATCACAACTGTGGTTCATCGGCTATTTAGATAGGTTTGATCAAAAAAAAGAATGAACCTATGAGTATATAGATTAAATCTAGTGTTTTCTTCGGAAGTTAAATTAATATTGTAAAATTACTTATTAACATATCAATAAAAAAAGTTACAAAAATAATACGAGTTTTAAGTTATTGATCGTAATAATATCAGGGCCAATCATTCGAGGTAATTCCGTATGCGTATATAAATATACTAGAAAATAAATTTTAGTATAGAATTAAATGAAGAACAGGATTTGAAATGATGTATTTTTCAGAAGATTCATGTTCCTGTTACAAAATGCATATTTGTTTCGAGTTTACGCAATCGATTATTAAGATAGAACTAATAATACACCTGGCAAATTTAGATAAAAATACCTGAGGAAAATTTGATTTTCGGATTAATCCAATCATAAATGGGAATAGAATGAGAAAAAGCACTCACCACTTTTGGTTACTTCTGTTAGACTCAATGAATAAGAACATAAAACTATTGTTGCACGGTCCGGTAAAACAACACAGTTGACAACACTCTACCGCACGATGTACTAACGTTAACCATATCGTGACGTACGACGCAGCCTGAGAAATGAGAACACAGAGCACAAAGCAAGGTAGCGGAGGGGGTAGCTGGAGAATATCACCAGGCGGTCAATCTTTGGCGGCCTATCTCAAAGCACAAGTCAGTCGGCAATGACATTATAAAGAGCCGCCATAAAGGGGAACAACTGCACACATAGAGAAATAATATAGAAGAAGCATATTCACTAGAAGTGAAATGAAGACTAAAAATGTGCAATATTTGAAGTTATGCCTCGCGACCCAGTACATTTCCTGAGAATGATATAGGATAAATGCAAGTTATAAAATTTGGCGGGGCGGCATTGATAATCTGGTCAATGCAATAGCCACTGTTGACCACTGATTTTTCATGAATGAATAATGAAAAATTGCAAATTCGATAAATATAGAGTGAATAACTCACCAAAATGACCTAAGATACCGTAAAACAGTTCTAATTGGAACCTGACCGACCATTATAAATATATATATTAGCTCATCAAATAAATGTAATTATGACATCGCCGAAACATAATACTTCTTCAAATTCACATGTATTGTAAAAAAAATATTTACGTTAAAGAAAACAATATATTATACCTAACAGTTCAATTTGATTGATGCTTTTTCAGACCCCGGAATTTTTACAACCAATAATCTCATCCATAACTGAGAATGATTTAGATTAATTGTTGCAAAATGGAGAAACGCAACTGAAAATAATGTTTCTGAAAAAGCTTCTTGCTGTGGCGCGGAATAAATGTATGTATATTTTTTAGGATTTGTCAACAATCTCAAAGGCCACGACGGTCGCAAAACTGCAACAATAATGGAGTACTGACCATAACTACGCAAGAAATGTTACTACGCGACATTGTTCCGAACTGTGGCAACCAAAAAATGAGTGTTAAGAGATAAAAATAGGTAGAATAACAGAGTTGACAACACTCTACCGCCCGATATACTATGGTCAACCATATCGTGACGTACAACGCAGCCTGAGAAATGAGAGGGGGGGGGGTAGCTGGAGGATATTGCCAGGCGGTCAATCTTTGGCTGCCTATCTCAAGCACAAGTCAGTTTAGTTTTTCTCACAATTTTGATTATTTTTATACCAATTAATTTTATAAATAAACATATTTTTAATTTCAATGATAATTATAATTTCAATCTATCTATAAGAAAATTTCATAATATACCTTCAAGAATAATTGAAATTATAATTATTTATTACTTATTATTTACTACAATTGCAATTGTAAAAACTTGCGAATTAAATGAAGGAACTTTACAACACAAATTTTAATGAAAATACCTTTACGAAAAACTTCTCCCTTATTAAAAATGCAGTAATTAATCATCAAATATTTAACTTCATGAAATTTTCGATCTTCACTAGGAATTTGTTTAATAATTCAAATTATTACAGGATTATTTTTAGCAATACATTATTGTCCTCCTAGCAATACATTATTGTCCTAACAGCTTTTCATATTTCACAAGATATTAATTATGGTTGACTAATTCAAATTTTATTTTTTTTATTGCGTAGAGGAGGGGAAATCTTGCATAGGGTGCCTTCGAATTCGAACTTTACCTTTTTAGTTGTCGAAAATAAAATCAATTGAATTAAATTGACTCATGAAATTTTTGTTCATACCACTAAAACATATCTGAGACACTCGTGTTCGTAGTATGGATATAATATTTCAGTAAAATATTCAAGTAGAATGAGTCATGAGTACCTACTACCCGCAAAATACATTTTAGTATAGAAACAAATGACAAAAACGAAGCGCCTACCAAAAGGAAGTATTTTTCAGAAGATTCATTAAGCAAAATGTATTATATTTTACAATTTAACGGGTGAAACGATTATCTAATATAGTATTGGCCTGTACAACAAGGTGTGAAGTGGATATATACATTTGTTAAAACGTCTAAAATATTTCAGATAATCATCAAATGATCATCATCAAATTGAAACTTCCGATAACAGAAAGTTAAGCTCGATTATACAAAGTTGGCATGAATAAAATATAATTTAGTTTACATCCTAAGTAAAGTAATTCCCAGAATATATAAATTCTAAATCTACAATCATATGGTTTCATCACTTCACTACTAGATTGCATTAATTCCTTATAATTGCATGAATATCAAACATTCAAAACCTATCTATTATTAATAATAAGTTTTTCAATATTTTTTTTCCAATTCGTTAACTAAAGTTACATATTTCTCACCATTAGAATAACTAATTTGTAGCTTCCTAAATTTCAATTGGTCAACATGCATATCATATAAATCGACAAAAGGAAATTTTACATATAAACTTAATCATATAAGAATGAAGCCACATGGTTATAATTTTACATATTGAATGTGAGTAAAAATGAAAAATTATTATTAACAATTTATTAATCAAACTTTGGAGTGAAAATAATTTCTCAACTGTTTTAACAAATTTTGATACATTTTTCTCAATCACAGCTATACTTTATATATACCTGATGAGGTGTACTAATTGACCTCGAAACGTGGTAGTACGAATCTACACAAAAACAAATGGATCGTGAGTATTAAAACATTGATATCAATAACAACATTTTGAGAAGAGCACTTGTTAAAGAAGAAATAAGGACAGCATACCAAATATTAAATATTTTAGACTGTAAACTATTATCAGTTCAAAATGGTTCGAGAGAACTATGAACTTTCGATCGAATTAATGAATTTTTAAATAATATACATGCAACAAAGGACTATCTACGATATGTACAATACAAAAAAATAAATAAAAAGATAAAGATTCTTAAGGTAAGATCAAATTTAAATTACAGCACTAACAATAATAATCCAATAACTAAACATACTTTGTATGAACCTTTAGTAATTTTCTCTACGACAGAATTCTCTCAATCTGAGGAACCATTTAAAAAAATTTAGTCCACTCTTAAAATCAAAACAATCAGCTAAAAAAACCTTTAAATCTAAGTGTTCAGACATAATCAATATTACAATCCATACTAATAGAAAATGAACAACAAAAAATTTATGGAGATAACATAAAACCAATTATTAGGAATAAAAAACTTAAAATTAACTCTCATGATTAAGAATTAGGCAAATTTAATAAAGGAATTATAAAAGAATATTAAACATTGTCCATGATATTCTCATCTCTCTAGATGTCTGTAACCTATTCACTAATTAGGAGGTAATAATTGACATTAAACTTCGTAGTACGAATCTACACAAAAATTGTCGAATCCATAATTTAATAGTACCAGAAAAATATATTTAAGTATTGAATTCCTTCATTGCTGGACGAAAACAATGAACAGTCAAAAGAATGTATTCAGAAGATTCATTCAGGTTATAAATTGTATGATATGGACTTCATATTGTCCGATTGATACATTATTTTTCGGATAGCGATAATGTTAAAGAAATTGTTATTACTCAAACAAACACCCAAACACGATTTACGTAATGATCAAATCAATGTATGATTTCCTAATCTACTTTCGACGATCTCAGTTACTCTACAATTACTAGGATGAATATCAAACTGTTAAACAAATATTTTAATCAGTCAATCACGAAATAAAAACACATTAATTTACAAAAATGAATTCTCACGATTGTTGGAGAAAATCGAGAAATTTGAAAATTAATGAAGTCGGGATTTTAAATTCATTGCTCAATGTAATAACCTAAATTACGCCTGAATAACCTTAAATTATTTGATCCGAAGGAGGTGTAGAGGTTAAATCATTATATCTGATCAGTATACCAGTATAAAACCCGAAGGGAAAAATAACAGATAATAGAATACACACATATAGCCTATATAGGTACTCATCACTTAATGATAGATCTAGTGAATATGTTCCGATCGATCCATATTATTTTTTGAGAGACGATGATGTTAAAGAAATGATTGGGAATTACAATTATGGTGTACAAATATAGAAATATCAACTTTCGATAATCTCAGTAACACTGAACGTGTCATTCTTTTACCGTAAGGAATAATTTTAATGTCTCGTAAGTTATAGAAAGTATTTTTGAGAAGGTTTATTTCGGTCATTATATTTTACAAATATACAGTTATAAAAAATTAAACTATTCTGAATACCAATATAAGTTTTAGTACAGGTAAGAAAAATAAAAATTCAAAGTCTAACCATAATATCACAGAATTAGGCCTGTATAAATATGCACAAAATTATCAGCTGAATAAGCGTAGAAGTTATAATATTAACTCCTATTTGCTTCTTAGTACAATAACCGAAAAGATTGATATCAAGTAATAACAAATTAACATATTACGAACAGCACAAATGCGATCAACAACTAACACTCCATAACTGACAAACCTTTTTCTATTAGTTCGTAAATCTAACATATTACGAACAGCACAAATGCGATCAACAACTAACACAACCATATCCACAATAACTTGTGCAGTGGAATAAAGACAATAAAGTAAACAAAATTTGGCCGTCAAGACTCACGACCCATTACTAGGGGCATATAGCATTTTCGCTCGGCATTTATATTCTCCATGATAATCAATGAAATAGCCATTTATGACCATCGATTTATTAAGCGTACATGTAGCAAAAATGCAATTTCGATAAACATCGAGTGAAAGAAAGATGTCAGTTAACCGAAAATGACCTATAATATATTTTAATTTAATCCAACAACTATTCAAAATTTGTTTTGCACTAATGTAAAGAAAAAATTGTAACTAGATTCAGGATCGTAGCTTTTTAAAACATTTAATAAAATACATTTTCAATATTATATTTATTTAAATTTATAATGTATTATTCTGATTCTTATGTATGTAGTTAGATTATAATATTCCAACGAAATAGTCTGTCGAATCTAAATTCGAGAATACTACTAGAAAATACATATTAGCATAGAATTGCATAAAGTTAAATTTCTTAAGAATTATTGTCAGAAGATTCATATTCCTGTTACAAAATTCACATATATTGTTTAGAAAAATACATTTTAGAACAAAATTAAATGAAAAGATTAATAAAGGATGTATTTTTCAGAAGAATCATATTCCTGTTCCAAAATGCATATTTGACTCGAGTTTACTGGATCAATTATTAAAATAGAACTGATCCTACTCCTGGAAGATTTAGATAAAGATACCTCTGGGAAATTTGGTTTTCCGATTAATCGAATAATAAATCGGACTAGAATAAGAAATAGCACCACCATTTTTTGTTACTTCTGTTAGACCCAGTGAATAAGAACATGAAATTATTGTTGCATAGTATATTTGTAACATTGCAGTCCAGTGGAACAACACGACTGACGGAACTCACAACGCATACCGAAAAATAAGAACACATAGCAAAGCTACAGGGGGGGAGGGCGGTAGATGGAGAATATTGTACAAGTCAGGGGACGTTTCGTCGGCAATAACTTTATGACCAGCCGGTATAAAGGCGAACCACTGCAGGCATTGAGAAATAATCTAGAATAAGCATATTCGCTGAAGTGGAATGACGACTAAAATATGCAATATTTACGAGTTATGAGCCGTCACCCAGTACATTTAGAGTATGAGGATATAAAATTTGCTCGCTCGGCATTGATAATCTGAATAGTCAATGGAATAGCCACTTTTGGCCACTGATTTATTAAGTATAAATAATGAAATATTCCAAATTCGAATAATGAAAATGACCTAGGATATGGAAATACATAATTCTAATTGGAACCTGACCTATAATTATTATATTATAATTATATTTATTAGCCGATGAAATTGATGTAATTATGACATTCCCGAAACATGATATTTCATTTTCTCATGTATGTTTGTGAAAAATATGTTTTAGGTAAATAACCTAAATATATAATTAATGAGTCCGATAACTATATTAAATAATTGAGAATAGCTTTACAAATATGTAATTCCATGACGAGATGAATAAAATTTGGAATAGAAAATTATTTACAGATAATTTTGAATCTCTTCAAATTTGAGACACATGCCTTCCGCAATTACCTGTATATCAGCTTCCATATTCGAAGCAGAGTGGAATGGAATTAAATTAAAATGCTTCCATAAATATTTAAGCAATTACATTAGATGAGGACTGAGAGTTAAAGACCTGTGTTTCGTTTCACATTGCTTGATGAAGCAACGTTTGTTTCCCGATTTTGGAATATATTTTTACTTCTTATACTATATCTAGTAAGTATAAGGGAAGTACAAAACATTGGGATCAATGCAAAAAAAATTCCAGAATTTAGGGCATATATCCATATACTCCGGAGTATAATGGAATTTGGTTATAATAGTGTCAATAATTTTGATACTTCATGTGACAGCAGGTGTCAGTGTAAAACATAGATATGTATACCTTGTGTGCTATGAATAGAATTTCAATATGAAATAGAGCACTGTAATAATTCAACTTCCTAGATTTATGGGTAGTTTCAAAATTAATTGCAATATATACTCAACAAAAGTTAGGGAGGTCAGTGATAAATTATTGATCATAGATTTTCTTATGTAAAGTCGCACTGCACATTCAATAGTACATATTATGCCAATGCGATATACGGATTTTCGTACTCAGTCTAACCCCTAGACGTATCTTCAGAATTACAAGTAAAATTATTTTGTATTTTTGGTAGAATGTTTTTAACAAACAAGATTGAAATATTTCCAATATTATAACGCTTCCGAATATATCGTTAAAAGTTGATATCAACTTGGATAATTTGAACAGAACATTCCAACCATTTAACATCATTGATCCCTTCGTTCAATTTATGAGCTAGTTAGACTATGAATCGATTCACAACTGAATTTGAGTTATCGCAATCTAAAAAAATAGATAGCAAGCATTTGCAGGGTCTTTCTTACTCTATTGTGCGATTATCTCGAAAACTAATTTACAGAAGTTTGATTTTCTGACAACTAACTAAATTTTCCTTAGTTGAAAAAAAAAAGTGTGAGAATGTCATGAAAGTCACAAATTTTGAACTTCATTTTTCAGTGAAAATTCAGATTCTTATTGGAAAAGATGAAAAGTACGTAAGCACTAAAATTTATAAGATTCAATACAAAATTTCGAGCATCTATATAAAAACACTCAAATTTAAGATACGGTAAATATCAGGGCTTATCATTTAACTGGAAAACAAATCATAAATTTTTGTCATTGAATACTGAATGTTTTTTTTTTGTTTTCAAATTTATAGATATGGGACATGGGAAGAAAAGGGAAGGACATTGTTCCGAACTGTGTCAACCAAAATAAATGTTCGAAAGAGATGAAAATAAGTAATTATCCATTATTTTCATTTTTGGGTTAAAGTGCATGCTGTATATTAACTTTTTAATAAACACATTTTTATACAAAAATGCACATTTGTCAGTTCTATCAGTTTTTTTCTATAAGTTTCATCTATTTCTGTAAGAAATATGATAAATATCACTATTTAGTTTGAAAAAACAAGTTTAGCGATTCAGTAAAATAAGTGACAGATTTCAATAAAGATATTTGATAAGAATAATCAAATTATTTACTAACTTTTTTGACAGTTGAGTTATTGAGTGAATTGAGTAACTCACCAAAATGACCTAAGATACCGTAAAACAGTTTTAATTGGAACCTGACCGACCATTGTAATTATATATATTAACTCATCAAATAAATGTAATCATGACATCGCCGAAACATAATACTTCTTCATATTCACATGTATTGTGAAAAACTATATTTACGTTAAAGAAAACAATATATTATACCTAACTACATAATTGATGAGTCCGATAACTTCATTTTTTTAGAGAACCTTCAGATTCTTATTGAAAGAGAAGAAAAGCACTTTAGTACTAACATTTAAAAGATTTAATACAAAATTTCGAGCATTTATAAAAAGACCCAAATTTAAGATAAGGTAAATATCATGGCTAATCATTAAGCTGGAAAATAAATCATAAATTTTGATCATTGAATATTGATTAATTTTGGAATTCTGCTCGCAAAAAATATTATATCAAATCAATCTAAAAACCAGTTTTATACAAAATTCTTCAAAATATTGACAACATACACTTAATTTGGGAAGCAGACAGCGACTTCAAACTCGTGCGTTATAGTCTAGGTATAGATTTAAATTATTCAGTTCAATTTGATTCATGCTTTTTCAGACCCCGGAATTTTCTCAACGAATAGTCTCACATTCATAACGGAGAGGGATTTAGATTACCTGTTTCAGAATGGAGAAACGCAACTCAAAATAATGCGTCTGAAAAATCTCAAAGGCCACGAGGGTCGCAAAATTATACAAAGCTGCAAAAATAATGGAGTACTGGCCATAATTACGCAAGAAATGTTACTACGCGACATTGTTTCGAACTTTGTCAACCAAAAAAAATGTTCGAAAGAGAAAAGTAATTATCCATAATTTTCATTTTAGTTATATGTGCATACTGTATATTAATTTTTTAATAAACACATTTTTATACAAAAATAAACCTTTGTCAGTACTATTCGTTTTTTCTATAAACCTAAATCTATTTCAGTAAGAAATAAATCATATCACTATTTAGTTTGAAAAAACAAGTTTAGCAGTTCAGTAAAATACGTGATTTATTTCAGTAAAACAATTTATTGAAATCACTTAATATTATAGATGAAAACACTAGTTATTTCATGAACCAGATCAAATGAGTGATAAATTTTAGATAATATGAGACAAATCACAACAGTGGTTAATCAGTTATTTTAATAGGTTCAGTAAAATAGGTGATAGATATCATCTAATATTGTGTATAAAAACATTAAAGATTTGAAATATCTGATCAAATGAGTGACAAATTTTACCTAATATGAGATAAATCACAACTGTGGTTCATCGGCTATTTAGATAGGTTTGATCAAAAAAAGAATGAACCTATGAGTATATAGAATAAATCTGGTGTTTTCTTCGGAAGTTAAATTAATATTGACAAAATTACTTATTAACATATCAATAAAAAAAGTTACAAAAATAATACGAGTTTTATGTTATTGATCGTAATAATATCAGGGCCAATCATTCGAGGTAATTCCGTATGCGTATATAAATATACTAGAAAATAAATTTTAGTATAGAATTAAATGAAGAACAGGATTTGAAATGATGTATGTTTCAGAAGATTCATGTTGCTGTTACAAAATGCATATTTGTTTCGAGTTTACGCAATCGATTATTAAAATAGAACTGATGATACACCTGGCAAATTTAGATAAAAATACCTGAGGAAAATTTGATTTTCGGACTAATCCGATCATAAATGGGAATAGAATGAGAAAAAGAACTCACCACTTTTGGTTACTTCTGTTAGACTCAATGAATAAGAACATAAAACTATTGTTGCACGGTCCGGTAAAACAACACAGTTGACAACACTCTACCGCCCGATGTACTAACGTTAACCATATCGTGACGTACGACGCAGCCTGAGAAATGAGAACACAGAGCACAAAGCAAGGTAGCGGAGGGGGTAGCTGGAGAATATCACCAGGCGGTCAATCTTTGGCGGCCTATCTCAAAGCACAAGTCAGTCGGCAATGACATTATAAAAAGCCGCCATAAAGGGGAACAACTGCACACATAGAGAAATAATATAGAAGAAGCATATTCACTAGAAGTGAAATGAAGACTAAAAATGTGCAATATTTGAAGTTATGCCTCGCGACCCAGTACATTTCCTGAGAATGATATAGGATAAATGCAAGTTATAAAATTTGGCGGGGCGGCATTGATAATCTGGTCAATGCAATAGCCACTGTTGACCACTGATTTTTCATTAATGAATAATGAAAAATTGCAAATTCGATAAATATTGAATGAATTGAGTAACTCAGCAAAACGACCTAAGATACCGTAAAACAGTTCTAATTGGAACCTGACCGACCATTATAATTATATATATTAGCTCATCAAATAAATGTAATTATGACATCGCCGAAACATAATACTTCTTCATATTCACATGTATTGTAAAAAAATATATTTACGTTAAAGAAAACAATATATTATACCTAACAGTTCAATTTGATTGATGCTTTTTCAGACCCCGGAATTTTTACAACCAATAATCTCATCCATAACGGAGAATGATTTAGATTAGATTACCTGTTTCAAAATGGAGAAACGCAACTGAAAATAATGTTTCTGAAAAAGCTTCTTGCTGTGGCGCGGAATAAATGTATGTATATTTTTTAGGATTTGTCAACTTTTCTCAAAGGCCACGACGGTCGCAAAACTGCAACAATAATGGAGTACTGACCCTAACTACGCAAGAAATGTTACTACGCGACATTGTTCCGAACTGTGGCAACCAAAAAATGAGTGTTACAAAGAGATAAAAATAGGTAGAATAACAGAGTTGACAACACTCTAACGCCCGATATACTATCGTTAACCATATCGTGAAGTACAACGCAGCCTGAGAAATGAGAACACAGAGCACACACCAAGGGGGTGGGGGGTGGGTGGTAGCTGGAGGATATTGCCAGGCGGTCAATCTTTGGCTGCCTATCTCAAGCACAAGTCAATTTAGTTTTTCTCACAATTTTGATTATTTTTATACCAATTAATTTTATAAATAAACATATTTTTAATTTCAACGATAATTATAATTTCAATCTATCTATAAGAAAATTTTATAATATACCTTCAAGATTAATTGAAATTATAATTATTTATTACTTATTATTTACTATAATTGCAATTGTAAAAACTTGCGAATTAAATGAAGGAACTTTACAACACAAATTTTAATGAAAATACCTTTACGAAAAACTCCTCCCTTATTTTGGATCTTCACTAGGAATTTGTTTAATAATTCAAATTATTACAGGATTATTTTTAGCAATACATTATTGTCCTCCTAGCAATAAATTATTGGCCTAGCAGCTTTTCATATTTCTCGAGATATTAATTATGGTTGACTAATTCATATTTTATTTTTTCATCGCCTAGAGGAGGGGAAATCTTGCATAGACGCCTCGGGTGCCTTCGAATTCGAACTTTACCTTTTTAGTTGTCGAAAATAAAATCAATTGAATTAAATTGACTCATGAAATTTTTGTTCATACCACTAAAACATATCTGAGACACTCGTGTTCGTAGTATGGATATAATATTTCAGTAAAATATTCAAGTAGAATGAGTCATGAGTACCTACTACCCGCAAAATACATTTTAGTATTGAAACAAATGACAAAAACGAAGCGCCTACCAAAAGGAAGTATTTTTCAGAAGATTCCTTAAGCAAAATGTATTATATTTTACAATTTAACGGGTGAAACGATTATCTAATATAGTATTGGCCTGTACAACAAGGTGTGAAGTGGATATATAAATTTGTTAAAACGTCTAAAATATTTCAGATAATCATCAAATGATCATCATCAAATTGAAACTTCCGATAACAGAAAATTAAGCTCGATTATACAAAGTTGGCATGAATAAAATATAATTTAGTCCTAAGTAAGGTAATTCCCAGAATATAAAAATTCTAAATCTAAAATCATATGGTTTCATCACTTCACTACTAGATTGTATTAATTCCTTATAATTGCATGAATATCGAACATTCAAAACCTATCGTATTATTAATAATAAGTTTTCAATATTTTTTTTCCAATTCGTTAACTAAAGTTACATATTTCTCACCATTAGAATAACTAATTTGAGCTTCCTAAATTTCAATTGGTCAACATGCATATCATATAAATCGACAAAAGGAAATTATACATATAAACTTAATCATATAAGAATGAAGCCACATGGTTATAATTTTATATATTGAATGTGAGTAAAAATGAAAAATTATTATTAACAGTTTATTAATCAAACTTTGGAATGAAAATAATTTCACAAATTTTGATACATTTTTCTTAATCACAGCTATACTTTATATATACCTATGAGGTGTACTAATTGACTTCGAAACGTGGTAGTACGAATCTACACAAAAACAAATGGATCGTGAGTATTAAACATTGATATCAATAACAACATTTTGAGAAGAGCACTTGTTAAAGAAGAAATAAGGACAGCATACCAAATATTAAATATTTTAGACTGTAAACTATAATCAGTTCAAAATGGTTCGAGAGAACTATGAACTTTCGATCAAATTTAAATTACAAGCACTAACAATAATAATCCAATAACTAAACATACTTTGTATGAACCTTTAGTAATTTTCTCTACGACAGAATTCTCTCAAACTGAGGAACCATTTAAAAAAATTTAATCCACAATTGTGCAATTGTGTGTGAAAAAACTTCATGAACTGAACCATTAACAAGACTATTGTAATTTATTGGTAAGTAATATCGGGATTATCTATTATAAAACTAACCTAACAGGAAATAAGTTATAATGTTATGTTTTATCTGTAAACGAACACTGAATTCGCTGAGTATTCTCATATCACATTTTCGGAAAGTGCATAATTTGGGTACACGTTCGGTATTTCGATGTTGCGAAAACGATTGCTCCCAAATTTTCAGTAATATTAGTAGTTTCAAAAAGCAGGTGAACCGTGAACATATCGTTATTAGGGAAATCCCAGATTCTGTTGAAAATCCATCCATTGATGGTATTGAAGATTTATCATTATCGGAATCATCAGTCAACAACATAGTACATTTGCCACCACGTTTGTTACAAAATGATAATGATGTAATCAATTCGGAGTCAGAGAAGTTGCTCACTAATGATTCCGAGAAACGGGAGTTTAATTTTGACATTTATAAAACAAAAATTAGTGAATCTATGAAAGAATTTATACTCAGTCTCCATAACAAAAATAATTTTTCTAGAAAAGACGTTTTCGAAATTCAAAACCTTGCCGAGACATGACTGATAGATCCGTTATTGGACACATTCAAAAATTTCGCGAACTGTTATATTCAACAAAACAATAGAGTTTACAATGAATTTTGCAGTCTAGTGTCAAATTGTAGAAATCCATTTAGACTTATTAACACGGATCATTTATTACATAAACATCTACAGAATTTTGACTATATTAACAGTCTCAATGAGTTCACAATCAATAGTGAACTTATGCCGATACACCGAAACGGAAGTTTGATGTACAATGAAAATGAAATCAGAGGTGTTTCAATGCCCCTGAAATTTCAATTCAGGAAGATATTTGAGAAGGGTTCTCTTCTTAAACGTACTTTAGAGCATATGGAATCTTTGAAAAGTAACCCAAAATTCAGTAACTTTGTACAAGGCAAATTATGGAAGAAAAAGATTGAATTGTATCCTAATCGAATCAGTATTCCTTATTTCTTATATTTGGATGATTTCGGAATCAATAACCCTCTTGGCTCACATTCAGGTGTTCATTCGATATGTAATGTGTATTACTCTTTTCCATGTCTTCCATTTGAAGAATCCAAATATGATTATAGTTGAATTTATTTAAAAAATCTTCTCTCTTCCAAGTAATACATGGTGATAACGGATTCGAGTATTATACACCTCTATATTTTCTCTGTTTATGGACCAACAAATTGAAAGTCTGTATATTTGGTATATCCATGAAATGTAAAAAATTCACGCTGTTACAATTTATTTGTAATTCTGATTTTGCCGAAACTCAAACACAAGAAGTTTTAGGTTATCATATGAAATTCATATGATTTTCCTTTGGTTTTAACATTTTGTATTCCAAGGTGAGAATATCAATTATTGCAATATAATTTGTGGAGAATATATCCCATATCCCATATTGATAGGCAAATTTCGTGTTCATTGTATTCAATTCGAATTAGTTTTGAACTTCGAAAACGTTTTGTTTACTAAACTCATTATTATTGTTTGATGATCTTTTACGACATTGTTAAGTCAGAATATATACCAAATAGATATAATGGATGATCCTGAATACCCCCAAAACAATTTTTCAATGCAACAAAGTGGCAACGATCTGTTCATCTCAATGTTCCAAAATATCGGAGCTCCAGAACATACGTCATCTTCAGTGATACCTGTAGTGACGACACCATCTAATATGCAAAGCTCTCTCACGGATAAGGCAACTGGCGAAGAATGAAACTTATATTATATAAGCGATACACCAACATATACTGATCTCACTAATTCATATAATACAAATCGAGAAACAGATATTGATGAAGATCCAGACACGGCCGAACTAAGATCACTTTTGATACGGTGGGATCAAGAAGATCTACTAGATAATTTCTTACGTAAGTACAAATGACGTACATCTTGATTTTGGCTGCATGTTCAGAAGTTGATGTTGCAGGTCGAATAAAAAAAAATTAACAGATAAACAACAAGGAATTTTTACTTCGTTAGATATCACTTTATTCACAAAAATGTTTATTGCAATTCCAAACTTCACAGTTCATTATCAAAACCTGTATTAAAGGTTTTGATAATGAACTGTAAAGTTTGAAATTGCAATAAACATTTTTGTAACTAAAGTGATATTTGGAAAAGTAAACATTCGTTGTTGTTTATCTGTTAAAATGGAATATCACAAAGTAACGGACAGCTCCATTCAATTTCAGAAAAAAATTGCCATTTTCAGTAGTTCTGGTGAGCATTATAAGATTTAGCTGACTCCTCAATTGTCTAGTCTATTCATATTCACTCTTCAGGTCTATTGCATTAGGAAATTTATGTTTACCTTAATACATTTTTGTTGTTGTTGTATTCGAAGGTAATACTCATTCATGTTTCAGGTCAAAAAATTTCCATAAATGTTTTAAAAGTTATCAAGCAACATCATATCGAGAAGCTTCTGAGTGATTCCAGTATGGGAGCTCAAATACTATTTGAGCACAATTTGGAAGAATGGAGACAGTCGATTGGAATGCCACTCCATAACAATCTCAAGTTTTCTAATCAGAATTCTTGGATCTTAAGTGACCCGCCATCCCCAAGTTTAACGACCGCACCTACGTCATCTGCCCCAAGATGTGTACCTTACTAAAGATCGCCGACACCTGACGAAGGCAATAAGATCACGCTATCCAATATTTTAAATGAAAACTCAAAGGGAGTAATGTTAACGGAATATCACAGAAAGTTTGGGAAATTTGAAGAAGAACAGAGAACTTCATTGGTGAATACCATTGCTCAATATTTCCAAGATAAGGCCGTCCAAATGACTTTGGCAACAAGCCATAGACTGGAACGAGAAATTTTGGAGAGATTTCCAAATGAAAAATTGGTAAGACTTTCACAAACAATATTCAAAAGCAATCATCTTTTCAACTCGATTCTATTCAATTGAAGGATTTAATTGTTAATAAACGAAGTTTGACGTCCTTTGGAATGGGTTCTTGTACAATTTGTTTTTATTTTTTTCAGGCATATTATCGAACAAGTAAGAGAGGAAAGTTGTATAATAAATCTTCCAATCTGAAGACTACCTTCAAGGCAGCAGTTTCAAAATATGTCAAAGCTCCATTGAAATTGCAGGTACAGGAGAAACTGTCTCGTCAAGAAAAAGATTCGGGTAAATAGTTTTAGTTCAAATCAGATTGTGATAATACATGAATATTTTGTTTCAGATGTGGAACCCGACGCTGAAAGTTGTTTAAAGGCATTAAAATTTGATAATTTGACATCGGAACAAATTGACAACTGCTGGAAGGCCTGCAGCGCATACCGGTTGACAGAGATCAAAAATAGTACAAGTACTACCGAGGTTCTGAAGAAGTGGCCTTTCTATAAGTCACCTTCAGGTTTTCGATTGGTGGGTATACATTACAAACACACGTATTTATTCTAGTTGATAGTCTACCAAGATGAATTGATATAATATTGTTTTGCAGATTGACATGGACTTCAGAGTAGGTTTCGATAATGGGGATGGGCTCTTAACCAACTGGACCTAATTTTTCAAAAACATTATGTAATTCCTCTCCAATAGTAACCATGTGAAGGACAAATACACCAGGGGACTAATCGAATGTATGAAGGAAAACAACTATAGTGAAAGTTTGTAGTTCTCACATTACTTTTGAAACCCATAAAATATTTGAAACGATTTTGCAGATAGTTTTGATGCTTCAATCTTCTATTATCTTCATGGATATTTGGTTCCCACGAATAAAGTCGTGAAGAAAGACATTACAGGAAAAAAGACCGTTGTGAAGTTCACAATGAAAGATTCACAGGAATCGATTTTATTCCTGGGAAATAATCATCAAGAGCTGGAAGAGCACATTTCATTCCTAAAACAGAAGAAAGAATCAATCCAGCCATTCATCATGCGCATTGGTGGAGACCTACTATCAATTGCTGATATATATGTTTATTTTGACGACATAAAGTTCAAGTTTCATAGCTTTCTGAGAGCTGTTGACATCTGTTTCAAAACTATATATGTTTTTGATCTAGATTTTCCGAATGAGTCAATTATGTTTCGGAATTTTATAGAGATATTTTTTTACAATATGAAATCTAAACATGCATTTTCTAAAGTACATATAGTATCAGAATCTCTATCCAATATGAACAGGTGAATGTTTCAATAAAAAACAGATTCAATTACAACTATTTGATTTTCATTCTTAGTATATCCCATAGACATGTTTTCCTTTTATGCTCCTATGCGATCTGTCTGTAACACAGGGTACCTATAACAAATTCGCTTCTCACCATTGGGATTTCGGAAACCGTGATGTGATACATTCGATGTCAGTTAAATGAGGTCAAAGTTGAGTATTTGGGACCCCATTGTATGCCGTCGAGAAAGTTAAATAATTTCAAAGAGATCTGGTGAATTTTGGTGAAAAATGAAACTTTAAAAACAATTATCTGACTATATTTGATGAGACAATTCGAAATCAATGTAATATTCTCATTGTCACTTGTTCTCATCTGGAATATGATACACTCATATTTTGTATCTGACGTTTTGTCATGGAGATCTCAGGTCAATATTTCAAAAATAAAATAGTTGATGGGATCCCCATGACGAAACGTGGAATTCAAAATATGAAAGTTTCATCTTGTTGAGGAGAAATGTGGCAATGAGGATGTGACAGTCATTTTAAATGATCTTGTCAAATAGTGCCAGGACTTTTTTTTGAAATTCAGTGTTTTTCCAATCTCCGAAACTCTTTGAAATGTGGCAAATTTCTTCCATTTCGCGAACCATGTATCTCTCACGGTTTTTGAGTGCGATTTTGTTACATTAGAGCTTCAATAGTAATATTGATGTTCATTTTGGCAACATATATCAGCCTAACTTTGAAAAGAATATCCTACATAGGAGAAGTTATGACTCTTGTGAGACTATTTTCGTAATAATAATGAGTGTGAACATGTATTTTCATGTGATTCGTAATTCCGTTAAGTAATTAATGTCATACTTTGAATCGAAGAATGCTATTCATTATTACTATGTTCACGATATTGACAAAAACAAGTATCAGGCTATGGATTGAAATAATGTACACAATACATTATTACGATGAACGGTGTTCATGATATTAATGAAAAGAAACATTAGCCTATGCAATGAAAATATTCAAACAAGGAATACTATACGTTACCACGATGAACGGTGTTCATTATATTAATGAAAACAAGCATTAGGCTATGAATTGAAAGCATTGAAACAGTGAATGCTATACGTTACCACGATGAACGGTGTTCATGATATTAATGAAAAGAAGCATTAGCTTATGCAATGAAAACATTCAAACAATGAATGCTATACATTACCACGATGAACGGTGTTCATGATATTGATGAAAACAAGCATTAGGCTAAGAATTGAAAACATTGAAACAATGAATGCTATACATCACCACGATGAAAGGTGTTCATGATATTAATGAAAACAATCATTAGGCTAAGAATTGAAAACATTGAAACAATGAATGCCTTACATTACCACGATGAACGGTGTTTATGATACTGATGAAAACAAGAATTAGGCTATGAATTGAAAACATTGAAACAATGTATGCAAGCATAAGGCTATGAATGTTATATATTGATACAATGTATTAAATTGATCATCAGGATGAAAGATGTTCGTTATATCAATGAACAGTTAAAACTTAATACGTGGATTAGTGACTAGGTGGTGATTTAATAATCGTGGATTCGTTATATGAATAAATCCATTCATCGGACCAAAATTGATAAATGCGTTCATCAATATAATGTACTTTTTCATTATATTTACGTACGATTTTGGTTCAGTGTATAGAATTAAATGAAGAACTGGATTTGAAATGATGTATTTTTCAGAAGATTCATGTTCCTGTCACAAAATGCATATTTGTTTCGAGTTTACGCAATCGATTATTAAAATAGAACTGATAATACATCTGGCAAATTTAGATAAAAATACCTGAGGAAAATTTGATTTTCGGATTGATCCGATCATAAATGGGAATAGAATGAGAAAAAGAACTCACCACTTTTGGTTACTTCTGTTAAACTCAATGAATAAGAACATAAAACTATTGTTGCACGGTCCGGTAAAACAACACAGTTGACAACACTCTACCGCCCGATATACTAACGTTAACCATATCGTGACGTACGACGCAGCCTGAGAAATGAGAACACAGAGCACAAAGCAAGGAAGGGGGGTAGCTGTAGAATATCACCAGGCGGTCAATCTTTGGCGGCCTATCTCAAGCACAAGTCAGTCGGCAATGACATTATAAAGAGCCGCCATAAAGGGGAACAACTGCAGACATAGAGAAATAATATAGAAGCATATTCACTATAAGTGAAATGAAGACTATGAAATGTGCAACATTTCAAGTTATGCCTCGCGACCCAGTACATTTCCTGAGAATGATATTAGAAAAATGCAAGTTAGAAAATGCGAGTTATAAACAGTAGCCACTGTTGGCCACTGATGTTTTATGAATGAATAACGAAAAATTGAAAATTTGATAAATATTGAGTGAATTGAGTAACTCACCAAAATGACCGTAAAATAGCTCTAATTGGAACCTGACCGACCATTGTAATTATATATATTAACTCATCAAATAAATGTAATTATGACATCGCCAAAACATAATACTTCTTCATATTCACATGTATTGTAAAAAAATATATTTACGTTAAAGAAAACAATATATTATACCTAACTACATAATTGAAGAGTCCGATAACTTCATTTTTTTAGAGAACGTTCAGATTCTTATTGAAAGAGAAGAAAAGCACTTTAGTACTAACATTTAAAAGATTTAATACAAAATTTCGAGCATTTATAAAGAGACTCAAATTAAGATACGGTAAATATCATGGCTAATCATTAAGCTGGAAAATAAATCATAAATTTTGATCATTAAATATTGATTAATTTTGGAATTCTGCTCGCAAAAAATATTATATCAAATCAATCTAAAAACCAGTTTTATACAAAATTCTTCAAAATATTGACAACATCCACTCAATTTGGGAAGCAGACAGCGACTTCAAACTCGTGCGTTATAGTCTAGGTATAGATTTAAATTATTCAGTTCAATTTGATTCATGCTTTTTCAGACCCCGGAATTTTCTCAACGAATAGTCTCACATTCATAACGGAGAGGGATTTAGATTACCTGTTTCAGAATGGAGAAACGCAACTCAAAATAATGCGTCTGAAAAATCTCAAAGGCCACGAGGGTCGCAAAATTATACAAAGCTGCAAAAATAATGGAGTACTGGCCATAATTACGCAAGAAATGTTACTACGCGACATTGTTTCGAACTTTGTCAACCAAAAAAAATGTTCGAAAGAGAAAAGTAATTATCCATAATTTTCATTTTAGTTATATGTGCATACTGTATATTAATTTTTTAATAAACACATTTTTATACAAAAATAAACCTTTGTCAGTACTATTCGTTTTTTCTATAAACCTAAATCTATTTCAGTAAGAAATAAATCATATCACTATTTAGTTTGAAAAAACAAGTTTAGCAGTTCAGTAAAATACGTGATTTATTTCAGTAAAACAATTTATTGAAATCACTTAATATTATAGATGAAAACACTAGTTATTTCATGAACCAGATCAAATGAGTGATAAATTTTAGATAATATGAGACAAATCACAACAGTGGTTAATCAGTTATTTTAATAGGTTCAGTAAAATAGGTGATAGATATCATCTAATATTGTGTATAAAAACATTAAAGATTTGAAATATCTGATCAAATGAGTGACAAATTTTACCTAATATGAGATAAATCACAACTGTGGTTCATCGGCTATTTAGATAGGTTTGATCAAAAAAAGAATGAACCTATGAGTATATAGAATAAATCTGGTGTTTTCTTCGGAAGTTAAATTAATATTGACAAAATTACTTATTAACATATCAATAAAAAAAGTTACAAAAATAATACGAGTTTTATGTTATTGATCGTAATAATATCAGGGCCAATCATTCGAGGTAATTCCGTATGCGTATATAAATATACTAGAAAATAAATTTTAGTATAGAATTAAATGAAGAACAGGATTTGAAATGATGTATGTTTCAGAAGATTCATGTTGCTGTTACAAAATGCATATTTGTTTCGAGTTTACGCAATCGATTATTAAAATAGAACTGATGATACACCTGGCAAATTTAGATAAAAATACCTGAGGAAAATTTGATTTTCGGACTAATCCGATCATAAATGGGAATAGAATGAGAAAAAGAACTCACCACTTTTGGTTACTTCTGTTAGACTCAATGAATAAGAACATAAAACTATTGTTGCACGGTCCGGTAAAACAACACAGTTGACAACACTCTACCGCCCGATGTACTAACGTTAACCATATCGTGACGTACGACGCAGCCTGAGAAATGAGAACACAGAGCACAAAGCAAGGTAGCGGAGGGGGTAGCTGGAGAATATCACCAGGCGGTCAATCTTTGGCGGCCTATCTCAAAGCACAAGTCAGTCGGCAATGACATTATAAAAAGCCGCCATAAAGGGGAACAACTGCACACATAGAGAAATAATATAGAAGAAGCATATTCACTAGAAGTGAAATGAAGACTAAAAATGTGCAATATTTGAAGTTATGCCTCGCGACCCAGTACATTTCCTGAGAATGATATAGCATAAATGCAAGTTATAAAATTTGGCGGGGCGGCATTGATAATCTGGTCAATGCAATAGCCACTGTTGACCACTGATTTTTCATTAATGAATAATGAAAAATTGCAAATTCGATAAATATTGAATGAATTGAGTAACTCAGCAAAACGACCTAAGATACCGTAAAACAGTTCTAATTGGAACCTGACCGACCATTATAATTATATATATTAGCTCATCAAATAAATGTAATTATGACATCGCCGAAACATAATACTTCTTCATATTCACATGTATTGTAAAAAAATATATTTACGTTAAAGAAAACAATATATTATACCTAACAGTTCAATTTGATTGATGCTTTTTCAGACCCCGGAATTTTTACAACCAATAATCTCATCCATAACGGAGAATGATTTAGATTAGATTACCTGTTTCAAAATGGAGAAACGCAACTGAAAATAATGTTTCTGAAAAAGCTTCTTGCTGTGGCGCGGAATAAATGTATGTATATTTTTTAGGATTTGTCAACTTTTCTCAAAGGCCACGACGGTCGCAAAACTGCAACAATAATGGAGTACTGACCCTAACTACGCAAGAAATGTTACTACGCGACATTGTTCCGAACTGTGGCAACCAAAAAATGAGTGTTACAAAGAGATAAAAATAGGTAGAATAACAGAGTTGACAACACTCTAACGCCCGATATACTATCGTTAACCATATCGTGAAGTACAACGCAGCCTGAGAAATGAGAACACAGAGCACACACCAAGGGGGTGGGGGGTGGGTGGTAGCTGGAGGATATTGCCAGGCGGTCAATCTTTGGCTGCCTATCTCAAGCACAAGTCAATTTAGTTTTTCTCACAATTTTGATTATTTTTATACCAATTAATTTTATAAATAAACATATTTTTAATTTCAACGATAATTATAATTTCAATCTATCTATAAGAAAATTTTATAATATACCTTCAAGATTAATTGAAATTATAATTATTTATTACTTATTATTTACTATAATTGCAATTGTAAAAACTTGCGAATTAAATGAAGGAACTTTACAACACAAATTTTAATGAAAATACCTTTACGAAAAACTCCTCCCTTATTTTGGATCTTCACTAGGAATTTGTTTAATAATTCAAATTATTACAGGATTATTTTTAGCAATACATTATTGTCCTCCTAGCAATAAATTATTGGCCTAGCAGCTTTTCATATTTCTCGAGATATTAATTATGGTTGACTAATTCATATTTTATTTTTTCATCGCCTAGAGGAGGGGAAATCTTGCATAGACGCCTCGGGTGCCTTCGAATTCGAACTTTACCTTTTTAGTTGTCGAAAATAAAATCAATTGAATTAAATTGACTCATGAAATTTTTGTTCATACCACTAAAACATATCTGAGACACTCGTGTTCGTAGTATGGATATAATATTTCAGTAAAATATTCAAGTAGAATGAGTCATGAGTACCTACTACCCGCAAAATACATTTTAGTATTGAAACAAATGACAAAAACGAAGCGCCTACCAAAAGGAAGTATTTTTCAGAAGATTCCTTAAGCAAAATGTATTATATTTTACAATTTAACGGGTGAAACGATTATCTAATATAGTATTGGCCTGTACAACAAGGTGTGAAGTGGATATATAAATTTGTTAAAACGTCTAAAATATTTCAGATAATCATCAAATGATCATCATCAAATTGAAACTTCCGATAACAGAAAATTAAGCTCGATTATACAAAGTTGGCATGAATAAAATATAATTTAGTCCTAAGTAAGGTAATTCCCAGAATATAAAAATTCTAAATCTAAAATCATATGGTTTCATCACTTCACTACTAGATTGTATTAATTCCTTATAATTGCATGAATATCGAACATTCAAAACCTATCGTATTATTAATAATAAGTTTTCAATATTTTTTTTCCAATTCGTTAACTAAAGTTACATATTTCTCACCATTAGAATAACTAATTTGAGCTTCCTAAATTTCAATTGGTCAACATGCATATCATATAAATCGACAAAAGGAAATTATACATATAAACTTAATCATATAAGAATGAAGCCACATGGTTATAATTTTATATATTGAATGTGAGTAAAAATGAAAAATTATTATTAACAGTTTATTAATCAAACTTTGGAATGAAAATAATTTCACAAATTTTGATACATTTTTCTTAATCACAGCTATACTTTATATATACCTATGAGGTGTACTAATTGACTTCGAAACGTGGTAGTACGAATCTACACAAAAACAAATGGATCGTGAGTATTAAACATTGATATCAATAACAACATTTTGAGAAGAGCACTTGTTAAAGAAGAAATAAGGACAGCATACCAAATATTAAATATTTTAGACTGTAAACTATAATCAGTTCAAAATGGTTCGAGAGAACTATGAACTTTCGATCAAATTTAAATTACAAGCACTAACAATAATAATCCAATAACTAAACATACTTTGTATGAACCTTTAGTAATTTTCTCTACGACAGAATTCTCTCAAACTGAGGAACCATTTAAAAAAATTTAATCCACAATTGTGCAATTGTGTGTGAAAAAACTTCATGAACTGAACCATTAACAAGACTATTGTAATTTATTGGTAAGTAATATCGGGATTATCTATTATAAAACTAACCTAACAGGAAATAAGTTATAATGTTATGTTTTATCTGTAAACGAACACTGAATTCGCTGAGTATTCTCATATCACATTTTCGGAAAGTGCATAATTTGGGTACACGTTCGGTATTTCGATGTTGCGAAAACGATTGCTCCCAAATTTTCAGTAATATTAGTAGTTTCAAAAAGCAGGTGAACCGTGAACATATCGTTATTAGGGAAATCCCAGATTCTGTTGAAAATCCATCCATTGATGGTATTGAAGATTTATCATTATCGGAATCATCAGTCAACAACATAGTACATTTGCCACCACGTTTGTTACAAAATGATAATGATGTAATCAATTCGGAGTCAGAGAAGTTGCTCACTAATGATTCCGAGAAACGGGAGTTTAATTTTGACATTTATAAAACAAAAATTAGTGAATCTATGAAAGAATTTATACTCAGTCTCCATAACAAAAATAATTTTTCTAGAAAAGACGTTTTCGAAATTCAAAACCTTGCCGAGACATGACTGATAGATCCGTTATTGGACACATTCAAAAATTTCGCGAACTGTTATATTCAACAAAACAATAGAGTTTACAATGAATTTTGCAGTCTAGTGTCAAATTGTAGAAATCCATTTAGACTTATTAACACGGATCATTTATTACATAAACATCTACAGAATTTTGACTATATTAACAGTCTCAATGAGTTCACAATCAATAGTGAACTTATGCCGATACACCGAAACGGAAGTTTGATGTACAATGAAAATGAAATCAGAGGTGTTTCAATGCCCCTGAAATTTCAATTCAGGAAGATATTTGAGAAGGGTTCTCTTCTTAAACGTACGTTAGAGCATATGGAATCTTTGAAAAGTAACCCAAAATTCAGTAACTTTGTACAAGGCAAATTATGGAAGAAAAAGATTGAATTGTATCCTAATCGAATCAGTATTCCTTATTTCTTATATTTGGATGATTTCGGAATCAATAACCCTCTTGGCTCACATTCAGGTGTTCATTCGATATGTAATGTGTATTACTCTTTTCCATGTCTTCCATTTGAAGAATCCAAATATGATTATAGTTGAATTTATTTAAAAAATCTTCTCTCTTCCAAGTAATACATGGTGATAACGGATTCGAGTATTATACACCTCTATATTTTCTCTGTTTATGGACCAACAAATTGAAAGTCTGTATATTTGGTATATCCATGAAATGTAAAAAATTCACGCTGTTACAATTTATTTGTAATTCTGATTTTGCCGAAACTCAAACACAAGAAGTTTTAGGTTATCATATGAAATTCATATGATTTTCCTTTGGTTTTAACATTTTGTATTCCAAGGTGAGAATATCAATTATTGCAATATAATTTGTGGAGAATATATCCCATATCCCATATTGATAGGCAAATTTCGTGTTCATTGTATTCAATTCGAATTAGTTTTGAACTTCGAAAACGTTTTGTTTACTAAACTCATTATTATTGTTTGATGATCTTTTACGACATTGTTAAGTCAGAATATATACCAAATAGATATAATGGATGATCCTGAATACCCCCAAAACAATTTTTCAATGCAACAAAGTGGCAACGATCTGTTCATCTCAATGTTCCAAAATATCGGAGCTCCAGAACATACGTCATCTTCAGTGATACCTGTAGTGACGACACCATCTAATATGCAAAGCTCTCTCACGGATAAGGCAACTGGCGAAGAATGAAACTTATATTATATAAGCGATACACCAACATATACTGATCTCACTAATTCATATAATACAAATCGAGAAACAGATATTGATGAAGATCCAGACACGGCCGAACTAAGATCACTTTTGATACGGTGGGATCAAGAAGATCTACTAGATAATTTCTTACGTAAGTACAAATGACGTACATCTTGATTTTGGCTGCATGTTCAGAAGTTGATGTTGCAGGTCGAATAAAAAAAAATTAACAGATAAACAACAAGGAATTTTTACTTCGTTAGATATCACTTTATTCACAAAAATGTTTATTGCAATTCCAAACTTCACAGTTCATTATCAAAACCTGTATTAAAGGTTTTGATAATGAACTGTAAAGTTTGAAATTGCAATAAACATTTTTGTAACTAAAGTGATATTTGGAAAAGTAAACATTCGTTGTTGTTTATCTGTTAAAATGGAATATCACAAAGTAACGGACAGCTCCATTCAATTTCAGAAAAAAATTGCCATTTTCAGTAGTTCTGGTGAGCATTATAAGATTTAGCTGACTCCTCAATTGTCTAGTCTATTCATATTCACTCTTCAGGTCTATTGCATTAGGAAATTTATGTTTACCTTAATACATTTTTGTTGTTGTTGTATTCGAAGGTAATACTCATTCATGTTTCAGGTCAAAAAATTTCCATAAATGTTTTAAAAGTTATCAAGCAACATCATATCGAGAAGCTTCTGAGTGATTCCAGTATGGGAGCTCAAATACTATTTGAGCACAATTTGGAAGAATGGAGACAGTCGATTGGAATGCCACTCCATAACAATCTCAAGTTTTCTAATCAGAATTCTTGGATCTTAAGTGACCCGCCATCCCCAAGTTTAACGACCGCACCTACGTCATCTGCCCCAAGATGTGTACCTTACTAAAGATCGCCGACACCTGACGAAGGCAATAAGATCACGCTATCCAATATTTTAAATGAAAACTCAAAGGGAGTAATGTTAACGGAATATCACAGAAAGTTTGGGAAATTTGAAGAAGAACAGAGAACTTCATTGGTGAATACCATTGCTCAATATTTCCAAGATAAGGCCGTCCAAATGACTTTGGCAACAAGCCATAGACTGGAACGAGAAATTTTGGAGAGATTTCCAAATGAAAAATTGGTAAGACTTTCACAAACAATATTCAAAAGCAATCATCTTTTCAACTCGATTCTATTCAATTGAAGGATTTAATTGTTAATAAACGAAGTTTGACGTCCTTTGGAATGGGTTCTTGTACAATTTGTTTTTATTTTTTTCAGGCATATTATCGAACAAGTAAGAGAGGAAAGTTGTATAATAAATCTTCCAATCTGAAGACTACCTTCAAGGCAGCAGTTTCAAAATATGTCAAAGCTCCATTGAAATTGCAGGTACAGGAGAAACTGTCTCGTCAAGAAAAAGATTCGGGTAAATAGTTTTAGTTCAAATCAGATTGTGATAATACATGAATATTTTGTTTCAGATGTGGAACCCGACGCTGAAAGTTGTTTAAAGGCATTAAAATTTGATAATTTGACATCGGAACAAATTGACAACTGCTGGAAGGCCTGCAGCGCATACCGGTTGACAGAGATCAAAAATAGTACAAGTACTACCGAGGTTCTGAAGAAGTGGCCTTTCTATAAGTCACCTTCAGGTTTTCGATTGGTGGGTATACATTACAAACACACGTATTTATTCTAGTTGATAGTCTACCAAGATGAATTGATATAATATTGTTTTGCAGATTGACATGGACTTCAGAGTAGGTTTCGATAATGGGGATGGGCTCTTAACCAACTGGACCTAATTTTTCAAAAACATTATGTAATTCCTCTCCAATAGTAACCATGTGAAGGACAAATACACCAGGGGACTAATCGAATGTATGAAGGAAAACAACTATAGTGAAAGTTTGTAGTTCTCACATTACTTTTGAAACCCATAAAATATTTGAAACGATTTTGCAGATAGTTTTGATGCTTCAATCTTCTATTATCTTCATGGATATTTGGTTCCCACGAATAAAGTCGTGAAGAAAGACATTACAGGAAAAAAGACCGTTGTGAAGTTCACAATGAAAGATTCACAGGAATCGATTTTATTCCTGGGAAATAATCATCAAGAGCTGGAAGAGCACATTTCATTCCTAAAACAGAAGAAAGAATCAATCCAGCCATTCATCATGCGCATTGGTGGAGACCTACTATCAATTGCTGATATATATGTTTATTTTGACGACATAAAGTTCAAGTTTCATAGCTTTCTGAGAGCTGTTGACATCTGTTTCAAAACTATATATGTTTTTGATCTAGATTTTCCGAATGAGTCAATTATGTTTCGGAATTTTATAGAGATATTTTTTTACAATATGAAATCTAAACATGCATTTTCTAAAGTACATATAGTATCAGAATCTCTATCCAATATGAACAGGTGAATGTTTCAATAAAAAACAGATTCAATTACAACTATTTGATTTTCATTCTTAGTATATCCCATAGACATGTTTTCCTTTTATGCTCCTATGCGATCTGTCTGTAACACAGGGTACCTATAACAAATTCGCTTCTCACCATTGGGATTTCGGAAACCGTGATGTGATACATTCGATGTCAGTTAAATGAGGTCAAAGTTGAGTATTTGGGACCCCATTGTATGCCGTCGAGAAAGTTAAATAATTTCAAAGAGATCTGGTGAATTTTGGTGAAAAATGAAACTTTAAAAACAATTATCTGACTATATTTGATGAGACAATTCGAAATCAATGTAATATTCTCATTGTCACTTGTTCTCATCTGGAATATGATACACTCATATTTTGTATCTGACGTTTTGTCATGGAGATCTCAGGTCAATATTTCAAAAATAAAATAGTTGATGGGATCCCCATGACGAAACGTGGAATTCAAAATATGAAAGTTTCATCTTGTTGAGGAGAAATGTGGCAATGAGGATGTGACAGTCATTTTAAATGATCTTGTCAAATAGTGCCAGGACTTTTTTTTGAAATTCAGTGTTTTTCCAATCTCCGAAACTCTTTGAAATGTGGCAAATTTCTTCCATTTCGCGAACCATGTATCTCTCACGGTTTTTGAGTGCGATTTTGTTACATTAGAGCTTCAATAGTAATATTGATGTTCATTTTGGCAACATATATCAGCCTAACTTTGAAAAGAATATCCTACATAGGAGAAGTTATGACTCTTGTGAGACTATTTTCGTAATAATAATGAGTGTGAACATGTATTTTCATGTGATTCGTAATTCCGTTAAGTAATTAATGTCATACTTTGAATCGAAGAATGCTATTCATTATTACTATGTTCACGATATTGACAAAAACAAGTATCAGGCTATGGATTGAAATAATGTACACAATACATTATTACGATGAACGGTGTTCATGATATTAATGAAAAGAAACATTAGCCTATGCAATGAAAATATTCAAACAAGGAATACTATACGTTACCACGATGAACGGTGTTCATTATATTAATGAAAACAAGCATTAGGCTATGAATTGAAAGCATTGAAACAGTGAATGCTATACGTTACCACGATGAACGGTGTTCATGATATTAATGAAAAGAAGCATTAGCTTATGCAATGAAAACATTCAAACAATGAATGCTATACATTACCACGATGAACGGTGTTCATGATATTGATGAAAACAAGCATTAGGCTAAGAATTGAAAACATTGAAACAATGAATGCTATACATCACCACGATGAAAGGTGTTCATGATATTAATGAAAACAATCATTAGGCTAAGAATTGAAAACATTGAAACAATGAATGCCTTACATTACCACGATGAACGGTGTTTATGATACTGATGAAAACAAGAATTAGGCTATGAATTGAAAACATTGAAACAATGTATGCAAGCATAAGGCTATGAATGTTATATATTGATACAATGTATTAAATTGATCATCAGGATGAAAGATGTTCGTTATATCAATGAACAGTTAAAACTTAATACGTGGATTAGTGACTAGGTGGTGATTTAATAATCGTGGATTCGTTATATGAATAAATCCATTCATCGGACCAAAATTGATAAATGCGTTCATCAATATAATGTACTTTTTCATTATATTTACGTACGATTTTGGTTCATTGTATAGAATTAAATGAAGAACTGGATTTGAAATGATGTATTTTTCAGAAGATTCATGTTCCTGTCACAAAATGCATATTTGTTTCGAGTTTACGCAATCGATTATTAAAATAGAACTGATAATACATCTGGCAAATTTAGATAAAAATACCTGAGGAAAATTTGATTTTCGGATTGATCCGATCATAAATGGGAATAGAATGAGAAAAAGAACTCACCACTTTTGGTTACTTCTGTTAAACTCAATGAATAAGAACATAAAACTATTGTTGCACGGTCCGGTAAAACAACACAGTTGACAACACTCTACCGCCCGATATACTAACGTTAACCATATCGTGACGTACGACGCAGCCTGAGAAATGAGAACACAGAGCACAAAGCAAGGAAGGGGGGTAGCTGTAGAATATCACCAGGCGGTCAATCTTTGGCGGCCTATCTCAAGCACAAGTCAGTCGGCAATGACATTATAAAGAGCCGCCATAAAGGGGAACAACTGCAGACATAGAGAAATAATATAGAAGCATATTCACTATAAGTGAAATGAAGACTATGAAATGTGCAACATTTCAAGTTATGCCTCGCGACCCAGTACATTTCCTGAGAATGATATTAGAAAAATGCAAGTTAGAAAATGCGAGTTATAAACAGTAGCCACTGTTGGCCACTGATGTTTTATGAATGAATAACGAAAAATTGAAAATTTGATAAATATTGAGTGAATTGAGTAACTCACCAAAATGACCGTAAAATAGCTCTAATTGGAACCTGACCGACCATTGTAATTATATATATTAACTCATCAAATAAATGTAATTATGACATCGCCAAAACATAATACTTCTTCATATTCACATGTATTGTAAAAAAATATATTTACGTTAAAGAAAACAATATATTATACCTAACTACATAATTGAAGAGTCCGATAACTTCATTTTTTTAGAGAACGTTCAGATTCTTATTGAAAGAGAAGAAAAGCACTTTAGTACTAACATTTAAAAGATTTAATACAAAATTTCGAGCATTTATAAAGAGACTCAAATTAAGATACGGTAAATATCATGGCTAATCATTAAGCTGGAAAATAAATCATAAATTTTGATCATTAAATATTGATTAATTTTGGAATTCTGCTCGCAAAAAATATTATATCAAATCAATCTAAAAACCAGTTTTATACAAAATTCTTCAAAATATTGACAACATCCACTCAATTTGGGAAGCAGACAGCGACTTCAAACTCGTGCGTTATAGTCTAGGTATAGATTTAAATTATTCAGTTCAATTTGATTCATGCTTTTTCAGACCCCGGAATTTTTTCAACGAATAGTCTCACATTCATAACGGAGAGGGATTTAGATTACCTGTTTCAGAATGGAGAAACGCAACTCAAAATAATGCGTCTGAAAATTATACAAAGCTGCAAAAATAATGGAGTACTGGCCATAATTACGCAAGAAATGTTACTACGCGACATTGTTTCGAACTGTGTCAACTAAAAAAAATGTTCGGAAGAGAATAAGTAATTATCCATAATTTTCATTTTAGTTATATGTGCATACTGTATATTAATTTTTTAATAAACACATTTTTATACAAAAATAAACCTTTGTCAGTACTATTCGTTTTTTCTGTAAACCTAAATCTATTTCAGTAAGAAATAAATCATATCACTATTTAGTTTGAAAAAACAAGTTTAGCAGTTCAGTAAAATAAGTGATTTATTTCAGTAAAACAATTTATTGAAATCACTTAATATTATAGATGAAAACACTAGTTATTTCATGAACCAGATCAAATGAGTGATAAATTTTAGATAATATGAGACAAATCACAACAGTGCTTAATCAGTTATTTTAATAGGTTCAGTGAAATAGGTGATAGATATCATCTAATATTGTGTATAAAAACATTAAAGATTTGGAATATCTGAGCAAATGAGTGACAAATTTTACCGAATATGAGATAAATCACAACTGTGGTTCATCGGCTATTTAGATAGGTTTGATCAAAAAAAGAATGAACCTATGAGTATATAGAATAAATCTAGTGTTTTCTTCCGAAGTTAAATTAATATTGTAAAATTACTTATTAATATATCAATAAAAAAAGTTACAAAATTAATACGAGTTTTGTTATTGATCGTAATAATATCAGGGCCAATCATTCGAGGTAATTCCGTATGCGTATATAAATATACTAGAAAATAAATTTTAGTATGGAATTAAATGAAGAACAGGATTTGAAATGATGTATTTTTCAGAAGATTCATGTTCCTGTTACAAAATGCATATTTGTTTCGAGTTTACACAATCGATTATTAAAATAGAACTGATAATACACCTGGCAAATTTAGATAAAAATACCTGAGGAAAATTTGATTTTCGTATTAAACCGATCATAAATGGGAATAGGATGAGAAAAAGAACTCACCACTTTTAGTTACTTCTGTTAGACTCAATGAATAAGAACATAAAACTATTGTTGCACGCTCCGGTAAAACAACACAGTTGACAACACTCTACCGCCCGCTGTACTAACGTTAACCATATCGTGACGTACGACGCAGCCTGAGAAATGAGAACACAGAGCACAAAGCAAGGTGGGGGGTGGTGGGTAGCTGGAGAATATCACCAGGCGGTCAATCTTTGGCGGCCTATCTCAAAGCACAAGTCAGTCGGCAATGACATTATAAAGAGCCGCCATAAAGGGGAACAACTGCACACATAGAGAAATAATATAGAAGAAGCATATTCACTATAAGTGAAATGAAGACTATAAAAATGTGCAATATTTAAAGTTATGCCTCGCGACCCAGTAGATTTCCTGAGAATGATATTAGAAAAATGCAAGTTATAAAATTTGGCGGCGCGGTATTGATAATCTGGTCAATGCAATAGCCACTGTTGGCCACTGATTTTTCATGAATGAATAATGAAAAATTGCAAATTCGATAAATATAGAGTGAATAACTCACCAAAATGACCTAAGATACCGTAAAACAGTTCTAATTGGAACCTGACCGACCATTATAATTATATATATTAGCTCATCAAATAAATGTAATTATGACATCGCCGAAACATAATACTTATTCATATTAAAATGTATTGTAAAAAAAAATATTTACGTTAAAGAAAACAATATATTATACCTAACAGTTCAATTTGATTGTTGCTTTTTCAGACCCCGGAATTATTACAACCAATAATCTCATTCATAACGGAGAATTATTTAGTTTACCTGTTTCAAAATGGAGAAACGCAACTGAAATAATGTTTCTGAAAAAGATTCTTGCTGTGGCGCGGAATAAATGTATGTATGTTTTTTAGGATTTGTCAACAATCTCAAAGGCCACGACGGTCGCAAAACTGCAAAAATAATGGAGTACTGACCCTATCTACGCAAAAAATGTTACCACGCGACATTGTTCCGAACTGTGTCAAACAAAAAATGAGTGTTAGAAAGAGATAAAAATAGGTAATTATCCAAAATTCTCATTTTCGAGTTATAAGTGCATGCTGTATATCTTTTTAATAAACACATTTTTATACAAAAGTAAACCTTTGGGACTGCTATCAGTTTTTTTTCTATAAACCTTATCTATTTCAGTAAGAAATATGAGGAACATTACTATTTAGTTTGGAAAAACAAGTTTAGCAATTCAGTAAAATAAGTGATTTATTTCAGTAAAACAATTTATTGAAATCACTCAATATTATAGATGAAAACACTAGTTATTTCATGAACCAGATCAAATGAGTGATAAAATTTCAGATAATATGAGACAAATCAAAACAGTGGTTAATCAGTTATTATAATAGGTTCAGTAAAATAGGTGATAGATATCATCTAATATTGTGTATAAAAACATTAAAGATTTGAAATATCTGAGCAAATGAGTGACAAATTTTACCGAATATGAGATAAATCACAACTGTGGTTCATCGGCTATTTAGATAGGTTTGATCAAAAAAAGAATGAACCTATGAGTATATAGAATAAATCTAGTGTTTTCTTCCGAAGTTAAATTAATATTGTAAAATTACTTATTAATATATCAATAAAAAAAGTTACAAAATTAATACGAGTTTTGTTATTGATCGTAATAATATCAGGGCCAATCATTCGAGGTAATTCCGTATGCGTATATAAATATACTAGAAAATAAATTTTAGTATGGAATTAAATGAAGAACAGGATTTGAAATGATGTATTTTTCAGAAGATTCATGTTCCTGTTACAAAATGCATATTTGTTTCGAGTTTACGCAATCGATTATTAAAATAGAACTGATAATACACCTGGCAAATTTAGATAAAAATACCTGAGGAAAATTTGATTTTCGGATTAAACCGATCATAAATGGGAATAGGATGAGGAAAAAGAACTCACCACTTTTAGTTACTTCTGTTAGACTCAATGAATAAGAACATAAAACTATTGTTGCACGCTCCGGTAAAACAACACAGTTGACAACACTCTACCGCCCGCTGTACTAACGTTAACCATATCGTGACGTACGACGCAGCCTGAGAAATGAGAACACAGAGCACAAAGCAAGGTGGGGGGTGGTGGGTAGCTGGAGAATATCACCAGGCGGTCAATCTTTGGCGGCCTATCTCAAAGCACAAGTCAGTCGGCAATGACATTATAAAGAGCCGCCATAAAGGGGAACAACTGCACACATAGAGAAATAATATAGAAGAAGCATATTCACTATAAGTGAAATGAAGACTATAAAAATGTGCAATATTTAAAGTTATGCCTCGCGACCCAGTAGATTTCCTGAGAATGATATTAGAAAAATGCAAGTTATAAAATTTGGCGGCGCGGTATTGATAATCTGGTCAATGCAATAGCCACTGTTGGCCACTGATTTTTCATGAATGAATAATGAAAAATTGCAAATTCGATAAATATAGAGTGAATAACTCACCAAAATGACCTAAGATACCGTAAAACAGTTCTAATTGGAACCTGACCGACCATTATAATTATATATATTAGCTCATCAAATAAATGTAATTATGACATCGCCGAAACATAATGCTTCTTCATATTCACAAGTATTGTAAAAAAATATATTTACGTTAAAGAAAAGAATATATTATACCTAACAGTTCAATTTGATTGATGTTTTTTCAGACCCCGGAATTTTTACAACCAATAATCTCATCCATAACGGAGTATGTATATTTTTTAGGATTTGTCAACAATCTCAAAGGCCACGACGGTCGCAAAACTGCAACAATAATGGAGTACTGACCCTAACTACGCAAGAGATGTTACTACGCGACATTGTTCCGAACTGTGGCAACCAAAAAATGAGTGTTACAAAGAGATAAAAATAGGTAGAATAACAGAGTTGACAACACTCTACCGCCCGATATACTATCGTTAACCATATCGTGACGTACAACGCAGCCAGAGAAATGAGAACACAGAGCACATAGCAAGGAAGGGGGGGGGGGGGTAGCAGGAGGATATTGCCAGGCGGTCAATCTTTGGCTGCCTATCTCAAGCACAAGTCAATTTAGTTTTTCTCACAATTTTGATTATTTTTATACCAATTAATTTTATAAATAAACATATTTTTAATTTCAATGATAATTATAATTTCAATCTATCTATAAGAAAATTTTATAATATACCTTCAACATTAATTGAAATTATAATTATTTATTACTTATTATTTACTATAATTGCAATTGTAAAAACTTGCGAATTAAATGAAGGAACTTTACAACACAAATTTTAATGAAAATACCTTTACGAAAAACTTCTCCCTTATTAAAAATGCAGTAATAAATCATCAAATATTTAATTTCATGAAATTTTGGATCTTCACTAGGAATTTGTTTAATAATTCAAATTATTACAGGATTATTTTTAGCAATACATTATTGTCCTCCTAGCAATACATTATTGTCCTAACAGCTTTTCATATTTCACGAGATATTAATTATGGTTGACTAATTCAAATTTTATTTTCTTATCGCGTAGAGGAGGGGAAATCTTGCATAGACGCCTCGGGTGCCTTCGAATTCGAACTTTACCTTTTTAGATGTCGAAAAAAAAATCAATTGAAGTAAATTGACTCATGAAATTTTTGTTCATACCACTAAAACATATCTGAGACACTCGTGTTCGTAGTATGGATATAATATTTCAGTAAAATATTCAAGTAGAATGAGTCATGAGTACCTACTACCCGCAAAATGCATTTTAGTATTGAAACAAATGACAAAAACGAAGCGCCTACCAAAAGGAAGTATTTTTCAGAAGATTCCTTAAGCAAAATGTATTATATTTTACAATTTAACGGGTGAAACGATTATCTAATATAGTATTGGCCTGTACAACAAGGTGTGAAGTGGATATATAAATTTGTTAAAACGTCTAAAATATTTAAGATAATCATCAAATGATCATCATCAAATTGAAACTTCCGAAAACAGAAAGTTACGCTCGATTATACAAAGTTGGCATGAATAAAATATAATTTAGTTTACATCCTAAGTAAGGTAATTCCCAGAATATATAAATTCTCAATCAAAAATCATATGGTTTCATCACTTCACTACTAGATTGCATTAATTCCTTATAATTGCATGAATATCAAACATTCAAAACCTACCTGATGAGGTGTACTAATTGACCTCGAAAACAAAAACAAATGGATCGTGAGTATTAAACATTGAAATCAATAACAACATTTTGAGGAGAGCATTTGTTAAAGAAGAAATAAGGACAGCATACCAAATATTAAATATTTTAGACTGTAAACTATAATCAGTTCAAAATGGTTCGAGAGAACTATGAACTTTCGATCGAATTAATGAATTTTTAAATAATATACATGCAACAAAGGACTATCTACGATATGTACAATACAAAAAAATAAATAAAAAGATAAAGATTCTTAAGGTAAGATCAAATTTAAACTACAGCACTAACAATAATAATCCAATAACTAAACATACTTTTTATGAAACTTTAGTAATTTTCTCTACGACAGAATTCTCTCAATCTGAGGAACCATTTAAAAAAATTTAATCCACTCTTAAAATCAAAACAATCAGCTAAAAAAACCTTTAAATCTAAGTGTTCAGACATAATCAATATTACAATCCATACTAATAGAAAATGAACAACAAAAAATTTATGGAGATAACATAAAACCAATTATTAGGAATAAAAAACTTAAAATTAACTCTCATCATTGAGAATTAGGCAAATTTAATAAAGGAATTATAAAAGAATATTAAACATTGTCCATGATATTCTCATCTCTCTAGATGTCTGTAACCTATTCACTAATGTTCCTATAATGGAAGTTTTAAATCGTATAAAGGAAGTCTTTTCTAACAGTGATTTCTCAACAATTGAATCTTTAAAATCGATCAATTTATTAACATTTGTTTACAACAAAATTTGTTCACTTCCAACAGTACATTATACTACCAAAAAGATGATCTAGCAATGGGTTCTCCATTATCTCCACTATTACCTAACATTTATATGAATTATATTGAAACTAACAATATTATCAATAACAATGAATGAATGAATGAATAATACATTAAATTCAATTCAAGATATGTAATGATATTCTTATTATCTGGAATGGTAACTAAGATCAACTCTACAATTTCTTAAATCATAAAAACAATATTCATAGTTCAATAAAATTTACCCTAGAAACACAAAATGATCAAAAAAATATAAACTTCCTCGAGATAACTATGAAAATAGAGGATAACAAAATAGATTTCAATATTTATAGGAAACATGCTCATACTTGCATAACAATAAACAAAGATTCACACCATCCAATACAACATACCTACAATAGCTAGTTTTCATAATTACATCAATAGATTGTTGAAAACTCCATTAGCAACAAAAAATTCAGAAATAGAATTATAATGTCAAAGCAACAAAAAATTCAGAAATAGAATTATAATGTCAAATGAATCGATTCAACAAAAACATAATACATAAAATGTTACATAGAAAACAAAATGAAATTTATCAAAATTCATTATGTAATTCTTATCAAAAGAATATTCAAGTTTCCCAAGCATTATTGAATATAAATTTAAATAATACACTACCTTTTAAAGCTTGAAATTTGGTAATAACAGTAATAAAATTCCTAATGTTCTGAAACCAATAGCAAGGATATCATATAGATGTTCAAATAGAAAATTAATTGAAATGGAATATACCAATCAACATGTGGATTCTTGTCATGCTGAAGGGAGAACATATACAAATTTTAAAACTCGCTTGAAAGAACATACACGTTGCATGAATCTCAAAACAGGCTTTTCTCAATTAGCTAAGAATCTTTAAGAAAATAATCATAAATTTAAACCTGAAGCATATTTCTAAATTTTAAATAGGTACAGTTACCAAAGGATTATACCTTACAGGTTAAAACTTTTAGAAATACATAAATCTTTTAAACATAAATATTTTAAACAAATCGCTTTGAATTATATATAACCCAATTTTTTCAGCAATAATCTGATTTAAAGTTTTGACAATATTCAGTATTAATAACTATTTCATTTTACAGGAAACTATATTCTACTGAAAGTTCAAAGTTCTCTCTACTAAATTCATATGGTTTCATCACTTTACCACTAGATGACATTCCTTATGATCGCATAAATATCAAACATTCAAATTATATCTATTTTTTGTAAGAAGTTATTTAATATTTTTTTAAACCAATTTGTTATCTAAAATTACACATTTCGCACATATTAGAAAAACCACTTTGTAGCTTCCTGAATTCCAACAGCTCAACACGTACATCATATGAATAAAAAAAAAGAAATTTTAAATATAAACTTAACCATCTATGAATGGAGCCATATGGTTATAATTTTATATATTGAATATAAGTCAAAATTAACAATTTATAATATTATTGATTAAAAAACAATTTATTAATCAAACTTTGAAATGAAAATATTATTAAAACTGTTTTAACAAATTTTGAAACAATTTTCTCTATCATAGCCATTCTTTATATATACCTGAGGATTAGGTGTAATAATTGACATTAAACTTGGTAGTACGAATCTACACAAAAATTGTCGAATCCATAATTTAATAGTACCAGAAAAATATATTTAAGTATTGAATTCCTTCATTGCTGGACGAAAACAATGAACAGTCAAAAGAATGTATTCAGAAGATTCATTCAGGTTATAAATTGTATGATATGGACTTCATATTGTCCGATAAATACATTATTTTTCGGATAGCGATAATGTTAAAGAAATTGTTATTACTCAAACAAACACCCAAACAGGATTTACGAAATGATCAAATCAATGTACGATTTCCTAATCTACTTTCGACGATCTCAGTTACTCTACAATTACTAGGATGAATATCAAACTGTTAAACAAATATTTTAATCAGTCAATTATACCTACAGTATCACGAAATAAAAACACATTAATTTACAAAAATGAATGAATGAAATGGGAGGGCGGTAGATGGAGAATATTGTACAAGTCAGGGGACGTTTCGTCGGCAATAACTTTATGACCAGCCGCTATAAAGGCGAACCACTGCAGGCATTGAGAAATAATCTAGAATAAGCATATTCGCTGAAGTGGAATGACGACTAAAATATGCAATATTTACGAGTTATGAGCCGTCACCCAGTACATTTAGAGTATGACGATATAAAATTTGCCCGCTCGGCATTGATAATCTGAATAGTCCATGGAATAGCCACTTTTGGCCACTGATTTATTAAGTATAAATAATGAAATATTCCAAATTCCAATAATGAAAATGACCTAGGATATGGAAATACATAATTCTAATTGGAACCTGACCTATAATTATTATATTATGATTATATTTATTAGCCCATCAAATTGATGTAATTATGAAACATGATATTTCATTTTCTCATGTATGTTTGTAAAAAATATGTTTTAGGTAAATAACCTAACTATATAATTAATGAGTCCGATAACTATATTAAATAATTGAGAATAGCTTTACAAATATGTAATTCCATGACGAGATGAATAAAATTTGGAATAGAAAATTATTTACAGATAATTTTGAATCTCTTCAAATTTGAGACACTTGCCTTCCGCAATTACCTGTATATCAGCTTCCATGTTCGAAGCAGAGTGGAATGGAATTAAATTAAAATGCTTCCATAAATATTTAAGCAATTACATTAGATGAGGACTGAGAGTTAAAGACCCGTGTTTCGTTTCACATTGCTTGATGAAGCAACGTTTGTTTCCCGATTTTGGAATATATTTTTACTTCTTATACTATATCTAGTAAGTATAAGGGAAGTACAAAACATTGGGATCAATGCAAAAAAATTCCAGAATTTAGGGCATATATCCATATACTCCGGAGTATAATGGAATGTGGTTATAATAGTGTCAATAATTTTGATACTTCATGTGACAGCAGGTGTCAGTGTAAGAGATAGATATGTATACATTGTGTGCTATGAATAGAATTTCAATATGAAATAGAGCACTGTTATGATTCAACTTCCTAGATTTATGGGTAGTTTCAAAATTATTTGCAATATATACTCAACAAAAGTTAGGGAGGTCAGTGATAAATTATTGATCATAGATTTTCTTATGTCAAGTCGCACTGCACATTCAATAGTACATATTATGCCAATGCGATGTACGGATTTTCGTACTCAGTCTAACCTCTAGACGTATCTTCAGAATTACAAGTAAAATTATTTTGTATTTTTGGTAGAATGTTTTTAACAAACAAGATTGAAATATTTCCAATATTATAACGCTTCCGAATATATCGTTAAAAGTTGATATCAACTTGGATAATTTGAACAGAACATTCCAACCATTTAACATCATTGATCCCTTCGTTGAATTTATGAGCTAGTTAGACTATGAATCGATTCACAACTGAATTTGAGTTATTGCAATCTAAAAAAATAGATAGCAAGCATTTGCAGGGTCTTTCATACTCTATTGTGCGATTATCTCGAAAACTAATTTACAGAAGTTTGCTTTTCTGACAACTAACTAAATTTTCCTTAGTTGAAAAAAAAAAGTGTGAGAATGTCATGAAAGTCACAAATTTTAAACTTCATTTTTCAGAGAAAATTCAGATTCTTATTGAAAAAGATGAAAAGCACGTAAGCACTAAAATTTATAAGATTCAATACAAAATTTCGAGCATCTATATAAAAACACTCAAATTTAAGATACGGTAAATATCAGGGCTTATCATTTAACTGGAAAACAAATCATAAATTTTTGTCATTGAATACTGAATGTTTTTTTTTTGTTTTCAAATTTATAGATATGGGACATGGGAAGAAAAGGGAAGGACATTGTTCCGAACTGTGTCAACCAAAATAAATGTTCGAAAGAGATGAAAATAAGTAATTATCCATTATTTTCATTTTTGAGTTAATGTGCATGCTGTATATTAACTTTTTAATAAACATTTTTGTACAAAAATGCACCTTTGTCAGTACTATCAGTTTTTTTCTATAAGTTTCATCCATTTCTGTAAGAAATATGAAAAATATCACTATTTAGTTTGAAAAAACAAGTTTAGCGATTCAGTAAAATAAGCGACAGATTTCAATAAAGATATTTGATAAGAATAATCAAATTATTTACTAACTTTTTTGACAGTTGCAGTCAAAGTGATTCATTTCAGTTAAACAATTTATGGAAAACACTCAATATATTATAGATGAAAACACTAGTTATTTTATGAACCGGTTCAAATGAGTGACAAATCACAACAGTGGTTAATCAGTTATTTTAATAGGTTCAGTAAAATAGGTGATAGATATCATCTAATAATGTGTATAAAAACATTAAAGATTTGAAAAATCTGATCAAATAAGAGAAAAATTTTACATGATATAAGATAAATAACAAATGTGGTTCATCGGCTATTTTGATAGGTTTGATCAAGAAAAGAATGAACCTAAATTTATAAAGACTCAAATTTAAGATACGGTAAATATCAGGGCTTATCATTTAGCTTGAAAATAAATCATAAATTTTGTCAATGAATATTGAATAATTTTGGAATTGTGCTCGCAAAAAATATTATATCAGATCAATCTAAAAACCAGTTTTATGAAAAATTCTTCAAAATTTTGACAACATCCACTTAGTTTGAGAAGGAGACAGCAACTTCAAACTCGGGCATTATAGTCTAGGTATAGATTTAAACTATTCAGTTCAATTTGATTCATGCCTTTTCAGACCCCGGAATTTTTACAACGCATAGTCTCACATTCATAATGGAGAGAAATTTAGATTACCTGTTTCGAAATGGAGAAACGCAACTCAAAATAATGTTTCCAGAAAAGCTTCTTGCTGTGACGCGGAATAAATGTATGTATGTTTTTTAGGATTTGTCAACAATCTCAAAGGCCACGACGGTCGCAAAACTATACAAAACTGCAACAATAATGGAGTAGTGACCCTAATGACGCGAGAAATGTTACGACGTTGTTCTGATTTGAGTCAACCAAAATAATGTTAGAAAGAGATATAAATAGGTAATTATTCATAATTCTAATATATATATATATAAATATACTAGAAAATAGATTTTAGTATAGAATTAAATGAAGAACTGGATTTGAAATGATGTATTTTTCAGAAGATTCATGTTCCTGTCACAAAATGCATATTTGTTTCGAGTTTACGCAATCGATTATTAAAATAGAACTGATAATACACCTGGCAAATTTAGATAAAAATACCTGAGGAAAATTTGATTTTCGGATTGATCCGATCATAAATGGGAATAGAATGAGAAAAAGAACTCACCACTTTTGGTTACTTCTGTTAAACTCAATGAATAAGAACATAAAACTATTGTTGCACGGTCCGGTAAAACAACACAGTTGACAACACTCTACCGCCCGATATACTAACGTTAACCATATCGTGACGTACGACGCAGCCTGAGAAATGAGAACACAGAGCACAAAGCAAGGAAGGGGGGTAGCTGTAGAATATCACCAGGCGGTCAATCTTTGGCGGCCTATCTCAAGCACAAGTCAGTCGGCAATGACATTATAAAGAGCCGCCATAAAGGGGAACAACAGCAGACATAGAGAAATAATATAGAAGAAGCATATTCACTATAAGTGAAATGAAGACTATGAAATGTGCAATATTTCAAGTTATGCCTCGCGACCCAGTACATTTCCTGAGAATGATATTAGAAAAATGCAAGTTAGAAAATGCGAGTTATAAACAGTAGCCACTGTTGGCCACTGATGTTTTATGAATGAATAACGAAAAATTGAAAATTTGATAAATATTGAGTGAATTGAGTAACTCACAAAAATGACCTAAGATACCGTAAAACAGTTCTAATTGGAACCTGACCGACCATTGTAATTATATATATTAACTCATCAAATAAATGTAATTATGACATCGCCGAAACATAATACTTCTTCATATTCACATGTATTGTAAAAAAATATATTTACGTTAAAGAAAACAATATATTATACCTAACTACATAATTGATGAGTCCGATAACTTCATTTTTTTAGAGAACCTTCAGATTCTTATTGAAAGAGAAGAAAAGCACTTTAGTACTAACATTTAAAAGATTTAATACAAAATTTCGAGCATTTATAAAGAGACTCAAATTTAAGATACGGTAAATATCATGCCTAATCATTAAGCTGGAAAATAAATCATAAATTTTGATCATTAAATATTGATTAATTTTGGAATTATGCTCGCGAAATATTATATCAAATCAATCTAAAAACCAGTTTTATACAAAATTCTTCAAAATATTGACAACATCCACTCAATTTGGGAAGCAGACAGCGACTTCAAACTCGTGCGTTATAGTCTAGGTATAGATTTAAATTATTCAGTTCAATTTGATTCATGCTTTTTCAGACCCCGGAATTTTTTCAACGAATAGTCTCACATTCATAACGGAGAGGGATTTAGATTACCTGTTTCAGAATGGAGAAACGCAACTCAAAATAATGCGTCTGAAAATTATACAAAGCTGCAAAAATAATGGAGTACTGGCCATAATTACGCAAGAAATGTTACTACGCGACATTGTTTCGAACTGTGTCAACCAAAAAAAATGTTCGGAAGAGAATAAGTAATTATCCATAATTTTCATTTTAGTTATATGTGCATACTGTATATTAATTTTTTAATAAACACATTTTTATACAAAAATAAACCTTTGTCAGTACTATTCGTTTTTTCTGTAAACCTAAATCTATTTCAGTAAGAAATAAATCATATCACTATTTAGTTTGAAAAAACAAGTTTAGCAGTTCAGTAAAATAAGTGATTTATTTCAGTAAAACAATTTATTGAAATCACTTAATATTATAGATGAAAACACTAGTTATTTCATGAACCAGATCAAATGAGTGATAAATTTTAGATAATATGAGACAAATCCCAACAGTGGTTAATCAGTTATTTTAATAGGTTCAGTAAAATAGGTGATAGATATCATCTAATATTGTGTATAAAAACATTAAAAGATTTGAAATATTTGATCAAATGAGTGACAAATTTTACCTAATATGAGATAAATCACAACTGTGGTTCATAGGCTATTTAGATAGGTTTGATCAAAAAAAGAATGAACCTATGAGTATATAGAATAAATCTAGTGTTTTCTTCGGAAGTTAAATTAATATTGTAAAATTACGTATTAACATATCAATAAAAAAAGTTACAAAAATAATACGAGTTTTATGTTATTGATCGTAATAATATCAGGGCCAATCATTCGAGGTAATTCCGTATGCGTATAAAAATATACTAGAAAATAAATTTTAGTATAGAATTAAATGAAGAACAGGATTTGAAATGATGTATTTTTCAGAAGATTCATGTTCCTGTTACAAAATGCATATTTGTTTCGAGTTTACGCAATCGATTATTAAAATAGAACTGATAATACACCTGGCAAATTTAGATAAAAATACCTGAGGAAAATTTGATTTTCGGATTAATCCAATCATAAATGGGAATAGAATGAGAAAAAGCACTCACCACTTTTGGTTACTTCTGTTAGACTCAATGAATAAGAACATAAAACTATTGTTGCACGGTCCGGTAAAACAACACAGTTGACAACACTCTACCGCCCGATGCACTAACGTTAACCATATCGTGACGTACGACGCAGCCTGAGAAATGAGAACACAGAGCACAAAGCAAGGTGGGGGGTGGTGGGTAGCTGGAGAATATCACCAGGCGGTCAATCTTTGGCGGCCTATCTCAAAGCACAAGTCAGTCGGCAATGACATTATAAAGAGCCGCCTTAAAGGGGAACAACTGCACACATAGAGAAATAATATAGAAGAAGCATATTCACTATAAGTGAAATGAAGACTATAAAAATGTGCAATATTTGAAGTTATGCCTCGCGACCCAGTAGATTTCCTGAGAATGATATTAGAAAAATGCAAGTTATAAAATTTGGCGGCGCCGGCGCGGCATTGATAATCTGGTCAATGCAATAGCCACTGTTGGCCTCTGATTTTTTATGAATGAATAATGAAAAATTGCAAATTCGATAAATATAGAGTGAATAACTCACCAAAACGACCTAAGATACCGTAAAACAGTTCTAATTGGAACCTGATCAACCATTATAATTATAAATATTAGCTCATCAAATAAATGTAATTATGACATCGCCGAAACATAATGCTTCTTCATATTCACATGTATTGTAAAAAAATATATTTACGTTAAAGAAAACAATATATTATACCTAACAGTTCAATTTGATTGATGCTTTTTCAGACCCCGGAATTTTTACAACCAATAATCTCATTCATAACGGAGAATTATGTAGATTACCTGTTTCAAAATGGAGAAACGCAACTGAAAATAATGTTTCTGAAAAAGCTTCTTGCTGTGGCGCGGAATAAATGAATGTATGTTTTTTAGGATTTGTGTCAACAATCTCAAAGGCCACGACGGTCGCAAAACTACAACAATAATGGAGTACTGACCCTAACTACGCAAGAAATGTTACTACGCGACATTGTTCCGAACTGTGTCAACCAAAAAATGAGTGTTAGAAAGAGATAAAAATAGGTAATTATCCATAATTCTCATTTTCGAGTTATAAGTGCATGCTGTATATCAACTTTTTAATAAACACATTTTTATACAAAAGTAAACCTTTGGGACTGCTATTAGTTTTTTTCTATAAACCTTATCTATTTCAGTAAGAAATATGAGGAACATCACTATTTAGTTTGAAAAAACAAGTTTAGCAATTCAGTAAAATAAGTGGATTAATGTTTTTATACACAATATTAGATGATATCTATCAAGTATTCTACTGAACCTATTAAAATAACTGATCAACCACTGTTTTGATTTGTCTCATATTATCTAAGATTTATCACTCATTTGATCTGGTTCATACAATAACTAGGGTTTTCATCTATCATATTAAGTGATTTGAATAACTTGTTTTACTGAGATAAAACACTTATTTTACTGGATTCTTAAACTTGTTTGTTCAAACTAAATAGTGATATTCCTCATATTTCTTACAGAAATAGGTGAGGTTTATAGACCAAACTAATAGTAGTGACAAAGGTTTAGTTTTGTATCATTTTGCGACCCTCGTGGCCTTGAGATTATTGACAAATCCTAAAAAACATACATGCATTTATTCCGCGCTACAGCAAGAAGCTTTTTCAGAAACATTATCTTGAGTTGCATTTCTCCATTTTGAAACAGCTAATCTGAATCCCTCTCCGTTATGTGAGACTACTCGTTGTAAAAATCCCGGGGTCTGAAAAAGCAGGAATTAAATTGAACTGAATAATTTAAATCTATACCTAGAATGTAACGCACGAGTTTGAAGTCGCTGTCTCCTCGCGACCCAGTACATTTCCTGAGAATGATATTAGAAAAACGCAAGTTATAAAATTTGGCGGCGCGGCATTGATAATCTGGTCAATGCAATAGCCACTGTTGGCCGCTGATTTTTTATGAATGAATAATGAAAAATTGCAAATTCGATAAATACAGAGTGAATAATAACTCACCAAAATGACCTAAGATACCGTAAAACAGTTCTAATTGGAACCTGACCGACCATTATAATTATATAGATTAGCTTATCAAATAAATGTAATTATGACATCGCCGAAACATAATACTTCTTCATATTCACATGTATTCTAAAAAAATATATTCACGTTAAAGAAAACAATATATTATACCTAACTACATAATTGATGAGTCCGATAACTAAATTTTTCTAGAGAACCTCAAGATTCTTAATGAAAGAGAAGAAAGGCACTTTGGTACTAACATTTAAAAGATTCAATACAAAATTCCGAGCATTTATAAAAAGACTCAAATTCAGGATACGGTAAATATCATGGCTAATCATTAAGCTGGAAAATAAATCATAAATTTTGGTCATTAAATATTGAATAATTTTGGAATTCAGCTAGCAAAAAATATTATATCAAATCAATCTAAGAACCAGTTTCATTAAAAAATTCTTCAAAATTTTAACAACATCCACTTAGTTTGGGGAGGAGACAGCGACTTCAAACTCGTGCGTTACATTCTAGGTATAGATTTAAATTATTCAGTACAATTTAATTCCTGCTTTTTCAGACCGCGGGATTTTTACAACGAATAGTCTCACATAACGGAGAGGGATTCAGATTAGCTGTTTCAAAATGGAGAAATGCAACTCAAGATAATGTTTCTGAAAAAGCTTCTTGCTGTAGCGCGGAATAAATGTATGTATGTTTTTTAGGATTTGTGAATAATCTCAAGGCCACGAGGGTCGCAAAATGATACAAAACTAAACCTTTGTCACTACTATTAGTTTGTTCTATAAACCTCACCTATTTCTGTAAGAAATATGAGGAATATCACTATTTAGTTTGAACAAACAAGTTTAAGAATCCAGTAAAATAAGTGTTTTATCTCAGTAAAACAAGTTATTCAAATCACTTAATATGATAGATGAAAACCCTAGTTATTGTATGAACCAGATCAAATGAGTGATAAATCTTAGATAATATGAGACAAATCAAAACAGTGGTTGATCAGTTATTTTAATAGGTTCAGTAGAATACTTGATAGATATCATCTAATATTGTGTACAAAACTAAACCTTTGTCACTAGTTTGGGGAGGAGACAGCGACTTCAAACTCGTGCGTTACATTCTAGGTATAGATTTAAATTATCCAGTACAATTTAATTCCTGCTTTTTCAGACCCCGGGATTTTTACAACGAATAGTCTCACATAACGGAGAGGGATTCAGATTAGCTGTTTCAAAATGGAGAAATGCAACTCAAGATAATGTTTCTGAAAAAGCTTCTTGCTGTAGCGCGGAATAAATGTATGTATGTTTTTTAGGATTTGTCAATAATCTCAAGGCCACGAGGGTCGGAAGATGATACAAAACTAAACCTTTGTCACTACTATTAGTTTGTTCTATAAACATCACCTATTTCTGTAAGAAATATGAGGAATATCACTATTTAGTTTGAACAAACAAGTTTAAGAATCCAGTAAAATAAGTGTTTTATTTCAGTAAAACAAGTTATTCAAATCACTTAATATGATAGATGAAAGCCCTAGTTATTGTATGAACCAGATCAAATGAGTGATAAATCTTAGATAATATGAAACAAATCAAAACAGTGGTTGATCAGTTATTTTAATAGGTTCAGTAGAATACGTGATAGATATCATCTAATATTGTGTATAAAAACATTAAAATAGAATGAGAAAAAGCACTCACCAATTTTGGTTACTTCTGTTAGACTCAATGAATAAGAACATAAAACTATTGTTGCACGGTCCGGTAAAACAACACAGTTGACAACACTCTACCGCCCGATATACTAACGTTAACCATATCGTGAAGTACGACGCAGCCTGGGAAATGAGAACACAGAGCACAAAGCAAGGTAGCGGAGGGATTAGCTGGAGAATATCGCCAGGCGGTCAATCTTTGGCGGAGTTTCTCAAGCACATGTCAGTCGGCAATGACATTATAAAGAGCCGCCATAAAGGGGAAAAACTGCAGACATAGAGAAATGAAATAGAAGGAGCATATTCACTTTCACTATAAGTGAAATGAAGACTATAAAAATGTGCAATATTTGAAGTTATGCCTCGCGACCCAGTAGATTTCCTGAGAATGATATTAGAAAAATGCAAGTTATAAAATTTGGCGGCGCCGGCGCGGCATTGATAATCTGGTCAATGCAATAGCTACTGTTGGCCACTGATTTTTTACGAATGAATAATGAAAAATTGCAAATTCGATAAATATAGAGGGAATAACTCACCAAAACGACCTAAGATACCGTAAAACAGTTCTAATTGGAACCTGATCAACCATTATAATTATATATATTAGCTCATCAAATAAATGTAATTATGACATCGCCGAAACATAATGCTTCTTCATATTCACATGTATTGTAAGAAAATATATTTACGTTAAAGAAAACAATATATTATACCTAACAGTTCAATTTGATTGATGCTTTTTCAGACCCCGGAATTTTTACAACCAATAATCTCATTCATAACGGAGAATTATGTAGATTACCTGTTTCAAAATGGAGAAACGCAACTGAAAATAATGTTTCTGAAAAAGCTTCTTGCTGTGGCGCGGAATAAATGAATGTATGTTTTTTAGGATTTGTGTCAACAATCTCAAAGGCCACGACGGTCGCAAAACTGCAACAATAATGGAGTACTGACCCTAACTACGCAAGAAATGTTACTACGCGACATTGTTCCGAACTGTGTCAACCAAAAAATGAGTGTTAGAAAGAGATGAAAATAGGTAATTATCCATAATTCTCATTTTCGAGTTATAAGTGCATGCTGTATATCAACTTTTTAATAAACACATTTTTATACAAAAGTAAACCTTTGGGACTGCTATTAGTTTTTTTCTATAAACCTTATCTATTTCAGTAAGAAATATGAGGAACATCACTATTTAGTTTGAAAAAACAAGTTTAGCAATTCAGTAAAATAAGTGGATTAATGTTTTTATACACAATATTAGATGATATCTATCACGTATTCTACTGAACCTATTAAAATAACAGATCAACCACTGTTTTGATTTGTCTCATATTATCTAAAATTTATCACTCATTTGATCTGGTTCATACAATAACTAGGGTTTTCATCTATCATATTAAGTGATTTGAATAAATTGTTTTACTGAAATAAAATACTTATTTTGCTGGATTCTTAAACTTGTTTTTTCAAACTAAATAGTGATATTCCTCATATTTCTTACAGAAATAGGTGGAGTTTATAGAACAAACTAATAGTAGTGACAGAGGTTTAGTTTTGTATCATTTTGCGACCCTCGTGGCCTTGAGATTATTGACAAATCCTGAAAAACATAAATACATTTATTCCGCGCTACAGCAAGAAGCTTTTTCAGAAACATTATCTTGAGTTGCATTTCTCCATTTTGAAACAGCTAATCTGAATCCCTCTCCGTTATGTGAGACTATTCGTTGTAAAAATCCCGGGGTCTGAAAAAGCAGGAATTAAATTGAACTGAATAATTTAAATCTATACCTAGAATGTAACGCACGAGTTTGAAGTCGCTGTCTCCTCGCGACCCAGTACATTTCCTGAGAATGATATTAGAAAAACGCAAGTTATGAAATTTGGCGGCGCGGCATTGATAATCTGGTCAATGCAATAGCCACTGTTGGCCGCTGATTTTTTATGAATGAATAATGAAAAATTGCAAATTCGATAAATACAGAGTGAATAATAACTCACCAAAATGACCTAAGATACCGTAAAACAGTTCTAATTGGAACCTGACCGACCATTATAATTATATAGATTAGCTCATCAAATAAATGTAATTATGACATGGCCGAAACATAATACTTCTTCATATTCACATGTATTCTAAAAAAATATATTCACGTTAAAGAAAACAATATATTATACCTAACTACATAATTGATGAGTCGGATAACTTAATTTTTCTAGAGAACCTCAAGATTCTTAATGAAAGAGAAGAAAGGCACTTTGGTACTAACATTTAAAAGATTCAATACAAAATTCCGAGCATTTATAAAGAGACTCAAATTCAGGATACGGTAAATATCATGGCTAATCATTAAGCTGGAAAATAAATCATAAATTTTGGTCATTAAATATTGAATACTTTTGGAATTCAGCTCGCAAAAAATATTATATCAAATCAATCTAAGAACCAGTTTCATTAAAAAATTCTTCAAAATTTTAACAACATACACTTAGTTTGGGGAGGAGACAGCGACTTCAAACTCGTGCGTTACATTCTAGGTATAGATTTAAATTATTCAGTACAATTTAATTCCTGCTTTTTCAGACCCCGGGATTTTTACAACGAATAGTTTCACATAACGGAGAGGGATTCAGATTAGCTGTTTCAAAATGGAGAAATGCAACTCAAGATAATGTTTCTGAAAAAGCTTCTTGCTGTAGCGCGGAATAAATGTATGTATGTTTTTTAGGATTTGTCAATAATCTCAAGGCCACGAGGGTCGGAAGATGATACAAAACTAAACCTTTGTCACTACTATTAGTTTGTTCTATAAACATCACCTATTTCTGTAAGAAATATGAGGAATATCACTATTTAGTTTGAACAAACAAGTTTAAGAATACAGTAAAATAAGTGTTTTATTTCAGTAAAACAAGTTATTCAAATCACTTAATATGATAGATGAAAACCCTAGTTATTGTATGAACCAGATCAAATGAGTGATAAATCTTAGATAATATGAGACAAATCAAAACAGTGGTTGATCAGTTATTTTAATAGGTTCAGTAGAATACGTGATAGATATCATCTAATATTGTGTATAAAAACATTAAAATAGAATGAGAAAAAGCACTCACCACTTTTGGTTACTTCTGTTAGACTCAATGAATAAGAACATAAAACTATTGTTGCACGGTCCGGTAAAACAACACAGTTGACAACACTCTGCCGCCCGATATACTAACGTTAACCATATCGTGAAGTACGACGCAGCCTGAGAAATGAGAACACAGAGCACAAAGCAAGGTAGCGGAAGGGGTAGCTGGAGAATATCGCCAGGCGGTCAATCTTTGGCGGCCTATCTCAAGCACATGTCAGTCGGCAATGACATTATAAAGAGCCGCCATAAAGGGGAAAAACTGCAGACATAGAGAAATGAAATAGAAGGAGCATATTCACTTTCACTATAAGTGAAATGAAGACTATAAAAATGTGCAATATTTGAAGTTATGCCTCGCGACCCAGTAGATTTCCTGAGAATGATATTAGAAAAATGCAAGTTATAAAATTTGGCGGCGCCGGCGCGGCATTGATAATCTGGTCAATGCAATAGCCACTGTTGGCCACTGATTTTTTATGAATGAATAATGAAAAATTGCAAAATTCGATAAATATAGAGTGAATAACTCACCAAAACGACTTAAGATACCGTAAAACAGTTCTAATTGGAACCTGATCAACCATTATAATTATATATATTAGCTCATCAAATAAATGTAATTATGACATCGCCGAAACATAATGCTTCTTCATATTCACATGTATTGTAAGAAAATATATTTACGTTAAAGAAAACAATATATTATACCTAACAGTTCAATTTGATTGATGCTTTTTCAGACCCCGGAATTTTTACAACCAATAATCTCATTCATAACGGAGAATTATGTAGATTACCTGTTTCAAAATGGAGAAACGCAACTGAAAATAATGTTTCTGAAAAAGCTTCTTGCTGTGGCGCGGAATAAATGAATGTATGTTTTTTAGGATTTGTGTCAACAATCTCAAAGGCCACGACGGTCGCAAAACTGCAACAATAATGGAGTACTGACCCTAACTACGCAAGAAATGTTACTACGCGACATTGTTCCGAACTGTGTCAACCAAAAAATGAGTGTTAGAAAGAGATGAAAATAGGTAATTATCCATAATTCTCATTTTCGAGTTATAAGTGCATGCTGTATATCAACTTTTTAATAAACACATTTTTATACAAAAGTAAACCTTTGGGACTGCTATTAGTTTTTTTCTATAAACCTTATCTATTTCAGTAAGAAATATGAGGAACATCACTATTTAGTTTGAAAAAACAAGTTTAGCAATTCAGTAAAATGAGTGGATTAATGTTTTTATACACAATATTAGATGATATCTATCACGTATTCTACTGAACCTATTAAAATAACTGATCAACCACTATTTTGATTTGTCTCATATTATCTAAAATTTATCACTCATTTGATCTGGTTCATACAATAACTAGGGTTTTCATCTATCATATTAAGTGATTTGAATAAAATGTTTTACTGAAATAAAACACTTATTTTGCTGGATTCTTAAACTTGTTTTTTCAAACTAAATAGTGATATTCCTCATATTTCTTACAGAAATAGGTGGAGTTTATAGAACAAACTAATAGTAGTGAAAGAGGTTTAGTTTTGTATCATTTTGCGACCCTCGTGGCCTTGAGATTATTGACAAATCCTAAAAAACATAAATACATTTATTCCGCGCTACAGCAAGAAAGCTTTTTCAGAAACATTATCTTGAGTTGCATTTCTCCATTTTGAAACAGCTAATCTGAATTCCTCTCCGTTATGTGAGACTATTCGTTTTAAAAATCCCGGGGTCTGAAAAAGCAGGAATTAAATTGAACTGAATAATTTAAATCTATACCTAGAATGTAACGCACGAGTTTGGAGTCGCTGTCTCCTCGCGACCCAGTACATTTCCTGAGAATGATATTAGAAAAACGCAAGTTATGAAATTTGGCGGCGCGGCATTGATAATCTGGTCAATGCAATAGCCACTGTTGGCCGCTGATTTTTTATGAATGAATAATGAAAAATTGCAAATTCGATAAATACAGAGTGAATAATAACTCACCAAAATGACCTAAGATACCGTAAAACAGTTCTAATTGGAACCTGACCGACCATTATAATTATATAGATTAGCTCATCAAATAAATGTAATTATGACATCGCCGAAACATAATACTTCTTCATATTCACATGTATTCTAAGAAAATATATTCACGTTAAAGAAAACAATATATTATACCTAACTACATAATTGATGAGTCCGATAACTTAATTTTTCTAGAGAACCTCAAGATTCTTAATGAAAGAGAAGAAAGGCACTTTGGTACTAACATTTAAAAGATTCAATACAAAATTCCGAGCATTTATAAAGAGACTCAAATTCAGGATACGGTAAATATCATGGCTAATCATTAAGCTGGAAAATAAATCATAAATTTTGGTCATTAAATATTGAATACTTTTGGAATTCAGCTCGCAAAAAATATTATATCAAATCAATCTAAGAACCAGTTTCATTAAAAAATTCTTCAAAATTTTAACAACATACACTTAGTTTGGGGAGGAGACAGCGACTTCAAACTCGTGCGTTACATTCTAGGTATAGATTTAAATTATTCAGTACAATTTAATTCCTGCTTTTTCAGACCCCGGGATTTTTACAACGAATAGTCTCACATAACGGAGAGGGATTCAGATTAGCTGTTTCAAAATGGAGAAATGCAACTCAAGATAATGTTTCTGAAAAAGCTTCTTGCTGTAGCACGGAATAAATGTATGTATGTTTTTTAGGATTTGTCAATAATCTCAAGGCCACGAGGGTCGCAAAATGATACAAAACTAAACCTTTGTCACTACTATTAGTTTGTTCTATAAACCTCACCTATTTCTGTAAGAAATATGAGGAATATCACTATTTAGTTTGAACAAACAAGTTTAAGAATCCAGTAAAATAAGTGTTTTATTTCAGTAAAACAAGTTATTCAAATCACTTAATATGATAGATGAAAACCCTAGTTATTGTATGAACCAGATCAAATGAGTGATAAATCTTAGATAATATGAGACAAATCAAAACAGTGGTTGATCAGTTATTTTAATAGGTTCAGTAGAATACGTGATAGATATCATCTAATATTGTGTATAAAAACATTAAAATAGAATGAGAAAAAGCATTCACCACTTTTGGTTACTTCTGTTAGACTCAATGAATAAGAACATAAAACTATTGTTGCACGGTCCGGTAAAACAACACAGTTGACAACACTCTGCCGCCCGATATACTAACGTTAACCATATCGTGAAGTACGACGCAGCCTGAGAAATGAGAACACAGAGCACAAAGCAAGGTAGCGGAGGGGGTAGCTGGAGAATATCGCCAGGCGGTCAATCTTTGGCGGCCTTTCTCAAGCAGATGCCAGTCGGCAATGACATTATAAAGAGCCGCCATAAAGGGGAAAAACTGCAGACATAGAGAAATGAAATAGAAGGAGCATATTCACTTTCACTATAAGTGAAATGAAGACTATAGAATGTGCAATATTTCAAGTTATGACTCGCGACCCAGTACATTTCCTGAGAATGATATTAGAAAAATGCAAGTTATAAAATTTGGCGGCGCCGGCGCGGCATTGATAATCTGGTCAATGCAATAGCCACTGTTGGCCACTGATTTTTTATGAATGAATAATGAAAAATTGCAAATTCGATAAATATAGAGTGAATAACTCACCAAAACGACCTAAGATACCGTAAAACAGTTCTAATTGGAACCTGATCAACCATTATAATTATATATATTAGCTCATCAAATAAATGTAATAATGACATCGCCGTAACATAATGCTTCTTTATATTAACATGTATTGTAAAAAAATATATTAACGTTAAAGAAAACAATATATTATACCTAACAGTTCAATTTGATTGATGCTTTTTCAGACGCCGGAATTTTTACAACCAATAATCTCATCCATAACGGAGAATTATGTAGATAACCTGTTTCAAAATGGAGAAACAAAACTGAAAATAATGTTCCTGAAAAAGCTTGTATGTATATTTTTTAGGATTTGTCAACAATCTCAAAGGCCACGACGGTCGCAAAACTTCAACAATAATGGAGTACTGACCCTAACTACGCAAGAAATGTTACTACGCGACATTGTACCGAACTGTGGCAACCATTGACAACACTCTAACGCCCGATATACTATCGTTAACCATATCGTGACGTACGACGCAGCCTGAGAAATGAGAACACAGAGCACACAGCAAGGAGGGGGGGGGGGGTAGCTGGAGGATATTGCCAGGCGGTCAATCTTTGGCTGCCTGTCTCAAGCACAAGTCAATTTAGTTTTTCTCACAATTTTGATTATTTTTATACCAATTAATTTTATAAATAAACATATTTTTAATTTCAATGATAATTATAATTTCAATCTATCTATAAGAAAATTTTATAATATACCTTCAAGATTAATTGAAATTATAATTATTTATTACTTATTATTTACTATAATTGCAATTGTAAAAACTTGCGAATTAAATGAAGGAACACAAATTTTAATGAAAATACCTTTACGAAAAACTTCTCCCTTATTAAAAATGCAGTAATTAATCATCAAATATTTAACTTCATGAAATTTTGGATCTTCACTAGGAATTTGTTTAATAATTCAAATTATTACAGGATTATTTTCAGCAATACATTATTGTCCTAGCAATACATTATTGTCCTAACAGCTTTTCATATTTCACGAGATATTAATTATGGTTGACTAATTCAAATTTTATTTTTTTATCGCATAGAGGAGGGGAAATCTTGCATAGACGCCTCGGGTGCCTTCGAATTCCAACTTTACCTTTTTAGTTGTCGAAAATAAAATCAATTGAATTAAATTGACTCATGAAATTTTTGTTCATACCACTAAAACATATCTGAGACACTCGTGTTCGTAGTATGGATATAATATTTCAGTAAAATATTCAAGTAGAATGAGTCATGAGTACCTACTACCTACCCGCAAAATACATTTTAGTATTGAAACAAATGACAAAAACGAAGCGCCTACCAAATGGAAGTATTTTTCAGAAGATTCCTTAAGCAAAATGTATTACATTCTACAATTTAACGGGTGAAACGATTATCTAATATAGTATTGGCCTGTACAACAAGGTGTGAAGTGGATATATAAATTTGTTAAAACGTCTAAAATATTTCAGATAATCATCAAATGATCATCATCAAATTGAAACTTCCCATAACAGAAAGTTAAGCTCGATTATACAAAGTTGGCATGAATAAAATATAATTTAGTTTACATCCTAAGTAAGGTAATTCCCAGAATATATAAATTCTAAATCTAAAATCATATGGTTTCATCACTTCACTACTAGATTGCATTAATTCCTCATAATTGCATGAATATCAAACATTCAAAACCTATCGTATTATTAATAATAAGTTTTTCAATATTTTTTTTCCAATTCGTTAACTAAAGTTATATATTTCTCACCATTAGAATAACTAATTTGTAGCTTCCTAAATTTCAATTGGTCAACATGCATATCATATAAATCGACAAAAGGAAATTTTACATATAAACTTAATCATAAAAGAATGATGCCACATGGTTATAATTTTATATATTGAATGTGAGTAAAAATGAAAAATTATTATTAACAGTTTATTAATCAAACTTTGGAATGAAAATAATTTCACAACTGTTTTAACAAATTTTGATACATTTTTCTTAATCACAGCTATACTTTATAAATACCTGATGAGGTGTACTAATTGACCTCGAAACGTGTTAGTACGAATCTACACAAAAACAAATGGATCGTGAGTATTAAACATTGATATCAATAACAACATTTTGAGAAGAGCACTTGTTAAAGAAGAAATAAGGACAGCATACCAAATATTAAATATTTTAGACTGTAAACTATTATCAGTTCCAAATGGTTCGAGAACTATGAACTTTCGATCGAATTAATGAATTTTTAAATAATATACATGCAACAAAGGACTATCTACGATATGTACAATACAAAAAAATAAATAAAAAGATAAAGATTCTTAAGGTAAGATCAAATTTAAATTACAAGCACTAACAATAATAATCCAATAACTAAACATAATTTTTATGAACCTTTAGTAATTTTCTCTACGACAGAGAAAATGATCAAAAAAGTATAAACTTCCTTGAGTTAACTATGAAAATAGAGGATAACAAAATAGATTTCAATATTTATAGGAAACATGCTCATACTTGCATAACAATAAACAAAGATTCACACCATCCAATACAACATACCTACAATAGCTAGTTTTCATAATTACATCAATAGATTGTTGAAAACTCCATTAGCAACAAAAAATTCAGAAATAGAATTATAATGTCAAAGCAACAAAAAATTCAGAAATAGAATTATAATGTCAAATGAATCGATTCAACAAAAACATAATACATAAAATGTTACATAGAAAACAAAATGAAATTTATCAAAATTCATTATGTAATTCTTATCAAAAGAATATTCAAGTTTCCCAAGCATTATTGAATATAAATTTAAATAATACACTACCTTTTAAAGCTTGAAATTTCGTAATAACAGTAATAAAATTCCTAATGTTCTGAAACCAATAGCAAGGATATCATATAGATGTTCAAATAGAAAATTAATTGAAATGGAATATACCAATCAACATGTGGATTCTTGTCATGCTGAAGGGAGAACATATACAAATTTTAAAACTCGCTTGAAAGAACATACACGTTGCATGAATCTCAAAACAGGCTTTTCTCAATTAGCTAAGAATCTTTAAGAAAATAATCATAAATTTAATCCTGAAGCATATTTCTAAATTTTAAATAGGTACAGTTACCAAAGGATTATACCTTACAGGTTAAAACTTTTAGAAATACATAAATCTTTTAAACATAAATATTTCAAACAAATCGCTTTGAATTATATATAACCCAATTTTTTCAGCAATAATCTGATTTAAAGTTTTGACAATATTCAGTATTAATAACTATTTCATTTTACAGGAAACTATATTCTACTGAAAGTTCAAAGTTCTCTCTACTAAATTCATATGGTTTCATCACTTTACCACTAGATGACATTCCTTATGATCGCATAAATATCAAACATTCAAATTATATCTATTTTTTGTAAGAAGTTATTTAATATTTTTTTAAACCAATTTGTTATCTAAAATTACACATTTCGCACATATTAGAAAAACCACTTTGTAGCTTCCTGAATTCCAACAGCTCAACACGTACATCATATGAATAAAAAAAAAGAAATTTTAAATATAAACTTAACCATCTATGAATGGAGCCATATGGTTATAATTTTATATATTGAATATAAGTCAAAATTAACAATTTATAATATTATTGATTAAAAAACAATTTATTAATCAAACTTTGAAATGAAAATATTATTAAAACTGTTTTAACAAATTTTGAAACAATTTTCTCTATCATAGCCATTCTTTATATATACCTGAGGATTAGGTGTAATAATTGACATTAAACTTGGTAGTACGAATTTACACAAAAATTGTCGAATCCATAATTTAATAGTACCAGATAAATATATTTAAGTATTGAATTCCTTCATTGCTGGACGAAAACAATGAACAGTCAAAAGAATGTATTCAGAAGATTCATTCAGGTTATAAATTGTATGATATGTACTTCATATTGTCCGATAAATACATTATTTTTCGGATAGCGATAATGTTAAAGAAATTGTTATTACTCAAACAAACACCCAAACACGATTTACGAAATGATCAAATCAATGTACGATTTCCTAATCTACTTTCGACGATCTCAGTTACTCTACAATTACTAGGATGAATATCAAACTGTTAAACAAATATTTTAATCAGTCAATTATACCTACAGTATCACGAAATAAAAACATTAATTTACAAAAATGAATGAATGAAATGGGAGGGCGGTAGATGGAGAATATTGGACAAGTCAGGGGACGTTTCGTCGGCAATAACTTTATGACCAGCCGCTATAAAGGCGAACCACTGCAGGCATTGAGAAATAATCTAGAATAAGCATATTCGCTGAAGTGGAATGACGACTAAAATATGCAATATTTACGAGTTATGAGCCGTCACCCAGTACATTTAGAGTATGACGATATAAAATTTGCCCGCTCGGCATTGATAATCTGAATAGTCCATGGAATAGCCACTTTTGGCCACTGATTTATTAAGTATAAATAATGAAATATTCCAAATTCGAATAATGAAAATGACCTAGGATATGGAAATACATAATTCTAATTGGAACCTGACCTATAATTATTATATTATAATTATATTTATTAGCCCATCAAATTGATGTAATTACGAAACATGATATTTCATTTTCTCATGTATGTTTGTAAAAAATATGTTTTAGGTAAATAACCTAACTATATAATTAATGAGTCCGATAACTATATTAAATAATTGAGAATAGCTTTACAAATATGTAATTCCATGACGAGATGAATAAAATTTGGAATAGAAAATTATTTACAGATAATTTTGAATCTCTTCAAATTTGAGACACTTGCCTTCCGCAATTACCTGTATATCAGCTTCCATATTCGAAGCAGAGTGGAATGGAATTAAATTAAAATGCTTCCATAAATATTTAAGCAATTACATTAGATGAGGACTGAGAGTTAAAGACCCGTGTTTCGTTTCACATTGCTTGATGAAGCAACGTTTGTTTCCCGATTTTGGAATATATTTTTACTTCTTATACTATATCTAGTAAGTATAAGGGAAGTACAAAACATTGGGATCAATGCAAAAAAAATTCCAGAATTTAGGGCATATATCCATATACTCCGGAGTATAATGGAATGTGGTTATAATAGTGTCAATAATTTTGATACTTCATGTGACAGCAGGTGTCAGTGTAAGAGATAGATATGTATACATTGTGTGCTATGAATAGAATTTCAATATGAAATAGAGCACTGTTATGATTCAACTTCCTAGATTTATGGGTAGTTTCAAAATTATTTGCAATATATACTCAACAAAAGTTAGGGAGGTCAGTGATAAATTATTGATCATAGATTTTCTTATGTCAAGTCGCACTGCACATTCAATAGTACATATTATGCCAATGCGATATACGGATTTTCGTACTCAGTCTAACCTCTAGACGTATCTTCAGAATTACAAGTAAAATTATTTTGTATTTTTGGTAGAATGTTTTTAACAAACAAGATTGAAATATTTCCAATATTATAACGCTTCCGAATATATCGTTAAAAGTTGATATCAACTTGGATAATTTGAACAGAACATTCCAACCATTTAACATCATTGATCCCTTCGTTGAATTTATGAGCTAGTTAGACTATGAATCGATTCACAACTGAATTTGAGTTATTGCAATCTAAAAAAATAGATAGCAAGCATTTGCAGGGTCTTTCATACTCTATTGTGCGATTATCTCGAAAACTAATTTACAGAAGTTTGCTTTTCTGACAACTAACTAAATTTTCCTTAGTTGAAAAAAAAAAGTGTGAGAATGTCATGAAAGTCACAAATTTTAAACTTCATTTTTCAGAGAAAATTCAGATTCTTATTGAAAAAGATGAAAAGCACGTAAGCACTAAAATTTATAAGATTCAATACAAAATTTCGAGCATCTATATAAAAACACTCAAATTTAAGATACGGTAAATATCAGGGCTTATCATTTAACTGGAAAACAAATCATAAATTTTTGTCATTGAATACTGAATGTTTTTTTTTTGTTTTCAAATTTATAGATATGGGACATGGGAAGAAAAGGGAAGGACATTGTTCCGAACTGTGTCAACCAAAATAAATGTTCGAAAGAGATGAAAATAAGTAATTATCCATTATTTTCATTTTTGAGTTAATGTGCATGCTGTATATTAACTTTTTAATAAACATTTTTGTACAAAAATGCACCTTTGTCAGTACTATCAGTTTTTTTCTATAAGTTTCATCCATTTCTGTAAGAAATATGAAAAATATCACTATTTAGTTTGAAAAAACAAGTTTAGCGATTCAGTAAAATAAGCGACAGATTTCAATAAAGATATTTGATAAGAATAATCAAATTATTTACTAACTTTTTTGACAGTTGCAGTCAAAGTGATTCATTTCAGTTAAACAATTTATGGAAAACACTCAATATATTATAGATGAAAACACTAGTTATTTTATGAACCGGTTCAAATGACAACAGTGGTTAATCAGTTATTTTAATAGGTTCAGTAAAATAGGTGATAGATATCATCTAATAATGTGTATAAAAACATTAAAGATTTGAAAAATCTGATCAAATAAGAGAAAAATTTTACATGATATAAGATAAATAACAAATGTTTGATCAAGAAAAGAATGAACCTAAATTTATAAAGACTCAAATTTAAGATACGGTAAATATCAGGGCTTATCATTTAGCTTGAAAATAAATCATAAATTTTGTCAATGAATATTGAATAATTTTGGAATTGTGCTCGCAAAAAATATTATATCAGATCAATCTAAAAACCAGTTTTATGAAAAATTCTTCAAAATTTTGACAACATCCACTTAGTTTGAGAAGGAGACAGCAACTTCAAACTCGGGCATTATAGTCTAGGTATAGATTTAAACTATTCAGTTCAATTTGATTCATGCCTTTTCAGACCCCGGAATTTTTACAACGCATAGTCTCACATTCATAATGGAGAGAAATTTAGATTACCTGTTTCGAAATGGAGAAACGCAACTCAAAATAATGTTTCCAGAAAAGCTTCTTGCTGTGACGCGGAATAAATGTATGTATGTTTTTTAGGATTTGTCAACAATCTCAAAGGCCACGACGGTCGCAAAACTATACAAAACTGCAACAATAATGGAGTAGTGACCCTAATGACGCGAGAAATGTTACGACGTTGTTCTGATTTGAGTCAACCAAAATAATGTTAGAAAGAGATATAAATAGGTAATTATTCATAATTCTAATATATATATATAAATATACTAGAAAATAGATTTTAGTATAGAATTAAATGAAGAACTGGATTTGAAATGATGTATTTTTCAGAAGATTCATGTTCCTGTCACAAAATGCATATTTGTTTCGAGTTTACGCAATCGATTATTAAAATAGAACTGATAATACACCTGGCAAATTTAGATAAAAATACCTGAGGAAAATTTGATTTTCGGATTGATCCGATCATAAATGGGAATAGAATGAGAAAAAGAACTCACCACTTTTGGTTACTTCTGTTAAACTCAATGAATAAGAACATAAAACTATTGTTGCACGGTCCGGTAAAACAACACAGTTGACAACACTCTACCGCCCGATATACTAACGTTAACCATATCGTGACGTACGACGCAGCCTGAGAAATGAGAACACAGAGCACAAAGCAAGGAAGGGGGGTAGCTGTAGAATATCACCAGGCGGTCAATCTTTGGCGGCCTATCTCAAGCACAAGTCAGTCGGCAATGACATTATAAAGAGCCGCCATAAAGGGGAACAACAGCAGACATAGAGAAATAATATAGAAGAAGCATATTCACTATAAGTGAAATGAAGACTATGAAATGTGCAATATTTCAAGTTATGCCTCGCGACCCAGTACATTTCCTGAGAATGATATTAGAAAAATGCAAGTTAGAAAATGCGAGTTATAAACAGTAGCCACTGTTGGCCACTGATGTTTTATGAATGAATAACGAAAAATTGAAAATTTGATGAATATTGAGTGAATTGAGTAACTCACCAAAATGACCTAAGATACCGTAAAACAGTTCTAATTGGAACCTGACCGACCATTGTAATTATATATATTAACTCATCAAATAAATGTAATTATGACATCGCCGAAACATAATACTTCTTCATATTCACATGTATTGTAAAAAAATATATTTACGTTAAAGAAAACAATATATTATACCTAACTACATAATTGATGAGTCCGATAACTTCATTTTTTTAGAGAACCTTCAGATTCTTATTGAAAGAGAAGAGAAGCACTTTAGTACTAACATTTAAAAGATTTAATACAAAATTTCGAGCATTTATAAAGAGACTCAAATTTAAGATACGGTAAATATCATGCCTAATCATTAAGCTGGAAAATAAATCATAAATTTTGATCATTAAATATTGATTAATTTTGGAATTATGCTCGCGAAAAATATTATATCAAATCAATCTAAAAACCAGTTTTATACAAAATTCTTCAAAATATTGACAACATCCACTCAATTTGGGAAGCAGACAGCGACTTCAAACTCGTGCGTTATAGTCTAGGTATAGATTTAAATTATTCAGTTCAATTTGATTCATGCTTTTTCAGACCCCGGAATTTTTTCAACGAATAGTCTCACATTCATAACGGAGAGGGATTTAGATTACCTGTTTCAGAATGGAGAAACGCAACTCAAAATAATGCGTCTGAAAATTATACAAAGCTGCAAAAATAATGGAGTACTGGCCATAATTACGCAAGAAATGTTACTACGCGACATTGTTTCGAACTGTGTCAACCAAAAAAAATGTTCGGAAGAGAATAAGTAATTATCCATAATTTTCATTTTAGTTATATGTGCATACTGTATATTAATTTTTTAATAAACACATTTTTATACAAAAATAAACCTTTGTCAGTACTATTCGTTTTTTCTGTAAACCTAAATCTATTTCAGTAAGAAATAAATCATATCACTATTTAGTTTGAAAAAACAAGTTTAGCAGTTCAGTAAAATAAGTGATTTATTTCAGTAAAACAATTTATTGAAATCACTTAATATTATAGATGAAAACACTGTTACAAAATGCATATTTGTTTCGAGTTTACGCAATCGATTATTAAAATAGAACTGATAATACACCTGGCAAATTTAGATAAAAATACCTGAGGAAAATTTGATTTTCGGATTAATCCAATCATAAATGGGAATAGAATGAGAAAAAGCACTCACCACTTTTGGTTACTTCTGTTAGACTCAATGAATAAGAACATAAAACTATTGTTGCACGGTCCGGTAAAACAACACAGTTGACAACACTCTACCGCCCGATGCACTAACGTTAACCATATCGTGACGTACGACGCAGCCTGAGAAATGAGAACACAGAGCACAAAGCAAGGTGGGGGGTGGTGGGTAGCTGGAGAATATCACCAGGCGGTCAATCTTTGGCGGCCTATCTCAAAGCACAAGTCAGTCGGCAATGACATTATAAAGAGCCGCCTTAAAGGGGAACAACTGCACACATAGAGAAATAATATAGAAGAAGCATATTCACTATAAGTGAAATGAAGACTATAAAAATGTGCAATATTTGAAGTTATGCCTCGCGACCCAGTAGATTTCCTGAGAATGATATTAGAAAAATGCAAGTTATAAAATTTGGCGGCGCCGGCGCGGCATTGATAATCTGGTCAATGCAATAGCCACTGTTGGCCACTGATTTTTTATGAATGAATAATGAAAAATTGCAAATTCGATAAATATAGAGTGAATAACTCACCAAAACGACCTAAGATACCGTAAAACAGTTCTAATTGGAACCTGATCAACCATTATAATTATAAATATTAGCTCATCAAATAAATGTAATTATGACATCGCCGAAACATAATGCTTCTTCATATTCACATGTATTGTAAAAAAATATATTTACGTTAAAGAAAACAATATATTATACCTAACAGTTCAATTTGATTGATGCTTTTTCAGACCCCGGAATTTTTACAACCAATAATCTCATTCATAACGGAGAATTATGTAGATTACCTGTTTCAAAATGGAGAAACGCAACTGAAAATAATGTTTCTGAAAAAGCTTCTTGCTGTGGCGCGGAATAAATGAATGTATGTTTTTTAGGATTTGTGTCAACAATCTCAAAGGCCACGACGGTCGCAAAACTACAACAATAATGGAGTACTGACCCTAACTACGCAAGAAATGTTACTACGCGACATTGTTCCGAACTGTGTCAACCAAAAAATGAGTGTTAGAAAGAGATAAAAATAGGTAATTATCCATAATTCTCATTTTCGAGTTATAAGTGCATGCTGTATATCAACTTTTTAATAAACACATTTTCATACAAAAGTAAACCTTTGGGACTGCTATTAGTTTTTTTCTATAAACCTTATCTATTTCAGTAAGAAATATGAGGAACATCACTATTTAGTTTGAAAAAACAAGTTTAGCAATTCAGTAAAATAAGTGGATTAATGTTTTTATACACAATATTAGATGATATCTATCAAGTATTCTACTGAACCTATTAAAATAACTGATCAACCACTGTTTTGATTTGTCTCATATTATCTAAGATTTATCACTCATTTGATCTGGTTCATACAATAACTAGGGTTTTCATCTATCATATTAAGTGATTTGAATAACTTGTTTTACTGAGATAAAACACTTATTTTACTGGATTCTTAAACTTGTTTGTTCAAACTAAATAGTGATATTCCTCATATTTCTTACAGAAATAGGTGAGGTTTATAGACCAAACTAATAGTAGTGACAAAGGTTTAGTTTTGTATCATTTTGCGACCCTCGTGGCCTTGAGATTATTGACAAATCCTAAAAAACATACATGCATTTATTCCGCGCTACAGCAAGAAGCTTTTTCAGAAACATTATCTTGAGTTGCATTTCTCCATTTTGAAACAGCTAATCTGAATCCCTCTCCGTTATGTGAGACTACTCGTTGTAAAAATCCCGGGGTCTGAAGAAGCAGGAATTAAATTGAACTGAATAATTTAAATCTATACCTAGAATGTAACGCACGAGTTTGAAGTCGCTGTCTCCTCGCGACCCAGTACATTTCCTGAGAATGATATTAGAAAAACGCAAGTTATAAAATTTGGCGGCGCGGCATTGATAATCTGGTCAATGCAATAGCCACTGTTGGCCGCTGATTTTTTATGAATGAATAATGAAAAATTGCAAATTCGATAAATACAGAGTGAATAATAACTCACCAAAATGACCTAAGATACCGTAAAACAGTTCTAATTGGAACCTGACCGACCATTATAATTATATAGATTAGCTTATCAAATAAATGTAATTATGACATCGCCGAAACATAATACTTCTTCATATTCACATGTATTCTAAAAAAATATATTCACGTTAAAGAAAACAATATATTATACCTAACTACATAATTGATGAGTCCGATAACTAAATTTTTCTAGAGAACCTCAAGATTCTTAATGAAAGAGAAGAAAGGCACTTTGGTACTAACATTTAAAAGATTCAATACAAAATTCCGAGCATTTATAAAAAGACTCAAATTCAGGATACGGTAAATATCATGGCTGATCATTAAGCTGGAAAATAAATCATAAATTTTGGTCATTAAATATTGAATAATTTTGGAATTCAGCTAGCAAAAAATATTATATCAAATCAATCTAAGAACCAGTTTCATTAAAAAATTCTTCAAAATTTTAACAACATCCACTTAGTTTGGGGAGGAGACAGCGACTTCAAACTCGTGCGTTACATTCTAGGTATAGATTTAAATTATTCAGTACAATTTAATTCCTGCTTTTTCAGACCCCGGGATTTTTACAACGAATAGTCTCACATAACGGAGAGGGATTCAGATTAGCTGTTTCAAAATGGAGAAATGCAACTCAAGATAATGTTTCTGAAAAAGCTTCTTGCTGTAGCGCGGAATAAATGTATGTATGTTTTTTAGGATTTGTGAATAATCTCAAGGCCACGAGGGTCGCAAAATGATACAAAACTAAACCTTTGTCACTACTATTAGTTTGTTCTATAAACCTCACCTATTTCTGTAAGAAATATGAGGAATATCACTATTTAGTTTGAACAAACAAGTTTAAGAATCCAGTAAAATAAGTGTTTTATCTCAGTAAAACAAGTTATTCAAATCACTTAATATGATAGATGAAAACCCTAGTTATTGTATGAACCAGATCAAATGAGTGATAAATCTTAGATAATATGAGACAAATCAAAACAGTGGTTGATCAGTTATTTTAATAGGTTCAGTAGAATACTTGATAGATATCATCTAATATTGTGTACAAAACTAAACCTTTGTCACTAGTTTGGGGAGGAGACAGCGACTTCAAACTCGTGCGTTACATTCTAGGTATAGATTTAAATTATCCAGTACAATTTAATTCCTGCTTTTTCAGACCCCGGGATTTTTACAACGAATAGTCTCACATAACGGAGAGGGATTCAGATTAGCTGTTTCAAAATGGAGAAATGCAACTCAAGATAATGTTTCTGAAAAAGCTTCTTGCTGTAGCGCGGAATAAATGTATGTATGTTTTTTAGGATTTGTCAATAATCTCAAGGCCACGAGGGTCGGAAGATGATACAAAACTAAACCTTTGTCACTACTATTAGTTTGTTCTATAAACATCACCTATTTCTGTAAGAAATATGAGGAATATCACTATTTAGTTTGAACAAACAAGTTTAAGAATCCAGTAAAATAAGTGTTTTATTTCAGTAAAACAAGTTATTCAAATCACTTAATATGATAGATGAAAGCCCTAGTTATTGTATGAACCAGATCAAATGAGTGATAAATCTTAGATAATATGAAACAAATCAAAACAGTGGTTGATCAGTTATTTTAATAGGTTCAGTAGAATACGTGATAGATATCATCTAATATTGTGTATAAAAACATTAAAATAGAATGAGAAAAAGCACTCACCAATTTTGGTTACTTCTGTTAGACTCAATGAATAAGAACATAAAACTATTGTTGCACGGTCCGGTAAAACAACACAGTTGACAACACTCTACCGCCCGATATACTAACGTTAACCATATCGTGAAGTACGACGCAGCCTGGGAAATGAGAACACAGAGCACAAAGCAAGGTAGCGGAGGGATTAGCTGGAGAATATCGCCAGGCGGTCAATCTTTGGCGGAGTTTCTCAAGCACATGTCAGTCGGCAATGACATTATAAAGAGCCGCCATAAAGGGGAAAAACTGCAGACATAGAGAAATGAAATAGAAGGAGCATATTCACTTTCACTATAAGTGAAATGAAGACTATAAAAATGTGCAATATTTGAAGTTATGCCTCGCGACCCAGTAGATTTCCTGAGAATGATATTAGAAAAATGCAAGTTATAAAATTTGGCGGCGCCGGCGCGGCATTGATAATCTGGTCAATGCAATAGCTACTGTTGGCCACTGATTTTTTACGAATGAATAATGAAAAATTGCAAATTCGATAAATATAGAGGGAATAACTCACCAAAACGACCTAAGATACCGTAAAACAGTTCTAATTGGAACCTGATCAACCATTATAATTATATATATTAGCTCATCAAATAAATGTAATTATGACATCGCCGAAACATAATGCTTCTTCATATTCACATGTATTGTAAGAAAATATATTTACGTTAAAGAAAACAATATATTATACCTAACAGTTCAATTTGATTGATGCTTTTTCAGACCCCGGAATTTTTACAACCAATAATCTCATTCATAACGGAGAATTATGTAGATTACCTGTTTCAAAATGGAGAAACGCAACTGAAAATAATGTTTCTGAAAAAGCTTCTTGCTGTGGCGCGGAATAAATGAATGTATGTTTTTTAGGATTTGTGTCAACAATCTCAAAGGCCACGACGGTCGCAAAACTGCAACAATAATGGAGTACTGACCCTAACTACGCAAGAAATGTTACTACGCGACATTGTTCCGAACTGTGTCAACCAAAAAATGAGTGTTAGAAAGAGATGAAAATAGGTAATTATCCATAATTCTCATTTTCGAGTTATAAGTGCATGCTGTATATCAACTTTTTAATAAACACATTTTTATACAAAAGTAAACCTTTGGGACTGCTATTAGTTTTTTTCTATAAACCTTATCTATTTCAGTAAGAAATATGAGGAACATCACTATTTAGTTTGAAAAAACAAGTTTAGCAATTCAGTAAAATAAGTGGATTAATGTTTTTATACACAATATTAGATGATATCTATCAAGTATTCTACTGAACCTATTAAAATAACTGATCAACCACTGTTTTGATTTGTCTCATATTATCTAAGATTTATCACTCATTTGATCTGGTTCATACAATAACTAGGGTTTTCATCTATCATATTAAGTGATTTGAATAACTTGTTTTACTGAGATAAAACACTTATTTTACTGGATTCTTAAACTTGTTTGTTCAAACTAATTAGTGATATTCCTCATATTTCTTACAGAAATAGGTGAGGTTTATAGACCAAACTAATAGTAGTGACAAAGGTTTAGTTTTGTATCATTTTGCGACCCTCGTGGCCTTGAGATTATTGACAAATCCTAAAAAACATACATGCATTTATTCCGCGCTACAGCAAGAAGCTTTTTCAGAAACATTATCTTGAGTTGCATTTCTCCATTTTGAAACAGCTAATCTGAATCCCTCTCCGTTATGTGAGACTACTCGTTGTAAAAATCCCGGGGTCTGAAAAAGCAGGAATTAAATTGAACTGAATAATTTAAATCTATACCTAGAATGTAACGCACGAGTTTGAAGTCGCTGTCTCCTCCCCAAACTAGTGACAAAGGTTTAGTTTTGTACACAATATTAGATGATATCTATCAAGTATTCTACTGAACCTATTAAAATAACTGATCAACCACTGTTTTGATTTGTCTCATATTATCTAAGATTTATCACTCATTTGATCTGGTTCATACAATAACTAGGGTTTTCATCTATCATATTAAGTGATTTGAATAACTTGTTTTACTGATATATCGTGAAGTACGACGCAGCCTGGGAAATGAGAACACAGAGCACAAAGCAAGGTAGCGGAGGGATTAGCTGGAGAATATCGCCAGGCGGTCAATCTTTGGCGGAGTTTCTCAAGCACATGTCAGTCGGCAATGACATTATAAAGAGCCGCCATAAAGGGGAAAAACTGCAGACATAGAGAAATGAAATAGAAGGAGCATATTCACTTTCACTATAAGTGAAATGAAGACTATAAAAATGTGCAATATTTGAAGTTATGCCTCGCGACCCAGTAGATTTCCTGAGAATGATATTAGAAAAATGCAAGTTATAAAATTTGGCGGCGCCGGCGCGGCATTGATAATCTGGTCAATGCAATAGCTACTGTTGGCCACTGATTTTTTACGAATGAATAATGAAAAATTGCAAATTCGATAAATATAGAGGGAATAACTCACCAAAACGACCTAAGATACCGTAAAACAGTTCTAATTGGAACCTGATCAACCATTATAATTATATATATTAGCTCATCAAATAAATGTAATTATGACATCGCCGAAACATAATGCTTCTTCATATTCACATGTATTGTAAGAAAATATATTTACGTTAAAGAAAACAATATATTATACCTAACAGTTCAATTTGATTGATGCTTTTTCAGACCCCGGAATTTTTACAACCAATAATCTCATTCATAACGGAGAATTATGTAGATTACCTGTTTCAAAATGGAGAAACGCAACTGAAAATAATGTTTCTGAAAAAGCTTCTTGCTGTGGCGCGGAATAAATGAATGTATGTTTTTTAGGATTTGTGTCAACAATCTCAAAGGCCACGACGGTCGCAAAACTGCAACAATAATGGAGTACTGACCCTAACTACGCAAGAAATGTTACTACGCGACATTGTTCCGAACTGTGTCAACCAAAAAATGAGTGTTAGAAAGAGATGAAAATAGGTAATTATCCATAATTCTCATTTTCGAGTTATAAGTGCATGCTGTATATCAACTTTTTAATAAACACATTTTTATACAAAAGTAAACCTTTGGGACTGCTATTAGTTTTTTTCTATAAACCTTATCTATTTCAGTAAGAAATATGAGGAACATCACTATTTAGTTTGAAAAAACAAGTTTAGCAATTCAGTAAAATAAGTGGATTAATGTTTTTATACACAATATTAGATGATATCTATCACGTATTCTACTGAACCTATTAAAATAACAGATCAACCACTGTTTTGATTTGTCTCATATTATCTAAAATTTATCACTCATTTGATCTGGTTCATACAATAACTAGGGTTTTCATCTATCATATTAAGTGATTTGAATAAATTGTTTTACTGAAATAAAATACTTATTTTGCTGGATTCTTAAACTTGTTTTTTCAAACTAAATAGTGATATTCCTCATATTTCTTACAGAAATAGGTGGAGTTTATAGAACAAACTAATAGTAGTGACAGAGGTTTAGTTTTGTATCATTTTGCGACCCTCGTGGCCTTGAGATTATTGACAAATCCTGAAAAACATAAATACATTTATTCCGCGCTACAGCAGGAAGCTTTTTCAGAAACATTATCTTGAGTTGCATTTCTCCATTTTGAAACAGCTAATCTGAATCCCTCTCCGTTATGTGAGACTATTCGTTGTAAAAATCCCGGGGTCTGAAAAAGCAGGAATTAAATTGAACTGAATAATTTAAATCTATACCTAGAATGTAACGCACGAGTTTGAAGTCGCTGTCTCCTCGCGACCCAGTACATTTCCTGAGAATGATATTAGAAAAACGCAAGTTATGAAATTTGGCGGCGCGGCATTGATAATCTGGTCAATGCAATAGCCACTGTTGGCCGCTGATTTTTTATGAATGAATAATGAAAAATTGCAAATTCGATAAATACAGAGTGAATAATAACTCACCAAAATGACCTAAGATACCGTAAAACAGTTCTAATTGGAACCTGACCGACCATTATAATTATATAGATTAGCTCATCAAATAAATGTAATTATGACATCGCCGAAACATAATACTTCTTCATATTCACATGTATTCTAAAAAAATATATTCACGTTAAAGAAAACAATATATTATACCTAACTACATAATTGATGAGTCGGATAACTTAATTTTTCTAGAGAACCTCAAGATTCTTAATGAAAGAGAAGAAAGGCACTTTGGTACTAACATTTAAAAGATTCAATACAAAATTCCGAGCATTTATAAAGAGACTCAAATTCAGGATACGGTAAATATCATGGCTAATCATTAAGCTGGAAAATAAATCATAAATTTTGGTCATTAAATATTGAATACTTTTGGAATTCAGCTCGCAAAAAATATTATATCAAATCAATCTAAGAACCAGTTTCATTAAAAAATTCTTCAAAATTTTAACAACATACACTTAGTTTGGGGAGGAGACAGCGACTTCAAACTCGTGCGTTACATTCTAGGTATAGATTTAAATTATTCAGTACAATTTAATTCCTGCTTTTTCAGACCCCGGGATTTTTACAACGAATAGTCTCACATAACGGAGAGGGATTCAGATTAGCTGTTTCAAAATGGAGAAATGCAACTCAAGATAATGTTTCTGAAAAAGCTTCTTGCTGTAGCACGGAATAAATGTATGTATGTTTTTTAGGATTTGTCAATAATCTCAAGGCCACGAGGGTCGCAAAATGATACAAAACTAAACCTTTGTCACTACTATTAGTTTGTTCTATAAACCTCACCTATTTCTGTAAGAAATATGAGGAATATCACTATTTAGTTTGAACAAACAAGTTTAAGAATCCAGTAAAATAAGTGTTTTATTTCAGTAAAACAAGTTATTCAAATCACTTAATATGATAGATGAAAACCCTAGTTATTGTATGAACCAGATCAAATGAGTGATAAATCTTAGATAATATGAGACAAATCAAAACAGTGGTTGATCAGTTATTTTAATAGGTTCAGTAGAATACGTGATAGATATCATCTAATATTGTGTATAAAAACATTAAAATAGAATGAGAAAAAGCATTCACCACTTTTGGTTACTTCTGTTAGACTCAATGAATAAGAACATAAAACTATTGTTGCACGGTCCGGTAAAACAACACAGTTGACAACACTCTGCCGCCCGATATACTAACGTTAACCATATCGTGAAGTACGACGCAGCCTGAGAAATGAGAACACAGAGCACAAAGCAAGGTAGCGGAGGGGGTAGCTGGAGAATATCGCCAGGCGGTCAATCTTTGGCGGCCTTTCTCAAGCAGATGCCAGTCGGCAATGACATTATAAAGAGCCGCCATAAAGGGGAAAAACTGCAGACATAGAGAAATGAAATAGAAGGAGCATATTCACTTTCACTATAAGTGAAATGAAGACTATAGAATGTGCAATATTTCAAGTTATGACTCGCGACCCAGTACATTTCCTGAGAATGATATTAGAAAAATGCAAGTTATAAAATTTGGCGGCGCCGGCGCGGCATTGATAATATGGTCAATGCAATAGCCACTGTTGGCCACTGATTTTTTATGAATGAATAATGAAAAATTGCAAATTCGATAAATATAGAGTGAATAACTCACCAAAACGACCTAAGATACCGTAAAACAGTTCTAATTGGAACCTGATCAACCATTATAATTATATATATTAGCTCATCAAATAAATGTAATAATGACATCGCCGTAACATAATGCTTCTTCATATTAACATGTATTGTAAAAAAATATATTAACGTTAAAGAAAACAATATATTATACCTAACAGTTCAATTTGATTGATGCTTTTTCAGACGCCGGAATTTTTACAACCAATAATCTCATCCATAACGGAGAATTATGTAGATAACCTGTTTCAAAATAGAGAAACAAAACTGAAAATAATGTTCCTGAAAAAGCTTGTATGTATATTTTTTAGGATTTGTCAACAATCTCAAAGGCCACGACGGTCGCAAAACTTCAACAATAATGGAGTACTGACCCTAACTACGCAAGAAATGTTACTACGCGACATTGTACCGAACTGTGGCAACCATTGACAACACTCTAACGCCCGATATACTATCGTTAACCATATCGTGACGTACGACGCAGCCTGAGAAATGAGAACACAGAGCACACAGCAAGGAGGGGGGGGGGGTAGCTGGAGGATATTGCCAGGCGGTCAATCTTTGGCTGCCTGTCTCAAGCACAAGTCAATTTAGTTTTTCTCACAATTTTGATTATTTTTATACCAATTAATTTTATAAATAAACATATTTTTAATTTCAATGATAATTATAATTTCAATCTATCTATAAGAAAATTTTATAATATACCTTCAAGATTAATTGAAATTATAATTATTCATTACTTATTATTTACTATAATTCCAATTGTAAAAACTTGCGAATTAAATGAAGGAACTTTACAACACAAATTTTAATGAAAATACCTTTACGAAAAACTTCTCCCTTATTAAAAATGCAGTAATTAATCATCAAATATTTAACTTCATGAAATTTTGGATCTTCACTAGGAATTTGTTTAATAATTCAAATTATTACAGGATTATTTTCAGCAATACATTATTGTCCTAGCAATACATTATTGTCCTAACAGCTTTTCATATTTCACGAGATATTAATTATGGTTGACTAATTCAAATTTTATTTTTTTATCGCATAGAGGAGGGGAAATCTTGCATAGACGCCTCGGGTGCCTTCGAATTCGAACTTTACCTTTTTAGTTGTCGAAAATAAAATCAATTGAATTAAATTGACTCATGAAATTTTTGTTCATACCACTAAAACATATCTGAGACACTCGTGTTCGTAGTATGGATATAATATTTCAGTAAAATATTCAAGTAGAATGAGTCATGAGTACCTACTACCTACCCGCAAAATACATTTTAGTATTGAAACAAATGACAAAAACGAAGCGCCTACCAAATGGAAGTATTTTTCAGAAGATTCCTTAAGCAAAATGTATTACATTCTACAATTTAACGGGTGAAACGATTATCTAATATAGTATTGGCCTGTACAACAAGGTGTGAAGTGGATATATAAATTTGTTAAAACGTCTAAAATATTTCAGATAATCATCAAATGATCATCATCAAATTGAAACTTCATGGCATGAATAAAATATAATTTAGTTTACATCCTAAGTAAGGTAATTCCCAGAATATATAAATTCTAAATCTAAAATCATATGGTTTCATCACTTCACTACTAGATTGCATTAATTCCTCATAATTGCATGAATATCAAACATTCAAAACCTATCGTATTATTAATAATAAGTTTTTCAATATTTTTTTTCCAATTCGTTAACTAAAGTTATATATTTCTCACCATTAGAATAACTAATTTGTAGCTTCCTAAATTTCAATTGGTCAACATGCATATCATATAAATCGACAAAAGGAAATTTTACATATAAACTTAATCATAAAAGAATGATGCCACATGGTTATAATTTTATATATTGAATGTGAGTAAAAATGAAAAATTATTATTAACAGTTTATTAATCAAACTTTGGAATGAAAATAATTTCACAACCGTTTTAACAAATTTTGATACATTTTTCTTAATCACAGCTATACTTTATATATACCTGATGAGGTGTACTAATTGACCTCGAAACGTGTTAGTACGAATCTACACAAAAACAAATGGATCGTGAGTATTAAACATTGATATCAATAACAACATTTTGAGAAGAGCACTTGTTTAAGAAGAAATAAGGACAGCATACCAAATATTAAATATTTTAGACTGTAAACTATTATCAGTTCCAAATGGTTCGAGAACTATGAACTTTCGATCGAATTAATGAATTTTTAAATAATATACATGCAACAAAGGACTATCTACGATATGTACAATACAAAAAAATAAATAAAAAGATAAAGATTCTTAAAGTAAGATCAAATTTAAACTACAGCACTAACAATAATAATCCAATAACTAAACATACTTTTTATGAACCTTTAGTAATTTTCTCTACGACAGAGAAAATGATCAAAAAAGTATAAACTTCCTTGAGTTAACTATGAAAATAGAGGATAACAAAATAGATTTCAATATTTATAGGAAACATGCTCATACTTGCATAACAATAAACAAAGATTCACACCATCCAATACAACATACCTACAATAGCTAGTTTCCATAATTACATCAATAGATTGTTGAAAACTCCATTAGCAACAAAAAATTCAGAAATAGAATTATAATGTCAAAGCAACAAAAAATTCAGAAATAGAATTATAATGTCAAATGAATCGATTCAACAAAAACATAATACATAAAATGTTACATAGAAAACAAAATGAAATTTATCAAAATTCATTATGTAATTCTTATCAAGTTCAAAAGAATATTCAAGTTTCCCAAGCATTATTGAATATAAATTAAAATAATACACTACCTTTTAAAGCTTGAAATTTGGTAATAACAGTAATAAAATTCCTAATGTTCTGAAACCAATAGCAAGGATATCATATAGATGTTCAAATAGAAAATTAATTGAAATGGAATATACCAATCAACATGTGGATTCTTGTCATGCTGAAGGGAGAACATATACAAATTTTAAAACTCGCTTGAAAGAACATACACGTTGCATGAATCTCAAAACAGGCTTTCTCAGATAGCTAAGAATCTTTAAGAAAAGAATCATAAATTTAATCCTGAAGCATATTTCTGAATTTTAAATAGGTACAGTTACCAAAGGATTATACCTTACAGGTTAAAACTTTTAGAAATACATAAATCTTTTAAACATAAATATTTCAAACAAATCGCTTTGAATTATATATAACCCAATTTTTTCAGCAATAATCTGATTTAAAGTTTTGACAATATTCAGTATTAATAACTTTTCATTTTACAGGAAACTATATTCTACTGAAAGTTCAAAGTTCTCTCTACTAAATTCATATGGTTTCATCACTTTACCACTAGATGACACTCCTTATAATCGCATAAATATCAAACATTCAAATTATATCTATTTTTTGTAAGAAGTTATTTAATATTTTTTTAAACCAATTTGTTATCTAAAATTACACATTTCGCACATATTAGAAAAACCACTTTGTAGCTTCCTGAATTCCAACAGCTCAACACGTACATCATATGAATAAAAAAAAAGAAATTTTAAATATAAACTTAACCATCTATGAATGGAGCCATATGGTTATAATTTTATATATTGAATATAAGTCAAAATTAACAATTTATAATATTATTGATTAAAAAACAATTTATTAATCAAACTTTGAAATGAAAATATTATTACAACTGTTTTAACAAATTTGAAACAATTTTCTCTATCATAGCCATTCTTTATATATACCTGAGGATTAGGTGTAATAATTGACATTAATCTTGGTAGTACGAATCTACACAAAAATTGTCGAATCCATAATTTAATAGTACCAGAAAAATATATGTAAGTATTGAATTCCTTCATTGCTGGACGAAAACAATGAACAGTCAAAAGAATGTATTCAGAAGATTCATTCAGGTTATAAATTGTATGATATGGACTTCATATTGTCCGATAAATACATTATTTTTCGGATAGCGATAAAGTTAAAGAAATCAAAAACCCAAACACGATTTACGAAATGATCAAATCAATGTACGATTTCCTAATCTACTTTCGACGATCTCAGTTACTCTACAATTACTAGGATGAATATCAAAATGTTAAACAAATATTTTAATCAGTCGATTATACCTACAGTATCACGAAATAAAAACACATTAATTTACAAAAATGAATGAATGAAATGGGAGGGCGGTAGATGGAGAATATTGTACAAGTCAGGGGACGTTTCGTCGGCAATAACTTTATGACCAGCCGCTATAAAGGCTAACCACTGCAGGCATTGAGAAATAATCTAGAATAAGCATATTCGCTGAAGTGGAATGACGACTAAAATATGCAATATTTACGAGTTATGAGCCGTCACCCAGTACATTTAGAGTATGACGATATAAAATTTGCCCGCTCGGCATTGATAATCTGAATAGTCAATGGAATAGCCACTTTTGGCCACTGATTTATTGAGTATAAATAATGAAATATTCCAAATTCCAATAATGAAAATGACCTAGGATATGGAAATACATAATTCTAATTGGAACCTGACCTATAATTATTATATTATAATTATATTTATTAGCCCATCAAATTGATGTAATTACGAAACATGATATTTCATTTTCTCATGTATGTTTGTAAAAAATATGTTTTATGTAAATAACCTAACTATATAATTAATGAGTCCGATAACTATATTAAATAATTGAGAATAGCTTTACAAATATGTAATTCCATGACGAGATGAATAAAATTTGGAATAGAAAATTATTTACAGATAATTTTGAATCTATTCAAATTTGAGACACTTCCCTTCCGCAATTACCTGTATATCAGCTTCCATATTCGAAGCAGAGTGGAATGGAATTAAATTAAAATGCTTCCATAAATATTTAAGCAATTACATTAGATGAGGACTGAGAGTTAAAGACCTGTGTTTCGTTTCACATTGCTTGATGAAGCAACGTTTGTTTCCTGATTTTGGAATATATTTTTACTTCTTATACTATATCTAGTAAGTATAAGGGAAGTACAAAACATTGGGATCAATGCAAAAAAAATTCCAGAATTTAGGGCATATATCCATATACTCCGGAGTATAATGGAATGTGGTTATAATAGTGTCAATAATTTTGATACTTCATGTGACAGCAGGTGTCAGTGTAAGAGATAGATATGTATACATTGTGTGCTATGAATAGAATTTCAATATGAAATAGAGCACTGTAATGATTCAACTTCCTAGATTTATGGGTAGTTTTAAAATTATTTGCAATATATACTCAACAAAAGTTAGGGAGGTCAGTGATAAATTATTGATCATAGATTTTCTCATGTCAAGTCGCACTGCACATTCAATATTACATATTATGCCAATGCGATATACGGATTTTCGTACTCAGTCTAACCCCTAGACGTATCTTCAGAATTACAAGTAAAATTATTTTGTATTTTTGGTAGAATGTTTTTAACAAACAAGATTGAAATATTTCCAATATTATAACGCTTCCGAATATATCGTTAAAAGTTGATATCAACTTGGATAATTTGAACAGAACATTCCAACCATTTAACATCATTGATCCCTTCGTTGAATTTATGAGCTAGTTAGACTATGAATCGATTCACAACTGAATTTGAGTTATTGCAATCTAAAAAAATAGATAGCAAGCATTTGCAGGGTCTTTCATACTCTATTGTGCGATTATCTCGAAAACTAATTTACAGAAGTTCGATTTTCTGACAACTAACTAAATTTTCCTTAGTTGAAAAAAAAAAGTGTGAGAATGTCATGAAAGTCACAAATTTTAAACTTCATTTTTCAGAGAATTCAGATTCTTATTGAAAAAGATGAAAAGCACGTAAGCACTAAAATTTATAAGATTCAATACAAAATTTCGAGCATCTATATAAAAAAACTCAAATTTAAGATACGGTAAATATCAGGGCTTATCATTTAACTGGAAAACAAATCATAAATTTTTGTCATTGAATACTGAATGTTTTTTTTTGTTTTCAAATTTATAGATATGGGACATGGGAAGAAAAGGGAAGGATATTGTTCCGAACTGTGTCAATAAAAATAAATGTTCGAAAGAGATGAAAATAAGTAATTATCCATTATTTTCATTTTTGAGTTAATGTGCATGCTGTATATTAACTTTTTAATACACATTTTTATACAGAAATGCACCTTTGTCAGTACTATCAGTTTTTTTCTATAAGTTTCATCTATTTCTGTAAGAAATATGATAAATATCACTATTTAGTTTGAAAAAACAAGTTTAGCGATTCAGTAAAATAAGCGACAGATTTCAATAAAGATATTTGATAAGAATAATCAAATTATTTACTAACTTTTTTGACAGTTGCAGTCAAATAAGTGATTCATTTCAGTTAAACAATTTATGGAAAACACTCAATATATTATAGATAAAAACACTAGTTATTTTATGAACCGGTTCAAATGAGTGACAAATCACAACAGTGGTTAATCAGTTATTTTAATAGGTTCAGTAAAATAGGTGATAGATATCATCTAATATTGTGTATAAAAACATTAAAGATTTGAAATATCTGAGCAAATGAGTGACAAATTTTACCGAATATGAGATAAATCACAACTGTGGTTCATAGGCTATTTAGATAGGTTTGATCAAAAAAAGAATGAACCTATGAGTATATAGAATAAATCTAGTGTTTTCTTCCGAAGTTAAATTAATATTGTAAAATTACTTATTAATATATCAATAAAAAAAGTTACAAAATTAATAAGAGTTTTGTTATTGATCGTAATAATATCAGGGCCAATCATTCGAGGTAATTCCGTATGCGTATATAAATATACTAGAAAATAAATTTTAGTATGGAATTAAATGAAGAACAGGATTCGAAATGATGTATTTTTCAGAAGATTCATGTTCCTGTTACAAAATGCATATTTGTTTCGAGTTTACACAATCGATTATTAAAATAGAACTGATAATACACCTGGCAAATTTAGATAAAAATACCTGAGGAAAATTTGATTTTCGGATTAAACCGATCATAAATGGGAATAGGATGAGAAAAAGAACTTTTTAGTTACTTCTGTTAGACTCAATGAATAACAACATAAAACTATTGTTGCACGCTCCGGTAAAACAACACAGTTGACAACACTCTACCGCCCGCTGTACTAACGTTAACCATATCGTGACGTACGACGCAGCCTGAGAAATGAGAACACAGAGCACAAAGCAAGGTGGGGGGTGGTGGGTAGCTGGAGAATATCACCAGGCGGTCAATCTTTGGCGGCCTATCTCAAAGCACAAGTCAGTCGGCAATGACATTATAAAGAGCCGCCATAAAGGGGAACAACTGCACACATAGAGAAATAATATAGAAGAAGCATATTCACTATAAGTGAAATGAAGACTATAAAAATGTGCAATATTTAAAGTTATGCCTCGCGACCCAGTAGATTTCCTGAGAATGATATTAGAAAAATGTAAGTTATAAAATTTGGCGGCGCGGTATTGATAATCTGGTCAATGCAATAGCCACTGTTGGCCACTGATTTTTCATGAATGAATAATGAAAAATTGCAAATTCGATAAATATAGAGTGAATATCTCACCAAAATGACCTAAGATACCGTAAAACAGTTCTAATTGGAACCTGACCGACCATTATAATTATATATATTAGCTCATCAATTAAATGTAATTATGACATCGCCGAAACATAATACTTCTTCATATTAACATGTATTGTAAAAAAATATATTTACGTTAAAGAAAACAATATATTATACCTAACAGTTCAATTTGATTGTTGCTTTTTCAGACCCCGGAATTATTACAACCAATAATCTCATTCATAACGGAGAATTATTTAGATTACCTGTTTCAAAATGGAGAAACGCAACTGAAATAATGTTTCTGAAAAAGCTTCTTGCTGTGGCGCGGAATAAATGTATGTATGTTTTTTAGGATTTGTCAACAATCTCAAAGGCCACGACGGTCGCAAAACTGCAAAAATAATGGAATATCTACGCAAAAAATGTTACTACGCGACATTGTGCCGAACTGTGTCAAACAAAAAATGAGTGTTAGAAAGAGATAAAAATAGGTAATTATCCATAATTCTCATTTTCGAGTTATAAGTGCATGCTGTATATCAACTTTTTAATAAACACATTTTTATACAAAAGTAAACCTTTGGGACTGCTATCAGTTTTTTTTCTATAAACCTTATCTATTTCAGTAAGAAATATGAGGAACATTACTATTTAGTTTGGAAAAAAAAGTTTAGCAATTCAGTAAAATAAGTGATTTATTTCAGTAAAACAATTTATTGAAATCACTCAATATTATAGATGAAAACACTAGTTATTTCATGAACCAGATCAAATGAGTGATAAATTTCAGATAATATGAGACAAATCAAAACAGTGGTTAATCAGTTATTATAATAGGTTCAGTAAAATAGGTGATAGATATCATCTAATATTGTGTATAAAAACATTAAAGATTTGAAATATCTGAGCAAATGAGTGACAAATTTTACCGAATATGAGATAAATCACAACTGTGGTTCATCGGCTATTTAGATAGGTTTGATCAAAAAAAGAATGAACCTATGATTATATAGAATAAATCTAGTGTTTTCTTCCGAAGTTAAATTAATATTGTAAAATTACTTATTAATATATCAATAAAAAAAGTTGCAAAATCAATACGAGTTTTGTTATTGATCGAAAGAGATAAAAATAGGTAATTATCCATAATTCTCATTTTCGAGTTATAAATGCATGCTGTATATCAACTTTTTAATAAACACATTTTGCAGAAAAGAAGAAGTTGTACCCAAATTTTTGAATTTTAACTTTAAGCACATTAAATATAAATGTAAGTACCTTGAAACTTCATTCTTCAAAAAAACTCAGCTTTTCAAACAATTCATTCTGAAAACAATCATATCTGATTGTAATAAAACTATCTTTCATTTGTCAAACAATTTAGAGAAACTCAAGTATAACATCAAAAATATCATACCTAATACCACACTACATAATTTTTTACAATTCGAGCAAAACAAAATTGATAGAATAATTCAAAAGACCAACAAAAAACAGAAAAACAAAATTGACCTTCTAAAATTCAAAAAAACAAATCATTTCAATTCTAATAAGGTTCAAAATAAACCAAATTGGATAGAAAACTACTCCGATACACAATTACCCATCGAAATGACTCAATTGCTAGAATTAGGACCAAATTTTGCATTACCTATCATTAATGAAAATCAAATCCCAATTCATCAAATAATAGGAAATATAGAAACCAGCATTAAAGAACTACCAACCAATAGTCAAAATGAAATCAGAAATAAAATAACGAACACAATCAAAAACTACAAAAATAAATTGAAAACTAATAACACTCTGAAACAAAACAAACTTCTAATCAAGAATATTAAAAAAACGAATCAATTCATAAAAGATAACCCACAAATATCAATAGTTAAACCTGACAAAAGTAACAAAACCCTAATTATAAACAAAGATTCATACGATAACAAAATTTTAGAACCCTTATCAGATGAAGCCACTTACAAAGAAATCAAAAATGATCCTACAAACATTTTTCAGAACAAAAACAACAAAATAGTCAAAGGATGGTTAGATAAAAATCTAATCTCCAGCACAATAGCCAAAAAACTTACCATACACAATGCACAACCCCCAAAAATATATGGTTTGATAAAAACTCACAAACAAAACATGCCTTGCCGACCTATAGTTTCCAACAACCAAACACCACTCTACCAACTCTCCAAATTTCTAGCAAATAGTATCTCAAACATTATAGGCAAAAATGAGCACTATATAAAAAACTCCTTTGAATTTCAAAACTTCATAAAAAATATTAAAATACCGGAACATCATTAACTTATTTCACTTGATGTCACTTCACTATATACAAATATTCCTCTAAACTTAATAAATTCAATTTTGGAAAAAAAATGGCACGTTTTAGAAGAACATACACCCTTAACAAAAGCCGAATTTCTCCAAGCAATAGAATTCACACTGACCACAAACTATTTTCAATATAACGATAAATTTTACAAACAAATTGAAGGTGTAGCAATGGGAAGCCCTATCTCCAGCACGATAGCACAATTAGTAATGGAAGAATTAGAAGAAACAGTTATTCAAAAATTAGATTTTAACCCCATTTTTTTCAAACGTTACGTAGACGACTGCTTAACAGCAATCCCAGAAAATAAAATAGATTACACTTTAAACCAGTTCAACAGTTTTCATCCAGCTTTGCAGTTTACCATAGAAAAAGAAATTAACAATAAAATAAACTTCTTAGATGTAACCCTAATCAAAGAAAAAACTAACATTTTCACCCAATGGTACACGAAACCCACTTCATCTGGAAGATATTTAAATTTCAATTCAAACCATCCAATATCACATAAAAAAGGCACAGCAATTTCAATCATCGATAGAGCAATAAAACTTACTAGCCCTCACCTCAGGATAGAAAGTCTAAACAATGTAACTACACTACTCATACAAAACCAATACCCGATACACTTAATAAATAAAATTATAAAAAAAAGAACATATGCTCATTACAATAAAGAAAACCAAACAAAAAAACCAAACGACACATCTATAAAATACACAAGCATACCATATATTTCAGGTCTATCAGAAAAAATTAAAAACATACTCAAGCCACATAACATTCAAGTGAGTCATCGCAGCCATAATAACGTAAAACAGTTTTATACCAAACTTAAATCAACAACTCCAATTTTGAAAAAATCACATTTAGTTTACAATATACCATGTAAAGATTGCTCCAAGACTTACATTGGACAAACCACACAATATCTTCAAGAAAGAATCAAGGCCCATAAATACACAAAACAAGCAAAAACAGCTTTAAACAAACACACACAAATAGAAAAACATAAATTCGATTTTGAAAATGTGCAAATAATAGGTTTTGAGAGAAACAAAAAATCAAGAGAAATTTTAGAAATGATAAACATTCAAAAAAATATAAACAATGTGGTAAATGACAAAACAGAAATCTCAAATTTAAACAATGTATATCTACCAATCTTATAATTAATACTTTTTCGTCCTAACTTGAACCCGCTCATCAATTATTGAACAGTAACCCAAAAATAAACCTCAGCACTATAAAAATAGAATATTTCATTTCAAAACAATTACCCTCATCACGACATCTAACCAAGAAAGGATCAGGCAACTAACAATATTAGCGACTACACACCATAGTTCAGACCTCCACCATAAGAGGAAGATAACTGATTAAGTTATATCACCTGTTTCTAGCATTTGATTAACTTTCCACTATACTCTACTGATTTCATCTTATATGTACCTTATTAGATTTAACGTTGACAGATTACAATTCCAATAATAACAATATAACAATTCAATTTTAAAATAATGTGTAGAATATGTCCTAATTGGAAATCAAGGAAAAAGTGTATGACTAATGAAGATGTAGTGTTTTAACATCCATGATAATAAAGAATGAAATTTTAAGGTAAACGAACATCCATTTTAAGTATTTAACGTTTCACTAATTGTAACTTTTCCGATTTTAGTTTTATATTAAATGTTTTGAAAAAGGTGGAGATCTACCACCGAAACGTAAACAAAGTAATTTTTCATTAAATGCTGAACCTAAAACCCAATTAATCATCCAAAATTTAGAATATTAGAAGATTGGTTCAAACAAATAAATTATCAGTATATATATATATATATATATATATATATATATATATAGAACATGAGAAGAGAAGGGAAGGACAATGTTCCGAACTGTTTCAACCGAAATAAATGTTCGAAAGAGATGAAAATAAGTAATTATCCATTATTTTCATTTTTAAGTTTAGTGCATGCTGTACATTAGTTTTTTGATAAACACATTTTTATTCAAAAATAAACCTTTGTCGGTAGTATTAGATTTTTTTCTATAAGCTATCTATTTCAGTAAGAAATATTTATTAATATTATTATTTAGTTTTTCACAAAATGCATATTTGTCTCGAGTTTACGCAATTGATCATTGAAATAGAACTGATATTACACCTGGAAAATTGAGATAAAGATACCCGAGCAAAATTTGATTTACAGATTAATACGATCATGAATAGGAACAGAATAAGAAAAAGCACTTACCACTTTTTGTTACTTCTGTTGGACTCAGTGAATAAGAACATAAAACTATTGTTGCATGTTATATTTGTAACATGCACGGTCCGGTAAAACAACACAGTTGACAACACTGCCGCCCGATGTACTTACTAACGTTAAACATATCGTGATGAGCCTGAGAAATGAGAACACAGAGCTCACAGCAAGACAGGGGGGGGCTAGCTGGACCGCCGGGCGGTCAATCTCTGGCGGCCTATCTCAAGCACAAGTCAGTCGGCAATGACATTATAAAGAGCCGCCATAAAGGGGAACAACTGCAGATATGGAGAAATAAAATAGAAGAAGCATATTCACTAGAAGTGGAATGAAGACTCGCGACCCAGTACATTTCCCTACGATGATATTAGAAAAATACAAGTTTAAAAATTTGGCGGCTCGGCATTGATAATCTTGCAATAGCGTTAAAGATAACAATATATTATTTCTAACTATTGATGAGTCCGATAACTTCATTTTTTTAGATAACCTTCAGTACACTAACATTTGAAAGATTTAATACGAAATAAAATAGAAGAAGCATATTCACTGGAAGTGGAATGAAGACTCGCGACCCAGTACATTTCCCTACGATGATATTAGAAAAATACAAGTTATAAAATTTGGCGGCTCGGTATTGATAATCTCGTCAATGCAATAGCGTTAAAGATAACAATATATTATTTCTAACTATTGATGAGTCCGATAACTTCATTTTTTTAGATAACCTTCAGTACACTAACATTTGAAAGATTTAATACGAAATAAATCATAAATTTTGGTCATTGAATATTGAATAATTTTGGATTTCTGCTCTCAAAAAATATTATATCAGATCAATCTAAAAACCATAGTTTTATAATAAATTCTTCAAAATTTTGACAACATCCACTTAGTTTGGGGAGGAGGCAGCAACTTCAAACTCGTACGTTGTAGTCTAGGTATAGATTTAAATTATTCAGTTCAATTTAATTCATGCTTTTTCAGACTCCGGAATTTTTACAACGAATAGTCCCACATTCATAACGGAGAGGGATTTAGATTACCTGTTCCCGAACGCAACTCCAGATAATGTTTCTGAAAAAGTTTCTTGTTGTGGCGCGAAATAAATGTATGTAGGTTCTTAGGATTTTAAACAATCTCGAAGGCCACGAGGGTCGCAAAACTGCACAAAAGTAAACCTTTGACACTACTATTAGTTTTTTTCTATAAACTTTACCTATTTCCGTAAGATATATGAGGAATATCACTATTTAGTTTGAAAAAACAAGTTTAACAATTCAATAAAATAAGTGATTTATTTCAGTAAAACAATTTATTGAAATCACTTGATATTATAGATGAAAACACTAGTTATTTTATGAACAGGTTCAAATGAGTGATAAATTTTAGCTAATATGAGACAAATCACAACAGTGGTTAATCAGTTAATGTAATAGGTTCAGTAAAATAGGTGATAGATATGATCTAATATTGTGTATAAAAACATTAAGGATTTGAAAGATCTGATCAAATAAGTGACAAATTTCACGTAATATAAGATAAATCACAACTGTGGTTCAACGGCTATTCTGATAGGTTTGATCAAAAAAAGAATAAACCTATAAGTACATAGAATAAATCAATAAAAAAGTTACAAAATTAATATGTCGAGTTTTTTGGTATAGATCAATAAGACTTATTTTGATAGCTTTGATCAAAAAAAGAATAAACCTTACAAGTGTATAGAATAAATCTTACAAAATTGATATGTCGTGTTTTTTGGTATTGATCAATAAGACTGGTGTAATAAGGGTTTAGTACAGGTTATTTCCAATATCTAAAAACAAAATCATTCTTAGAAAATTGGAATTTATGTAAAATTAAAATATCCAAAAGTCAAGAACATCTAGGGATGGGTTGCCAGATGTTTTCGATAACAAATGTAGCTTGCGAAAGTAAAGGAATTGCTGAAATAAATATAAGACAATTCACACTCGTTTGATATGGTCAAGGGGATTGCAATGAGTTCACTAAAGCTGGAGTATTAAAATGATTATTGAGAAAATATATCGAAGTAAATGAAATAAATCATAAATTTTATCATTGAATATTGAATAATTTTGGAATTCTGCTCGCAAAAAATATTATATCTAGTTTTCAAATTTATAGATATGATATAATAATCTCATTCATAACGGAGAGGGATTTAGATTACCTATTTCAAAATGGTCATTGAGGATATTTTAATTAGGGTTGATTAATTTTGGAACTGCTTATTTATCAATTTATTCATGTTGTTTTGTACTGATAAAGTAGGATCAGTAGATGATTGCCTTATGTGTGTTCCCAACGATATTATTCAATATGTAATTGATAAATTTAACAATTTCCACTGTAAACTTCAATTCACTTGTGAAATAGAATTAAACATTAACATAAATTTCCTAGATATGAACATTAAGCATGATGCAGATGGAAAAATAAAAACCTCTTGGTTTACTAAAGCAGTATGGTCTCAACGTTATCTTCAATTCAATTCCGTTGCACCAGCTTGTTACGAAAAAAGTGTCATAAACAGCCTTACAGATCGCGCGATAAAATTGTCCCACGCAGATGACCGCCCCAAAAATTTAAAAATTGTTCGTAATACACTAGAATTGAATGGCTACCCAAAAACTTTTTTCAATCCTATCATTAAAGAAAGAATAAACAAAATCTATAATGGTTTGTTATATAAAAATAACATAAAAGGTAATACAGACAATTTTATAACTCTACCTCACATTCCGGAGACCTCAGAGAAAATCAAAAAATGTTTGAAAAAGTATGATATAAATGTTGCGCATAAACCTACTAACTGTGTTGGGAAATATTTCTCAAATCTAAAACCTTTAATACCCAAAGATTAACAAACCCACAAAGTGTATAAATTGAATTGTTTAGATTGTGATGGAATACTGGAATCTCTAAACAATATTTACAAAAAAGAATGTACGGCCATAAATATAGCACAAGAAATAACAACTTAGAAAATTCCACCGCCCTTGCTAAGCATTGCTTTGATTATAATCATCAATTTGATTACAAAAATGTTAATATCTTAACTAAGGAAACCAATTATGATAAAAGATCTATCCTGGAGATGATTCACATAAAACGGGACCCCAAATCTGTGAACCATAGGGTTCTAGGTCATATTTATACTAATTTGATTAAATAATCTCTTGCAAATTCTTACATACGTCTTTATAATTGTTGAAAATGTTTTTAGGAAGAATGCGTAATAGTAATTTTCCAGTACAGGTCTGAAACCTTTCTTAAGTACCTACTCATAAATCCTACACATCTGGTTTCGAAAGTAGATACTTGACAAATAACTTCGTTCTTCTCAGTTGTTGTGAGAATACCAATATGCACTCATATATTTTAATAATATTACTGAATAGCGGATTCTTAATAGAAATTTTTTTTTTATACTTTAATACTGACGATACAATTTCGATTATTCGTAGTTATGTTCGTTTCGAAGGCGTGGGCTCTTTTGATTGAAGTTAAATTGTGCGATTCGGACGCTTGTGCTATAATTAGTTTTAATAAACCCCTTTTTAGACATAGTGAGTCTTCTGATGATGGTCGTGAGATCGAAACGTATGTAAAGACGAATATTTGAAACGAAGTGTTAATGTGACCTATTTCCCGAGAATTTTTATATATAATTCATACTGGGTCAAGAATCTTATTAAAAGTTATGAGATTTAATACAAAATTTCGAGCATTTATAGAAATCCTCAAATGTAAGATAAATAAACCTTTGTCATTAAAGATTTGGAAGATCTGATCAAATAAGTGACAAATTTTACTTAATATGAGATAAATGACAACTGTGGTTCATCGGCTATTTTTATAGGTTTGATTAAAAAAAGGATAAGCCTATATAGAATAAATCAATAAAAAAAAGTTACAAAATTAATATGTCGAGTTTTTTGGTATTTATCAATAAGACCGGTTTAATAAGGGTTTAGTACAATTTATTTCCAATATTTAAAAACAAAATCGTTCTTAGAAAATTAAAATTCAAGTAAAATTAAAATATCCAAAAGTAAAGAACATCTAGGGGTTGCCAGATGTTTTCGATAACAAATGTAGCTTGAGAAAATAAAGGAATTTCTGAAATAAATATAAGACAATTCATACTCGTTTCAGCGAGTGTGATATGATACCGTAGAGGCGTAGATGATATGGTCAAGAGGGTTGCAATAAGTTCGTAAAAGCTGGAATGTCAAAATATATTGAAATAAATAAAACAAATCATGAATTTCATCATTGAATATTGAATAATTTTGGAATACTGCTGGAAAAAATATTATATATAGTTTTCAAATTTATAGATATGGTACATGGGAAGAACAGGGGAGATTTCCTCCAAAAAACCTAAATCAATCGAAAAACAACATTTTCATGAAAAATTCTTCACAATTTTGACAAAATTCACTCAGTTAGGCAAGGAGACAGCGACTTGAAATTCCGACGTCTCTGGGTATATGTTAAATTATTCGGTTCAATTTAATTCATGTTTGGGTCATACCCCGGAATTTTTACAACGAATAATCTCATTCATAACAGAGAGGGATTTAGATTACCTGTTTCAAAATGGTCATTGAGGATATTTTGATTAGAGTTTTTGACACCTTTATAAATCTCTTTATTAGACCTATGTCAAAGTGATCTTTTCATGTGTCTTTCAACCCGCTCTGGAAATAATTCATAGAATATTAAATTATAATCACACTAATTCGCAAATTATTTACTATGCAATATTGTACTTTCCTAGGATCTACCTGTTTTGGAATTTCCGTTGATCCCTTAACCTCAACCCTACTTTACTCTAATCTATTTACACTTCAACTGTTTCATTGATTTCTTCATAATTTTCTAGTTATTTGATAATGGCACTTCGGTGTTGAAACTATAGCTACGTTTTCACGTTATTATTAATAAAAGTGTAGTAGTTTTTCTTTCATATAATCAATAACATAATTTAGTATTCATCCTGAGTAAGGTAATTCCCAGAATATTTGAATTCGTTAAAACGATAACTTCCGATAAATAAAAGATTAACACTACTTTGAAATCGAGTTTATATATCAAGAATTATTATAATATTTCGGCAGAATATTTATATCGAATCCAAGTATCCAGAAGATTCGTTCCGATTACAAATTGTATGATATTTTTCTCGAATGTACTCGATCTATTAAGAAAATCAAACTAATCCTACATGAGAAGTAATTATACAAAAATACCTATGCGATTAATTCATATTATTTTTCAAATAGCGATGATGTTAAAAAACTGTTATCAAGAAACACTAAAACAAGATTATTGAAATGTTCGAATTCCGTATGCTTATATAACTATACTAGAAAAATACATTTTAGCATAAAATTAGATGAAGAACAGAATTTGAAATGATTTATTTTTCAGAAGATTCATGTTCCTATTACAAAATGCATATTAGTCTCGAGTTTACGCGATCGATCATCAAAATAGAACCTGGAAAATTCAGATAAAAATACCTGAGGAAAATTTGATTTTCAGATTTGATCCGATCATAAATAGAAATAGAATAAGAAAAAGCACTCACCACCTCTGGTTACTTCTGTTAGGCTCAATGAAACTATTGTTGCATGGTATATAAGTGATATTGCACGGTCCGGTGAAACAACACAGTAGACAACACTCTGCCGCCCGATATATTAACATTAACCATATCATGAATTCTTGAAGCTACGACGCATCCCGAGAAATGAGAACACTGAGCACAAAGCAAGGAAGGGGGGGTAGCTGGAGAATATCACTAGGCTGTCAATCTTTGGCGGCCTATCTCGAGCACAAGTCAGTCGGCAACAACATTATAAAGAGTCTCCGTAAAGGGGAACAACTGCAGGCATAGAGTGATAATATAGAAGAACATATTCACTATAAGTGGAATGAAGACTATAAAATGTGCAATATTTCAAGTTATGACTCGCGACACAGTACATTTCCCGAGTATTTGGCAGCTCGGCATTAATAATCTGGTCAATAGGCACTGTTGGCCACTGATTTATTATGAATAAATAATGAAAAATTGCAAATTAGATAAATATTGAGTGAATTAAGTAGCTCACCAAAATGACCTAAGATACCGTAAAACAGTTCTAATTGGAACCTGTTCAACCATTATAATTACATATATTAACTCATCAAATATAAATGAATTTAAATCATAAATTTTAGATAATATGAGACAACTCACAACAGTGGTTAATCAGTTATTTCAATAGGTCCGATACAATAGGTGATAGATATCATCTAATATTGTGTATAAAAACATTAAAGATTTGAAAGATTTGATCAAATAAGTGACAAATTTTACCTAATATAAGATAAATCACAACTGTGGTTCATCGGCTATTTTGATAGGTTTGATCAAAAAAACAATAAACCTATAATAAGTATATAGAATAAATCTAGTGTACAATAGGTTTTCTACCAAAGTTGAATTAATATTGTGAAATTACTTATTGATATCAATAAAAAAAAATTATTTCATTAATATGATGAGTTTTATGGTATTGATCGTAATAAAACCTGATCTATCAGGGCCAATTATTCGAGGTAATTAATCGAATCACTAAGTGTTTGCTACAGAATGTATTTTATTCTTAAACCAAATCGTGAAATCTTGAAGGCACGACGCATCCCGAAAAATGGGAACACAGAGGACAGAGCAAGATGGGGGGAGGGGGTAGCTGGAGAATATCACCAGGCGGTCAATCTTTGGCGGCCCATCTCAAGCACAACTCAGTCGGCAATAACATTATAAAGAGCCGCCATAAGCCATAAAGGCGAACAACTGCAGGCATAGAGGAATAATAATAATAATAATATAGAAGAAGTACGACCCAGTACATTTTCCGAGTTGGTATCAGAAAAAAGCAAGTTATGAAATATGGCGGCTCGGCATTGATGATCTGGAATAGCCAATCTTGGCCACTGATTAATTATGAATAAATAATGAAAAACTGCGAATTTGATAAATATTGAGTGAAATAACCTTTATCTGCCCGCGCTGGTGTAAAAAGTACACCAAAAGCCCGCGAATACTGCCGATTTTGTCCGAATGCTTTCTCGGCGTGACCGAGCCAGCTAACTTTTATTCAATATGTCATCTTGAGGTACGCGCAGTATCGCTTTGACTGTTAATAAAGGAAGTGAGTTATTACGTAAGTTTTGTTGAGGTGTACAAAATACGCCAACGCGAGTTACTATGTGAGTATAATTTTTACAAGTGTAAAGCTTTATTTTTTTAGTTTTCTGCAAGTCTATAAACTATCTTTTGACAAACAAGTAGTTTATTTTGTTTTTATTTTTTTCAGGCATAAAGTAAAAATCAGAGATCCGAAAAAATTGACGCAAGATGAATTGGCATCCCTTGCTCTGGTTATATGTGACACGGATTCTGAGGAAGGGGTGGGAGGTGAACCCGACATGTCAGAACATGAATTTATAGAAGAAGATGAACACAATTCTAATTCTGAACAAGAATTGAGTAATTCAGATAATTCTGAAGACCTTGTTTTGGACGAAAATAAACACAATTCTGATTTAGAAGAGGATAATATTCATTTGGCTGCTCTAGCGGAGAATTTGAGGGAACAAGGAAATCAGTATGTTGGCAAAGACAAAAAAACGCTTTGGTATAAAGGAAGTACTACTAGTAAATTTAGAAAAACCGGAGAGGAAAATTTGATAAAAATACTCCCTGGGCCAAAGCAATGCGCACGTGATATAATTGATGAGATAAGTGCTGTCAGTAAAATGTTTGATAATGACATGATTGAACATATTGTCCAGTGTACAAATTCTGAGATTTCGAGAGTTCGACCTAATTATAACCGACAACGAGACGCAAAGGAAGTTACAAAGACAGAAATACTCGCTTCCGCAGGTTTATTGTTTCTATCTGGGTCTAAGAAACAAAACCATACTCATTTTTTGGAATTGTGGATGAAAGATGGAACAGAAGCAGAAATATTTCGAGCCTGTATGAGTTACCAAAGATTTCTTTTTTAACTTGCCGTTATTAGGTTCGATGACAAAACATCTAGAACTGAAAGGAGAACTGGCAAATTGGCCGCAGTTCGATTTATTTTGGACAGTTTTGTAAGCAATTGCATAAAAATTATTCCATGCGAGAATTTGTGACAATAGATGGAATGTTAATATCATTCCGGGTTCGTTGCAGTTTTGTACAATACATTCTGAACAAACCTGCAAAATATGGGTTACATTTAATTTAAAAAATGCTTACAAATTTTTTCATCACACTGTGTCATTTTCATTTTGTGATAAGTAAATGTCAAAAGTTTTGTGTAAAATTTGAGTTTTATTCTCCAATTTTCGAAGTATTATGAATTTAAACTACGTAAACGCCGAAACCATAGATTTATTTTTATCTCTTCCGAACATTTTTTTTGGTTGACACAGTTCGGAACAATGTCGCGTAGTAGCATTTCTTGAGTAATTAGGACCAGTACTCCATTGTTGTTGCAGCTTTGAATAATTTTGCGACCCTCGTGGCCTTTGAGATTGCTGACAAATTCTAAAAACATACTAGAACGCCCGAGTTTGAAGTCACTGTCTCTCCCTAACTAAGTGGATGTTGTCCAAATTTTGAAAAATGTTTTATAAAACTGTGGTTTTTAGATTGATTTGGGTCTTTTGGAGGAAATCTTCCCTGTTCTTCCCATGTCCCAGATCTATAAATTTGAAAACAAGATATAATATTTTTTGCGAGCAGAATTCCAAAATTATTCAATATTCAATGATAAAATGTATGATTTATTTTATTTATTTCGATATATTTTCTCTATAATCACTTTAAGATTCCAGCTTTTGTGAACTTATTGCAACCCTCTCATTTGTTATTGAAAACATCTGGCAACCCCTAGATGTGCTCTACTTTTGGATATTTTGATTTTACTTGAATTTTAATTTTCTAATGATTTTGTTTTTAAATATTGGAAATAACCTTTACTATACCCTTATTACACCAGTCTTATTGATCAATATCAAAAAACTCGACATATTGTGACCGCCTTTCTCGGGGAAAGATAGTTGTTACACGGAAAAGTAGAAAGGGGTCAGTCACCACCGGGATTAGAGGTCCAGGGTCGTATATTTCCTGTTGAATGAAATATGACAGATATGAATTGATTGATTCCTCACCAGTAAAACGCAGATGTTTATTTATATATAGTTTATTGAATGAAATGATTGATTTTCGAAAGGATATGTACAAAAGAAAATAAATGTTTACACCTAGTCTCTTAAAATGAAGAACAAATTCATAAAATCACCTTAAATAATAAAGTCAAGTATTTTACAGAGTCGGGCTAGTTCATAACAATCAAACAATCGGAAGTTCTAGAATCTAATCAAAATCAGAATTTATATTCGCGTGATACAGTTGCTTTCATCGGACAGATGATCTCCAAGGAAAAAACGGAGACGCCAAGTAGTGTACGTTTGGAACCTTTGACCAGCAATAAGGAATCAGACGAAAGAAGTTGATAGTTCTTTAGTATCGGTAGCACTGTCGACACAGGTGGTGGATTGATTTCCAATTAAGGTAATTTACGAGTTCGCTAATAATATTCGAGTTCTTTACGGATCGGGTCAATTCCTCAACACAAGTAATAAATTGTTCGGTTTTCGTTACTTGTAGTTAGTCGTAGGGATGTCAGGTCTTTTCCTCAACACAAAAAATAAATTATTCGGTTTTTGGTAAATGAGATCTTGTGGGCAATCGGTCTGTTTTTCCCCAACACAAATAATAAATTATTCGGTCTTCGGGATGTGTATTTAGTCGTAAGGATGTCAGGTCTTTTCCTCAACACAAATAATAAATTATTCGGTTTTTGGTTAATGAGATCTTGTGGGCAAACGGTCTGTTTTTCACCAACACAAATAATAAATTATTCGGTTTTCGGGATGTGTATTTAGTCGTAGGGATGTCAGGTCTTTTCCTCAACACAAATAATAAATTATTCGGTTTCTAGCAGTCAGTTGAAACTGGAGTTAGTTGTAGAATATTTACTTTCGGACTTGGTCAAAGGAAGTAGGAGTGGATCCAACGGAGCGCGGACGGAATTTATTACGAAAAATAAAAATAAATTCTAGGAAATTAACAGAGTTGAATTAATTTGAACCGTCGGTAATAATATCGGAATCTTAGCTAAGGTCGGACGGCTGATTCTTCCATCCTTTTCGTGCGAAATCCGTTTTCCTTTTATACTGGTTTTGTGCCAAAAGAAATAAAACGTCAGAGGTGGCCTGAGATTCTGGCAGTCAGCTGGGATTTGAATACGACTTTCCTTATCTCCTATTAGCTTCAACTTTTTTCTACATACGATAATCAAAACTTTGATGTGTTAGAATCTCAGCCTCGTCGGTGTTATTTCTTCTAAACCAGAGTAAATTAAATTATAAGTAACGAGGGCACTTCGTTACAATATTAATTTTGTATTTTTTTATTGATTTATTCTATATACTTTTTTTGATCAAACCTATCAAAATAGCCGATGAACCACAGTTGTGATTTATCTTATATTATGTAAAATTTGTCACTTATTTGATCAGATCTTTCAAATCTTCAATGTTTTTATACACAATATTAGATAATATCTATCTCCCATTCTACTGAACCTATTGAAATAACTCATTAACCACTGTTGTGATTTGTCTCATATTAGCTGAAATTTATCACTCATTTGAACCGGTTCGTAAAATAACTAGTGTTTTCATCTATGATATTAAGTGATTTCCATAAATTGTTTTACTGATATAAATCACCTATTTGACTGAAATTGTCAAAAAAGTTAGTAAAATATCTGGTTATTCTTATCAAATATCTTATTGAAATCTGTCACTTATTTTACTGAATTGCTAAACTTGTTTTTTCGAACTAAATAATGATATGATTTATCATATTTCTTACTGAAATAGATTAAGGTTTATAACTAACAGTACTGACAAAGTTATCTTACATTTGATTATTTTTATAAATGCTCGAAATTTTGTATTAAATCTTATAAGTTAAAGTGCTAAAGTGCCTTCCTTCTTTTTCGATAAGAATCTGAATGTTCTCTGTAAAAATGAAGTTATCGGACTCATCAATTATGTAGCTAGGTATAATTATATTCTTTTCTTAAACTTGAATATATTTTTCACAATACATGTGAATAGGAAGAAGTATTATGTTTCGGCGATGTCATAATTACATTTATTTGATGAGCTAATATATATAATTACTAGCTGACCCGGCAAACGTATTGCCATGTAAATAATTTCTAGAGAATTTCTATTTAAAAAAAAATAAATTATGATTCTCAACTGTGGTTCATCGGCTATCTTAACAGGTTTGATCAAAAAAAGAATAAACCTATTAGTATATAGAATGAATCTAGTGTACAATAGGTTTTCTTCCAAAGTTAGATTAATATTGTGAAATTACTCATTAATATCAATAAAAAAAGTTATAAAATAAATATGTTGAGTTATTATTTATGAGGTAGTTTGACTATGAATCGATTCTCAACTAAATTTGAGTTATTGCAATCTAAAAAAATTGGTAGCATTTGCAGGGTCTTTCTTACTCTATTGTGCGATCATCTCGGAAAAAACTTACGAATCTTGGAAAAAAAATGTTCCTTAGTTGAAAAAAAAAGTGTGAGAAAGTCATGAAAGTCACAAATTTAAACTCTCAAAAACTTTATTATTCCAGAGAACCTTCAGATTCTTATTGAAAAAGATGAGGGGCACTGAAATTTATAAGATTTAAGGCACTTAAGCCCTAAAATTTATAAGATTTAATACAAAATTTTGAGCATTTATAAAATTTAAGATACGGTAAATATCAGAACTTGTCACTTAGAAGGGAAATAAATCATACATTTTTGTCATTGAATATTGAATAATTTTGGAATTCTGCTCGCAAAAAATATTATATCTTGTTTTCAAATTTATAGATAAGGGACATGGGTAGAACAGGGAAGATTTCCTTCGAAAGACCCAAATCAATAAGAACCACATTTCCATGAAAAATTCTTCAAAATTTAGATAACATCCACTTAGTTTGGGGATGAGACAGCGACTTCAAATTCGGGCGTTATAGTCTAGATATAGATTTAAATTATTCAGTTCAATTCAATTCATGCTTTTTCAGACCCCGGAATTTCTACAACGAATAGCCTCACTTTCATAACGGAGAGGAATTTAGTTTACTTGTTTCAGAATGAAGAAACGCAACTCAAAAAAGCTTCTTGCTGTGGCGCGAATTAAATGTATGTATGTTCCTTAGGATTTGTCAACAATCTCAAAGGCCACGAGGGTCGTAAAATTATACAAAGGTACAACAATAATGTAGTCCTGGCCCTAATTACGCAAAATCTTTTACTACGGGACATTATTCTGAACTGTGTCAACCAAAATAAATGTTTGTGTCAGAAAAGTTACCACAGGGATAACTGGCTTGTGGCGGCCAAGCCTTCATAGCAACGTCGCTTTTTGATCTTTCGATATCGGCTCTTCCAATCATTGCGAAGCAGAATTGTGCATGCTGTATATTGATTTTTCAACAAAACCATTTTAATGCAAAAGTAAACCTTTGTCAGTACTATTTGTATTTTTCTACAAACCTTATCTATTTCTGTAAGAAATATGAGGAATATCACTATTTAGTTTGAAAAGACAAGTTTAGCAATTCAGTAAAATAAGTGATATATTGTGCATGCTGTATATTGATTTTTCAACAAAACCATTTTAATACAAAAGTAAACCTTTGTCAGTACTATTTGTATTTTTCTACAAACCTTATCTATTTCTGTAAGAAATATGAGGAATATCACTATTTAGTTTGAAAAGACAAGTTTAGCAATTCAGTAAAATAAGCGATATATTTCAGTAGAACAATTTATAGAAATCACTGAATATTATATATGAAAACACTAGTTATTTTATGAACCGGATCAGATGAGTGTCAAATTTAAGCTAATATGAGATATATATCAACAGTGGTTAATCAGTTATTTCAATAGGTTCAGTAAATAGGTGATAGATATCATCTGATATTGTGTATAAAAACATTAAAGATTTGAAAGATCTGATCAGATCAAATAAGAGACAAATTTCACCTAATATAAGATAAATCAGAACTGTGGTTCATCGGCTATTTTGATAGGTTTGATCAAAAAAGAATAAACCTATAATATAAGATAAATCTAGTCTACAATAGGTTTACTTCCAAAGTTAAATTAATTTTGTAAAATTACTTATTAATATCATACTTTTCATTTTTGAGTTATAAACACATTTTTATACAAAAATGAACCTTTGTCAGTACTATTAGTTTTTTCAATAAACCTTATCTATTTCAGTTAGAAATATGGTAAATATCACTATTTATGTAGTTTAAAAAACTAGTCTATCAATTCAGTAAAATAAGTGACACATTTCAATAATATATTTGATAAAAATAATCAAATATTTTACTAACTTATTTGACAGTTTCAGTCAAATAAGTGATATGTTTCAGTAAAACATTTTATAGAAATAACTGAATATTATAGATAAAAACATTAGTTATTTTATGAACCGGATCAAATGAGTGACAATTTTACCTAATATGAGACAAATTTCAATAGTGGTTAATCAGTTATTTTAAAAGGTTCAGTAAATAGGTGATAGATTTTATCTAATAATGTGTATGAAAACATTGAAGATTTGAAAGATCTGATCAAATAAGTGACAAATTTCACCTTATATGAGATAAATAACAAATGTGGTTCATCGGTTATTTTGATAGGATTGATCAAGAAAAGAATAAGTATATAGAATAAATCTAGTGTACTAAAGGTTTTCTTCCAAAGTTAAATTAATATGTAAAATTACTTATTAATATAAATAAAATGTGCAAACTTTTAAATTATGACTCGCGAACCATTACATTTCCGAGTATGGCATCAGAAAAACGCAATTTATAAAATTTGGCGCCTTGGCATTGATTATCTGGGCAATGGAATAGCAATTTTTGGCCACCGATTTATCATGAATAAATAATGAAAAATTGCAAATTCGATTAATATTGAATGAATCAAGTAACTCATCAAAATGACCTAAGATACCGTAAAACATAGTTCTGATTGGAACCTAACCAATCATTATAATTATATACATTAGCTCATCAAATAAATATAATTATGACATCGCCGAAACTTCTACTTTTTCATATTCACAAGTAGGTATTGTAAAAAATATATTTTTATTAAAGAGAACAATATATTATTCCTAACTACATAATTGATGAGTCCGATAACTGGATTCAATGATTGAGAATAGTTTACCAAATATATCATAACGGCAATAAAATTTGGACTAAAAAGTTTTTTTATAAAAAATTCCGAATGTCACACAATCTTGATATTCAATCTATTTTAATTAAGACACTAACAGAAGAATGTCTCCTACAATTATATCAGCTTCATACCCGAAAAAAATATGAAATGGAATTAATTTGAAAAGCTTTAATACTTCAATAAGGTTGTACACAAGAATTATTTTATTCTACGAACTTCAGACGAACACTGAAAGTTGCTTATGCAAGCAAAATTAGTTTCCTGATTTTAGAAACTATTTTTACTTCCCTCATGTTACGTAGCAAGTATGAGGAAAAAGTACATAACATTGGAATCATCCGTTTTCAGCATTTCTGAATCAAAATACTTCTCATTTTAAGATTCCAGTGACTTCAACAATATGAGATCAAATTTTATTTTATCTGTTCACTCTGTGGAATAGAAGTGTACTCTGAAAATTACAGTTCCTGACTCTAAACTATGAGGCAATATGGTCATAAGTGTGAATTATTTTGATACTGCATGTGACAGCAGGTGCCAGTATGAAACGTAGACTTGTAAAATACGAATAAAATTTCAATATGGAATAGACCATCATAATAATTCAACTTCCTAGATTTATTAGTTGTTTCAGAATTAATTGCAATATATTTTCATCCAGAAGTGGAAAATTGTACTCCACAAAAGTTAGGGAGGTCAGTGATGAATTGATCATAGCTATTCTTATGTCATGTAGCAGGCGCCCTGCACATTTAATAGTACATATTATGCTAATGCGATATACACATGATTTTCGTACTCAGTCTAACCCCTAGACTTATCTCCAGACAATGAAATTGTTTCGTATTTTTGGTAGAATGTTTTCAACAAACAGGATCAAAATTGTCAGTTTCAAAACGACGCATAACTATTATGAAGAAAATGTTAAATTGCGTGCTGAGAAATCTCAGTCCAGAATCTTCATTTCCAACAATTTTAGAACGCCTATACCATCTATTGCTTCGTAGCAGAACTAATTAATCATTAACATCCAGATGACGTGGATATCTACTGAATAAATTCTGTTAGTTACTTTTATAAACGCATGAGGTGGATCTCTAGGGCCAAAAAGGTACCCGGAAAGAAGAGAGAACGATTTTTAAGAAAACGGTCGAGAGGTAATCTTCGTAGTGAACTATTTTGGTGATTTTGTGTGGTTTACTTCAAAACGAAGGATTTATTTCAACCATAACTGCTCAGTCGTTAAATAATCGATTGATTAATTGGATTATCATTTTGTGTGATGAAAATATATAAACCTGTAAATAAAGTTACTATATCTATGGTTTCGGCGTTCACGTAGTGTAAATTCATAATACTTCGAAATTTGGAGAATAAAACTCAAATTTTGCACAAAACTTTTAACATTCAATTTAAAAATGCTGACAAATTGTTTCACCTTACATCATTGAACAATTCCAGCTTTAATTGCAAATACTATTGAAAGAACATAATGGAAATGTGCTACTACATAATAAGTATCATGAAGAATAATATCAATAGAAGAATAAGCTGAAATAACTCCATTTAATCCTCCAATAGTAAATAAAAAAACAAAACCTAAAGATCAAAGTAATGAAGGAGTAAATTTTAATTGAGTTCCGTGAAGAGTAGCCACTCAACTGGAAATTTTAGTTTCAGTAGGAATAGCAATAATTATTGTTGCTGAGGTGAAGTAAGCACGTGTATCAACATCTACTCCTACTCTAAATACTTGGTGAGCTCAAACAACAAAACCTAATAATCCAATGACTAATAGGGCATACATTATTCCTAAAGTTCCAAAAGTTTCTTTTTTATTTCTTTCTTGACTACTAATATGAGAAATTATACCAAATTCAGGGAGAATTGAAATGTATTATTCAGGATGACCAAAAAATCAAAATAGATGTTGATATAAAATAGGGTCTCCACCTCCAGCAGGATCTAAAAAAGGAGTATTTAAATTTCGATCTGTTAAAAGTATTGTAATTGCACCAGCTAGAACCATTAAAGAAATAAGTAAAGGAATGGCAGTATTAAAAGAGATCAAACAAATAAAGGTATTTCTTTTCAAGTTATTCCAGTAAGTCGTATATTAATAATTGTAGTTATAAAATTAATTGCATCTAAAAGTGAAGAAATTCCAGCTAAATGTGATCTAAAAATTGCTAAATCTACAGATGACCCTCTATGAGCAATATTTGATGATAGTGGAGGATAAACAGTTCAACCTGTTGCAACACCTCTTTCTCTAATTCTTCTTTAAATTAGTAATGTTAAAGAAGGGGAAAGTAGTCAAAATCTTATATTATTTATTCGAGGCAGAAAATAAATAGTTACACCTAGTCTAAATGAACAAGGTTGAAATGTTACTACGCCACATTGTTCCGAACTGTGTCAACCAAAATAAATGTTCGAAAGAGATGAGAATAAGTAATTATCCATAATTTCCCTTTTTGAGTTTGAGTGCATGCTGTTTATTAATTTTTCAATAAATAGATGGCCGCTGCGTCCATCTTAGTAAGATGGAAGCATTACTTCCTTAAAATCATAGCCGCCATTAATAGGGTTAGATTCAATTGATCACTTGCAATGCAATGAAAGCAGCTCGTCTCGATCCGTGCGAGCTTCGTACAGTCTTATCATATACAGGATGTCCTCGAACTGCGTGGCTAAAATAAAACCGAAGATTCTTTGATTCGAAAAAAATTTGATGAACCTTTTTACTTTTGCCTCAAGTGTCTTGTTTAGTAGGTAGAGGGCTTCAAAGTTGCAAAAATAATTTTGTTTTTTCGGTATAACTTGAGAACGTGATGGAGGACTTTTACAATATTTGGAATATATGCAATAGTATTAGCAATTAATAATTAAAAACGTATTTTTCATTCTATAAAATAATAATTTTATTTATGTACCTACTTACATTTTTTAGTTTAGACAATGGAAAAACGACCGATATCTAGATATATTTTTTCTCAAATCTGTCAAGATGACTTTCGCGATGAAAGCTTAGAAAATGCCAATATGTCTCAAAATTTGAGACCAAATTTAAAAATATTAAAAATTTGTGAGGATTGGGCTGTATCCAACCCTAATGAACCGTTTCAAAGTAAGTTTATCCTCAGAAATTATTATGCAATTTTATGCAAAAAAACATTTTTCTTGAAAATTGTGACCACATCCAATTTGTTTGGGATGGAGACAGCGACTTGAAAATTGGGAGTTACAATCTAGGTATATGTTAAGTTATTCAGTTCACTTTATTTGATGCATTTTATTTTTACAATAAATAGTCACAAATTCATGACGGAGAGGGACTTAGATTACCTGTTTCAGAATGAAGAAATTAAACTTGAAATAATCTAAAGAAGCTCCTTGAGTGGCCCGGAATGAATGCATGTATTTTGTCGTACTTACAATTTTATTAAATAAAAACTATCCATCAATTGAAGCGAAACACCCAGATTCTTAATATAAATCAATAATATGTGCAATACGTTTTTATTTTATAGTACTTATTTATAATGTATGTAATAATATACAGTTAGACCATTCCCTTCTTACCCTTAGGTGCAAAGTCCCTGGAGTAATTGCTTAAGTTATTACTGCCCATTTCAGTCTGAGACCATTGTCCGCAGCTAGTAGCCTTGCGAGTGATGGCGAAACCGTATTAGTGAGTATATATTTCATACATATTTATACCCTTGTGACATTACAATTTTCAGTGCAAAGTAGCACTTTACCTTCTACTTTTCTAATCTCGAAAGTATGTTTTTTCCATTTCAGGATTTGTCAACAAATCTCACAAGCCACGAGGGTCTCAAAGTTATACAAAGGTGCAACAATAATGAAGTACTGGCCCTAACAGCGCAAGAAATTTTACTACAGTATGTTCGGACTCGAAACAGTTGAAAATAAGTGATTATCCATAATTTTAATTTTTGAGATATATTTTAAATTGTTTTTTTATTATTTTTTTTTTGACAGTTTCAGTCGAATGAGTAATATAATTCAGTAAAATAAATTATAGAAATCACTTAATATTTTGAATGGATGAAAACACTAGATATTTTATAAGCCAGATCAAATGAGTGACAGATTTTAGTTAATATAATACAAAGCTCAACATTGGTTTCATAGTTTCAGTAAAATAAGCGATAGATCTCAGTGAAAAATTGATAGATGTCATCTAATATTATGTTTAAAAACATCAACTATTTGAAAGTTCTGATCAAATAAGTGACAAATTTTACCTAATATAAGATAAATCACAACTATGGTGAACCATATGGCCTATGAACAGGCTATTTTGATAGGTTTGATCAAAAAAAGAATAAACCTATAAGTTGTTTTATAGAATAAATCTAATGTACAAATGGTTTTATCCCAAAGTTTGATTAATATTATACAAATGCTTATTAATATCAATAAAAAACGTTATAAAATTAATATGTTGAGTTTTATGGTATTGACCGTAGTAAGACTGAATCTATTCGCAGTGCCCTTTATTCGAGGTAACTGATCGAATCATTAAATAAAATATCTGGCCGTTCGGCATTGATAATCTGGTCAATGGAATAGTCACTTATAGTCACTGATTTATCATGAATAAATAATGGAAAATTACAAATTCGATAAATATTGATTGAATTAAGTAACTAAAAAAAAAAAATTGAGTTATGGCAATACCTAGTTCTAATTGGAACCTGACCAACCAGTACATTAGCCCATGGAATAATTGTAATTATGATATCGCCGAAACATAATATTTCATATACGTATCTAATGAGTCCGAAAACTAGATTAAATAATTGAGAATGATTTACCAAATATGTAATTTCATAACGAAATAAATACAATTTGAACTACAAAGTTATTTTACATAAAATTCTGAATGTCCCAATTTTAATATTCAATCTAAGACACTGATAGAAATGAGTCCGAAAACTAGATTGAATAATTGAGAATAGGTAATTTCATAACGGGATAAATAAAATTTGAATTACAAAGTTATCTTACATAAAATTCTTAATGACAAAATTTCAATATTCAATCTTTTAATCTAAGACAATAATAGAAATGAGTCCAAAAACTAGAATAGTTGACCAAATATGTAATTTCATAACGGGATAAATAAAATTTGAACTACAAAGTTATTTAACATAAAATTCCGAATTTCACAATTTTAATATTCAATCTAAGACACTAACACATTCCACTAGGTTTTGGGTATGGAAGCTGAGATAATTTCGAAAGCAAAGACACTAATAGAAACATTGATTTCGAAATTATCTCAGCTCCCATACCCGAAACATAGTGAAATGAAATTAAATTAAAACGCGTTCATGAATATTTTTTAATAAGGTTGTTATTTCATCCTATATTAGATGAGGACTGAACGTTAAAAACCTGATTCCGTTTCACATTGCTTATGCAAGCTAAATCTGTTTCCTGATTTTAGAATATAGTTTTATTTCCCTCACTACACCTAGTAAGTATCAGATAAGTACATAGCATTGGAATCGAGGCAACAAAATTTTCCGGAGTGTTGCGGATAAATCATCTGTTTTGAGAATTTCTGAATCAATCTATATACTTCTCATTTTAAGATTCAAGTGACATCAACGATCTGAGGTCACAGTTTATTCCACCTGTTTACTCTGGAATAAAAGTATACTCTATACATCAGTTCCTCGCTCTGAAGTATCATGGAATATGGTTATAATAGTGTCAATATGTGTGATTTGACAGCAAGTGACAGTACAAGATGTAGACTTGTAAAATACATCATGTGCTATGAATAAAATTTGAATAAGGAATAAAGTACTATAATAATTCAGCTTCTTAGATTTATTAGCTGTTTCAAAATTATTTTCGGAAAGTGCAAAATTGTACTTAATAGTTAGGGAGGTCAGTAATTGATTGATCAGCGCTTGACTAATGTTATGTTCAACATACGTATAGTAAAATGTCTTTGTGATATAACGAAACGCCGACTAATTCCATGTTTAGACTATTGCGCATTGCCGCCACACACACGAGCCTAATACGTGTTTATCAACATCTGCTATACCTAGTTATGGTTATGATAATCATGCCATAGTATGATCAGCGAATACGCACGCGCACTGCACATTCGATTGTACATTTTACAGGATGTTCGTACTCCATCTAGACCCTAGACGTATCTCCAGACTTACGAGTAATATCGGTTTGAATTTCTGGTAGAACTTTTTCCGAAAAAGACGATCGTTTCCAATATTTTTATGCTTCCGGTTATATCGTTATAAGTTGATATTTTGAATAGAACACCCCAACTTTTCAACATTTTTGATTCCTTCGTTGAATTCAAGAGCGAGTTTCACTATGCAACCGTATCTTCGATTTTTAACTGTATTAGAGTTATTGCAATCTAAAAAAATATATGGCATTTGCAACATGTTTCTAACTTTATTGCGATTGAATCTAACACTAACTTACAGAAGTTTGATTTTCTGCCAACTAACTGGCATTCCATAAGTTACGAAACTTAGAAAGAAAATTCTTCAGAGTTGGAGAAAAAGTGTGAGCATGTCATGAAAGTGGAAAATTTTAAATCTCAAAAATTTCATTTTTTCAGAAAGGCATAATTTTTTTCCATCTTCAGATTCTTATTGAGAAAGATGAACGGTACTTTAGCACTAAAATTGATAAGATTTAATACAAAATTGCCGAGCATTTATAATAAGACAGTCCTATTCCTTCCAAAAAATATTTAGGATGCCATGGAAACATGTATTTCATTGAATTCAAGATACGTCAACAGTAAATGTCAGTCACTTAGCTCTAATGTTAAAACGTTTATTGAGAAAATATATCCACATTTATTTTATTATTGAATATTGAAAAATTTTGGATTTTGTTGGGTCATTATTGTTCTTTGAGGAGGTTGTTACGTACGCAATGTATCTGTTTGCAATTGAATTGTGCTCACCGCTCAATGCACCTAGGTTCCTTAGCCAACCCCGATTGCGGCGGTGAGAACAATGAAACTGGTCAAGTCGATCCCCTGATTTCGGCAGATTTTTACATTGTGGTTCATCATTTACATCTTGAATTCGAGAAAATACGCGTTTCATGCATCCTAAATGAGTTCTGCACGTTTTTTATTAATGCTCGCAATTTTCCTCGCAAAAAATGTTGAATCTTGTTTACAAATTTCCAAAAAATTATAAATTTTAGTCGCATAGAACCTTATTATCTCGTTTAATAAGAATCGATGATCTGATGGTGGAAAAATATGGGGTGCTATTTAGAAAAAATGGAGTTATTGAGATTACAAATTTGTCACTTCCATGACATGATGGCAATTTATTTATCACACTTTTCACAAAATTTTCTTTCGCAGATTCATAACTTATTGAAACAGTAAGTTGTCAAAATATTATCAACTTCTATGAATAAGTTACGAAGATAATCGCAATAAAGTAAAACCCGCAAACGCTGCATAATAATTTTCAGAATAGTAATCCCAATGACAGTAAGGAATCAAGATGTTTCATTAAATTCCCTCTTAATTCGAAGATGAAACCAAAAATTGTAGAAAGAGTTTGGGTGTTCTATTTAAAATAACAACGTTGATATCAACTTCCGATATAACCAGAAGTGAAGGAAGATTGGAATATTTTATAATTGTAGGTCCATTTCAGACTAATATTATTCTATAAATTCGAATTGATATCCCTTTAAAGTCAAATGACATACTCAAACCCAATAGGCTTAAAATTTTCTGTCCAGTCCAGTAGAGCCTCTCTTCGCATTTCAAAACAGCAATTTTGACCTTCACTGTAATTAGGACTGTAACAAAACTAGTTTCACAATTTAACAATTAAAAGTTTGCACTCGTTTTATATTCTCATTTTTTCCAGGAAAAGAAGCGCAAGAGATTCATGATCAACAGCTCAATTCTGAACAATTCAAAATATCATGTCAGCGTTAGTGGTACTTCCAAGTCTATAAATGCAAGAGGTTGACGTTAAACATCAAGTTGAACAGGTTTGTTTGATTTCAATATAAATACATTTCTTCAATTCAAATAATATTATTCATTGTCAACTAGCAAGTCTTTTATGTAAAATCGAAGAATATTTCGAAATAAAAATCAATTTGAGATAGAACACAGATTTTTACTTTGCCTCATCTATATGTTGCCTGATATATTTGAAACATTTCACGGTCCGGGGAAACCATACAGTCGACGAAGCACTGCCGTGAAGACACGACGCATATCGAGAAATGAGAACAGAGAACAGAGCTGTGTTCGCTAGGCGACCCATCTTTGGCGGGCTATCTCAATCACAAGTCAGAAGATATTTGATGGGCAATTATTATGAACCGCCACAAAGGCGATCAACTATAGAAATAATATAAAAAAAGCATATTCACTACAAGTGCAATATTTCATGTTTGAATGGACTTGATTGTTATGTACACTTCCCGCTTATAAGGTTAGGGGAATGTAAGAATATAAAATTTGGCCAATCGGCATTGAAAATCTCTATAATCAATAATAACCACTGCATATTTGCGAAAAAATCACATTCAATTTTGGTATAGATACATATAGATGTATTTGCCTTTAGCAAAGACACATTCAGACAACTAAATTTCTTAATTTCATTTATCAACCAACTTCGTCCAAAAAAAATTAAGGTTGGAAACAGAAAAAGATGGGAGAATGAGGTTCAACATTTACAGAAAACTCACATTTACAGACATCACTATTAATAATTCTTCGTAGCCATAAATTAGCAGCATATCGTTCAATGATTCATATAGGGCATTTTAACCACCATTGTCAAAAGAAAGAATTGAAATAATAATGGGTTTTCGTTAGATCAAATAACAAAATTACTTAACGAAAACTACTAAATTTGAACTGAATTAACATATAAGTCAAAATTAATCACCATTATTCTTATGATACAGATTCATAAAGGTTTCAATAACTCCTATAAAAGATCCTTAATGATCCGTTATGTACCAAAGTGATCATTCCCTTTCTCTTTCAAAGCATTCTTCGAATAATTAACACAATATTAAATAATTATCCAAATGCACAATGTTTTGTAATTTCCGATAATCCCTTACTACTTTTCTAATATAGCTGTATATTATAGCAGCCCTTCAGAAATATGTACATTTAGATATTGAATAGACTTTATAGTTGTCGGAAACCAAATCAATTGAATTGAGTTTATTCAAGGAATTTTCGTTCATACCTCTAAAATAATTCGGATCGATAATCTCAGAAAAACTTGATGGTCGTATAGAAATATTATTTCAGCAAAATATCCAAGTCGTATCCAAAGTCATGAGTACTACCAGCAAAAGACATTTTAGTATTGAAACACGGAAAATTCATATTCCTGTTACAACATGTATATTATTTTACAATTTAACGATTGGAAATGATGAGGATTGCCTCATCATCCTCTATTTGGCCTGTATAACAAGGTGAGAAGTGAGAATATAAATTTGTTAAAAGTTCGACACTATTTCTAATCGAACATCACGATTATTCAAAGTTGGCATTATTATTTAGTTTACGCCCTAAGTAAGGTAATTCCCAAAATATTTGAATTCGTTAAAACCTAGAACATAACTCCCAGTAAATGAATGTTTTACACGATTTTGATATGTAGTATATTTCCGCAGAATATTCATGTCGAATCCATAATATACAGGATGTCCCAGATTTTAGCACCAGAACTTCAACAGTCGATGGAAAATTTGATTTTGAGAAAAAAGTTCCTATCAACACAGACGCTTAGTTTTTGAGATACGGGTGTTGAAATTGGAAAAAAAAAATTTTTTTTGCAAATATCTCCGGAACCGTTTATTGTACAGAAAACATCTTCTGCGAACATTTTCTACTCATAGTAGGCTATGTTCTGTGCGATAAAAATTCTTTTTTAGTCATAATTGGTGAAGATTTTGAAGGGGTAGTGGGTGTTTTTCTCTCCAACTTCTACAACACTGAAAAAAATACGATTTTGAGACAGCCTTTGAGACAGCCATTGGAACCGCCAATGTTTTCTACACAAAAAAGGTACTCCTAGTCATAAGCTCTAAGGTTGACCGTTTTCGAGAAAAATCAACTTTTATATTGAAAAACATGGTAAATTTTTTGGTTTTGTTACTTGTTCTAACGTTTGAATAAATTTTGTTTAATTAGTAAGAATTGACCATGTTTTTCAATTTAAAAGTTGATTTTTCTCGAAAACGGTTAACTTTAGAGCTTATGACCAAGATTACCTTTTTTGTGCAAAAAATATTAGCGGTTCAAATGGTTGTCTCAAAACTGTACTTTTTCCAGTGGCGTAGAAGTTGGGGAGAAAAACCCACTACCCCTTCGAAATCTTCACCAATTATGACTAAAAAAATGTTTCATCACACAGAACATAGCTTGCTTTGAGTAGAAAATGCTCGCAAAAGCTGTTTTCTGTACGATGAATGGTTCCGGAGATATTTGAAAAATTTTTTTTTTTCAATTTCAAAAATTAAGCGTCTGTGCATATATGTTAAAAGGAACTTTTTTCTCGAAATCAAATTTTCTATCGACTGTTGAAGTTCTGCTACTAAAACCTGGGACACCCTGTATATTTTAGAATTGAATTTATTTATCACTTGACGAAAACAAGGAACAGTCGAAAGGATGTATTCTTCAGATTCATTCAGGTTGAAAATTTTATATTTTTCTCGAATTGATTATCAAAATCAAACTAATTCTACATGAGTTGTTTCACACAAAAAACCTATCATGGAAATTAAGCTCTTCCATATTATTTTTCAAATGACGATGATGGTGTTAAAGAAACACGATTATTGAAATGCTCAAAAATTACTTCTCTCATTTGGCGGCCCTAACGTTAAATCTTAACTATTGACAAAACAAGATAAGTATACTAACTTACTTAACTTACCTTAACGTGAAGGCACGACGCAACTCATTGATTTATTACGTATACGTATAGGAAAATGTAATTCCGATAAATATCGAGTGAAAGATGTCAGTTTCCCCAAAATGAACTATAATATATTTAAATTCAATCCAACAACTATTTATCCTCATTATCATTTATAGTTTGATTTTCTCTAATGTAAAGAATAAATATAACTAGATTCACGAACATTGTAGCTCTTTCAAATAGATACAACAAAATACATACATTAGATTTATTTAAATTTATGTTTTATTGTGATTCTTATGTAAGTAGTATGATTATAATATTCCAACGAATAGTCACGTCGAATCAAAATTCGAGAATTACTATTAGAGTGTAGAATTGGATGGAAAAAAAGATTTTGAAAGGATGTAGTTTTCAGAAGTTGAAAGGAGAAAATGCATATTTTACTAGTTTACTGAATCGATTATTAAAATAGAACTGATCCTACACCTGGGATATTTAGATAAAGATACCTCTATAAAATTTGATTTTCCGATTAATCAAATAATAAAACGGAATAGAATAAGAAAAAGCACTCACCCAGTGAATAAGGACATAAAACTATTGATGCATGGTTTATTCGTAACATTGCACGGCCCGGCGAAACAACACAGTTGACGAAGCTCTGCCGCCCGATATAATGACGTTGATCATTATCGTAACGCATCCGGAGAAATGAGAACACAGAGTTAAGCGCTATGAGCGGAAGGGGGAGGGGGGAAGCTGGAGAAAATCGCCTGGCGGCCAATCTCAAGCACAACTCAGGAGACGTTTCGTCGTCTTCATGTGACAGCAGGTGTCACTCATAGTCAGCATAGACTTGTAAAATACATTATGTTCTATCAATAAAATTCCAATATGAAGTAAAGTACTATAATAATTCAACATCTTAGATTTATTAGCTGTTTCAAAATTATTAGCAATATATTTTGTGTCCGAATTATCATTCTTACGCTTCCGGTTATATCGTTAAAAGTTGATATCAACTTGGATAATTTGAATAGAACACCCCACCCAACTGTTGGAACATGTTTTGTTCCATCGTTTAATTTATGAGCTAGTCTGATAAGAATTCGATTCTCAACTGCATTTGCGTTATTGCAATCTAAAAAAATAGATAGCATTTCCAGGGTCTTTCTCACTTCATTGCGATCATCTCGAAAACTTATTTACAGAAGTTAGATTAATCACTAACTAATGTTTCATCAACGTACGAATGTTCGAAAGACAATTTTCTATAGTTGAAAGAAAAAGGGTGAGCATGTCATGAAAGTCGCAAATTTGAAATTTCAAAAACTTCATTTAATACAAAATTGCGAGCATTTATGAAAACACTCAAATTTGAGATACCTACGTTAAATATCAGGGTTCATTATTTAGCTCGAATGTTAAAATTTATATTGAGAAAATGTATCAAAATGAAGAGCTTAATTTCATCATTGAATATTGAATCATATTGGAATTCTGCTAGCAAAAAATAATAAATCTCAATTTCAAATTTACTAAATAATATGTATATAGATTCTAATCGCATAGTATCTCATATCATTTTCAATAAGAATCGATCACCCAATCTAATGATGGAAAAAAATATTTATAAAACTGGAGTTATTGAGATGATAAATTTGCCATTTTCTTGACATGACAAGACAACACATTTTCTCACGTTTCTCAGTTTCATATTAGTGTGAAGTTAACCACACTTTTCTGTTCACACTTTATGACGTGTGTACTGTAGAAGATGGGATAGAGGAGAATTTGCAAGCTATATTGCCAGATTTATCAGACAACCTGCTACCACGTCTGTTTTCAGAAATTATTTGTTCTTCCTGATTGATGTAACTTATTTTGATAGCAAATAATTTACATTGATTAGTAAGAGCAAATAAAATAATATCCTTCGACTAATCCAAATGGGCTGCACCTACAAAGTGCCAATATTTCTCTCATTACAAACGGTATGAATAAAGAATTTTTGAAAACTACGGCGAGCTTGTTGATGAAATTTGGGGTGATGCATCTCCATAGGTTGATCTTAGATGACAATACCATCACAATCCTTGACTAACCGTATGAAAGGAGGAAATAATTTTTTTTAGAATTTTTTGTAAAATCGGTATATACGAAAGTACGATGAGCTTGTTCATGAAATTTTTGCCGATGCATCTCATTAAGCTAGTCTTACATGATAATATAATCACAACCCTTGACAGTGAGTACAAAATTGAAAAAAAAATTTTTTATAAAATTTCTCGGAAACTAAGATGAGCTTGTTCATCAAATTTTGGCGCATGAATCACCTTATGCTACTCCTACATAACAACTATAGACGCCTTGACAAACCGTACAAAGGAGGGAATAATTTTTTTTTAGAATTTTTTGAAAAACCGATATGTACGAAAGTACGATGAGCTTTTCCATGAAATTCTGGATAATAAATCTCATTAAGCTACTCTTACATGATAATATAATCACAACACTTGACAAGCCGTACAAAAGGTTGAAATGATTTTCCTATAAAACTTCTGAAAAATCGATATCTCGGGAACTATGATGAGCTTGTTCAGAAAATTTTGGCGCATGAATCACCTTATGCTACTCCTACATAACAACTATAGACGCCTTGACAAACGGTACAAAGGAGGAAATAATTTTTTTTAGAATGTTTTGAAAACCCGATATGTACGAAAGTACGATTAGCTTTTCCATGAAATTTTGGCTAATAAATCTCATTAAGCTACTCTTACATGATAATATAATCACAACCCTTGACAAACCGTACAAAAGGGAGGAATGATTTTTTTATAAAACTTTTGAAAAATCGATATCTCGGAAACTATGACGAGCTTGTTCATAGAATTTTGTCGCATGAGTCATCTTATGCTACTCCTACATAAAAACTATATCACACACCTTGACAAACCGTACAAAGGAGGAAATAATTTTTTTTTAGAATTTTCTGAAAAATCTATATGTACGAAAGTACGATGAGCTTGTTCATGAAATATTGGCTAATAAATCTCATTGAGCTACTCCTACATGATAATATAATCACAACCCTTGACAAACAGTACAAAAAGAGGAAACACTTCTTCCATAGAATTTTTTTAAAATCGCTATCTCGGAAACTATGACCAGCTTGTTCATGAAATTTTGGCACATGAATCACCTTATGTTATTCTTACATTACAAATACATAACACCACTTGACATATAGTACAAAGGAGGGAAATGATTTTTTTTAAGGGATTTAAAAAAAAATCGATATCTCCGAAAGTACGGCGAGCTTGTTCATAAAATTTAGTCGCATGAATCACCTCATGCACATACATTAGAAATACATAACACCCCTTGACATATCGTACAAAGAAAGGAATTGATTTTTTTATAGAATTTTTTGGAAAATCGATATCTCCGAAAGTACGGCGAGCTTGTTCATGGAATTTTGTCTAATAGATGTCGTTAGGCTACTCTTAAATGATAATATCATCACAACCCTTGACAAACCGTACAAAGGAGAAAACAATTTTTTTTTAGAATTTCCTGAAAAATCTATATGTACGAAAGTACGATGAGCTTGTTCATGAAATATTGGCTAATAAATCTCATTGAGCTACTCCTCCATGATAATATAATCACAACCCTTGACAAACAGTACAAAAAGAGGAAACACTTCTTCCATAGAATTTTTTTAAAATCGCTATCTCGGAAACTATGACCAGCTTGTTCATGAAATTTTGGCACATGAATCACCTTATGTTATTCTTACATTACAAATACATAACACCACTTGACATATAGTACAAAGGAGGGAAATGATTTTTTTTAAAGGATTTAAAAAAAAAATCGATATCTCCGAAAGTACGGCGAGCTTGTTCATAAAATTTAGTCGCATGAATCACCTCATGCACATACATTAGAAATACATAACACCCCTTGACATATCGTACAAAGAAAGGAATTGATTTTTTTATAGAATTTTTTGGAAAATCGATATCTCCGAAAGTACGGCGAGCTCGTTCATGGAATTTTGTCTAATAGATCTCGTTAGGCTACTCTTAAATGATAATATCATCAAAACCCTTGAAAAACCGTAAAAAGGAGAAAACAATTTTTTTTTAGAATTTTCTGAAAAATCCATATGTACGAAAGTACGATGAGCTTGTTCATGAAATATTGGCTAATAAATCTCATTGAGCTACTCCTCCATGATAATATAATCACAACCCTTGACAAACAGTACAAAAAGAGGAAACACTTCTTCCATAGAATTTTTTAAAATCGCTATCTCGGAAACTATGACCAACTTGTTCATGAAATTTTGGCGCATGAATCACCTTATGGTATTCTTACATTACAAATACATAACACCACTTGACATATCGTACAAAGGAGGGAAATGATTTTTTTATAGGATCTAAAAAAAATCGATATCTCCGAAAGTACGGCGAGCTCGAATGTTAAAATTTATATTGAGAAAATGTATCAAAATGAAGAGCTTAATTTCATCATTGAATATTGAATCATATTGGAATTCTGCTAGCAAAAAATAATAAATCTCAATTTCAAATTTACTAAATAATATGTATATAGATTCTAATCGCATAGTATCTCATATCATTTTCAATAAGAATCGATCAGCCAATCTAATGATGGAAAAAAATATTCATAAAACTGGAGTTATTGAGATGATAAATTTGTCATTTTCATGAAATGACAACACATTTTCTCACGTTTCGCAGTTTCATATTAGTGTGAAGTTAACCACACTTTTCTGTTCACACTTTATGACGTGTGTACTGTAGAAGATGGGATAGAGGAGAATTTGCAAGCTATATTTCCAGATTTATCAGACAATCTGCTACCACGTCTGTTTTCAGAAATTATTTGTTCTACCTGATTGATGTAACTTATTATGATAGCATATAATTTACATTGATTAGTAAGAGCAAATAAAATAATATCCTTCAACTAATCCACATGGGCTGCACCTACAGAGAGCCAATATTTCTCTCATTACAAACGGTATGAAGAAAGGCTTTTTGAAAACTACGGCGAGCTTGTTGATGAAATTTGGGGTGATGCATCTCCATAGGTTGATCTTAGATGACAATACCATCACAATCCTTGACTAACCGTATGAAAGAAGGAAATAATTTTTTTTAGAATTTTTTGAAAAATCGGTATATACGAAAGTACGATGAGCTTGTTCATGAAATTTTGGCTGATGCATCTCATTCAGCTATGCTTACATGATAATATAATCACAAACCGTACAAAAAGAGGGAATGATTTTCTATAAGATTTTTGGAAAATTGATATCTCGGAAACTATGATGAACTTGTTCATAAAATTTTGGCACATGAATCACCTTATGCTACTCCTACATAACAACTATATCACACACCTTGACAAACCGTACAAAGAAGGAAATATTTTCTTTTAGAATTTCTTGAAAAATCGATATCTACGAAAGTACGATGATAATATAATCACAACCCTTGACAAACCGTACAAAAGGGAAAAAATTTTTTTTTTAAATTTCTCGGAAACTAAGATGAGCTTGTTCTTCAAATTTTGGCGCATAAATCACCTTATGCTACTCCTACATAACAACTATAGACGCCTTGACAAACCGTACAAAGGAGGGAATAATTTTTTTTTAGAATTTTTTGAAAAACCGATATGTTCGAAAGTACGATTAGCTTTTCCATGAAATTTTGGCTAATAAATCTCATTAAGCTACTCTTACATGATAATATAATCACAACCCTTGACAATCCGTACAAAAGGGAGAAATGATTTTTTTATAAAACTTTTGAAAAATCGATATCTCGGAAACTATGACGAGCTTGTTCATAGAATTTTGTCGCATGAGTCATCTTATGCTACTCCTACATAAAAACTATATCACACACCTTGACAAACCGTACAAAGGGGGAAATAATTTTTTTTTAGAATTTTCTGAAAAATCTATATGTACGAAAGTACGATGAGCTTGTTCATGAAATATTGGCTAATAAATCTCATTGAGCTACTCCTACATGATAATATAATCACAACCCTTGACAAACAGTACAAAAAGAGGAAACACTTCTTCCATAGAATTTTTTTTAAATCGCTATTTCGGAAACTATGACCAGCTTGTTCATGAAATTTTGGCGCATGAATCACCTTATGTTATTCTTACATTACAAATACATAACACCACTTGACATATCGTACAAAGGAGGGAAATGATTTTTTCATAGGATTTAAAAAAAAAAATCGATATCTCCGAAAGTACGGCGAGCTTGTTCATAAAATTTAGTCGCATGGATTACCTCATGCACATACATTAGAAATACATAACACCCCTTGACATATCGTACAAAGAAAGGAACTGATTTTTTTATAGAATTTTTTGGAAAATCGATATCTCCGAAAGTACGGCGAGCTTGTTCATGAAATTTTGTCTAATAGATCTCGTTAGGCTACTCTTAAATGATAATATCATCACAACCCTTGACAAAACGTACAAAGGAGAAAACAATTTTTTTTTAGGATTTTCTGAAAAATCTATATGTACGAAAGTACGATGAGCTTGTTCATGAAATATTGGCTAATAAATCTCATTGAGCTACTCCTACATGATAATATAATCACAACCCTTAACAAACAGTACAAAAAGAGGAAACACTTCTTTCATAGAATTTTTTTAAATCGCTATCTCGGAAGCTATGACCAACTTGTTCATGAAATTTTGGCGCATGAATCACCTTATGGTATTCTTACATTACAAATACATAACACCACTTGACATATCGTACAAAGGAGGGAAATGATTTTTTTATAGGATCTAAAAAAAAATCGATATTTCCGAAAGTACGGCGAGCTTGATCATAAAATTTAGTCGCATGAATCACCTCATGCACATACATTAGAAATACATAACACCCCTTGACATATCGTACAAAGAAAGGAATTGATTTTTTTATAGAATTTTTTGGAAAATCGATATCTCCGGAAGTACGGCGAGCTTGTTCATGGAATTTTGTCTAATAGATCTCGTTAGGCTACTCTTAAATGATAATATCATTTTACAAACTTTGTACAAACCGTACAAATTTTTTGAAAAATCGATATGTACGAAAGTACGATAAGCTTGTTCATGAAATTTTGGCTCATGAATCTCATTCAGCTATGCTTACATTATAATTTAATCACAAACCGTACAAAAAGAGGGAATGATTTTCTATAGGATTTTTGAAAAATTGATATCTCGGAAACTATGATGAACTTGTTCATAAAATTTTGGCACATGAATCACCTTATGCTACTCCTACATAACAACTATATCACACACCTTGACAAACCGTACAAAGAAGGAAATATTTTCTTTTAGAATTTCTTGAAAAATCGATATCTCCGAAAGTACGATGATAATATAATCGCAACCCTTGACAAATCGTACGAGAGGAGGAAACACTTTTCCTATAGAATTTTCGAAAAATCGCTATCTCGGAAACTTTGAATTTTTCATGGAATTTCTTATAAAATCGATATCTCCGAAAGTACCGCGAGCTTGTTCATGAAATTTTGGATAATCAATCTCGTTAGGTTACTCTTACATGATAATACGATCACAAAATCACAACCCTTGAGAAATCGTACAAAATGAGCTATCTCGGAAACTATGACCAACTTCTTCATAAAATTTTGGAGCATGAATCATCTTATGCTACTTCTACATTACAGATACATAACACCCATTGACATATCGTACAAAAAAAAAGAATGATTTTTTCATCGAATTTAAAAAGAAATTGATATCGTCGAAAGTACGGCGGGCTTGTTCATGGAATTTTGGCTAATACATCTCGTCAGGTTTCTCTTACATGATGACATAATCACAAGCCTTGACAAACCGTACAAAACGAGGAAATGATTTTTTTTTTAATTTTCGAAAAATCGATATTTCGGAAACTATGATGAGCTTGTTCATAAAATTTTGGTGCATGAATCACCTTTTGTTACTCTCACATCACAACTATATCAAACAGCTTGACAAATCGTACAAAGGAGGAAATAATTTTTTTTTAGAATTTTTTGAAAAATTGATATCTCCGAAACATTAAGCTACTCTTACATGATGACATGATTACAACTCTTGATAAACCGTACCAAAAGAGGGAATGATTTTTTTATAACATTCTTGAAGAATCGATATCTCGGAAACTGTGATGAGCTTGTTCATAAAATGTTGGCGTTTGAATCACCTCATGCTACTCTCACTTCACAACTACATCACACACCTTGACAAGCCGTAAAAAGAAGGAAATATTTTTTTTTAGAATTTTTCGAAAATCGAATTCTCCGATGAGCTTGATCATGAAATTTGGATAATGAATCTCATTAAGCTACTCTTACAGGATAATATAATCACAACCCTTGACAAACCGTACGAAAGGAGGAAACACTTTTTTATAGAATTTTCGAAAAATCGCTATCTCGGAAACTACGACCGACAAGTTTTGTGGATGACTCACCTTATGCTACTCTTACATTACGAATACACAACAACTCTTGACAAATAGTACAAAATGAGGAAATGCTTCTTTTATAGAATTTTTCTGAAAAATCGGTATCTCCGAAAGTACGGCGAGCTTGTTCATAAAATTCAGTCGCAAGAATCACCTTATGCTACTCTTACATTACAAATATATAACACCGCTCAAAATATCGTACAAAGAATGGAATTGATTTTTAAGCTATTGCATATAGCTTTTACCGCGGGCTTTGAGCGCGGCGACCGAATCAAGAAATTCCGTAACGAAATAATCTAACACCTAAGCACCTAACATGTAGCTCGGCCGAGCGTTCGCTTAACGTGTATGTATATAATAAGACTGTACGAAGCTTGTACAGATCGAGACGAGCAGTTCCGTTATCGGACGAATACGTAAGCAGCTGTTTGTGAGAAAGTATATAGTATGTGTATAAAGTGTTTTAAATATGAATAAACAAAGTGCATTCATTAATGAAGAAAGTGATGAAAAAATAGTGAAAGAAAATGAGTGAGTATTCTATATAAATACATTTTATTCATCACAAATGTAGTATTTATCAAAACTTGTGTCAAATTAATTAATTTGAAGTTTCTAAAAGTGAGAAATTTCGCTATTTAATACGAATGTTATAACACTCTAGCGCTTTAGACTCCTGGATTTTCACGTGGCCTATCGAAATAAGAAGGTTCGAATTGTATAAAAACACAATTGCATGAACGCGAGACATTCAATGTAATTAGCTAGGAACGTAATCATTTTGACATATGCCTCTAGAAGCTCGCTACGCGTCAGTTAGAGTTTATACGTTAAACGCGCCTAGCAGAGACCTGGTAGTACCTAATTAAATTTTCCTATTTACTCGACATTTTGGGGCCCGAGACTATGCTATTCAGTTGGCACCGTTCATAAACTAACGACATGGAGTGAAAACTGCATGCGAAAAGTCCTCGCAAAGACGTTATATGTTCCAAAGATTTGCACTTTTCTAATTCGCGAGCTACGCGCTGAAACGGGTGTGAAACTGACCCGCTTGGGTCGGTTTTAATTGGCACAACTAGCTCAATTTGAATGAATCAATTTCTGAGCTCGTAGTGAAACGTGCCTTGTGATTCTAGACTGGTGAATTGCCTGAGCACCAATTGCTTGAAAAACTATAAAAATAAATGAATTCACAGTCTAGAATACAAGCACCACGAGATGGTTTATTAGTTGATTGAGATTCAGAAAAACAATACAAGTTCAACTTAACAATTTGATTTATTCCATATGGAATTTGGATTATAACAAAATTTAAATTACAATTTTTATCGTGTACCAATTTGTAACCAAAATAGTATTAAATTTGAAGAAAACAATTTTAAAATTAAATCAATTTGTAACATAAAGTGAATTTGAAGTGAAACAATTATAAAATTAAATCGATTTGTAACATAAATTGAATTTGAAGTAAGCATTTATGAAATTAAATAAATTTTTCAATTGAAAAGAAAGAATAACCAAGAAAGAGGAACTGAAGTAGACCTCAAATGGTTCTATAAAAATTAGTGGAATACAATTTCGGTTAAACAACAAAATCAGAGAATGAAATTATGGTCATTCAAACAAGAAAATGTTACCCTCCTTGGAACTCGTAGGAACTGGAAGCCGGTCCTGTCAGGAAAGTCACTAAACCGTCTTGGAGTGAAGGGGTGAGGAACCTCAGACGTTCAAACCCTGTGATTTCGAAGAACGAACAGTACGTGACTTGAGATCAAAAGGACAAGTCAACACTGTCGGTTGAAATAATCATGTGATTCCACCTCCGATAATATTATCTTCCCCAAATTGTAAAAACACTATTACAGAATTGATATCTTGAACAGATATCAATTTAGGCAAAAATTTGATTTAATCTGAAAGAATTAAACGATTATAATTGATACTTAAAATTAGCAAATAGTTAACATGTGACTGAATTAATAATATTAAAAAATGAGACTTGAAAGAATAATAATTAAATTCTATCTGCAAGAAAATTAATCAATTTGTGATTGAAAGGAAATAATCAAAATGTAGGAATTTGTTAGTTAGCACAAATCTGGAAACTTGAATTGAATTGCATTTTAAATTGATGTTGTACTTTACTCTACAACCACGCGAACGCAGCAGTCCTGATAATTAAACATCCAATAAGCAATTATTGAATAATACCTTGTGATAATCCCTAATACTATTTATAGCACGTTACAGTCAAAGACAGCTCTGGATACTTTGTATCAGATTTACAAAATGGCGATTCATACGAATCACTCAAAACTAACATGTGCCATTGCGTAATTAAACACACAAGGAATAAAGAAATATTATCATAGATATCTGCCTACGTTCCGATAGATTGTCCTCATACAAGAATTACAACAATCAATGCCGTGATGGAAATGATTATGTCTGAATTATGCTAGCCGCAAAATGATCGGGTGCCCCCAGCTAAGTCGAGTGAAACATCCACCGAAATATTATCACATTCAGGTACTGAACATCCAGAAGTTTAATTATAAATCCAAATCAAATTATAAGTAGCCTGATGTGAATCATATTTCGGAAGCAACAATTAAGAAAATGTATATAAGTCAATGAATTATGAAATCTCGACTTACCCAGTTGAAGGTTAAAACCACAATGAATTCTCTTCGACTTCCGTTATCCTACCTCCCACTTCGCGATATTTAGCGACATCACACATCAGGAATGCTAGTTTCCATAGTCGATGTTTTATTGACCATCAGATGTCTTTAAATAATCATATGACAAGTTTCCTAATCTGTTCATTAAAGAGTTCTATACAATCACGTAACGCAACCCGTTACAGCGCTCCTCACGTGAACGTCATTCGATTTATCGAAAATTAACCAATTTAAAACAGTTTTCGACCCCGTTTGTGGCTGTTGCGACCTCGTAAAAGGTTCGAAGTTAACATTTCGTTCTACATTCCACAACCACCCTTGACCAAGATAATTTTTAATTTGTAGTTCATTATTGTTTCACAACTGAAATAAATAGGTATGAAATTTGTAGGTTATTAATGATGTCAGTGTGACAGTGACATAATACACAGTCGACGGAACACTGACGCCTGATATACTAACTTTAACGTTATCGTAAAGGTACGACGTATTCCGAGGAAGGAGAACACAGCGCAAAGTTACAGTGGGGAGGGGGATTGGAAAACACCTTCAGGCTGCCATTTTTGGCAGCCTATCTGCCTATCTCTAGCACAAGTGAGGAGACATTTCGACAGCAATAACATTATAATGAGCTGCCATAAGGACGATCAACTACAGGTCTAGAAAAATAATATAGAAGAAGCATATTCAGTGGAATGAAGATTAAAATGTGGAAAATTTCATATCATGAATCGCGACCCAGTACATTTCCCGAGTATGGCGTTAGAAAAGCAAGGTATAAAATTTGGCCGCTCGGCATTGATAACCTCCATGGTGAAATTACCCACATTTTTCCATCCACACTTTATGATGTATGTACTGTCGAAGATAGCATAGAGGAGAATTTACAAGCAATTTTATCAGATTTATCAGACAAACTACGTCTATTTTTAAAAATTATTTATTTTACTTGATTTGACTAACCGTACAAAACAAGATTTTAGAAATTATTTATTTTACTTGATTTGACCAACCGTACAAAACAAGATTTTAGAAATTATTTATTTTACTTCCACCGCCCTTGATAAACACTGTTTTGATTAGAACCATCGATTCGATTATCATAATGTTGATATCTCAACTAAGGAAACCAATTAATATGACTTGTTCTGGAGATTCAAATATAACATGACTCCAAGTCATAGTACAGACATTCAGTCATTAAGTCAGATTTATACTAATTTGATTAATTAGGACCTTTGCAAATTCCTACATGTGTTTTTAGAATGATAAAAGTATATTTTAGGTAGAATTCTCAAATCTACCTTCCTTATTACCTAATAAATCTTTAACATATGGTTCGAGAGTGGATACTTGATCTTTATGTTTTCCAGTTTCAGTCGTACACAGGGTTTTTTTGACATGAGTTCGTATCTCATAAGAAAATGGCTAAGCAGTGAATTCTTGATACATATTCATACACTTGAAACAACAATGTGCTACAATTTCGATTATTTGAGTTTCTTTTCGTTTCGGCGACGTGGGCATTTTTAATTGAAATTGGTGCGATAAGGACGCTTCGTGCTGATACAATTAGTTTTAAGACATTCCGTTTTAGATATTGATACGTATTATGATGATGGTCGTGAGACCGAAACGTACGTCAAGACGAAAATAATTGGCATATGTGCTAGTGTGACCTATTTCCCGTGAATTTACATATATTTAAGACATATAAATTTTTCTGGAATTCTATTAAAAAAAAATTCTTTTTGCGTACGGTTTGTCAAAGGTTGTTACCATGTAAGGGTAGCCTAAGGAAATTTATCAGCTCGTCATAGTTTCGGAAATAACAATTTTCCAAAATTTTATAAAAAAAGTATTTCAACCTTTTGTACGGTTTGTCAAGGGTGTATTATAATTGTCATGTGAGACATAAGAAAATTCACCGACCAAAATTTCATAAGCAAGCTTGCTGTAGTTTCGGAGATATCGATTCATGGAAAAATTCCAAAAAAAATTATTCTCTCCTTTTGAACGCTCAGAGATTCCGAAAATTCTATACAAAAATTATTCCCTGTTTTGGTATGGTTTTGTTAAGGGGTGTGATCCAATCGTCATGTGAGAGTAACATAGGGAAATTCATGGGCCAAAATTTCATGAACAAGCTCGTCACAGTTTCAGAGATCTCGATTTTTCAAAAATACATACGACTGTGACAGTTTGTCGCACAGAAGCATAATCCAACCGTCTGAGGATAGGAGAGTTAAACAATTTTTGATTACCAATCAATATTTGATTAATTATTTTATCGTAAAAAAAAAATATTTCCGTAAAAAAATTTCTCAACATACTACTATTACTCATTCATATTTTCTAGTTTGATGTATCGAGCAGGTATTCCATAAACAATAAGTTCGTTTCCACCAATACTTCAGCCAAGTCCAGGTTATACTATTATTTGGTTCCTATTCTGCCAAGAATGTAGCTATATTTGTGGTACCATACTAAAGCGTTCCATACATGTTGAGTTTTGTCATATATCATCAATAATTATTTCATCACTGTAGATTATTATATGTTTATATTTGTTTACCATAACTGAACATTATATTTTGTTATAAGAGTTTCGGATTTTATTTCTTACTTTTCGGTTTGTAGTAGCGTTCACCTTGTTTAGTAATTTATACAGGTTGGTTGCAGTTCGCTATGAGAGAGGTTAATTTAACATATTACCTGGCGCTTTCAAAATTTTATAGAATTATGACGTGACCTTGCGATTTTTCGGTAAAGTGCTTATTTCAAATCCTCGGGCGCCAGATTTTCTAAAGGTTTACTCCTTTTTGAAGACTTCTGCTAGGATCTTCACCACAAGGCTCGTCACTCTGCTACCTATAGATAGCCTTGTCCCTAGGGTAGCTACAGTGAAGTATAACCGAGGACTTCTCATAGTATTAAGGGAAGTATTACGATTCCGGTATATCACAGTGTGCACAAGCCGTTGGTGGTCGTCTAGGATTTACTTATACTTCCGGTATGTCACGGTGTGCACAAATATACCAAAGACGCCCCTGTCGTTCAACATACACACTCTGTACACACTATACAATTACCTGAATACTTAAATTCATGTGCAAATTCAAATCGGGCGCGGTCCGACCTATGACGGGATAAACTCAAATATATAATCTTTCAAAAAAACTGAATGCTACGGAACTCAGATATCGTACAAACGTTACCAATCACAAAAATTACGGAAATCAATATATCGTAATGCCCAAAAATATAACTATTTGCTATCAATTACCTTTTGTAAAATTGACAAACACTAACGGAATACTATTGTTACTTCACAGCTTGAATCTGACTCAAACTCGGATAATTAATTTACTTCGATTCTACAAACTCGGATAATTAATTTACTTCGATTCTTTTATGATCACACTTCAACGGTATTATTGAAAAATCAAAATCACCAAAAAGCAACTACACTGATTGAAAATTGAAATCACAAAAGAGCTACTGTACTGATCAAAATTCGAAAACACAAGAGAGCGATCTTTTGTCTGTCACGGCTTTTATATGTTTCCCGAGGTTCTGGACAGGTCTGTTCCCCCAATTCCTTATTTTGTGCCAAGGGTTCTTCACTTATGTAACAATGTATAAAAGTGACGCTACTTTTTAGATCTAAAATTCGCGCACATGATATCTTGGTAGTTCCTCTCGGCGGAGTGAGCAAGTGTATTCGGAGTTTTTTTTGGTTATTCACCCTTTTTATACATAATGCTGTTCAAAGTTTGGTGTCTTAACTTGCCAGGCCCCTGTTTTTGCAACATATTTTATCGGAATGAATGCAATGTTTAAACGGGCATGATTTCGATTCATCTATTTGAATAATTACATGTATTCGAAATTACGGAGATTAAGAAAAATGACAATCACGGAATACACATTCGGAATTCATGCATATCTATTGAAATAATGAACTGTTCAAACTGAAATTACATGTAACATCCGTATTTATTGCCTGATCTAAATTAAATGATATTTCAGAATTTAAGCTTCGTTACAGAATCCCCAGGTTATGTGTGGGAAGTAGGTAACATATTGTTCATTATTTAATTGAATAAAAGCAAAATAAAATAACCTATGACAAATAGTTCGGAAGGCATCACTTGATGTAATATTGCATATCTTCTGTTGAGGTAAGAACTGGCGTGATGTCCATTCTTGTGCTAGAGCCTGGAATTTTATCTATTGTTTACCAGGATAAGGTAATTGGAACGTTGTTTCAGAAATGTTGATACGTTTTTCTATTCCTTCCTTAACAAGTAGATACTTATTATGTAGATTCAGCAATCACTATTGAACATTACACATTACTTGATCGAAATCCAGATATAATAAACACGGGAGGAGACAGTAAAATTAAACAGAATAGAATACATACATGTTGTTGATTGAAAAGTTGTTAGGTTAGGTATCGATAATTCAAAAAATGTCAAATAGGCTGCAGTTGTCACTTAAGGTATGATAAATTATTATCCCTACTCTGTGAAAATATCACAAATTAACGACTACCACCATCGAAATAGGGTATCATTGTACAACAAAATTATACTGAAACTGACACAGATCAATGTTGGAAGAAATGCTGTCAAATTTATGACTTCGAAGGATAAACTGGCCAAATAAGCTGTTAAATATGTTTCATTTACATATAATACATTTTTATTGGATATTGTCCGAATGAGCTTATAACTCCTCGATTTGGCGTGGAAGCAACAGTGTATGGTGTAACCCATACATGGATCTGAAAGGGTTGGTTTTTATAAGGACGCAACATTGTTCTGAAAATAAATGAAAATTTGAATATTTATAAACTGAAAACATTGCGAATCTGAATATTGCCTCACTCATAAGAAATATAGGTCAATGAGCACTAATAACATAAAAATATTGTTGTTTCACTGGAGACGCAACAATGTATGCTTTTGTATATATACATACATAATATATAAATAATAATATATATATATATATATATATATATATATATATATATATATATATATATATATATATATATATATATATATATATATATATATATATATATATATATTTATATATATATATACATATATTTATATATATATATAGAACTGGATTCTCGGGTATTGATCCGCGTTGTGTGGTTTCGGTCCTCAAAAGGACCAATTTCACGACGTTTCGGCAAAGTCGCATTCGCCATCTTCAGGTGATTCGACCGTAGAGCCTGGAAGATCTAGGCGAATTCATAAGATACTCATTATATTAATAATCAAGAAGAGAGGATGAGCTAAACTGTAATTATAATGTCTTTCAGATTAGCCTGATATTTCATCAGGAATCAAGCTTGGGATGAGAAATGGTATTGTAATAATCCGACGGATTATGACTTTTTGTTTTTGAAGCCTTCGAATAAATTAGATTTAATTCAAATTGAAAATTGTATAAACTAATATATCTAGAACTCGATATACCAGACAGACCTACCGACGGTAATCTGAGTCCTCTTTCCTGTATGATTGACCGGCCAGCCATGAACCATGCTTCGCATGATTGTTCCCTTATTTAAAAAATCATTTTGTGACAATTTTCTATAGTACCAAATTTAATCCGATGTAGGAATCGAGTGTTTAAATTTTTGTGGCTTATTACTACAAGGGGTCAAAGAGGAAATTTGTGAAATAAGACCAATGAGGTAAGTGCATTTTGATTGCCAAAGAACAACTGTTATATTGACTTTAACCTCTGAGTCGACGATATAATATAAAGTGGTTATTCAATCTTCAGATCATGCTCCGCCCGCCAATGTTCAATTTGTTAATATATATTTTTCCTGCCATTCAGGCTAAGTAGTGATCACTTGTAATGCCGCTTATCGGAGATTACTTAAGGGAGATGATAGAGTATCATGTCTTTAGGTTTACCCCAGCTTACCAGAAAGGGAGGAATCTTTTAATTTTGAACATTATTTATCGGCATGATCGAGCGTGAAATCGATCACTGTTCGGAGTTGTGCTAATTAGTCTTCCATTTATTTCAACTCTCTAAAGAGAACATGGACAAGAACTCGCTCGCTGGCGAAAGGGCTAGAACTAGCGACATTGATAATTTCCCAGGTTCACACTCAGGGTCAATCTGAACTTGACGTCTTTAAGTTTATGTATCATTCTCATTGCTAAACTTTGATCGTTCGTTGGATTTTGATGTACTAAATTTTGTTAACTTTTATTCAATATGTATTTATTATTTAATTTGATTTACGAGTTTAACTGGTAAGTCCTAATCACCTTTCAGCGAATACGACCTTCAGAATTTACACTTGAATAGATATAAAGATATAATTGTAAGTCATAGTACGAGGCGGTCCCTTGGAAGGGATCGAAGTAGTCAAAAACAGCTTCTAGGTGGGCTGAAAAATACACCTAGTGGTGGCAGCTTAAAAGAACCTTAAGGGTACACGGATCAACTAAGATCTCTGATACCTGAGCAGGTTCCAAAAAACAAATCTTAATTCATATAACACGTCGATGAGGTATTAACGCTACCTAAAATAATACCCAGCCGACTGTTACAAGCAGTGAGATAGACTTTCAAACCTATTCACTTATTGGGAAATATTAAATCTAGAGTAATTTCAGTTCAGATTTATTATTCATTATTATAAAACAATACGCTCGGTTGACCGACTTAATTATATCAGTACAAGAAATGTGAACTGGGGTTAAATATTTGAGAGGAATCAAAGCGGGTAGCTTTGATTCGTGGATACATATTTTTTATCGTTCATCAAATAGGTCTACACCGTTTTCTTTAACTCAAAGGACAAATTATAGTCTGCTGCTGAGCTAGTTCCTTTTGAATTGCTAATTAGCCTCCATTCCTTCCAAAAATGAGTTTTTGTACACTTTTATCAATCCGTTTGCAAAATGAAGATGGCACAATGAGCATTTTAGGGACCAAATGTTAATGATTCCATTGATAATCATGAAACTGTGTCATATACATTTATCTATTTCAAAATACTTCTATCCACTTGATAATAATACTGCTATACTGATAATTCGGTTAGGTATAAATGTTCTAAATAGGATTCGATTTCAGAATTTAGCGGATAGTAAGTTACGGATAAAATTAAGTGAGACTTCTCGAGTTGCATTTTAACACTTAGTTCATCTTTGTTGTTTCCTAAGACAGTTAGTTCTTCAGATATTGATGATTTCATAACTCCGCTAAGCACACCACCTCCACGTTGTTTGGTTCATTTGTTCTAGTGACACTGTGATACTGTTATGATCTTCACGGTATACAGTTGTACATATCATCAAAAAGTTCGAGTGTAGAAAATTATTTGTTCAGATTCGTTTCACATAGTATTATTATTGGATAAGTGAAACTAATTACCTAATCATAGGAGTCAGTTGCGTGGGCCTAGGACATTTTGATATAAAAAAAGTTGATTATTTGATAAACTCACAACGCAAGGTTGCATTTTTGTTATTTGGGAAGTTGAAAATTTGTCTCAATCGTGGACGTCATTTCCTGAAGCTTATGATCTCATGTATCTTCAGTCAGCTTAATGAATGTAATATCGTTGATATTGAATTTGTTTTTTACATAATTAGATTCACGATCAACAGTCTCAAAGTTCTGAGTTTAGTCTCCTGAAAAAACTTCACTGGGCAAAGAGTTTCACAATTTTGCTGATCTTGATGATTGCAAATCATGCATTATTGTAAAATTGAACTGAACAACATCAATACGAGTATCACATATCGATAAACTTAGATCGAGCTTCATAAAATAGAATCAAAGTTATTCAGATTATCAACTTTCTTCACATTATCTTTCAATGTTATGAAAGAAGAAGACTCTATCTCCTGGTCCATGAACTGCACCCTCACGTTCTTCCAATTTCGAAAACCAACCCTGGAATTTAATGTTTTTTTCTGTTTGTCTTGATGACTTCGAATTTGATTAGACACCGTACCAGCTTGTAGTCGTTGTTGAAGGTGATTCCTTCCTACAAATGAGTATCGGTCATTCAGGGTAACTTTTGAAATAGTTTCTGCAGGACCGCAGCGAGATTATGGTGAATTATAATGTAGAAAAATGGGCTGATTATAAAACACAATAATTTTTCCAAATCTGCGAGCTTCAATTTCTAAACAGTAACTTATTGCAAAATGTTTCCTATACTTGCTATTATCAAGGGAAGGTGAGTCGTAAATGAGAAATCTAGATTCAAATTGAAGGTATTTATAATACACATCTTCTAAGTTCACTTACGACATTCCATTGTTATTAACGAATTATTGTTTTTATTTGTTGATTTTCTAAGAGACTAATAGTTATACAGGGTGTCACAGGTTTTAGTAGCAGAACTTCAACAGTCGATAGAAAATTTTATTTTGTTCCTATCAACTTATATGCACAGACGCACAATTTTTGAGATACTGTAACATTCCGCCGAGCGTTGTGTTTTTGTGATAATAAATCTGAACTTACTCCAGATTGCTCTAGATTTAATATTTCCCAAATAAGTGAATAGGTTCGAAATCCTATCTCACTGCTTGTAACACTTGAACTTGCAACAGTCGGCTGGGTAATATTTCAGGTAGCGTTAATACCTCATCGTGTTATGTGAATTACTATTTGTTTGTTGGAACCTGCTCGAGTATCGAAGATCTTAGTTGATCCGTGTACCCTTAAGGTTCTTCTAAAGCTGCCACCACTAGGCGTATATTCCAGCCCACCTAGAAGCTGTTTTTGACTATGAGGTCGCGATCCCTTCCAAGGGACCGGCTCGTACAATTACCTATACTTATATCTCTATATCTATTCAAGCGTAAATTCTGAAGGTCGTATTCGCTGAGAGGTGATTAGGGATTTCCGGTTGAACTCGTAAATCAAATCAAATAATAAATATGTATTGAATAAAACAAAATTAACAAGGAAAAAAAATGATTTTACATTAACCAACAACGAACGTTTATAAAATTGATCCAAAATTTGGTTATAGGAATGATAGCATAGATTTAAAAAAGATGTCAAGTTCAGGTTGACCCCAAGTGGGAACCTGAGAAATTATCAATGTCGCTAGTACTACCCCCTTCGCCAGCGAGCAAGTTCTTGTCCATGTTCTCTTTAGAGAGTTAAAATAAATGAAGCAGCACAACCTCGAACAGTGATCGGTTTCGCGCTCGATCACGCCGATGATTGATAAATAATGTTCAAAATTAAAGGATTCCTCCCTTTCTGGTAAGCTGGGATAAGCCTAACGACATGATACTCTATTATCCCCCCTAAGTATCCTCCGATAAGCAGAATTACAATTGATCACTACTCAGCCTGGATGGCAGGACAAAAATATATTAGCAAATAAAACAGTGGCGGGCGGAACATGATCTGAATGGTAAATGACCACATTATATTATGTTGCCGATTCCGAGGTTGAAGTCAATATAACAGTGTTCTTTGGCAATCAAAATGCACTTACCCTGTTGGTCTGATAACACCATTTCATCTCGAACCCCTTGTAGAAATAACGCACAAAGGATTTAAACGCTCGATTTCTACATCGGACTAAATTCAGTATGATAGAAAATTGTCACAAAATGATTTTTCGAATAAGGGAACAAACATTTTACGCGTGACGCGGAAGACGCGTACAAGTCCAGCGCTGCTTTCAGCCCCCAGGGATGCATAACCCTTGTTGCAATGAACACAAATTGATGAATTAATTTAATCTCTATAAATTTCTGTAGTTTAGTTTGTCTAAATCTTGACAACATGGTATTAATTGATTAGATTCAATGCATCCCTGTGGACATAAAGCAAGCTGACTTAACGAACAAGTAGGTAGTTAAGAACTATCAGAAGATGGTTGAGAACTGCCTTTTTCCCTCAAAGTAATTAGTTTTTATGAAATCATTGATGTGGGGGGCCACCCCACACTCAATCTTAGAAAATGTGTTCAATTTCGAATTCCGGGATCAGAACACGCCCATGGAATATAACAGCAGCCAATAGGAATCTAACTAAGCGAAAGAATTGCTCTGTTCAACTCCACGTAAACTTTTCCTGACTCAGGGAAAAAGTACCATTGACCTCGTGCCGTGCTTACGTTTGTAAAACATGGTTCATGGCTGACCGGCCAATGATACAGGAAAGAGGACTCAGATTACCGTCGCTAGGTCTGTCTGGTATATCGTGTTCAAGATATAATAATTTATGAAATTTTCAATTTGAATTCAAATCAATATTATTCAAAGGCCCCAAAACAAAAAGTAATAATCGGATTATTACATCACCCCCTTCTTCTAAGAAAGAGTGCAGTTCTGAAAGAACCTACTCCTTTCTCCGCCTCTGGTTTATTGTTTTTAAACCCCTTCAGATCATATCCACCTAGATACGCGCAGGCATCTCTACCGGAGCGTTTCAGCAGCTCTGCTCATGTAAACTTCATAATTTGCATTGTACAGCGATTAACGCTGTTCCCACAAAACAACCAGAAAAAAAATAAACCCTATATAACTACATAATATAACCTCGCAATACGTACAATGGATACAATTAACAATCTCAGTCATCACTTGTGCGCTATGATTAAGTCCGGAACAGTTCCGCTACCTACGCCACTGATCGAACGGAAAGCGAATCACTAACCCGCACTTACACTAGGTGTAAGTAGGAATTCAGGATGTCGCTGGATACGGGGGTTCGTTGCTTCCAACCAAACGGTCAAATGTGTATGACTCGTCGGCAGTAGTCAAGGGTAAGTAGCATTCTCAGTCATTTTGCATACAAGGGGAGGCATACGCAGCGGCTTCAACCATATGGGCGGCCAAATGGATATGGAGCTGGTTCAAGGGTGTTCCATTGCAGGCGGCCAAATGAACCATAGCACATAGCAACATTCCATTCAACACACGGGTCCAATCCATCCTCCGTGGTTACTGGCCTGCATTCCATTCCTCTTGGAATCCTCTTCTCCTGGTCTTCTCCTGGTCTTCTCCTGGTCTTCTCCATTTACATACCATAACATAAGTATCCCAGGTTGGTACTCCTCCTACGGAAATCTTAAGCCTTGCATCGCCTAAATTATAATGCCCTCACTAAGTTCTGACTACTACCGAAGTCCACACTCAACCATCTTTGGTGGAACTAGTACCAGTAATTCACCTGGATCTAGACTCGTTCGTGGTGATCCTTCGTTATCTGTGTCGATCAATTCAAAAAAAAAACGCTACTGCGGACCGGGTGTTCCGTAACATTTATGAGCCTCGGCGTTAACTTCCATGAACCCATAATATCGCACAACCAAAAAGAAAATTGTTCCGTTTGTAACCCTAAGCGATGACATGTCTATGTACGTAGAAGGAAAGCAACTACCAGCTAGCACATTGTTGGGGCCCTAATACTCCCGAACAAAAGAAGCTAAGTTCTCTAATAACACAAAAAAAAATTTAAATAACTGTTCCCTTCGTTATGGGAGTTTTACATGAAAATAAATCAAATTCGACTTCCTTCCTCGTAACATAGAAGCGAGGTTACTCTAAAGTTACTTAATATCTAACATGTTACCGTAACACATATTTCGCACATAAAAAAAGATAACAATAATAAATTCATGAAGGTAATTACAAGCTGCCACACTAGAAATACACATGCAACATTACACAAAAAAAATTTGGTATAATCAGGCTGCTGCTCTCTGCATGAATGAATTTCCTTGGAAAATTCTAAAATGTCGTAATCGGCCATATCGGCCATAACAACACTGAAAAAAAAAACTCTACCAGAGGCCACCACTTAAACATGTTTATCCAGATCACCTCCCCTTCTCTTTGCGCTAACTATATTCGTTATCGATGGCATAGGTTACCATAAAAAAAACAGGGGGTGTCCAACATAATCAAAGAAAAACATCTCTGGACCACGTGCTCGAGGGCACCGTTCTATATCATGAGCGCCTCTACTATCTCGCCTCTTGGGGGTGAAACGTCTCTCTCGTTCTGGACTGCCATCCTCGTGTCCTTACATACTTACCCCAGCATCTTTCTACATTCGTGACTCGAGAGGTCAGGACTCTTGTTCACTGAATTTACTGAACCTGAGCTCGAGGGCTCTTCTTTGCAACAAAATAAAAATAATTTGAACGGAACGCTATGACTTGAAGAGTCAGAGGTCCCGAATTTACTGACTCTACTTTGTTCATAGGGAACAAAGGCCAAGACTCACAAAAGAGTACTTACTTGACACTGCATAAAAGCTACTTGGTTCCGCTATGACGTCACTCGATCTATCGACACATTGATTCTCTGGGCGGTATTCTCCACCCGCCCCGTGCACTCCCTTCCACCAATTTCCAGGCCTTACTGACGACTACGCGTCTTGCTGCTCATGCAGGATGCCTTTCTGCCCACATCACTCATGGGTCTTACCAAACAAGCAAACCCTGTACCTGCGCTTGGTATGTCACATTAAGGTATCGACCCCAAAATCCTGGTCGACTACCCCTACTGGCGAATTCTACCTGTCAGATTCACAATTGGCCTACCTGGCCTTCCTGTCCATCCTGGACCCAAAACTCACTTTCCAAACTCCGGACTTATTTCCCGTCCTTCTCCAGTGGCACAACTGGTCCATCAGTCCAACCTGGACTTTCTCCCAAAAACTGAAAATTTTCTGGCCTCCCTGGCCTATCCACTTCCAGTTTGCCCTCCTCATGCCAGACCCCTAACTAACCAATCTGGCCTCTTTGTCCCTACTGGACACTCTTGTGCTGACAGCCCTTTCGAGTATGACCTTTACTGACCTTGTGGACCTTTCTCCACAGCATCGGACGCATATTACGATTCAGCCCAATACCTCCTTGAAGATTTATGCTCTACAACCAGTTTTGAGATGCTGGGTAGAGATCTTCCACAACGACCGGCTGTCGCCAGGATTCGCGTTGTTCGAAGTATGGGACATCTCCGACGGACGCATATTACGATTCAGCCTAATACCTCCTTGAAGATTTATGCTCTACAACCAGTTTTGAGATGCTGGGTAGAGATCTTCCACAACGACCGGCTGTCGCCAGGATTCGCGTTGTTCGAAGTATGGGACATCTCGATATCGATATGCTTAGGCCAGTCGGAGCCGATCCTTGCTTATTCATCACCAAATAAGGTCGACACATTGTCCCGCGTCATAACCAATGTCCTTAGCACTCGATGCCTCTCCTAGCATCTCGATGAAGTGCGCGAATACCTCTAACACCTACATTCGCACAACATCCACACACTGGAATGAGGAATCATTGTACTGGACCATTCCGGAACAGAAATATAAATCTCCCTAAGTTACCTTTCCATCAGGATTTGAGACAGTCCAATACAGTGACCTCATTCCCACTAAGGGGTACAACTACCCTTCCAACCTGGTCAATAGGAATATCCGGTCCCTATTTCAACTAGAGACAGCATACGCCCATTGGCCCAGTCGCTCCTTTTTGGGAGGGTTCTTACCCCTCAGCCATGGATTCGGCTACCATCCAATTCTACTATCAGTTGCCCGGGAATGGTACGGGAGGTGAGTTCTACGATCTTACATACCACTTTCTCTATTCGGTTAGTTATTTGCTAATATTTTGCGTAGACTTTTAATGTCTTGAAGTGTGATAAAAAAAAGTTATTGAATGTAAATATTGACATTACATCAATAAAAAAAATAGGAGTCATTACCCACCACACTGAATTCTTTGGTTGTATTAATTGTATAAAATGAAAAAAAAAATTGATAATATTCTTCTACATATATATTATCTTTCCCCTACTAGGATTTTGCCTGAATAGCAACCTCCCATTATAAGAACAACGCAAAAATCACTGGATCACTGTTTCCTACATTTATTAATTACAGGTGTGTAACACCTCAAATTATATTTTAATAAGGCAAATGGATAGGTAATCCAAAATTACCCCTTCCTCTGTTAGTTGTATAGACAACCCTGTCTCAAATTGACACCCTAACATCTTGGAAAGGTAAAATATAAAACATTACTCATGTCTATGTTAGTTGTATAGACAACCCTGTCTCAAATTGACACCCTAACATCTTGGAAAGGTAAAATATAAAACATCACTCATGTCTTAACCAAAATAATCATTACTCATGTCTATGTTAGTTGTATAGACAACCCTGTCTCAAATTGACACCCTAACATCTTGGAAAGGTAAAATATAAAACATCACTCATGTCTTAACCAAAATAATCATTCTTAGAATGGTTCTCAAAAAAAAATGTTTTGACAAATAATAACAACTAAATTCAAAATGTTATGACAACCACTTATGTGTTAAACAAATACGCAATAATTATATATAAAATGACAGAAACTTGTTGTGAATTGCAAATTTTAAATAAGGAAAAATGATACCAGAGTCCTGGAGATGTGCAGATCGGAAAAACAAGCATCTCACAGAATATCAACGGTCGGCAGCTTCCATAACTGCATTCACCTACTGTAATAACTTCGAATTGTTCTCAGTCATCAGGCATACGTGCAACATCAATTTCCACCACCGTGTCAACAGTCTGTGAAATCCACTATCCTTCCTCACTGGACACCTCATTCTCCTGGATGTCATCATTGCTATCATAACATAAATCGTCCTTTAGGTCTTCAATGTGCCAATTACCCACATTTCGGTTGTTTTTATCCTGCAATTCATACACTAAGATAGTGTAATACTCTAGTATGTACATGGTATATATTTCGGTGCCAGTTTGGGAGAAAAATATTCTGCAGCGTTTGATAAAACTTGATTCTTTTTCCAAACTTTATCACCTATTTTGAATTGAAGATTACGTAATATCTCTTATAGTTTTCATAGGCTATTGCAATTTTCTTCCTGACATTACTAAACAATTCAGATGGTTTACTACGTCGGCTTGTCTATGAATTTTATTATTTATATCCAGAATATCATTGTCTCTTACTTCACCATAAAAATCTCCTGTATTAGGAACTTGACGAGCAAACATTAGGAAAGCAGGGCTGTACCCAGTTGAATCATGTTTAGCCAGACGTAAGGCTTGGGTAAGTTTGTTTATATTTACATCCCATTCCCTGTGATTGTCATTGAGGGTGATAGTGAGCGTTTAACCAATGTTTCTGGATTTTATAATCAGCCAAACAGTCTTTGAATTGTTTAGAAGTAAACTGGCTTCCGTTATCAGAAAGAGTAATCTGAGGAACACCGAAGGTAAGAAAAATGTTATTTTCTAATATCTTTATTATTGCTGTTGCTGTATTTGCTTTAGCACATGGAAAAATAAATGAAAATGTTGTAAACCAGTCGACGGCTAGAAAAATAAATTGGTTCCCCTTTTTAGATCTCGGAAGAGGTCCCAACCAATCTATACTTAATAGTTGGAGTGTAAAATTAAATTTTTTCATTTAACCCATTAACCCAGGTCTCCGTTCATTGGAGCTCTTATTATATGAAGGAGGTGTTTTATTAAAACAAACAAAAGTTCGATAATAAGAATATTTCAGAATAAAATACATTTCATTTAGGTAGTATTACATTCAGAAACCACTGCTGTAATTTATTCACATGGTGAACTGCACACATGTACTTTCCACCGTCATCACGATGATTCAGACAGGTCAAATTGTTTGTTTGCTTGAATTTCCCCGTTTCACATTGAGTACCATCGAAACTATGAACATCTACGATGTGTGGGTAAATATCCAATTCTATACACTTCCTTCTCGGAAATTCGGCTTTTTGCTGTCCTCGGACATAAATATAGTCGACTGCACAAAGGAGAATCGATTTAAGAATATTATTTATTCCTTCATAATACACATTCCCATATACATAATCGACTCCATTATAAGACTTTTGTAAATACCATACGGATTTTCGCTCCTTTGCATTTAGCGATGAATAAGATGTGTGCGGTTTGAATAAGGAATAATGACGTTTGAATCCAATTTGTATACCCATTTCTTTTGGATGGAAGGCATCATCAATGAGGAACCCCTGAATGTCAACTAATGCGATCTTCATGATGCGATTCGCTTGAAGTTTCGATTTAGACTAATGTTTAATTGAGACTCTTGACAATTTCGGTGAGGGGGTAGTATTCCATCAAGCAATCGTGAATGATGCTCAGCCTCCTCACCAATTTATCTTAATGATCATTCTCCATTTTATTTCCTGTTTCTCTGATAATTCTTTAAATTTTACAATTAATTCCCCGTTCTCAGTAGCTATTTTCAATCCGGCAACAGTGGTCAGAGGCTAGATTCTCTATATATCTCAAGCGGTGAGCATGTGTTGTTCAACACAGTTACCGTTTTTCCGACCAATCAATCGCCAAATAGCGTGAAACGGCGAAAACGGCAACAGGGTGGGGAGGCTAGCTTTTCGTACCCATTCGTCGGTCGAATGAAATTCGATTACTTGCGCTCCCGCCTCCCGCTGCTAGAAGAATGCGGCTAGTTGTTGTTTTATTCCATGAGGCGTAGTAAGGTTAAGTAGTTAATTTTAAAGTTATAATTTATCTAATCGGAATCGGTGAACGTTAAAATTATGAGTGACTTAGTTGCAAAGTTCTTAGAAAATCCATTTAGTGGATTAACATATGATAGAAAAGTGTTCTTCAAAAACAAACGGCCTTCACCGGATTTGAAAGGATTAGTGATGGCAGGGAAGTATCAAAATCGATCGTTTAATACTGATAATTATAAAAAATATGTATGGTTAACGGGATCTGATGTACACAATAAATTATATTGCTGGTATTGCTTGCTATTCACATCAGATACAACTTCATGTTGGGGGCACTTGGGTTATAATGATTTGAAAAATTTAGCTCGTGGCCTAGAAAGACATGAAAAATCGCAGGAACATATTACATCGTGTATTAAGTTTAAATAATTATCGTTAATGCGATTGATTCTACACGAACACGCGAAATCGAAAATCATAATAATACAGTTAAAGAAAACCGCGAAGTTTTAAAAAAAATCATTGATTTCTTATTGTATTTATCATTTCAAGATTTGGCTCTTAGAGGGCATGATGAAACTGAAAATTCAGTTAATAAAGGTAATTTTAGGGAATTGTTAGATTTGTTTTGTAAATACGACAGTAAGCTTCACGCGTCAGTATTTGCAGGCACCTCAAAAACAATACAAAACGAAATTCTTGATTCAATAAATTATGTCCTCCGAAATCACATAGAGGATGAATTATTTAATGTCCCTTTTTTCTCGTGGCAGGTTGACGAAACAACTGATATAACGTGTAAATCACAATTATCAATAATTTTTAGATTTGTGAAAAATGGACAACTAGTGGAAAGATTTTTAGGGTTTTACGATGTTAGTTCGGGAAGAACAGCGATCAATTTATTTAATTTCTTAATGGAAACATTTCAACGATTTGACTTTGCGAATAAATTAATAGCTCAAACCTACGACGGCGCATCTGTAATGGCGGGACATTTAAACGATCTTCAAACAAAAATAAAATCAGTTTCGCCTCAGGCTATTTTCACCCATTGTTACGCTAACAACATGAATTTGGTTTTAAGTAATGCATGTAATTCCATTAAGGAAGTTAGAATTTTTTTTTCCAACTTATCGTCATTTTCAAATTTTTTTAGCAATTCCACCAAACGAACTGAAATTTTGAATAACATAGTAGGAAACAGAATTCCCTGTAATGCTCCAACTCGATGGAATTTTACATCACGTGCAGTGTTTACCATTCACAAAAATAAAGACAAATTAATTGAAACATTTGATTTTATATTAAACAGTGATGACTTTTCGACAGATCAGGTTTCATTAAATGCTGCTGTTGGTTTAAAATCTTATTTAGAAAATGAAGAATTTTTGTTTTTTCTTGATACTTTTAAATTAATATTTGAACAAACTGATCTTATTTTTCAAATTTTACAACATAAATTCACTGATATAATTTATTCAAGAGATCGTTTGAAACATCTCATTGATAAAATTTCAAGTTTCCGTAATACAGAATTTCATTTTAATATTTTATTTCAAAATTTTTCAACTGATGAGGCTCCTCCCGCGAAAAGGAGGAAAATATATGATTTGGTAGACAAGAAACTACATTATAAACAACTTTTTTATGAAATTTTAGATACCATTAAAGGTCAAATTGAGATTCGATTTTCCGATTTACATGAATTGATGTTTTTCGACTTGACGAATAGAAGATTTTTCGAATCTTTTTCAAAAGAGTTTCCCAATACACTTTTAGATAACTTAGTTCTCAAATATAAACTTTTTGATAAAATAACACTGCACAATGAATTATGCGTTATATACTCGGATAAAGATATTCTAGGCCAGTAAGACAGTCACGCCGATATGATAAAATATATGATAGACAATGATTTGCAACAAGTTTTACCTCAGTTTTATAAACTACTTTGTTTAACAGTCACCATTCCTGTCACGTCGGCATCGGTGGAGAGATCATTTTCTACTCTCAAACGAATTAAAACTTACATGCGAAATACAATGGACCAAAATCGTTTATACAATGTTAGTTTGATATCTATTGAAAAAGATTTAGTAAAACACTTAAAACAAAATGATACATTTTATGATAATATTATTGATCATTTTTCGCAAACTAAAGACCGTAGAATTCCGTTAATATATAAAAAAAGTTAATAAAATTAATAAAAAAAACAAAATACGAAAAATTCTAAAAAAAAGAAAAAATATCAAAAATCCAAAAAAAATAATAAACAAAAAACGAACAAAAAAAATTTTTGGCAAGAGAAACTCTACACCTCCACGTTGGTTCTTGCTGGGCAACAATTAATTTTGTCACTGAAGTAGCTGGTACGGTCGCTGTGCAAAAGTTAAATTAATTGGCTGAGTAGAGTACATTAAAAAAAAACGTTTTATGTCCAGCCTCCTCTCTTAAAAAGTTCACGAGCCGCCACTGCTTGATATATCCACATGATCGAATATTGTAGGATTAGCTTTCACATTGTTACGTTTATCGGTTTGGAAAAATACGATAACACCGTGGTTTTTCGACGGACGCGCTAGTTTTCACATCCCATATTTCTCTCTTCGCATCGACCGTGTTTCTCAAATTGTTTTTGTCTTGCAAGATGTTCTCTTATTCGGTAAGACTGTCTAAACTAGACTGCCTTCCCGCAGCCATCGACTGGCTTCTATATGCTCCCAGCTAGTGGAGTGCTCCGGTAGTTCCTCGCCGGCGAGGAATTGGTGAAAACCTGTTTTTTCTTATGACGCTTGTTTCGTTATCTGACAACGACACGGTTTTACTACGATTTGAATGGAATTCACTATATACGATTTATGGATACAAAGGAAAACAAATGTGACTTTTATAATGCAAATGGCTACACCGGATAATAGTACCCTTTATTAATTACCTTATGACGATTTATCTATTCGGAACTTTTGGATTCTACTTCTATATATGCATTAATGATGATTTAGAATATTCAATTACCCTGAATTATAATTAATATGCGCATGCCTCAATTGACAATCTATAACATTCATTCAGAATTTTAAGAACTTCGTTACCTTCCAACCTTACTTCCAAAAGAAAAAAATACAATATATTTTTTTTCGTTAAACGTCGGCTAACATAAATCGAAATGAGCATTTCTACAAAAACAAATCATTAACTTCTATGCTCTTCTATGAACATCTTCAAATATATGGTTTCTTCCATAAAAAAAATAAACTTCTTCCGGAAAATAAACTCTTCTTTCCAAAAATAAAACGGTCTTCCAAAACAAAAATTTTCTTTCCAGAAAAAAAATAAAACGGTGTTTCACAACTGGACTCTTCTTTCCAAAAAAAAAATTGGAATGGTCTTCCAAACCGATTAGTTGCGGTACGGTTCGGTATTGGGCGGACTTTATTTGTCTAATGACGGTAACGTCCACGACACATATATCTTCGGTTGAAACATCGGTTATTAATAAAATCACATTGCATTTCCGCCTCCTTGGTGTTCACGGAGGTCTGCGTTTCTACGGATACGGTAGATCTTTTCTTAGAATGAATAGAGGTTGTACTTGTGGATATAGTCTGCTCATTCTCGTGTGTGCACGAGCAATTTCGGGACATCACTCCCACTAGTCCACACCTGGATCAAAATAGACGGCGTACTCTTTGGCACTCATATCTGGTGTGCCCTGGATAACCACATCTCCAACATAGTACAAACTTTTCCACGGTGAAACGGACCCGCTTGGGTCGGTATATATTGACCCAACTAGCTCAATTTGAAATAGTTAATCTCAGGGCTCGTAGTGAAACGTGCCTTGTGATTCTAGACTGGTGAATTGTTTGAGCGCCAATTGCTTACTGAACAACTATAAAAATAAATGAATTCACAGCCTAGACTTCAAGCACCACGAGATGGTTTATTAGTTGATGGAAATTAGAAAAACAATAAAAGTTCAACTTAACAATTTGATTTATTCCAGATGGAATTTGGTAATTAACGAAAATAAATTTACAGTTTATATAATGTATTAATTTATAAATAAAATGAATTTTGAAGTAACAATTACAAAATTAATCAATTTGTATAATGTAATAATCTGCTAGGCTGGTATTTGGGAGCAATTGAATAAACTTATTTATATGGTTATTGCACACAAGCCAGGTATACCAAGTCCAGCTCAAGATATTACTAGGTTATGTTTGTTTACTGTTCCCTCGGGTCAAAGCCTTATGGGATCATATGCTGCTACGGAGAATGGAAACCTTGTTGTAACTATGCTAGAATAGCTACCCTTACTATGCAACTCGAGGGTTGCGGAGGGTGATAATTGCAGGGTTGCACTACAAGGAGTGCCCTGTCGTTGGTAGAATGGATTATATTTAGCTGCCACCAGTTCCCTTTTGAGATGTTTCAGAGAATAGTTCAGGGAACGAAACTAAACTCGAAGGAGTTCCTCTCCAGTAGCACTTGGTATAAAATTGTTTAGTAGCGGGGCCTTTCCTGGCCGATTTATATACTAGGCTAGTATGACAGCTTCACGTTGTTGAAGATGTTCGGAATGACAATCACGACAGGACTGTTCTCTTTCACTATAACGTTATCTAAGGGATGGTGTATCAATGAAGAACAATGCGAACAGTATAAGTTGTATATTGGGAAAAAGTATTCGTTTACAAAAACAATAATAATAATTAACAAATATAGACACTAAGTCCCATTCATACATACATAAAGAGGAAAATATGACGAATGGTCAACAAGAAACAAAAATAAAAATTTAAAATAATCGAAATTAATTTGATGCAAGTTTCTGAATGGTTTAAATAAAATATATATAATAAATTGATAAAACTTCATCAAGTATGATCAATCAGTGAATTATTGATTCGCCTGATATAACGTAGCCAGAGAGTTGTTTCTTTGCAGGCTAACCTTACTTTTGAATTGAATATACCACTCTGATGGAGTAACTAAGGTTATGAAATGGACCAGAGGGGCCACTGATAGTAAGGTTGAGATTCCAGAAGGGTGATCCTCTAACAAACAGCTATATTGCCTTTTTTTTGACAACTACCTGGTTCGCTTTGTATATATTGATCTATTAAATTGATTCAACAAATTTGACAATATAATGAAAATCCTAGTTTTCAAGAAGAACTCTTAACACTTTCTCTTAAATTCGCCGCTGATGGCTGTCTCAGTAGGGGTTTTTAAGAAACCTTCAAATTCCAAATAAAATACCCTTATTACAACTTTTAAATAATGATCCTTCCCGATAGTCCCACAAATAATTAGGTAATTGACTTTACACCTACGATAACCCTAATTTCAACTATACCTATCTTAAGTAGGTCTCATATATGTACTACCAAATATGAGAAATTCGGCAGATGGATCAATACACTTCTATTACCTCAAAATACTCTATTAATGGTTACAGTCCTCTATATACCAACACAAAGACGAGAAAGGTGGGTGATGACCTCAAAATTATTGACTTGAATTCAGCTTGTTCTATAGACTTACCCTGACTCAGTATTTAATCCTTAATCCACCAAGTAAACTTTTGACACTTGAGCTTACACTTCACGGCCTACACAAAATGTATTACGCGACGTCTTTTTGCTAAGGTAAAAATTACACCCCGGAGCTAGTTCTCTCTCGCACCCAGATCAAATTGTCGAATCGTTAAAGGAAACAAATTTTCCAAAATATCAAATTACTTTAGATTTCTATCATCAAGTTACCAATGACGTTCTTCACAATTTCTTTTACAGGTTATTTTAGATTCTAATTACCAAACAATTTTCACTAAATAGAAAATGATATTAAAGTAAAAAGTGAGTTCTCTTGAAACTGATACTTGGAATTATCTATGGTGAATGAAAGTACTTTAAGAATGATAAAAATTGATTCTAATGAATTAATTGACTTTGAGTAATAAGCAAAGGAAAATATCGTTGAAAAAATAGAAATCTTGTAATTTGCAATACACCAAAAAAAAACAATCAAATGACTAAGTTAAAAATATCAATTAAAAGAATTAATGGATCTGGTTTTGAGAGAGACTCAGCTATATGTACAAGGAACTAGGCTTACCCAACAAGGCACGACAAAGGAACTACCCTTTTTCCTAAGAGTTTTCATTTTTATACTTCGGCTCCCCCCGGAATTGGCTTCCCAACACGCTAACATAAAATTCAAACGGACCAATGAAGTTGGTTGTATCCCGTTGCACTTTGCACTAATACACAAATCTGTATTACGAGTTGCCTGTTTTCCCACATCGAGGGGCAGTGAGTGACCACAAAAAATGATTTCTCCAAACCCTGCTGACTAAGTGATTAACTTCGTCTTCGTAGAAAGTGCAAGGTCCGCGGAATAGCACCTCGAAGGCTCTAATTCTTAAAAATCACGTACAACTTGTAAAAGGTATCGGGTGGCGACTTCATGTCGCCGGCAAGGAACTTCATTATTTAAATCAGAATAAACTTCTAATTGTTGAATCCAGAATGTCTATGTATAGTCTGTTCCTGTCAGGAATTTAGAATTTTAGATTTTGGAATGCCCGTTAGGACGGAACTACATGCTACGGAACGATTTGAGTTGTACTCTCATGTGTCTAGTATTCCTGGTTTACTTAGAGTAACTTAATATTCGGGAGTTTTCTCCTGCTTACGCTACTTTGATTCAATCGTGAAAAATAAATAATCCCCCGGATTATTACAATAAAAAGAATTTTGAGTAAATAGTTATGAAATTAACTCAATTTCTTAATTGAAAAAATGGATAGTTAACTAATAAAGAGACCACGAATGGCTCTAAAAAAATTTAGCGAAATACAATTTTGGTGAACAACAAAATCAGAAAATGAAATAGTGGTCACTCAACAAGAAAATGTTACACTCCTTGGAACTCGTAGGAACTGGAAGCTGGTCCTGTCAGGATAGTCACTAAACCGTCTTGGAGTGAAGGGGTGAGGAACCTCAGACGTTCAAACCCTGTAATGTCAAAGAGCGAACAGTACCTGACTTGAGATCAAAGGACAAGTAACACCGTCGGCCGGAATAACCAAATGATTCCACCTCCGATAATGTTATCTTCCCCAATATGTAATACACTATAACAAAATTGATATCTTGAAGAGATATAAATTTAGACAAAAATATAATTTAATCTGCAAGAATTATATAATTACAAGAATTACTTAAATTTAAACAATAAATAATATGTGACTGAATTAACGATACAAAAAAATGAAATAGAAAGAAAAATAATCAAATTGTGACTGAAAGGAAATAACCAAAACGTTTAATTTGCTAGTTAGCGCAAATCTAGAAACTGGAATTGATTTGCATCAAATTGATGTATTACTCTTCTCTGAAATCACGTGAACGCAACAGTCCTGATAATTAAAAATTCAATAAGCAATAATTGAATAATATACCTTGTGTCAATTCCAAATACTATTTATAGCACGATGCAATCGAAGACAGCTCTGAATACTACGTATCAGATTACAAAATGGCGACTCTTGCGAATCACAAAAAAATAGCAAGTGCCAATGCGGAATTAAACTTACAAGGACTACAGAAATATCATCATGAGAACCTGCCTACGTTCCGATAGATTATTCTCTTACAAGAGTCACAACAATCAATGCTGTGATGGAAATGATATTCTTTGAAATATGCTATCCGCAAAATGATCGGGCTTGCCCCCCTAGGCTAATCGAGATAAAAAAACCCGCCGAAATATTATCACAATCAGGCTTTGTACATCCAGACGTTTAGTAACAATTCTAAATCAAATTAAATAGCCTGATGTGATGATATTTCGGAAGCAAAATTAAGAGAATGTACTTAATGACAATGAATTACGAATTCTCGACTTAACTAGACAAAGGAACAAACCACCATGAGTTCTCTTCGACTCCCTTTATTCTACCTCCCACTTCGCGATATATAGTGACATTCCCTTCAGGAATGGTAGTATCAATAATCTATGTTTCATTGACCGGCAGATATCTTTAAATATCATATGACAAGTTTCCTATCCGAAAAGAATTCTACTCTGTTCTTTAAAGAGTTCTATATATAATCTCGTAACGCAACCCATTCGTTACATTCCCCCTCTACCACGAGAAAAATTTTTGAAGTGAAGCTTCAAAAAATTTTTAAGAGAATACCAAAAATTCGGTCTTGACGTAGAGACTGGTTGACCAATTCCAGAATCACGATATTTAAAGGGAGTTTTGTGGTCTTCACATAAATATTGGTTGACCAGTTCCAATATTACGATACTCAAAAGGAGTTTTGTGGTCTTCACATAAATATTGGTTGACCAGTTCCAATATTACGATACTCAAAAGGAGAAGTAAAAATTTAAATGAAAACTAAAATGTCCTACACATTTTATAATAATATAACATTCACAATTGTTCAATTGGAAGTTCACAGGAATACATAAACTAAAAAAAACTACAGGATAGCTGTGGAGTCGCAGAAAGTGTGCTCAGCGAACGACCCCATGCGGAACCCAGACGTCCCCGGTAGGAACCTTACCCTTACTAGTAACGCCCCAGCTGGACTAAGTCCACTACAGAATCCCCTTCCTTAAGAGCCATCGGCAACCAAGCAATAAAAAGAAATAGTTTTCAGATTGATGAAGAGAAAGAAATGGGATTGGGTCCCACGGTCTAGAATGCCTGAAGGAAAGAAGAGTAGGAGTAAGAATAAAATAAAAAATAGTAATAGCCGGCTCAGAAGGTTCGGCCACCAAGACGAAACCCCACTCCCAAGGCCTTTCTAAGGGGGCCCATTCTCCCCAAAACTACCGGATGCCACCCGACTGCGTCGTCGCATGGTTCTCCCGCTCCAGCACCCCCTCTGGTTCACACAACGTCCTCTCAATATGAAAAAAACACTATGTAACCTGATTTCTTCCAACCTAACCCTTAGCGGGTAATTGTGGATGTCCATATAAAAAAAATAACATGCTACACAACAACAAAAATATGTACCTACGTACATTAATCCCTATAATAAGGTTACTCGACATAATTGGCAATTTTATCTGTAACTATACGAAATTTTAGCAGACATACAGTTTCACTGTAGTTCCCCACGACTCTGGGATACAAAAAGCATTACCATTTCAATTACCACAACTAAATCTTCTATTTAGTTATATTAGCAGCTACTATGAACTATAAATTATAACTTGTTCAAGCTAAAATGTGAAATTAATTTGAAAATCACGTTAATAGTTTAACCAAATGAGATTTCTTCATAATCGGAATTTTCAATTATTATTTAATTGAATGTATAAAGGAGAAAAAAAATCTCCCTATTATCCCTAAGGTATTTAGCGACCGGTAAAACGTCATAGTGGCGTGAGAGAAGAATTTCGTGTAAACAACGTAGCACACAAGTTAATATAGTTACAATTGATAGAAGGAGAGGAAAAAAATAGTACCTGCATGTTAGTGAACTAGGTTCACAATAGTGAATAGATGTTTTCACAAAGTTATCCCAAGCATAAGTGTAGGTCCAATTTAAAGTCCCCTACACTCCGGACCGAATTGATTAACAATCAATACAATTTTACTTGTATATCAAAAAAAATGAAATGGTAATGTCGAATTAATAAAATACTATATCGCAACTCTATGAATAAGAATAAAATTTCAATTCTCAAAAACAATACTGAATTTAATCTAAATAAGTCCAATCTTTGAGTCAAAAGACTCTCTCAAGTTTAAGTTACCTTAAAAAATAAACTATAGATACTTAAGAGCTTATTTCTGAAATTATACGTTTTCCAGACAATAACTCACTCTAAATTAGTCCAATCTTACGTGTTGTAAACACTAAGAGAACAGACTCTAAAAGAAGATACTAGAGTTAATTTTCAAACATGACATAGCATGGACCAGCGGATCCCAAATTAACATATGCAATTATTGAAAAACAAACTCGTAAAATGGAAGTCTCAAACTTCCAAATCCACCCACTTTCCAGGGAGATCAAGTCCTAAAAATGGTGGTTTCACTATAACAACTATAAAAAAATAATGTATGCGATAAAGTTAAAGTAACTAATGAAAATAAATTGGACTATACTAAAATAAAGAGAACAAAATTCAGAAATCTGGCAATCAAAGTAAAACAATGATACTTAGCGTCATCCGTGCAGAAGAAAGAGCGATGCAGATCGGAGCAACAGGGAACGCCCGCAGATCACCAATAATTTGCAGCTTCCTTAACAGTATTCATCTACTGTGGCAATGAAGGGTCTCGACTCCCCAAAACTACCAGTCATAAATGCGAACCTCAAAATCCACCGCAGAATTAGCAACCTGCTAGAAACCCTCTCTCATCACTGGAACTCTCATCCTCCTGTTCAGAATCGTCATTGCACAGGACTTCTTTTATATCCTTTACATGCCAGTTTCCCAAATTCTGCTTGTCTTCATTCTGTAACTCATATACTAGATTAGAAATTATTTTGGTTAAGACACATGGTATATACTTAGGAGCCAGTTTGGCTGAAAAGAAATTCGCTGCGTTGGACTGAACAAAATTTCTTTTCCAAACTTTATCACCCACCTTGAAAGCTACTGGGCGTTTTCTCAAATTATAATGCTTTTTGTATCCCTTATATGCCGTCACAATGTTTCGTCTTACCTCATTGAAGACATTCGGCAATGACTCAATATCTGATTGTCTATGAATCTTGTTAGAAACATTTAGAATGTCGTTATCTCCAACTTTGCCGTAAAAATCGCCAGAAATAGGAATTTGACGTGCAAACATTAAAAATGCAGGGCTGAACCCTGTAGAATCATGCTTTGTTAAGCGTAACGCTTGCGTTAATTGAGAAATGTTTGCATCCCAATCCCTATGATTATCGTGTATAAACGTAGAAATAGCGGTAATTAAAACTCTATTAACTCTTTCGCTATTATTAACTTGTGGGTGATAACGGGCATTCAACCAATGTTTAACTTTGTAGTTTGTAGTCAGCAAGGAATTTTAAAAATTGCCTGGATGTAAATTGGCTTGCATTATCTGATAATAAAATCTGGCATACCCCAAAAGTAAGGAAAACTTGATTTTCCAAAATTTTAATAGCCGAAGCCGAAGTGGCTTTTGCACAAGGATAGATAAACACATATTCAGTGAACCAATCTACCGCAACCAAAATATATTGATTACCACGTTTAGAACGAGGTAAAGGGCCTAAATAATCTATACTCAATAATTGCATTGGAAAGAATTTGCCCCATTAAGCCGTGTCTCTGTACATTGGGACTCTTATGAGCAGCGCAAATTTTACAATTCTTTACATATCGAATTACATCCTGTCTCATTCGAGGCCAATAATACTGTTCACATATCCTATACATAGTTTTCGAGATCCCAAAATGGGCGGCTGTAGGAACACAATGAAACTGTTCAAAAATTTTAAGTCTGTTTGCCGTTGGAACTACCGATTTCCATTCAGTTAAATTAGAAGATACACACGTAGGAAGTTTGACGTGTTTATATAACCCGTTACCAACTACTTTAAAATCAGGGTACTGATCGGGATTAATGGGTACCTTATTTAACATATCCGTGTACCATTTGTCCGGAATAAGTTCTTGATCACTGATTACATTAATATTAGGTACGTCCCTAGACAAATAATCTGGCACAACCATTTGTGATCCTGGCCTATGGCGTATATCTAAATCAAATTGAGACAATTTTAAAGCCCATCTACCTAAACGACCAATCGGATCTTTCAAATTATGTAACCAAACTAAACTGGCGTGATCAGTGTAACAAACAACCCTTGTACCCTCTATAAAACAACGAAATTTAGACAATGCAAACAGAACAGCTAATAACTCTCTTTCGGAAACTGTATATTTTCTTTCTGCTTTACTTAAAGTTCTACTAGCATAAGCTACTGGATGTTGTAAACCATTATGTTCTTGAAAAAGTACACAACCTAACCCGACGTCGCTAGCGTCTCTTTGTATAGAAAATGATTTAGAAAAATCTGGACTTCTGAGAACTGGAGCCGACGTTAGGCGTCGCTTCAACTCTTGAAAAGAAGATTCAGCTTCAGGAGTCCAAGTAATCGGTTGGTGCTTTTTCTTACTTTTAATAAGCTCTGTGATAGGAGCTGTTAGAGTAGAACAATCTTTGATAAATCTTCGATAAAATGAAATTAATCCCAACAGCCTCCGAACTTGAGAGGATGTTTTTGGTGAAGAAAGAAGAGTAACAGCTTCAACAAGCTCACCACTAGGGCGTAATCCCTCCCTATCTACAATAAAACCCAAAAATTTGAGAGAAGGTCTGGAAAAATTACATTTTTCAGCATTAGCTAATTTGATTTTTTCATATACTTTATGTAACACTTGAATATGTTCTTCGAAGGTATTTGTAGCGATGATTATATCATCTAAATAAGGAAAAACTAGATGACTAATACTTTCGTCAATTAAAAAATCCATAAGGCGTTGCATTGTTGCCGGAGCATTAGTTAAACCAAACGGCATTACACAAAATTCATAAAGGCCTTTGCCTGGAATACCGAAGGCAGTGTATTCACGTGAATTTTCCTCCAAAGGAATGTTCCAAAAAGCTTTCTTCAAATCTAAAGTCGTAAGATAGTTAGCGCCTTGCAATTTGCTCAAAATGGTGTCTATTAAAGGTAAAGGATAAGCATCCCTTGTGGTTAACTTGTTTAAGTGTCTACTATCTAAACAAGCTCTATAAGAATTATCTTTTTTCTTTACTAAAAGCATTGGGCTCCGATAAGGTGAAGAAGAAGGTTGGGTTACACCAAGCCTTAACATCTCATCAATTTCTGAATTTAAATGGTTTTGTAAAGCAGGAGAAAAGGGGTATTGTCTTTTTCTAAAAGGTTCTGTTTCCGACACCATAATTGTATGTTCTATTAAAGAGGTACGTCCTATTTCCGACAAGGAAAGTTGTTCAAAAAGTTCAATTTTTGATTGAAGTTCTGTTTTTTGTAACGTATTTAATTCCATCCAGGATGAAACAGAAGATCTCACGGATCTAAACCAATCCAAGGCATCACCTTTGAAAAGATCAACAGCCGAAGAAAAAAGGTCTTCCTCTGTCAAACATCGAGCCTCCCTCAATTCTTCTACTCTATCCAAAAAATCATAAACTTTTTGATGATCTCCCGACCCATCAAAAAATAAGTCCCATTTGAAAACAGGAACTTTGGGACGATACGATGATATTCCTTGGTTAATTGGAGTTTGCGGAGTAGAACTACCTGGAACTTGACCAACAGGCCGAAGTTTAACAGCATAGTCCCCTTCTAGAGCAAGAACATCAGCTGCTAATTTATCTTTTTGAATCTTATCATTTAAAGATTCGGGGTTGAGTCTGTCTATGCGAGCAGACAAGTGGTTTAGCCTAGTTTCTATTCTCCTAGCATTATCCCCTGGTTCATCCTGATATCTATTAATTGCGTCTTTAATGTCTTTAAGAGACTCTGAAATTTCCACCACACTTTCTTCAAAATCGAATTCATCATGTTCTCTAAGCAAACAACCCCATAAAAGCTTTCATCTAGTATTAGCGTCACCATCCGTAGATTGACCCCTAATAGCTAATTGATAAGATAATTCTTTAGTTTTCAAAAAATTAGGCTCCATAAACAGAGAACTTTATAAAATCGAATAATATTTCAGAAAATAATTGTCAATAACTTCGTGCAAATTCAACAGATCAAAAAATGAGATAAAAATAATAGAATGACCAATTTTTCACCTCTAATATGTATTTCTCCGATAACCATCAACTATGTTCGAGACCACGTTAAAGAAATGGGCGCCAGTGAAACGGACCCGCTTGGGTCGGTATATATTGACCCAACTAGCTCAATTTGAAATAGTTAATCTCAGGGCTCGTAGTGAAACGTGCCTTGTGATTCTAGACTGGTGAATTGTTTGAGCGCCAATTGCTTACTGAACAACTATAAAAATAAGTGAATTCACAGCCTAGAATACAAGCACCACGAGATGGTTTATTAGTTGATGTGTAATATACGCCCATTACTTTGTTTTAATTCTTGTAATTTATTAACTTTCTACTACTGACCCTCTCCACTGTCAACCTCACAGCGCTCCTTTGGTAGTGCGTGTCCTCACGGCTTCCAGCAAATAAGCGGAATTTGCATCCAGGCAATTAATCCTAACTTTCAACTACTTTACTGATTATTATGATATGCTGCCACCACCTACTTTTTTCAAGAGGTTAAGCAGGAACCCTCCTGTACTATCAATGTTTATCACTATTTAGGTAAACTTTGGGTTGTTTCTTTTATTAAATCAAACCAATCGACTTATGACCTGGATTTATTGTCAATAATTTTAGTATGACGAAATATAATTATATGGATATTTAGAGAATATTACAACCAAACTAAATGGTTACTAACCCTTACTGACGTAACTGAATAAATGAAAGGAATAGTGGTTTCTGGATTGAATCTCAAACAAAAGTCCCTCACAACCTTTCACCACATTAATACTCTACTCAGCGGAAATCATGGACTCATGGAGTGCCAGTCCAACCCAAACAGTTGTAATTATCTAGATCTAAGACTTACCCCCCTTGTTGTTTAACCTCCCCCTAACACTCACTACTTTTAATTCACCGGTCAAGTCGGTGCCAATGATATAGAACGAATTTATTTATTTAACGATGATAACACATCGGAGTCCCCGGCTGTTCTCTGAACTGAACTACTTAACAATTTAATTTAATTACCACATTAAAATTTAATCACCAACTTTTATCTTTTTGAGAAATGAATGAATTTACTTCGGCTTTAATGATACGCGTCTTGAGTATGGACCGGCCCGGACTGCCTTCTTCCCTCTTGAAGAAAGAGTTTTATCAAAACAGCCCAGCCTCTATACCCCTTACTTCTCAACCCGATTATACTTTTATTCCCAGCTCCCTGTTTTCGCTGATGTCATAGTTTTTATTGATAACACCTCCGTGTGAGTACAGAGTATCGGCTCATATCTTCGGCGGCAAAAGACTTTCATTGTTTCAATCCAGACTAACATTACCGCCTTAACTTGATAAGATTATCGCACATACCACAGGCCACCTTAATAATGAGAAGCTACGATTTCCCTAATTCCAATTTATTACATTACACCCCCCTTAAAAAAGATCATTCACCCCTGTGGGTGTATGGTCCTTTCAGGAAATCGACCTTCTCCTTGAGTAACCAATAATATATATGTCATCCCTATTTAATTATCTAAGAAGATATGTAGGCAACTGCCGAAACAAAACAGAAAAAAAAAACATGCTGACACTTATACACTAAATACATGGCGGATTAAATCCACCTCTAATGAGACATATTACTTGAAGCTAGAGTGTTCATAATTGTTCAATAATTGCGGATGACTCCCGGTACGTTCAACGTAACACCGCACTAGCAGCTTCCGCGAACTATACACATTTTTGTTAATTCGCGACACTACTTGTCCAATGTCCCCGTGGTATATCCGGATACAAACAGTTATTTTGGGCGTCAGCACTATACGCATTGTTTATAAGTTCCGTCGCGGCACTCGGTGTTGCTACGAACGGGCCGTTTGATTGCGTCGGTTGGGTCACGGTGACTTCTATCGATCTTCCTTCCTCTTCGGTACCATCCTTTGCGGGGTACGTTTCCCGGTGTATCATCCACATGGTTAAGCCACTCCATACACTTGCTACTAGCTTCCAACTGCAACCGAATAATTCATACAGCCGGAATCCATTTAGAATTAGATTTATCACGGCCTTAATTATCTTTATACTGAAATAGATTCCCACCAGTCCGTTACAAACCATTCCAAAATCGGTCATGGCACCCCATAGATACTGCAGAGTGCTTTTAGCCATTGCCTTCAATTCTTGTGTATCAAACAGCTTTATCATTGAATATCCTTGATTATTGGGATCTTCTCCCTGTAGTTTTCTTATTAATATGTTTTGAACCGCCTTACGACTAATGCCGTCGGTGATAAGTCATTGGCTCTTTAGTATTTCGTTCTGAGTATACAGCCCTCCGGAACTAATTGCGCTAACAGGGGAGAATTTTAATTTAACTTCAGCTTCTACTCGGAGTTTAGTTGGTGTAGCGCTCACATTCGGCAATGGTGACATCCCTATCCATTGATTATTGATAAGATATAGAGGCGGAGTGACGTGATTACAATCCAGCTCTTCGGCTTCATTTTGCAAAATGTGTGTCATTGGAGCCATAAATTTGGATTGATTATTACTGCTTACGTAACACCTTTACAATTCCCTTGGTTGTCTGTGGTTCCATAAAACGTTAGAGCCGCCAGTGTTGTTCCATTTAATGTAATTTTAGATATGATTGGGTTGTAACTTATTAACGATTGATAACGATGAGTCTCTTGACATCCCTGTGCTCCAAGTTGATGCACGAAACTTGACAATCCTCCTTGTTGCACATCTTGTAGCGCAGTAATTGAGTTGTTGACCCCGTGACCTACGCAATCATACGCGAGACCATACTTCGCGGCGAGTACTCCGGCCAACAGTTCTACTTAGCTTTAGTAGAACGCCGTAATTCCACCTGAGGAAGCGGCTGTGGCTCAGGAGGTTCATGGTCCTCTAGCCGTTCCAAATCCCTCGGGGTCGGTGGATTCAAATTCAATCGCATCGCTAAATCAAGAGCCGCCTGACCACAATCGTCCAGCGATTCGTCACTCAAATTCCCTTTTGCTCTCCTATAATTGGGTAATTGTTCACCTCCTTGTCGGCCTTTAGTATTATATTCTCTTGGTCAGAGTTTTCTGATACTTCGACCTTAAATCGTTTCGACCTATTCACATGGACCAATTGTGTTTTATGTGTGCCGACCTGTTTAATAACAACGGTAACAGGGCCTTTTTGTTCGATGATTCTGAAAGGACCTTGCCACGGCCGTCGCAATTTTTTTGATAAACCCATTGTACAACTAGAGTCGTACAAATATACTAGATCTCCTAAGGTGAACCCCTTTCCTTTTGTATTCTTGTTTGCATATTCTAACCGTTTGTCCTTTGAAACTTCGCTTTTCCCTTTTGCCATAGAGAAGGCATTATTTAAACGTTCCATCATTTCTGATGCAAAATTATTATCATAGTCATACTTAATACGCCTCGGCTTAATAATTTCATCGAATGGAAGCACGATATCCCTCCCATGTATTAGAAAAAACGGACTAAACCCCGTGGAACTATGTATGGTCGACCTATATGCTAACGTGACATATGGAACCCATTCGTCCCAGTCTGTTTGAGCGGGTGAAATATAGTGAGATAAGATATCTTTCAATACTCGGTGAGTTCGTTCTAACATACCATTAGACTGAGGGTGATATGTATATCTATTTTTAATAGTCGACAAACTTCCTTGAATAGTTTAGAAACAAAATTCGCTCCTTGATCAGTAAGTAGGCGCATCGGACACCCATGCCTACAAATGATTTGTGTTACAAATTCCTTGGCAATTTTTTCTGCACTTTGATTCGGAATTGGAATTACTTCTGGATATCTCGTAAAATGATCCTGGAAGGTCAATAGATATTTATTTCCACGTATGGAAGTGACCAAAGGACCTACAATATCCATTGACACTAACTGAAATGGTTCTGATACCTCCGAATAACTCTGCACCGGAGCATTCCTCAGATGAGGAGAAGTTTTTCTCTGATTACAGGAATGACACGCGTTACACAATTTAATAATATCCTGGCGCATATTTGGCCAATAAGCTCGACTACTTATAAACGTGAATGTTTTACTCTGACCCTGATGTCCCGCTAATGGTAGTTCGTGGAAATCTTTAAAAACCTTTTTAATATAGCTCTTTGGTATTATCAATTGATCTAGCCCTTCCTTTGAGATCCTATGAAGTACCCCTTCCTTGTCCTCAAAGAACTCATCAACATCATTTTCTTGTAACTCATTACCTAATCTACCCTTAATTAATTTACAGAATTCATCTTTCAATTGAGCCTCTTTAAGTACCTCTAACTCCCATATTGGTATCAGCGGAGGGTCTGCATTGATTGCATTAACTGACAACTTACTTGGATTATCGTATTCATAAATAGCAATTCGGATCGGTGTGTTTTGGAACACAAATTCAATCAGTTTCAATATAATTTCCCATTTTAATTGATCTATTCCACATCCTATCTCTGGCATAGCCAAATTCAAATCATTATTGGTTAAACAATACCGTTTCAATTCTATTAAACAATCACACAAGCTCTGATAAGTAGGTTTATTGAAATATGCACCTTTCGTTATCAAGTAATGTTCGTTTCGTTCTGGTAACACGAGAGTAGCTACATCTCCGACAAGTTTATCTTGTGCTTGGATCTTTAAGTGACAGAATCCATTTCAGGGGACGGTGGTCAGTAACTGAGCGAATACGCTTGGAATGCAAATAACAACGATAATATTTAACACCAAACACTACGGCCAAACCTTCCAACTCCGTAGTCGAATAATTCATTTGCGCTCTATTTAATTTCTTACTAGCGTAAGCGATGGGCCTTTCGAAGCCAGCCGGTCCTGACTAAGAACAGCTGATATTCCCGTCTTACAGGCATCCGTAGTTAAAATGAATGGCTCAGCAAAATTCGGATATATCAGTACACTGTCAGAAGTAAGATAACTCTTTAGTTTATTTACCGCATCTAATACTTCCGCTGATATTACAAATTCCGCGGATTTCTTTGTTAAATTTATTAATGGGTTTGCTATTTCCGAAAAGTTCTTAATAAAACGTCTGTACCAACCTACTAATCCTAAAAATCCTCGGACTTGTTTAACAGTACATGGAACTGGAAATTTATTTATACATTCGATTTTCTCCGGATCAGGTTTCAAACCCTCTTTACTGATCACATGTCCCAAAAACTTCACCTCTGTTACCAAAAATTTGCATTTACTCGGTTTCAATTTTATATTTGCAGATAGCAACCTATCAAAAATCTGTTTCAATTTTTCAAAGTGGTCTCGTGTATCCCCTGAGGAATAACATATAATATCATCTAGATATACCAGACACATAAGTCCGGTAAGTCCCATCATGGTCATATTCATAAACCGTTGAAAAGTAGAGGGACTATTAGACAATCCGAATGGCATTTAATTGTATTCCCAATGACCATCCGAGGTAGAGAATGCAGTTTTCTCTTTATCTGTCTCTTCCATCTCGATTTGATGGTACGCAGACGTCACATCAAGGATACTAAATAAAGTGGCGTTTCCTAACTGATCTAAAGTCTCGTGAATATTTGGTAAGGGGTAGAAATCTCTTTTGGTTACTCGATTGATATCTCGATAGTCAATACACACTCTTATATTGGTTTCTTCTGTACTTGATTTTTTTTTACAATGACCACCGGGGCGCTCCAAGGCGAACACGATGGTCTAATTATTTCGGCTTCTAATAACCTATCAATTTCCTCAGTTAACACGGCCCGTTGGTGGAATGGTACGCGATAAGGGCGTTTCGCGATAGGTGTCACATCTTCCGTAATAATTCTATGCCTGACATCGTGCACACTTGATAATGCTTCCCTATCAGTACAAAATACGTTTTCATATGTAATCAGAAAATCCTGTAATTCTAGTTTAACCTCTTGATCTAAGTGATCTGTGTCAAAATCCTTAAAATTCATTCTACTTCCCACAACACTGTTAATTCCTAATATTTGTTTTGATTTAGCGTTATTTTCATTCATTCCACCACTCACACATTCAATATCTGAAAATCCATAACCTAACTCCATTCCTTTATCTATTTTAATCTCCCACGCCTGGGTATTAAGCACTCTTACTAATACTTCCTTGGTATTGTTAGTAAGTACCTTAGCTACCATCACCCCTGTTCCTAACTTATCCGTTGGTTCAATTAAAACCTGGTTTCCCCGCAATTCAGTGTTGAAAATTCCCCTCATATTCACTTCACACCTTGGGGGTATTACAGTGTGTTCCTTTGCAACTAACTTACTTTTGAAGTTCGAAGTTTTCCTCGTTCCTTGATTATCACCCCAATATACTTCCTCAGTTGGTGATGCTTCATCATCCTTGACTACTACATGAGTATCAATTTTCCCCCTTACCTCTCCTTCAATTCTCCCATCTATTGCCCTTTTTCCCTTTATAGAGAAGGTCTTACGGGCTGTTATCCCTGGCCCGTCATCCTCATCGTCATCATTAATTTCTCCATAATGCCGTACTTCCACTATCACTTCGATAGGATTTTTTTGCTGTGATTCTACATACTGAGATACTTCTTCTTCTGCCTTTCCCCTACATTGCTGAGCTCCCCTTTTCTCTGGATCTACCCGTATTTCATCCAAATTTCCCTGTCGACATATCATCCCCTGAAAACTAGGTGGTACTTCGAGTTTTGTCACCCCAGCTAAGTCCCGTGCGAAATTATAATGGCGCCCTATCGCCTGACCGCTCGTTTGACTTCCGCTCATCGTACTTTCCTCGTTTTTTGTTAACTCGACCTTTGGCTGGCCCCCTCCATTCTCCTGAGTCCCTGGATTAGCCCCCAGTCTAGACCTGACCTTATCTTCAACTTCCCCTATAACCTGAACATCCCTGTGTTCTCGTGTACCACTTTTACGATTTGGTACACCACTACTACTGTCTGCTAAATCTACCAGTTCGCTCAACGTATACATAGGTATTAATACACCCCCTACTTCTACTCCTACCGTATCGAAATTCACCGAAGCTCTAATCGCATATAAGAAATCCCTCCCTAAAACTCCTGCTGTATCAACGTTAATAAAATCCTTACAAACCACAAATAAATATTTTAATTCAATATTAGATCCGTGCAACCCTACTGTTAACTCTACTGTGCCCATACAGGGTAACATTCCACCAGTAATGCCTTGTAACTGTAACTCCTCTTCCCTTCGTACTTCATCATAGTTTACAAAATTTTCCTTTATAATAGAAATTACCGCGCCCGTATCTACCAAGAAAGGTAAACTCCTCCCATTAACCGTTATATGAATAAAAGATGGCGCTGATTCATTAAAAATATTATTTATATGAGGAACCTTCATTACCTTGGAAATTTCATTCGGCACAATTCCTATTTCCTTATTATTTATCATTACCCCCCTCCGGCTGCCTCGTGCACCGAAGGGAGTTACTCGTTTAAAGGATTTACATCCTCTCGTTCTTTTACATTCCTTACGTTATGAATCCTATTAGTATTACGCACATCTTGTATCCCCGGCCGATACCTATTTTCGTGTCCCATTTGATTTCTCTCATTACACCCCGCGCCTGCCACACCTTGATAACCTCTACCATTCCTGTACTGATTTTGATTCCACTGTTGATTTCCTTTCGTACCCTGGGATTCCCGTATATTATAGCCTGATTGCCGTCTTTCGAAATTTGAATTAAACCCATTACCTTTCACATACGATTGTCTATTATTACACTCTCGGGCAAAATGTCCCATATTTCCGCAATTAAAACAACGACTTCCCTGTAAATCTGTTCCTAAAATAGTTCCACTTGTCCCCCGACTATTAACAACTTTCAAATTCGTTTCTGCCAAAGAGGCATATTCCTCTATTATTTCGACAGTTAAGTTTTCCTCTTTCATAAGTAAAATGCCAATATCTTTTAAAATTTCTCTTTTAAGCCCTACCTTTAGCTGATTCATAATCAACTGATTACATTTTTTTCTCAAACCTGGAATTTCTAATACATCACTTTCGCGCATATCTTCCTCTAAAATTAAGTTCCCTATCATTCTTACCCTTGTAACAAAATCGCCCACAGTTTCATCGTGCCTTTGAAACAATTTATTTAATTTCATGAGGTTTTCACCCGGAATCACTTTCCTGGAGAAACATTTTATGAATTTCTCCTCTAATTGCGCATACGTCAATATATTCAGCGTCGAATCGGAGTCAAAAAAATCCAACGCCTTACCCTGTAACCTATATTTAAATATCCGGAGCGTATTTTCTTCCGTCCATTCGTCCAATTGCGCTCTCTGCTCCAACTTTCTGAAATAAACACGTATTTCCTCTTTACCTGTATATGCTTCTACTGTCGAAGCAATCATCCCCAAGCTCATGACCGGACCTTGCCTAAACATCTGGTTCCCCCCTTCTGGATGACCTGGTACTGCCATTTACAATTTTTTTTCCCGGTTAGACTATACTCAATTCCCAAAGCTTACTTAATAATGCATCAAGTTCTGGTATTAATTGCCTGTTTGCTGTCGATCCCACCGCTCTGTCACCAAATGTAATATACGCCCATTACTTTGTTTTAATTCTTGAAATTTATTAACTTTCTACTACTGACCCTCTCCACTGTCAACCTCACAGCGCTCCTTTGGTAGTGCGTGTCCTCACGGCTTCCAGCAAATAATCGGAATTTGCATTCAGGCAATTTTCAACTACTTTATTCATTATTATGATATGCTGCCACCACCTACTTTTTTTTTAAGAGGTTAAGCAGGAACCCTCCGATACTATCAATGCTTATCACTTTATAGGTAAACTTTGGGTTGTTTCATTTATTAAATCAAACCAATCGACTTATGACCTGGATTTATTGTCAATAATTTTAGTATGACGAATATAATTATATGGATATTTAGAGAATATTACAACTAAACTAAATGGTTACTAACCTTTACCGTTGTGAAAACATAAACGAAAGGAATAGTGGTTTCTGGATTGAATCTCAAACAAAAGTCCCTTACAACCCTTTACCACATTAATACTCTACTCAGCGGAAATTATGCAGTATCAGTCCAACCCCAACAGTTGTAATTATCTAGATCTAAAACTTACCCCCCTTGTTGTTTAACCTTCCCCTAACACTCACTACTTTTAATTCACCGGACGAGTCGGTGCCAATGATATAGAACGAATTTGATTATTTTAACGATGATAACACATCGGAGTCCCCGGCTGTCCTCTGAATTGAACTACTTAACAATTTAATTTAATTACCACGTTACACCTTAATCACCAAATTTTATCTTTTTGAGAAATGAATGAATTTACTTCGGCTTTAATGATACGCGTCTTGAGTATGGACCGGCCCGGACTGCCTTCTTCCCTCTTAAAGAAAGAGTTTTATCAAAACAGCCCAGCCTCTATACCCCCTTACTTCTCAACCCGATTATACCTTTATGCCCAGCTCCCTGTTTTCGCTGATGTCATAGTTTTTATTGATAACACCTTCGTGTGAGTACAGAGTATCGGCTCATATCTTCGGCGGCAAAAGACTTTCATTGTTTCAATCCAGACTAACATTACTGCCTTAACTCGATAAGATTATCGCACATACCACAGGCCACCTTAATAATGAGAAGCTACGATTTCCCTAATTCCAATTTATTACAGATGGAAATTAGAAAAACAATAAAAGTTCAACTTAACAATTTGATTTATTCCAGATGGAATTTGGTAATTAACAAAAATAAATTTACAGTTTATATAATGTATTAATTTATAAATAAAATTAATTTTGAAGTAACAATTACAAAATTAATCAATTTGTATAAAAAGAATTTTGAGTAAATAGTTATGAAATTAACTCAATTTCTTAATTGAAAAAATGGATAGTTAAATAATAAAGAGACCACGAATGGCTCTAAAAAAATTTTGCGAAATACAATTTTGGTGAACAACGAAATCAGAAAATGAAATAGTGGTCACTCAACAAGAAAATGTTACCCTCCTTGGAACTCGTAGGAACTGGAAGCTGGTCCTGTCAGGATAGTCACTAAACCGTCTTGGAGTGAAGGGGTGAGGAACCTCAGACGTTCAAACCCTGTAATGTCAAAGAACGAACAGTACCTGACTTGAGATCAAAGGACAAGTAACACCGTCGGCCGGAATAACCAAATGATTCCACCTCCGATAATGTTATCTTCCCCAATATGTAATACACTATAAAAAAATTGATATCTTGAAGAGATATAAATTTAGACAAAAATATAATTTAATCTGCAAGAATTATATAATTACAAGAATTACTTAAATTTAAACAATAAATAATATGTGACTGAATTAACGATACAAAAAAATGACATAGAAAGAAAAATAATCAAACTGTGACTGAAAGGAAATAACCAAAACGTTGAATTTGCTAGTTAGCACAAATCTAGAAACTGGAATTGATTTGCATCAAATTGATGTATTACTCTTCTCTGAAATCACGTGAACGCAACAGTCCTGATAATTAAGAATGCAATAAGCAATAATTGAATAATACCTTGTGTTAATTCCAAATACTATTTATAGCACGATGCAATCGAAGACAGCTCTGAATACTACGTATCAGATTACAAAATGGCGACTCTTGCGAATCACAAAAAAATAGCAAGTGCCAATGCGGAATTAAAATTACAAGGACTACAGAAATATTATCATGAGAACCTGCCTACGTTCCGATAGATTATTCTCTTACAAGAGTCACAACAATCAATGCTGTGATGGAAATGATATTCTTTGAGATATGCTATCCGCAAAATGATCGGGCTTGGCCCCCTAGGCAAATCGAGATAAAAAAAACCGCCGAAATATTATCACAATCAGGCTTTGTACATCCAGACGTTTAATAACAATTCTAAATCAAATTAAATAGCCTGATGTGATGATATTTCGGAAGCAAAATTAAGAGAATGTACTTAATGACAATGAATTACGAATTCTCGACTTACCTAGACAAAGGAACAAACCGCCATGAGTTCTCTTCGACTTCCTTTATTCTACCTCCCACTTCGCGATATATAGTTACATCTCCCTTCAGGAATGATAGTATCAATAATCTATGTTTCATTGACCGGCAGATATCTTTAAATATCATATGACAAGTTTCCTATCCGAAAAGAATTCTACTCTGTTCTTTAAAGAGTTCTATATATAATCTCGTAACGCAACTCGTTCGTTACAACGGGTAAATAATATGGGTATCTTACCTCCGTTTTTGTCGGTACCATGTGTTTCCCTAAATTATCTTTGTTTTTAACGGGTGTAATATTATTCAGTTCCTGGTCCAAATTCGTCCTTATTTCGTCTTTCTCCTTAGCGTACTCCGGGGGCGTACTTGCCATTTCTTCGGATTGTCCCTCGCTAAAATAATCCAAGCATTCGAATGAAAGGGTATCCGACACGAGAGGCTAGTTCATTAAAGTTGAATCCGCCATTCTGTAACGAATAAAAATACTTATTATTAATAATAAATTGCATCGGGTCATCATGACCAATGAGTTTTGAATGCATGGTATACGGATGATCCTGTTCACACCATCCGGGAATTTGAACCGTAACCGCAACCGTTTTGTTTTGCAACCACTTTCCCTAAATACGGCCATACGACGTTTTGTATCAGAACACCATTTTGACGGGTGCGGTTCTCTTAACAACCCGTCCGCTATACTCGGGGAATCCTCCTGGTCGACGGTATGGAGTCGGTGATTTCAATGGTTACGAGGTCACTTATCACTATTTTTTGGTGATTTTGTTCCTGTAGTGCTCGATGAGCTAAAGCATCTTCCATGGTTATCCGCTGAGCCAGATCTTTCTCCATCATTCGTCCGATAAGGTCTTTCAGATCTTCAGACACCAGCCGGTTGGCTACTTGCCAGAGGTCTGTACCCTTCTTCACAGCTGCCTTCAAGTCTTCGGGCTCATCAAACGGGAGGGGGTGTCGGCCGGTTATCGCAAAAAATGTAGTTAGGTCACATGCCCATATATCAACAGCCATGTTATAGGCCTCTCCCTTTATCACCTCTGGTGCCATATATCGGGGTGTGCCGTATTTCCCGAATTGACCCGGCGCATTACTGGCAAGTTGGAGAGACAGACCGAAGTCCGTTATCTTGTAAACGGTTTCTCCCTTGCCACTGCTCACCAATATATTTTCTGGTTTAATGTTCCGGTGAATTATTTTCCGATCATGGAGATATTTTAAGCCATTCAGTATATGTGTTAGGCACTCGCCACCCATCTCTTCGTTTAGTGTTCCCCGCTCCAGCACATGATGGAACAAGTCACTATCCAATATCTCCATGATCAATACGAGACTCTCTGGTCTCTCCACACATCCCAAGAAAACTACAATATTGGGATGAGAAAATTGCTGTTCTATCTGGGCCTCATGTCTGGCTGCTCTAATATTCATTCCCCGCCAATACTCTTTAGCAGCTACTAATTCTCCGGTCACCTTATGCCGGCATTTCAATATAATTCCAAACCCTCCTGCACCGATGTTTGCTAAAATTTCAAATTGCCGACAAAAGGGGTCGTTAATTTGCCTGCCCAAATCTTTCGCCTTCTGCCGGCAGTCTTCCAGCCTTGTCTGCTTCTCCCGACCTCCAACGGCCAGTGGATGCAGCTCCATCACAGGGGTCATCTTACAGGCTTTTCTATTGGCACGGTTCATGTTCAGATCTAGAATGGAAAGGCTTTAGATCCTTTATGTGGGTATGCTTAACCCTCTTGCCGGTGTCATCTTTCAAATCATACAGGACCGGTGAGACTACCCTAGTCACGGTATATGGCCCTGAATAACGCGGTGCTAACTTAGCTGCAAAGTTACGTGGAGCGGATGACAAATGATGTTCCACTTCCATCACCCGGTCCCCTACCCGACATCTCCAATCCCGGTGACGTAGGTTATAGTAATTACTCTGCCGCGAAAAAGCTTTAGCTAAGTTAATCCGGACTAATTGAAACACTTCACCTAGTTTTCCTACAAGATTAACGTGTTTGTTAATTTCTTGGGGATCATCTCGTAAGTTTAAATCATTAAAATTGACATCGGTCGGTTGATCGCGATTAACTTCGGGAGGTATCACCAATTCGCGACCAAAATTCAGAAAGGCTGGTGTGAAACCAGTACTTTCATGACGGGCTGTATTAATTGCGAACATAAATTCGGACATGTAATGATCCCATTTTCTGTGGTCGGTCTCGCAAAATTGGGATATCATCGTCTTTATGGTTTTGTTTGTCCTTTCTACCGGATTAGCTTGCAGTGTATATGGCGGTGTTAATCGGTGTTGAATACCTAACTCCTCCAGCATATTTTTGAAGATGCGGCTTTCAAACTGTGTCCCGTTATCTGATATCATAGTTTTGGGACAACCAAACCTAGTAATGATTTCGGTATATAGCGCTCCACGGACGGATTTCGCGGTAGCTTTGCGGGGGGGTTCACACTGCACCAACTTAGTGAACTGGTCCTGCATTACCAGGATATACGAGTTCCCTTTACTTGACCTAGGCAAGGGTCCTACCAGATCAATGCTGACGGTATTCCATGGGTAGCGGTTGAGGGAAGGTTGCATATGTCCTGGTCGTTGCTGTTGTAAAATTGTATATCTCTGACAATGCAAGCACCCTCTGACGTATCGAGCTATGTCGCGAAACATCCCCGGCCAATAATAACGATACGGGATATGGTTTTCGCAATCTCCATGTGTCCAGCGGTCGGTGCATCATGATTTCCTCCTAATACAGCCTTACGTTGCGGCTTGGGAACACAAACTTTCCATGGGTCAGACATATCTGGTTCAGTCAAATCGTTTGAATCCCAGAAATGTCTGTATAAACGGTTATATCGGATGCAGTAGTCGGGAAATGCAGTGGGATTTTCCTCTACTTCATTTTTCTTGGAATTATACCAATTACAAGAAACTGGTTCCTCCAGTACACTCAAATCCCGGCTTTCTTTGGTCGTAATTCCACACGGTAAAGGGTCTCGAGAGAGGGTCTTGGCAACACGGTTCAGAACTCCTTTTCGGTATTTGATTTCAAAATCATATTGTTGCAGGAATATGCTCCAACGGGCCAATCTTCCACTAGGACTTTTGATAGAATGTAACCATCGTAACGACTGATGGCCAGTCAGAACGGTAAATCGGTAGCCTTTTAAATATGGTCTCATTTTGTTAATGCCCCATACAATTGTCAAACATTCTTTTTCGGTAACAGAATAGTTATTCTCGGCCGGTGCCAGCGTTCCTTCTGGCGTAGGCAATGATTCGGTCCGTTCCCTCTATGTTCTGCGTCAGCGCCACTGCAATTCCTATATCAGAGGCGTCGGTTTGTAAGGTAAATTGTCGGCTGCAATCAGGACAAGCCAACACGGGGGCACTCGTCAACATGACCTTTAATTTGTCGAATGCTTGTTGTTCATCACCTCAGTTCCAACGACGGTTTTTCTTCAATAAGCTGGTCAACGGACTTACAACCTGTGAGAAAGAGGGTATGAATCGACGGTACCAAGAAGCGATTCCCAAAAAACGACGGAGGCCTCTTACAGTTGACGGGCTGGGAATTTGCATAATAGCTTCTATTTTGTCCGGATCAGTATGAATACCTTCGGCGGTAACAACGTGTCCTAAATATTTGAGAGACGTACGGCAGAACTGACACTTTTCTGGATTGATCCTTGAGTTGGCTTTACGTAATCGGCGGAAAACTTCTCTCAAATTGGCCAAGTGTTCTTCAAACGAATCTCCCATAACGATAATATCGTCCAGATATGAGAATGCATGGATCCCCATTTCCGGTCCGATGATGGAATCCATTAATAGTTGGAAAGTGGCCGGCGCGGAGTGCAATCCGAACGCCATAACTTTAAATTGAAATAAACCTCGGCCCGGAACAGTGAATGCCGTGATGGGTTTTCAATCAATGCTTGAGATGTAACGGGCCCGACGAAGTTTGTCCAGTATGGCACTGATATACGGAAGAGGGTAAGCATCTTTCACGGAAACGTTATTAATCATCCGGAAATCTAAGCAGAATCTCGGTTTGCCATCTTTCTTTTTCACCACCACCAGGGGTTTCTATGTTATTTCGCATAAAAACGGTTGGGCACATCGGGGAACAGCTGAGTGATCTGCACCTAAGCTCTTAGGGGAGGCGGTGTGCGGAAGATTGCCGTCAGATGACTTTACGGTTAATCTTTTAGGACATACGGCGGTATTTTCACGTTTTCCTGTCGTGACAGATTCTTTATTCATAGCAATGGTACCAACTGTCGCGAGATGAGTCTGCTTTTCATCCTTTATCGAGGCTCTCACAACGGGAATCTGCATAGCCCTCGTTGCTACACAGTTCCCTGAGCGTTTCCCAGATTATTGCAAGGGCAGTTGCGTGACATAATCCCGGGGCGGCGGCATCTAGAGCAGAATAATTTAGGGGGATTCCTACAATTATTCCGACTATGTCCGGTTTGTCCACACCTTCCAATAGGACGTGGGCTGCGTGGTGATTTCCTTCGGCCTGGTAGGACACTGCGTCTTATAGAGGCCACGGCGGGCACAATCCCAACAAGTCGGCTCAGGGATATTCGATTCCTCAGACTTGACTGGTTCAGATACAGGTTGCCTACCCCGTGGTTCCAAAATTTTCACTCTCGGACTCGGCATTTGTGCCCTCACTGGCATCGGAAATGTCCTTTCCTGCATCAGTCTCTGCTCAGCCTGCAGATTCTCAAATTCCATTGCCTGGAGCATCAACGACGACACGTCGTTGAAAGTTCCTTGTCGGATAAATTGTCTGTAATCAGGTAATAAATTTCGGTGCAACCAAAATAATTCACGCTCGGCAGTCATGGCACCATGTCTTCTTATCAACGTCTGCATATCCACAACGTATGCAGCGGCGGGTTCATTTACTCTTTGTTGGCGGCGACTGATTTGAACCTCCAAATCAATGTGATAGTTGGCATCCATGAAAAATAGAGTAAAGTCCCTCTGGAATTCAGCAAATGTGGCCCAACGTCCACGGTTATTGCGGTACCATGATAGTGCGGTTCCTTCTTAAACTTCTGGTAACGATAACAATAAGGAGTCTTCCGGTGTATTTAGCTGCACAGCTAAATCAAGGCATTCCAGGAACGTAGCGGGATCTGACGTTCCTTTGAATTGAATTCTGTATTGATTCAAACGCGGAGCACTACCCGGAGCTGAATAACTATATTCAGGCACCTGCTGAACATGACTGAATGGAATATCGTACCCTTGCTGAACAGTAGTAACCGGAACATCGCGGACAGGTACATGCGGAACTTTAGGGGCTTGCGGAACCTTAGGGGCTTGCGGAACTGTCGGTATTTGCGGAATGGTCGGTAATTGCGGAACGTTCGGTGCTTGCGGGACGGTCGGTGCTTGCATCCACGGCGGTGTCACAATTGACGACGGGGTCCTATAACTCGGATAGTCCATAGGATTCGGGGGAGATGAATAGATCGGCGTTCGCATCTTTGATGTCGTCATTACCACCGTGTTTGTGTACGTCACTGTGGTCCTAGTGTACGTAGTTGCAAAATACGACGGTTGTACCATCGGTGTGCTCCTTATTGCCGGTCTTGACGCAACACCTGCAGGGCTGAACGTAGGTGTTGTGTTCAATGCTGCTTCTGTAGATATCGCCTTTGTAAGAGATGCCATGGTACTAGCTAGAGCGTCTAGTATCCCACGGGGTGGGTGTATCGTCCCTTTGCGGATCCCCCTTACGCATCTCCTACGTAAATCATCGGTGGTTCCAGTATTATCAATACTATAATTGTTCAGGATTTCCTGAAGCTGTTCCTTCTTTAGTAAATAGACCCAGCTAACTTTTGAGTCTACTCCCGTTGCTTCTGTTTGACTGTCCTCTCCAGTTGACCACGATTGGGCTATTTCCTCAAATTGAGCTAGCCGCTCCTCAATATTGATAGACGTAGACTGCGGCGCTTTATTAATAGCACCTGTATACCCAGGGAACTCCATATTATCCAATCTAATTCAAAATCGAAATTTTCAACCCGAAAAATAAATTATTTCGATCAGACGTAGGCAACGGATGACGGTGCGGTAATCAAAACCAGTACACACCTTCCTTCCAATGAGGCAAAAGCAATGAAATCACTTGCCCCAATTTGGGCAACGTAACATCGATTTGAGGAGGTAGCTCCAAAACGGTTGGGCTGGTCCGCCTGAAAATGTTACTAACGGTTTCCTCGATGTCGATTTCGTTGGGGAGGAGCTATGACTTGCCCAATCCGTGTTACGATTGACTGGCAAAATCGAAGGGCAAAATATGGTCAAAAATCGAAATTTGGGCAAAACACTGAGGTGTAGTTAACGATTCTACACCTCACGAAACAATCAATTTTTCAATCAGATTTTCGGTTAAAAACTTGATGTTTCCCCTGAAACGGGGAGGCGGATCGAAAAACAAATTTCACCAAACAACCCTGGTGAACTCGGGGAACAAGTTTCCGTCGGAAATCTTCCAAATTTTCAGAATTCAAAAACAAACTCCCGGGGATGAATCGAAAACGTGTTCTAAACGTCAAGAACTTGAAGCTTGTTTTTCTGTCACACTATATCTGAAATTACATTAAAAATGGACCACCGGCACCGGTTCAATTGTAATAAATTATTCCACTTTTCACTTTTCGGAATCAAAAAAAAAATTCTCCCTCGGTCTATTTTCAAAAGTCCTTGCTCGCGGGCGCCATTTTGTAACCTACTTCTCGGTATTTTGTCTCGAGCGCCAGATTTTATTTGCGAGGTTTACTCCCCGGAAGAGTTCTCTGTGGTGACGGTCTCTTCTGACTGCGTTAAACAGCCAGTGCCAGGGCAACTTCAGTGAAGAAATAAATTCCAGGGGTCAAAGTTCTCGAGATGGCTCGAAGTAGCTACTGAGTTGTAGATTTTACTTACCACTCGTAGGGTTCTGGGTTATTTCTCAATTGGGATAGTACAGAGAAGATGTAATATATCATTAATATGTAGCTAAGGTTATTCAAACATTTATTCAGGTAGGGTTACAGTTATCAATAACCAACACCAACGGGACGTAAGCGGGGAATAATGACGGAAGAGTTCTCAACTATTAAGCCGGGGAATTAAGCTAAGTCTTAAAAAGAAACTACGGACACCAAAGCGTGCAAAGCGGGTAACTGTACGGCGGGTAGTAAGCTCCGGTCGGGAAAACACTAGCAAGATTGGTAAAGCAACAAGCAAATTTAATGCATAAATCTCATCCAGTTTTCTCAACTAATATACGCCTTGTTACAGGCCAGTCCTAAAATATTTACTGCAGAGAGAGAGAACAAAGAGTGTTGCCTCGCAATCCTCAACTTCAGACAATATTAATTACTATACCGACGAAAAACCCGGCAGCCTGTTGACGTTGCCGGGACGTACCCTTCACTTACTTCAGACAGAACCCCAGGGTAGTCGCGCTAGGAATTCTGCCCTTTTCAGATCCGAATGTCCGCCCGCCCGTTTCGTCAGACTGCAGGTTCTCAATTCGCGTAAATGGTGTAACCAACCTACCGTCTGTTGACGTTGCTGGGACGTACCCTTAACTTACTTCAGGCAGAACCCCAGGGTAGTCGCGCTAGAAATTCTGCCCTTTTCAGATCCGAAAGTCCGCGCACCCGTTTCGTCAGACAGTGATCTTCGCACCACTATGAATAATATAATAGAAATTATCACCTAATCAGTTGTCAGGATTTCCCGCCCTTTCGCCTTTAACGACTGTACCCCAGGGTAGTCGCGCTAGAAATACAGCCACCTCCAACGATTAGACGTTGGTTCCCGAAAACCTGGACTGTTGTTAACTTCACCTCCAAATTCATTCATTCAACCGAAAAACGATCGGTCATCACGATACAGTACCTTTGTTTTATCTCTCTTTAATATTGAAAATTCAATACTTTAAACTCAATTGAGGAAACGGTGAAATTATCTGTTTTAAGCGGACTTATAATTACCTGACTATTATTTCGGTTTTGTTAAATTTACGGTTAAGCTTCGGTTTTTCAAATTGTTTTTGTCTTGCAAGATGTTCTCTTATTCGGTAAGACTGTCTAAACTAGACTGCCTTTCCGCAGCCACCGACTGGCTTCTATATGCTCCCAGCTAGTGGAGAGTCTGCTCCGGTAGTTCCTGGCCGGCGAGGAATTGGTGAAAACCTGTTTTTTACTTATGACGCTTGTTTCGTTATCTGACAACGACACGGTTTTACTACGATTTGATTGGAATTCACTAAACATGATTTATGGATTCAAACGAAAACAAATGTGACTTTCATAATGCAAACGGCTACACCGGATAATACCCTTTATTAATTACCTTATGACGATTTATCTATTCGGAACTTTTGGATTCTACTTCTATATACGCATTTATGATGATTCAGAAAATTCAATTATCTGAATTATAATTAATATGCGCATGCCTCAATTGACAATCTATAACATTCATTTAGAATTTTAAGAACTTCGTTACAAGTTTCAAAATGAAGCATGTCAGATTTTTTAATTTTTTTTCAAATAAATTTTAGGTGTGAAATTTTCTTACCGAATCCCCCGCGTCCTTGAATTAATATCCGGAAATTTTTCCTCAGTCACGCATTTTTCTAGAAAATGCGTTCCTTCGGAAAAATTTCCGTAAATAATTCAAGCACCAGGGAGAATATAAGTGAAAATATAACTTGCTCAGGAGTCCATACCGAATCACTTTGCTTGATTATATTTGTCTTAGATGATCTTTTGTATCATTAGATTTTTCTTCTATCTTTATTCGGAATGAATTTGTCTGTAGACAAATAGAATATTGTCTATTTTTATGGCTCTTTTATTCTAGCAATAATCCACGTGCCTACGTAGTACGTAATATTTCGTATCACGTTTCTTAACCTTGGTTATATAAAATTGTAATGGTTATGTCGTTATAGACTGGTGGGTGATTGAATTGATTGATTGCTGATCTAGGTGAACGATAATAAGGCCAAAGATCTCATGTACTGCTTTATGAGGACTGCGAGTAAAACCTCTGTTACTCTTGATCAAATTATTCATTTTAATTTTGCGATCTTCATTACAGTGTTCATTTCATGTAAATTATTACCTAACTGTACTTTGCCAATTCTCAAACTAGTTCAGTCGAAATTCGGGAAGATGGAATAATTAGTCGTGGAATTATATTGGTTGTTCCTGCTGATTTAGTTATTTGTCCCTCACTTCAAAAATTTTTTGAGGCTGCACTTCATTAGATTTTTCTCGTGGTAGAGGAAGAATGTAACGCTTTTCACGTTACTTGTAGAAATCGCTGTAATGATTCGAATAACGATTCCTGCTCGAAATGTTAGATTTAAACTTGTATTGACCGAGGGGAATCTGTCAATAGTCGATCAATCCACGTAGTCCTGCGCGTGCGATGTCGCAAGAATCACGAGGAACGGTTGATGCGAAAACGGAAACGAAATTCAACTATTCGTGAATAGGACACAGTTCTATCTAAGTTGCGAAATCGTATATTTCTTTTTCCTTATGTCATATTAATTTGTTTCACTGGAAATTTATTGTCATCAGGGACTAATTTTTTCATGTTCTGTTAGCTTTAAACTTAATTATGGATATGTTCATTCCCTCAATGACAGTAGTTTTCAGTGAAAATTATATCCAACGTGCTCAGGCGTCATATTATTAGATTTTTTTCCCTTATCCTTATCTGATAAATTTATTCCACATAGAGATATGGAAAAAAAATCTAATAATGTGGATGATTACAGTCTACAACTTAATAAATTTATCCCACATATTGTTATATTTTCAGGGATCGTCTAACCTAGCAATAACCAACGTTCTGGTGGGTGATTTAGTGGATTAATTATTGATCTAGGTGAACGTATTAGAGAAAAAAATCTCATTTACCGCCTTATGAGGACTACGAGTAAGGCTTCTGTTACACTTGATCGAATTATTCACTTAAACATTGCGATTTCCATTTCAGTATTCAATTCAAGTGAATTATTATCTAAATTTTTTGGTCAATTTTCAAACTTATTTAATCATAATTTTTTAGACTACCTTTATCTTGATACCTGATGAATTGTTGAGACTCCAATAAGTAATTTAATTTCCGGTTATTCTTTCAGATTTAATTATTGTAATCATTCTCTTCACGATTTTGAATCTTTCATTACATTTGGTATATACAATTTGGGAAGATAGCAGTCGTGGAATCATATTGGTTATTCCTGTTGATTCAGTTATTTGTCCCTCGAACTTGTGCAAAGGTATTCATTTCGCTGATTCATGTTATCTATTTTTCAATATTTCCAAATATTGTTCATTTTAGTATAACGATAATTGTATTTTTTTTAAATAGATTTAGTCAAGTTTGATCTTGTCTTAATTTTTTCGAAATTTCCTTCAACATTTATCCCCTCGTATTGCCTGAAACTCTTGACTGTGAATTCTGTTTTATTTTTTTGTACTAAAGCAGTTGGCGCTCAGAGTCAAGAATCTCAGGACACATTTCATTACGATCCCTGAGCGTGAATAAACCTAGTGAGCTGGTTGAGGCCATTAAACACTATAGATCTTCGCAGATCATAATTGAACCTTACATTGGGGGCGGGGTGACGTTTTGGGGGCCGAACCTTCTAAGCTGGCCATTAGCTTTCAGTTTTGCGTCACTTCCGTTCTAGTTCTCGTGGCTCATATCTATTGAGCTGTTGGCACCCAGGGAACAACCCTCAATCAGGAATCGAAGGATACGGTTACATTATGATAGACCATGAGATATTTCAACAAGGAGCTAGTTGGGCAATTAGAGGGTTGGAACTATCCAGTTGAAAGATTATTCAACCAGGATTTTGGAGGTTCAAAATAGTCACCGGCACCAGAGAGTGAATGAAACCGCGCTGCATATGTCGTTGATATGCAGACACTAATCAGGAGACATGGTTCAATTTCCGCAGAACGCAAATTGTTCTGGTTACACCGAAATATACGGCCGGAGTATAGACAATTTATCCGACAAGAGACTGTTAACGACCTGTCATTGTTATTGATACATGCAACGGAATTTGAGAATCTGCAGACTGAGCAGAAAAAGATGTTTTCGGTGTGAGTGAGGGCACAAATGACAAGTCCAACAGTAACAACTGTGAAGCCGCCGGGTGGGCAACTGGTGTATGAACCGAAATACCAAATATCCGTAAGCCGAGTCTGCTGGAAGTGTGGGGAGGTAGGACATATCTGAACAAATTGTCGGATATCACCGACGTTGTTTTGCTCGAAATGCCGCCGCCACGGAATAATGTCACTTGATTATCCGTGCAACGGACAAGGAAACGCAAGGACCGGAGCAGATTCCTGTTGAGCAGGCCTCGACGAAAGGAGTGAGAACAGCACACCTCACCACCTTTCTGAACTGCACAGTGAATACGAACTCCGCCGGTAGGTCAGTCCGAAGCGTTGAAGGATATGACACAAATCTCGTCCGTTCTCTGCCGTTAAAATACTGTTAATAGTAATACCACTGATACTTGAGAAAACAAAGTAGGGAAGTCAATTGTGACCAGAATACGAGATAATGAGAGTGTTTCAGCCCCCTGTGATGATAGAATTATTTTCAAAATCTGTAGAGTTCATCCGTTGTGGTGGTGAAAAAGAAAGATTGCAAACCGAGGTTTCACATTGACTTCCGTGGAAGATATATCCACTTTCATACGTAGGTGACATCATAGACGGTCTCGGTATATAACTATTGACCTAAAACATTGTATTGTATATTGGCAACAACCGTTGACACCGGAATGTTAACCCATTACACCAGGCCGTGACGTATTCCAGTTTGAGTTAATGGCCTTTGGTTTACATCCCGCGTCTGCAACTTCCCTAAGACTCATTTTCGGAGCGGATTTGGACCCACTCGCATTCACATACCTAAACGACATCATCGTTTTGGGAGAGACGTTTGAGGAATATCCCATAAATCTTAGAGAGCTAATTTGAAGATCAACCCGGAGAAATGTCAATTTCACCGCAAGACAATAGAATATCTGGGACATTTAGTCACCTCCCTGAGGAAATCTAAACTATCAAGCAAATTAAAATTGTCCAGACTTCAACCGACCCCGTTCATGTTGCAGATCTCTGATATGGGGATTGCTGCGGCATTGACCCAGGATAAAGTATTGTTATTGGCATATTAGTTGTTTCAGTTGACAATAGCGATGTTATATAGTCTAGGTATCTCCGAATAGGTAGCATGTGTCTCTTCTCTTGCACAAGTAGTTTGGCATAAAGTCGATATAGCACTCTTCATCGTGTTACTGGTACTTCATGTTGCTCAGGGTATGTTAGGAAGAGGGTAAAATTTTGATGGATGGATTTTTGTTTAGTATTGAGTAGAGGTGAACTGAAAGAAAATCAAGCTAAATATCTTATGCTTCTACTATCCTGTGATAATTCTTCTTCAAGTTTCATTGAAAAATTTGATATCATCTCCAAAAATCAACATGGATTCCGCACGAATCACTCAACTATGACAGCACCACATCTATTATATGACAATATCATAACCTCGCTAGATGGAGATGAAAATCCGGTAGGGATTTTCTGTGCCCTCAGCTTTTTACTGCGTTAACCATAAAAATTTGTTGGAGAAATATGGTATCAGAGGTAACTCTCTGAATTGGATATCATCTTTTCTTGCCAACAGCCAACAATATGTGTCGATAAACTGTGTAACAGGGAACAGGAATTTAAGAAAATCCGTTTACAAACAGATATAGGAATACCACAGGGCACAATTACGGATCCTAAACTATTCATACTCTACATGAACGATCTAGAAAAACCACCTACAGCATCTTTATCTATATATGCTGATGACACGTCCGTGATAATCACGGGTGAGAAATCAGAAATACAAAATAATTGTAAGGAATCTATTCTGGCGCCTTCCAATTGGTTTACCCAAAATTTATTGCACCTAAACGTATCTAAGACATACTACATCCAATCTCATTCTTACCAGAATAAACCAGACTTAATATTAAACTTAAGCATTGATAATAATATCTTACACTGCGTGGATGATATGAAATTTCTTGGGCTAACCATAGATACGATTTTAAACTGGAAATTGCACTGTCAAGATCTAATGACTAAGTTGAACTCAATTAATCACCTGTTCAGAAATATCAAACATGTTTTAAATTTAAATCATCCAGCTATATATTTTGGACATGTCGGGTTCAGATAAGCATATGAAATTTGCCTTTGTGGAATGTCTGCTCTAGCCTCTGATGTATTCGTTCATCAGAAGAAAATAATCAGGTACATTACGAAATCATTCATGCAGATCATTATTCAAAACTTATGAAATTTCAACCGTTACAGGAATTCTAATTCCGGAAATGCGTTTATTCGTATTTTAAATGAAGAAACTTGACTACAAACAGAGTTGAATTAAATACATAACTATGACACAAGACAAAATGAGCGAATTCGGCCCACATATAGGAGTCTCAAAGTAGGACAAATTTCATTGAGCCATATGTGTGTCAAATTATTCAATAACCTCCCAGATCATATCAAAAACTGTAATTCTATCTTCTCTTCCAAAATTGGTATGAAATCCTTCCTACTGGAAAATGTTTTTATTCATTGAGTGAATATAATGAACATGCTAAATCCTAGTATTACTTTTATATTGAATCTTATTATTTTAGATTTAAATGTAACCGCTTCGCTTTTTACTTATTCAATTAACACATTTTATCATATGTAATTGTGACTATTCCTATACATACCATGTAACGTCAACAAGAAAATAAAGATTATTATTATTATTATTATTAGTAACAATTAATTGTGAATTTTCATGAGACTTATGCAAATCATTTATACTTCATTTTAAATCGCCTTGTGTAACAATACTATGATGTGAAGTTTTCAAATAAGCAAAACTTACTGCATTTTCGATTCCAGAAATAAAATTCAAGAGTGAATCTACATTGAATATGATCTGGTCTAACGAGTTATATAATGAATTGAAGATTAACGTTTCACGAAGATAGTTTAGGTCAGAGTGGCTATATTGACCATAATTGCTTCGTGGTCCATTTTTTAAGGACCATGTTGTATATATTTTGGATACTTTGGAATGAGGAGTAGGATTCGAGGTGTTGATACTACTTATTGGATATTTATATTAGAACAAATTGAAATGATATTGTTTATTGTTCTACATAATATATTGAAGGAATAATTTCTACTGGTTGAATCTTCGCAGTGCTAAGTGGAATCAATCTGGAAGAAAAACATAGCTGAAAGCGGATATTTCTTTATATTTACTGAATTTTGTTAGTATATAAGATATCAATCCTGTTATAAGTATGTTAAAACTGATATTTAGCCATAACAATCATAACTCAAAAATTATGACAAAATGAATTTTGTTTCCGCCTCAATCGATATACACCTTAGTTAACAGCTTCCACGTATGTCAGATGTTGATCAAATTTATAATTATGCCGGTCTGTCTTATCACTTATAACTGCTTTAGATATAATTGTGCGAACTTCAGAAACAACAAACACGTCAATGTTCAATGGAATATCACCTCTAACATGGTTTTCTTGAGTTCAACTTTATTTATTGCTACATTTTAGCTATGGGATCTTAAGCTTGAAGAAAATGAATTGTGATGACTCCTTTGAAGTTTCTCATCCTCCTCATTATAGTTTTGCAACTCGTGCAGTGTTGTATTGGGTGTTGAAGAACTGTCTTGCAAGAGCTTCAGTTCCGTGAGTTACAGTTAACGTACTATTGAAAATACAAATATATTTATACGGTTCTGCAAGACCGACTTGTAAGTGTCTCATCATTGTTATTTCGTCGTCGACCAAAAATTGTTCATCCCAGTCAAGCCGTTTCTGAAAAAGTGTCTACAAAAATAAAGGCAAAAAACTTTCGGTAGAGTAACTAACAGCTTCAATAAAACTGACTCACAACGGTCAGTTGATCCTTTCCCTCCGCAGCTCGTGCTTCAAGCAGTTAAGATCCCCAATTCATATAATATGAAAAAGCACGAAAATTTCATCCTCGTGTTAGATTGGTGAGCATGGCTCTGATGTGCAATTCTTCTACTTTAAGAAGGTTCGTGAAAACTCGACATTCTGAAATCTTTTATAATTCTGATGTCGACATTATATCTGTTTCTTCAAAGAAAATATCAATTTGTTTCAAGCGTATTACTTGTTCTGATGTGCAAGACATCACTTTTGCTGGGAGACTGCGAGTTTTCTTTCCTCCGGTGTGTCATTGTCAAGAAATTTCCTGTCGTGAATATTGATCACACTGCATGGAATCGTAACTGTACTGTCCGCACAAAAAATATTGGACGCATCTGAGACTGAGACCTAGGTAACTGTAGGAAATAGTGAATTATTGCCTCCAGATTTTGTTTCCAGGAAGTATAAATAATTTGATGCTACTGGCAGGTCCCATGGTGGAGGTGTTCTCCTTGATGCTCGCCATCTTTTCTCATTATGTCGAAATGATACGTACATGCATGCCTTCACAGGTTCCCAATGTAGGTCATATTGCTTCTTCCCAGCGGTTATTAAATTTTCTTTGTTCCTAAGTGAGTGATATACCTCTATTGCTGTGGGCGCAACTTTCACTATAGCTTTTTCAACTGAGTGAGTTCATTCTGCAATAAATTGCCAAAAAACTAAAACCGATCCTCACCTCAGGCTCAGATAACATACCAGGATTTTTTGTCAGAGACTGCTTGTCTCTCCACTGTTAAATACTGTACATATTAAGTTTAATTTCGACAACCAGTAGATTTTTCTGATACAGCATCTTCTGAAAAGATGACAGAACCTATGTCTGCAATCATAGAGCAAGAGTTCGTGATTCAAGACCTGATATCGAGCCAGTCTTTGTCGTGACAACGTCTTATATTTCGATGGAGCCGGCTGCACGCACGAGAGAACATGACTCATTTGCCGTTACCTCGCTCTGACCGGCTGTGCGTTACCTCGCTCTGAGGCGTTCCATTTAAGGCTTGAAGTGCAAGCGAGCTCTCCTACTTGAGTGACCGATGCGATGCGCGTGGACAGCTGCTATACAATAATACATTTACATGTTTTCGTAAGTGCAGTAAAAAGTGAATGTGGTGTCAATTGTTTATAGCAACGATAATTGCGGCGATAAAGGTAATGATTCTTTCGATATTAAATATATGTTCAGTGATATATTGTCGAATATTCGTGCTTTCATCATTAAAATAAATAGCATCGGTCCGCTGGTGCCGCGATTGTAGGTTATGCTATAATTGACAAAACTATAACAATAAGTTAACAGAACTGTTTCACGATGAGTAAAAAATCAATTGCTTTTCGATCGAAATAATTATCGAGCGTAGCTATGATTTCAAAAAATTAAAACATAAATGTTAAATCTTCCACATATCATAACAACGTGTCTGAAATGACAGGTAGGACCAGCCAGCCGTCAAAGGGAACAATTTTCTCTTATATCAAACACATTGAGGCGGGCTTTTTAAAAGCTAAATTGACATAATTGTATTTATGCGTACAAATAAATGTAACTTGATCAATTCAATTGTGATTTTCATTTACCTCCTTCTCTATATCCATATAGAATATCTATCAAACAAATAAAATTAAAATTTTCTTTTGAACAATGAAACCATTCCATAAGTATTTTCTTATGACGTTGTCACGTTCAACTATCGTCTGTAAACCGACTTTACAGACAACCGATTTTTTTACAAAAGGTTTGTTAAACCGAGAACGACGGTAACCAAAATTATTGTCATAACAGCTGTCCCAAAGAACACTATGAATAAGAAATTTTCCTCCTCATTAAATATTTCTTATTTATAGTGTTATCGTGTTTCCACAGTGTGAACTCTCTTATAGTTCATCGTCCCAATGAAGTTTCAATTTGACTACATTAGTCAAAATCTCATTAGAGAGTATCGCCCACGTTTTCTGTCTCATTCTTGAATTCTCAACAATCGACATCGACTGGCTTAGAAATCTACTAAAATTTTACCCCCAGTCTAAAACTCTTTATCGATACTGAAAGTCGTTACGTTCTGATAGATATGCTTATTCAAGTTGAATGGATCATTAAATATGGATAAATTTCAAAATTAAAAATTGAAAATATTCTGAAATAAATTATTGTTAAATTTTGACCGATTAAATTAAAAGAATCGTCTAAAGCTTCACGTTAAAATTATCATTTTGAAACAACTAAGGTTAGAAAAAATATATTCCTATTCGGTAAAATTAATCGATTAAACATTTCTTGTGATTAACATGGAATAATAAAAGAATCGCAACTAAAGCAATTACTCTCAGTTTATTGGGAATATTAAATAAGAATTTTTCAATTTGAGTAACCTCATTTTCAATATGACTAATCGATATAGTTGGCTTGAAATATATATTTATGAATTTTAATTTTGGATTAAAAATTTTAAATTATTATTCTTATTTAATTTACAAAATCAATATGATGAAATATATTAAAGTAACGACTTCTATTATGTTTCTTTGTAGTACTGTATGCTGTTCGTATTCATAATGATAAAATAATATAATTATAATATAGGCTTTGCTCTAATTTACTGTATATCAACCTTACGTCAGATGAAAATTAGATTATTAATTAATTACTATTAGTATAGTATTAATTACCTCCGGATAATAATCGTTTTCGGCCATAATTTTCTCAGATCTTATGCTGATTCCTTTCACAGGTGGTTCCATGTCATGCACCAACCTATAGACATCAGACCTCTGCAAGTAATCCAGGTTTTTCGGGGGAGGCTGATATTTAAGGAAGTTTATTCTGAAACATTTTGAAATAGATCTCAATATCATCTTCACGAAGAGATCAAATGGGTTCGAATAAGAATTTAGTTTAGTTTTCTTATTGTACGCTTACCACATGTTAATTTTACCCATACCATAGATCCAAAAATAAGGTTACAAACCAAATTTATTGGAATCAGTTAAAATTTAAAACACATTGAAGAGCAATTATCAGTAATGTTTTCAGCACATTTTGTGGTACCTCATTAAAATTACGAGCATCTGCGTGCTCAACTCATCCATACTATACCACATTATTTGATGAATAATATCTTACGGCTCTTTCAGTTCAGTGAAATAATTTGTTATATATTGTTATTGTATCTATATATCATCATCATTCTTTTAGAGCAGGGATGATTTACCTATGGGAGAATATTATATTTGGTTTTATGAAATTCATACAAATTTTCTTCAAAGTCAATCAAAGTGATTGCACAGAAACGTATTCAACTTATACGACAGGAGGAAAATCTGAACTGATCGCACATGAAAACAGGACTGAAGAATTATAGTATTTCAACGTTCCTGATATGTGAATATTCTTTTTATCTGAGTAATTTAGTACAATTTTTATATTTCACAATCGGGAAAAGGACCGCCGTCCGAGGCGCAAGGCCGAATTTCATTATCCGGATCTATCACACGAGGTGTTAAACAGGTACTGAGAATAGAAAGAAAATTAGATTTATTTTGCCTATTCGATATATTGAAATTGTAGGATGTTTTAGACTCTAACAATGCAAAATTTTAACTTTTTGGAAAAGTAGGTCCTGTTTCTAGAATATGTTCAGAGATAGTTCAATAGAGTCTAAAGGATCTAGAATATTCCTTATATTTATTTCCTTTATTATGATTTTATTTCCTAATTATTTTAAAGTACCACAATCTAAGTCTAATAGGTTCAACGAACATAAAAATGCTTTAGACTGTCAAAAACAAGTTTCATATTTTCAGATTTTTGCTTCCCTCATTATACGTAGTATATAAAGTAACGGAAGCATTGCAATAGGCCCAAAATAATTTTTTTTCGGATGTATCCGTTTTGAGCATTTCTGAATCGATCTAGACTATTTGACATGATATCTGTGTGTGTACGTACGAGCGTACGTAACACACTATGGAAACGATTACGACGTTCCTTTTGGCCGTATGGATTTGAAATTTTACAAATCGCATTGAAGTGGTGGTGAAAATGAACTTGTTTCTGGGCGCAGTAGCCCCTTTTCGAGAGGTATTCCAGACATATCTCCTTTTTTCAAAGCAATCATGAATCTTAAGAACAACTGTGTTTTTCCGATTATAAATATATATCAGTATATCACACTCATATATTTAACCACCAGAAATGCCCATAATTCTCATTTTAAGATTCAAGTGACGTTATCGATATGATTTTGATAGTTCATGCGACAGCAAGTGTAAATATAAAATGAGGTTATATTTCAAAAGTCACCTGACAGCAGGTGTCTGTATGAAATATCGAGTTGTGAAATACATTTTAATTCGACATGAGTATAATAGAGATTGTTTCGTTAGCGGTTTTTGAATAATTACAATTACAAGTTTTATTTGACTTGCCTTGTTTATCTATCGATCTATCTATTTACGTTCGGAGAAAATCTTACAGGGGAATCTTGATCCTCTTTTTGACGTCCGATTAACTTGAAAACTGGCAGTTGTTCATCATACGGGTGACAATGCATTACGGCATATTTATAAAAGTAAAAACAAGGTGGCGGCTCCAAGATGACGAACGAGTTTTACGATTATGGTTCGATTCGATTTAAAATTTACATATGAAGTCCTTGAGGTCGGAGATCATGATTTTCAGTCAAAATTCAAAAAATCAAAATGTGGATGAGATGGCGGCCGAGTTTTGGGTTTACGGTCCGATTCTTTTCAAAATTTGTATTTGAAGATTTCTGGGGTCGAAGATCATAATTTTCCATTCCTTTTCGGTATACTTCAAAACAAAAATAAATAAAAGAAATCATTTAATTTCATCTTCCGAAATATTTTCCCTTCCTATAGTTATATAGATTTAATCCGTAGGAATTTCCGAAGGCTAATTTGATAACAAAAGTGAGGGAACACACGAGATCACAGTACATTACAATAATAACCATTTTTCCCTGTAAAACAATCCACGTACACTATAAATGAAAAACAGTCACTCTTATACACTGAAAATAATGTTCAAGTACTGAGGACCTTTCAGTTAACAATCATCATGGTTTGCTCTGACCGTCATCATATTTCATTGTGTAGAATAGCAAGCAACGTTCCGCAAATTAGCTTGTTCATTTTTATACATTTTTAGGAATACTGGGTTGGCAGGTTATTGGAATGTTTGTTTTTGTAATTTATTTTTTTCGTAAGATATGTATTTGTTTAAAGCATTTGCATCTGAATGGAATTTTGACTAAAAGTCCAAACTATCATAGATCAAATGGGTTAGCAGAACGAGCATTGGGCATTTCGGAACGCATCGTAAAAAACATTGAGTTCCTGGAAAATTAGTAGCTAGGCATGATTCTCCAAGGTCGTTTATCTTTGATAATAGCAACGGTGATTTTCTAAGACGAAATCGTATACATTTGAAAATCTTTCAAAATAAGCTCCAGAAGCCATCAAATCTTGGTGATTCAAACCTAACTGTTGATGAAAGTTCCTTCGAAATTGAAAAGATCCCAAATAATCATGATAGCAGTAGGCCTCCATAATACCAAATGTTTCAAGATATCATATTTGAGGATATATAAGGATTTTGTTGCTTAAAGTAAGAGAATGTAAGATATGTATCACTCTATTATATAGTATATAGTTCGATATGTGATAACACTGTTAAGTGCTCCCAGAAAAGGAGCCGAGCGTTTGGTCTAATAAACTATTACAAAGCACGTCATTATAGTCATACAAAAAAGTACGAATCGTACAGACTTTCCTTCTTGCCCTTGTACATATGTATTATTAAAGTGCATGCTAAAGGCTACGGCAAGTGTAAGATAGATTGAAAGTCTGGTCTGTCAATGCTCATTTAAGTTCTTCGGCCATTCCAAATGTTCGATATTGCAGTCGAATTATCAGAATAGGAGCTCACACTCAACCAAGCACATAACAATAGGTTTGTTCGCGGTTTCTTACACAAAATTCTCAACCTTTCAGACAAATTGAGAACACTTTGTCACCGCGAACACTTTCAGTGAGGCCAGAACTTTTGCATCATCGTATAAAACTGTAAATTTTAGTCTAAAATTGCTAACACATTCCTCCTCAAAATTTATGTTTTCATCAAACTTCAGCATTTTCTTATTCGATTTAAAATCTTCACAGCAAATTTGCTAACGAAATGATATCTAATAATCAAAAAAGAATTTACAATATTCGGTGCCATCTTGGTGTCCAGAACATTTTTCTTCAATTCTAAGTATTTCATAACAATACTAGATTGAATACAATTATTTACATTAATTGTTGTACATCTGCCAGTGCAAATATCTTTATTTCAAAACTAATTCGAAGTCGGCGGGAAGTTGTAATAGATGATATCCCATTGATACTCCTTGATTCTAGGTATTCCATAATTTGTTGATTACTTCAATATTATACTATGTACTAATTGTTACGATCATCATTAACAATTATAGTAAGCTTTACAAAATGGAAACGATAGGTATTCCGCTATAGGGAACTCCGGCTAAAAATAGTTGTGATAGCATCATCAATTGAGGTGGTTACAATTTCCTCCAAATTTTCATCAATTCAACTGAATTGAATCAGGTCAACTATTAAATGCAAAGTTAAGAATACTAGCCACTTCATTTATTAATGTTTAATCTATGGATGGATGGAGTGAATAATAACAAGAGTCCAGAAGAGAGTGTGCCTACAGGATAGAGTCTCTTTTGGACTCTCGTTCGATATTATTCAATGTTCCAATGTTCAATGTTTGCCTGAAGGATAGAGATGAGGCCATGATGAGTGCGCGCCGCAGTCTGTCTCGTTGCGGGAGCTCGATTCCCCTATGTAGAAACCGATTTGAGGATATTTCCTTTCCAGTACATTTGTTAAAGTTGCAAACAAACTTACATGGTTGTTCTATGCTGGATATTTCAAACCGCGATGTGAGTATTCTGTTCACGTAAAAGCCGCGATCTATCTTAGAAGTGGATGGACTATTATAGTAAGCTAGAAATCCATAAAAATGGACCATTCGGCATCGAGGAAAGAAACCTAGTTCTCTCAAAGACCGCCCTTTCAGAGAGTTCAGAGGGTGCTCAAGTTTGTGTACTACTTGCCGAAGTTATAGGCACTATTCCTCTCTACAATCGATCAAATAGTTAGCGAACAGAAAAGTGCGCGAAACGAAGAGAATACAGTAGATTATTTCGACGGACCGCTCTGTTAAGTAACTTCAAAATGGCTCAAGGTAGGACTAGTTTTGATGAAACGTCATCTTACATATTTGACGTGGATCCGAGAACCAAAATCCATCCAATTATGAACCTAAATGGTATGAAAAAATTTAATTTTCATCATTTTCGAATCCCTGGAGGCTAGTTCTGAGATTGAGTCTGGGTCTGCGTTCGTTTATGATACATTCTTGAGATGATGGACTCATTCAATTGGCACATATGACAATTGGTACGTATCCAAGATAGTAACGTGACAATATTGCTGGCGTCATCATAGAGAAAATTTGTAATAGGTGAGAAGGTTGCCATAGAATTCATTAAAGCTCGAGCAACGTTCACAAAAATTGTGGTTACAAAAGGATGAGTGAAGTTGATGATATACGGATCAGTAGATTTTCAATTCGTTACGCAGGAATCGTAGTAACAAATGTCAATATGTTATGAAAAAGTTACATAAAATGGCATCCGTTCAAGTTGTTGAATACAACATTCTTTTCGAACGATTCATAACCCTCTAGTCTGTAAATTTACTTACATCTGATATCTGCAAATTATCATCCTGGGTTCGAAGTCTCAAATACTTGAAGTTGAACAAAATTAACAAGCACTTTCAACATTATGAGAGTAGTTTTTTTAAACAAAGACAGATCAAGTACTTTGATAAGAATTCAATTTTGGTTATCTGTTTCCCTGATAATGTATCACTGCATAAATTGTAATTAGTAGTCACAATACCTGTGAATTGGCTTAGGTTCGTCGGACCAAGGCCACATAACATTCCACTTGTTTACCTGCAAATAGGAAGATTCAGAAAAAAGCACCAACTATAAAATGCCTACCCCTTAGTTCTGCCACTAATTATTTCTGAAAAAGTTTCAATTGTAGTGCATATTTTGTCATCGGACATTTTCGGATTTTTGATTGGTGGACATGCATCATCAGGTGCACACCATTTGCGACCTCCTGGTAGAATAATGGGCCTCTCTATAGGCTTAGGTGGAATCTTTGGCGTCTGCATTAGGTTAACTCCATTTTCACTCTCCTAATAATCATAAGATAGAAATATACTCAGTGTAGTCAATCAAATAATGATGGTAAGATGATTTGCTAAGGAATGGAGACAATCCTGAGAAGGGTGGAGGAGTACATTATTGAGTTCAAAGTCGGCCGCTTTGTTTCAAATAGAGCGGAGACTAATTTTGAATAAGTTGCAACACTATGCTTCAGAAACAATAGGAACATTACAATTATGATAGTTCATTCCAGGAAGAATGCTTGGGGCTATATTATTGCTATGGGAGTCCATTTTATGATGTTTTTCCTCATTAAATATTTAGTATCAAATCACGAATATGAAGTCAAAAAATTTAAATATCAATGATAATCAATAAATAAGAAGGGTGTGATAGAAATTTTGTTTATCAATATTTATATTGTAATTTTGATTTCTCACTATCCATTTTTGTTGATCCGTACTATCAGGTTTCGAGATCAATCCTCAGGTATATATGGAGAATGGCTGTGATAAGATGAAGGAACATGTATCAAAATTTGTTCAAAATCGTATTTTCCATTATTAATCTGTAAATTGATACTTGGTTGTAAAATGATTTGATAGATTCACTCACATTCAATATGTAACATTATTTATACATCATATGGCTTCATTTCCAGATAATTAGAATGTATATGTAAAATTTCATTTTTGATTTCTATAATTCATGTTCAGTTGAAATTCAGGAAGCTACAAAGCATTCATTCTAATGGCGGGGAATATGTATCATTAGATAGCAAATTAGTAAAAAATTATTTGAAAACTTATTACAACAAAAAGTGTTTGGAGAGTTGGATGTTCATGCTACTAAAAGGAATTGATGACATCTAGTGATAAATTGATGAAACCATATCATTTTAAGTTGAGAGATCTTTGAACTTCCAGTAGAATCAATATTTTCCTGTAAAATGACAAAATGATTAGAATATTGTATATTCTTATAAACTTTAAAACTATTATGGCTGAAAAAATTGGGTTATAATTTAAAGCGATTTGTGAGTTTAGTGTCAGTAATTCATTGTTTTTGAAAGATCTGTTTCTAAATTGTTAAGGTATAATCCTTTAGTAGCTGTACGTAAAATTTTGAAATTTGTTTCAGGATTGGATTTCTGATTTTTTTCTAAAATAATGGCGAATCGATCTTCTAAGTGAGATAAAAATGAATAAATCTATAGTATTAAATCGGATTTTCGATAATTATAATCCATAGCACTTCCTGCGGGTACGTTAGCTCGATTGCTTCGAGGCCAATCTTGAAATTTTGATTTCAATGTCAAACATATTTATTTCCCAATCTTAGGCAAGCTTGTGCCTCCTGTTATTGTCCACTCATATTGGATGATCTATCATATTCCAATCCTCTCAAATTTGAAACATCAATATTGCATGATATCAGTCCATTCATAATTGCATCAGCAAGATCTTTTCCATGAGTTAACAAGACTAGCACAAAAGTAAGAAAATTTTCACATTCATTAAATCAATTCTGGATTGTTCCAATATTTTTAAGATACCAGACGCAGATTTTTTCAATGTGACAAATCATATGTCTGTTGCTTCGTCGGCTGATGTAGAGAAATATGTAGCACTATTCTCTTCACTAGCAATTTTTCGTTTTATTATAATGTCACATGCCTCAATTATTTGGTTTTGTATTCCAGCTGATATAAGTAGCATTTCGAGGATATATTTCGAACTGTTTCTTCAAAATCACATCTTCAGGATCAATACGAGCTCTGAACAATACTCGAACATTCCCCTTATTTTCTCCTGGTTCTATACTGATGTTAAATTTGCCATGGTCTCGATGGCCCCTTAAGGGAAGTCCTTGTTTGTCAGACAATATGACAGTCCTCATATTCGGAGCCAATTGTTTCCAGTTTTCATTACTGCCAAGAAGTTGTCAGCCTTTATATTTGCAGCACGATCGTATTGGGTTATCTGGTCCTTCTTTTTTACAATTTTGATAAGAATCAGTAAGAAGAATTTTCGTTCATTAAAAGATAATCGTCAGTCGACCCACGCATATTTTCTATTTCAAAAAATGTACTTGAAAGTAAGTTAAGTAGCAACACAGCATCAATATTCCCACCTTCGTTTCCTCTTTTGTCTTGATCTTTCTCTTGTGAAAGAAATCCAATAGAGATCGAGAGTTCCGCTTTTCATTCATTTCGATTAACGCCCAACGACAATGATGCGGAATCAAAATCGGATATGCCTAATAAAACTGACAATGATATGAAACATTACAGTTTATGGCTTAAAAGATAATGTAATGATGCCTCAATTCCCTAGCGAGGTATTGTATTTGATACCATTTTGAAGCTGATCCCAAAATTTCAAACAGAACCTCCATGTTACAGACGCTTTTGTTTATCACATGAAGTCAACAATTAAATTTTCAAAAAGGAGTCTTGTGATCTTTAGAAATTTTGTATTGCTTGAACCTGATACTGGTTAACACAAAGGTGAACGCATGGCACTCTTCCACGCCTATATCCTTGCACTCAGATTAAGATACAGTATCTAACATTTGAATTAATTATGACGAGCTTTTTAGTTCAAAATGGAAATAAAATAAGAAATACTTTAAGTAGTTTATTGTGGCGAACTCTCTTAGAGAATGAAACATTGGTTATAAGTTTACCTTCTCCTGTTTCACAAGTTTCTCCTCTTCAATTTGATTCGCTCTAGCATCGTCTTCAGAAATTGTTGGGTCGTCTATTTCAATATTTTCTATTAACTCTCCACTTTCACTCAAACGATCTTCTTCTTCAGCCATATTGTCTGCCAGCACATTCGATTCATTTTGGTTTCCCAAAACTACTTCATCTTCGTCTTCTGATAGTTGCGAATACTCTGAAATTCATTTAGATGATAATTGAAAGTGCGATCTCAGAAAACGTACAATACAATCATAGTGTAATAAATATATGTCACAATGTAGTCAACCGTAAGACCATATTATATCCTAAGCTCGCATTAACTATATTTTTTCAAATATGATAGAATAGAATCTTACGTACAGTATGTGTCTATTGAGATCAAGAGACGATGAAAGTAACCGAATCTCAGGATGACAGCTTTCAAGAAACTTAATTCAAAACCGCCTGTGCCTAATGAAAAATCGCATCTTGTGAACGGCGGCCATGTAAGTACAGAACACAGCGGATCTAGAGTAGGAGATCAATAAATATTCACCAATCTAAGGTGTTATGCGACCCGTGCCGATGGATGAATGACACAGTGTTATTGTGATCCGAACGGAGCCTCTATCAGGTGACCTCAGAGAATAACTACCCGTAATCCATCACGCTGGGGACGGAATGGCATTGAATCCTCAGCTACTCATGGGAATATATGGATAGAAAGAAAAATCTTATGCGACCCGTGCCGATGGATGAATGACACAGTCTTATTGTGATCCGAACGGAGCCTCTATCAGGTGACCTCAGAGAATAACTACCCGTAATCCATCACGCTGGGGACGGAATGGCATTGAATCCTCAGCTACTCATGGGAATATATGGATAGAAAGAAAAATCTTATGCGACCCGTGCCGATGGATGAATGACACAGTCTTATTGTGATCCGAACGGAGCCTCTATCAGGTGACCTCAGAGAATAACTACCCGTAATCCATCACGCTGGGGACGGAATGGCATTGAATCCTCAGCTACTCATGGGAATATATGGATAGAAAGAAAAATCTTATGCGACCCGTGCCGATGGATGAATGACACAGTCTTATTGTGATCCGAACGGAGCCTCTATCAGGTGACCTCAGAGAATAACTACCCGTAATCCATCACGCTGGGGACGGAATGGCATTGAATCCTCAGCTACTCATGGGAATATATGGATAGAAAGAAAAATCTTATGCGACCCGTGCCGATGGATGAATGACACAGTCTTATTGTGATCCGAACGGACCCTCTATCAGGTGACCTCAGAGAATAACTACCCGTAATCCATCACGCTGGGGACGGAATGGCATTGAATCCTCAGCTACTCATGGGAATATATGGATAGAAAGAAAAATCTTATGCGACCCGTGCCGATGGATGAATGACACAGTCTTATTGTGATCCGAACGGAGCCTCTATCAGGTGACCTCAGAGAATAACTACCCGTAATCCATCACGCTGGGGACGGAATGGCATTGAATCCTCAGCTACTCATGGGAATATATGGATAGAAAGAAAAATCTTATGCGACCCGTGCCGATGGATGAATGACACAGTCTTATTGTGATCCGAACGGACCCTCTATCAGGTGACCTCAAAGAATAACTACCCGTAATCCATCACGCTGGGGACGGAATGGCATTGAATCCTCAGCTACTCATGGGAATATATGGATAGAAAGAAAAATCTTATGCGACCCGTGCCGATGGATGAATGACACAGTCTTATTGTGATCCGAACGGAGCCTCTATCAGGTGACCTCAGAGAATAACTACCCGTAATCCATCACGCTGGGGACGGAATGGCATTGAATCCTCAGCTACTCATGGGAATATATGGATAGAAAGAAAAATCTTATGCGACCCGTGCCGATGGATGAATGACACAGTCTTATTGTGATCCGAACGGACCCTCTATCAGGTGACCTCAGAGAATAACTACCCGTAATCCATCACGCTGGGGACGGAATGGCATTGAATCCTCAGCTACTCATGGGAATATATGGATAGAAAGAAAAATAAAAACATGAACGTGAGAAAACAGCACCGCAATGAAATCGAAGAACTACCCAGGAAACAACCGCAGGTTGTAGCCAAGATAAATAAGGAGTATATCCTCCCATAGCCGAATGCAAAACAGACCAGCAAAGATAGCGTCAGGTAGGAGAATACCTTCTACACAAGTCACAATAGTTTCCTACAATATAAGAATATGAAAACAAAGTGAAAGTGTTTTATTCTATCAACATGATGAATTATCACAAAGTAACGACTATCACCATCGATAACTATTAGAAGATTGCTTTTCACTAAGTCAAGAAATTAAATGCAAGCTATGACATATCTGATTGGAGATACTACGGAGTCAGCGAAACTTCTTGCAATTAATGAATAAAATTAGTAAAAATCAAACTTCTAATAGTTAATTATTTGTGTTTATGATTGATTCCTATTATGCGATGGATAATTCTATTAAATTTGAGCTCAAACATCTTCTTGAAATTATTTATAACATGAATTGATTTGAAATAAATCATTAAATACATACTTTCTTCATCGACATTTTGTTCTTCCACAGATTGACTATCGCACTCTATGTTGTCTCCCAATTCCTCTTCTATGTATTGTTTGGTCGATCCTACAATATTGGCCAATTCTTGAGTAACTGCACAAAGCGTGGTTTGTATAGCCGAAGGCAATTCTGACAACTCTTGAAGTTGTTTTTGTACAGCTGCCAATTGTTCTTCTAATGTAAGAGTCACTTCAGTCACAACTAAAAAGTTACACAACCTTAAATCCATATTTACAATAATCTAATATATAAAATTCTCGTGTCACAATACTCTTCCGAAACGGCTTCACCGATTCCTATGAAATTTTTTATGCATATTCAGTAAGTCTGAGAATCGGCTACTATCTATTTTTCAAACCCTTATGTGATAAGAGGTGTCCACCCCAAAAAATTTTTTTTTATTTCTTAAATAAAATTCAATTTTTTAATTTTTTTATTATGTAGCATTAAAAAATACATACAGCCCTAAATTTTCACTCTTCTATCACCAACCCCTGCTTTTTAATAGTCATTTTAATAATTTCATCATTTTTTATCCCGCTCGATAACATCAATTATTATCACTTGGTAAGTTATCCCCCCCATGTGACTACCGGTGTCACTTCTCACCAGAGAGATGTAAGAATAGAGAGCGCTAAAGGATATATTATTGACCCGACGTAATGAATTTAGAGCCGCGGAGTGGGGATGAATGAGTTACCAAGCTTTCCATACCATTGCGCGAACTACACTAGCGGAAGACTCGACGTCGAAAGAACGAATTGTGAATGATGCCGCGCATAGAGACTACTCTAATCCCGGTCACTCGATTAACATAGGCTATTATGGGACTAGCGACTTACCGTACGCGATTAGTCATTAAAAAATTAATGAAAAACGTTATCGAAGCCACCATTTTAAATGGCAAATTTCGAGGTGAAAATACATTAATACCACGAATACCTATTATACTCACAGATTTGCCAATTCAATTTAAGCGTATTCAATTTCCGATTAGATTGGCATTTGCAATGACTATTAATAAATCCCAAGGCCAAACAATGTCTGTTTGTAGCTTAGATTTGAGCACACCATGTTTTTCACACGGACAGTTATACTTCGCATGCTCTCGAATGGGCAAACCATCAAGTTTGTTTGTATTAGCTAAAGACGGGCTAACAAAAAATATTGTTCACGCTGTAGCATTAAAAGATTAATATTATGTAATGAATTAATGATATAAATATAATACATTAAAAAAATTAATGTTTGGTGTTTTGTTATTTTTATATTCCCTCATCGTTCACTTCCAATAAGTTAGTTCTTTTTTTTTAACTAGAAATTCTCTAGAGAATATTTACATACAACGTTTGCCGGGTCAGCTAGTATAGATATAATATAATCAGAATTATCAACATAAGCTTACATGTTTTATTCTTAATCAACACTCGATTATTTTGGAGACTAAAATCTGAGATAATCATGTAGTTTGCAAAAAAATGTTATTGATTTTGAGAAAATATGAAACATAATTATTATTGATAAATTTTGTAAGTTCTCACCGTTTTCTGCCGTCACATTGGCTGCTTCGTTTTCTGAAGAGATTTCTGTAAGGTAAGATCTAATGATCAGATTTTTTTCAATAATTCAATATTTACCTTCGACTGGAATTTCTACATTCGCATCTTCTTGCACATTTTCTGAAAAGGATGAATAATTCTTTATTCCTATGATTCCAGCTTTCACACAAGTCAAGCTACAGACAAATATCAGAAGAAGCGTTATTCCATCTCGTGGACGGGACTCGTGTGTCATCAGGAACCAATGGAACGAATTCAACGTACAAAACACGACCTCATCATCAAAAATTACATGAAAATAACGAAAATCACAATGTTTTTCATACTAGTCTATTAGGGTACTACTACTACTAACTGTTTCCTACATTTTTTGGATATCAATGTATTTGGATATCAATGTATGTATAGATAGTCAGCAATGGCGTGAGGTAGTACGCGGTCTATTGTGCTCCTCTTGTTCGAATAAAATAAGTCGCTATCATGATGTTAATAATTGTATCAACTGTTCTCATATTAAATGTATTGGTATATCTACTCAAGATTTTGAAAATTTGAATATAAATAAACTAATTAAAGAGTGGAAATGCCTAGTTTGTATGGAACATCCAAAATCTTCAAACTTAGAACACAACTGTGAACTCAATATGGAAAGGATTCAAGTTGACAACAAGGAGATAAAAGATATGTTGAAATCACTACATGAAATTGTAAGTACAAATCAAATCAAATCATTCATTGAAATCACTGAATTAAAATCGTTAATTAAAAGTCAAAATGAACAAATAGTTTGCCTCACAAATCAAGTAACATTATTGAAAGTGATAGTAGACAAGAACAAAAAACAGCAGCATGATAAAGTAGGTACAACAGTGGAAAAAAATTAACATCCCAAGGCAACTCCAAGAACTCCTACACACACAAAAACGAATGTAAACAATGATATCACAAATATAAATAAAACAGATGACAGCTCTCTACAACCCGAATATCGGAATAAAATGAATGAAATCATAGAACGAGAAATGGAGTCTAATAAAATACCTGATAAAGAAAACAGAAGAATGGACACTGGTTAGTAATAAAAAATCACGAAACAAAACTGAATCAAATCCACCGAAACGGGAAACCACACCCAAGAATTTGATAAGAAAACAAAAACCACTCATCAGAACGGGCAATAGCAACAAATTAGAAAGTGCACGTAAAGTATATCTCTCACACATTCACGTATCTAGATTAGATCCTACAACGACAACTGAAGAAATGGTGAACTATCTCAAGCAAACCATCCCAGATGTTACATGTGAAAATTTTAATTCAAAACAACCTACAATATACTCATCATTCAAGCTATCTATTTCAAGTGATGTTCTTGAAACTGTGATGAATCCGACCATGTGGCCTCAAGGAGTTGCAGTAAATAATTTTTTATGAAACGTCCCACTCAAAAATAGTTCCTTTAACCAAAATACCTTACATTGATACTATAATCAGTAAATCACTAACAAATTATCATTTACTGTACTACATCAAAACATACAATGTTTGAGACATAAAATCCCTGAAATCGAGATCTTCTTGAATACACAAAATAATGCGTATGATATATTAGTTTCCACTGAACGTTGGTTAAGGAGAAATGAATTTGAAAGCACGAATATTGATGGTTATGTCAATGCTGCTGCTTACGAGAGACGAACATCTTCAGAAGGTGGCATATCAAACTTTCACGGAGGATCTTGCATCTTTGTTAAGAAAAATATTGAGTTTAACGAACTGTCAATATTGAAAAGCAAAAGCAGAGACTACGATCTTGAATGTAGTGCAGTTTATTCACCCAAACATCAAGTGGTGATCCTTACAATTTACAGATCCATATCAGGAAACATCACAACTTTTTTTCATATTTGAAATGAGATTTTAAATTCTTTGAGAACTAAATTGAAGAATTGTAATATCTTCATCTGTGGTGACACCAATGTAAATCTTTTGTCTGAAGATAAAATATCCCTATTCCTAGATTTTATCAATAGTCACAACATTCTGTATACTATCAAAGTCCCAACATGTGGTGAAGATCTACTAGATAATATAATATGTAATAAAAATATGGACATGATAAAATCTGGGACGCTAGAAAACAGGCTCTCGGACCATACGGCCCAATTTGTTAGTTCAAATATACAAAGGGGACTAGATTCCTGTTTCAAAACTGAATATACCAAAAGGAGAATATTTTTAGAACATAACATATTTGAATGCTCGTCTGAATTGAACAATGAAGATTTGAGCAGTGTGACTAATAATACAGATGTTAATACTTCCTGTACTAATTTCATTTCCAAATTACAGCATTTACTCGATACGTTCTTCCCTGTAAAAATTCACGAAAATCAAAACAATTCGAATAGTTGGCTCACTAAAGGAATAAGAACGTCTAACAAAAATAAAAAAGAATACTATAAGCAATATAAATTAGGCATTGTCACAGAAAACTTCTTTAAGACCTATTCTAGAATCTACAAAACGGTTATTATAGCCGCTAAGCGAATGAATAACAATAATAGATAAAATTATTCACAATAGAATATCGAATTTCATGATACAACATAATATATTTAACCCTAATCAGAACGCGTATATTAAGGGATGATCAACAGACCGGGCCATTTATCGAGTAATCAACAACATAGTAAATTCTCTAAATAACAAACATAAAGTAGCAGTATTATTTCTTGTTCTATCCAAAGCTTTCGACTTTGTAAATCATGACAGACTACTTAACAAACTATTCTGTCTAGGTGTCAGAGGTATTGCTCAGTGGCGGCTCCTCGAAGGAGGATAAGGAGGCCCAGCCTGTTTCTCTGATAATTCTCTGAATTTTACGATTAATTCCCCGTTCTCAGTAGTTATTTTTAATCTGGCAACAGTGGCCAGAGGCTAGATTCTCTATATATCTCAAACGCTAAATACGTGTGGTCAACACAGTTGCCGTTTTTCCAACCAGTCCGATTGCCAAATAGGGTAAAACATCGGATACGGCAACACTCTCTGTAGGCTAGCCTTCGTTCGCACTCGGTCAGTAGTATGAAATACGATTACTTGCTGCCGTTGCGAGGCTGCGATACGTGCTCCGTCAGTTATTGTTTTTGTTTCGCGACGCGAAGTAAGGTTAAGTTATAATTCATCCGATCGGTGAATTATTGAACGTTAAAATGAGCAGTGATTTAGTTGCTGACTTCTTAGAAAATCCATTTAATGGATTAACATATGACAGAAAAGTGTTTTTTTTTAATAAACGGCCTTTACCGTTTATGAAAAGATTAGTAATGTCAGGTAAGACATTAAAAAGAGTTTCCCAATACACTTTTAGATAACTTAGTTCTAAAATATAAATTTTTTGATGAAATAACACTGAACAATGAATATGATAGACAATGATTTGCAACAAGTTTTACCTCAGTTTTATAAACTACTTTGTTTGACAGTCACCATTCCTGTCACGTCGGCATCGGTGGAGAGATCATTCTCTACTCTCAAACGAATTAAAACTTACATGCGAAATACAATGGACCAAAATCGTTTATACAATGTTAGTTTGATATCTATTGAAAAAGATTTAGTAAAACACTTAAAACAAAATGATACATTTTATGATAATATTATTGATCATTTTTCGCAAACTAGAGATCGTAGAATTCCGTTAATATATAAAAAAAGTTGATAAAATTAATTAAAAAAACAAAATATAAAAAATTCCAAAAAAAAGAAAAAATATCAAAAATCCAAAAAAAAATAAAAAACAAAAAACGAACAAAAAAAATGTTTTGCCAAGAGGAACTCTACACCTCCTTGTTGGGCAACAATTAATTTTGTCACTGAAGTAGCTGGTACGGTCGCTGTGCAAAAGTTAAATTAATTGGCTGATTATAGTTTATTTAAAAAAAAAACGTTTTATGTCCAGCCTCCTCTTCAAAAAGTTCACGAGCCGCGCACTGGTATCGCTTATAACCTAATTAAAACGTATCTCTCAGATAGAAAACAAAAAAAAAAGAATCACAATAACCAATAACAATAACCGTCATGAGTCTCATTCAGACTGGAATTGTACATTGCAGGGAGTTCCACAGGGCTCAGCTTTGGGACCTTTGCTATTCCTGCTCTATATTGATTGAATTGATTGAAAATATAGTCTGTTTTGCTGATGACTCTACTGCTACAATCACTGCGGAAACAGATTGGGCCTTACAAATTAAAATAGAGCAGTCATTGCAAATTTTGGAGGATTGGTTCGACATGAATATATTAGACTCAAATGTGGAAAAAAGTCAAATGGTGCAATTTCATTCCTCACATGCGCGTCCGAAGCAAATAAAACTTGAATGTAACAAAATTGCATTAACATCAATATGTGAGATAAAATTCTTGGGGCTCTACATCGATTCTAGACCATATTTTATAAGACACAGAATACTAACGATAACTTCAATTTATATCCTAGAATGTGCCTCCTTCATTAAAAAACATTATGAAGAGTTTTTTCAGGACATAGTTTGTTGCACAGCTATGAAACTCGTCATAAGCACATTCTCTTACAAGACCAAACTGCACTAGCTCAGATATATAGAACCATGAAAAACGAATCGATCAGAATTTATAACCATGTTCCGCAAAGTTTAAGGAATCCCGATTACAGGAGTTATAAAAATACACTGAAATCACGTCTCATAGAAAAATTCTATTTCACCAAATTGGAATATTTCAATACTCAGCTATAACTATTTGAATATATATGTAGCATTACCTCAAATTTGTACCTATCTGTCCTGACGCATTCTATACCATATTTCTTTTGGTCTCATGAATAAAGACTACTTATTATTATTATTATTATCTACTCAAGTCGATTGCAGGTGCATTCAATTAGTCAATTTTTCTTCAAAATAAATGTATTATTGAAATTGACATTGGTGTAAGCAATTTTGTCGCTCAAACTTTCAAAATTATTTACATATCGATTTTTATTTGAAAATCGCTTAAGTTTCATTACCAATTTAACAGAATACATAATTTATACCGTCTAACATTAGCATTGGCTGTATAGCTTCAGAATGGCCCTGTTTCAAGGCCCATCAACACTACTAATAGATGGTAATAGATATGTAGTTGAAAATGAAATTCCATAACTAATTCAACAAAAAACATTATTCATATTCATATCATCTTAAAGCCCGTCAACAATGCTAATAGGATTTAACAATGTGTTGTTGCCACATGTTGCAAACCACTCAAATTACTGGATTGGTGCACCTTACGTTATATGTATTACATAAGTTTTATCTATGAAAAGAAATTTCCAGAATGACAAAGCAACGATATCTCACTAATTTATATTGGTGAAAGTTTGGTCAGCAATATGTTACACAGAGGGGCTAAAGAGATCAAACACATTATCCTTCTGAGCTGAGATGCATTCCAACTTGACAACATTATTGTTCGGATATATTCATTTTATTGTAAGTTGTTGACCGAGAAACCATCACGTGTTAATGTAATGCCATTTGGCTTATTTATCTTGTGTTTGAGTTGAAACGGTAATCTTAAACAATTGTTAGTTGTTAACCGAGAATCCGTCATGTGTAAACTAACAACTTGAATTGTCTTCAAGTGAAACTGCTTATCATAGAAGAAGAACAAATTTCCAGAAGGACGGAGCAACGATATCTCACTAATTTATATTGGTGACAGTTTGGTTAGCAATATGTTACACAGAGGGGCCAAGCAGATCAAACACATTGCCCTTCTAAGCTGAGATGCATTCCAACTTGACAACATTATTGTTCGGATATATTCATTTTATTGTAAGTTGTTGACCGAGAAACCATCACGGGTTAATGTAATGCCATTTGGCTTATTTATGTTGTGTTTGAGTTGAAACGGTGATCTTAAACAATTGTTAGTTGTTAACCGAGAATCCATCATGTGTAAACTAACAACTTGAATTATCTTCAAGTGAAACTGCTTATCATAGAAGAAGAAGAAATTTCCAGAAGGACGGAGCAACGATATCTCACTAATTTATATTGGTGAAAGTTTGGGTAGCAATATGTTATACAAAGGGGCACTGTTCTTCTAAGCTGAGATGCATTCCAACTTTCCCACATTACATTTTTGAACATCAACTCATCAACATAATATAAACAATTCTGTACTTCGATTCGATATTATGAAATTATAAATTAATCATAATCAATGTAAGTTGTTGACCGAGAAACCATCACGTGTTAATGTACCGCCATTTGGCTTAATTAACTTGTGTTTGAGTTGAAACCATGATCTCAGACTATTGTTAGTTGTTAACCGAGAATCCGTCATGTGTTAACTAACAACCTGAATTGTCTTCAAGTTGAAACTGTGATATTTGGCTCCTGCTTATCATAGTGCAGCTAAATAATCTTCTACAAACAATACGCGATAATAGCGCGTGAAAAGCTAGTGACTTCGAGATCTCTGGAAGATTCAACAAGAAGACAGAAAACCGGCCGGTTACAGAGTATCTGACCCAGCGAACCAAGCATTCTTGCTGCCGTTTTGCAGTAGACTGTATTGGCGTACTGTAATGAGGAATGTAGGATCTAGAGACTTTTTTCGCCATTTTAATCCACCCGCCTTACATATCACTGTCCACTTTGTCCACTGTAAATTCTTGGTTCATCATCCGTGAAACAAAAAGTTGTCTGATACACTTACCTTCACTTTCTTGAACTAAAAAATTATACAAAAATATTTACCTAAACACTAATATTACTGACGACGTAGATCACATAATTTGGAATTTAAATCGTAGTATCCATGCAGGTGACACTTGAATTGTCAATAATGCTATTTGGCTGTTTTGTAAATGTTTGTCAAATTCTCATTAAAGGTTATTCTTTATTTGTTGTTGAAATTTTTGACCGACTAATAATATGAATACATAATCGGCGTGATAGTTGTTCTTGAATCATTTTGGTGAGCAATATTTCTAATATAATGAGACAATCTTCATATTTTCATAAGAGGCTTAGACCGTAACGTTCGTACATACCTTCTTCATCGATAACTTCTGCATAAAAGGCATGAACCGGCCCTTCAGGTTCATCATCGTGTGATGTGATTTCTTCATTGGATACCGTGTTGAAATCCGTTTCTATTTCCAAAGGCGTTTCCTCTCTTCCGTTCTCCTCTTTCAATTCTTCACTTTGACTTTCTTCAACAGTTTCCTAAAACAGAACATTGGATTTTTCTCGACTCAATGCGATTAGATCCATAGTACCTTATCATGTTTTTCAGGAGGAGTCTTTTTTGGTTGTTTCTTGATTGTAACTTTATATCGATGCACCTAAAATCGAAATGAATTGTGTCTCAGTAATAGAAGATTCGACTCAAGAAACTGATCTATGTAATAGGGTAAAGTGTTGGTTGCTCCAATTACAAAGGTAATCCATTCATATATTTGACCTTATAAACCGAGCTGAATCCTGTTTCATGACCTGCCTCGGATGAATCTATAGATAATCAGATAAATAGTTGCGATACATACTGGTATAGTACTAATTCAAGAGCTATGTATAGTTGAGAATGTGGTGATGAAATCAGGATGCTAATGCAAAGGCATACGAGACCTAAAAGCGGTTCGTGTCTGAGCTTTCATTGCATCGATATGTATAGATACTACTGCACTCACAGGATGGTATTCAGCTGATCTACCACGGTGGCAGATGCTCTTCACCTGAAAGGAAGGAGACAACGCATAGTTGTAGCATTGGCATTTCTACCGTGCGACAACAAAGGTTCCAAAAAGAAAAGTCGATATTTTGCCAGATACTGCGACATGAATGACCTGCCTTTGGTTACCGGATGTGAGGCAGCACCAACACCTATGATCCACAAGGGAATCACTCGAGTTCCTCGTCATCACCAACCTTGAAATTCTTAATAGAGAAAAAGAGCCAACGCCTGTCAGAGAGATGTCACTGACCTCATATTATTATAAACAATAAAATTGCTCTATTCGAGTAACTAATACGTGAAAAACACGGCTAGAATTAATTATTGAAGAACCATAAGAATGAATCAAATTAAATTGATGGGAATCAAATTAAATTGATGGAAAAATTACTGAAAGCCATTAACCAAATTAAGATAATTATTCTCTCTTGAGACACATCAGAGCCTGGAGGCTCTCAAAGAAACCTTATCTCTCAGATCATTTTCAAATATTACTTGCTGTTTCAGGAGACTTTGATGAGAATTCCCAGAAGATCGAAAAGGAAGAATTATAAGAAGAGCCTGCAGAAAAATCTAAAGGCATTCCCGAAAGAAATTAGCTCGGTGAACGAAATAGACAAAGCGGTTGACCAATATTTCCTGAAGGAAATTAGCTCGGTGAACGAAATAGACAAAGCGGTTGACCAATAGCAGAATGTAATAGCAGAGGTCTACGTTCACAATTTTCTCCGAATCAAGGGTAAATTAGATGATTGGAATGAGAAAATTGGAGTAATTTCTACATCAAAAATTCGCCAGTACTATCGGCTCGCCATAGAAAGTCAGGTACGCTATTGGATCCTTCGGCCCATACAAGTGGACAATCCATAGGTCCTGCTCTCTAGGAAACTGGATGAAATCATTGGCATCTTCGCGTGAGACTTGCTGAGCCTAGTCTTGCAAGAGCATACGTTCCAGGCGCAAAGCACACGTCTAAATTAGTTTCCATCTCTAAAACGGGGAAACAAACTACTTCAACGCCAAAGACTCTAGACTAGAAAGACTAATCGATCGTTAAATCAAAGACGAATTACTGAACAATAATTCAATGTGAGTCGAACAACACGCCTACAAAGAAGGAGGAATCGGCCTCACACTCAGTATTTTCCTCCATCTAAAACCGGATAGATGATGAAGGGATATGCTTTAGAAACCTTTTTGGATACAGAGGGCGCCTTCAACGATACTGCCATCGATCAGTGAAAATGTCTAGTTTAGTGAGCACCTGGATTCGTGATATTCTGAAAAACAGGAACCAACAAGTCTACGATTAGTGGCTCTTTGGATAACTATAAGTGAAGCCTACAAACTATTCAAATATTTCAACAGTCCCAAGTTCCAGCATGTGATTTATCTCAACATCAATATGCTTCTGGATGACTGGTGATACCCTATAATATCTCTGTTTGATGGGAATCGAATCGGTGTTGATTATATGTTCCGTCATCGTAGTACATCTTGAGGTATTTCCCATCAAACCTACGTTACGGTCTACCGAAGCTTGAAGCTGTGTATTTTGAAAATCAGCTAAAATGGAGGAGTCGGTTGGACGATCAATGGAATTTAAAAGGGGAAGCACTCCTGAAAATATTCCCATAACTATCATGGGGATGAGTTCAATCAATCTCTAAAACGGGGAAACAAACTACTTCAACGCCAAAGACTCTAGACTAGAAAGACTAATCGATCGTTAAATCAAAGACGAATTACTGAACAATAATTCAATGTGAGTCGAACAACACGCCTACAAAGAAGGAGGAATCGGCCTCACACTCAGTATTTTCCTCCATCTAAAACCGGATTGATGATGAAGGGATATGCTTTAGAAACCTTTTTGGATACAGAGGGCGCCTTCAACGATACTGCTATCGATCAGTGAAAATGTCTAGTTTAGTGAGCACCTGGATTCGTGATATTCTGAAAAACAGGAACCAACAAGTCTACGATTAGTGGCTCTTTGGATAACTATAAGTGAAGCCTACAAACTATTCAAATATTTCAACAGTCCCAAGTTCCAGCATGTGATTTATCTCAACATCAATATGCTTCTGGATGACTGGTGATACCCTATAATATCTCTGTTTGATGGGAATCGAATCGGTGTTGATTATATGTTCCGTCATCGTAGTACATCTTGAGGTATTTCCCATCAAACCTACGTTACGGTCTACCGAAGCTTGAAGCTGTGTATTTTGAAAATCAGCTAAAATGGAGGAGTCGGTTGGACGATCAATGGAATTTAAAAGGGGAAGCACTCCTGAAAATATTCCCATAACTATCATGGGGATGAGTTCAATCAATCTCCAAACATCCCAGAATGAGTGGCCATTTCGGAATCACCATAAATTCTACTAACCGAGTTACCTCTTCTAACGCAATTGCCAAATCACAAATTCCTATTATTGTAAATTTTCTTCGAATCGAGACCTCACAGGTGTGAGTTGGTTTATAGCGTTTATAGATGTGGGTTATATTCCCCTTACGGTAAGATCAATCATCCAAAAACTACAATTACAATTCAAATAGATGACTGTTGTTCTTGATTCCAATGGAAGGAAACTCCCAAACTCTTCCTTCAAAAATTGCATGAAATTAATTAAAAAGAAACATCAACATTATTAATACAATATTCTATCATTACTTCGATATTTCAGTTCCCAGAGAGTGTGTTATGACAGCTCAACATAATGACACAGCACAACAGTTCATGGTATTTGTAATCCAATGTCAGATTATCATCTTATATTGCAGTATGAGATCATTTTCATATGATCAAAATGTCCATTTGTAATAATATTTCTGTTAATTCATGTGCAACGTTAGATACATCATTCCAGCTGCTCCATTACAATAGTAACTGATCTTGTAATAGTGAAGTCATTCTACGGAAAAAGGAGGCGAGGTTCGTAAAAATTTGATAGAGGTTGGGGAGGTGGAAAAAGTTGTTTCTTGTGATGAGAGTAATGATATTCCATAATTTCTACAAGAAATATTTGGTGGAACCATCCCAAAAATCCCAAAAACTGGTTTCTGGGGCTTTTTTTAGGTCAGTTTTGAAGTTTCAATTTTTTTCAACCCCTTAGACTTGTGACTGAAGTTTGGGAGTTGAACCCTTTTATTGTCCATGTTCAAGGAAGCTTTGGTTCAAATTTGGAGTGTTTACAATCATTACTTCCACTAGAATAGATATATATATATATATATATATATATATATATATATATATATATATATATATATATATATATGTAGAACTGGATTCTCGGGTATTGATCCGCGTTGTGTGGTTTCGGTCCTCAGAAGGACCAATTTCACGACGTTTCGGCAAAGTCGCATTTGCCATCTTCAGGTGATTCGACCGTAGAGTCTGGAAAATCTAGGCGAACTGACGCTTACTTGGAGGGACAGGTATTTATATCCCCCGTTATGTTTGACCTTTGGACTTTCGAACTATTTCACGCTTGGTTGATTTCTACGTGTTTGGCTCCGAGTGACACGTTTGGATGACGTCATTGCGACGCTGGAATCAGCCGGAAAGTTTCCGTGACCTGTTGCACGTGCACTGGATATCATGTTCTCTCTTGTTTTTGGTTTTATCTTCCGACTTTCTAAAGCGGGTTTCCATGTTGCTGGTAATCTTAGTCCGTCATCTCGTTTGTTAAGACTATGTGGACGTTTCTCGATCTCTATTGCCTCCCTGGTTATTCTGGTGTAGAAGTGTTCAATGTTGGCTAGAGTCTTTGTGCCGCTAAAGTTGATCATATGGCCAGTACTTCTTACATGTTCAGCTAGTGAAGACGTGGTTTCGTTTTTCGACACAGCGTTTGCATGTTCAGTCTTTCGCACATCAATGCGTCTGTTGGTCTGCCCGATGTATGTCTTTTCACAATTACCACATGGCACCTCGTACACTCCTTGGCATTCTAGAGGAATTCTGTCTTTTGGATTCCGAAGAACATTTTTGATTTTCCTATCTGTTGTGAAGGTTGTTTTGATATCATGACGGCTCAGTATTTTGCAGATTTTGTCAGTTGTGCCTTTTATGTAAGGTAGAAAAGCGTTTCCCACTGGTTGATCTTCATTGTTGACATCCTTCTCATTTTTGCGTTGAGAGTTATGAATCTGTTTTCTTGAATAGCCATTCATCCTAAGGGCTGTTCGGATGGTTTCCATTTCTCCATCGAAGTTCTCCGCATCAGCGAGCCGTTTTGACCTTGTCATGAGGGTATTTACGACTGATTGTAGCTGGGATGGATGGTGATGCGAGTTACTATTCAAATATCGGTTCGTGTGGGTCTTTTTTCTGAATACTGTATGTCCCAAACTGCCGTCAGTTTTCTTTGTTACCAAAACATCTAGAAATGGTAATTGGTTGTTCTCTTCGGCTTCTATTGTGAATTTTATCCGATCATGGATTCCATTCAGGTGATCGAGAAACCCTCTTAGTTGTCCTTCTCCATGTGGCCAAATAACGAAAATATCATCTACATATCTGAGCCAAAGTTTGGGTTTTAGTTGCGCTGTGTTAAGAGCTTTAATTTCAAAATCCTCCATGAAAAGATTTGCGATCACTGGTGAGATTGGTGATCCCATCGGTGCTCCTTCGATTTGCCTATATCGCTGTCCCTCGTACATAAAGTAAGTATTGGCTACACAGTGTTTGGCCAAGTCAATAATGTATCCTTCCGGTTTGTATTTATGTTGGATGATCTCTAGGGCTTCGTTTATGGGTACTTGTGTGAACAAGGATGCTACGTCGAAGCTTACTAATATGTCGTCAGGTCCTACTATTTGCATATCTAGAAGTTCGATAAAGTGTTCCGCGTTCCTCACGTACGATGATGCTGTCTCAACGTGCGGTTGTAACTTCTTGGCTAGGAATCTTGCTAATGCATGTGATGGTGAGCCGATAGAGCTTACTATTGGTCTCAGAGGTACTGCTGCCTTGTGTATTTTTGGGAGACCATACAGTTTCGGACATCTGGATGATTTTTCTCTTGGAATGAGATGTAACTGTAACTTAGGGTCGATAGGAGATGCCTTGATTTTCGCTTTCGTTGTTTTCTCTAGATATGTAGTGGGATCAGACCTAATCTTCTTGTAAGTCGGATCGTCCAATAGCGCAGCCATCTTGGTTCTGTAGTCATTTGTGTTCATGACAACGGTTGCATTTCCTTTATCTGCTGGTAGGATGATGATGCTTTCGTTCTCTCGAAGAGCTTTCAGTGCTAGGAACTCGTCGTGTGAAATGTTCCTTTTAGGTGGCTTCGAGGTTCGTAGAATACGCGACACATCTTGGCGAATAATCTCTGCTTCACTTTTATCCTGCAGCGAAGTTATAGCAGATTCCACGTTGCAAATGATGTCTTCCAATGGAATGCGTGCCGGTGCAATAGAAGATGGCAAATGCGACTTTGCCGAAACGTCGTGAAATTGGTCCTTCTGAGGACCGAAACCACACAACGCGGATCAATACCCGAGAATCCAGTTCTACACATTACGTCCGCGAGAACCTAAGAAGAAACATAATTAACCTCTACGGAGAGGAGGTTTTCCATCAAACAAGAAGTTTCGAGAAGTTGAGAACAAAGAGATCGAAACTTTTGTGCGACCTTACCTTTCTACGCCGCTGCCGGGACCAGAAGATTATTCCAACCTGTATGAAACTTTCGTATCACACAAAGACAACTAGTACGAAGAACATCTTGAGAAGAACGAGTTTTGCACTGCTTCGAGATGCCATTCACCAAACAAGAAGAATTCTGGATGATACTGACAGCAAGCTACTACGTGTTCACCTCTATCTTAGCAATGAAATCAATCCTCTACTTTGGGGAAGAATTGATCAGCTTGCCGAGTTCAGAGCAGAGAAAAACACTGAAATAACTATAGAGAAACAGAAGAAGAAGTTCAATCATCTGAAAGACACCCAGAAACCTGAGGGAGACAGCACAAACATAGACCCTGTCAAAGTTGTCCATAACTTATCCGACCATTCTTTGAATAAGGCCTCCATGGATGTCCTTGCTAAAGGTTTTAACTTCGCTATTGCACCGGCACGCATTCCATTGGAAGACATCATTTGCAACGTGGAATCTGCTATAACTTCGCTGCAGGATAAAAGTGAAGCAGAGATTATTCGCCAAGATGTGTCGCGTATTCTACGAACCTCGAAGCCACCTAAAAGGAACATTTCACACGACGAGTTCCTAGCACTGAAAGCTCTTCGAGAGAACGAAAGCATCATCATCCTACCAGCAGATAAAGGAAATGCAACCATTGTCATGAACACAAATGACTACAGAACCAAGATGGCTGCGCTATTGGACGATCCGACTTACAAGAAGATTAGGTCTGATCCCACTACATATCTAGAGAAAACAACGAAAGCGAAAATCAAGGCATCTCCTATCGACCCTAAGTTACAGTTACATCTCATTCCAAGAGAAAAATCATCCAGATGTCCGAAACTGTATGGTCTCCCAAAAATACACAAGGCAGCAGTACCTCTGAGACCAATAGTAAGCTCTATCGGCTCACCATCACATGCATTAGCAAGATTCCTAGCCAAGAAGTTACAACCGCACGTTGAGACAGCATCATCGTACGTGAGGAACGCGGAACACTTTATCGAACTTCTAGATATGCAAATAGTAGGACCTGACGACATATTAGTAAGCTTCGACGTAGCATCCTTGTTCACACAAGTACCCATAAACGAAGCCCTAGAGATCATCCAACATAAATACAAACCGGAAGGATACATTATTGACTTGGCCAAACACTGTGTAGCCAATACTTACTTTATGTACGAGGGACAGCGATATAGGCAAATCGAAGGAGCACCGATGGGATCACCAATCTCACCAGTGATCGCAAATCTTTTCATGGAGGATTTTGAAATTAAAGCTCTTAACACAGCGCAACTAAAACCCAAACTTTGGCTCAGATATGTAGATGATATTTTCGTTATTTGGCCACATGGAGAAGGACAACTAAGAGGGTTTCTCGATCACCTGAATGGAATCCATGATCGGATAAAATTCACAATAGAAGCCGAAGAGAACAACCAATTACCATTTCTAGATGTTTTGGTAACAAAGAAAACTGACGGCAGTTTGGGACATACAGTATTCAGAAAAAAGACCCACACGAACCGATATTTGAATAGTAACTCGCATCACCATCCATCCCAGCTACAATCAGTCGTAAATACCCTCATGACAAGGTCAAAACGGCTCGCTGATGCGGAGAACTTCGATGGAGAAATGGAAACCATCCGAACAGCCCTTAGGATGAATGGCTATTCAAGAAAACAGATTCATAACTCTCAACGCAAAAATGAGAAGGATGTCAACAATGAAGATCAACCAGTGGGAAACGCTTTTCTACCTTACATAAAAGGCACAACTGACAAAATCTGCAAAATACTGAGCCGTCATGATATCAAAACAACCTTCACAACAGATAGGAAAATCAAAAATGTTCTTCGGAATCCAAAAGACAGAATTCCTCTAGAATGCCAAGGAGTGTACGAGGTGCCATGTGGTAATTGTGAAAAGACATACATCGGGCAGACCAACAGACGCATTGATGTGCGAAAGACTGAACATGCAAACGCTGTGTCGAAAAACGAAACCACGTCTTCACTAGCTGAACATGTAAGAAGTACTGGCCATATGATCAACTTTAGCGGCACAAAGACTCTAGCCAACATTGAACACTTCTACACCAGAATAACCAGGGAGGCAATAGAGATCGAGAAACGTCCACATAGTCTTAACAAACGAGATGACGGACTAAGATTACCAGCAACATGGAAACCCGCTTTAGAAAGTCGGAAGATAAAACCAAAAACAAGAGAGAACATGATATCCAGTGCACGTGCAACAGGTCACGGAAACTTTCCGGCTGATTCCAGCGTCGCAATGACGTCATCCAAACGTGTCACTCGGAGCCAAACACGTAGAAATCAACCAAGCGTGAAATAGTTCGAAAGTCCAAAGGTCAAACATAACGGGGGATATAAATACCTGTCCCTCCAAGTAAGCGTCAGTTCGCCTAGATTTTCCAGACTCTACGGTCGAATCACCTGAAGATGGCAAATGCGACTTTGCCGAAACGTCGTGAAATTGGTCCTTCTGAGGACCGAAACCACACAACGCGGATCAATACCCGAGAATCCAGTTCTACACATTACGTCCGCGAGAACCTAAGAAGAGATATATATATATATATATATATATATATATATATATATATATATATATATATATATATATATATATATATATGTATATATATATATATTTGTATGTTTTCTTGGTATATTGGTTCGTATATATACTGATAATGAAATAAAAATTCTGTTTTGACGTTTCGACAACGTTTATTGCCTTTATCAAAATTGTTAATTGGATCTTAAAACACAAGTCGTTCAATTAACAATTTGTTGTTGTTGTTGTTCAATTAACAATTTTGATAAAGGCAATAAACGTTGTCGAAACGTCAAAACAGAATTTTTATTTCATTATCAGTATATATACGAACCAATATACCAAGAAAACATACAAATATTACAAATGGTTCAAGAATATCAACAAAAGAATATATATATATATATATATATATATACGTTTTTCGGGGTAAAAATTAAAATTGGACTATTTTGATCAAATCAACACCAAATTGGATGAAATTGGAAACCAAAGTAGATCATGGTGACCATAATGAGTGATTCAAAGATGAAGTTAAAATATCTGATAGTTTTGATAAAAATCCAAATTTGGGAGATTTGGCCCAAATTTTGAAGATGCCCCCCATTACGTCAAACAAATCGCAGAGTACTTTTTTTGGACTCAAATTGAAGGTTATTTCATATAGTTTGCCGTGGTATAACTTGTTTCATAAGATCAGCCCATTTCTTGGCCATTTACGGCATATATATATGCGCGAGTTATATGTCGTGGTATAACGAAAAGCTTTTTAAAAAAACTTTATTTGAATTAATACAAAATTATTAATGTGTGAAACTAAAACATCTACACAAGGCGAAGTAGAGAAATAGAATGAATTATTATATTAAAGTACATTATGTGTTGGCATATAAAAGTAATGTCAGCAATGATAAAGTCTATCGTATTACGGAGAATCATCACTTGTAGGCGATGTAACACCTCCCATCTTAAGTGGAAAAATTGGGTGCTTCTAATTTTTCAATGTTATCTCGTGTAACGGAATCTCTACTGGAGCAGATTTCTTTGAATTTCTTCTTATCTTGGCTCGATATTTCCAGCATGTGAATGTAATGAATAATATAAGAATAATATACAGTATGATTGTCCAGACACTGGTGGTAGTATGGAATTGTGGAATTTCCATTTCTTTAAGTTTTTGTTTGGTATGTTCCAATTGATTCACTAGTGGTTGTATTTCATCTAGATTGATGGATTCGAGTCGAAGTGGTGGTAATGCTTGATGATCGTGATTTAATTGAAGATCAGGAATTTCGATGTTAGGCAACTCTATTGGTTTTATAATTTTTATAGTATTTTGGTATGTTTTGAAGATTCTCTCTCGTACTAGTAATTGACAGTTTTCTGGTATTTTGATAATATAATTTCCAAGGACGGTCTTCTTGTCTCTGTTGTGGTTACACAAGCTGGCAACTGTAGTTTCGTTTGGAAATACTGCTAACCATTGATTTGTTCCAATTTTTTGTAGTTTTTCCTGATTTATCTCGACCTCATGTTGTTTACAATCGCTATAGTGGTTAGTGAATTGAAGTAGTTGAATTTCACAGGGGCTATGGCTGCTGATTTCGTTGATATTTTGGGCTTCACACAGGAATTCATTAGTGGTAGCTTCAATGCATTTTTCATTAGATAAAGCGTAAATATTTCTCATTGATGGATAGGTATTTATGTTGAGGAATTATTACATGATAATTAAGTGAGGATGTTTTTGTAGGAAGTGAGTAGAGGTGGTAATAGTTATACGGAATGTTTTCTACAATTGGTATCTCAATTATAAAGATTATTTGTCTCTCTTGATAGTAACTTTTTACTGTCACAATTTTTTCATACAATTGAATCGTATCAGAACTAACTTCGTAAGGTAATTTAAGCTTTTGTTGTGAATTTGAGATTTCGGTTAATTCGTAAAGTAAGTCTTCCGTTTCCAATATGGAAGGGTGAAATGTTTTAAGTTTTGAAAACGTTACGGCATTCACTATAGTTTCTAATATGTCATTAATAGCATTTATTGCGGATATCATTTGAACAATAAGCATTTGAAATACTAGTGCGTCCTCGAGCTTATCTACTTGTAATTGCATCTGTTCCATACATGATGTTACGTACTGAAATTGTTGGTCTAATTTAACCTGATTGATAATAATTTTATTTGTAGCCTCTTCAAATTTCTGCATAGCGCTTTGAGCGATACTGATTTGTTCTTCAACTAATGTTTTCATTTTAATTTGGGAATTTGTAAGTTGTTCAATTGCGTTGTCATACCTTCTTGCATCTTCTTGATCTAAATTACCGGTAATTGCTTTGAAAACCGATCCTAAACCGTTTATGAGTCCTCGTTTAATTCTTTTATTATCTGAAGGAATGAGTTGAGTAAGCTTTTTGCTAGTTTCCGTTACTTGATATTCTAATAGGTGCTGATAATTATTTATTTCTTTTCTGTACGTTGGCCCATGTTGTGTTTCATTCATAATATTTTCTACTCTACGAGTTTGTTCATATAGATAATTAAAACTATTCTCTAATGGTTCTAAATCTACTATCTTAATTAAAGTCCAATAATCAATAGTGTTTTGGACATTACCTAATTTTATAGGTAGTAGTCCCGGATTTTCGGTTATTTTGGAGAATTCGATTTCTTGTCCGTAGGTGTGTTCTGTTGTAAGGATGGCGAGCCATCTGGAACAAGAACAGGTCGTTTCAGATTTCTTAAATGTATTTTTCGGGTTTTAGCTTCTTTTGAACAAGTAGCTACATTTTTATCATTTATATTAATCACGTCAAAAGGACCTTCGTACCTTTGAGTAGTTTTACCTCGGCGATCTAATTTAGAATAAACTTGATCTACATTAGTAAACTGCGATTCATTCGTATTAGTATTACGTTTAGTTTGGATTCTAATTTTTTCTTGTTCAATTTCCTCTTTGACTTTGTCATAAGTTAATGCTATCTTTTTTCTGTGGGATTGAATGTACTCCTGTAATAATTTCTTTTGATCGTCTAAGTCATAAATGTCTTTGTTTTGTGCATGTCCGATTGTAAGTTCCATTGGTGTATAACCTGTCGATGAGTGTATCGTATTATTATATGCTATGAGAGTATAACTTATTAGTTGCTTAATAGGATCTTTATTCTTTTCTTGTCGCATTAATCTGATATGTTCAATAATAGTACAATGGAATCTCTCAACTATTCCATTCGAAGGTGGATTTCGAGGGGTAATGAAGTGGATGTTTATTTTATGTAACTCTAGTAATTGTTGAACTGTTTCGGAATTAAACTCAGATCCGTTATCCATTACTATGGTTTCAGGTACGCCATAATAGGTAAAGTAAGTAATAAATGAATTAACTGTCTCGATAGAATTTTTTGAAGTTATAGGAATTGCTTGTCCTAGTTTTGAAAATGCATCTACTAAAGTAACATAGTTTTGTCCTTCGATAGTGAATGTATCAGCATGTATAATTTGGAAAGGTTTGTTTGGCGTCTCCGTTAACATTATATGGATTTTTGGAGGATTCCTGTCATATTTTGCCTTTTGGCATTTTTCGCATTTATTTATAAAGGTGGCTATTTTAATTTTCATATCAGGAAAGTAATATTTGTTCGTAATTTGTTTGAGAGTTTCAGTGATACCTCGGTGATTGGTTTTACCAGTATGATAGTTGCTTATAACATTTGTTATTTCTTCGTCATCTATAAGTGGTATCTTATGCTTCTTACAACTAATAATTTTAGGTGCATTATTATTAAATAATCTTATGTATATAGAACTAAAATCTTTATACATTTTCTCTTGATCAAAATTAAAATAATAAGTTTTATTAGCTGCAGTATAATTTTTTAAGAATTTTATAATTTCGTCCTCATTATTATTCCTTGAAATCTGTATAAAGTATTTATTGTTTTTACCTACTTTGACATGTTTTACGTCTCTAGGATTCATTGAAACTGTTGTTATGAAATATTGGTTTGGTTTTGCTTCAATTGCATCTTCCGAAATTGGGATACCATTTTTTGGTTCGATATTTATATTTGAATGAGAACTATCGGAAATGGTGTCTAACATTGGGATTTCAGATAATGATATAGGTAGACTTGTATCATCAATTACAAAATCGGGTTGTTCTAGAATTCTGTCTAATGTACCGGGTGAAAGTGTTGCTATTTCCGATAATAGATTTTCATCTTCATCGAGATTTGGCATAATTGAGTCTTTGTCATTGTCATTTGGGTTAGATTTAGTCATAGCATTTATTAATATTCGTGAAAGAGAATCAGCGTTTGTGTTATAACGACCCTTCTTATATATTATTTCATAGTTGAATTCTTCTAGTTTTAGTCGCCATCGTACAAGCTTGGAATTGGGCTCTTTCAATTTCATCAGCCACACAAGCGGGCGGTGATCGGTATATACATAGAACTTTCGGCCGAATAGATAGGGACGAAAATATTTCGTTGCCCAAACTATTGCTAGGAGTTCTTTTTCAATAGTTGAATAACGTTGTTCCGTTTCGTTGAGGGTTCTCGATGCATAGCACACAGGTTTATCGCTGCCTATGTTTCCTTGGGAAAGCACAGCACCTAATGCTACATTTGACGCATCCGTCGTAAGAATAAACGGTTGGTCAAAGTTCGGGTATTGCAAAATTGGATAGTTCGTCAAAATTTGTTTACATTTTTCAAATGCATCGATGAACTCTGGAGTCTGCTCGATTTTCGCATTTTTCTTTAGGCATCTTGTCATGGGTTTGGTGAGCTTAGCGAAGTCCTTTATGAACTTTCGGTAGTATCCGACTAAACCAAGAAAGCCTTTAATTTCCTTTGTGGTCTTAGGTAGTGGATATTGTACTACAGCCTTAATTTTGTCTGGATTTGGTTGAACTCCATCCGATGTTATGACGTGTCCAAGATAAGCGACTTCTTTGCTGAGGAACTCGCTTTTATCTAATTGTATCTTTAGATTTGCGTTCCGTAGTCGTTCAAATACTTCTTTCAAACGTGTCAAATGTTCCTGTAACGAAGTTGAGAATATTATTATGTCATCTAAATAGACAAAACACTTCTCATTTTGGATTCCTCTGAGGATGTTATCCATAATGCGTTGAAACGTCGCTGGTGCATTACGTAGCCCAAATGGCATACGTTTGAACTCGTAATGGCCATTTTCCGTGCTAAACGCTGTTTTTTCGATGTCTTCCGGTGCCATTTCTACCTGGTGGTAGCCAGAGGCAAGGTCCAAAGTAGTGAAATACTGACTTTTGCCAAGTTTGTCCAGTATATCTGTGATATTTGGAAGTGGGTATTTATCTTCCACGAGTTTTTCATTAATTTTCCGATAGTCAATGGCCATGCGCCATTTCTTTTTACCGCTGGAGTCTGTCTTCTTTGGCACTATCAATACAGGGCAACTCCATGGCGAACATGAAGGTTGTATGATGTCTTGTTTAAGTAACGTATCGATTTGATTACGTACTTCTGCTTGATGGACGTGAGGTAACCTGTATGATTTTACAAATATGGGGTTTTCGTCAGTTAAGCGTAATTTGTGTTTTACTTTGTTGGTAAAGGATAAAGGTATTTTTTCACAATAGAATATATCTTTATATTCTTCGCAAAGTTCTTGTATTGCTTGTTTTTCCTCGGCATTCATATGATCTAAACGTAAAGAGTTAAGATTTTCGGTTTGAATATTCTCGATTTCCGATGGATATTCAATATCCATTGGTTCTTCAAAATTGTTAGCATATTCCGTATGATTACAAGAAATTTCATTGTATTCGTCAATTTCTAAAGGTTCGCGTATTATTATTTCAACAGGATTATTATTAGAATTTGTTACCGTAGTTGTCGCAAATTTATTATCTATTTTAACTAAAGAGGTAGGTACTTCTACTCCTGGTCGAAATGTAATTTTATTTAATACTCCGTATTTGTTGTTTGTATTGACTGGAATTTTTATGACTCTTTCTGTACGAGGTTCGATAGTTATTTTAAAATTTTGAATAGGAGTATGTTTCAAAGATTTGGTGTTATTTTCGGATTCTGATTCTTTTATAATATGAATTGGAATTTTTGTTCTTTCTGTTATCAACAAATTATTGTCGAAATCGAGTGTTGCTTTTAATTTTTTTAGTAGATCTAATCCAATGAGTCCATGATATTGCGAGTTTACATCAAATACGTAAAACTTGTGTTTTAAATCGCCAGTATTAAATATTTTCGGTAAGGGAATATTTACTGTTGTATCATGATTACTAACTTGATGTACCGACTGTATTTTAAAGAGTTCTTGTCTTTTATAATTACTATAAAATTTTTCTACAACGTTATTATTTATTAGAGACTTCATAGATCCGGTGTCTATCATAAGTTTAAGATTAACATTTGGAATAATTATGAACGGTAAGCGTGGATTATTATCGTTATTTAAATGTATCAAGGTTGATCGGGTAGGTTGAGGTCTAATTGAAAATTTTCCGATTCGACTTCGAAACTATGTTCGTCAGTGTCATAAAATTGAGAATCTTCTGATTGTATTTGAGTTTCTTGCGAATATTCTTCGCAATATGGTGTCATGTATGTCTCGTTTTCGTCTTCAACTTCCTGATGATAAAGTTCTTCCGAAATCCATTTTGTTTGTGGACGTACGGTATTTGTTATATGTGTCATATTACGGGTTGACGTTTGCATAGGAGTTGGTTTATAATTTGGTCTAAAATTATTATTCGATTGGTGAAAGTTTCGAACTGTTCTATTTGGTCCATTATTGAAATTATTTTGTCCTGCGTACATTTTACCTGTGGGGGTTTGAGGGGCTAGTCTGTTAAAATTTTGTTGTTGATTATTTGAGTTAAATCGATTTGTTGGTACGTAATTGAGCGATCGGGATTGTGGCATATTGCTTGCTTGGTTATTAGCAAAATGGGGTACAAAATTATTGAATTGTCTAGGTGGTGCAATTGGTTGTTTTGCTCTATCAAAGTTATTGCAATTTTTATTAAATGGAACATTAGTTGAAGGTTTATAATGTTTGTCTGCATAAGAGAAGTTCTCTTCTTCAATGACCATGCTCATAGCGTGTTCTAAGTTTATGGGTTTTTGTAACCGCACTGCGAGACCTAATTGTCCTGATAATCCATGTAGGAAAGTTTGTAAGGCTAGATTATCGTAAATTTCATTTTTGACATTTCTGATATTTTCATCAGGGATAGTCAAACGCAATTTAGTTTGTAGCAAGCTTCGAACATCTTGCACTCGCATTCCAAATTGATTGGGTTGTTCACGAGGTTCTGGTTTTAAGCACATTAAGTCGCGTACTAAACAGTCCTCATTACGCTGGTCCGCAAAGTATTGCAAAAGTAATTTTTTTATATTTGGCCAGTTTGTTGCGTCTTCACGACTGCCAACTAATATTTTAGCTCTTCCTTCAAGTTTACCTATGATTACCCTAAGTAACCATTCATTACGTGGATTCGCAGCATTATTGCGATCTATAAAGGTTGTTAATAAATTTTCGCATGCAGATATAAATATTGCAAGAGTGGTTTTATCACCATCGTAACTAGGGATAGCATTCAGATGATAATTTTGTAAATCAGCCATTATTAGTGATTGATTGATATTATGAAAATTTCTATTTATTCTGTTAGTTCTGATAGGACTCCTGTCACGAATTGTTTGTGAATTATTTACGTCACAATTAAACTCTTCAGATTCAGAATCTGATAAATTCATGGGATTTATTAATTATAGGATGAATTTGAATGAATGGGATTCAATGAGAAATTTACTCACATTAGTAGAGTTGTTTTCATCTTCTCTTTGCTTTCTTTCTTAACTATAGAAGCTTCGACGATGTGGTTTTTACTTCTACGGCTTCGGCGATGTGGTCCTAGGCCCTGGTGACAATTTTCGTTTGTCCGAACTTGTAAGCAAATTATTGAAATAAACCGATTTCACTGTCGTTTTCGCAAAAGTTCCAGAAATGCACAGAAAAACCGTCTTACAATCCTACCGACTGCGCCAGTTATATGTCGTGGTATAACGAAAAGCTTTTTAAAAAAACTTTATTTGAATTAATACAAAATTATTAATGTGTGAAACTAAAACATCTACACAAGGCGAAGTAGAGAAATAGAATGAATTATTATATTAAAGTACATTATGTGTTGGCATATAAAAGTAATGTCAGCAATGATAAAGTCTATCGTATTACGGAGAATCATCACTTGTAGGCGATGTAACACGCGCGCAGATTTCCCACCTTTATTGTATTATAATAGCATTTTATCACTATCATATTGTTCTTAGAGTATAGATATGGCTTTTTTGCATATCTGTAAGAGAAAACATAAACATTATCTATTTGAGGTCCGCTTGTGACATAGTGACTTTTTTTTTACTACACCTATTAATTATTATAGAATATATAGGTATATACAACATCACGTGCGCTTTTTCTAATTCAAGACGCGACAAAATGTTACTTCTGATGATGTGGACCACGCCTACTAATATTATCAGATGAAAATTATTTTTATAAAACAATGACAGGTAAAAATATTATGTATCTTATGATGTTTTTTTTCTGTATTTTTCTATGTTTCAAGAGGATGTCCGATTTTTCAATCTAATAATTTCTAATCTATAATTTTAATCGGCTGTTAAAAATATTAACGTTATTAAATTCAATAATCTCATCAAATTAATTTATAAAATATAAAAAAAAAACGTTATTCTCATGATGTTTTTCAGTATATCTGATGATGTTGTGGACAACGCCTTTCAGTAAAAAATAACTTTTACTTTCGTTCTAAACAATACCAGGTAATAGTGATGCAATATTTGACCGCCGAAGTTTTGGAATAAGCTGATAACGAAGCCCGGGACAATAAAAAAATAAGAATCATCCCCCGTCATCTGCAATTGTCCATCCGCAACGACGAAGAATTGAACAAGCTATTGTCAGGTGTGACAATCGCTCAAATCTGAGTCTTGCCTAACATTCAAGCAATATTGCTGCCCAAGAAAACCGAAAAGAAAACATAAATCAACTCGTACAACGAGAGTATCATCGGCCCTTCCCAGGGCCACAAATAGTACTGAACGAAAATCCTACAACCGACTGTCTATGTACCCTACAACATCCATTACAACAAGCAGAAAAAAAAAATACCAATAATGGAGTCAAAAAATCATACATATAAAAATAAATATAATAACTAATTACATATATAGTACTGTTTTTTTTAATAACTAACCTATTTATTCATCTACCTGATCTCCAATTGAACTTTTAGTATTACCTCATAGTTAATTTTTTTTTTAATATTTATAAGTTAATTTGATGAGATTATTGAATTTAATAACGTTGAAAGTATTGACAGCCGATTAAAATTATAGATTAGACATTATTAGATCGGAAAATCGGACATTCTCTTAAAACAGAAAAATACAGAAAAAAAAACATCGTAAGATACACAATATTTTTACCTGTCATTGTTTAATAAAAATAATTTTTATCTCATAAAATTGGTAGGCGTAGTCCACATCATCAGAAGTAAATTTTTGTCGCGTCTTGAATTAGAAAAAGCGCAGGTGATGTTGTATTATATACCTATATATTCTATAATAATTAATATGTGTAGTACAAAAAATGTCACTATGTCACAAGTGGACCTTAAATAAATAATGTATATGTTTTCTCACATAGATATGCAAAAAAAGCCATATCTATACTCTAAGAACATAGTGTATTATAGTGATAAAATGCTATTATAATACAATAAAAGTGGTAAATTTGCGTGCGCATATATATATGCCGTAAATGACCAAGAAATGGGCTGATATTATAAAACAAGTTATACCACGTCAAACTGTATAAAATAACCTTCAATTTGAGTCCAAAAAGAGTACTCTGCGATTTGTTTGCCGTAATCGGGGGCATCTTCTAAATTTCCGTAGAATGACTCCACTATAATTCCACTTAACAAAATGATTTATATATCAATTCTTGACAGTAGAATCCCACCAAAAACATTCTTTAAAAAAACTAGCCAAGTCTCGATGGTGCTGCTTGTTTATCTCTAAAAAGTAATGAAATCTAGACAAAGTCGTGCCAAGTCTAAGGTTCCTTACTGCGATTTCTTTATTATTATAGTTAATGTTGTGTGACTTGGCCGTTGAACTAAAAAAATTTCATTACTAAAAAGTAATGAAATCTAGACAAAGTCGTGCCAAGTCTAAGGTTCCTTACTGCGATTTCTTTATTATTATAGTTAATGTTGTGTGACTTGGCCGTTGAACATTCTTTATACGTTAGTGGGTACAAGTCAATTTTGTTTACACGTAATGTTATCTGTTGTAACTACCTATGTTTGTTAAGCGAGATAATAGCCCATACTGGTATTGGTAATTGGACGCTAGTGTCTCATTTTAGGCTATTGTTGATTGTGCAACACATGCATTCAGCATTGACAATGCTGACTTCTGCTCTCTTCTTTTTGGAGCGTCAAATCGACCACCGATCTAACATAAAATAGACGTACAGACAGACTTCTGTCAATGATTAGAAAACCGTCTGTACTGGAAATAATTTTTTATACTGTTTGTTTCAGGCTCGCCTACAAATAAGTATTATTGAAATACGCAGCTTTATCAAGCTTACAATTGACTGGTTATTGAATCAACGTTTTCCAAGTGGCAATTTTCCATCGTCAATGGGTAGCGGTTCTGGCGACAGATTGGTGCAATGGTGTCATGGAGCACCTGGTTTTGTACCCTTGTGTACCCTTCAACGGCCAAGTCACACAACATCAACTGTAATAATAAAGAAATCGCAGTAAGGAACCTCAGACTTGGCACGATTTTGTCTAGATTTCATTACTTTTTAGAGATAAACAAGCAGCTCCATCGAGACTTGGCTAGTTTTTTACAGAATTTTTTTGGTGGGATTTCACTTCTTTTTGTAGAAACGTGGGCATATTGATTTATTTCATTAGATTTTCTTATTTGACACATTTTTTTCTTTTTAGGAGTAGTTTTTTTTATTATTACAAATCTTTCTCTCCTTTTTCTCCGGTTCTGATTCTTGTACAGTAGCAACAGTTTTTCGTATTGCCCATTCGCGTTCATTATTTATTCTTTCAGACGGTTTAGACGGCTCAATTTCTCAAAGATCGGCGCGGTATTTACGCCTAAGCCGGTTGTATTCGGTGATCGCTGAAGCTTGAGCTTTTATACTCTCGAAGTCAACATTTATTAGGTGCACCCCATGAAGATTGGTTACTCGTGAAAGCGCCACGTAGGCTTGGCCACAAGAGAATATGGAGGTGCCAATGTCCATGAGCATTTTTTAAACTTAGACCTTGACTCTTGTGAATTGTTAGGGCATACGCCACACAGATTGGGAATTGTTCTCTGTACACGTATGCCCGGGGTAGGATCTCAAATTTTGACTTAATAGGCAATAATTCGTGAGTTTATGGGAAGTACTAGTTCTATTCTGATGATCATGAGTGAGTGAGTGAGTGAATGAGTGTCATAAATGCGAAACTTTGCTTTCGCTTAATTTCAGAACTAAATGACCTACAGACTAGAAATTTTTTATTTTGAGTATGTGATTTTATAGCTTACTGGATGACGATTTTCTGTGTTCTGGTCTTATCCAGAGGTTCTCAAATAGGGGCCTGAAAATGCGGCGAAATGGTTCCAGTAAAGGATGGTACGGCAGTGTTTGCTTCGCGCTCGACTTGGCGGGGGCACTGCCGTGCCACCCGATCTACAAAATATTCCAAATACTCACCGGTTCAATTTGTTGTTCATTTCTTGGTCTTGGTTTTGGATTGCTTGGCCGTTGGAGAAACGTTGACCATTTTCGTTCTTGTTGAGAATCATGTTGACTAGGCTTAGCCTGATCCGGATTATAGGGAATCCTCATTATTCCTTCTGTGTCACTCACTCTGGAAAAGTATGTACCTCACTTGTAATGAGAAATCAATTATGACGTTGAAAAAGTTTACATGTCTAAGAAGTCACTCTAGATAGGTTCACATTAATTTCATCATTCATGATAATATGTATAACACATATATATTTCGCTACCCACTATCCACTCATACCCTCATTATGACATGAGTAACAAAAGAGGTACTGCACGTGATTAGACTAGGCAGTGGAGTGGGGGTGGTTCTATAAGATTTTAAAAGCGACAGATAATTTGTTATATATATATATATATATATATATATATATATATATATATATATATATTCTTTTGTTGTACAGTAGCAACAGTTTTTCGTATTGTAACTAATTCATACAATAATTCATAGATATTTATAATTGTACAATATTGGAATGTCTTGTATTTAATCAAATTCAATCTATTTCAAATTGTAGTTAGCCATACATTACTCTTTCACTCACAACCGATCCAATGTTTTCTGCAGTTTTAATTGGATCTTAAAACACAAGTCGGCTGCAGACGCATTTCATTAATCGAAATCATCTATTCTTTTCTAAATTACATGGAAACACTAATTCAATTAACAATTTTGATAAAGGCAATAAACGTTGTCGAAACGTCAAAACAGAATTTTTATTTCATTATCAGTATATATACGAACCAATATACCAAGAAAACATACAAATATATATATATATATATATATATATATATATATATATATATATATATATATATATATATATATATATATATATATATATATATATCTCGTAGCGAACAACCAACCTGTACAAATTACCAAACAAGGTTGACGCTATTATAAACCGAAAAGTAAGAAATAAAATACGAAACCCTTATAACAAAATATAATTGTTCAGCTATGATGAACAAAAAAAATAAACATATAACAATCCATGGAATGTATGGATGCTTTAGCTATATTCTTGGCGTACAGTGGACATACAAATATTAGATTATTCCGAAATGCTACAAGCTAAACAATGATGACTTCCCAATTCAGCTAAATTAATATTCTGCATTCAAATGTGAAACTGATCAATTTCTAGGTAACTAGTCCAGCTATGGAAACACAAACGTGTTGAAAAGCGTAGTGTTGAGGTGCCTCAAGAACGTACAGGAATGTCACCAGAGCACAAAAGAACTCTCGATTACCCTCCAAGTAGACTTTCTCTGGAAAACCCCAGGAAGAAGGAAAAACCCTACGATTTTATACCCATTCTATAAGTTGATAGCTTAAGGAAAAAAACCTACCTTTTTACACTAAAAGGGCTCAAACGTTATAAAACGAGACCACGTTTATCTTCAGAAATAAAATCCAATGCTGATATACAGAGTAAAGGTATTGATGAAGGTCAGTCGCACTGAAATTGTGAGAACAATTTAGAAAATGTCAAGGAAGAACACGTGCTTTTGCTCACTGATAATAATGGCGACAGCAAACATATCACTTTGGAGGCTAAATTTCTCCAACTCCAAAATACAATATAACAACCAGAAATCAAATTGTCTGCCTTTCGCAAATAAGTCCCACACAATGGTTAAAGGGCTAACAAATCTACCTTTGCGAAAAACAATTATCACACCAAAATTAACTTCAGACAGGAAGCAACGTTCTATATACCTACAATTCTTTTTTGTTATCGGCAATAAGAAAAAAGATAGTCAGATACGCTACTAACATCGGTGACTCGTTGCTACAGGTCAAAGGTTATGCTGAACATTTCTCAACCAACAATTATTATTATTATGGCAATATTCAATATGTGTAGCATACCACCTCCACAAGAGGTCACATATAATGATTATTCATGTAATATTCTCGACTTCAAATGTATCATTTGAATCCTTCAAGTTGAATGTAACAAAATGGATATTGCTTCACAATTTTGTTTTCAAAATACTGTTTTATTGAAAATCGCAATGAGAATCTGGAGCTACTTGTTTCCTCAAATTAGGAGGATGAACGAACCTTGTACAAGTTACATAACACTTCCTTCAATTTCAGATTCCTGGAGTATCTTTCGAAGAAGCTGGATATCCAATGTTCTGCTTTTCTTATTTTAAATAATTACGTAGTTAATTTTTTCGAATACTACAACTGTTACCAATAATTTTATTGTTTTATATGATAGCACAAGTTATTGTCTAACGATGCTTCAAATCTTTATTAGCATATGATTATTCTGTATGCAGAGAATGGAAAAACTCAGCAACAACAATTTGCATGTTTTCACTACCATGGTAGAACGCAACCTCCTTTGTAATCGATGAAAATTATTTAACATATGTCATGTGGTCTGATAAGTGATACCATTCCATTGTTGTTAATTTGATTGCCTGCTATTCCCAAAAAATGTAACTACATACATTTCATTTTTTTGCTGCTCTCACTGTGTAGTTTGAAGGAAGTATTGTTATTGGCCCAAAGAAAAAAGTGGAGTCACATTTTATTTTATGAGTTTACTCTGTGGCAAATCTTGGCAGCACATATCCGTATAAAACAAGGTTATCAAGAGCGTCAGCCACAGTCTGTCTAGGGTAAAGGTGAAGGTACACTATGTAGAAACCAACAACGTTCCTTTTGAGCCGAAAAGAGCAGAACAACTCCAGACTCAAATCTGAAAATGGTAACTGTAAGCTTTATTTACGAAATCTTCTCCTTTCTTGATGTTCTTCTGAAGTTCTGGAATAGTCTTCTTGGGTAGTTTTTCCTCAAATTTGCTCAGCCTTCCGAGACCAAGGTTCTTTTCAATACCGTTCTTTCCTAAGTGATAAGTGATAAGTACGTGGCTTCGGTTATGTCTGTTTTAACATAATGACACTCTACGCTCACACCGTCTTCAGCAAAACCCGCTGAATTTTGAGCATCATATCTAGTTTGTATCAAAATTTTGAGTCGATTGGAATACCATTTGGCCGCTACTATTCTAAGCTCTATTTATAACAAGTTGAAAACAATGAAACTCGTTTTTGGTATATTCTCCACAATAGTATGCTGCCAGTGCTTCTTACTCAAAAATGAACAAATAGTTTTGAATGTAGCTCATAATTGTGTTATGTGTTATCCAGTCGATTATTCTAATCGACAACACACACGATTTTCACTTCCTCATGAATAGGCCGTTTATCCTGGTAGGGTCCTGGTAGGGTATAGGTGGTTTTGATTTCTTTAAACGAGGTTCTTCATCTGAATCTTCTGACTCTATATTCTCTTATGATGCATTTTTAGTACCACATAGCAACCGAGAGAAGATGAACAAATCCTTGATCTTGGTGATATTTCATCCAACAATTGATAAATCAAATAGATGTAAAATAATTTTTACTGGCTATTTTCGTATTCCAAAGTTGTTGTCTTTTCACTTGGTTACAGAAATTTTCTCATCACTTCTCACAATCTGCTGATTCGCCCTTTTTTGTATCTGTATCGTTTTAAAATATAACAAGATATTGTAGAAAAACAACAAATACAAAGCTGTTAACGGCTAAAGTTTCCACTAGTCTTAGGACAACTGAAATGCCAATACCAGGTTCTCTATTTTTTGAGCGAATGTTTGCACCTTGATATATTTCGAAATCAAGAACAATACTGTTTGATATTGTTAGACAAATTTTTTAGGTCAGACTGATCTTCGGTTATTTTTAACACACTGTATGTCGACCTCAAAACGGAAATTTTTGCATGTCGATAGAGAACGCATACCTAGTACCTCTATTCATTTCCTGACATCGATTTCCTACCAAATCAATCATTTGATTGATTATTTTCCCAGGCTTCATCTGTTATTGGGCCGTTCTCTATCATGTGAATATTCACTCTCAAGATAAAACCTATCTTGGCATTGTATCTGCGATTGCAGGAAATTCAAACTTGACGCTTCAATACAAATGTCCCCGAAAAAATTTATGGCAGCTCATTATTGCATGTATCCCGAAAAACTTTTTCATTTCTTCGATAGTTACTGCCAGTTTTAGTTCACTTCCATTTGATTGAAGATAATATTTGTGCAGTACAGTCAGCGCAAAGTAAAAGAGTATTTCTTGAAATAACACCACCATTGTGTTAAAACTTCAGTTGAATCAATATGTACGTCTTGAGCTACATTTTCTAAGGCAGCTCTAAGCAATACTTGTGCAATGCTGCGACCAGCAGAAACTTCGGGTTGTTCATCGTTTTTACTGTGCTCGCTGCTCTCATCAGAGGACGATTTGTCGACACTGGGTTCCCATTCATCATCGTTATCATCGCTCTCAAATTCTAAATCGTCAGTAATTTATACAGAGTCTCTGGATCGGCTGCTAATTTGCTTGGGTCAACTCATTGCCTTTCTCACAATTCACTCCAGATCCTCATAAAAGTGAAACTCTTCTCAAACCCTGATGTAGTAGCCTCACATCAAAATCGAGTTTTTTTTATGAAAATGCAAATATTAGACCCTTCGAAATAATTATACATAATCTAACTTACTTGAAAATACTTAAAAAGATGTACTTATAGATGCCACGGTAACACACAAAAAATATAAAACGAAATCTCAAAACAGCCATAAACAATCGATTTTATTGAAAAATAAGTAAAACTCGTGTAAAACTTGTCAGTCATGTGATGTAGGAGGAAACGATGTAAAATTATATTTTGATCCTTATTGCTAGTATGAAGACATTTGTAAGTATGCGGAGCTAAGGGATAAAAACGCATTAATGCAAATCACAGATGTCTCCGAAATACGGAACGTTTTTTCTCTCCACGTCGGTACAAATAAAAATATGTATAAAATTATACTGGGGTAGCTTATGTAAATTTGTGATAGAGGGGTTCCGAACAATTAATGGGGACGGACTCATTCCCCCTCGAAAATAATGAAGCTAATATATACGTCATAAAATTGAGATCAATGGTATAATTTTCTCCAACCTCTAATGACCTTTATGATGTCTCAATTGAATTGTCCATAGAGATTATAATATCACCGTCAGTTACTCTTATTATAGTTGTTCAATGATATTTACGATGATTAGTGGGTGGTACCTATTCAAAATTCATCATCAAAATTGGCTTGATACGTTCGGCTATAGCCTGACGTAACACTGTCTCAGTTTGCGCACACACCACAAACGCAGTCTACTACAAGAGCTCCATCTATTACACGAAGATAGAGATGATGCATCTAAATTAGGATGAGTATTTGCACGTACCGTTTTTGAATTCCTCCTAATTCTAATTCAATATTTCCTTCAGAGAGAACTGAAAAAAACACTCCATCAAATAATTCAATAACTATACATGTTGTTATTACGCACCATTCTCTTTTAGGTGTAAAGATAAACGCTTAGAATTTTGAATATTTTTTTCGTTTTCAATAGCTTGGCGTAGAATATTGACTATTTCGTTGTTATGTTCTTCGTCCTGTAAAAAATATTGGAATCATTCCAAATAACAAAAAAATACAAATGGTTCACTCGTTCATCATACTTTATATTACAAGTAATAGTATGATTTTCTCTCCATGAGTTAATGTAGAATAAATATTTAAACATAATAATCAGTTGAGTTATCCTTATCTGAATCTATTTTACATAACCAAATAGAACTTCATTGAAATATGGTTCATAGAGGCTGACGTTGAAAAATAAATTTTCTAATTTATCACTGAATTATCAATTCATGACATGAACTAACAACGAGATGTAATTCCATATTGAGCTTGTATTTGAGAAATGCATAACAAAAGGTTCTCATTGAAGAGACTGTTACTTGTGCCTGCCATTTCTTATAATTAATTGAAGAAATTGGCACAAAACATCTATTTCATTCCAATATGGCGTATCAATTAAAACTCAACATATTTTATTTTGCATGCATTTTTGGAATGTCTTTCAATCGCAGTAAGCAGAGTTTTTTCTGATGATGGCTACTTGGTAGCTGAATGGTCCTCAGTACTTTAATATTATTTTTAGAATATAAGGACGATTGTTCCTTAATTATAGTGTTATAGCGGATCACAGTGTGAACTTTCTTACAGTTTGTTAGTAATCGCAAGCTTGAGCATAATATGATTTCTAAGCAAAAATTGAACTCGAACGCAACCAATTAACCAAATTAGAGCCACAGCCTTCGAATTCGAAAGTTCCACTTATCATAATCATCATCAGAACAAGCTAAAACCGTTTGGGATTTCCGAATTCAAAAAATCCGGGATTTACAAAATCGATTGTGATTAGCGTTGGAAATGCTATAAAGCCCAACTAGAAGGATTATTTCAACTCGGTATAAAGGAACATTTGGTCATTCAAATAAAAATAATGGTGAAAAATAAGCGTTAGCTGATCTTATTTTGAATACAGCTCACACCATTTCTCAAGGAAGTTTATCTCTCTTGAAACACAGTAATGATGAATATCTAGATAATTTAGAAGTGATAAAAATCTATAAGCTATTCCATGAATTGAACCTATCTCCAGCTCTTTTGTATACTCTATTATGTATCCCATGTATACCCTATTAATTCCGAAAAGTTTTTAAACAGGCACATTTTGAATTCTAATTCGGCTTACTCTGATGATGGCAACTTCATATCTGCAAGGTCGTAAGTACTTCAACAGTATTTTCAGTGGATTGTTCCTTATCTAGAGTGTTTACATTTATTGCTTCCCTAATAGTTTATAATAATGTAGGTGAAGTAAGTAATGATCTGATCGTTGTGATTTTTCTGTAAATTTATCGTTGAATGTGTAGGATTTCGAATGAATACACTGATAATATGATTAAGTTAATATTTCACGTGAATTATAACTGTTGAAAGTGTGAATTAACATGGCAAAAAGGGCACGTTTTCAATAATTTATATTGAAGACGTTAATTAATCAACCTTATTTATTACTTACTTCATACAATTCTGCATAATCTCAGCTCTAATTTGATACAAAGATTGAATTGTGAAATTGAACATGATATTGCATTTCAGTTACATACCATGAAACAAATGCCTGAGAGAGACCTGAGTTTAAAATCATCTTCGGTTTGAAATCAAATCAAATCGTTTTCTACTATATTTAGTCCTGCAGAATTGTTGTCTAGTGTATCGCAATACTTCGAAAAGAAGGCAGATTTCGTTTCTAAGAGTATTAACAAGGTAGAAAATTGAAGTTTAAAAAACAGTTTCTCAAAGTTTTGTATCTAATGCGTATTCTCACATGATCAGCTAATAATATACTTACATTTATGGATGACAAAATGACGGTCTCTATGTTTTCCCTACAATGAAAAAAATAATAAGTATTATTACTTACATATGCGGAAGCACATATCCCCGAATATAATAGCAATCTCCGATTATGAGAATTTTTGCTCTCAAATTGGTTTGATCTCTTCAGAAAATACGGACATTTCCAAGAAATTGTTAATTGTCAAACGATTACATTTAGTCTACTCAATGAGGGGTTTCACCTTTCATTTGGGTTAGGTTAGGTTAGGTTAGGTTAGGTTGGGTCTGTGATGACATCAATATTGATTTATGAAAAATCAATATTTTCCGACATATGGCCACTCGAAAATTCCTGAAAGTGATGACGGGAAAAATCTGCAAAATTCAGGTGGAGGTATGACAAAAATACAAGTTTTTTTTATTTACAACTTTTTTCTCATGTCCGTTTTGTTCAAGATTTTCCGGAAAAACATGGAGTCCTTTCTTCGACATTGTAGCTATAAAAATATTTGATTGAAAAAATTGAAAGAATTCGGACGTACACATCGAGGCCTTCAAAGCAATTTTTTTTAATCAAATTCTATTTGAGGTAATTCCTCCGTGACAGACCAGACAAAAAGTTTCAGTTTATCACTCACGTTATACATATCAGCGGTACTACGGACTGTACAATATATGTTTTAACCTTACTGTACTTGTTACTATTATTCCCTATTCATATACACACATATCATGAAATATTATTCAGTATGTACAGTACAAGACATAGTTTCAGAAAAATATCATATACTGCAGCCCAAATGTAATGAATATATTCTAATATATTCTTCGAAAGAATTTTTTTGGAAAACCCAGGTACACGTCGATCTTTGTTTCGAACTGCACATCTTGTCTCATATTCGTTTCGATATCGACTTCACACTTGGGGTCTAAAGTTGAGACTTTATAGACGTTTGAAATAACTAAAGGGCGGAATATATGCACGTCAATTCAGTTAAAATATGCTCATATATATGCATAGTTTTTCTTTGAAATATGCAACAATATGCATTTATTAGTCAAAATATGCAATTATATGCCTTGAATATAACATGGAAAAATGGAAATTGAGTAAAATTAAAAGAAAAATATAATAGGTAAAATTTTTAACCTGAAATAGTATAAAATGCATTTATAACGAAATATTTTTCAAAATTTTTCAATAAAAGTGTTTGCCTTCTGTCTGTAAAAATATGTTTGTACAAAGAAATACAAAAAATATTTTTGACTTCCATTTAATACTTAAAGCCTTCATTCTTCCCCACAATAACTTCGAGTTTACTTCTTACTTGATTTCCTACATCACCGGGAACTTTTTTGCATTTGTCGGAAAAAGTTTCAACAATATTAATTGATTCTCTTAAACTCATATTCCTACTTTCTAACGAAGTTATTATATCTGGTATGAAACTAAAATTAACCTTAATAAAAACAAGTTCCTTAGCTAAATTTACATTTTTGAATACTGCTTGACTTTGCACTACACACTGTGAATTGTCTTCTTAATCTAAAACTATGTCTTCGATGGCTTCAAAATGGTCTGCGTAGAATATCGCGGCCTTAATCCATGTTCCCCATCGAGTAATTACGGGCTCTGGAGGTAAACTAACTCCTGGCAATTACTCTCTATAGATCTGCACTCTTAGAGGTGCTTTCAAAAACACTTTCTTTACATTTGAAATTAATCTGTTCACCAAGGGATATGCTGTTCTAATAGTTTCTGCAACTCTGTTTATCCCGTATAAAAGGCAAGTGACACGTACTATATTATTCGGAAATTACTAAACATCCAATAAATGCCGGCAATAAACCATATAATAATAAAATGGGTCCATAAACCATATAATAATAAAACCTACCCACCTTTTAAATTATTTCAATTATCTGCAAGGGTCGCACTCATTCCTTTGATAAAACGAAAAACGTAAAAATATGCACACAAATTTTATTTTTGCTGAAATATGCAATTTTTTATGAAATTTGTAAAGACATGCAAAATATGCAAATATATGCACTTTGCATATATTCCGCCCTTTAGAAATAACATTATTTCGATTTTGTTAATAATAATGCTTGAATTCAATGCTATTTGAGGTCATATTTGACAAAGTTAGGACATGTAACAGATGTATCGTTGTTGTAAGTAGTTGTGTGTGCAGTGTCGGCTCACAATAGAAAAGAATCTAATAGTTCACTTTAAAAGAATATTTTATATATTTTCAAAAGTCTGATGTGCATTCTATAAGTGCATATTTGTACTTATAAGTGCATATGTGTACTTATAGAAGGCACATCAGTGCATATTTGTACTTTATAAAACAACATCACTAATAATAAGGTTCAAAAAGGATGTGTACGATAAAATTAAGAATTTAGATTTTCAAGAAACTAAAAGAAGCAGCTAGGTAAAAGGACTCAAATATTAGGGAGTGAGGTCTTCAAGTCAGTTGGAAAATTGAAGAAATTCAGAAAGTACCTCACACAACAATTTATCAGAATATAGAGAATTGAGAATGTAGATGAAGTCGTAACTAACCTATTTAACGTTGAAATTTAACTTAAACTGTGGCAATATTATTGAAACATATCTATGGAACTCATACCGTAGCATCAATTGCAAGGAAGACCATGAATGTTGAATCGGAAAATAACACTTTCAAATTCGCGGAAATTCATTTCATGGAAGAATACGAACTATGAATCAAGATTCGGGAAAGAAATACATTCGGTATTTGGAGGAAAAAGTTAATATTGATAATTGATATGTGGGAACTTGATAACATAATTGAAGCAAATACTGAACCATTTATTATAAATTTGAATCATAATGAAAGCAGTTTTCGGAATTGATATGTGTTTTATTATTATGTCAGTTTCATTGAATTTGTTAATGTTTCGGACAAAATTGTCTCTTTGTTCTAAACTGGTCAGCATTCCGAACCGCGTTGTAAGTATTCTATCTTGGAAGTACATGGTGTAACTATTGTGATAACTGAAAGTTGCAAAAACAGGTATGAAAAATCAAACTTTAGATAGGAAGAGTATAGCTTCAAATCGATATCATTCATTTCTATGAAATTTGTAGTTTTGAGTATTAAAATTGATGTTGTAACTTAAGGATAATGCCCAAGCATATCAAAATAATAAATACTAGAAGGTCTTACGTTGCGCATGCCCAAAGTGTTAAGATCGGGATCAAGTAATAGTGTAAATAGTGGGATTAAAAGTATTGAAAATTAACTCTGTTTTTGAGGAATCGGCTGCGGGAATGAAAGACAAAGGTATAACTGTCACCTTGATTGTAATTTATACGCCACCTTTGGCAAAGATCTATATAGGAGTCACTATTCATTGAAGGTGGCGTATGAATTACAACAATTCTTTATAAATTTCTAATCACTTTCATAAGATTTTAACTTCCCGTAAGGCACACTCTACCACGTATTTTTCATTTCAATTTACATATTTGTTAATGTTCGGAACAAAATTGTCTCTTTGTTCTAAACTAGTCAGCATTCCGAACCGCGTTGTAAGTATTCTATCTTGGAAGTACATGGTGCAACTATTGTGATAACTAAAAGTTGCAAAAACAGGTATGAAAAATCAAACTTTAGAAGAGGAAGAGTATAGCTTCAAATCGATATCATTCATTTCTATGAAATTTGTAGTTTTGAGTATTAAAATTGATGTTGTAACTTGAGGATAATGCCCAAGCATATCAAAATAATGAATACCAGGAGGTCCAAAGTGTTAAGATCGGGATCAAGTAATAGTGTAAATAGTGGGATTGAAAGTATTGAAAATTAACTCTGTTTTTGAGGAATCGGCTGCGGAAATGAAAGACAAAGGTATAACTGTCACCTTGATTGTAATTTATACGCCACCTTTGGCAAAGATCTATATAGGAGTCACTATTCATTAAAGGTGGCGTATGAATTACAATTCTTTATAAATTTCTAATCACTTTCATAAGATTTTAACTTCCCGTAAGGCACACTTCACCACGTATTTTTCATTTCAATTTTTTTGATTCTCCAGAATTGCATTCGTTGAGATAATGAGAAATATGTTGATGACATTTATTCGGCAGCAGTCGTAACCTCGGATTCAATCTGAGATCGTAACATATTTAACCTTAGCGATGTAACCGAAAAGGAATATAACTTAAAACCAAAGAAATCAGCAGGTATAGATGGTATCCCACCTTACGTTATTAAGGTTGTTCAGAATAGTATCTACAATTTGATAATTAGAAGCATGTGAGTGAGTCCTATTTCTAAAACTACCAATCTGGCCCATCTTATGAAATTATAGACTTAACGTCCGTTAAGTCAAAATAGGAACGAATATCAGAAAAATTGTGCAGTTCGAAACAAGAATCGCCCTGTACCAGAATGTTTCCAGAAATGACTAATAACGTAAAAAATTAATTTATTCTTCACATGTGGACCGCAGGGTACATGAAATATCGCTTTATGATAAACGACATTTTGTCAATAACGTATAAGATAAAAATCAATTATCAATTATAAATGATGATAATTATCATCTCTCACCTCCTCACTGTTAATAATATTTCGTTTCCAGCACACAACAATAGATTATGTACTTCGTCGTGCGTTAGTCCTGTTGTTGGTACATCATTTATTCTAACCACAATGTCGTCTTGTTGCAATCCACTTTCTTCAGCAACACTATCTTCTGAAATCTGGAATAGTGACAGATATCAGAATTTGATGGGATAATATGTTGGAAGCGAATGAAGTTATTTGAATTTTATTGTTGTAGGCCATGTGAGACATGATGAATTGGAATATGGGTCATACATTCCATGATATTCTTGAGAATGTCAAAAGACCAATGTATAAGCCGGGCGACCGAGGAGTTTAGTGTCCTTTGTCGCATGACACCCCTCTCTCCAAGTTAATAAAATCTGATACTCTTTGCTTGCACCACAGATTAGAAGGAGTAAATTGTTCGAAAAAACAATGAACGACAGGTGCGAGAAGAACAGTAAGCTTCTCGGTCGCCCGAAATTCTCAACTTGTGTTCTCTATATAAAGAACTATTTGCTCTATATAGCCAGAGAACTACAGAACTCTTTCATGAGAACACACGTAGCGAAACGATAGGTTCACACAAAAGGACTTGGGTACTCACTAGCCACAGGTAGCATATAACACAATTGGACGTTTTCGTCGCGTTATACTTACTAAGTAGCCGTATTTGATCCACGGTATGTGTCACATACGTCATACAAATCAGTTAATGATCTTGCTGCTTATCAAATAAACTTCTCACCGACTGTATTGCTCATAGACTCTAATATTGTCGAATCAGTCAGTAAATCTGAATTTCCACGTTACACAATATTTTGTGGAAGTTGTCAATATGCCATTTCCAAATTACAATGTGCAAAATTATGTTGGATGGAATTTCTTTGAATATTTATATCTACAAATTACAAATCTACAAAACACCTAACCTAACCAAAAATTCAGAATTCAGCTATAGCGTGAATTGCTATTACATATGCTGAAGATGTTCAAATTGAAACTGAATGTTTTGTAATTTCAATAAATGAAAATTATCCATTGGAGAACTTTTGGTCACATGTAATCATAACATTTTCGTCAATTTGGCCTCTATTATGCATTGAAATCGCCAGTTAGGTTCAACATGCTCTTGCACCTCCGGTTCTCAAATAATGGTAGATTCATAATTTTCGAGATAATGCTTGTGAGAATTTACAATAAATGTGTTAGGCGAGACGAGTCTATATATTGACAGATCTATGTTTCTTGTAAAAATAATAGCGTGTTTAAGTTTGTTTATTATAACTCTTTTTGCAGGGAGGTCCATATTCTGCGGTTCGAAGTTCTCGAGTATTTGTTGGACCAATGATATCTCCTATTGCTTTATCGAATAATCTAAAACGATCATCTGCATCTACTGCTTGGTGAAATTTGTTTTTAAAGTTGATTTCGCCGCTGATGGTTGTGTTTGTGACGTTGAGTTCTTGGTTATCAATTTGTAACATTTTGATGTTGAATACAATAGGAGGTACATCTTTATTATTGGTATTGATGTAGATCAACAGTACTATAGGTTTTGTTATCAATGGATTCTTATCAAATATATAATACGGTTAAAAAAGTTCTTGTAGCATATAACACAATCCAGCATGATATTATCAAACCTATTGGAATTCTATCAATTGACATCGGAATTTATCAAATAATCATAACAATATGATTAATTCTTTATCCAAACTGCCAGAAGTGGTAATCATTCAAGCATCAGCACAGCAAGCAACCCAATAATACAGACTCAGCTTCTTCACAAATGATTTTATCAATGATGTGGTTCAAATACTATCACAATAGTATAAGGCTTTTTCCCAACCACGACAGTTGCTTTAGGGAGAGCAGAAACTTCTTTTCTAAATTAAAACTAATGAAACAAACACTTGCGTTCAAATAGAAGCAAATGATGTCCATTTGCACGACGTTTGTAGATATATTGTTCCATTTGAAAATCTACATTGCTTGTACCCAAATGGGTACCTGCCGTCAACATTCAGGTACATCGTCTTCTTTCAGACTAAGAACTTCTAAGTGTTGATGTAGATCAACAGTACTATAGGTGTTGTTATCAATGGCTTCTTATCAAATATATAATACAGTTGAAAAAGTTCTTGTAAATGTATTGAATATAAACCAGTATGATGTATCAAACCTATTAGAATTATATCATTTGACATCGGGAATCTATCAAATAATCATAACAACATGATCAATTCTTTATTCAAACTGCCAGAAGTGGAAATCATCTAAGCATCAGCACAGGAACCCAATGATACAGACTCAGCCTCTTCCCAAATGATTTTATTAATGATATGGTTGGAATTCTAGAATTTCTCTACTCAAATGATTTAACAGACTTATGCTCTAATTATCACAATAGTATAAGGAAATTTCCCAACCATGACAGTTGCTTTAGAGAGAGCAGAAACCTTTTTTCTAAATTGAAACTGATGAAACAAACACCTGCCTTCAAATAGAAGCAAATAAAGGCTAGCATATTCAGCAGCAATACCTATCTATATCGCCATGATGCGGCCATACGGGTACTACATTACCTTCTAAAGCACTTGTATGAAATAGATCACAACACAAGGTCGTGTTAGTTGTTCTGATTATCGGTGTTTTGGGCGGAATTCGGTCTTCGCTGCGTTCGAGTTTGCAGATAATTCCGGCCTGCAGATCTTGATAGACCGGATGCAGATATTGCCCGTCTTTAGCAATACAAATACTACACTCGCATACTTCGCGTGCCTTACTCCCGTAGATAAGAGTGATACTTTGAACATCATTTAGATTTGTGGGGTATAGGCTCCAATATGTATTAATTGGAGTATTAGTAGTATCCAAAAATTATGATGATTCTAACGTCAAATTTGCAAACTATTTCTAAAAGTTCACTATTAAAATTTGGCGTTACCATTTGGCTGAACTATTAAATGCAATGTTTTCTATATCTAACTCACAATCTATATATTCACTTGACTGAGATGAATACAAGGATAATGACATGGAACAGTGAAAGAAATGTAGGAAATGCTAAATCAGCAACTTGTATTAAAATAGTAACTTCCATAATCTTCTCCACTTCAACGATGTTGTCCACGATGGATCTTAGGTTTTTCATAAAAAAACAGTTGGGAAGGGTTATTTGCTATAAATGCAAAAAGTCTATGTCGATTCTGACTTGTTCCCATGTCTTGCCAAGATTTATTATAATAATGCTGATGCTGGAGTCGGCAGAATATCATGGGAACGGGAATCGCCTAACAAAAATATGCCACACTCGCTAACAAATCCAGCATCAAAGTATTCCAAGGAATTCAAGAAATGAAATCCTTTCATTCATTGATAGGTATTGTAATAATCCGGGGGATTATTAATTTTTCACGATTGAATCAAAGTAGCGCAAGCAGGAGAAAACTCCCGAAAATTAAGTTACTCTAAGTAAATCAGGTATACTTGACACATGAGAAGACATCTCAAAGTATTCCGTAGCGTGTAGTTCCGTCCGTACGTGCATTTCAGAACCTAAAATTCTAAATTCCTGACAGGAACAGACTATACATGGACATTCTGGATTCAACAATTAGAATTTTATTCAGATTTAAATAATGGAATTCCAGATAAGCCATGAAGTCGGCACCCGATACCTTTAACAAGTCGTACGTGATTTTTAAGGATTAGGACATTCAAAGTACAAATCTGTGGAATTGCACTTAATCATAGGCGGCAATTAGAACCGCTGACTAAGCAGTGTTGGAGAAATCATTTTTTGTGGTCACTCACTGCCCCTCGATGCGGAAAACAGGCAACTCTAAATACAGATTTGTGTATTAGGGCAAAGTACAACGTGGTACAACAAACTTCATTGGTCCGTTTGAATTTTATGTTAGCCGGTAGGGAAACCAATTTCGGGGGGAGCCGAATTATAAAAATTTAAACTCTTAGGAAAAAGGGCAGTTCCTGTGTCGTATCTTGCTGGGTAAGCTCACTTCTTGTACATATAGCTCCGTCTCTCTCAAAGCCAGATTCATTAATTCTTTTAATTGATATTTTTAACTTAGTCATTTGATTGTTTTTTTGTGTATTGCAAGTTACAAGATTTCTATTTTTTTCAACTATATTTTCCTTTTGTCTATTACTCATAGTAAATTAATTCATTCGAATCAATTTTTATCGTTCTTAAAGTTCATTTTCATTCACCTAAAATCATTCTAAGTATCAGTTTCAAGAGAACTTACATTTTACTTTAAATATCATTTGCTATTTAGTGAATATTGTTGGTATCTAGAATCTAAAATAACCTGTAAAAGAAATTGTGGAGAACGTCATTGGTAACTTGATAATAGAAATCTAAAGTAATTTGATATTTTGGAGAATTTGTACCCTTTAACGATTAGACAATTTGATCTGAGTGCGAGAGAGAACTAGCTCCGGCGTGTAATTTATAACTTAACAAAAAGACGCCGCGTAATACATTTTGTGGAGGCCGTGCGTGAAGTGTAAACTCAGGTGTTACTGGTTTACTTTGTGGATTAAGGATTGAATACTGAGTCAGGGTAAGTCTATAGAACAAGCTATTTAGTCTGGATTCAAGCCAAAAATTCTGAGGTCAGCACTCCCCCTTTTTCTCGTTTTTTCTTGTGTTGGTTTATAGAGGACCGTAACCATTATTAATAGAGTATTTTGATTTATTAGAAGTGCATTGATCCATCGGCCGAATTTCTCATATTTTGTAGTGCATATAGGTGACCTACTTAAGATAGGTATAATTGAAATTAGGGTTATTGTAGGTTTAGAGTCAAATACCTAATTATTTGGGGGACTATTGGGAAGGATCATTATTTGAAAGTTGTAATAAGGGTATTTTATTTAGAATTTGAAGGGTTCTTGAAACCCCTATTGAGACCCTGATCTTTAAGGGAGAGTTAGCCATAAGCGGCGAATTTAAGAGAAAGTGTTTGAGTTCATCTTGAAAACTAGGGTTTCATTATATTGTTTAATTTGTTGAATCAATTACTTGATCTACATATACATAGCGAAACAGGTAGTTGTGGACAAGGCAACAGGGCTATTTATTTAGAGAGTCACCCTTCTGGAATCTCAACCTTACTATCAGTGGCCCCTCTGGTCCACTTTATAACCTTAGTTACTCCATCAGAGTGGTATATTCATCTCAAAAATAAGGTTAGCCCGCTAAGAAACAACTCTCTGGCTACGTTACATCAGACAAATCAATAATTCACTGATTGATCATTCTTGATAAGGTTTTATCAATTTATAATACATAAAATCATTCGAAACCGTTCAGATAATTAGCATCAAATTAATTTCATTTAATATAAATTTTGTTTTGTTCCTTGTTGACTATTCGTCATATTTTTCACTTTATGTATATTTGAATGGGACTTAGTGTCTATATTCGTTAATTATTATTATTATTTTTGTAAACGAATACTTTTTCTCAATATACAACTTATACTGTTCGCATTGTTCTTCATTGATACACCATCCCTTAGATAACGTTATAGTGGAAGAGAACAATCCTGTCGTGATTGTCATTCCGAACATCTTCAGCAACGTGAAGCTGTCATACTAGCCTAGTATATAAATCGGCCAGGAGAGGCCCCGCTACTAAACAATATTATACCAAGTGCTGCTGGAGAGGAACTCCTTTGAGATTAGTTTCGTTCCCTGGACTATTCTCTAATACATCTCAAAAGGGAACTGGTGGCAGCTAAATATAATCCATTCTACCAACGACAGGGCACTCCTTGTAGTGCAACCCTGCAATTTTCACCCTCCGCAACCCTCGAGTTGCATAGTAAGGGTAGCTATTCTAGCATAGTTACAACAAGGTTTCCACTCTCCGTAGCAGCATATGATCCCATAAGGCTTTGACCTGAGGGAACAGTAAATAAACATAACCTAGTAATATCTTGAGCTGGATTTGGTATACCTGGCTTGTGTGCAATAACATTATAAATAAGTTTAATAGTTTGCTCCCAAGTACCAGCTTTTCAGTTTATTACAGTATATAATAACTGGTGGTAAGTACTAGATAACTAACATTGTCAATATTTGTTACTGGAGGAAACTCTGCAGAATTCACACTAAACTTTGATTCTTCTAATGTGAAGGGATCAAAATTTCTAATAATACTGAATACTAATTTTTTGCTTATACCGTTCCACTGCATCAGCGTTGTGAACTCTCAAGTTCAAAAAATTATCATTCATGTTGCAGAATAAATGTAAGAATTCTTCTTCCGCACAAAATTCCAGCAAGAAGGATGAACAAATGAACAAAATAATCTGAATTTGACAAACAAACTGCATCTGTCAAACCCATGTTTTTCAATGGAAGTCATTACTAACGATCCGCTGTTAAGTTAAACTGACAGATATGCCAGTATTGCCAGTGTGAAATGCATTGTGTAGACCATTTGGATAAAATTGCAACGTGACAGAGTATAATTTAACGACTTTCATTAGCGGCTTCTGAATTATTTCCAATATATTTTCTGTTCCTACAGTCATTTACATTTGACCTAGAGCTGACCTTGACCTATTTTGCTAACAAAATAGGGAAGTCAGATGATCTATTGATCAGAGTTTCAACTATTTTATTTACAAAACATTAAAAAATCTGATATTTCACGAAATAAAGGCTACATTTAAACCGCCGAAAAATGTAATATTTGATCGGAATGTTCATATGAATTTGGACAATTTCCTACGAAGTCTAAGTATTCATTTGAATGCTGGACAGCAAAGATGGAGAGACAAAAGTTGGGATTTTACCCAACCACACAGGAAAAACTCGGAAAAAGAACCCAGGCTCTAGATGAGAAGGAAGGTTTTGACAGAACTGTAGCAGCTTTCCGAAATCCCTGTAAGTTAATGAGAAATAAAATCTATGATTGGTATGAATTCTTCACTATACAACTCAACATGAAAGTGAAAGCTTTGAACATCATATGCTTTCTAGAGTATGTAACTTTGGAGCATTAGAATATTCATTAAATCGTGATAAAATTGTAGTGCTATATGAGAATTATCGTTGCAAGAAAGACTTCTTCGTCAGTCCAAATTAACATTACAAATAGTAGAGGAGCATTGTCGAGTAGCTGAAGATAGTTTGTTCCAGGTGAAAGAAATAAAAAATAATAAGGAAATGGATTTTGTCAACATGAGAAACAAAGAAGTGTCACCAAAATACAAGAAATTCAATACAATGCAACGAAAGAACTATTCAGGTTATCAAAAAATCATCAGGTCAGTGCGGCAGATTATTGTTCAAAATGTGGGCGTAAAATTGTCAAACGTTTGGCAAATACCATACTAATTGTGGGAAATCAATTCATCATTTTGCAGTAGAGTGCAAACTTAAAAATAATAACCAGGGATCAAATCATAAGAATAACAAAAAAAATGACAATAGTACATTGTTTAATATAGGATGTAAGTTAAGAAATGAAATCTGGACTATAGATGCTGAAACTAATAATAAAATTATAACTTTCAAACTTTATACTGATGCTAGCTGTAACTGTACATACATTGTTCAATTTCTAATTTGGTGGTTGCTAATATTGTAACCTACTTTTCGGTATTTCGTCTCGAGCGCCAGATTTTGTTTGCGAGGTTTACTCCCCGGAAGAGTTCTCTGTGGTGACGGTCTCTTCTGACTGCGTTAAACAGTCTGTGCCAGGGCAACTTCAGTGAAGAAATAAATTCCAGCGGTCAAAGTTCTCGAGATGGCTCGAAGTAGCTACTGAGTTGTAGATTTTACTTACCACTCGTAGGGTTCTGGGTTATTTCTCAATTGGGATAGTACAGAGAAGATGTAATATATCACTAATATATAATTAAGGTTGTTCAAACATTTATTCAGGTAGGATTACAGTTATTAATAACCAACACCAACGGGACGTAAGCGGGGAAAAATGACGGAAGCGTTCTTAACTATTAAGCCGGGGAATTAAGCTAAGTCTTAAAAGGAAGCTACGGACACCAAAGCGTGCAAAGCGGGTAACTACGGCGGGTAATCAGCTCCGGTCGGGAAAACACTAGCAAGATCGGTAAAGCAACAAGCAAATCTAATGCATAAATCTCATTCAGTTTTCTCAACTAATATACGCCTTGTTACAGGCCAGTCCTAAAATATCTACTGCCGAGAGAGAGAACAAAGTGTTGCTTCGCAATCCTCAACTTCAGACAATATTAAATACTATACCGACGAAAAAAAAAACCGGCAGCCTGTTGACGTTGCTGGGACGTACCCTTCACTTACTTCAGACAGAACCCCAGGGTAGTCGCGCTAGAAATTCTGCCCTTTTCAGATCCGAAAGTTCGCCCGCCCGTTTCGTCAGACTGCAAGTTCTCAATTTACGGAAATGGTGTAACCAACCTACCGTCTGTTGACGTTGCTGGGACGTACCCTTCACTTACTTCAGACAGAACCCCAGGGTAGTCGCGCTAGAAATTCTGCCCTTTTCAGATCCGAAAGTTCGCCCGCGCGTTTCGTCAGACAGTGATCTTCGCACCACTATAAATAACACCTAATTAGTTGTCAGGACTTCCCGCCCTTTCACCTTTAATGACTATACCCCAGGGTAGTCGCGCTAGAAATACAGCCACCTCCAGCGATTAGGCGTTGGTTCCCGAAAACCCGAACTGGTGTTAACTTCAGTTTTAAATTTTTTCATTCAACCGAAACACGATCGGTCACCACGATACAATACCCTTGTTTTATCTCTCTTTAATTCACTAAAATTCAATACCCTAAACTCAATTGAGGAAACGGTGAGATTCTTTTTTTTTTTTTTTTTAAGCGGACTTATAATTACCTGATTATTATTTCGGTTTTGTTAAATTTTCGGTTTAGTTTCGGTTTCTCAAATTGTTTTGTCGTGCAAGATGTTATCTCTTGGTTAATAAGACAGTCTAAACTAGACTGACTTTCCTCAGCCACCGACTGGCTTTTATATGCTCCCAGCTAGTGGACATTCTGCTCCGGTGTATCCTCGCCGGCGCGGAATTGGTGGAAACCTGTTTTTTACTTATGACGCTTGTTTCGTTAACTGACAATGACACGGTTTTACTACGATTTGAATGGAATTCACTATACACGATTCATGGATTCAAACTAAAACAAATATGACTTTTATAATGCAAAGGGCTACAGCGGATAATATCCTTTATCAATTACTCTATGCCGATTTATCTATTCGGAACTTTTGGATTCTACTGCTATATACGCATTTCTGATGATTTAGAATATTCAATTACCCTGAATTATAATTAATATGCGCATGCCTCAATCGACAATCTATAACATTCATGTAGAATTTAAGAACTTCGTTACAATATCGATGAAGACGAATGAATTGTAACTTATGGTAATAATAGAATAAAAACTGAAGGTAATGAGTTACTTGAATGTGAAATCAAAGGGTTGAGATGTAATTTGGAATTTTTCTTAGTTAAAGAAGCTTATGTTCCAATTCTATGTTTAAATACTTGTATAAAGTTGAATCTTGTGAAAAAAGTTGATTCTCTTGGATTCTCTTGCTTTTATCAGTAATTATGCAGATATTTATGGGGAGCAGGAAAAGTTCCCTTTCAATACCTATCAGATTCTACTAAAAAATCATGTTATACATATTATAAGTTCTTGCAGGAGAGTACCAGACACAGTCAAACCTATTTTAAAGAGAAGCTCAGAAGATATAATTTGCAAGATGGGTGAACCTACAGAATGAGTTAACAATATTGTAATTGTAGAAAAACCCAATAAAACCATTCGAATTTGTCTAGATCCGATGCACCTCAATAACAGTATCTGTAATGATAAATTTCCTATTCCAACTTTGGAAGAATTGTCTTTATAAAGAATATTTTTATGGTGTCCCTTTGGATAAGGAAAGCATGGAACGTACTTCCTTTATAACACTTTTTGATAAGTATTGTTTCAAACGTTTACCACTCGGACTAAATGTAAGTCCAGAAGTATTTCAACGCATGAATGAAAATATGTTTGAAGAGCTTGATATAAGAATATATATTGATGAATTTATCATAACAACTGACGATGAGGAATCATGATAAAATTTTATTACAAGTAATAAACAGAGCTAAAAAATATGGAGTAAAATTCAACAAAACTAAAACTCAATTTGAAGTAGATGAAGACAAGTTTTTGGGGCAGACATTTTCTGAACAAAGATTAAGACCTGATCCAGGTTATATTGAAACTATTTAAAAACTTGAAACACTCAATAATAAAAAAGATCTTCTAAGAATAATAGCAATGATAAACTATCTGAACTTGATACTGAACCTAAGTCCTTAACATCCAACCAAGGTGTTAATACTAGTAAAAGCGATTTTTACAATTTACAGAACACTCTTAATGAAAAGATATCTCCTAATTTTCATAATAATATTTTTTCGTCATGTTCTCAACCTTCAATGACAAGATCACGCAGAACTAATGTTAAACCTGTAAGATACAGAAATGTTACTACTTACTCAAAGTAAGGGATATTTTGTACATTTAAATAATAAAGTTCTAGTTAAAAGGGGGAAGTTTAAGAGTTCTTCCTTTTATTTTTAGCTTACAAGTTGTATGTATCTTACAAGAGACGTCGCTAAGTGGACAGTTTGGGAGTTCGACAATAATTAACGAGACTTCGGTGTTCAACGGAGTACGTGGAATGGCACTATCAACATCGTATCGTTTTACCATGTACTAAACTGTATTAACTATCATTTGAACAAAAGTTTCTTATCTAATACACTCTAATAATACAGAAACATTCTGCATCTAATATTTTATTTGAATTCTCTATGTGTTTATGAATATCTGTACTTGATAAACATCTATGCCTATGTAGGAAATCTTTATATTTTATATCTTCATTTATTCATAATTTCCAAAAGCTCAACTCCCAGTCTCCCAGTCGCGTATTTATATCGAGCGTCAACTATTGCACTACAAGTGTAGCCAAACTCCTTGCATATATCGAGCGCGGATTATTTTACTTGTACGTAAGCGATTATAAAATTATACTGATATAATGTTTGAATAATAAACAGGAGCAATACCATTATTCATTAGCAAATAATAATAATACTTATTTCTCAACTCTGCGGTACATATTTACTGTATGCATGTTATTGTTTAAATTATAATAAAAATGTTTTTTATACAATCATTTTGCAAAGTCTGATGAATATGTGGTCAATTAGACTTCAGGAGTTTTCTGTTGATCTTGTGGGCTTATTTATATACCAAAAATTACCTAAGGTGGCTACGAGACAAATATACGTATTTGTTTTTGGAACAGATCTATTTCAAATATTCATATTAATATCCCCATGATTAAATTAAATTATACTGATATAATGTTTGAATAATAAACAGGAGCAATACCATTATTCATTATCAAATAATAATAATACTTATTTCTCAACTCTGCGGTACATATTTACTGTATGCATGTTATTGTTTAAATTATAATAAAAATGTTTTTTATACAATCATTTTGCAAAGTCTGATGAATATGTGGTCAATTAGACTTCAGGAGTTTTCTGTTGATCTTGTGGGCTTATTTATATACCAAAAATTACCTAAGGTGGCTACGAGACAAATATACGTATTTGTTTTTGGAACAGATCTATTTCAAATATTTATATTAATATCCCCATGATTAAATTAAATTATACTGATATAATGTTTGAATAATAAACAGGAGCAATACCATTATTCATTAGCAAATAATAATAATACTTATTTCTCAACTCTGCGGTACATATTTACTGTATGCATGTTATTGTTTAAATTATAATAAAAATGTTTTTTATACAATCATTTTGCAAAGTCTGATGAATATGTGGTCAATTAGACTTCAGGAGTTTTCTGTTGATCTTGTGGGCTTATTTATATACCAAAAATTACCTAAGGTGGCTACGAGACAAATATACGTATTTGTTTTTGGAACAGATCTATTTCAAATATTTATATTAATATCCCCATGATTAAATTAAATTATACTGATATAATGTTTGAATAATAAACAGGAGCAATACCATTATTCATTAGCAAATAATAATAATACTTATTTCTCAACTCTGCGGTACATATTTACTGTATGCATGTTATTGTTTAAATTATAATAAAAATGTTTTTTATACAATCATTTTGCAAAGTCTGATGAATATGTGGTCAATTAGACTTCAGGAGTTTTCTGTTGATCTTGTGGGCTTATTTATATACCAAAAATTACCTAAGGTGGCTACGAGACAAATATACGTATTTGTTTTTGGAACAGATCTATTTCAAATATTTATATTAATATCCCCATGATTATTTTCACATCCGAGGTTGCAGAGATTGATGTAAGATTTAAGATGTGAGAAGCGATTGTTGAGAATGTAGTCTTGTTCAATTCAAAAATAATATGTAATAATTTTGTTTTGGTGAGTTAATGTAGAGAGACACTATAATCAGTTAACCCTCTAACAAATACAATCAGGCAGTCGTTATGACTGAAATGTCAAATCTGGAATACATAAATCATTTATGTCTTCAAAAATTCAAGTTAGTACGAACATTTCTATATTCTTTTTGTTGGAAAGTTTCTAAGAACAAGAAATTCATAAAAATTTTCACGCAAGCTTCTAATATTAAAATGTAGTATGGTCAGAAAATGCTCACTAGAAAATTTTTTGTATGTTGTCTTTTATTTTTCCGCATACTATTCTTTCTGTTTCCTCGTGTTTTTGCACATTATTGAAAAACTTCAACTTCATTAGAGAAAAAGTAGTCAATGAAATAATAAACTTGCTCCATGCGTATTGAAGAGAGAATCAAAAAAATAAAATAAATACTCAAGAAAATCAAACTTTCATTGATTGACATGAGGAATGTCAGATTCACATGTAATTAAAAATTTCATTAAGCGTCCATATTTTTCCACCTGGAAAGGCCGACTTAGCAATTTTTAGTAGTTTTCTTCTGATGTTAGTCAAATCCTCAGAGCAAAATATTTTTTCCTCTTTCATATACTGAATGTTTTTGAAAACCTTTGCATTTGTTAGTGGATCTGTTTGTTGAGAGATAGTTCTAGGCCTGTTACCTGATTCGGTACGTTTGCCAGTTTTAAGAACTCCAGCTATTTCGTCTTCTTGAATGACGGGACATCTGGTACCGAGAAGCTTCATATCTGTACTTCACACACACGTAAACTTTTTTTTTGAATCTGTTTATTTAGCGCCCATATTTTTTGTACGTGGAAGTGCAGGTTAAGCAATTTTTAGTAGATGCTTTCTGATGTTAGTTAAGTCATCAGAATAAAATATTGTTTCATCTTTCACATACTTGATGTTTTGAATACCTTTGCTTTTGTTGATGAATCTATTAGTTAGTTAGGATGATAGGTTCAGACCTGTTACCTGATTCAGAACGTTTTCCGGTTCTAAAAACTCCAGCTATTTCGTTGTCTTGGATGACGGGAGATCTGATATATAGAATATATATATTTTTCCTCTTTCATATACTTAATGTTTTTGAAAACCTTTGCTGAATCTGTAAGTTATAGGATGACAGCTATTGTGTTGTCTTGGATGACGGGAGATCTGGGGTAGAGAAGTTTCATAATTTTTCTTCTCAGTACTTCATTTCTTTCTCCAGGTACAACATATAAACATACGTTATTTTTTTTATTTAGTTGATAAAGATGGTCCATTTTTGTTTCAGAGTGAAAATCTTCTCATTTCGCATTTTTATCTTCTTGTGTGATCCTTTAATTTTTTTCAATTTTATCGGTTAATGATTCTGTCAGCTTGTCAAGAAAATTTCGATCCTCAAATAGTTCGTTGATTAAATCTTTAATTATGCTGTTTATACTAAGATTATTACTCCTAATTACCATTTTACACGATTGATATATGTAGTGTAAGTAAAATAGAAACGACTCACGTCTGTACAGTTTTCACATTATTCCACCAACTTCATGCAGTTTTTGGGGAGCAATTTATTGTTCTACTACTCAGAACGAACCATGATTACAATTTTTGTAGAGAGTAAACAAAAAGATTGTACTTACACTATACAGATGCGATAGCAGAGCTCAAAACCAATAATTTGAGCCTAATTAGATCAATTTTCATTGGAACCGAACGTCGCTATATGCTAATAAATAATTGACCCAATATGATTATGTACGGAAATATGAAAAAAGTGTGCAAAATGTGATTTATGAATTTTATGAATTGGGGGAAAATGTGTCTATCGGCATCATTAAATTTGTTGATAACAATTTATTGAAATAAGCTAATGATTGGTCATTAAAAAACGTGTTTCATTAATATCTATCACCGTATCAAATTTCATACAATTACATCAAATAGTTTTTCGATAATTTGGCAAATTAAACCCAGATATAAACAGTAGCACAAATTTGTAACATCACCATCGTTTTTAGCACCACTTTTTGCATAAAAATCGACAACAAAATTGCGAAAGCATGAAAACACCATATTCGTCGATTTTTGACAATATATTGACGGTCTCATGAGTGGAATGTTGTACCTTCACATTCCAAAATTATGTCTGTTAGTTGAAAATACTACTTACATGTGTATGGTACACTAGACGGAGAGTTATCAATGGAACCTAAGCTCAAACTTACTAGTTTATGCTGAAATTGAGACCAATTCACTTCCGACACTATTTCTCTGTTATGAATATATAAACCTGAATAATGAAATAAACAGTCATCACTAACACAATGAATGCTCAGTGATTGCCAAACTTTTCGCAAGTGATCACATATCTATTTCGTGATTAAAACTACGCATTTGGAAACACAGAAAAACGTCATGAATTAAACTTCACACATCTTACCTTTGAAATTATTATAGGCAAATTGCACTCCGATCCTCCAACTAAACGGAAGCCCCAAGGTGTTTCATTACTAAATTTTTTCAAATTGATTTGTATCGCCATCACCTTAAAATATTCGAATTCGGGTCACATTGGCATTAACACTGTCAGACTACCTAGGTTACATTGTTAATTCGGGACTATGCAATTCAATTACCGCATTGCGATCGCCATAACCAAGCTCTGATTGCCAATCAACATCATTCATGACGTACCTAAATCACTGTTTAATTTAATTCGATCTTCAAATATCCAAGTAGGACGAACTACTAGATATTAATAGAAATACTACAATGGAAAGATGCACAAGCACAACCATACAGTAAGATTATTGTAATAATAATTTTCATTACATATTGAGGAATTTTTCGTTGAAGTTATTCAAAAATAGAAATATTCAGGATGTAGTACTTTAATGGTGAAAAGAAAATTTCACTAGTTTGTGATCGATTTCGGTGGATAAAAATATCCCTCTCATCGAGTGAAAACACAAGAATCATGTAGATTACAATCATGAAATCGGTGTTTAATTAAATTCTACAAATATTGAATGCCTTTTCTGGAACATGAGATATCCAATTAAAAAAATGGGATAAACGTTGAATATTCTAATTGTTGATTACATGGTCTAATTAAATTTTAGCCTTCACTGAAAGGAGGAATAATATCTTTTGTGGCGGTTCTTTGAACAAACTTATCAATAATGGAAACGTTCAGATTAAAATTAGCCTCGGAAGGATAACTCATGTGAAAGAATTCTTGAAATTAATGCTGTGAACGTGAAACCATGTTTATCTTGTGATTGAAATTCAATTTGATGTGATCAATAACTTCGAATCTGTTACCTCTCTGGATGCCTTGATCACTTTTTTGATTTTTTCATGTGGGGAAAGAAAATGTTTATCGCACCAGACCATAAAACTTGAACAAATTAGAACAGAAGATCGAGCAAAAGTGTGAGGGAATAACACCAGACCAATTGAGGTAGACTCGCGTTATAAAACATGTTGTAACGAAGTTCTTAAATTATAAATGAATCTTATAGATTGTCAAATGAGGCATGTGCATATTAATCATGATTCAGGGTAATTGAATATTCTAAATCATCATAAATGCATACCTATATAGAAGTAGAATCCAAAAGTTCCGAATAGATAAAGTAATTAATAAAGGGTATTTAGTATCCAGTGTAGACATATTTGCATTATAAAAGTCAGATTTACTTTCATTTGAATTCATAAATCGTATATAGTGGATTTCATTCAAAATCTTAGTAAAACCGTGTCATTATCAGATAAAGAAACAACCGTCATAAGTATAAAATAGGATTCCAGCAATTCCGCGCCGGCGAGGAATTTCCAGAACAGGCTGTCCACTAGTTGGGAGTATATAAAAGCCAGTCGTTGGCTGAGGAAGGGAGTTTAGTTTAAACAGTTTCTCAAGCCGGTCTTATAGTCCAGTCATCCTGTCATAAATGTTGGTCCAAAAAATTCCAATGGACTTTTTCAACGTACAAGGGGGTATTTTGTTGCGCTTAACAAGATGGTATTGTCCAAATTGAGCTACCGGATACGGAACATGCCGCAAATCGCCGATTTATAGCCATTTTTCGCCCGTTTTCGGGTTTTTCGAAAATATAACAAAATCTATGGATTTTTATGAAAATAGTCATTGTATTTGTATACGATTTAAAAACGTAGTAAATGCATCAAGGAATCGGATTGAAAAAACATCTCGCATCTCGATCCATTTTACTGCACAGGTTTTCGGACATTTGCCCTATTTTTGTGTTAATTTTCTAGACTATATTCTCAAATATAAACGTTTTTAACATCATGTGCTCAAAAAACAAATTTCTTCTTCTGAATAAGACTATTTTTGATTTACTTGGTACATAATATCGATATTCTGATGCAAAAGTTTTAAAACCTAGGTATTTCCCTTCAATACCCATTTTGTTTTTTTAAATACGATCGGATATCCCGAGTAATCTCACCGCCAATATTTGAAATTTCGGGCATTTGAAGCAACTAGCATCGAACAGAAAATTATGTTGAACAGCAGTTTACGCGGAAAATTCAACATTTACTGAAAATATAACAAAATCTATGAATTTTTATGAAAATAGTCATTGTATTTGTATACGACTTAAAAACGTAGTAAATGCATCAAGGAATCGGATTGAAAAAACATCTCGCATCTCGATCCATTTTACTGCACAGGTTTTCGGACATTTGCCCTATTTTTGTGTTAATTTTCTAGACTATATTCTCAAATATAAACGTTTTTAACATCATGTGCTCAAAAAACAAATTTCTTCTTCTGAATAAGACTATTTTTGATTTACTTGGTACATAATATCGATATTCTGATGCAAAAGTTTTAAAACCTAGGTATTTCCCTTCAATACCCATTTTGTTTTTTTAAATACGATCGGATATCCCGAGTAATCTCACCGCCAATATTTGAAATTTCGGGCATTTGAAGCAACTAGCATCGAACAGAAAATTATGTTGAACAGCAGTTTACGCGGAAAATTCAACATTTACTGAAAATAGCAAAGTTGTAGTGCTTATAAACACTCATCATCAAACTAGATGCCACTAGCGTTCCTAGAACTCAAAATATGGCCATTTTAATGTGGTGAAAATTGTCATTCTTGCGTTTTTCGATGATGGGGCCGAATCCATGCATTTTTATAAAAATAGTCAGGGGAGCAAAGTTATTAGTAACTCAAAATATGGCCGTTTTAGCGTCAAAAAAATTATAGCTATTTGTCTTTTTTTCACAATAGGATGAAACCTGCGTATTTTTATGCATATAGTCAGAGGAACAAATTTATAGTAGTCAAAAATACCAATCTGGTTCAAACTAGATGGCGCTAGCGGTCATGAAACTCAAAATATGGCGGTTTTAGCGTCAAAAAAATAATAACTGTAGATGATATCTAGCTTCTATACCAGTCATTTTTTTCTCATGAAGTCTCGCTTTTAATTCAGAATCAATAAATACATATTATATGTACCGTTTCATTGTTTGATTTTGCCATATCAACATCTTGGCCATCTTCTACTGATTTGTCATCTGGTGGCCAGCATAATTCTAAATTATCAAACATTCCTAGACACCTTTCATGTACAACCTTTGTTCGACCATCCTCAATAAACGCTCGGCTCCTATGAACTTGTAGTTTGCGTTCAATTGATGATGATGTAATAGCCGCTGATTTAACACATGTCCGTATTGCACAGACCTCAGCCTGGAAAACGGTTGCATGGCCACCTAGGGGAACTGGAACCTTCCTTCTGGGTGTACACGAGTGGACTACGCTAGATTCGCCAGTCTTAGACCCGTCCGTACGAGTCCCCCTGGCGGAATCGGACTAGAGGCCTTGTTCTCCCAGTCCATCCTCTGGGTTATGAGGACGTCTGGTGTTCGAAAACTGACAGTCGGAGGTTCGCCCAATCCCAGATTTTGCCATGACCGCGAGGCACAGATACACCGACCCATTGGCCCAGACCAGTTAGCCAATACGCCGCACCCAAGGCCAATGTTTTGATGTGGAGCTGTAGAGGGACGATCCCCACCAGAACCTCCAGAGCCTTGGTGAGGTCGGTCCTCATGTCGTTGAGCCTTGTCCAGCGCCAGACGGGACAGAATCGCTAACTATCGCACTCCTTTGCATTATAATCTTGGTTCCCAGAAAAACATCCAACCACCTAAGCTGAGAAATTCAAATCAAGTTAAGGACTTCAACTCGGGATTTGTCTGATATCAATGATCGAAGGAAGTGACTGGACAATCTGCCTACTTATCACCGTCGTACATGCAATTAGACTGGCGTCTGTGTATACAGCCTAGTATCTCTAAAAATATCAAAATTTATAAAAATAACCTGGGAAAATTTAACAAACCAATCTGCGATAACGTTGCCGTTCGGAGTTTCGAACCTACGTTAGGGGAAGCAAAAGTGATAGCCGGAGTCTTACCGGCTGCGCTATACTCGCTTTTGCACTATCAACATTCAATTCGGTATATCAATCAACTGTCAATTCGTTCGCCTCTTGCAAATGGGTACATTGTCAAGCGTAAATTCCAAACAATTTACCTGGGAATATTTTTTTGAATGTAGGCCTGACAAACTACCCATTTGCGAGAGGCGAGCGAATTAACAAATGACGTACCTTATTCAATGTTGATACTGCGAATTAACAAATGATATACCAAATTCAATGTTGATACGGGTATTTTTGACTACTATAACTTTGCTCCCCTGACTATTTTTATAAAAATGCATAGATTCGACCTTATCTTCGAAAAACGCAAAAGTGACCATTTTCGCCACATCAAAATGGCCATATTTTGAGTTCTAAGAACGCTAGCGCCATCTAGTTTGAACCAGATGATGGGTGTTGATAAGCACTTCAACTTTGCTTTCTTGACTATTTTCATAGAGATGGAAATTGGGCAAAAAATTGCCATAAATCGGCGATTTGCGGCATGTTCCGTATCCGGTAGCTCAATTTGGACCATACCATCGTGTTGAGCGCACCAAAATACCCCCTCATACGTTGAAAAAGTCCATTGAAATTTTTTGGATTTTTTTGCTGTAGAAAATTTCCCAGGATGACTGGACTATTACGGAACAAGGTAACATCTTGTGAAATAAGGCAATTTGAGAAAATATAAGTACCGAAATTTTATAACATTATATTCAAAACCGAAAATAATAGTCAGGTAATTATTAAAAGAGATAATCTCACAATTTCCTCAATTGAGTTTGAAGTATTGAATTTGCATTGAATTAAAGAGAGATAAAACAGAGGTATTGTATCTTAGTGACCGATCGTGTTTCTGTTGATCAAATGAATTTGAAGGTGAAGTTAACACCAGTTCAAGTTTTCGGGAACCGACGTCTAATCGCTGGAGGTGTCTGTATTTCTAGCGCGACTACCCTGGGGTACAGTCATTAAAGGTGTAAGGGCGGGAAGTCCTGACAACTGAGGAGGTTACAATTTCTATTACGTTATTTATAGTGGTGCGAAGGTCACTGTCTGACGAAACGGGAGGGCGGAATTTCTAGCGCGACTACCCTGGGCTTTTGTCTGAAGTGAGTGAAGGGTACGTCCCGGCAACGTCAACAGACGGTCGGTTGGTAACACTATGCCCGTGAATTGAGAACCTGCAGTCTGACGAAACAGGCGGGCGGACATGCGGATCTGAAAAGGGTAGAGTTTCTAGCGCGACTACACTGGGGTTCTGTCTGAAGTAAGTGAAGTACGTAACGACAACGTCAACAGGTTGTCGTGTTTTTCCGCCGTTATAATAATTAATATTGTCTAAAGTAGAAGATCACGAAATAACACTCTTTATTTTGTCTCTCCGCGGTAAATATTTGAGGACCGGCCTGTGACAGGGCGTATATTAATTGAGAAAACTGAATGAGATTTGTGCATTAGATTTGCTTATTGCTTTACCGATCTTGCTAGTGTTTTTCCGACCGGAGCTCAATACCCGCCGGCGCCGTACAGTTACCCGCTTTGTCCGTCTATTTTCAAGACTTAGCTTAATTCCCCGGCTTAGTAGTAAAGAACGCTCCCGTTATTGATTCCCGCTTATGTTCCGTTGGTGTTGGTTATTGATTACCGTAACCCTACCTGAATAAATGTTTGAATAACCTTATCTTCTCTATACTATCCCAATTGAGAAATAACCCAGAACCCTACAAGTAATGAGTAAAGTCTAACTCACTAGCCACTTCGAGCAATCTCGAGAACTTTGACCCTGGAATTTATTTCTCCACTGAAGTTGCTCTGACACAGGCTGTATGACGCAGTTAGAAGAGACCATCGCCACAGAGAACCCTTCCGGGGAGAAAACCTCGCAAATAAAATATGGCGCTCGAGACAAAATACCGAAAAGCGAGTTACAATGTATAGAGCGTGCAGGGGGATATATTTAAGATACCTATATTGGAGGGAATTGTTCCTTCATTTGTTGTCCATTGTTTTGAAATTAAATTCTGTTTATAATTTTTCAACTTTTGACTTATTGATGTTTTTTAAAGTAGAGACATTATCCACTGACAGTTACCACAATGAAACTCTGTACCTGAGTATGCAAAGTGTTGTTGCATTTGATGGTTACATCACATCTTCTGCAAAATCCATAGAATTTCATACAAAGTTAGTTGAAAAAGCATATATTTGGAAATTTTTCATTGTATAACCAACACCCTGTATAAGATATTACGCTGAAACTTAGTGTATAGGTGTTCGAAATATGCCAAAATCGAATAGGCTACTCACTTTATCGAGAAAAAAATGCCTAATGGTCGCTCTCGAAATGTCGACTCATTTAGCAGACCATAGTAGGCCTTGGAAATATAAATAATTCCTATTTGTCCTAACAGGGTGTCTCAAATTCACACACTTTATTTGATGAAAACAAAGTAAAAGTGTTTTATTTTGTTATATCAATATGATAAATTATCACAAAGTACATTGAATTTTTGTAATTTCAATAAGAATAATTGAATCATCTGTAGGTAATTTCTTAGAAACAATTGGAGAATTCGGACCTTTATTTAACAAACTTTGATAAAGTTCCTGATTTCTACGAATTCTTGAATTTACAAAGTTGATTGTGAGTAGTATTGAAAATGCTATGCGGGTCAAACTAGAAGGAATATTTTGTTTCCCAATTTAGTTTTCTCTGATGAGGGTCACATAGTGGGACCTTAGTAGGTACTATTATGATAGTATTTTAAGTGGATTGCTATGTGGAAACCACAAATGCCAGATGAATCAATTACCGTTCCATTGAATGTTTGAATCAGAATTGTATATTTGTTCTAAGATGGTCAGCATCAAACCGGGATGTGAATATACTGTTCACGTAAACGCCGCATTCATTTATCTATGTTCACTCTATCTAGAAATGGAATATGTCAGTGCACGGCATACACGGTAGGTCGTCGGACATACCTCGGTGACGATAAGACTACACCCGAGGAAATCAGAAGTATCCCCTATTATCAGGCTACTGAAATTCATAGAATACACCGGACTGATGAGGGGGTAGAAACAAGTGAGGGCACAATAGGACTATAATGACCGTAGTGCTGTGGGGCTCCCCTAGGATGGAGAACCAACCTCACGGAGGAGGGGTTTTAGTCGGTAGGAATCCGGCACATCCGGGGGCACGGGCACCCGAGGCGTGTAAGATTTCCCCTCCTCTGCGCAAAGAAAAAAAAATCTAGAAACGGAAAGACTATTATAGTAAGCTACAAATGCATGAAAATGAAAACTGACAAAGTGAAGACATCTGGAAAACCTAGAACGTAAATTGTAGAGGACGCTCCGGTAAATGTTATAATCGCCAAGTTTATATATATTTCCCTCTACGATCGGCTAGATGATAGCTAGCGGACAGAACGCGAAACAAAGCAATAGTCGGGTCAAATTAGACGTTAAAAATGTGAAAGCTCGGAATTTTTTCCAAACAGACCAATCAACTTAATTTTTTTTGCAAATCGTTCCTGGATGGATACTGAACGATATTGAACTTTAACATCTAGTCGCTCGACCATTTTTCACCTGTTAAACCTGGAATTGGCCAATTTTCATGGGAAAATTTATTGTAAAATTTTTAAATTTGGTAAGTATTGCCAAAATTGGCTGAAAAACTTCACTCGGGGTTTTCGGGGTCGCTGATCACGATTCTGAAGTTAGATTTACCATTTTCAACCACAGAATCTAGAAATTGGCCAATCATATGTCTGAAAAATAGCCAAATTTAATAATTTCGTAATTTATGTTGAAAATGACTAAAACATCTCACTCAGGGGTTTTCGAGGTCGCTGATCACGATTCCGAAGTTAGATTCACCATTTTCCACCGCGGTGGCTAGAAATTGGCCAACTGTATGTCCCAAAAATGGTCAAATTTAATTTGCGCAGTTTTTGTTGAAAATGACTGAAACATTTCACTCGGGGGTTTTCAAGGTCGCTGATCATGATTCCGAAGTTAGATGTACCATTTTCCACCGCGGTAGCTGAAAATTGACCAATTTTATGTCCGAAAATGGATAAAGTAGATAATTTCGTAATTTTAGTTGGTCCACTTGGTTCTTCTTCTATTCCTAACACAATTCATTGCAATCATAGCAATGTTAACGATGTGCAAGAATATTTTGCTCAATTTTGGGAGAAGAATCAACTGAATATTATTTCAACGATTCACAAATGGTGGGTCCTACGGTACAGCAAGATTTGGTGTCGATTATTCTTCATTTCAGAAAAAATACCTATGTCATGATGGCCGACATCGAGGGAATGGCTCCAAAACAAATTACCAAACCAATCATCAAATATACCACAAGATGTGTATCATGTGATAATTTTCCTTCTCAAGCTATAAATATACAACCAAGGCCAATGACCAATCGGAAATGTTCAACAAATGCGCAAAACACATAAAACAATACCATCACGCCACAAAATAAAAGAGTTTTCGAACTGAATTCTCATAATAAACCATCGGTACAAAGCGTAAGCACCAGACAAACATTCACAAGAACTGCTAATAATTATTCTCAAACGCGTCAAAATCGTTATACGTCAGAATAGTTATTTAACAACGGAACGTTAGTAATTGATGAGATTAATAGCGAATAAATTTTATTACCAGATCAAAATTCAGTTCAATTGGAAGAATACGAGAATAATTCCATTGAATCATGAAGAATATACAAGTAAATTATCGTATATAATTTTTCCAAATTTGGATAATTTAAAATTTATTGATCCCGATATAGCTGAACAAATAATTCCCCAGTATGATCCGTTCATATCTTCTCAACTTCTGCTCACCAATATAGTGGATGGAAATTTTCAAAAAACTTGGTGTACAAGATTACATTTTTTCAAATTTCATCTTCAAAGGTTTGATAGGTCTATAATTTAGATGATTTATAATTCTCAAACGTCACCTCAGATTTCAAAAATCATCCTTGAATAACTCCTAGTTAACAACTGAAAATTCACTTTCGTAACATTCCACAAAAGCAACTTAGGTCTTATTCGCTACAACCCTGTTGCGGACAAGTTATTAAAATCATAACTTCAGTGACAATCATCACACATTATAATCACATGGTTGCGAAATACCGTCATGTGTTACGACAAGTAAAAATCACGTGGTGTACTTAACGATAATCATTAAAACTGGAAAAATTGTGGAATTTGATTTTTCAGATCACCCTTATGTTGAATCATTGAAATGTAAACTGTTTTCTCCAATATACAGGGTGTCCTCGAACTGCGTAGCCAAAATGGAACCGAAGATTCTTTGACTCGAAAAAAATTTGAATTTGATGAGCCTTTTTACTTTTGCCTCAAGTGTCTTGTTTAGCCGGTAGAGGGCTTCAAAGTTGCAAAAATGATTATGTCAATATACCCTAACACGACGTGGTCCACTCCTTCATGAGTTCGACACGAAAATATGTTTACTTGAGAGATGATCAAGCACCGGTGTATTACTTTGTCTTTCCTTATGACAATTTATTACGCTATGGTTTTTATTTCGGTTTAATAGAACTACGAACAAAGCAGTGTTAGGAAGAACATATAACTACGAACAGTACGGCGCTTCCCAATACATTCAGGAAAACAATTGTCAACACTTTATTGTCTTCTAGAATTATTTAAAAATAATTTCAGCAATCTAATCTTCACGGAAAAATATTAATTAACAAAGTCGAAAATATAAAATATAAATGGAAATAAAATTTCACTTTCGATGTATCGGATTTTACTGATTAAGCTACGGCAGTCTCCTAGCAAGTGCCTTCTATATTTGAGACCAAACTCCTTTTATACTCTGGAGTTGACACGTCGTGTTTTTACACACGTAGTGTAACAAAGTTTGATCCATTTGTTTCGGTAGAGGTGACTTCCTTGAATAATAACATCAATAAGTAACGAAGCTCCGTTACACACCTCCCTTCCTTCGGAAAAATTCTATTACAATTTTCCATCCAAATACTCCTGGTAAGTTGGCGTCTCCGTGATATCCTAAGGTAGCTTAACACGAACTACGACTTTACCGGAAGAATCCCTATTACGATAATAAGGAAATTTCTCTCGGCGCGGCGTTTACAATTCTTATAATTCATAATATTCTTAACGCTAGTCTCAATACTACTAATAATCCTAATTATCGAGTGGGTTATCTTCACGGGGAATAGAAGTCACTGTCTTCGAGGATGGGATGATGTAATAGAGAAGACGGCCGGGGGTTGGAGGCATCTCGCTGGGCAATTGGAGAATCGGATTCGTGTCCAGTATATGTCCGAATGGTTCCACATACTTCCGACCCAGCTGAAGAGCGACCTCGGTGTCGTCTCCGGTAGTACGGGGAATCTCAGGGGTACGAACCTGCGGGCTGGACGTCATACCTGAGGGAATAAAAGAAGAAATTAGTTCTTAGTTATATTCTTCAAATCCTTGACATGAACTCGAGGAGGTGGACGCGCTCTCCTATTGTCTAGAAGGACTACACACAACCACCTGCGAACTTGGGAGCCTGTTTTGCCGGGTATCCTTACACCCCTGTCGACAGCGGATGTTTCCTCTTCATGATCACATCTCCTTCTCGCGGAGTCCAATCCCTAAGTCTCAAATTAAAGTGAGGCTCTGGATATTATAGGCCTTATTCAACTTGAGTTTCAGAAAACTTATCACGTCTCGTAAGTCATTCAAATATACTCCATATACGGCGGGTTCAAAATTCTCTTCGCAAGCGTCGAGTTGTCCTTGAGCTTCTCGGAACAGCGTGTATGGTTGTTCCAGTTCTCTTCCATAATTTAAGAAAGTCGAGGTGAGACCAGCGGAGTCATGTCGTGCGGTATTTAGGGTAAACATCAATTCGTGTACACTCACCTCCCATTTCCGGTGATCGGTCTCGCACATTTGAGCGACTATAGTTTCGATAACTTTAATAATCCTCTCTACGGGATTTGCTTGGGGTGTATAGGGGGGATCAGTTTGTGCTGTATGCCAATTTCCGTTGGAAAACTTTTGAATTGGTTGGCTATAAACTGAGGGCCATCATCACTGATCAGAACTCTAAGACATCCAAACCACATCAATATCCTTTCCTGGAAAATTCTAAGAGCCGTTGGCTCTCCGAACGGCTCCACATTCTATCAATTCCGTTAATCTGTCCTGAAACACTAGTGAATGCTCATTAGCTTTCGATGAGCGTGGTAAGGGTTCCACCAAGTCAACACTCACGACGTCCCAGAGCTGTGACACTGAAACGGACCCGCTTTGGGTCGGTTTTAATTGGCCCAACTAGCTCAATTTGAATTAATTAATCTCAGAGCTCGTAGTGAAACGTGTCTTGTGATTCAAGACTGGTGAATTGAACGAGCGCCAACTGCATAAAAAAACTATAAAACTAAATGAATTCACAGTCAAGAATACAAGCACTACGAGATGGTTTAACAGTCGATGGAAATTCAGAAAAACAATACAAGTTCAACTTAACAGTTCGTATATTCCATCAAAATTTGAATTATAAAGGAAATTAAATTACAAATTTTTTAGAATACCAATTGGTATTGAATTCGTAATTCGTTAATATTGAATTCGTAGAAAAACAATTATAAAATTAAATCAATTTGTAACATAAATGGAATTTTAAGAAAACAATTATAAATTTAAATCGGTTTGTAACATAAATTGAATTTTATGGAAACAATTATAAAATTGAATCAATTATTAAATTGAAAAGAACGAAATATCCAATAAGAGGAATTAAAGTAAACCTCGAACGATTCTATAAAAATTAGTGGAATACAACTTCGGATAAACAACAAAATCAGAGAATGAAATTATGGTCATTCAAACAAGAAAATGTTACCCTCCTTGGAACTCGTAGGAACTGGAAGTCGGTCCTGTCAGGAAAGTCACTAAACCGCGTTGGAGTGAAGGGGTGAGCAACCTCAGACTGTAATTTCAAAGAACGAACAGTACCTGACTTGAGATCAAAAGGACAAGCAACACCGTCGGTTGGAATAACCAGGTGATTCCACAACCGATAATGTTATCTTTCCCAAATTGTGAAAACACTATTACAAAATGGATATCTTGACGAGATATCAATTTAGGCAAAAATTTAATTTAATCTGAAAGAAATAAACAATTACAATTGATATTTAAAATTAACAAATAGTTAACATGTGACTGAATTAATAATACTAAAAATGTGACTTGAAAGAATAATAATTAAATTGTATATGAAAGAATATTATTTGAAAGGTTGAAATTTGCTAGTTAGCATAAAATTCTGGTTTGCTTGAAATGAATTGTACACGTGGATTGATAATGTAAATTGTTTTAACTCCCAAACGGCGTGACAGGCGTAATAAATATATGTATACCTAATAAGCAGTAATTAGGTTATTTGTTTCGTGTTCACCCTTATCAATCTTCACTGCACGTTTGTCTAATAAGACCACCCTATGTATCTTGTACTAGGATAAAAAAATGGGGATCTACAAAATCGCGCAAATACCATGTGCACAATTAGCGGGGTCAACTACAAAGGTGGAAATTAAATATTGTTTGTATCAACTGCCCACGTCTCGTTAGAGTAATTTCATACAATGACTACAACAATCCCTATAATGATGAAAAAGATATTCCTGGGATCATGCTAAATGCAAATTTGATTGGGTGACCTAGGATAAGTCGAGAGAAACTTCCTCCGAAATATAATCACATTCAGGTACTGTACATCCAGAAGTTTAATAACAAATCTAAATCAAATTATATGTAGCCTGATGGGCATCATATTTCGGAAGCGATAATTAAGAAAATGTATGTAAAGACAATGAATTATAAATCTCGTCTTACCCTGTTAAAGGTTAACACCACAATGAGTTCTCTTCGACTTCCGTTATCATACCTGCTACTTCGCGATATTTAGCGACATCACACATCAGGAATGCTAGTTTCAATAGTCGATGTTTTATTGACCGGCAGATGTCTTTAAATAATCATATGACAAGTTTCCTAGCCGAAAAGAAATCTAATCTGTTCATTACCAAGTTCTATACTATCTCGTAACGCAACCCGTTACAACACTTGACTTTGCTGCATTATTCCTGCCGGTTGTCGTTGGGAAGCTCTATGTTCCAAACATTGAGGACTATTAAGAACATATTGTGAGATTTCTTCCTGGCCAGAAATATTTTCGGGTTCTCGGACAATTGTCTTCGTAATGCCATTTAGAATTCTAGACCGCTCTTGTACGGAAACGCATAGAATTGAGCTCCTTGGGTGTGATCATTTGCCTCATAAAAGTACTGGTACAAACGATTATTCTCTATACGGTAGTCTTTTGTAACTCCTTCATCCATTCATTTATTCATTTTATTTTTCAACAACCCACGGCGGTTTTTGCTTGCTCTTCTTCTTCTCCTAGGGGTGGTCTAGATGAGGTATCGGCCAATCGGTTGAGCACACCTTCTCGATATACAATATCGAAATCATATTGTTGGAGCTCGATAACCCACCGAGTCAATCTCTAGGAAGGGTTTTGTAACTAGCGTAACCATTTTAGCGCCCGGCGATTGGAGATAACGGTAAGCCGATAACCCTCTATATACATTCTCATATTACGTATTTCGAAAAAGATGACCAGTCACTCCTTCTCGGTGACAGAGTAGCTTTTCTCTGGCGGACCCAAAGTTTGGCTGGCGAACGCGTTTATTTGCTCCTGACCATTTATTTTCTGAGTAAGTGTCACTCCCAGACCATAATCAGACGCGTCGGTGTGAAGAATAAATGGTTGCGAAAAGTCAGGGCATGTTAGCACGGGAGTCTGTGTCAGGTTTTCATCAATTTTCTGGAAATTTTCTTCCTGTTCAGCTAACCAAACAAACTTCGTTGCTTTTTTCAACAGGCTGGTCAGTGGAGCCACAATCTCAGAAAAAGAGGGTATAAATCTTCTATACCAGGAGGCTACCCCTAAAATTCTCCGCAGTCCTCTCATATGTTCCGGAGCTTTCATCTGCAAGATGGCCTCTATTTTTTCGGGGTCAGATTTTTCAATTCTGATTTTCAGGCATTTGTCGGAGCTTATCTACAAATTAGCCAGTCTCAATCTAGCAAAGACTTTCTTCAAATGGGTCAGATTTTCCTTGAAGGTAGGCGTTAGGCTCCATATCGGGACCAATGATTTCATTCAAAAGCCTTCGAAATTTCGCTGGTGCTGAATTTAAACCGAAGGTAACGGTAAAATCAGCAGCCGGTTTTCTGTCTGGAGTAAGCGGTACTTGCAAATAACCCTGTTTCAAATCCAAAGTGGATACATAATTACATATCGAGCCTCTTCCAGTTTTTCCAACGTCGAACGGCAAGGTATATGCATCTTTTACAGATTGGTGTTTGACATCTATGCAGAAACGGTATTCTCCTTCGTTCTTTTTGGAAAAAACGACTGGCGAGCTGCACAGACTACTGGATGGTTCAATGACCCCTTCTTCCAACATTTTGTCAACCTCCTCATCCAGAACCCTTTGCATAGCAGGATTTTGGGGTCAGTATGGTTGTTCAATCAGAGTGGTATTCTTTAATTTGATTTGATGTTTTTCCAAAGGAGTACACTCTTTAATTCTCTTAAATTGTTTCAATTCTTTCTTGAAAAATGCCTGCAACCATGCATCCTGGGTGTTCTCTAACTGAGTTATCGACTCCTCCTTGCTCATCACAGCCGAAAGTCCTAGGTTCGCTGCAGGTGATTATCACCCTCCAGTAGCGAATCAAATCTATTCCGATAAGCATTTACGTTACCATACCATTGAGTACTAAAAATTGACCTTCCTTATCCTGCGATGCTGCGTTACATTTAATATAGTATCCCCTATGTAAATTGATAATAGTTCCATCCACTAAGCTAGCCTTATGACGTGTGCGAGTTTCTGGAATATTTAATTGATTACAATGATCGACTACATTATCATTGATGCTGATTGAACCACCAATCACAGATCTTCGTCCAAACTTATCAAGACTCATCTTGTAAATGATATGAAACAATAATGAACACACACTAATATATGATATCGGCTTCTCGTAGCTCATTTATTATAGCGACTATCTCATTATCGTGCGATGTATTCCCAGCTTGTTGAGATGCCATCAAAAGACACAATCGTTCCACAAGCTCGTTCGGATCGTCCCAGTACACGTACTGGTTTGTTGTTATATGTCGATTGCATACCACTACCGATCAAGTATCAATTAAAGCGAAGAACTTCCTCGATCCGATTTTCACCTCTTAATGTATCCTCGAATCGAGCAACGCTCCGGCATGCGTAATAACATTAATTCAATAGTTCCATCTGCTAAGCTAGCCTTCTGACGTGTGCAAGTTTCTGAAATATTGAGACGATTACAATAATCGGCTATATCACCATTGATATAGGATTCAACCGATCCAGTATCAATTAAAGCGGAGAACTTCCTTGATCCGATTTTCACCTCTAAATGTATCCTTGGATCGGGCAACGTTTCGGCATGCGTGGATACATTTCCGGTGACAGGCAACGGACTTCTAACTTTCCGACGGAGCCTACCTTGTCGTCGGACGTTCGGGCGTTTCCGGTTAATACTCCTTGTTTCCCCTAAAGGGACCCTTTCATTGGAACCGCTGGTGTCCTTTTCCTTTACATCTCCAACATATCTCCTGGGCCCTGGATCCCGTAGGAGAAAGAATCATTTCGCTTTAGTATGCTTCAATTCTTGTTATACAATTCCATATTCCTTACATAATCGTATCAATTCGGCGAGAAGGGTAAAATCCCCGAGTCGTACATATTGTCTGGGAAAGGTTTTTATAAATCCTTGATAGTTCTTCGGTTTTCGACAATTCTTGTCCATGCTTGCAAAAAGTTTGCACAGCAATGACGTAGTCCTTAGAGAACTCTTGCGGTCCCTGGATTCTTTTTATGATAGAGTTCATGATGTCTCGGCGATAGTTTGTCGGTAGAAAATACAGTTAAAAATTGGCAATGAAGTCATCATCATTGTCGGCTATTATTCCGGTATCACAATAAAGAACTTTCAGCACTTCCGTACGATTCTTTCAAGTCGGAAAATCGTTCCAAGAATTCTAAGCTACCCCTCTTTCCTTCAAAATGCAAACTCCAACTTTGTACCCGGTCCATGAGCTTAGATCAATCCCTGTTGTCAGGGAGGGATGGAGGGATTTGAGATAATTCAATTTCTGACGTGAGATTCGTATCTCTCTCCTCATCTGTTGTTCTGGGATGAGTTCGGTAGTATTCCACCAATCGCTTTCTCATCTCATCTATCGTTCCCATCACGCTAAGTTCGACTTTGAACAGTTCGACTTCCAGTTCCTCCTTCCTTTCTGTATAGATCCAGAATACTCTACTATCCCCTACGGATCTAGAACCATCTTCTCTCACATTCATTTTATAAGACCGACACAAAAATAAAATTTTCATATACCAACTACAAAACTAAGCTGAAAGAACTCTGACCTCCTTACTTGTAAGAAACCTAGGCAGATCTAAGGTACAACTACAAAACTAAGCTGAAAGAACTCTGACCTCCTTATTTGTAAGAAAGCTAGGCAGATCTAAGGTACATGACCGTACCGTAACTTTAGGGACAACTAATCTTCCTCTGAAATTAGCGATTTGGGTAGGTGTTGGTTACACTTCATTGAAAGTTTTCTCACAGATATGACCTTTGAGTTTCCTCCATTATACAGAATAGATTAGCTGCACTCAAACTTATGAGTGTATATTCGATTTAAATCTCATTCCGATGATTTCACTGATTCTACCTAATTGTTCAGTTAACCATTTAGCTGGTTCCAGTCCTCTATAGCTATCATATTTCGATAGAGAATCATCGAAATGACATTCCAAATAATATCCTACACTGTATGCTGCATGTACCTGCCTTTTGTTTGTATATGAACTGAAATTCGAAGGAGAACAGTTTTGAATTGGTAGAAAAAGGGCTTCAAAGTCAAAATAGATCACAAATGTATTTTACGGATGATTTTTGATTCTAAATGATCCTCTTTAGATAATTTGATTTTGCACACATCTATCGGATTAACTGAGTTTGGTGTGTGTGAAGATCTTCATAATATTCATGCTGAATCAATGATAAACTGAAGTGTTTTTCTAGTTTATTTTCCCTAACAATCATAATTTTTATCATATAACTCTAATACAAAAACGTGAATGCTTATATTCTTTTGCTTTTCAACAAAAAAGTTAAATTTTGTAAGCTTAGAACTACTGTACCAAAATGTGGATATGAAGATACTCGATCGGAAACTCTTGTAGCAGGAGAGTGTAATACCGCTGTTACAGCCCAAGCAAAACAATACTCATCATAATTATAACATCAATAACTTAAATTAATAAGCTTAGAACTACTGTACGAAAATGTGGATATGAAGATACTCTTTCGGAAACTATAGTAGCAGGAGAGTGTAACCCCGCTGTTACAGCCCAAGCAAAAGATTAGTGTGAAGTTACCCACACTTTTCCATCCACACTTTATGACGTGTATACTGTCGAAAATGGGATGGAGGAGAATTTGCAAGCTATGTTGCCAGATTTATCAAACAATCTGCTACCAAGTCCGTTCTCAGAAATTAATTGTTCCACCTGATTGATGTAACTTCATGATAACAAATTATTTATATTGATTATTAAGAACAAATAAAATAATATCCTTCAGATACTCTACATGAGCTGCACCTACATGGTGCCAATATTTCATTCCTTTACGAATAGGATGAATAAAGAAAGTAATATCATTACTTTTGACAACTTCGGCGAGCTTTTTGATGAAATTTGGGGTGATGCATCTCCTGAGGTTGATCTTACATGACAATACCATTACAATCCTTGACAAGCCTCATAAGAGGAGGGAATGGTTTTTTTACAGAATCTTCTGATAAATACTTCTGTTCGCCATTCACTGTATTCCAGTCGTTTAATACCGAAATATATATTTTTTTGAACTGCGTTCAACATTCATTGACCAAGAGCTCAAGCAAGGCATTTTCAGATGACAGGAGTTAAGTCACGATTTCGATGCAACAGAGAAATTTAAAACAAATCGTTTTAAATTTATCTACTTTTTGAATCATGACTTTTATCGTTCTATACCTGGTTTGACAAAAATAGCGCAGCATCTACGAAGTTGGTTGTAAAAGTAACCAACCATGACATCCTTTCTTTCTTAACGTGAACTGCGTTTAGCATTCATTGGCCAGGAGCTTACGCAAGGCCTTGCGAGATAGCAGGAGTTAAGTCTCAATTCCGATGCAACTAAGAAAGAATTTTAAACGAATTTATCTTCTTTTTGAATAATAATTCTCTTTTTTTTGAATAATTGATTTCTCTTCACATATTTGAGTGTTATTTTTGATCATCATCATTTATATTAAAATTGATTATTATCATCGGAAACAATAACTTTTTACAATGTCATTGTAACTAAGAGGTCGAGCAGTACGCTGCGCATGTCCGAAGGGTTAAGACGGAGTGAGTCAGTGTACCGAAAGGATCGTCTCATGATTTCGCTATGCTCACACTGTCTTCCGCATAAACCGATAAAGAGGTCGATTCCGTTAGGTAGAAACCAACCACCTACCGTAAACCGATTTGAGAATATTTTCATTTCACTGAATTTCTTGAAGTTTCAAACAAATTGCATGTTTGCTGTAGGTCAGCATTTCAAACAGAGGTTGCAACGATCCATCAAACCCTGGAGTGATCGATTATTTCATTCAGATTAAAAGAGTAATTATATGAAATGCTTTTCTTCTATTAATTAATGATTCAATGGTTATCTACTCATTGATCGACAGCAGCACCACATATTGAATAAAATTATTTTGCAGTGCTGTGTGAACAGGAAATCCCTGTTCGGTGTATATGTTCCTGTGAAAGACCGAAACTGGTGAATGTCAGCATTCTCTGGTGGAATTCGGGAAACTAAACCTCGAAATATTTGATAAGCTAACCTGCGATAGCATCATTTATATTAAAATTGATTATTATCATCGGAAACAATAACTTTTTACAATGTCATTGTAACTAAGAGGTCGAGCAGTACGCTGCGCATGTCCGAAGGGTTAAGACGGAGTGAGTCAGTGTACCGAAAGGATCGTCTCATGATTTCGCTATGCTCACACTGTCTTCCGCATAAACCGATAAAGAGGTCGATTCCGTTAGGTAGAAACCAACCACCTACCGTAAACCGATTTGAGAATATTTTCATTTCACTGAATTTCTTGAAGTTTCAAACAAATTGCATGTTTGCTGTAGGTCAGCATTTCAAACAGAGGTGGCAACGATCCATCAAACCCTGGAGTGATCGATTATTTCATTCAGATTAAAAGAGTAATTATATGAAATGATTTTCTTCTATTAATTAATGATTCAATGGTTATCTACTCATTGATCGACAGCAGCACCACATATTGAATAAAATTATTTTGCAGTGCTGTGTGAACAGGAAATCCCTGTTCGGTGTATATGTTCCTGTGAAAGACCGAAACTGGTGAATGTCAGCATTCTCTGGTGGAATTCGGGAAACTAAACCTCGAAATATTTGATAAGCTAACCTGCGATAGCGTTACCGCTTGGATCTATAGCAAAGGTTCGAGAAACCAAGAAGCAATGTTAGCACAGTCTAGTTTGTTGAATTTTTCGCCAGCTAATTCTCCGAAATTTGTCACATTTTGAATTTTCACAGTAACACATACCATATTAGGGATCCAAGTAATGCTATTCTGTATTTTACATACTTTGATATATTCGCAAAATTATTATAGCAACATGTCGGTTTCTATTCAGAGTGACAACTTAGACTCATCTTTATCAGTGAAATTCCAAATCACTCTTTGATATATCATTTGATTGTCATCAGCATTCATCCTCCTGAGTGTGAAGTATGGATATTTTAGAAAAAAAATTGACAATATAGTTTCAGTGGGATGTTGGGCATAAGAACTCCCAAGTCTTCCACAAATCGTGTTTGAATGAATGTTTGAGTATTATGTGGTACGTGAAATATCCTCAACATAATATACCATGTGCAAAATTTCCGGAAATTAATTTGTGCACTCGGGATATTCAGTGAGAGAATTTCACACCGAAGAAAAATTAGTTTAAAATAATTTCAATGTGATATTATTTGACATTTTGTCATAAAAATATGAGACATTACGAAGGAATCCCATAGTTTTGTTGTTTTCTTATGTATTGTATCACATTCAAACTCATTCGTTAAACGTCAAAAAATATCCACTATAATTTTGCTTCCCTACCGTATTTCATTGGTCGAAAATTGTCGGTGTGAAATTCTCATTGATATTTTATTATCACGTGAACAAGGATTGACAGGAAATTATTTTCTGAAATATGAGATTAATTGATTAATCGATTCTGTTGTGATGATATAACCAGTCAACGATTACTATAGTTTGAATAATCAAATGATCGATCAACAGATTAATTCCTTTTTTTTGCCATCTCTAATTTACACTGTTGACGTGAATGCCGCATGCATTTGTCTACTTGAGCACATCCAGGTAAGATCGATTTTATACTACACTGATCGATTTAATGCTACACTGACGGCTTCAATATTTTTCAGATTGTTGTTTCTTCATTGGAAATAATGTACCAATTCAATTATTGAAACAATAATGATATTAATACAAACGTTTTGGCTGCTAACTGAAATTTTAATTCAGTCTGATAATGAGGATAAATTCAAATATAACTAGAAGTGAGTGAATGTGCCTTAAGAAACGGCATAGTGCCTGCGCTACGATCATGCCGTCTTTCTCATAAACCGATAAAGAACGCGCTGCAGTCTGACTAGTTGCGCGAGATCTATTCTACTATGTAGAAAATTTGTTGATGTTTCAAACGAAATTGAATTTGTTCTAGGCTGGTCAGCATTTCAAACCACGATGTGAGTATTCTCTTCATGTGAACGCCGCATGCATTTGTCTACGTGCGCTCTATCTTGGAAGTGGATAGACTATTATAACTTGTTACAAATCCATGGAAATAAATCAGTCAGCATCAAAAAATAAAGCGACTACACAAAGCTTACAAAATTCAGACATCTAGCAAACCTAGGACCCTCACAAGCCACCCGTAAATTATGGTGGGCACGTCGGTACGTTTACTAATCGGCAGGCTCTATTCCTCTTTATTGCCTTTTGATTTTGTTAAAAAATTTTTGTATTACATATTGATTCAGTTTCGAAGCAATCGAATCATTCAATCCAGGCAATGAGCCAGGATTTCAGCCATAATAAAAAAAAGACATGTAGGTCATAATCGAAATTTTTTTACGGGATTCGATTCGTGGGGTTATCAGGATCATTCATAACAAATAAAACCTCACGCCCCCACCCCCCTTGAGGGCCAGGAATGCCCTCCAAAAAGGTGATTTCGAATTTAAAATGAACCAAAAGTTCAATCGCTGATCACGATTTCGACGTCAGATTCACTTGAAATCAATTCTGAGGGTGGAAAATCGATCAAATTGGCCATTTTAGCACTCTTATAGATTATTTCCACAATATACATTTTTGTCTCGGTGATCACGATTTTGACGTGATATTTACTTTAATCAATTCTGGGGGTGGAAAAAGTTTTTAATCCCCAAAGGGGGGGGGGGGGGTGACCGGAGAGGTTTTATTTGTTATGAATGATCCTGATATCCCACGAATTGTTATCCACAAAAAATTTTCGATTCTGACCTACATGTCTTTTTTATATTTCCCGGTTCGGAAGTTTCAAAACTCTCAGTCAAATTATGAGCTTTGAGCGCGAGATAGTGAAGAACTTTTGACGTGTAGCTTTCACAAGAGCCGCATATTTGGAAGGCCGCTAATAATATTATATTGAATTTTCAAGCGATGTAAACAATTAATTCAGTATTCAATTTGAATGAAATATCCGATAATAAGAGTTAACACTTAAAAACCAAATGCAATTTCCTCACAATTTCACATTTCAAAGTGTATTTGATTCCTGTCTGATACGACAATTACAACAAATTACGACAATTATAATGAATTACATAGATCGAAAATACAATAACATATGATTCAAAAATGAGTTCTGTGAAGTGTAAAAAACTGCAACATCAAAATTACACTCCAGTGAATCCCAATTCCAATTCATTCGACAAAATTTTCAAAGAAATAGGGATGCTTGAAATTCACTTGTTTTTAAGCTCAATAACTTCAGCTGTTTTCAAGTGTATTTGATTCCTGTCTGATACGACAATTACAACAAATTACGACAATTATAATGAATTACATAGATCGAAAATACAATAACATATGATTCAAAAATGAGTTCTGTGAAGTGTAAAAAACTGCAACATCAAAATTACACTCCAGTGAATCCCAATTCCAATTCATTCGACAAAATTTTCAAAGAAATAGGGATGCTTGAAATTCACTTGTTTTTAAGCTCAATAACTTCAGCTGTTATTGAGCAGAGCGCTCCATCGAAATATTCGACGCTGTTCGCTTTGTTTCGGGAACTGTGCTTTGCACTAACTTTGTAGCTGATTGTAAAGAGCCTGCCGATTAGTACACGAGCCTAGCTTCCCACCACAATTCACGGGCGGCTTTTGAAAGTAACAGGTTTGCCAGATGTCTGGACTTTGTCAGCTTTGTGTGCCTAAGTCGCTTTCTTTTTTTGATGCCAACTGATTTGGTTTCATGAATTTGTAACTAACTATAATAGTTTATCCACTTTCAAAATGCATGCGGCGTTCGCAAGAACAGAATACTCACATCGTGGTTTAAAATGCTGACCAGCTCAGAACAAATGTGATTTTGTTTGTAACATCAACCAATATTCTACAAAGTATGATCGATCTCGCGCAACTAGTCATACTGCAGCTTATGAGAAAGACGACATGAGCGTAGGGAAAGCATTATGTCGATCCTTTAGGCACATTTACTCAGTGTTATATTTGAATTAAATTTATCCTCATTATCAGACTGGATTCAAATTTTAGTTAGCAGCCAAAACATTTGTATTAATATAATTAATGTTTCGATAATTGAATTAGCACATTATTTCCAATTAAGGAACGACAATCTAAAAATGTTTAAGGCGTCAGTGTAGTATCAAATCGATAGATAGACAATGAATGCGGCATTCACGTCAACATTGTACATTAGAAATGGCAAAAAATACGAATTAATCTGTTTGGATCATCTGATTAATTAAACTGTAGTAATCGTTGACTGATTGTTGAGATCAACATAATCGATTAATCAATCATTCAATTAATCTAATATTTCAGGGAATAATTTCCTTTCAATCCGTGTTCACGTAACAATAAAAGATCAATGAGTACATTATACGTACAACATAGTACTAATCATTCATACAGGATTTGTGGAAGATTTGAAAATATTGAAGCGCAACATCCTACTGAAACTATATTGTCAATGTTTTCCTAAAATATTCATACTATACCCTTAGGAGGATGCATTCTGATGACCTAATTAGCTTGTTATTAGTACGGATTTGATCTGATGTCATTTCGAATTAATCGAACCATTCTTTGATATAAGATCAAATCCGTACTAATAACAAGCCAATTATTTTACTACTAGAGATGAGTTTAAGTTGTCACTGTGAATAGAGGCCAACAGGTTGATATGATAATTTAGCGAATATATCAAAGAATGTAAAATACGGAATGGCATAAATTGGATCAATAATATGGTATGTGTTACTGTGAAAGTTCAAACTGTGATGGATCTCGGAAAATTAGTTCGCGAAAAATTCAACAAACTAAACTGCGATAACATTGCTGCTTGGTTTTTCGTACCATCGCTATAGATCCAAGCGGTAACGTTATCACAGGTTGGTTTATCAAATATTACGGGTTTGACTTTCCGAATTTCACTAGAGAATGCTGACATTCACCAATTTCGGTCTTTCACAGTAACTTATACACTGAACAGGGAATTAATGTTCACACATAGCACTGAAAAATATTTTTAAGCAAAAAATCCTGTACCAACATGGATTTTACATTCACAATTTGTTTTCTGTTTTTTTTTTAAATTGGGGCGCGTTTTTCCTATATTTTACATAAAGGCATGTAAAATGCAAAAAACCATGAAAAAAGTGCGAAACTTGATATATGTATACGGGATGTTTCAGTTTTTTCGTTCATAACTTTGATAAGCGATAGAACTTCTAAAAATAATAGGGGTCTTTTATATAAAATTTTTCTCTAAATCACTTCGTTTCCGAGATTCCGGGTGTTGAAGTTTTGAAAAATTATTACATTCTCTTCATTATCTTCTAAACAAATGAAGATTTCCAGTTCAAACTTGATGAACTCCAATTTTACTGGATAGGAAATATTTTTGGTGACAAAATGTTCTTGAGAGAAATACAGTAGCGTAGTTATGGGGTTTTGTACGCATTTAAATCCCTCAAACTTCTACACCAATGGTAGGAAATCATCATTGTATACAAATTTGAAAACTATGATTCATTTTCTATGAGAAAGTATTCATGATGAATTTCACTTGGAGGCTTCCTGTTTGAGCTATTTCGATTTTTCTATTCGGAGTTATCTTATGGAATTCATTTTGAAAGGCTATTTAAAAAGTAAAAAAATATTAAAATTCCTATTTGTTGGTAACGATAAAGAATAATCCATAATAAATGCTTAAAATTATCCATTTACTTCAACGCAACGGCGACGTTGATTTCTCAACGACCTTCTTGTTCGAATTAACATTTTATTATTTATTTCATCACAAGCTCTTCGAATACGATCCAGTGGATCTTCCCTATTATGAACAGGCGTGATCGAGGAGGTTAGCAACTGAACCAATCCAAATCGCATTCTACGTTGAAAACTAGGTAAGGTTTTTCGGAATTTTGTTGCAATTCTTGAGGCGCTGAAATCATAAAAAATTGAATTTTTTTGCTATTTCCCAGAAATAGGCATCAAATTGATAACTGAAGCGACTCGTAAATCGTATTCGAAGTTGTTACACACCGGACGTGGATGTTTGCTAAATGCTAAGTAACATTTTAGTTTTCGTTTTGTTATGTCCTAGAATCTAAAAAGTATAAAATAGGCATTTAGTACACTTATTAAACGTCAGAAAGCCAACGTTCAAAGCTTTTAGCCTTTGTCAATATTCAGATCTACACTCTATAGGTTCATATATACACCTTATACACCGATTTTTGTAAAGCTTTTGACCGCATAAATCATGAGCTATTGATCTCAAAACTATACTCAGTAGGTATACAAGGTGCATTATTGGAGTGGTTGAAAAACTACATTACCAACAGGAAAAAAATAGTAAAGCAGAAAACTTTTTTTTCTGAAGAAACTAATATTCCATCGGGAGTGCCTCAGGGGTCCCATTTAGGGCGATTTCTTTTTCTTCTTTTCATCAACGATATAACGTATGTTTTCAAGATATGTCGTTTTTTGCTTTTTGCCGATGATATGGAATTTTTACATGTCATTGAATCTGTTGTAGATGCTCTAACAGTTCAGAAAAAGTTAACAGAACTTTTTATATGGTGCAACTAAAATGGGATGGAGCTCAAAGTTGATAAATGCTTTGTAATGAGGTTTTATGGAACCAAATACAGGGTGTTCCATCTCAGACGAGCCACCCCGTATATTTCTTATCCCATAGTGAGTGGAAAAATCTCCCGAAACATGTCGAATGATTTTGTTTGGGGGACATCTCTTGACGTATATTTGGGGCTTGGACGAGCAACCCCCTTATAGGGGCGCTTCAACCCCTCAAAATTGAATAGTGGAGAGGGGTTGAGTGATAGGTCATTTGAAAGATCATAGAAGCCTCTTTACAACGGTGTATGAAAAACGTAAATTTGATGAACCGTTTTTGCCAAAAATTAATTTTGTTGCTCGAATGGGCCACCTTGAATATTTTGGTTATTTGTACAATGTACAAGCTCATTATTATTAAGCCTTTTTTACAAACTTGAACAATCTTAAAAAAATCACATTCGTAAAAAAATTGAATTGTGTTGTCATGCTTACAATGAAAAAAATTAAATCTGCGTCCAATTAGGTGGTCTCCCAAAATTCCTACCCAAACATTTAGCTTTTCCCGATGTTGAGTGTGAGCATCTCGAAATACATGAGGATTTGTATCACTCCAAATTCTACAGTTATGCCGGTTAAGCTCTCCATTAAGTAAAAAAGTGCATTCGTCAGAAAAGCAAACGTACAAGAAATTTGGGTTATTGTTGATACGCTCGACCATAATTTCGCAAAACTCTTGCCTTCGATCCCAATCATCATCATTTAATTCCTGAATTAATTTAATTTTGTACGGATGGAACTTGTGTTTATGTAAAATTCTGGAAACGTTAGATTGGCTAATACTGGAAGCTGCAGAAAGTTTTCGTACAGATTGCGTGTTTGGCATAAGTTGGACATGTTCCAATACCGCCACAGCTGCTCCTTCATCATTAACAATTCCAATGGGTGTCCTTTTTTTTATCCATTCTGAACCCGTCTCCATAAATTTTGAAATCAATTCCATTACGTACTTATGGCGAACGCTACGTTCAGGATGGTTTTCGTTAAATATCCTTACAACCGCTCGGGCATAATTTTGATTTTGGTAATGAAGGCTAACCAGCTCAACACGTTCTTGCAATGTTTACACCATATTTTTCGAAATTTTAAACAAATCAGCAAAGTAGTAACTCAACAGATTGATTAAAATCATGAAATGATCGAAGAAACGTTAAAACCAGATAAACGCCTTCTAAGAACGAAAAATGAAGGCAATGTAAGGAAATGTTTTGCTGTTTTTTTATTTATTAGTTGATTATAGTCTGATTTTAAACAAATCAGCAAAGTAGTAACTCAACAGATTGATTAAAATCATGAAATGATCGAAGAAACGTTAAAACCAGATAAACGCCTTCTAAGAACGAAAAATGAAGGCAATGTAAGGAAATGTTTTGCTGTTTTTTTATTTATTAGTTGATTATAGTCTGATGCGTTCCATTTAGGCATGCGGCGTTACGTCGCTCTAAGGCGTTCCATTTAAGGCTTGAAGTGCAAGCGAGAGCGTCTCCTACTTGAGTGAGCGATGCATCCGCGTGGACAGCTGCTATACAAAATAATACATTTACATGTTTTCGTCAAGTACGAAGTGCAGTGAAGAGTGAATGTGGTGTCAATTCCTTATAGCAACGATAATTGCGGCGATAAAGGTAATGATTCTTTCGATATTAAATATATGTTCAGTGATATATTGTCGAATATTCGTGCTTTCATCATTAAAATAAATAGCATCGGTCCGCTAGTGTAGCGATTGTAGGTTATGCTATAATTGACAAAACTATAACAATAAGTTAACAGAACTATTTCACGATGAGTAAAAAATCAATTGCTTTACTATTTGATCGAAATAATTATCGAGCGTGGTTATGATTTCAAAAAATTAAAACATAAATCTTCCACATATCATAACAACGTGTCTGAAATGACAGATTGGACCAGCCAGCCGTCAAAGGGAACAATTTTCTCCTATATCAAACACATTGAGGCGGGCTTTTTTAAAGCTAAATTGACATAATTGTATTTATGCATACAAATAAATGTAACTTGACCAATTCAATTGTGATTTCCATTCACCTCCTTTTCTATATCCATACAAAATATCTATCAAACAAATAGAATTGAAATTTTCTTTCGAAAAATGAAACCATTCCATCAGTATTTTCTTATGACGTTGTCACGTTCAACTATCGTCAGTAAACCGACTTTACAGACAACCGATTTTCTCATTATAAGCAAGACAACACAATTCAATTTTTTTATGAATGTGATTTTTTGGAGATTGTTTAAGTTTGTAAAAAAGGCGCATTCGAGCAACAAAATTAATTTTTGGCGAAAACATTTTCACTATCTGTATCCATTTTATTACTTTGATACTAATAATCTTTGCTGTTGAACTTGCTATTTCATAATTCTTTCAGCAAAGACCACTGAATATTACGTTTTCAGATATTTTCATGGTAATACAGAGGTAATACGTATTTCTACGCAGTGGATCGGCAAACGAAGGAACAAGTAGTTGATATTTTCGAGAAATTCATCAAATAGTACCAATATTGACCACACCTCCCCATCCCTGTGGGTGATGGGGTTGCCTATTTTGAAATCTTGAAAGGACTTTTTTGAATCGGATTCTACGTTGAAAACTAGGTAAGGTTCATCAGAATTTTTTTTCAATTCTTGATAGGTGGCGCTGAAATTAAAAAACTCAAAGTTCCTGCTATTTCCGAGAAATATGCAACGAATTGATACCTGAAGCGACTCGTAAATCGTATCCGGTGTGGTTACGAAGATAACCGAAGCTAAATGCTTAATATCGTTTTATTTTTCGTTTTGTTATGTCCTGGAATCTAACAAGTATAAAACCGAAAGGAGGAACTTTCGAGTAAACGCACCGCCAAACCTGAGTGCGGCTTCCGAAAAAGAAACGCAAGCCGCTTTCGGCAGCGTCTCCAGATTAATGATTTTCTATTTCATAATTGCTTTAACAAAGACTACTAAATATTATATTTTCAGATATCTCTACGATAATACAGAAATATTATATGTATTTCTACGCTGTGGATCGGCAAACGCAAAAACAAGCAGTTGAAATTTTTGAAAAAACTATCAAATAGTACCCATATTGACCACATCTCTTCACCTCTGTGGGTGATGCGATTGCTCATTTTGAAATCTTAAAAGGACTTTTTTAAATCGCATTCTACGTTGAAAACTAGGTTGTAACGTCCTTCCGCTTGAATGGTTGATAACAAGTGGGGGAGGTTGTCACTTACTGTCCTCTTATGACAGTAACTGACCTGATCGGGTTCTTGAGGGTCCAGGTTTCCTTTTAATATAGGTATATTTGGTATATTAAGCTATGTACAATATATTTACGAAAACGTCCAAGCTACCAGGATCGATTTTTCAGGCTGTTCCTGCTGTGAATTTATTCACAATTCTACAATTCGGTTTCGGGAAATATCCTAACTTAGCTTCTAGAAAACAATTCGCAGGAGCTGAATAGCAAACGTCCAAGCTACCAGAATTGATTTTTAGACTATTGAATTTATTAACAAAGTTCGAATTTGGAATCGGACTTATGTACTGGAATGTTAATTCAATAACTTGAATGGATTTTATACGGCAATTAATACTCACTTTCTATCTCTCGTATTTGTACAATGGCAACGGCTTCGGGTTGTTCCGGAAAATAAATTACTGCAGCTCAATTACGATGCTTGTCTGGTAAGTAAGTCTCCTTTAGCTATGAAATGAGCTGGCTTTTATACAGATCGCGGCGTGTGACGTAACGTGAACAGGTGACCGGCTTGCGAATTCTGTTCACCAGTTTTTATGCATATATGTGTACGAAGTTTGATCTCTCAACTTTGCCTATGTAATTCGACTCTACAGAATATTCGAATTGATTTGTAAGTAATTAGTACGTTGAATTTAGGCCGATTTTCACAAAACTTAGGGAAAACGTTACGTGGATTGATAGAGCTTAGCGGTTTTTTGCATTCTCTTGAGGAAGGTATTTGTAAACTTTGTTACTCATGCTTGACCGGGGGATTTGATGCACAAATTGAATTACCCGATATCAAACAAGAAGATAATGATCCAGATGATGAAATTGCTGAGCTGTCAGATTCAAATGATGTTTTTAATCCAGATGAAAATGAGTAACATGTACCATGTACAAACTGTTGTAAAAATATGAAAATCTTTATGTTTGCTTATGAAACGCTTTATCTTCACATATCCGAATCCCGGTGTAGCACGAGGTCCGGTATAACGACGAGGTTAAATTGCATTCAATCATGCAATCTATCAATTTTCCTATAACTTTGACATCGAATTCGTAAGCAGCGACCTCGAAAACCTCCGAGTAGCTATTTTCAACAGATTTCAGACAATATTAAGGAAATTAAGAAAAAAGTGCCATAATAAAATGCATTTTCAAATGCTGATTAATGCAAGATAGGTATTTTCTTTAATCATTTTGATGTCAGATTCACAATCAGGGACTTTGAAACCCTATAACTACAAGTTTTCAAGCACTTACAAGCAATATTCAGGAAGTTCATTACAAAGTGCATTAAAATGCACTTACAAAATTTGTGCATCAAATTTCCCGGTCAAGCAAAAATAACAAAGTTTATAAATACCTTCCTTAAGAGAATGCCAAAAACCGTTAAGCTCTATCAATCTACGTAACGTTTCTCCTAAGTTTTTCCCAAATACAACGTACTAAATGGAGAATGCTTCATTACACACCCCCCTTTCTTTCTTAGAAAATTCTCCCGAAAATTTTCGAACGTACGATAATTTTCGTACGTCGGCTTGTCCTTACAATCTCACGGTATTTTTACGCGTGCCACTACAACCTACACCCTACAGTTATGCATTTTACGAGATCGTTTTTCAATAAAATATGGTTCATATTATCTACACTTAATCTATTTATTCTACTAACGGTGTCCCTGTCTCTATATTTCAGGGGGTTGAAAGTTTCTTTGGTATGGACGGTTGCTGCTGGGGTAGATCGGGCCTAGGCGGTGTCATGTTGGGGATCGGCGAATAATACAATTGGAGTTGTGGACTTGACTCCGGACTGGAGCCAAATAATTCGGAATCGGATGGCAGCCTCGACGTCTTTCCCGGGAGTTCTAATTTCCGGAACTGAAGTCATATTCACTCCTGGGGAAAGAAAATTACATTAGTTAACAGTTACTTTTTTTTCAGGTTCTTTACATGAACTCGAACGGGTTTACGACTAGTTCGGTTTTCCAGCTCGACCACTACCGGTGAAACGATTTTCTTTATCTTAAACGGGCCGACGAATTTCGGGGCCAGTTTAGCGGCGAAACCTTGAGCTGCCGAGGATAGCGGGTGTTCTTTGCACATGACCTCCTCCCCTACTTCAGGTGCCTAATCGTGCCGTCTCAGATTATAGTGTCGACTCTGGATAGTGAAGGCTTTATTCAATTGTAAATTTAACGAAATTGACGGCGTCTCTCAATTTTCCTACCTGCTCCTCATGTCTAGTAGAATCGGGGTTTCCATCATCATCCATACCTGGTCCCTGAACTTCCCGGAACAAAGTCTCCGGGTGGTCCACCTCTCGACCGTAGTTTGAATAGGTGGGGTAAATCCAGTTGAGTTATGTCGGGCCGTCTCAATAGCAAATGTTAATTCCGGCAAATATGCGTCCCATGTAAGGTGATCGCCCTCACAATATTGCGCAATCATCGTTTTTACTACTCTATCAACTCTCTGTACTGGATTGGCCTGTGTGTTATAGGGAGGGGTGAGTTTGTGTTTGATTCCAAAGTCTTCTACAAATTTTCGAAATTTATTAGCGACAAACTGGCCCCCATTGTCACTAATTAATACTCTGGGACATCCGAACCTCATAAGCATCCTATCTTTCAGCACCCTCATAACAGTTTCCGTCCGAATTGCTTGACATCCCGTCCATTCGGTCGACCTGTCCTGCAGCACGACTAAGTAATTGTCGGATTTGTTTGATCGAGGTAGGGGTCCTACTAGATCCACACTCACAATTTCCCACGGTTCGGATAGTTCACTTTGCTGCATGAATCCCGGAAGTGTCTGTTGAGAAGCTTTGTATTTTGAACAGTGCTCGCATTCCCTCACATAGCGGGATATCTCCCTGAACATACCAGGCCAGTAGTATCTCTGAGCCACCCTTGCGATTGTTTTATCAATCCTTAGGTGTCCTGCTGTGTCCTCATCGTGACACTCGTACAGAACCTATATTCGTGCATTCTTTGGAACACGTAACTTCCATGGTTCGGGAGAGGCTCCTTCCGTGTAATCACTGGCCTCGTGAAAGTGTCTCTATAGATTATTCGTTGACCGCTTGAACTTTCTTTTCACACCAGGGATCCGGTATAACTGGCTCGATAAGGGCAATCTCTTCTTGTCCTTCGTGATCCGGCAATTAGGCTCGGTATCTGCTTCTCTGTTCAATACACCCTTTCGATAAACAATTTCGAAGTCATATTGCTGCAGTTCTAGAACCCACCTGGTCAGCCTTTGGGATGAATTTTTCAAATCGCATAACAACTCCAAAGTCCTGTGGTCAGAGATAACGGTAAATTAGTACCCTTCTAAGTACATTTTCATCTTTCGAATTCCAAAGATAATGGCCAGACACTATTTTACCGTTACGGAATAGTTTTTTCCCGAGGAACTTAGCGTTCGGCTGGCAAAGGCTATATTATTTGCCCCTGTGAACCTAATTTTTGAGTGAGGGCCACCCCAAGCTCGCTATCTTAGGCGTCTGTTTGCAACGTGAATGGTTTGGAGAAATCAGGACACGTTAGAACCGGAGCCTGCGTAAGTTTTTCCTTGATTTTCTCGAAAGCTACTTGTTGCTTGGGAATCCATTTGTTTCTTCAATAGTTTCGTTGAGAGCCCCACCGTCTTTGAAAATTCAGAAATGAGCCTGCGGTACCAAGACGCGACTCCCAAAAATATCCTCAAGCTGCGTACATTCGTTGGAGGATTCATTTTCACGATAGCTTCTACCTTCTCTGGGTCTGTTCTTATCCCTTCCTTTCCCACCACATGCTTTAGATACCGTAGTCCCGGCTTACAAAAGTGGCATTTTTCTGGGTTGATTTGCAGATTGGCCATCCTCAATCTTCTCAATACTTCCTTCAAATGGGCCAAATGTTCCTCAAAGGTTTTGCTAACCACATTTATATTGGCGATATATGGATACGCATTTGGATCCATGTCCGGTCCTATAACCCTATCAAATAGGCGTTGGAATGTGGCTGGTTATGAATGTAATCCGAATGTCATCACTGTAAATAGATATAGTCCTCGGCCGGGGACAGTGACATGTTGACTTTTGGGAGTAAGAGGAATCTGCCAATAGCCCTGTTCCAAATCCGGGGTAGACACATACATTGCTTCTTTCAGCTTTTCAAGCGTGACAGTTCTATATGGTAACGTACATGGGTCCTTTTCTGACTGAGCGTTGATCTGGGACACATTCCCGGTCATACCAGAAAATGTCCTTCCTTGTCTTGGTTATCCACTGTACATTTGATATAAAACCCTCGGTTAATTGGTACTGTGGCCCCATTCGCTTAGCACGTCCTTTATTTGACATCCTGTTGTGAAACATTCCATCTCGAACAATGATCGGCCACCTCCTCATTAATATAGGACCTAACTGATCCTGTGTCCACTAGTGCTGAAAACACTTGCATTCCTATTGCAACCTGAAATGTATCCTCGGGTTCACTGTGCCTTCGAGTGTAGAGGATACATCCTTCATCACTAGGACGTTCCAGCGGCTCCTGCTTGTCTGCTGGACGTCCGCTCGTTTCCCGGTTTCGTATTTCTGCATTGGCATTCGCGAGTTAGAATACCCTGTTGGCCACATCGCGAACAGAATCGTTTGAAAGTGCCTTTACAATCGGAACGCCGGTGTCTTTTTTAACCGCATCTCCAATATACTTCTTGCCGATCTATACTCCGTGGCAATGCTCTATTCGATTGTATGTAGTCTACAGTCTCTTTTGGTTCAATACTACATTTTCTCCTATCATCTCCTAACTCCTTCTGTAAATTTCCATACTCTCCGCAGAGTTGAATTAGGCTCGACAGGGAAGAGAAATAACTAGGCCTAACATAACGTCGAATTCCTGGCCGCAGGTTTCTATAAATTCTAATCAGTTATTCTTCATTGCTTATAACCTAGCTCCTTCTGCACAGAGTCTGCAAAGCAATTATAAACTCCTTCGTGTCTTCCTGAGGGCCTTGCAACCTTCTCACGATTGAATCTAAGATGTCCTGCCGATAGTTATTTGGAAGGAAATGTAACTCAAAATCTGTTATAAAATCCGACCATGTTTGTCACTGTGTATTATTGTGTCTATACCACAGTAAAGCTTGGCCTTTCAATAATTCGGGAAATACCTGCAGACAATCTTCTCCTTCGAATCCACATGCTATCCTGAATTCGGAAAATCGTTCTAAGAATTCCAGGTTGTCCCGTTTCCCACCGAAGTGCACACCCCTTCTACGGACTCGATCCATGAGCTTACCTCTGTCATTATTCTTCTCCATTTTGATTTTTCCCTCAGGTGTTCCACTTCGTAAGAATTCAATTAACCGTTTTCTCAATTCGTCTACGGTACCTCTTGTTTCTAATCCTAAATTGGCAAGTTCCACGAATTCGTCTTTCCGTTAGCTATATACCCACGACACTTTGCTACCGACCGCTGTAATATCCTCCTCTACTAATGATATTTTATTTCGCAATCAAAGAGAGCAATTTCTATTCAGTTTCCGTTACTTTAAAACTCGGGCGCCATTTTGTAACCTCCTTCCGCTTAAATGATTAATAAGGAGTGGGGGAGGTTGTCACTTACTGTCCTCTCATGACAGTAACTGACCTGCTCGGGTTCTTGAGGTTTCCTTTTTATATAGGTTTTAAAATTGCTATTTCTCTTTCGTGTGGATTGCCAAATAAAACAGATGTTTCCTTGTTCAACTGAGTTTATCAATTATCCCTATTTATATTTGGTATATTTACACTTGCTATGTAGTATTTACAAAATGTTGCTCAGAACAGGCTGTTTCATGCGTTCGTTTTCCGTACATAAAATAACTCGTTAATTAGATGTTTTTTTCTAGTCGTCGATTAGCGCCGGGAATCTCCAACACCTGCGTGAGATGATAGACAAGTTTTTGTCCCTAGGTCTATGGAATGAAACGTGACAATCTAAATGTTTAGTACACCTTCAACTTCGACGGAGCGTGGATCGTATGTTTACTCTGGCCTGTATTTCAGACGTAATTTCTTACGGAGCGGGGCATTTCGGACCAGGTTGATTTGTCAGTGATCTTCGGCTATGACTGAATTAGTGATTTCACACGTCGGTCTCGGGAAGTATCACAACGTAACCCCTGAAATCATTTCGCAGGAGCTGATTCGCAAACGTCCTAGCTACCAGGATTGATTTTTCAGGCTGCTTCTGCTGTGAATTCATTCACAATTCTACAAAACAGTCTCAGGGAATATCTCAACTTAGCCCCTAGAAAACAATTCTCAAGAGCTGAATCGCAATCGTCCAAGCAACCAGGATTGATTTTTCAGGCTGTTCCTGCTGTAAATTTATTCACAATTCTACAAATCAGTCTCGGGGAATATCTCAACTTAGCCCCTAGAAAACAATTCGCAGGAGCTGAATCGCAAACGTCCAAGCAACCAGGATTGATTTTTCAGGCTGTTCCTGCTGTGAATTTATTCACAATTCTACAGATCAGTCTCGGGAAAAATCCTAACTTAGCCTCTAGAGAACGATTCGCAGGAGCTGAATTGCAAACGTCCAAGCTACAAGGATTGATTTTTAGACTATTGAATTTTTTAACAAAGTTTGGATTCGGAATCGGACTCATCTACTGGAATGTTAATTCAATAACATGAATGAATTTTATACGGCAATTAATAAGCAGTTTCTATCTCTAGGAATTGCACAACGGCAACGGCTTCGGGTTGCTTCGGAGAATAAATCACTGCAGCTCAATCTCAATGCTTGTCTGGCAAGTGAGTCTCCTTCAGCTATGAAATGAGCTGGCTTTTATACAGATCGCGGCGTGAGACGTAACGTGAACAGGAGACCGGCTTGAGAATTCTGTTCACCAGTTTTTATGCATAGATGTGCACGAAGTTTGATCTCTTAACTTTGCCTATGTAATTCGACTCTACTGAATATTCAAATTGATTTGTAAGTAATGGAGAATGCTTCATTACAAGGTCGGAATTCTTTTGCAATTCTCGATAGGTAGCGCTAAAATCACAAAAACTTGGATTTTTCGCTATTTTCGAGAAATATGCATCGAATTGATAACTGAAGCGACTCGTAAATGGTATACGAAGAGGTTACAAAAACACCCAGAGTGGATGTTGGCTAGATGCTGAATATCGTTTTTTTTCGTTTTGTTATGTACTAGAATCTAAAAAGTATCGAATTGAAATTTTGTACGCTTATTAAACGGCAGAAAGCCAACATTCAGACCTTTTTGGCATTGGTATTACCGTAATACAGGAATATTGGACACACCTCTCCCTCCACCCCTGTGATGCGGTTGCTCATTTAGAAATATTTAGAGGACTTTTTTGAATCACTTTCTACGTTGGAAACTAGGTAGGGTTTGTCGGAATTCTCTTGCAATTCTTGATAGGTAGCGCTAAAATCACAAATACTTGAATTTTTCGCTATTTCCGAGGAATATGCATAGAATTGATAACTGAAGCGACTCGTAAATCGTGTACGAAGTGGTTACGAGATTACCCGAAGTGGATGATTGCTAGTTGCTTGAATATCGTTTTTTTTTTCGTTTTGTTATGTCCTAGAATCTAAAAAGTATAAAATTGAAATTTTGTATGCTTACTCAACGTCAGGAAGCCAACATTTAGTCCTTTTCAGACTTTGTCAATATTTAGGTTCATATACATTTGGTGATCGTAAGATCGTTTAACCTTAAACTTTTTTTGCGCCGTTCCTGCTTTCCTATATCCGTATGTTTCTCGAATTCATCTCAAGAATAATGAACAGACGTCACGAAAGTAGAAAATAAACTAGTTGAACAGTAAATATTTTTCACAATTTCAACTCATATTATGTGATATATGAAACAAAAACATCTGCAATAGCGGACATTGAGAGGAAGGAAGAACTTTCAAGTACACGCACCGCCAAACCTGAGTGCCACTCAAACGCTCCATTTTTGGGAAAAGCTATCAAACAGTACCGATATTGGCCACACCTCCCCATCCCTGTGGGTGATGCGGTTGCTTATTTTGGAATCTCAAAAATATATGCAACGAATTGATAACTGAAGCGACTCGTAAATCGTATACGAAGTGATTACGAAAGAACCCGAAGTGGATGTGCTAGATGCTGAATATCGTTTTATTTTTCGTTTTATTATGTCCTAGAATCTGAAAAGTATAAAATTGAAATTTTGTACGCTTATTAAACGTCAGTAAGCCAACATTTAGAACTTTTTAGCCTTTCTCAATATTAAGATCTACACTCTATAGGTTCATATATATATACAGGGTGTCCCAATATTGCTGGGACACAGAGCTACCACGTATTCTAGAGGTCAAAATAAGTCGATTGAGCCCAATTTACCTGTATACCAAAATGTACCGTTTGTCCGTGAGAAGAGTTCAAAGTTTACTAAAAAAAATACATTTTTGTATGTTGTTCCGAAGTGCTTTATACAAATTTAATGAAATTTGGTAAATGTGTATTCTAGATGATTAGCTTACTTTTAGTAATCAAAAAAACCCAAAGAAAATTGTAGAGGGGTTGGAACCACCCTCACCCGTTGGCATTTTTTCCCCCATTTTTGTAGGGGTGGGAATACGGTTTTAAGACTTTTTTATCTGGAAGGCCTACTCATTATCTTCATTTTCTTACTCTTGTAAAAACTCCGTATTTTGCGTAGTTTTCAAGAAAAAAAATGTTTTCGCAAACACTGATAACCGATTTTCGGGTATAGGTTTAATAAAATTGTAATACAAAATTTAGTTGGCCGCGGACACAAAGACAAAACCAAATGTTATGATTTTGACAGGAAACATAGTTTATTGTTAACAGTAAATGTGTCAGTTATTTGTTCTCTTTTGCTTGTTTTTTTATTATTTCTCATTGTCATCACTGTTTTTGTTTAATTGTTATTGCTGTTGTTGCTGTTCCTTTGACGTCCCACAATTATGAATTTTCCTTTTAATGAACAGACCGACATGTTATTAGTTCTTGGATATTGTCAAGGTAACTGCCGCGAAAGTGTTCGCGTGTATCAAGAGAGGTATCCAAACCGGAGAATTCCAAACCATAAAACTTTTGCCCGAATCGAAAGACGTCTTCGAGAAACGGGGAGGTTGACCCCAGTAAGAGTTAACGCTGGAAGACCTCGACAAGCTCGAACACCTATTGCGGAAGAAGCTGTTCTTCAAATGATTGATAACAATCTTAATACCAGTACTAGAAGATTGCAACGAGAAGCTGGAATTCCAAAAAGCACTGTAAGTCGAATCATTAGAGATCAATTAATTCGGCCATTTCACATCCAGCCAGTGCAAGAATTGTTGCCACCTGACTACGAATTACGTTTAAGTTTTTTACAAACTATTCGGGAGCGCAGAGTAGTCGACAACGGATTCCATACTAAGATCTTGTTTACTGATGAGTCTTGTTTTACACGTCGCGGTATGACAAACCTACACAACGATCATGTTTATGCAGATGAAAATCCACATGCCATTAAAAGTAGACATTATCAACGTGAATTTAAAATTAATGTCTGGGTCGGAATTATTGGCGAATTTATAGTCGGACCGTTACGATTACCTGATCGTCTGAATGGCGATAGTTACCTCCGTTTCCTTCAACAAAATTTGCCAGAATTATTAGAAGACTTGCCTCTTACGTAGAAATACGTTCTTCATGCATGATGGTGCACCACCTCATTTTGCACGTGCAGTAAGAGAATATCTTGGTGAACAATTTGGTGGCAGGTGGATAGGTAGGGGACAAGAAGCACCCATTCAATGGCCTCCGCGGTCTCCAGATTTAAACCCTTGTGACTTCTTCATCTGGGGAGAATTAAAAAGACAAGTGTACGAGGTTCAAATAAATAACATCGAACAACTGTGGAATAGAATTCAAAATGCTGTAAATGCGCTACGAGAAAATGACGATGTTTTAAGAAGAGTGCATTTCAATTTTTTACGTCGAATTGACCTCTGTATTAATGAAGGTGGAGGTCACATTGAACACTTGTTATAAAAATTATTGTTTGTCTTGTGTAAATGTATTGTGTAATTTGTGTCTAATAATTTTATTAAACCTATACCCGAAAATCGGTTATCAGTGTTTGCGAAAACATTTTTTTTCTTGAAAACTACGCAAAATACGGAGTTTTTACAAGAGTAAGAAAATGAAGATAATGAGTAGGCCTTCCAGATAAAAAAGTCTTAAAACCGTATTCCCACCCCTACAAAAATGGGGGAAAAAATGCCAAGGGGTGAGGGTGGTTCCAACCCCTCTACAATTTTCTTTGGGTTTTTTTGATTACTAAAAGTAAGCTAATCATCTAGAATACACATTTACCAAATTTCATTAAATTTGTATAAAGCACTTCGGAACAACATACAAAAATGTATTTTTTTTAGTAAACTTTGAACTCTTCTCACGGACAAACGGTACATTTTGGTATACAGGTAAATTGGGCTCAATCGACTTATTTTGACCTCTAGAATACGTGGTAGCTCTGTGTCCCAGCAATATTGGGACACCCTGTATATATGGTGATCGTAAGATCGTATAAAATTAAACTTTTTTTTGCGCCGTCTTTGCTCTCCTATATCCGTATGCTTCTTGCATACATCTCAAGAACAATGAACAGACGTCACGAACGTTGAATATAAACTAGTTGAACAGTGAATATTTTTTACAATTTCAACTCATATTATGTGATATATGAAACAAAAACATCTGCGAGTGCGGGCATTGTGAAGAAGAAAGAACACGCACCGCCAAACCTGAGTGCGGCTTCCGACAAATCAACTGCAAGCCGCTTTCGGCAGCGTCTCCAGATCAATGATTCTCTATTTCATAATCCGTTTAGCAAAGACTATTGAATATTATATTCTCAGATATCTCTACGATGATACAGAAATATTGTATGTATTTCTACGATGTGGATTGGCAAACGAAAAAACAAGCAGTCTCTGCTCTCCTATATCCGTATGTTTCTCGCATTCATCTCAAGATTAATGAACAGACATCACGAAAGGTGAATATAAACTAGTTGAACAGTGGATGTTTTCCATAATTTCAACTCTCATTATGTTTAAGAAACAAAAACATTTGCGAGTCTGGACATTGTGAAGAAAGAACTTCCAACTATAGGCACTGCGAACCTGAGTGCGGTTTTCGACAAAGCAACTGCAAGCCGCCTTCGGCAGCCTCTACAAATTAATGATTTCCTATTTCATAATTTTTTTAGCAAGACTACTGAATATTATATTTTCAGATATCTCTACGATAATACAGGGATATTATATATATTTCTACGCTGTGGATCGGCAAATGCAAAAACAGGCAGTTAATATTTTTGAAAAAGCTATCAAATAGTAGCCATATTGACCATACTACCCCACCCCTGTGGGTGATGCGGTTGCTCATTTTGAAATCTCAAAAGGACTTTCTTGAATCGCATTCTACGTTGAAAACTAGGTGAGGTTTGTCGAAATTCTTTTGCAATTCTTGATAGGTATCGCTGAAATTACAAAAATTTGAATTTTTCGCTATTTCCGGGAAATATGCATCGAATTGATAATTGAAGCGACTCGTAAAGGATATACGAAGATACCTGAGGTGGATGTTTGCTAAATGTTAGATATTGTCTTATTTTTCGTTTTTTTATGTCCCAGAATCGAAAAAGTATAAAATTGAAATTTGGTACGTTTATTAGACGTCAACATTTAGATCCACACTCCACAGGTTCATATTTATTTGGTGATCGTAAGATTGTATAACCTTAAACTTATTTTTGCGCCGTCCCTGCTCTCCTATATTCGTATGTTTCTCGCATTCATATCAAGAACAATGAACATTCGCCACGAAAGTTAAAAATAAATTAGTTGAACAGTAAATATATTTCACTATTTCAATTCATGTTATGTGATATACGAAACAAAAACATTTGCCAGTGCGAACATTGTGAAGAAGAAAGAACTTCCAAGTATACGCACCGCCAAACCTGAGTGGGCAATATGCGGCTTCCGACAAAGCAACTGCAGGCCACTTTCCGCAGCGTCACCAGATTAATAATTTCCTATTTCATAATGCTTCTAGCAAAGACTACTAAATATTATATTTGCAGATATTTCTACGGTAATACAGAAATATTATATCTATTTCCCTTTTTTGAATCGCATTCTACGTTGAAAACTAGGTAAGGATTGTTGGAATTTTTTTGCAATTCTTGATAGGTGACGCTGAAATCACAAAAACTTGGATTTTTTGCTATTTTCGAGAAATGTGCATCGAATTGATAAGTGGTTACGGAAATACCCGAAGTGGATTCAGCTAGAGGCTGAATATCGTTTTATTTTTCGTTTTGTTATGTCCTAGAATCTAAAAGTGTGAAATTTGAATTTTGTACACTTATCAAACGCCAGAAAGCCAACATTCAGACCTTTTTAGCCTTTGTCAATATTTTCATATATATTTGGTGATCGTATGATCGTATAACCTTAAACTTTTTTTTGCGACGTACCTGCTCTCCTATATCCGTATGTTTCTCGCATTCATCTCAATAACAATAAACGGACGTCACGAAAGTTGAATATAAACTAGTTGAACAATAGATATTTTTCACAATTTCAACTCATATTATTAGGCCAGTATAAATAGTATATTATATTTTCAGATATCTCTACGATGATACAGAAATATTATACGTATTTCTACGCTGTGGATGGGCAAACGAAAAAACAAGCAGTTGATATTTTTGAAAAAGCTATCAAACAGTACCAAAATTGGCCACACCTATCCATCCCTGTGGGTGATGCGGTTGCTTATTTTGAAATCTTAAAAGGATATGCAACGAATTGATAACTGAAGCGACTCGTAAATCGTATACGAAGTGGTTACGAAAGTACCCGAAGTGGATGTGCTAGATGCTGAATATCGCTTCATTTTTCGTTTTGTTGTCCTAGAATCTAGAAAGTATAAAATTGAAATTTTGTACGCTTATCAAACGTCAGTAAGCCAACATTTAGAACTTCTTAGCCTTTGTCAATATTTGGATATACACTCTATAGGTTCATATATATTTGGTGATCATAAGATCGTATAACCTTGAATTTCTTTTTACGTCGTATCTGCTATCCTATATCCGTATGTTCCTCGCATTCATCTCAAGATTAATGAACAGACGTCACGAAAGTTGAATATAAACTAGTTGAATAGTGAATATTTTTCATAAAATGTTTTAGAAACTAAAACATCTGCGAGTGCGGACATTGTGAAGAAGAAAGAACTTTCAACAACACGCACCTCAAACCTGAGTGCTGTTTCCGACGAAGCAACTGCAAGCCGCTTTTGGGAGCGTCTCCAGATTAATGATTTTCTATTTCATAATTCGTTTAGCGAAGACTACTAAATATTATATTTTCAGATATCTCTACGATGATACTGAAATATTATATGTATTTCTACGCTGTATATCGGCGAACGAAAAAACAAGCAGTCGAAATTTTTGAAACATCTATCAAATAGTACCAATATTGGCAACACCTCCCCATCCCTGTTGGTGATGCGGTTGCTTACTTTGAAATCTCAAAAGGTTATGAAACGAATTGATAACTGAAGCGACTCGTGAATTGTATACGAAGTGGTTACGAAAATACTCGAAGTGGGTGTTTGCTAGATGCTGAATATCGTTTTATTTTTCGTTTTGTTGTCCTAGAATCTAAAAAGTATAAAATTGAAATTTTGTACGCTTATTAAACGTCAGTAAGCCAACATTTAGAACTTTTTAGCCATTGTCAATATTTAGATCTACACTCTATAGGTTCATATATATTTGGTTATCGTAAGATCGTATAACCTTGAATTTTTATTGCGCCGTCTCTGCTCTCCTATATCCGTATGTTTCTTGCATCCATCTCAAGTATAATGAACAGACGTCACGAAAGTTGAATATAAACTAGTTGAATAGTGAATATTTTTCATAATTTCAACTCACATAATGTTTAAGAAACTAAAACATCTGCGAGTGCGGACATTGTGAAGAAGAAAGAACTTTCAACAACACGCACCTCAAACCTGAGTGCTGTTTCCAACGAAGCAACTGCAAGCCGCTTTTGGGAGCGTCTCCAGATTAATGATTTTCTATTTCATAATTCGTTTAGCGAAGACTACTAAATATTATATTTTCAGATATCTCTACGATGATACTGAAATATTATATGTATTTCTACCCTGTATATCGGCGAACGAAAAAACAAGCAGTCGAAATTTTTGAAACATCTATCAAATAGTACCAATATTGGCAACACCTCCCCATCCCTGTTGGTGATGCGGTTGCTTACTTTGAAATCTCAAAAGGTTATGAAACGAATTGATAACTGAAGCAACTCGTGAATTGTATACGAAGTGGTTACGAAAATACTCGAAGTGGGTGTTTGCTAGATGCTGAATATCGTTTTATTTTTCGTTTTGTTGTCCTAGAATCTGAAAAGTATAAAATTGAAATTTTGTACGCTTATTAAACGTAAGTAAGCCAACATTTAGAACTTTTTAGCCATTGTCAATATTTAGATCTACACTCTATAGGTTCATATATATTTGGTAATCGTAAGATCGTATAACCTTGAATTTTTATTGCGCCGTCTCTGCTCTCCTATATCCGTATGTTTCTTGCATCCATCTCAAGTATAATGAACAGACGTCACGAAAGTTGAATATAAACTAGTTGAACAGTGAATATTTTTCACAATTTCAAATCATATTATGAGATATATGGAACAAAAACATCTGCCAGTGCGGACATTGTGAAGGAGAAGAAACTTTCAAGTACACGCTCCGTCAAACCTGAGTGCGGCTTCCGACAAAGCAACTGCAAGCCGCTTTCGGCAGCGTCTCCAGATTAATGATTTTCTACTTAATAATTCTTTTAGCAAAGACTACTGAATATTATATTTTTATATAATTCTACGGTAATACAGAAATATTATACATATTCCTAAGCTGTCGATCGGCAAACGAAAAACAAGCAGTTTATATTTTATAAAAAGCTATCAAATAGTACCAATATTGATATTTCTTTGTTCAGTGGTATGTATTTATTCACATTTTGCATATTCACATAAAGATGAGTTTTTTTACCTAATCAGAATTATGAGTTAGATTAGCTACTTATTTTACTGTTCGATCAATTGACAATAATCCTTCATTGCATTTTTGGTTACCCTTATCATCATTATGCTTGGTTTTGCATTTATAAATTGTATAAATTCTACCGAAAAGGATTTTCAGATGGAAAGCTTACCAAGAGATCCAATTAGTAAGATGGGTATGGAAAACTGGACTCCTACAAACAACCGTTTTCTGTGTGAGGTTGTATTTTTAGTGCTATAGATATACCAAAACAAGTGGAATCAGAGCTGACTCTGAACGTAGTCTCTGGTTAAGTTTCTAGAAGTGGAAATTTTCTTTTTGTACCTTCCTTAATAACATTATTAATTTGAATATTATTTACTTATGTGAAGATAGTGAAATGAATAATTTATTTCATGATCTTTACATAAATGGGAAGAGTATCTTACAGAATGTAAACAATTGTATAAAAATCATTAACCAAATCAAATGACTTGCGAAAAGTAACTTTGCCACTCTATTTATTTATACTCAAAGTGGCAACACATTTCCAGTTTATCTTATAAACGTATTCATTTTTCCACAGTTTTGTTGCTGGTAATATAACAGTAATGATGTCATTAATGAACCTAAATGTTGACAATCATGTAAGATCGTATAACCTTGAATTTTTTTCTGCGCCGTCTCTGCTCTCCTATATTCGTACGTTTCTCGTATTCATCTCAAGATTAATGAACAGACGTCACGAAAGTTAAAAATAAACTAGTTGAACAGTAAATATTTTTCACAATTTCAACTCATATTATGTGATATATGAAATAAAAAAATCTGCGAGTGCGGACATTGTGAAGAAGAAAGAACTTTGAAGTACACGCACCGCCAACCCTGAGTGTGGCTTCCGACAAAGCAACTGCAAGCCGATTTCGGCAGCGTCTCCAGATTAATCATTTTCTGTTTAATAATTCTTTTAGCAAAGACTACTGAATATCATATTTTTAGATAATTCTACGGTAATACAGAAATATTATACATATTCCTAAGCTGTCGATCGGCAAACGGAAAACAAGCAGTTGATACTTTATAAAAAGCTATCAAATAGTATCAATATTGATATTTCTTTGTTCAGTGGTATGTATTTATTCACATTTTGCATATTTAGATTAAGATGAGTTTTTTTACCTAATCAGAATTATTAGTTAGATTAGCTACTTATTTTACTGTTCGATCAATTGACAATAATCCTTCATTGCATTTTTGGTTACCCTTATCATCATTATGCTTGGTTTTGCATTTATAAATTGTATAAATTCTACCGAAAAGGATTTTCAGATGGGAAGCTTACCAAGAGATCCAATTAGTAAGATGGGTATGGAAAACTGGACTCCTACAAACAACTGTTTTCTGTGTGAGGTTGTATTTTTAGTGCTATAGATATACCAAAACAAGTGGAATCAGAGCTGACTCTGAACGTAGTCTCTGGTTCGGTTTCTAGAAGTGGAAATTTTCTTTTTGTACCTTCCTTAATAACATTATTAATTTGAATATTATTTACTTATGTGAAGATAGTGAAATGAATAATTTATTTCATGATCTTTACATAAATGGGAAGAGTATCTTACAGAATGTGAACAATTGATAAAAATCATTAACCAAATCAAATGACTTGCGAAAAGTAACTTTGCCACTCTATTTATTTATACTCAAAGTGGCAACACATTTCCAGTTTATCTTATAAATGTATTAATTTTTCCACAGTTTTGTTGCTGGTAATATAACAGTAATGATGTCATTAATGAATCTAAATGTTGACAATCATGTCAGATCGTATAACCTTGAATTTTTTTCTGCGCCGTCTCTGCTCTCCTATATTCGTACGTTTCTCGTATTCATCTCAAGATTAATGAACAGACGTCACGAAAGTTAAAAATAAACTAGTTGAACAGTAAATATTTTTCACAATTTCAACTCATATTATGTGATATATGAAATAAAAAAATCTGCGAGTGCGGACATTGTGAAGAAGAAAGAACTTTGAAGTACACGCACCGCCAACCCTGAGTGTGGCTTCCGACAAAGCAACTGCAAGCCGCTTTCGGCAGCGTCTCCAGATTAATCATTTTCTATTTAATAATTCTTTTAGCAAAGACTACTGAATATTATATTTTTAGATAATTCTACGGTAATACAGAAATATTATACATATTCCTAAGCTGTCGATCGGCAAACGAAAAACAAGCAGTTGATACTTTATAAAAAGCTATCAAATAGTACCAATATTGATATTTCTCTGTTCAGTGGTATGTATTTATTCACATTTTGCATATTTAGATTAAGATGAGTTTTTGTTACCTAATCAGAATTATTAGTTAGATTAGCTACTTATTTTACTGTTCGATCAATTGACAATAATCCTTCATTGCATTTTTGGTTACCCTTATCATCATTATGCTTGGTTTTGCATTTATAAATTGTATAAATTCTACCGAAAAGGATTTTCAGATGGAAAGCTTACCAAGAGATCCAATTAGTAAGATGGGTATGGAAAACTGGACTCCTACAAACAACTGTTTTCTGTGTGAGGTTGTATTTTTAGTGCTATAGATATACCAAAACAAGTGGAATCAGAGCTGACTCTGAAGGTAGTCTCTGATTCGGTTTCTAGAAGTGGAAATTTTCTTTTTATACCTTCCTTAATAACATTATTAATTTGAATATTATTTACTTATGTGAAGATAGTTAAATGAATAATTTATTTCATGATCTTTACATAAATGGGAAGAGTATCTTACAGAATGTGAACAATTGTATAAAAATCATTAACCAAATCAAATGACTTGCGAAAAGTAACTTTGCCACTCTATTTATTTTTACTCAAAGTGGCAACACATTTCCAGTTTATCTTATAAATGTATTAATTTTTCCACAGTTTTGTTGCTGGTAATATAACAGTAATGATGTCATTAATGAATCTAAATGTTGACAATCATGTAAGATCGTATAACCTTGAATTTTTTTCTGCGCCGTCTCTGCTCTCCTATATCCGTACGTTTCTCGTATTCATCTCAAGATTAATGAACAGACGTCACGAAAGTTAAAAATAAACTAGTTGAACAGTAAATATTTTTCACAATTTCAACTCATATTATGTGATATATGAAATAAAAAAATCTGCGAGTGCGGACATTGTGAAGAAGAAAGAACTTTGAAGTACACGCACCGCCAACCCTGAGTGTGGCTTCCGACAAAGCAACTGCAAGCCGATTTCGGCAGCGTCTCCAGATTAATCATTTTCTATTTAATAATTCTTTTAGCAAAGACTACTGAATATTATATTTTTAGATAATTCTACGGTAATACAGAAATATTATACATATTCCTAAGCTGTCGATCGGCAAACGAAAAACAAGCAGTTGATACTTTATAAAAAGCTATCAAATAGTACCAATATTGATATTTCTCTGTTCAGTGGTATGTATTTATTCACATTTTGCATATTTAGATTAAGATGAGTTTTTGTTACCTAATCAGAATTATTAGTTAGATTAGCTACTTATTTTACTGTTCGATCAATTGACAATAATCCTTCATTGCATTTTTGGTTACCCTTATCATCATTATGCTTGGTTTTGCATTTATAAATTGTATAAATTCTACCGAAAAGGATTTTCAGATGGAAAGCTTACCAAGAGATCCAATTAGTAAGATGGGTATGGAAAACTGGACTCCTACAAACAACTGTTTTCTGTGTGAGGTTGTATTTTTAGTGCTATAGATATACCAAAACAAGTGGAATCAGAGCTGACTCTGAACGTAGTCTCTGATTCGGTTTCTAGAAGTGGAAATTTTCTTTTTATACCTTCCTTAATAACATTATTAATTTGAATATTATTTACTTATGTGAAGATAGTTAAATGAATAATTTATTTCATGATCTTTACATAAATGGGAAGAGTATCTTACAGAATGTGAACAATTGTATAAAAATCATTAACCAAATCAAATGACTTGCGAAAAGTAACTTTGCCACTCTATTTATTTTTACTCAAAGTGGCAACACATTTCCAGTTTATCTTATAAATGTATTAATTTTTCCACAGTTTTGTTGCTGGTAATATAACAGTAATGATGTCATTAATGAATCTAAATGTTGACAATCATGTCAGATCGTATAACCTTGAATTTTTTTCTGCGCCGTCTCTGCTCTCCTATATTCGTACGTTTCTCGTATTCATCTCAAGATTAATGAACAGACGTCACGAAAGTTAAAAATAAACTAGTTGAACAGTAAATATTTTTCACAATTTCAACTCATATTATGTGATATATGAAATAAAAAAATCTGAGAGTGCGGACATTGTGAAGAAGAAAGAACTTTGAAGTACACGCACCGCCAACCCTGAGTGTGGCTTCCGACAAAGCAACTTCAAGCCGCTTTCGGCAGCGTCTCCAGATTAATCATTTTCTATTTAATAATTCTTTTAGCAAAGACTACTGAATATTATATTTTTAGATAATTCTACGGTAATACAGAAATATTATACATATTCCTAAGCTGTCGATCGGCAAACGAAAAACAAGCAGTTGATACTTTATAAAAAGCTATCAAATAGTACCAATATTGATATTTCTCTGTTCAGTGGTATGTATTTATTCACATTTTGCATATTTAGATTAAGATGAGTTTTTGTTACCTAATCAGAATTATTAGTTAGATTAGCTACTTATTTTACTGTTCGATCAATTGACAATAATCCTTCATTGCATTTTTGGTTACCCTTATCATCATTATGCTTGGTTTTGCATTTATAAATTGTATAAATTCTACCGAAAAGGATTTTCAGATGGAAAGCTTACCAAGAGATCCAATTAGTAAGATGGGTATGGAAAACTGGACTCCTACAAACAACTGTTTTCTGTGTGAGGTTGTATTTTTAGTGCTATAGATATACCAAAACAAGTGGAATCAGAGCTGACTCTGAACGTAGTCTCTGATTCGGTTTCTAGAAGTGGAAATTTTCTTTTTATACCTTCCTTAATAACATTATTAATTTGAATATTATTTACTTATGTGAAGATAGTTAAATGAATAATTTATTTCATGATCTTTACATAAATGGGAAGAGTATCTTACAGAATGTGAACAATTGTATAAAAATCATTAACCAAATCAAATGACTTGCGAAAAGTAACTTTGCCACTCTATTTATTTTTACTCAAAGTGGCAACACATTTCCAGTTTATCTTATAAATGTATTAATTTTTCCACAGTTTTGTTGCTGGTAATATAACAGTAATGATGTCATTAATGAATCTAAATGTTGACAATCATGTAAGATCGTATAACCTTGAATTTTTTTCTGCGCCGTCTCTGCTCTCCTATATCCGTACGTTTCTCGTATTCATCTCAAGATTAATGAACAGACGTCACGAAAGTTAAAAATAAACTAGTTGAACAGTAAATATTTTTCACAATTTCAACTCATATTATGTGATATATGAAATAAAAAAATCTGCGAGTGCGGACATTGTGAAGAAGAAAGAACTTTGAAGTACACGCACCGCCAACCCTGAGTGTGGCTTCCGACAAAGCAACTGCAAGCCGATTTCGGCAGCGTCTCCAGATTAATCATTTTCTATTTAATAATTCTTTTAGCAAAGACTACTGAATATTATATTTTTAGATAATTCTACGGTAATACAGAAATATTATACATATTCCTAAGCTGTCGATCGGCAAACGAAAAACAAGCAGTTGATACTTTATAAAAAGCTATCAAATAGTACCAATATTGATATTTCTCTGTTCAGTGGTATGTATTTATTCACATTTTGCATATTTAGATTAAGATGAGTTTTTGTTACCTAATCAGAATTATTAGTTAGATTAGCTACTTATTTTATTGTTCGATCAATTGACAATAATCCTTCATTGCATTTTTGGTTACCCTTATCATCATTATGCTTGGTTTTGCATTTATAAATTGTATAAATTCTACCGAAAAGGATTTTCAGATGGAAAGCTTACCAAGAGATCCAATTAGTAAGATGGGTATGGAAAACTGGACTCCTACAAACAACTGTTTTCTGTGTGAGGTTGTATTTTTAGTGCTATAGATATACCAAAACAAGTGGAATCAGAGCTGACTCTGAACGTAGTCTCTGATTCGGTTTCTAGAAGTGGAAATTTTCTTTTTATACCTTCCTTAATAACATTATTAATTTGAATATTATTTACTTATGTGAAGATAGTTAAATGAATAATTTATTTCATGATCTTTACATAAATGGGAAGAGTATCTTACAGAATGTGAACAATTGTATAAAAATCATTAACCAAATCAAATGACTTGCGAAAAGTAACTTTGCCACTCTATTTATTTTTACTCAAAGTGGCAACACATTTCCAGTTTATCTTATAAATGTATTAATTTTTCCACAGTTTTGTTGCTGGTAATATAACAGTAATGATGTCATTAATGAATCTAAATGTTGACAATCATGTAAGATCGTATAACCTTGAATTTTTTTCTGCGCCGTCTCTGCTCTCCTATATCCGTACGTTTCTCGTATTCATCTCAAGATTAATGAACAGACGTCACGAAAGTTAAAAATAAACTAGTTGAACAGTAAATATTTTTCACAATTTCAACTCATATTATGTGATATATGAAATAAAAAAATCTGCGAGTGCGGACATTGTGAAGAAGAAAGAACTTTGAAGTACACGCACCGCCAACCCTGAGTGTGGCTTCCGACAAAGCAACTGCAAGCCGATTTCGGCAGCGTCTCCAGATTAATCATTTTCTGTTTAATAATTCTTTTAGCAAAGACTACTGAATATCATATTTTTAGATAATTCTACGGTAATACAGAAATATTATACATATTCCTAAGCTGTCGATCGGCAAACGAAAAACAAGCAGTTGATACTTTATAAAAAGCTATCAAATAGTATCAATATTGATATTTCTTTGTTCAGTGGTATGTATTTATTCACATTTTGCATATTTAGATTAAGATGAGTTTTTTCACCTAATCAGAATTATTTGTTAGATTAGCTACTTATTTTACTGTTCGATCAATTGACAATAATCCTTCATTGCATTTTTGGTTACCCTTATCATCATTATGCTTGGTTTTGCATTTATAAATTGTATAAATTCTACCGAAAAGGATTTTCAGATGGGAAGCTTACCAAGAGATCCAATTAGTAAGATGGGTATGGAAAACTGGACTCCTACAAACAACTGTTTTCTGTGTGAGGTTGTATTTTTAGTGCTATAGATATACCAAAACAAGTGGAATCAGAGCTGACTCTGAACGTAGTCTCTGGTTCGGTTTCTAGAAGTGGAAATTTTCTTTTTGTACCTTCCTTAATAACATTATTAATTTGAATATTATTTACTTATGTGAAGATAGTGAAATGAATAATTTATTTCATGATCTTTACATAAATGGGAAGAGTATCTTACAGAATGTAAACAATTGATAAAAATCATTAACCAAATAAAATGACTTGCGAAAAGTAACTTTGCCACTCTATTTATTTATACTCAAAGTGGCAACACATTTCCAGTTTATCTTATAAATGTATTAATTTTTCCACAGTTTTGTTGCTGGTAATATAACAGTAATGATGTCATTAATGAATCTAAATGTTGACAATCATGTCAGATCGTATAACCTTGAATTTTTTTCTGCGCCGTCTCTGCTCTCCTATATTCGTACGTTTCTCGTATTCATCTCAAGATTAATGAACAGACGTCACGAAAGTTAAAAATAAACTAGTTGAACAGTAAATATTTTTCACAATTTCAACTCATATTATGTGATATATGAAATAAAAAAATCTGCGAGTGCGGACATTGTGAAGAAGAAAGAACTTTGAAGTACACGCACCGCCAACCCTGAGTGTGGCTTCCGACAAAGCAACTGCAAGCCGCTTTCGGCAGCGTCTCCAGATTAATCATTTTCTATTTAATAATTCTTTTAGCAAAGACTACTGAATATTATATTTTTAGATAATTCTACGGTAATACAGAAATATTATACATATTCCTAAGCTGTCGATCGGCAAACGAAAAACAAGCAGTTGATACTTTATAAAAAGCTATCAAATAGTACCAATATTGATATTTCTCTGTTCAGTGGTATGTATTTATTCACATTTTGCATATTTAGATTAAGATGAGTTTTTGTTACCTAATCAGAATTATTAGTTAGATTAGCTACTTATTTTACTGTTCGATCAATTGACAATAATCCTTCATTGCATTTTTGGTTACCCTTATCATCATTATGCTTGGTTTTGCATTTATAAATTGTATAAATTCTACCGAAAAGGATTTTCAGATGGAAAGCTTACCAAGAGATCCAATTAGTAAGATGGGTATGGAAAACTGGACTCCTACAAACAACTGTTTTCTGTGTGAGGTTGTATTTTTAGTGCTATAGATATACCAAAACAAGTGGAATCAGAGCTGACTCTGAACGTAGTCTCTGATTCGGTTTCTAGAAGTGGAAATTTTCTTTTTATACCTTCCTTAATAACATTATTAATTTGAATATTATTTACTTATGTGAAGATAGTTAAATGAATAATTTATTTCATGATCTTTACATAAATGGGAAGAGTATCTTACAGAATGTGAACAATTGTATAAAAATCATTAACCAAATCAAATGACTTGCGAAAAGTAACTTTGCCACTCTATTTATTTTTACTCAAAGTGGCAACACATTTTCAGTTTATCTTATAAATGTATTAATTTTTCCACAGTCTTGTTGCTGGTAATATAACAGTAATGATGTCATTAATGAATCTAAATGTTGACAATCATGTAAGATCGTATAACCTTGAATTTTTTTCTGCGCCGTCTCTGCTCTCCTATATCCGTACGTTTCTCGTATTCATCTCAAGATTAATGAACAGACGTCACGAAAGGTAAAAATAAACTAGTTGAACAGTAAATATTTTTCACAATTTCAACTCATATTATGTGATATATGAAATAAAAAAATCTGCGAGTGCGGACATTGTGAAGAAGAAAGAACTTTGAAGTACACGCACCGCCAACCCTGAGTGTGGCTTCCGACAAAGCAACTGCAAGCCGATTTCGGCAGCGTCTCCAGATTAATCATTTTCTGTTTAATAATTCTTTTAGCAAAGACTACTGAATATCATATTTTTAGATAATTCTACGGTAATACAGAAATATTATACATATTCCTAAGCTGTCGATCGGCAAACGAAAAACAAGCAGTTGATACTTTATAAAAAGCTATCAAATAGTATCAATATTGATATTTCTTTGTTCAGTGGTATGTATTTATTCACATTTTGCATATTTAGATTAAGATGAGTTTTTTTACCTAATCAGAATTATTAGTTAGATTAGCTACTTATTTTACTGTTCGATCAATTGACAATAATCCTTCATTGCATTTTTGGTTACCCTTATCATCATTATGCTTGGTTTTGCATTTATAAATTGTATAAATTCTACCGAAAAGGATTTTCAGATGGGAAGCTTACCAAGAGATCCAATTAGTAAGATGGGTATGGAAAACTGGACTCCTACAAACAACTGTTTTCTGTGTGAGGTTGTATTTTTAGTGCTATAGATATACCAAAACAAGTGGAATCAGAGCTGACTCTGAACGTAGTCTCTGGTTCGGTTTCTAGAAGTGGAAATTTTCTTTTTGTACCTTCCTTAATAACATTATTAATTTGAATATTATTTACTTATGTGAAGATAGTGAAATGAATAATTTATTTCATGATCTTTACATAAATGGGAAGAGTATCTTACAGAATGTAAACAATTGATAAAAATCATTAACCAAATAAAATGACTTGCGAAAAGTAACTTTGCCACTCTATTTATTTATACTCAAAGTGGCAACACATTTCCAGTTTATCTTATAAATGTATTAATTTTTCCACAGTTTTGTTGCTGGTAATATAACAGTAATGATGTCATTAATGAATCTAAATGTTGACAATCATGTCAGATCGTATAACCTTGAATTTTTTTCTGCGCCGTCTCTGCTCTCCTATATTCGTACGTTTCTCGTATTCATCTCAAGATTAATGAACAGACGTCACGAAAGTTAAAAATAAACTAGTTGAACAGTAAATATTTTTCACAATTTCAACTCATATTATGTGATATATGAAATTAAAAAATCTGCGAGTGCGGACATTGTGAAGAAGAAAGAACTTTGAAGTACACGCACCGCCAACCCTGAGTGTGGCTTCCGACAAAGCAACTGCAAGCCGCTTTCGGCAGCGTCTCCAGATTAATCATTTTCTATTTAATAATTCTTTTAGCAAAGACTACTGAATATTATATTTTTAGATAATTCTACGGTAATACAGAAATATTATACATATTCCTAAGCTGTCGATCGGCAAACGAAAAACAAGCAGTTGATACTTTATAAAAAGCTATCAAATAGTACCAATATTGATATTTCTCTGTTCAGTGGTATGTATTTATTCACATTTTGCATATTTAGATTAAGATGAGTTTTTGTTACCTAATCAGAATTATTAGTTAGATTAGCTACTTATTTTACTGTTCGATCAATTGACAATAATCCTTCATTGCATTTTTGGTTACCCTTATCATCATTATGCTTGGTTTTGCATTTATAAATTGTATAAATTCTACCGAAAAGGATTTTCAGATGGAAAGCTTACCAAGAGATCCAATTAGTAAGATGGGTATGGAAAACTGGACTCCTACAAACAACTGTTTTCTGTGTGAGGTTGTATTTTTAGTGCTATAGATATACCAAAACAAGTGGAATCAGAGCTGACTCTGAACGTAGTCTCTGATTCGGTTTCTAGAAGTGGAAATTTTCTTTTTATACCTTCCTTAATAACATTATTAATTTGAATATTATTTACTTATGTGAAGATAGTTAAATGAATAATTTATTTCATGATCTTTACATAAATGGGAAGAGTATCTTACAGAATGTGAACAATTGTATAAAAATCATTAACCAAATCAAATGACTTGCGAAAAGTAACTTTGCCACTCTATTTATTTTTACTCAAAGTGGCAACACATTTCCAGTTTATCTTATAAATGTATTAATTTTTCCACAGTTTTGTTGCTGGTGATATAACAGTAATGATGTCATTAATGAATCTAAATGTTGACAATCATGTAAGATCGTATAACCTTGAATTTTTTTCTGCGCCGTCTCTGCTCTCCTATATCCGTACGTTTCTCGTATTCATCTCAAGATTAATGAACAGACGTCACGAAAGTTAAAAATAAACTAGTTGAACAGTAAATATTTTTCACAATTTCAACTCATATTATGTGATATATGAAATAAAAAAATCTGCGAGTGCGGACATTGTGAAGAAGAAAGAACTTTGAAGTACACGCATCGCCAACCCTGAGTGTGGCTTCCGACAAAGCAACTGCAAGCCGATTTCGGCAGCGTCTCCAGATTAATCATTTTCTGTTTAATAATTCTTTTAGCAAAGACTACTGAATATTATATTTTTAGATAATTCTACGGTAATACAGAAATATTATACATATTCCTAAGCTGTCGATCGGCAAACGAAAAACAAGCAGTTGATACTTTATAAAAAGCTATCAAATAGTACCAATATTGATATTTCTTTGTTCAGTGGTATGTACTTATTCACATTTTGCATATTTAGATTAAGATGAGTTTTTGTTACCTAATCAGAATTATTAGTTAGATTAGCTACTTATTTTACTGTTCGATCAATTGACAATAATCCTTCATTGCATTTTTGGTTACCCTTATCATCATTATGCTTGGTTTTGCATTTATAAATTGTATAAATTCTACCGAAAAGGATTTTCAGATGGAAAGCTTACCAAGAGATCCAATTAGTAAGATGGGTATGGAAAACTGGACTCCTACAAACAACTGTTTTCTGTGTGAGGTTGTATTTTTAGTGCTATAGATATACCAAAACAAGTGGAATCAGAGCTGACTCTGAACGTAGTCTCTGATTCGGTTTCTAGAAGTGGAAATTTTCTTTTTATACCTTCCTTAATAACATTATTAATTTGAATATTATTTACTTATGTGAAGATAGTTAAATGAATAATTTATTTCATGATCTTTACATAAATGGGAAGAGTATCTTACAGAATGTGAACAATTGTATAAAAATCATTAACCAAATCAAATGACTTGCGAAAAGTAACTTTGCCACTCTATTTATTTTTACTCAAAGTGGCAACACATTTTCAGTTTATCTTATAAATGTATTAATTTTTCCACAGTCTTGTTGCTGGTAATATAACAGTAATGATGTCATTAATGAATCTAAATGTTGACAATCATGTAAGATCGTATAACCTTGAATTTTTTTCTGCGCCGTCTCTGCTCTCCTATATCCGTACGTTTCTCGTATTCATCTCAAGATTAATGAACAGACGTCACGAAAGTTAAAAATAAACTAGTTGAACAGTAAATATTTTTCACAATTTCAACTCATATTATGTGATATATGAAATAAAAAAATCTGCGAGTGCGGACATTGTGAAGAAGAAAGAACTTTGAAGTACACGCACCGCCAACCCTGAGTGTGGCTTCCGACAAAGCAACTGCAAGCCGATTTCGGCAGCGTCTCCAGATTAATCATTTTCTGTTTAATAATTCTTTTAGCAAAGACTACTGAATATCATATTTTTAGATAATTCTACGGTAATACAGAAATATTATACATATTCCTAAGCTGTCGATCGGCAAACGAAAAACAAGCAGTTGATACTTTATAAAAAGCTATCAAATAGTATCAATATTGATATTTCTTTGTTCAGTGGTATGTATTTATTCACATTTTGCATATTTAGATTAAGATGAGTTTTTTTACCTAATCAGAATTATTAGTTAGATTAGCTACTTATTTTACTGTTCGATCAATTGACAATAATCCTTCATTGCATTTTTGGTTACCCTTATCATCATTATGCTTGGTTTTGCATTTATAAATTGTATAAATTCTACCGAAAAGGATTTTCAGATGGGAAGCTTACCAAGAGATCCAATTAGTAAGATGGGTATGGAAAACTGGACTCCTACAAACAACTGTTTTCTGTGTGAGGTTGTATTTTTAGTGCTATAGATATACCAAAACAAGTGGAATCAGAGCTGACTCTGAACGTAGTCTCTGGTTCGGTTTCTAGAAGTGGAAATTTTCTTTTTGTACCTTCCTTAATAACATTATTAATTTGAATATTATTTACTTATGTGAAGATAGTGAAATGAATAATTTATTTCATGATCTTTACATAAATGGGAAGAGTATCTTACAGAATGTAAACAATTGATAAAAATCATTAACCAAATAAAATGACTTGCGAAAAGTAACTTTGCCACTCTATTTATTTATACTCAAAGTGGCAACACATTTCCAGTTTATCTTATAAATGTATTAATTTTTCCACAGTTTTGTTGCTGGTAATATAACAGTAATGATGTCATTAATGAATCTAAATGTTGACAATCATGTCAGATCGTATAACCTTGAATTTTTTTCTGCGCCGTCTCTGCTCTCCTATATTCGTACGTTTCTCGTATTCATCTCAAGATTAATGAACAGACGTCACGAAAGTTAAAAATAAACTAGTTGAACAGTAAATATTTTTCACAATTTCAACTCATATTATGTGATATATGAAATTAAAAAATCTGCGAGTGCGGACATTGTGAAGAAGAAAGAACTTTGAAGTACACGCACCGCCAACCCTGAGTGTGGCTTCCGACAAAGCAACTGCAAGCCGCTTTCGGCAGCGTCTCCAGATTAATCATTTTCTATTTAATAATTCTTTTAGCAAAGACTACTGAATATTATATTTTTAGATAATTCTACGGTAATACAGAAATATTATACATATTCCTAAGCTGTCGATCGGCAAACGAAAAACAAGCAGTTGATACTTTATAAAAAGCTATCAAATAGTACCAATATTGATATTTCTCTGTTCAGTGGTATGTATTTATTCACATTTTGCATATTTAGATTAAGATGAGTTTTTGTTACCTAATCAGAATTATTAGTTAGATTAGCTACTTATTTTACTGTTCGATCAATTGACAATAATCCTTCATTGCATTTTTGGTTACCCTTATCATCATTATGCTTGGTTTTGCATTTATAAATTGTATAAATTCTACCGAAAAGGATTTTCAGATGGAAAGCTTACCAAGAGATCCAATTAGTAAGATGGGTATGGAAAACTGGACTCCTACAAACAACTGTTTTCTGTGTGAGGTTGTATTTTTAGTGCTATAGATATACCAAAACAAGTGGAATCAGAGCTGACTCTGAACGTAGTCTCTGATTCGGTTTCTAGAAGTGGAAATTTTCTTTTTATACCTTCCTTAATAACATTATTAATTTGAATATTATTTACTTATGTGAAGATAGTTAAATGAATAATTTATTTCATGATCTTTACATAAATGGGAAGAGTATCTTACAGAATGTGAACAATTGTATAAAAATCATTAACCAAATCAAATGACTTGCGAAAAGTAACTTTGCCACTCTATTTATTTTTACTCAAAGTGGCAACACATTTCCAGTTTATCTTATAAATGTATTAATTTTTCCACAGTTTTGTTGCTGGTGATATAACAGTAATGATGTCATTAATGAATCTAAATGTTGACAATCATGTAAGATCGTATAACCTTGAATTTTTTTCTGCGCCGTCTCTGCTCTCCTATATCCGTACGTTTCTCGTATTCATCTCAAGATTAATGAACAGACGTCACGAAAGTTAAAAATAAACTAGTTGAACAGTAAATATTTTTCACAATTTCAACTCATATTATGTGATATATGAAATAAAAAAATCTGCGAGTGCGGACATTGTGAAGAAGAAAGAACTTTGAAGTACACGCATCGCCAACCCTGAGTGTGGCTTCCGACAAAGCAACTGCAAGCCGATTTCGGCAGCGTCTCCAGATTAATCATTTTCTGTTTAATAATTCTTTTAGCAAAGACTACTGAATATTATATTTTTAGATAATTCTACGGTAATACAGAAATATTATACATATTCCTAAGCTGTCGATCGGCAAACGAAAAACAAGCAGTTGATACTTTATAAAAAGCTATCAAATAGTACCAATATTGATATTTCTTTGTTCAGTGGTATGTACTTATTCACATTTTGCATATTTAGATTAAGATGAGTTTTTGTTACCTAATCAGAATTATTAGTTAGATTAGCTACTTATTTTACTGTTCGATCAATTGACAATAATCCTTCATTGCATTTTTGGTTACCCTTATCATCATTATGCTTGGTTTTGCATTTATAAATTGTATAAATTCTACCGAAAAGGATTTTCAGATGGAAAGCTTACCAAGAGATCCAATTAGTAAGATGGGTATGGAAAACTGGACTCCTACAAACAACTGTTTTCTGTGTGAGGTTGTATTTTTAGTGCTATAGATATACCAAAACAAGTGGAATCAGAGCTGACTCTGAACGTAGTCTCTGATTCGGTTTCTAGAAGTGGAAATTTTCTTTTTATACCTTCCTTAATAACATTATTAATTTGAATATTATTTACTTATGTGAAGATAGTTAAATGAATAATTTATTTCATGATCTTTACATAAATGGGAAGAGTATCTTACAGAATGTGAACAATTGTATAAAAATCATTAACCAAATCAAATGACTTGCGAAAAGTAACTTTGCCACTCTATTTATTTTTACTCAAAGTGGCAACACATTTCCAGTTTATCTTATAAATGTATTAATTTTTCCACAGTTTTGTTGCTGGTAATATAACAGTAATGATGTCATTAATGAATCTAAATGTTGACAATCATGTAAGATCGTATAACCTTGAATTTTTTTCTGCGCCGTCTCTGCTCTCCTATATCCGTACGTTTCTCGTATTCATCTCAAGATTAATGAACAGACGTCACGAAAGTTAAAAATAAACTAGTTGAACAGTAAATATTTTTCACAATTTCAACTCATATTATGTGATATATGAAATAAAAAAATCTGCTAGTGCGGACATTGTGAAGAAGAAAGAACTTTGAAGTACACGCACCGCCAAACCTGAGTGCGGCTTCCGACAAAGCAACTGCAAGCCGCTTTCGGCAGCGTCTCCAGATTAATCATTTTCTATTTAATAATTCTTTTAGCAAAGACTACTGAATATTATATTTTCAGATAATTTTACGGTAATACAGAAATATTATACATATTCCTAAGCTGTCGATCGGCAAACGAAAAACAAGCAGTTGATACTTTATAAAAAGCTAGCAAATAGTACCAATATTAATATTTCTTTGTTCAGTGGTATATATTTATTCACATTTTGCATATTCAGATTAAGATGAGTTTTTTTACCTAATCAGAATTATTAGTTAGATTAGCTACTTATTTTACTGTTCGATCAATTGACAATAATCCTTCATTGCATTTTTGGTTACCCTTATCATCATTATGCTTGGTTTTGCATTTATAAATTGTATAAATTCTACCGAAAAGGATTTTCAGATGGAAAGCTTACCAAGAGATCCAATTAGTAAGATGGGTATGAACATTGTGAAGAAGAAAGAACTTTGAAGTACACGCACCGCCAACCCTGAGTGTGGCTTCCGACAAAGCAACTGCAAGCCGCATTCGGCAGCGTCTCCAGATTAATCATTTTCTATTTAATAATTCTTTTAGCAAAGACTACTGAATATTATATTTTTAGATAATTCTACGGTAATACAGAAATATTATACATATTCCTAAGCTGTCGATCGGCAAACGAAAAACAAGCAGTTGATACTTTATAAAAAGCTATCAAATAGTACCAATATTGATATTTCTTTGTTCAGTGGTATGTATTTATTCACATTTTGCATATTTAAATTAAGATGAGTTTTTGTTACCTAATCAGAATTATTAGTTAGATTAGCTACTTATTTTACTGTTCGATCAATTGACAATAATCCTTCATTGCATTTTTGGTTACCCTTATCATCATTATGCTTGGTTTTGCATTTATAAATTGTATAAATTCTACCGAAAAGGATTTTCAGATGGAAAGCTTACCAAGAGATCCAATTAGTAAGATGGGTATGGAAAACTGGACTCCTACAAACAACTGTTTTCTGTGTGAGGTTGTATTTTTAATGCTATAGATATACCAAAACAAGTGGAATCAGAGCTGACTCTGAACGTAGTCTCTGATTCGGTTTCTAGAAGTGGAAATTTTCTTTTTATACCTTCCTTAATAACATTATTAATTTGAATATTATTTACTTATGTGAAGATAGTTAAATGAATAATTTATTTCATGATCTTTACATAAATGGGAAGAGTATCTTACAGAATGTGAACAATTGTATAAAAATCATTAACCAAATCAAATGACTTGCGAAAAGTAACTTTGCCACTCTATTTATTTTTACTCAAAGTGGCAACACATTTCCAGTTTATCTTATAAATGTATTAATTTTTCCACAGTTTTGTTGCTGGTAATATAACAGTAATGATGTCATTAATGAATCTAAATGTTGACAATCATGTAAGATCGTATAACCTTGAATTTTTTTCTGCGCCGTCTCTGCTCTCCTATATTCGTACGTTTCTCGTATTCATCTCAAGATTAATGAACAGACGTCACGAAAGTTAAAAATAAACTAGTTGAACAGTAAATATTTTTCACAATTTCAACTCATATTATGTGATATATGAAATAAAAAAATCTGCGGGTGCGGACATTGTGAAGAAGAAAGAACTTTGAAGTACACGCACCGCCAAACCTGAGTGCGGCTTCCGACAAAGCAACTGCAAGCCGCTTTCGGCAGCGTCTCCAGATTAATCATTTTCTATTTAATAATTCTTTTAGCAAAGACTACTGAATATTATATTTTTAGATAATTCTACGGTAATACAGAAATATTATACATATTCCTAAGCTGTCGATCGGCAAACGAAAAACAAGCAGTTGATACTTTATAAAAAGCTAGCAAATAGTACCAATATTGATATTTCTTTGTTCAGTGGTATGTATTTATTCACATTTTGCATATTCAGATTAAGATGAGTTTTTTTACCTAATCAGAATTATTAGTTAGATTAGCTACTTATTTTACTGTTCGATCAATTGACAATAATCCTTCATTGCATTTTTGGTTACCCTTATCATCATTATGCTTGGTTTTGCATTTATAAATTGTATAAATTCTACCGAAAAGGATTTTCAGATGGAATGCTTACCAAGAGATCCAATTAGTAAGATGGGTATGGAAAACTGGACTCCTACAAACAACTGTTTTCTGTGTGAGGTTGTATTTTTAGTGCTATAGATATACCAAAACAAGTGGAATCAGAGCTGACTCTGAACATAGTCTCTGGTTCGGTTTCTAGAAGTGGAAATTTTCTTTTTGTACCTTCCTTAATAACATTATTAATTTGAATATTATTTACTTATGTGAAGATAGTGAAATGAATAATTTATTTCATGATCTTTACATAAATGGGAAGAGTATCTTACAGAAGGTAAACAATTGTATAAAAATCATTAACCGAATCAAATGACCTGCGAAAAGTAACTTTGTCACTCTATTTATTTATACTCAAAGTGGCAACACATTTCCAGTTTATCTTATAAATGTATTAATTTTTCCACAGTTTTGTTGCTGGTAATATAACAGTAAAGATGTCATTAATGAATCTAAATGTTGACAATCATGTAAGATCGTATAACCTTGAATTTTTTTCTGCGCCGTCTCTGCTCTCCTATATCCGTACGTTTCTCGTATTCATCTCAAGATTAATGAACAGACGTCACGAAAGTTAAAAATAAACTAGTTGAACAGTAAATATTTTTCACAATTTCAACTCATATTATGTGATATATGAAATAAAAAAATCTGCGGGTGCGGACATTGTGAAGAAGAAAGAACTTTGAAGTACACGCACCGCCAAACCTGAGTGCGGCTTCCGACGAAGCAACTGCAAGCCGCTTTCGGCAGCGTCTCCAGATTAATCATTTTCTATTTAATAATTCTTTTAGCAAAGACTACTGAATATTATATTTTTAGATAATTCTACGGTAATACAGAAATATTATACATATTCCTAAGCTGTCGATCGGCAAACTAAAGACAAGCAGTTGATACTTTATAAAAAGCTATCAAATAATATTGATATTTCTTTGTTCAGTGGTATGTATTTATTCACATTTTGCATATTTAGATTAAGATGAGTTTTTTTACCTAATCGGAATTATTAGTTAGATTAGTTACTTATTTTACTGTTCGATCAATTAACAATAATCCTTCATTGCATTTTTGGTTACCCTCATCATCATTATGCTTGGTTTTGCATTTATAAATTGTATAAATTCTACCGAAAAGGATTTTCAGATGGAAAGCTTACCAAGAGATCCAATTAGTAAGATGGGTATGGAAAACTGGACTCCTACAAACAACTGTTTTCTGTGTGAGGTTGTATTTTTAGTGCTATAGATATACCAAAACAAGTGGAATCAGAGCTGACTCTGAACGTAGTCTCTGGTTCGGTTTCTAGAAGTGGAAATTTTCTTTTTGTACCTTCCTTAATAACATTATTAATTTGAATATTATTTACTTATGTAAAGATAGTGAAGTGAATAATTTATTTCATGATCTTTACATGAATGGGAAGAGTATCTTACAGAATGTAAACAATTGTATAAAAATCATTAACCAAATCAAATGACTTGCGAAAAGTAACTTTGCCACTATTTATTTATACTCAAAGTGGCAACACATTTCCAGTTTATCTTATAAATGTATTAATTTTTCCACAGTTTTGTTGCTGGTAATATAACAGTAATGATGTCATTAATGAATCTAAATGTTGACAATCATGTAAGATCGTATAACCTTGAATTTTTTTCTGCGCCGTCTCTGCTCTCCTATATTCGTACGTTTCTCGTATTCATCTCAAGATTAATGAACAGACGTCACGAAAGTTAAAAATAAACTAGTTGAACAGTAAATATTTTTCACAATTTCAACTCATATTATGTGATATATGAAATAAGAAAATCTGCTAGTGCGGACATTGTGAAGAAGAAAGAACTTTGAAGTACACGCACCGCCAAACCTGAGTGCGGCTTCCGACAAAGCAACTGCAAGCCGCTTTCGGCAGCGTCTCCAGATTAATCATTTTCTATTTGATAATTCTTTTAGCAAAGACTACTGAATATTATATTTTTAGATAATTCTACGGTAATACAGAAATATTATACATATTCCTGAGCTGTCGATCGGCAAACGAAAAACAAGCAGTTGATACTTTATAAAAAGCTATCAAATAGTACCAATATTGATATTTCTTTGTTCAGTGGTATGTATTTATTCACATTTTGCATATTTAGATTAAGATGAGTTTTTGTTACCTAATCAGAATTATTAGTTAGATTAGCTACTTATTTTACTGTTCGATCAATTGACAATAATCCTTCATTGCATTTTTGGTTACCCTTATCATCATTATGCTTGGTTTTGCATTTATAAATTGTATAAATTCTACCGAAAAGGATTTTCAGATGGAAAGCTTACCAAGAGATCCAATTAGTAAGATGGGTATGGAAAACTGGACTCCTACAAACAACTGTTTTCTGTGTGAGGTTGTATTTTTAGTGCTATAGATATACCAAAACAAGTGGAATCAGAGCTGACTCTGAACGTAGTCTCTGATTCGGTTTCTAGAAGTGGAAATTTTCTTTTTATACCTTCCTTAATAACATTATTAATTTGAATATTATTTACTTATGTGAAGATAGTGAAATGAATAATTTATTTCATGATCTTTACATAAATGGGAAGAGTATCTTACAGAATGTAAACAATTGTAAATGGGAAGAGTATCTTACAGAATGTAAACAATTGTATAAAAATCATTAACCAAATCAAATGACTTGCGAAAAGTAACTTTGCCACTCTATTTATTTATACTCAAAGTGGCAACACATTTCCAGTTTATCTTATAAATGTATTCATTTTTCCACAGTTTTGTTGCTGGTAATATAACAGTAATGATGTCATTAATGAATCTAAATGTTGACAATCATGTAAGATCGTATAACCTTGAATTTTTTTCTGCGCCGTCTCTGCTCTTCTATATTCGTACGTTTCTCGTATTCATCTCGAGATTAATGAACAGACGTCACGAAAGTTAAAAATAAACTAGTTGAACAGTAAATATTTTTCACAATTTCAACTCATATTATGTGATATATGAAATAAAAAAATCTGCGAGTGCGGACATTGTGAAGAAGAAAGAACTTTGAAGTACACGCTCCGCCAAACCTGAGTGCGGCTTCCGACAAAGCAACTGCAAGCCGCTTTCGGCAGCGTCTCCAGATTAATCATTTTCTATTTAATAATTCTTTTAGCAAAGACTACTGAATATTATATTTTTAGATAATTCTACGGTAATACAGAAATATTATACATATTCCTAAGCTGTCGATCGGCAAACGAAAAACAAGCAGTTGATACTTTATAAAAAGCTATCAAATAGTACCAATATTGATATTTCTTTGTTCAGTGGTATATATTTATTCACATTTTGCATATTTAGATTAAGATGAGTTTTTTTATCAGAATTATTAGTTAGATTAGCTACTTATTTTACTGTTCGATCAATTGACAATAATCCTTCATTGCATTGTTGGTTACCCTTATCATCATTATGGTTGGTTTTGCATTAATAAATTGTATAAATTCTACCGGAAAGGATTTTCAGATGGAAAGCTTACCAAGAGATCCAATTAGTAAGATGGGTATGGAAAACTGGACTCCTACAAACAACTGTTTTCTGTGTGAGGTTGTATTTTTAGTGCTCTAGATATACCAAAACAAGTGGAATCAGAGCTGACTCTGAACGTAGTCTCTGGTTCGGTTTCTAGAAGTGGAAATTTTCTTTTTGTACCTTCCTTAATAACATTATTAATTTGAATATTATTTACTTATGTAAAGATAGTGAAATGAATAATTTATTTCATGATCTTTACATAAATGAGAAGAGTATCTTACAGAATGTAAACAATTGTATAAAAATCATTAACCAAATCAAATGACTTGCGAAAAGTAACTTTGCCACACTATTTATTTATACTCCAAGTGGCATCACATTTTCAGTTTATCTTATAAATGTATTAATTTTTCCACAGTTTTGTTGCTGGTAATATAACAGTAATGATGTCATTAATGAATCTAAATGTTGACAATCATGTAAGATCGTATTACCTTTACTTATGTAAAGATAGTGAAATGAATAATTTATTTCATGATCTTTACATCAAATGACTTGCGAAAAGTAACTTTGCCACTCTATTTATTTATACTCAAAGTGGCAACACATTTCCAGTTTATCTTATAAATGTATTAATTTTTCCACAGTTTTGTTGCTGGTAATATAACAGTAATGATGTCATTAATGAATCTAAATGTTGACAATCATGTAAGATCGTATAACCTTGAATTTTTTTCTGCGCCGTCTCTGCTCTCCTATATTCGTACGTTTCTCGTATTCATCTCAAGATTAATGAACAGACGTCACGAAAGTTAAAAATAAACTAGTTGAACAGTAAATATTTTTCACAATTTCAACTCATATTATGTGATATATGAAATAAAAAAATCTGCGAGTGCGGACATTGTGAAGAAGAAAGAACTTTGAAGTACACGCACCGCCAACCCTGAGTGTGGCTTCCGACAAAGCAACTGCAAGCCGCTTTCGGCAGCGTCTCCAGATTAATCATTTCCTATTTAATAATTCTTTTAGCAAAGACTACTGAATATTATATTTTTAGATAATTCTACGGTAATACAGAAATATTATACATATTCCTAAGCTGTCGATCGGCAAACGAAAAACAAGCAGTTGATACTTTATAAAAAGCTATCAAATAGTACCAATATTGATATTTCTTTGTTCAGTGGTATGTACTTATTCACATTTTGCATATTTAGATGAAGATGAGTTTTTGTTACCTAATCAGAATTATTAGTTAGATTAGCTACTTATTTTACTGTTCGATCAATTGACAATAATCCTTCATTGCATTTTTGGTTACCCTTATCATCATTATGCTTGGTTTTGCATTTATAAATTGTATAAATTCTACCGAAAAGGATTTTCAGATGGAAAGCTTACCAAGAGATCCAATTAGTAAGATGGGTATGGAAAACTGGACTCCTACAAACAACTGTTTTCTGTGTGAGGTTGTATTTTTAGTGCTATAGATATACCAAAACAAGTGGAATCAGAGCTGACTCTGAACGTAGTCTCTGATTCGGTTTCTAGAAGTGGAAATTTTCTTTTTATACCTTCCTTAATAACATTATTAATTTGAATATTATTTACTTATGTGAAGATAGTTAAATGAATAATTTATTTCATGATCTTTACATAAATGGGAAGAGTATCTTACAGAATGTGAACAATTGTATAAAAATCATTAACCAAATCAAATGACTTGCGAAAAGTAACTTTGCCACTCTATTTATTTTTACTCAAAGTGGCAACACATTTCCAGTTTATCTTATAAATGTATTAATTTTTCCACAGTTTTGTTGCTGGTAATATAACAGTAATGATGTCATTAATGAATCTAAATGTTGACAATCATGTAAGATCGTATAACCTTGAATTTTTTTCTGCGCCGTCTCTGCTCTCCTATATCCGTACGTTTCTCGTATTCATCTCAAGATTAATGAACAGACGTCACGAAAGTTAAAAATAAACTAGTTGAACAGTAAATATTTTTCACAATTTCAACTCATATTATGTGATATATGAAATAAAAAAATCTGCTAGTGCGGACATTGTGAAGAAGAAAGAACTTTGAAGTACACGCACCGCCAAACCTGAGTGCGGCTTCCGACAAAGCAACTGCAAGCCGCTTTCGGCAGCGTCTCCAGATTAATCATTTTCTATTTAATAATTCTTTTAGCAAAGACTACTGAATATTATATTTTTAGATAATTTTACGGTAATACAGAAATATTATACATATTCCTAAGCTGTCGATCGGCAAACGAAAAACAAGCAGTTGATACTTTATAAAAAGCTATCAAATAGTATTGATATTTCTTTGTTCAGTGGTATGTATTTATTCACATTTTGCATATTTAGATTAAGATGAGTTTTTTTACCTAATCAGAATTATTAGTTAGATTAGCTACTTATTTTACTGTTCGATCAATTGACAATAATCCTTCATTGCATTTTTGGTTATCCTCATCATCATTATGCTTGGTTTTGCATTTATAAATTGTATAAATTCTACCGAAAAGGATTTTCAGATGGAAAGCTTACCAAGAGATCCAGTTAGTAAGATGGGTATGGGAAACTGGACTCCTACAAACAACTGTTTTCTGTGTAAGGTTGTATTTTTAGTGCTATAGATATACCAAAACAAGTGGAATCAGAGCTGACTCTGAACGTAGTCTCTGGTTCGGTTCCTAGAAGTGGAAATTTTCTTTTTGTACCTTCCTTAATAACATTATTAATTTGAATATTATTTACTTATGTGAAGATAGTGAAATGAATAATTTATTTCATGTTCTTTACATAAATGGGAAGAGTATCTTACAGAATGTAAACAATTGATAAAAATCATTAACCAAATCAAATGACTTGCGAAAAGTAACTTTGCCACTCTATTTATTTATACTCAAAGTGGCAACACATTTCCAGTTTATCTTATAAATGTATTAATTTTTCCACAGTTTTGTTGCTGGTAATATAACAGTAATGATGTCATTAATGAATCTAAATGTTGACAATCATGTCAGATCGTATAACCTTGAATTTTTTTCTGCGCCGTCTCTGCTCTCCTATATTCGTACGTTTCTCGTATTCATCTCAAGATTAATGAACAGACGTCACGAAAGTTAAAAATAAACTAGTTGAACAGTAAATATTTTTCACAATTTCAACTCATATTATGTGATATATGAAATAAAAAAATCTGCGAGTGCGGACATTGTGAAGAAGAAAGAACTTTGAAGTACACGCACCGCCAACCCTGAGTGTGGCTTCCGACAAAGCAACTGCAAGCCGCTTTCGGCAGCGTCTCCAGATTAATCATTTTCTATTTAATAATTCTTTTAGCAAAGACTACTGAATATTATATTTTTAGATAATTCTACGGTAATACAGAAATATTATACATATTCCTAAGCTGTCGATCGGCAAACGAAAAACAAGCAGTTGATACTTTATAAAAAGCTATCAAATAGTACCAATATTGATATTTCTTTGTTCAGTGGTATGTATTTATTCACATTTTGCATATTTAGATTAAGATGAGTTTTTGTTACCTAATCAGAATTATTAGTTAGATTAGCTACTTATTTTACTGTTCGATCAATTGACAATAATCCTTCATTGCATTTTTGGTTACCCTTATCATCATTATGCTTGGTTTTGCATTTATAAATTGTATAAATTCTACCGAAAAGGATTTTCAGATGGAAAGCTTACCAAGAGATCCAATTAGTAAGATGGGTATGGAAAACTGGACTCCTACAAACAACTGTTTTCTGTGTGAGGTTGTATTTTTAATGCTATAGATATACCAAAACAAGTGGAATCAGAGCTGACTCTGAACGTAGTCTCTGATTCGGTTTCTAGAAGTGGAAATTTTCTTTTTATACCTTCCTTAATAACATTATTAATTTGAATATTATTTACTTATGTGAAGATAGTTAAATGAATAATTTATTTCATGATCTTTACATAAATGGGAAGAGTATCTTACAGAATGTGAACAATTGTACAAAAATCATTAACCAAATCAAATGACTTGCGAAAAGTGACTTTGCCACTCTATTTATTTTTACTCAAAGTGGCAACACATTTCCAGTTTATCTTATAAATGTATTAATTTTTCCACAGTTTTGTTGCTGGTAATATAACAGTAATGATGTCATTAATGAATCTAAATGTTGACAATCATGTAAGATCGTATAACCTTGAATTTTTTTCTGCGCCGTCTCTGCTCTCCTATATCCGTACGTTTCTCGTATTCATCTCAAGATTAATGAACAGACGTCACGAAAGTTAAAAATAAACTAGTTGAACAGTAAATATTTTTCACAATTTCAACTCATATTATGTGATATATGAAATAAAAAAATCTGCTAGTGCGGACATTGTGAAGAAGAAAGAACTTTGAAGTACACGCACCGCCAAACCTGAGTGCGGCTTCCGACAAAGCAACTGCAAGCCGCTTTCGGCAGCGTCTCCAGATTAATCATTTTCTATTTAATAATTCTTTTAGCAAAGACTACTGAATATTATATTTTTAGATAATTCTACGGTAATACAGAAATATTATACATATTCCTAAGCTGTCGATCGGCAAACGAAAAACAAGCAGTTGATACTTTATAAAAAGCTAGCAAATAGAACCAATATTGATATTTCTTTGTTCAGTGGTATGTATTTATTCACATTTTGCATATTCAGATTAAGATGAGTTTTTTTACCTAATCAGAATTATTAGTTAGATTAGCTACTTATTTTACTGTTCGATCAATTGACAATAATCCTTCATTCCATTTTTGGTTACCCTTATCATCATTATGCTTGGTTTTGCATTTATAAATTGTATAAATTCTACCGAAAAGGATTTTCAGATGGAAAGCTTACCAAGAGATCCAATTAGTAAGATGGGTATGGAAAACTGGACTCCTACAAACAACTGTTTTCTGTGTGAGGTTGTATTTTTAGTGCTATAGATATACCAAAACAAGTGGAATCAGAGCTGACTCTGAACATAGTCTCTGGTTCGGTTTCTAGAAGTGGAAATTTTCTTTTTGTACCTTCCTTAATAACATTATTAATTTGAATATTATTTACTTATGTGAAGATAGTGAAATGAATAATTTATTTCATGATCTTTACATAAATGGGAAGAGTAACTTACAGAAGGTAAACAATTGTATAAAAATCATTAACCAAATCAAATGACCTGCGAAAAGTAACTTTGTCACTCTATTTATTTATACTCAAAGTGGCAACACATTTCCAGTTTATCTTATAAATGTATTAATTTTTCCACAGTTTTGTTGCTGGTAATATAACAGTAAAGATGTCATTAATGAATCTAAATGTTGACAATCATGTAAGATCGTATAACCTTGAATTTTTTTCTGCGCCGTCTCTGCTCTCCTATATCCGTACGTTTCTCGTATTCATCTCAAGATTAATGAACAGACGTCACGAAAGTTAAAAATAAACTAGTTGAACAGTAAATATTTTTCACAATTTCAACTCATATTATGTGATATATGAAATAAAAAAATCTGCTAGTGCGGACATTGTGAAGAAGAAAGAACTTTGAAGTACACGCACCGCCAAACCTGAGTGCGGCTTCCGACAAAGCAACTGTATAAATTCTACCGAAAAGGATTTTCAGATGGAAAGCTTACCAAGAGATCCAATTAGTAAGATGGGTATGGAAAACTGGACTCCTACAAACAACTGTTTTCTGTGTGAGGTTGTATTTTTAGTTCTATAGATATACCAAAACAAGTGGAATCAGAGCTGACTCTGAACGTAGTCTCTGATTCGGTTTCTAGAAGTGGAAATTTTCTTTTTATACCTTCCTTAATAACATTATTAATTTGAATATTATTTACTTATGTGAAGATAGTGAAATGAATAATTTATTTCATGATCTTTACATAAATGGGAAGAGTATCTTACAGAATGTAAACAATTGTAAATGGGAAGAGTATCTTACAGAATGTAAACAATTGTATAAAAATCATTAACCAAATCAAATGACTTGCGAAAAGTAACTTTGCCACTCTATTTATTTTTACTCAAAGTGGCAACACATTTCCAGTTTATCTTATAAATGTATTAATTTTTCCACAGTTTTGTTGCTGGTAATATAACAGTAATGATGTCGTTAATGAATCTAAATGTTGACAATCATGTAAGATCGTATAACCTTGAATTTTTTTCTGCGCCGTCTCTGCTCTCCTATATCCGTACGTTTCTCGTATTCATCTCAAGATTAATGAACAGACGTCACGAAAGTTAAAAATAAACTAGTTGAACAGTAAATATTTTTCACAATTTCAACTCATATTATGTGATATATGAAATAAAAAAATCTGCTAGTGCGGACATTGTGAAGAAGAAAGAACTTTGAAGTACACGCACCGCCAAACCTGAGTGCGGCTTCCGACAAAGCAACTGCAAGCCGCTTTCGGCAGCGTCTCCAGATTAATCATTTTCTATTTAATAATTCTTTTAGCAAAGACTACTGAATATTATATTTTTAGATAATTCTACATTAATACAGAAATATTATACATATTCCTAAGCTGTCGATCGGCAAACGAAAAACAAGCAGTTGATACTTTATAAAAAGCTAGCAAATAGTACCAATATTGATATTTCTTTGTTCAGTGGTATGTATTTATTCACATTTTGCATATTCAGATTAAGATGAGTTTTTTTACCTAATCAGAATTATTAGTTAGATTAGCTACTTATTTTACTGTTCGATCAATTGACAATAATCCTTCATTGCATTTTTGGTTACCCTTATCATCATTATGCTTGGTTTTGCATTTATAAATTGTATAAATTCTACCGAAAAGGATTTTCAGATGGAAAGCTTACCAAGAGATCCAATTAGTAAGATGGGTATGGTAAACTGGACTCCTACAAACAACTGTTTTCTGTGTGAGGTTGTATTTTTAGTGCTATAGATATACCAAAACAAGTGGAATCAGAGCTGACTCTGAACGTAGTCTCTGGTTCGGTTTCTAGAAGTGGAAATTTTCTTTTTGTACCTTCCTTAATAACATTATTAATTTGAATATTATTTACTTATGTGAAGATAGTGAAATGAATAATTTATTTCATGATCTTTACATAAATGGGAAGAGTATCTTACAGAATGTAAACAATTGTATAAAAATCATTAACCAAATCAAATGACCTGCGAAAAGTAACTTTGTCACTCTATTTATTTATACTCAAAGTGGCAACACATTTCCAGTTTATCTTATAAATGTATTAATTTTTCCACAGTTTTGTTGCTGGTAATATAACAGTAAAGATGTCATTAGGAATCTAAATGTTGACAATCATGTAAGATCGTATAACCTTGAATTTTTTTCTGCGCCGTCTCTGCTCTCCTATATCCGTACGTTTCTCGTATTCATCTCAAGATTAATGAACAGACGTCACGAAAGTTAAAAATAAACTAGTTGAACAGTAAATATTATTCAAAATTTCAACTCATATTATGTGATATATGAAATAAAAAAATCTGCGGGTGCGGACATTGTGAAGAAGAAAGAACTTTGAAGTACACGCACCGCCAAACCTGAGTGCGGCTTCCGACAAAGCAACTGCAAGCCGCTTTCGGCAGCGTCTCCAGATTAATCATTTTCTATTTAATAATTCTTTTAGCAAAGACTACTGAATATTATATTTTTAGATAATTCTACGGTAATACAGAAATATTATACATATTCCTAAGCTGTCGATCGGCAAACGAAAAACAAGCAGTTGATACTTTATAAAAAGCTATCAAATAATATTGATATTTCTTTGTTCAGTGGTATGTATTTATTCACATTTTGCATATTTAGATTAAGATGAGTTTTTTTACCTAATCAGAATTATTAGTTAGATTAGCTACTTATTTTACTGTTCGATCAATTGACAATAATCCTTCATTGCATTTTTGGTTATCCTCATCATCATTATGCTTGGTTTTGCATTTATAAATTGTATAAATTCTACCGAAAAGGATTTTCAGATGGAAAGCTTACCAAGAGATCCAGTTAGTAAGATGGGTATGGAAAACTGGACTCCTACAAACAACTGTTTCCTGTGTGAGGTTGTATTTTTAGTGCTATAGATATACCAAAACAAGTGGAATCAGAGCTGACTCTGAACGTAGTCTCTGGTTCGGTTTCTAGAAGTGGAAATTTTCTTTTTGTACCTTCCTTAATAACATTATTAATTTGAATATTATTTACTTATGTGAAGATAGTGAAATGAATAATTTATTTGATGATCTTTACATAAATGGGAAGAGTATCTTACAGAATGTAAACAATTGTATAAAAATCATTAACCAAATCAAATGACCTGCGAAAAGTAACTTTGTCACTCTATTTATTTATACTCAAAGTGGCAACACATTTCCAGTTTATCTTATAAATGTATTAATTTTTCCACAGTTTTGTTGCTGGTAATATAACAGTAATGATGTCATTAATGAATTTAAATGTTGACAATCATGTAAGATCTTATAACCTTGAATTTTTTTCTGCGCCGTCTCTGCTCTCCTATATTCGTACGTTTCTCGTATTCATCTCAAGATTAATGAACAGACGTCACGAAAGTTAAAAATAAACTAGTTGAACAGTAAATATTTTTCACAATTTCAACTCATATTATGTGATATATGAAATAAGAAAATCTGCGAGTGCGGACATTGTGAAGAAGAAAGAACTTTGAAGTACACGCCCCGCCAAACCTGAGTACGGCTTCCGACAAAGCAACTGCAAGCCGCTTTCGGCAGCGTCTCCAGATTAATCATTTTCTATTTAATAATTCTTTTAGCAAAGACTACTGAATATTATATTTTTAGATAATTCTACGGTAATACAGAAATATTATACATATTCCTGAGCTGTCGATCGGCAAACGAAAAACAAGCAGTTGATACTTTATAAAAAGCTATCAAATAGTACCAATATTGATATTTCTTTGTTCAGTGGTATGTATTTATTCACATTTTGCATATTTAGATCAAGATGAGTTTTTGTTACCTAATCAGAATTATTAGTTAGATTAGCTACTTATTTTACTGTTCGATCAATTGACAATAATCCTTCTTTGCATTTTTGGTTACCCTTATCATCATTATGCTTGGTTTTGCATTTATAAATTGTATAAATTCTACCGAAAAGGATTTTCAGATGGAAAGCTTACCAAGAGATCCAATTAGTAAGATGGGTATGGAAAACTGGACTCCTACAAACAACTGTTTTCTGTGTGAGGTTGTATTTTTAGTGCTATAGATATACCAAAACAAGTGGAATCAGAGCTGACTCTGAACGTAGTCTCTGATTCGGTTTCTAGAAGTGGAAATTTTCTTTTTATACCTTCCTTAATAACATTATTAATTTGAATATTATTTACTTATGTGAAGATAGTGAAATGAATAATTTATTTCATGATCTTCACATAAATGGGAAGAGTATCTTACAGAATGTAAACAATTGTATAAAAATCATTAACCAAATCAAATGACCTGCGAAAAGTAACTTTGTCACTCTATTTATTTATACTCAAAGTGGCAACACATTTCCAGTTTATCTTATAAATGTATTAATTTTTCCACAGTTTTGTTGCTGGTAATATAACAGTAATGATGTCATTAATGAATTTAAATGTTGACAATCATGTAAGATCGTATAACCTTGAATTTTTTTCTGCGCCGTCTCTGCTCTCCTATATTCGTACGTTTCTCGTATTCATCTCAAGATTAATGAACAGACGTCACGAAAGTTAAAAATAAACTAGTTGAACAGTAAATATTTTTCACAATTTCAACTCATATTATGTGATATATGAAATAAGAAAATCTGCGAGTGCGGACATTGTGAAGAAGAAAGAACTTTGAAGTACACGCCCCGCCAAACCTGAGTGCGGCTTCCGACAAAGCAACTGCAAGCCGCTTCCGGCAGCGTCTCCAGATTAATCATTTTCTATTTAATAATTCTTTTAGCAAAGACTACTGAATATTATGTTTTTAGATAATTCTACGGTAATACAGAAATATTATACATATTCCTGAGCTGTCGATCGGCAAACGAAAAACAAGCAGTTGATACTTTATAAAAAGCTATCAAATAGTACCAATATTGATATTTCTTTGTTCAGTGGTATGTATTTATTCACATTTTGCATATTTAGATCAAGATGAGTTTTTGTTACCTAATCAGAATTATTAGTTAGATTAGCTACTTATTTTACTGTTCGATCAATTGACAATAATCCTTCATTGCATTTTTGGTTACCCTTATCATCATTATGCTTGGTTTTGCATTTATAAATTGTATAAATTCTACCGAAAAGGATTTTCAGATGGAAAGCTTACCAAAAGATCCAATTAGTAAGATGGGTATGGAAAACTGGACTCCTACAAACAACTGTTTTCTGTGTGAGGTTGTATTTTTAGTGCTATAGATATACCAAAACAAGTGGAATCAGAGCTGACTCTGGACGTAGTCTCTGATTCGGTTTCTAGAAGTGGAAATTTTCTTTTTATACCTTCCTTAATAACATTATTAATTTGAATATTATTTACTTATGTGAAGATAGTTAAATGAATAATTTATTTCATGATCTTTACATAAATGGGAAGAGTATCTTACAGAATGTGAACAATTGTATAAAAATCATTAACCAAATCAAATGACTTGCGAAAAGTAACTTTGCCACTCTATTTATTTTTACTCAAAGTGGCAACACATTTCCAGTTTATCTTATAAATGTATTAATTTTTCCACAGTTTTGTTGCTGGTAATATAACAGTAATGATGTCATTAATGAATCTAAATGTTGACAATCATGTAAGATCGTATAACCTTGAATTTTTTTCTGCGCCGTCTCTGCTCTCCTATATCCGTACGTTTCTCGTATTCATCTCAAGATTAATGAACAGACGTCACGAAAGTTAAAAATAAACTAGTTGAACAGTAAATATTTTTCACAATTTCAACTCATATTATGTGATATATGAAATAAAAAAATCTGCTAGTGCGGACATTGTGAAGAAGAAAGAACTTTGAAGTACACGCACCGCCAAACCTGAGTGCGGCTTCCGACAAAGCAACTGTATAAATTCTACCGAAAAGGATTTTCAGATGGAAAGCTTACCAAGAGATCCAATTAGTAAGATGGGTATGGAAAACTGGACTCCTACAAACAACTGTTTTCTGTGTGAGGTTGTATTTTTAGTGCTATAGATATACCAAAACAAGTGGAATCAGAGCTGACTCTGAACGTAGTCTCTGATTCGGTTTCTAGAAGTGGAAATTTTCTTTTTATACCTTCCTTAATAACATTATTAATTTGAATATTATTTACTTATGTGAAGATAGTGAAATGAATAATTTATTTCATGATCTTTACATAAATGGGAAGAGTATCTTACAGAATGTAAACAATTGTAAATGGGAAGAGTATCTTACAGAATGTAAACAATTGTATAAAAATCATTAACCAAATCAAATGACTTGCGAAAAGTAACTTTGCCACTCCGTACCTATATAGTAAGATGGGTATGGAAAACTGGACTCCTACAAACAACTGTTTCCTGTGTGAGGTTGTATTTTTAGTGCTATAGATATACCAAAACAAGTGGAATCAGAGCTGACTCTGAACGTAGTCTCTGGTTCGGTTTCTAGAAGTGGAAATTTTCTTTTTGTACCTTCCTTAATAACATTATTAATTTGAATATTATTTACTTATGTGAAGATAGTGAAATGAATAATTTATTTGATGATCTTTACATAAATGGGAAGAGTATCTTACAGAATGTAAACAATTGTATAAAAATCATTAACCAAATCAAATGACCTGCGAAAAGTAACTTTGTCACTCTATTTATTTATACTCAAAGTGGCAACACATTTCCAGTTTATCTTATAAATGTATTAATTTTTCCACAGTTTTGTTGCTGGTAATATAACAGTAATGATGTCATTAATGAATTTAAATGTTGACAATCATGTAAGATCTTATAACCTTGAATTTTTTTCTGCGCCGTCTCTGCTCTCCTATATTCGTACGTTTCTCGTATTCATCTCAAGATTAATGAACAGACGTCACGAAAGTTAAAAATAAACTAGTTGAACAGTAAATATTTTTCACAATTTCAACTCATATTATGTGATATATGAAATAAAAAAATCTGCTAGTGCGGACATTGTGAAGAAGAAAGAACTTTGAAGTACACGCACCGCCAAACCTGAGTGCGGCTTCCGACAAAGCAACTGCAAGCCGCTTTCGGCAGCGTCTCCAGATTAATCATTTTCTATTTAATAATTCTTTTAGCAAAGACTACTGAATATTATATTTTTAGATAATTCTACATTAATACAGAAATATTATACATATTCCTAAGCTGTCGATCGGCAAACGAAAAACAAGCAGTTGATACTTTATAAAAAGCTAGCAAATAGTACCAATATTGATATTTCTTTGTTCAGTGGTATGTATTTATTCACATTTTGCATATTCAGATTAAGATGACTTTTTTTACCTAATCAGAATTATTAGTTAGATTAGCTACTTATTTTACTGTTCGATCAATTGACAATAATCCTTCATTGCATTTTTGGTTACCCTTATCATCATTATGCTTGGTTTTGCATTTATAAATTGTATAAATTCTACCGAAAAGGATTTTCAGATGGAAAGCTTACCAAGAGATCCAATTAGTAAGATGGGTATGGTAAACTGGACTCTTACAAACAACTGTTTTCTGTGTGAGGTTGTATTTTTAGTGCTATAGATATACCAAAACAAGTGGAATCAGAGCTGACTCTGAACGTAGTCTCTGATTCGGTTTCTAGAAGTGGAAATTTTCTTTTTATACCTTCCTTAATAACATTATTAATTTGAATATTATTTACTTATGTGAAGATAGTTAAATGAATAATTTATTTCATGATCTTTACATAAATGGGAAGAGTATCTTACAGAATGTGAACAATTGTATAAAAATCATTAACCAAATCAAATGACTTGCGAAAAGTAACTTTGCCACTCTATTTATTTTTACTCAAAGTGGCAACACATTTCCAGTTTATCTTATAAATGTATTAATTTTTCCACAGTTTTGTTGCTGGTAATATAACAGTAATGATGTCATTAATGAATCTAAATGTTGACAATCATGTAAGATCGTATAACCTTGAATTTTTTTCTGCGCCGTCTCTGCTCTCCTATATCCGTACGTTTCTCGTATTCATCTCAAGATTAATGAACAGACGTCACGAAAGTTAAAAATAAACTAGTTGAACAGTAAATATTATTCAAAATTTCAACTCATATTATGTGATATATGAAATAAAAAAATCTGCGGGTGCGGACATTGTGAAGAAGAAAGAACTTTGAAGTACACGCACCAACAAACCTGAGTGCGGCTTCCGACAAAGCAACTGCAAGCCGCTTTCGGCAGCGTCTCCAGATTAATCATTTTCTATTTAATAATTCTTTTAGCAAAGACTACTGAATATTATATTTTTAGATAATTCTACGGTAATACAGAAATATTATACATATTCCTAAGCTGTCGATCGGCAAACGAAAAACAAGCAGTTGATACTTTATAAAAAGCTAGCAAATAGTACCAATATTGATATTTCTTTGTTCAGTGGTATGTATTTATTCACATTTTGCATATTTAGATTAAGATGAGTTTTTTTACCTAATCAGAATTATTAGTTAGATTAGCTACTTATTTTACTGTTCGATCAATTGACAATAATCCTTCATTGCATTTTTGGTTATCCTCATCATCATTATGCTTGGTTTTGCATTTATAAATTGTATAAATTCTACCGAAAAGGATTTTCAGATGGAAAGCTTACCAAGAGATCCAGTTAGTAAGATGGGTATGGGAAACTGGACTCCTACAAACAACTGTTTTCTGTGTAAGGTTGTATTTTTAGTGCTATAGATATACCAAAACAAGTGGAATCAGAGCTGACTCTGAACGTAGTCTCTGGTTCGGTTTCTAGAAGTGGAAATTTTCTTTTTGTACCTTCCTTAATAACATTATTAATTTGAATATTATTTACTTATGTGAAGATAGTGAAATGAATAATTTATTTCATGATCTTTACATAAATGGGAAGAGTATCTTACAGAATGTAAACAATTGATAAAAATCATTAACCAAATCAAATGACTTGCGAAAAGTAACTTTGCCACTCTATTTATTTATACTCAAAGTGGCAACACATTTCCAGTTTATCTTATAAATGTATTAATTTTTCCACAGTTTTGTTGCTGGTAATATAACAGTAATGATGTCATTAATGAATCTAAATGTTGACAATCATGTCAGATCGTATAACCTTGAATTTTTTTCTGCGCCGTCTCTGCTCTCCTATATTCGTACGTTTCTCGTATTCATCTCAAGATTAATGAACAGACGTCACGAAAGTTAAAAATAAACTAGTTGAACAGTAAATATTTTTCACAATTTCAACTCATATTATGTGATATATGAAATAAAAAAATCTGCGAGTGCGGACATTGTGAAGAAGAAAGAACTTTGAAGTACACGCACCGCCAACCCTGAGTGTGGCTTCCGACAAAGCAACTGCAAGCCGCTTTCGGCAGCGTCTCCAGATTAATCATTTTCTATTTAATAATTCTTTTAGCAAAGACTACTGAATATTATATTTTTAGATAATTCTACGGTAATACAGAAATATTATACATATTCCTAAGCTGTCGATCGGCAAACGAAAAACAAGCAGTTGATACTTTATAAAAAGCTATCAAATAGTACCAATATTGATATTTCTTTGTTCAGTGGTATGTATTTATTCACATTTTGCATATTTAGATTAAGATGAGTTTTTGTTACCTAATCAGAATTATTAGTTAGATTAGCTACTTATTTTACTGTTCGATCAATTGACAATAATCCTTCATTGCATTTTTGGTTACCCTTATCATCATTATGCTTGGTTTTGCATTTATAAATTGTATAAATTCTACCGAAAAGGATTTTCAGATGGAAAGCTTACCAAGAGATCCAATTAGTAAGATGGGTATGGAAAACTGGACTCCTACAAACAACTGTTTTCTGTGTGAGGTTGTATTTTTAATGCTATAGATATACCAAAACAAGTGGAATCAGAGCTGACTCTGAACCTAGTCTCTGATTCGGTTTCTAGAAGTGGAAATTTTCTTTTTATACCTTCCTTAATAACATTATTAATTTGAATATTATTTACTTATGTGAAGATAGTTAAATGAATAATTTATTTCATGATCTTTACATAAATGGGAAGAGTATCTTACAGAATGTGAACAATTGTATAAAAATCATTAACCAAATCAAATGACTTGCGAAAAGTGACCTTTCCACTCTATTTATTTTTACTCAAAGTGGCAACACATTTCCAGTTTATCTTATAAATGTATTAATTTTTCCACAGTTTTGTTGCTGGTAATATAACAGTAATGATGTCATTAATGAATCTAAATGTTGACAATCATGTAAGATCGTATAACCTTGAATTTTTTTCTGCGCCGTCTCTGCTCTCCTATATCCGTACGTTTCTCGTATTCATCTCAAGATTAATGAACAGACGTCACGAAAGTTAAAAATAAACTAGTTGAACAGTAAATATTTTTCACAATTTCAACTCATATTATGTGATATATGAAATAAAAAAATCTGCTAGTGCGGACATTGTGAAGAAGAAAGAACTTTGAAGTACACGCACCGCCAAACCTGAGTGCGGCTTCCGACAAAGCAACTGCAAGCCGCTTTCGGCAGCGTCTCCAGATTAATCATTTTCTATTTAATAATTCTTTTAGCAAAGACTACTGAATATTATATTTTTAGATAATTCTACGGTAATACAGAAATATTATACATATTCCTAAGCTGTCGATCGGCAAACGAAAAACAAGCAGTTGATACTTTATAAAAAGCTAGCAAATAGTACCAATATTGATATTTCTTTGTTCAGTGGTATGTATTTATTCACATTTTGCATATTCAGATTAAGATGAGTTTTTTTACCTAATCAGAATTATTAGTTAGATTAGCTACTTATTTTACTGTTCGATCAATTGACAATAATCCTTCATTGCATTTTTGGTTACCCTTATCATCATTATGCTTGGTTTTGCATTTATAAATTGTATAAATTCTACCGAAAAGGATTTTCAGATGGAAAGCTTACCAAGAGATCCAATTAGTAAGATGGGTATGGAAAACTGGACTCCTACAAACAACTGTTTTCTGTGTGAGGTTGTATTTTTAGTGCTATAGATATACCAAAACAAGTGGAATCAGAGCTGACTCTGAACATAGTCTCTGGTTCGGTTTCTAGAAGTGGAAATTTTCTTTTTGTACCTTCCTTAATAACATTATTAATTTGAATATTATTTACTTATGTGAAGATAGTGAAATGAATAATTTATTTCATGATCTTTACATAAATGGGAAGAGTATCTTACAGAAGGTAAACAATTGTATAAAAATCATTAACCAAATCAAATGACCTGCGAAAAGTAACTTTGTCACTCTATTTATTTATACTCAAAGTGGCAACACATTTCCAGTTTATCTTATAAATGTATTAATTTTTCCACAGTTTTGTTGCTGGTAATATAACAGTAAAGATGTCATTAATGAATCTAAATGTTGACAATCATGTAAGATCGTATAACCTTGAATTTTTTTCTGCGCCGTCTCTGCTCTCCTATATCCGTACGTTTCTCGTATTCATCTCAAGATTAATGAACAGACGTCACGAAAGTTAAAAATAAACTAGTTGAACAGTAAATATTTTTCACAATTTCAACTCATATTATGTGATATATGAAATAAAAAAATCTGCTAGTGCGGACATTGTGAAGAAGAAAGAACTTTGAAGTACACGCACCGCCAAACCTGAGTGCGGCTTCCGACAAAGCAACTGTATAAATTCTACCGAAAAGGATTTTCAGATGGAAAGCTTACCAAGAGATCCAATTAGTAAGATGGGTATGGAAAACTGGACTCCTACAAACAACTGTTTTCTGTGTGAGGTTGTATTTTTAGTGCTATAGATATACCAAAACAAGTGGAATCAGAGCTGACTCTGAACGTAGTCTCTGATTCGGTTTCTAGAAGTGGAAATTTTCTTTTTATACCTTCCTTAATAACATTATTAATTTGAATATTATTTACTTATGTGAAGATAGTGAAATGAATAATTTATTTCATGATCTTTACATAAATGGGAAGAGTATCTTACAGAATGTAAACAATTGTAAATGGGAAGAGTATCTTACAGAATGTAAACAATTGTATAAAAATCATTAACCAAATCAAATGACTTGCGAAAAGTAACTTTGCCACTCTATTTATTTTTACTCAAAGTGGCAACACATTTCCAGTTTATCTTATAAATGTATTAATTTTTCCACAGTTTTGTTGCTGGTAATATAACAGTAATGATGTCATTAATGAATCTAAATGTTGACAATCATGTAAGATCGTATAACCTTGAATTTTTTTCTGCGCCGTCTCTGCTCTCCTATATCCGTACGTTTCTCGTATTCATCTCAAGATTAATGAACAGACGTCACGAAAGTTAAAAATAAACTAGTTGAACAGTAAATATTTTTCACAATTTCAACTCATATTATGTGATATATGAAATAAAAAAATCTGCTAGTGCGGACATTGTGAAGAAGAAAGAACTTTGAAGTACACGCACCGCCAAACCTGAGTGCGGCTTCCGACAAAGCAACTGCAAGCCGCTTTCGGCAGCGTCTCCAGATTAATCATTTTCTATTTAATAATTCTTTTAGCAAAGACTACTGAATATTATATTTTTAGATAATTCTACGGTAATACAGAAATATTATACATATTCCTAAGCTGTCGATCGGCAAACGAAAAACAAGCAGTTGATACTTTATAAAAAGCTATCAAATAATATTGATATTTCTTTGTTCAGTGGTATGTATTTATTCACATTTTGCATATTTAGATTAAGATGAGTTTTTTTACCTAATCAGAATTATTAGTTAGATTAGCTACTTATTTTACTGTTCGATCAATTGACAATAATCCTTCATTGCATTTTTGGTTATCCTCATCATCATTATGCTTGGTTTTGCATTTATAAATTGTATAAATTCTACCGAAAAGGATTTTCAGATGGAAAGCTTACCAAGAGATCCAGTTAGTAAGATGGGTATGGGAAACTGGACTCCTACAAACAACTGTTTTCTGTGTAAGGTTGTATTTTTAGTGCTATAGATATACCAAAACAAGTGGAATCAGAGCTGACTCTGAACGTAGTCTCTGGTTCGGTTTCTAGAAGTGGAAATTTTCTTTTTGTACCTTCCTTAATAACATTATTAATTTGAATATTATTTACTTATGTGAAGATAGTGAAATGAATAATTTATTTCATGATCTTTACATAAATGGGAAGAGTATCTTACAGAATGTAAACAATTGATAAAAATCATTAACCAAATCAAATGACTTGCGAAAAGTAACTTTGCCACTCTATTTATTTATACTCAAAGTGGCAACACATTTCCAGTTTATCTTATAAATGTATTAATTTTTCCACAGTTTTGTTGCTGGTAATATAACAGTAATGATGTCATTAATGAATCTAAATGTTGACAATCATGTCAGATCGTATAACCTTGAATTTTTTTCTGCGCCGTCTCTGCTCTCCTATATTCGTACGTTTCTCGTATTCATCTCAAGATTAATGAACAGACGTCACGAAAGTTAAAAATAAACTAGTTGAACAGTAAATATTTTTCACAATTTCAACTCATATTATGTGATATATGAAATAAGAAAATCTGCGAGTGCGGACATTGTGAAGAAGAAAGAACTTTGAAGTACACGCCCCGCCAAACCTGAGTGCGGCTTCCGACAAAGCAACTGCAAGCCGCTTTCGGCAGCGTCTCCAGATTAATCATTTTCTATTTAATAATTCTTTTAGCAAAGACTACTGAATATTATATTTTTAGATAATTCTACGGTAATACAGAAATATTATACATATTCCTGAGCTGTCGATCGGCAAACGAAAAACAAGCAGTTGATACTTTATAAAAAGCTATCAAATAGTACCAATATTGATATTTCTTTGTTCAGTGGTATGTATTTATTCACATTTTGCATATTTAGATCAAGATGAGTTTTTGTTACCTAATCAGAATTATTAGTTAGATTAGCTACTTATTTTACTGTTCGATCAATTGACAATAATCCTTCATTGCATTTTTGGTTACCCTTATCATCATTATGCTTGGTTTTGCATTTATAAATTGTATAAATTCTACCGAAAAGGATTTTCAGATGGAAAGCTTACCAAGAGATCCAATTAGTAAGATGGGTATGGAAAACTGGACTCCTACAAACAACTGTTTTCTGTGTGAGGTTGTATTTTTAGTGCTATAGATATACCAAAACAAGTGGAATCAGAGCTGACTCTGAACGTAGTCTCTGATTCGGTTTCTAGAAGTGGAAATTTTCTTTTTATACCTTCCTTAATAACATTATTAATTTGAATATTATTTACTTATGTGAAGATAGTGAAATGAATAATTTATTTCATGATCTTTACATAAATGGGAAGAGTATCTTACAGAATGTAAACAATTGTATAAAAATCATTAACCAAATCAAATGACCTGCGAAAAGTAACTTTGTCACTCTATTTATTTATACTCAAAGTGGCAACACATTTCCAGTTTATCTTATAAATGTATTAATTTTTCCACAGTTTTGTTGCTGGTAATATAACAGTAATGATGTCATTAATGAATTTAAATGTTGACAATCATGTAAGATCGTATAACCTTGAATTTTTTTCTGCGCCGTCTCTGCTCTCCTATATTCGTACGTTTCTCGTATTCATCTGAATATTATATTTTTAGATAATTCTACGGTAATACAGAAATATTATACATATTCCTGAGCTGTCGATCGGCAAACGAAAAACAAGCAGTTGATACTTTATAAAAAGCTATCAAATAGTACCAATATTGATATTTCTTTGTTCAGTGGTATGTATTTATTCACATTTTGCATATTTAGATCAAGATGAGTTTTTGTTACCTAATCAGAATTATTAGTTAGATTAGCTACTTATTTTACTGTTCGATCAATTGACAATAATCCTTCATTGCATTTTTGGTTACCCTTATCATCATTATGCTTGGTTTTGCATTTATAAATTGTATAAATTCTACCGAAAAGGATTTTCAGATGGAAAGCTTACCAAGAGATCCAATTAGTAAGATGGGTATGGAAAACTGGACTCCTACAAACAACTGTTTTCTGTGTGAGGTTGTATTTTTAGTGCTATAGATATACCAAAACAAGTGGAATCAGAGCTGACTCTGAACGTAGTCTCTGATTCGGTTTCTAGAAGTGGAAATTTTCTTTTTATACCTTCCTTAATAACATTATTAATTTGAATATTATTTACTTATGTGAAGATAGTGAAATGAATAATTTATTTCATGATCTTTACATAAATGGGAAGAGTATCTTACAGAATGTAAACAATTGTATAAAAATCATTAACCAAATCAAATGACTTGCGAAAAGTAACTTTGCCACTCTATTTATTTTTACTCAAAGTGGCAACACATTTCCAGTTTATCTTATAAATGTATTAATTTTTCCACAGTTTTGTTGCTGGTAACATAACAGTAATGATGTCATTATTGAATCTAAATGTTGACAATCATGTAAGATCGTATAACCTTGAATTTTTTTCTGCGCCGTCTCTGCTCTCCTATATCCGTACGTTTCTCGTATTCATCTCAAGATTAATGAACAGACGTCACGAAAGTTAAAAATAAACTAGTTGAACAGTAAATATTCTTCACAATTTCAACTCATATTATGTGATATATGAAATAAAAAAATCTGCTAGTGCGGACATTGTGAAGAAGAAAGAACTTTGAAGTACACGCACCGCCAAACCTGAGTGCGGCTTCCGACAAAGCAACTGCAAGCCGCTTTCGGCAGCGTCTCCAGATTAATCATTTTCTATTTAATAATTCTTTTAGCAAAGACTACTGAATATTATATTTTTAGATAATTTTACGGTAATACAGAAATATTATACATATTCCTAAGCTGTCGATCGGCAAACGAAAAACAAGCAGTTGATACTTTATAAAAAGCTATCAAATAATATTGATATTTCTTTGTTCAGTGGTATGTATTTATTCACATTTTGCATATTTAGATTAAGATGAGTTTTTTTACCTAATCAGAATTATTAGTTAGATTAGCTACTTATTTTACTGTTCGATCAATTGACAATAATCCTTCATTGCATTTTTGGTTATCCTCATCATCATTATGCTTGGTTTTGCATTTATAAATTGTATAAATTCTACCGAAAAGGATTTTCAGATGGAAAGCTTACCAAGAGATCCAGTTAGTAAGATGGGTATGGGAAACTGGACTCCTACAAACAACTGTTTTCTGTGTAAGGTTGTATTTTTAGTGCTATAGATATACCAAAACAAGTGGAATCAGAGCTGACTCTGAACGTAGTCTCTGGTTCGGTTTCTAGAAGTGGAAATTTTCTTTTTGTACCTTCCTTAATAACATTATTAATTTGAATATTATTTACTTATGTGAAGATAGTGAAATGAATAATTTATTTCATGATCTTTACATAAATGGGAAGAGTATCTTACAGAATGTAAACAATTGATAAAAATCATTAACCAAATCAAATGACTTGCGAAAAGTAACTTTGCCACTCTATTTATTTATACTCAAAGTGGCAACACATTTCCAGTTTATCTTATAAATGTATTAATTTTTCCACAGTTTTGTTGCTGGTAATATAACAGTAATGATGTCATTAATGAATCTAAATGTTGACAATCATGTCAGATCGTATAACCTTGAATTTTTTTCTGCGCCGTCTCTGCTCTCCTATATTCGTACGTTTCTCGTATTCATCTCAAGATTAATGAACAGACGTCACGAAAGTTAAAAATAAACTAGTTGAACAGTAAATATTTTTCACAATTTCAACTCATATTATGTGATATATGAAATAAAAAAATCTGCGAGTGCGGACATTGTGAAGAAGAAAGAACTTTGAAGTACACGCACCGCCAACCCTGAGTGTGGCTTCCGACAAAGCAACTGCAAGCCGCTTTCGGCAGCGTCTCCAGATTAATCATTTTCTATTTAATAATTCTTTTAGCAAAGACTACTGAATATTATATTTTTAGATAATTCTACGGTAATACAGAAATATTATACATATTCCTAAGCTGTCGATCGGCAAACGAAAAACAAGCAGTTGATACTTTATAAAAAGCTATCAAATAGTACCAATATTGATATTTCTTTGTTCAGTGGTATGTATTTATTCACATTTTGCATATTTAGATTAAGATGAGTTTTTGTTACCTAATCAGAATTATTAGTTAGATTAGCTACTTATTTTACTGTTCGATCAATTGACAATAATCCTTCATTGCATTTTTGGTTACCCTTATCATCATTATGCTTGGTTTTGCATTTATAAATTGTATAAATTCTACCGAAAAGGATTTTCAGATGGAAAGCTTACCAAGAGATCCAATTAGTAAGATGGGTATGGAAAACTGGACTCCAACAAACAACTGTTTTCTGTGTGAGGTTGTATTTTTAATGCTATAGATATACCAAAACAAGTGGAATCAGAGCTGACTCTGAACGTAGTCTCTGATTCGGTTTCTAGAAGTGGAAATTTTCTTTTTATACCTTCCTTAATAACACTATTAATTTGAATATTATTTACTTATGTGAAGATAGTTAAATGAATAATTTATTTCATGATCTTTACATAAATGGGAAGAGTATCTTACAGAATGTGAACAATTGTATAAAAATCATTAACCAAATCAAATGACTTGCGAAAAGTGACTTTGCCACTCTATTTATTTTTACTCAAAGTGGCAACACATTTCCAGTTTATCTTATAAATGTATTAATTTTTCCACAGTTTTGTTGCTGGTAATATAACAGTAATGATGTCATTAATGAATCTAAATGTTGACAATCATGTAAGATCGTATAACCTTGAATTTTTTTCTGCGCCGTCTCTGCTCTCCTATATCCGTACGTTTCTCGTATTCATCTCAAGATTAATGAACAGACGTCACGAAAGTTAAAAATAAACTAGTTGAACAGTAAATATTTTTCACAATTTCAACTCATATTATGTGATATATGAAATAAAAAAATCTGCTAGTGCGGACATTGTGAAGAAGAAAGAACTTTGAAGTACACGCACCGCCAAACCTGAGTGCGGCTTCCGACAAAGCAACTGCAAGCCGCTTTCGGCAGCGTCTCCAGATTAATCATTTTCTATTTAATAATTCTTTTAGCAAAGACTACTGAATATTATATTTTTAGATAATTCTACGGTAATACAGAAATATTATACATATTCCTAAGCTGTCGATCGGCAAACGAAAAACAAGCAGTTGATACTTTATAAAAAGCTAGCAAATAGTACCAATATTGATATTTCTTTGTTCAGTGGTATGTATTTATTCACATTTTGCATATTCAGATTAAGATGAGTTTTTTTACCTAATCAGAATTATTAGTTAGATTAGCTACTTATTTTACTGTTCGATCAATTGACAATAATCCTTCATTGCATTTTTGGTTACCCTTATCATCATTATGCTTGGTTTTGCATTTATAAATTGTATAAATTCTACCGAAAAGGATTTTCAGATGGAAAGCTTACCAAGAGATCCAATTAGTAAGATGGGTATGGAAAACTGGACTCCTACAAACAACTGTTTTCTGTGTGAGGTTGTATTTTTAGTGCTATAGATATACCAAAACAAGTGGAATCAGAGCTGACTCTGAACATAGTCTCTGGTTCGGTTTCTAGAAGTGGAAATTTTCTTTTTGTACCTTCCTTAATAACATTATTAATTTGAATATTATTTACTTATGTGAAGATAGTGAAATGAATAATTTATTTCATGATCTTTACATAAATGGGAAGAGTATCTTACAGAAGGTAAACAATTGTATAAAAATCATTAACCAAATCAAATGACCTGCGAAAAGTAACTTTGTCACTCTATTTATTTATACTCAAAGTGGCAACACATTTCCAGTTTATCTTATAAATGTATTAATTTTTCCACAGTTTTGTTGCTGGTAATATAACAGTAATGATGTCATTAATGAATTTAAATGTTGACAATCATGTAAGATCGTATAACCTTGAATTTTTTTCTGCGCCGTCTCTGCTCTCCTATATTCGTACGTTTCTCGTATTCATCTCAAGATTAATGAACAGACGTCACGAAAGTTAAAAATAAACTAGTTGAACAGTAAATATTTTTCACAATTTCAACTCATATTATGTGATATATGAAATAAGAAAATCTGCGAGTGCGGACATTGTGAAGAAGAAAGAACTTTGAAGTACACGCCCCGCCAAACCTGAGTGCGGCTTCCGACAAAGCAACTGCAAGCCGCTTTCGGCAGCGTCTCCAGATTAATCATTTTCTATTTAATAATTCTTTTAGCAAAGACTACTGAATATTATATTTTTAGATAATTCTACGGTAATACAGAAATATTATACATATTTCTGAGCTGTCGATCGGCAAACGAAAAACAAGCAGTTGATACTTTATAAAAAGCTATCAAATAGTACCAATATTGATATTCCTTTGTTCAGTGGTATGTATTTATTCACATTTTGAATATTTAGATCAAGATGAGTTTTTGTTACCTAATCAGAATTATTAGTTAGATTAGCTACTTATTTTACTGTTCGATCAATTGACAATAATCCTTCATTGCATTTTTGGTTACCCTTATCATCATTATGCTTGGTTTTGCATTTATAAATTGTATAAATTCTACCGAAAAGGATTTTCAGATGGAAAGCTTACCAAGAGATCCAATTAGTAAGATGGGTATGGAAAACTGGACTCCTACAAACAACTGTTTTCTGTGTGAGGTTGTATTTTTAGTGCTATAGATATACCAAAACAAGTGGAATCAGAGCTGACTCTGAACGTAGTCTCTGATTCGGTTTCTAGAAGTGGAAATTTTCTTTTTATACCTTCCTTAATAACATTATTAATTTGAATATTATTTACTTATGTGAAGATAGTGAAATGAATAATTTATTTCATGATCTTTACATAAATGGGAAGAGTATCTTACAGAATGTAAACAATTGTATAAAAATCATTAACCAAATCAAATGACTTGCGAAAAGTAACTTTGCCACTCTATTTATTTTTACTCAAAGTGGCAACACATTTCCAGTTTATCTTATAAATGTATTAATTTTTCCACAGTTTTGTTGCTGGTAATATAACAGTAATGATGTCATTAATGAATCTAAATGTTGACAATCATGTAAGATCGTATAACCTTGAATTTTTTTCTGCGCCGTCTCTGCTCTCCTATATCCGTACGTTTCTCGTATTCATCTCAAGATTAATGAACAGACGTCACGAAAGTTAAAAATAAACTAGTTGAACAGTAAATATTTTTCACAATTTCAACTCATATTATGTGATATATGAAATAAAAAAATCTGCTAGTGCGGACATTGTGAAGAAGAAAGAACTTTGAAGTACACGCACCGCCAAACCTGAGTGCGGCTTCCGACAAAGCAACTGCAAGCCGCTTTCGGCAGCGTCTCCAGATTAATCATTTTCTATTTAATAATTCTTTTAGCAAAGACTACTGAATATTATATTTTTAGATAATTTTACGGTAATACAGAAATATTATACATATTCCTAAGCTGTCGATCGGCAAACGAAAAACAAGCAGTTGATACTTTATAAAAAGCTATCAAATAATATTGATATTTCTTTGTTCAGTGGTATGTATTTATTCACATTTTGCATATTTAGATTAAGATGAGTTTTTTTACCTAATCAGAATTATTAGTTAGATTAGCTACTTATTTTACTGTTCGATCAATTGACAATAATCCTTCATTGCATTTTTGGTTATCCTCATCATCATTATGCTTGGTTTTGCATTTATAAATTGTATAAATTCTACCGAAAAGGATTTTCAGATGGAAAGCTTACCAAGAGATCCAGTTAGTAAGATGGGTATGGGAAACTGGACTCCTACAAACAACTGTTTTCTGTGTAAGGTTGTATTTTTAGTGCTATAGATATACCAAAACAAGTGGAATCAGAGCTGACTCTGAACGTAGTCTCTGGTTCGGTTTCTAGAAGTGGAAATTTTCTTTTTGTACCTTCCTTAATAACATTATTAATTTGAATATTATTTACTTATGTGAAGATAGTGAAATGAATAATTTATTTCATGATCTTTACATAAATGGGAAGAGTATCTTACAGAATGTAAACAATTGATAAAAATCATTAACCAAATCAAATGACTTGCGAAAAGTAACTTTGCCACTCTATTTATTTATACTCAAAGTGGCAACACATTTCCAGTTTATCTTATAAATGTATTAATTTTTCCACAGTTTTGTTGCTGGTAATATAACAGTTATGATGTCATTAATGAATCTAAATGTTGACAATCATGTCAGATCGTATAACCTTGAATTTTTTTCTGCGCCGTCTCTGCTCTCCTATATTCGTACGTTTCTCGTATTCATCTCAAGATTAATGAACAGACGTCACGAAAGTTAAAAATAAACTAGTTGAACAGTAAATATTTTTCACAATTTCAACTCATATTATGTGATATATGAAATAAAAAAATCTGCGAGTGCGGACATTGTGAAGAAGAAAGAACTTTGAAGTACACGCACCGCCAACCCTGAGTGTGGCTTCCGACAAAGCAACTGCAAGCCGCTTTCGGCAGCGTCTCCAGATTAATCATTTTCTATTTAATAATTCTTTTAGCAAAGACCACTGAATATTATATTTTTAGATAATTCTACGGTAATACAGAAATATTATACATATTCCTAAGCTGTCGATCGGCAAACGAAAAACAAGCAGTTGATACTTTATAAAAAGCTATCAAATAGTACCAATATTGATATTTCTTTGTTCAGTGGTATGTATTTATTCACATTTTGCATATTTAGATTAAGATGAGTTTTTGTTACCTAATCAGAATTATTAGTTAGATTAGCTACTTATTTTACTGTTCGATCAATTGACAATAATCCTTCATTGCATTTTTGGTTACCCTTATCATCATTATGCTTGGTTTTGCATTTATAAATTGTATAAATTCTACCGAAAAGGATTTTCAGATGGAAAGCTTACCAAGAGATCCAATTAGTAAGATGGGTATGGAAAACTGGACTCCAACAAACAACTGTTTTCTGTGTGAGGTTGTATTTTTAATGCTATAGATATACCAAAACAAGTGGAATCAGAGCTGACTCTGAACGTAGTCTCTGATTCGGTTTCTAGAAGTGGAAATTTTCTTTTTATACCTTCCTTAATAACATTATTAATTTGAATATTATTTACTTATGTGAAGATAGTTAAATGAATAATTTATTTCATGATCTTTACATAAATGGGAAGAGTATCTTACAGAATGTGAACAATTGTATAAAAATCATTAACCAAATCAAATGACTTGCGAAAAGTGACTTTGCCACTCTATTTATTTTTACTCAAAGTGGCAACACATTTCCAGTTTATCTTATAAATGTATTAATTTTTCCACAGTTTTGTTGCTGGTAATATAACAGTAATGATGTCATTAATGAATCTAAATGTTGACAATCATGTAAGATCGTATAACCTTGAATTTTTTTCTGCGCCGTCTCTGCTCTCCTATATCCGTACGTTTCTCGTATTCATCTCAAGATTAATGAACAGACGTCACGAAAGTTAAAAATAAACTAGTTGAACAGTAAATATTTTTCACAATTTCAACTCATATTATGTGATATATGAAATAAAAAAATCTGCTAGTGCGGACATTGTGAAGAAGAAAGAACTTTGAAGTACACGCACCGCCAAACCTGAGTGCGGCTTCCGACAAAGCAACTGCAAGCCGCTTTCGGCAGCGTCTCCAGATTAATCATTTTCTATTTAATAATTCTTTTAGCAAAGACTACTGAATATTATATTTTTAGATAATTCTACGGTAATACAGAAATATTATACATATTCCTAAGCTGTCGATCGGCAAACGAAAAACAAGCAGTTGATACTTTATAAAAAGCTAGCAAATAGTACCAATATTGATATTTCTTTGTTCAGTGGTATGTATTTATTCACATTTTGCATATTCAGATTAAGATGAGTTTTTTTACCTAATCAGAATTATTAGTTAGATTAGCTACTTATTTTACTGTTCGATCAATTGACAATAATCCTTCATTGCATTTTTGGTTACCCTTATCATCATTATGCTTGGTTTTGCATTTATAAATTGTATAAATTCTACCGAAAAGGATTTTCAGATGGAAAGCTTACCAAGAGATCCAATTAGTAAGATGGGTATGGAAAACTGGACTCCTACAAACAACTGTTTTCTGTGTGAGGTTGTATTTTTAGTGCTATAGATATACCAAAACAAGTGGAATCAGAGCTGACTCTGAACATAGTCTCTGGTTCGGTTTCTAGAAGTGGAAATTTTCTTTTTGTACCTTCCTTAATAACATTATTAATTTGAATATTATTTACTTATGTGAAGATAGTGAAATGAATAATTTATTTCATGATCTTTACATAAATGGGAAGAGTATCTTACAGAAGGTAAACAATTGTATAAAAATCATTAACCAAATCAAATGACCTGCGAAAAGTAACTTTGTCACTCTATTTATTTATACTCAAAGTGGCAACACATTTCCAGTTTATCTTATAAATGTATTAATTTTTCCACAGTTTTGTTGCTGGTAATATAACAGTAATGATGTCATTAATGAATTTGAATGTTGACAATCATGTAAGATCGTATAACCTTGAATTTTTTTCTGCGCCGTCTCTGCTCTCCTATATTCGTACGTTTCTCGTATTCATCTCAAGATTAGTGAACAGACGTCACGAAAGTTAAAAATAAACTAGTTGAACAGTAAATATTTTTCACAATTTCAACTCATATTATGTGATATATGAAATAAGAAAATCTGCGAGTGCGGACATTGTGAAGAAGAAAGAACTTTGAAGTACACGCCCCGCCAAACCTGAGTGCGGCTTCCGACAAAGCAACTGCAAGCCGCTTTCGGCAGCGTCTCCAGATTAATCATTTTCTATTTAATAATTCTTTTAGCAAAGACTACTGAATATTATATTTTTAGATAATTCTACGGTAATACAGAAATATTATACATATTTCTGAGCTGTCGATCGGCAAACGAAAAACAAGCAGTTGATACTTTATAAAAAGCTATCAAATAGTACCAATATTGATATTCCTTTGTTCAGTGGTATGTATTTATTCACATTTTGAATATTTAGATCAAGATGAGTTTTTGTTACCTAATCAGAATTATTAGTTAGATTAGCTACTTATTTTACTGTTCGATCAATTGACAATAATCCTTCATTGCATTTTTGGTTACCCTTATCATCATTATGCTTGGTTTTGCATTTATAAATTGTATAAATTCTACCGAAAAGGATTTTCAGATGGAAAGCTTACCAAGAGATCCAATTAGTAAGATGGGTATGGAAAACTGGACTCCTACAAACAACTGTTTTCTGTGTGAGGTTGTATTTTTAGTGCTATAGATATACCAAAACAAGTGGAATCAGAGCTGACTCTGAACGTAGTCTCTGATTCGGTTTCTAGAAGTGGAAATTTTCTTTTTATACCTTCCTTAATAACATTATTAATTTGAATATTATTTACTTATGTGAAGATAGTGAAATGAATAATTTATTTCATGATCTTTACATAAATGGGAAGAGTATCTTACAGAATGTAAACAATTGTATAAAAATCATTAACCAAATCAAATGACTTGCGAAAAGTAACTTTGCCACTCTATTTATTTTTACTCAAAGTGGCAACACATTTCCAGTTTATCTTATAAATGTATTAATTTTTCCACAGTTTTGTTGCTGGTAATATAACAGTAATGATGTCATTAATGAATCTAAATGTTGACAATCATGTAAGATCGTATAACCTTGAATTTTTTTCTGCGCCGTCTCTGCTCTCCTATATCCGTACGTTTCTCGTATTCATCTCAAGATTAATGAACAGACGTCACGAAAGTTAAAAATAAACTAGTTGAACAGTAAATATTTTTCACAATTTCAACTCATATTATGTGATATATGAAATAAAAAAATCTGCTAGTGCGGACATTGTGAAGAAGAAAGAACTTTGAAGTACACGCACCGCCAAACCTGAGTGCGGCTTCCGACAAAGCAACTGCAAGCCGCTTTCGGCAGCGTCTCCAGATTAATCATTTTCTATTTAATAATTCTTTTAGCAAAGACTACTGAATATTATATTTTTAGATAATTTTACGGTAATACAGAAATATTATACATATTCCTAAGCTGTCGATCGGCAAACGAAAAACAAGCAGTTGATACTTTATAAAAAGCTATCAAATAATATTGATATTTCTTTGTTCAGTGGTATGTATTTATTCACATTTTGCATATTTAGATTAAGATGAGTTTTTTTACCTAATCAGAATTATTAGTTAGATTAGCTACTTATTTTACTGTTCAATCAATTGACAATAATCCTTCATTGCATTTTTGGTTATCCTCATCATCATTATGCTTGGTTTTGCATTTATAAATTGTATAAATTCTACCGAAAAGGATTTTCAGATGGAAAGCTTACCAAGAGATCCAGTTAGTAAGATGGGTATGGGAAACTGGACTCCTACAAACAACTGTTTTCTGTGTAAGGTTGTATTTTTAGTGCTATAGATATACCAAAACAAGTGGAATCAGAGCTGACTCTGAACGTAGTCTCTGGTTCGGTTTCTAGAAGTGGAAATTTTCTTTTTGTACCTTCCTTAATAACATTATTAATTTGAATATTATTTACTTATGTGAAGATAGTGAAATGAATAATTTATTTCATGATCTTTACATAAATGGGAAGAGTATCTTACAGAATGTAAACAATTGATAAAAATCATTAACCAAATCAAATGACTTGCGAAAAGTAACTTTGCCACTCTATTTATTTATACTCAAAGTGGCAACACATTTCCAGTTTATCTTATAAATGTATTAATTTTTCCACAGTTTTGTTGCTGGTAATATAACAGTAATGATGTCATTAATGAATCTAAATGTTGACAATCATGTCAGATCGTATAACCTTGAATTTTTTTCTGCGCCGTCTCTGCTCTCCTATATTCGTACGTTTCTCGTATTCATCTCAAGATTAATGAACAGACGTCACGAAAGTTAAAAATAAACTAGTTGAACAGTAAATATTTTTCACAATTTCAACTCATATTATGTGATATATGAAATAAAAAAATCTGCGAGTGCGGACATTGTGAAGAAGAAAGAACTTTGAAGTACACGCACCGCCAACCCTGAGTGTGGCTTCCGACAAAGCAACTGCAAGCCGCTTTCGGCAGCGTCTCCAGATTAATCATTTTCTATTTAATAATTCTTTTAGCAAAGACCACTGAATATTATATTTTTAGATAATTCTACGGTAATACAGAAATATTATACATATTCCTAAGCTGTCGATCGGCAAACGAAAAACAAGCAGTTGATACTTTATAAAAAGCTATCAAATAGTACCAATATTGATATTTCTTTGTTCAGTGGTATGTATTTATTCACATTTTGCATATTTAGATTAAGATGAGTTTTTGTTACCTAATCAGAATTATTAGTTAGATTAGCTACTTATTTTACTGTTCGATCAATTGACAATAATCCTTCATTGCATTTTTGGTTACCCTTATCATCATTATGCTTGGTTTTGCATTTATAAATTGTATAAATTCTACCGAAAAGGATTTTCAGATGGAAAGCTTACCAAGAGATCTAATTAGTAAGATGGGTATGGAAAACTGGACTCCAACAAACAACTGTTTTCTGTGTGAGGTTGTATTTTTAATGCTATAGATATACCAAAACAAGTGGAATCAGAGCTGACTCTGAACGTAGTCTCTGATTCGGTTTCTAGAAGTGGAAATTTTCTTTTTATACCTTCCTTAATAACATTATTAATTTGAATATTATTTACTTATGTGAAGATAGTTAAATGAATAATTTATTTCATGATCTTTACATAAATGGGAAGAGTATCTTACAGAATGTGAACAATTGTATAAAAATCATTAACCAAATCAAATGACTTGCGAAAAGTGACTTTGCCACTCTATTTATTTTTACTCAAAGTGGCAACACATTTCCAGTTTATCTTATAAATGTATTAATTTTTCCACAGTTTTGTTGCTGGTAATATAACAGTAATGATGTCATTAATGAATCTAAATGTTGACAATCATGTAAGATCGTATAACCTTGAATTTTTTTCTGCGCCGTCTCTGCTCTCCTATATCCGTACGTTTCTCGTATTCATCTCAAGATTAATGAACAGACGTCACGAAAGTTAAAAATAAACTAGTTGAACAGTAAATATTTTTCACAATTTCAACTCATATTATGTGATATATGAAATAAAAAAATCTGCTAGTGCGGACATTGTGAAGAAGAAAGAACTTTGAAGTACACGCACCGCCAAACCTGAGTGCGGCTTCCGACAAAGCAACTGCAAGCCGCTTTCGGCAGCGTCTCCAGATTAATCATTTTCTATTTAATAATTCTTTTAGCAAAGACTACTGAATATTATATTTTTAGATAATTCTACGGTAATACAGAAATATTATACATATTCCTAAGCTGTCGATCGGCAAACGAAAAACAAGCAGTTGATACTTTATAAAAAGCTATCAAATAGTACCAATATTGATATTCCTTTGTTCAGTGGTATGTATTTATTCACATTTTGAATATTTAGATCAAGATGAGTTTTTGTTACCTAATCAGAATTATTAGTTAGATTAGCTACTTATTTTACTGTTCGATCAATTGACAATAATCCTTCATTGCATTTTTGGTTACCCTTATCATCATTATGCTTGGTTTTGCATTTATAAATTGTATAAATTCTACCGAAAAGGATTTTCAGATGGAAAGCTTACCAAGAGATCCAATTAGTAAGATGGGTATGGAAAACTGGACTCCTACAAACAACTGTTTTCTGTGTGAGGTTGTATTTTTAGTGCTATAGATATACCAAAACAAGTGGAATCAGAGCTGACTCTGAACGTAGTCTCTGATTCGGTTTCTAGAAGTGGAAATTTTCTTTTTATACCTTCCTTAATAACATTATTAATTTGAATATTATTTACTTATGTGAAGATAGTGAAATGAATAATTTATTTCATGATCTTTACATAAATGGGAAGAGTATCTTACAGAATGTAAACAATTGTATAAAAATCATTAACCAAATCAAATGACTTGCGAAAAGTAACTTTGCCACTCTATTTATTTTTACTCAAAGTGGCAACACATTTCCAGTTTATCTTATAAATGTATTAATTTTTCCACAGTTTTGTTGCTGGTAATATAACAGTAATGATGTCATTAATGAATCTAAATGTTGACAATCATGTAAGATCGTATAACCTTGAATTTTTTTCTGCGCCGTCTCTGCTCTCCTATATCCGTACGTTTCTCGTATTCATCTCAAGATTAATGAACAGACGTCACGAAAGTTAAAAATAAACTAGTTGAACAGTAAATATTTTTCACAATTTCAACTCATATTATGTGATATATGAAATAAAAAAATCTGCTAGTGCGGACATTGTGAAGAAGAAAGAACTTTGAAGTACACGCACCGCCAAACCTGAGTGCGGCTTCCGACAAAGCAACTGCAAGCCGCTTTCGGCAGCGTCTCCAGATTAATCATTTTCTATTTAATAATTCTTTTAGCAAAGACTACTGAATATTATATTTTTAGATAATTCTACGGTAATACAGAAATATTATACATATTCCTAAGCTGTCGATCGGCAAACGAAAAACAAGCAGTTGATACTTTATAAAAAGCTAGCAAATAGTACCAATATTGATATTTCTTTGTTCAGTGGTATGTATTTATTCACATTTTGCAAATTCAGATTAAGATGAGTTTTTTTACCTAATCAGAACTATTAGTTAGATTAGCTACTTATTTTACTGTTCGATCAATTGACAATAATCCTTCATTGCATTTTTGGTTACCCTTATCATCATTATGCTTGGTTTTGCATTTATAAATTGTATAAATTCTACCGAAAAGGATTTTCAGATTGAAAGCTTACCAAGAGATCCAATTAGTAAGATGGGTATGGAAAACTGGACTCCTACAAACAACTGTTTTCTGTGTGAGGTTGTATTTTTAGTGCTATAGATATACCAAAACAAGTGGAATCAGAGCTGACTCTGAACATAGTCTCTGGTTCGGTTTCTAGAAGTGGAAATTTTCTTTTTATATATATATTATAAATGTATTAATTTTTCCACAGTTTTGTTGCTGGTAATATAACAGTAATGATGTCATTAATGAATCTAAATGTTGACAATCATGTAAGATCGTATAACCTTGAATTTTTTTCTGCGCCGTCTCTGCTCTCCTATATCCGTACGTTTCTCGTATTCATCTCAAGATTAATGAACAGACGTCACGAAAGTTAAAAATAAACTAGTTGAACAGTAAATATTTTTCACAATTTCAACTCATATTATGTGATATATGAAATAAAAAAATCTGCTAGTGCGGACATTGTGAAGAAGAAAGAACTTTGAAGTACACGCACCGCCAAACCTGAGTGCGGCTTCCGACAAAGCAACTGCAAGCCGCTTTCGGCAGCGTCTCCAGATTAATCATTTTCTATTCAATAATTCTTTTAGCAAAGACTACTGAATATTATATTTTTAGATAATTCTACGGTAATACAGAAATATTATACATATTCCTAAGCTGTCGATCGGCAAACGAAAAACAAGCAGTTGATACTTTATAAAAAGCTAGCAAATAGTACCAATATTGATATTTCTTTGTTCAGTGGTATGTATTTATTCACATTTTGCATATTCAGATTAAGATGAGTTTTTTTACCTAATCAGAATTATTAGTTAGATTAGCTACTTATTTTACTGTTCAATCAATTGACAATAATCCTTCATTGCATTTTTGGTTACCCTTATCATCATTATGCTTGGTTTTGCATTTATAAATTGTATAAATTCTACCGAAAAGGATTTTCAGATGGAAAGCTTACCAAGAGATCCAGTTAGTAAGATGGGTATGGGAAACTGGACTCCTACAAACAACTGTTTTCTGTGTAAGGTTGTATTTTTAGTGCTATAGATATACCAAAACAAGTGGAATCAGAGCTGACTCTGAACGTAGTCTCTGGTTCGGTTTCTAGAAGTGGAAATTTTCTTTTTGTACCTTCCTTAATAACATTATTAATTTGAATATTATTTACTTATGTGAAGATAGTGAAATGAATAATTTATTTCATGATCTTTACATAAATGGGAAGAGTATCTTACAGAATGTAAACAATTGTATAAAAATCATTAACCAAATCAAATGACTTGCGAAAAGTAACTTTGTCACTCTATTTATTTATACTCAAAGTTGCAACACATTTCCAGTTTATCTTATAAATGTATTAATTTTTCCACAGTTTTGTTGCTGGTAATATAACAGTAAAGATGTCATTAATGAATCTGAATGTTGACAATCATGTAAGATCGTATAACTTTGAATTTTTTTCTGCGCCGTCTCTGCTCTCCTATATCCGTACGTTTCTCGTATTCATCTCAAGATTAATGAACAGACGTCACGAAAGTTAAAAATAAACTAGTTGAACAGTAAATATTATTCAAAATTTCAACTCATATTATGTGATATATGAAATAAAAAAATCTGCGGGTGCGGACATTGTGAAGAAGAAAGAACTTTGAAGTACACGCACCGCCAAACCTGAGTGCGGCTTCCGACAAAGCAACTGCAAGCCGCTTTCGGCAGCGTCTCCAGATTAATCATTTTCTATTTAATAATTCTTTTAGCAAAGACTACTGAATATTATATTTTTAGATAATTCTACGGTAATACAGAAATATTATACATATTCCTAAGCTGTCGATCGGCAAACGAAAAACAAGCAGTTGATACTTTATAAAAAGCTATCAAATAATATTGATATTTCTTTGTTCAGTGGTATGTATTTATTCACATTTTGCATATTTAGATTAAGATGAGTTTTTTTACCTAATCAGAATTATTAGTTAGATTAGCTACTTATTTTACTGTTCGATCAATTGACAATAATCCTTCATTGCATTTTTGGTTATCCTCATCATCATTATGCTTGGTTTTGCATTTATAAATTGTATAAATTCTACCGAAAAGGATTTTCAGATGGAAAGCTTACCAAGAGATCCAGTTAGTAAGATGGGTATGGAAAACTGGACTCCTACAAACAACTGTTTTCTGTGTGAGGTTGTATTTTTAGTGCTATAGATATACCAAAACAAGTGGAATCAGAGCTGACTCTGAACGTAGTCTCTGATTCGGTTTCTAGAAGTGGAAATTTTCTTTTTATACCTTCCTTAATAACATTATTAATTTGAATATTATTTACTTATGTGAAGATAGTGAAATGAATAATTTATTTCATGATCTTTACATAAATGGGAAGAGTATCTCACAGAATGTAAACAATTGTACAAAAATCATTAACCAAATCAAATGACTTGCGAAAAGTAACTTACTTTGCCACTCTATTTATTTTTACTCAAAGTGGCAACACATTTCCAGTTTATCTTATAAATGTATTAATTTTTCCACAGTTTTGTTGCTGGTAATATAACAGTAATGATGTCATTAATGAATCTAAATGTTGACAATCATGTAAGATCGTATAACCTTGAATTTTTTTCTGCGCCGTCTCTGCTCTCCTATATCCGTACGTTTCTCGTATTCATCTCAAGATTAATGAACAGACGTCACGAAAGTTAAAAATAAACTAGTTGAACAGTAAATATTTTTCACAATTTCAACTCATATTATGTGATATATGAAATAAAAAAATCTGCTAGTGCGGACATTGTGAAGAAGAAAGAACTTTGAAGTACACGCACCGCCAAACCTGAGTGCGGCTTCCGACAAAGCAACTGCAAGCCGCTTTCGGCAGCGTCTCCAGATTAATCATTTTCTATTTAATAATTCTTCTAGCAAAGACTACTGAATATTATATTTTTAGATAATTCTACGGTAATACAGAAATATTATACATATTCCTAAGCTGTCGATCGGCAAACGAAAAACAAGCAGTTGATACTTTATAAAAAGCTAGCAAATAGTACCAATATTGATATTTCTTTGTTCAGTGGTATGTATTTATTCACATTTTGCATATTTAGATTAAGATGAGTTTTTTTACCTAATCAGAATTATTAGTTAGATTAGCTACTTATTTTACTGTTCGATCAATTGACAATAATCCTTCATTGCATTTTTGGTTATCCTCATCATCATTATGCTTGGTTTTGCATTTATAAATTGTATAAATTCTACCGAAAAGGATTTTCAGATGGAAAGCTTACCAAGAGATCCAGTTAGTAAGATGGGTATGGGAAACTGGACTCCTACAAACAACTGTTTTCTGTGTAAGGTTGTATTTTTAGTGCTATAGATATACCAAAACAAGTGGAATCAGAGCTGACTCTGAACGTAGTCTCTGGTTCGGTTTCTAGAAGTGGAAATTTTCTTTTTGTACCTTCCTTAATAACATTATTAATTTGAATATTATTTACTTATGTGAAGATAGTGAAATGAATAATTTATTTCATGATCTTTACATAAATGGGAAGAGTATCTTACAGAATGTAAACAATTGATAAAAATCATTAACCAAATCAAATGACTTGCGAAAAGTAACTTTGCCACTCTATTTATTTATACTCAAAGTGGCAACACATTTCCAGTTTATCTTATAAATGTATTAATTTTTCCACAGTTTTGTTGCTGGTAATATAACAGTAATGATGTCATTAATGAATCTAAATGTTGACAATCATGTCAGATCGTATAACCTTGAATTTTTTTCTGCGCCGTCTCTGCTCTCCTATATTCGTACGTTTCTCGTATTCATCTCAAGATTAATGAACAGACGTCACGAAAGTTAAAAATAAACTAGTTGAACAGTAAATATTTTTCACAATTTCAACTCATATTATGTGATATATGAAATAAAAAAATCTGCGAGTGCGGACATTGTGAAGAAGAAAGAACTTTGAAGTACACGCACCGCCAACCCTGAGTGTGGCTTCCGACAAAGCAACTGCAAGCCGCTTTCGGCAGCGTCTCCAGATTAATCATTTTCTATTTAATAATTCTTTTAGCAAAGACTACTGAATATTATATTTTTAGATAATTCTACGGTAATACAGAAATATTATACATATTCCTAAGCTGTCGATCGGCAAACGAAAAACAAGCAGTTGATACTTTATAAAAAGCTATCAAATAGTACCAATATTGATATTTCTTTGTTCAGTGGTATGTATTTATTCACATTTTGCATATTTAGATTAAGATGAGTTTTTGTTACCTAATCAGAATTATTAGTTAGATTAGCTACTTATTTTACTGTTCGATCAATTGACAATAATCCTTCATTGCATTTTTGGTTACCCTTATCATCATTATGCTTGGTTTTGCATTTATAAATTGTATAAATTCTACCGAAAAGGATTTTCAGATGGAAAGCTTACCAAGAGATCCAATTAGTAAGATGGGTATGGAAAACTGGACTCCTACAAACAACTGTTTTCTGTGTGAGGTTGTATTTTTAGTGCTATAGATATACCAAAACAAGTGGAATCAGAGCTGACTCTGAACGTAGTCTCTGGTTCGGTTTCTAGAAGTGGAAATTTTCTTTTTGTACCTTCCTTAATAACATTATTAATTTGAATATTATTTACTTATGTGAAGATAGTGAAATGAATAATTTATTTCATGATCTTTACATAAATGGGAGGAGTATCTTACAGAATGTAAACAATTGTATAAAAATCATTAACCAAATCAAATGACTTGCGAAAAGTAACTTTGTCACTCTATTTATTTATACTCAAAGTTGCAACACATTTCCAGTTTATCTTATAAATGTATTAATTTTTCCACAGTTCTGTTGCTGGTAATATAACAGTAAAGATGTCATTAATGAATCTGAATGTTGACAATCATGTAAGATCGTATAACTTTGAATTTTTTTCTGCGCCGTCTCTGCTCTCCTATATCCGTACGTTTCTCGTATTCATCTCAAGATTAATGAACAGGACGTCACGAAAGTTAAAAATAAACTAGTTGAACAGTAAATATTATTCAAAATTTCAACTCATATTATGTGATATATGAAATAAAAAAATCTGCGGGTGCGGACATTGTGAAGAAGAAAGAACTTTGAAGTACACGCACCGCCAAACCTGAGTGCGGCTTCCGACAAAGCAACTGCAAGCCGCTTTCGGCAGCATCTCCAGATTAATCATTTTCTATTCAATAATTCTTTTAGCAAAGACTACTGAATATTATATTTTTAGATAATTCTACGGTAATACAGAAATATTATACATATTCCTAAGCTGTCGATCGGCAAACGAAAAACAAGCAGTTGATACTTTATAAAAAGCTATCAAATAGTACCAATATTGATATTTCTTTGTTCAGTGGTATGTATTTATTCACATTTTGCATATTTAGATTAAGATGAGTTTTTTTACCTAATCAGAATTATTAGTTAGATTAGCTACTTATTTTACTGTTCGATCAATTGACAATAATCCTTCATTGCATTTTTGGTTACCCTTATCATCATTATGCTTGGTTTTGCATTTATAAATTGTATAAATTCTACCGAAAAGGATTTTCAGATGGAAAGCTTACCAAGAGATCCAATTAGTAAGATGGGTATGGAAAACTGGACTCCTACAAACAACTGTTTTCTGTGTGAGGTTGTATTTTTAGTGCTATAGATATACCAAAACAAGTGGAATCAGAGCTGACTCTGAACGTAGTCTCTGGTTCGGTTTCTAGAAGTGGAAATTTTCTTTTTGTACCTTCCTTAATAACATTATTAATTTGAATATTATTTACTTATGTGAAGATAGTGAAATGAATAATTTATTTCATGATCTTTACATAAATGGGAGGAGTATCTTACAGAATGTAAACAATTGTATAAAAATCATTAACCAAATCAAATGACTTGCGAAAAGTAACTTTGTCACTCTATTTATTTATACTCAAAGTTGCAACACATTTCCAGTTTATCTTATAAATGTATTAATTTTTCCACAGTTTTGTTGCTGGTAATATAACAGTAAAGATGTCATTAATGAATCTGAATGTTGACAATCATGTAAGATCGTATAACTTTGAATTTTTTTCTGCGCCGTCTCTGCTCTCCTATATCCGTACGTTTCTCGTATTCATCTCAAGATTAATGAACAGACGTCACGAAAGTTAAAAATAAACTAGTTGAACAGTAAATATTATTCAAAATTTCAACTCATATTATGTGATATATGAAATAAAAAAATCTGCGGGTGCGGACATTGTGAAGAAGAAAGAACTTTGAAGTACACGCACCGCCAAACCTGAGTGCGGCTTCCGACAAAGCAACTGCAAGCCGCTTTCGGCAGCGTCTCCAGATTAATCATTTTCTATTTAATAATTCTTTTAGCAAAGACTACTGAATATTATATTTTTAGATAATTCTACGGTAATACAGAAATATTATACATATTCCTAAGCTGTCGATCGGCAAACGAAAAACAAGCAGTTGATACTTTATAAAAAGCTATCAAATAATATTGATATTTCTTTGTTCAGTGGTATGTATTTATTCACATTTTGCATATTTAGATTAAGATGAGTTTTTTTACCTAATCAGAATTATTAGTTAGATTAGCTACTTATTTTACTGTTCGATCAATTGACAATAATCCTTCATTGCATTTTTGGTTATCCTCATCATCATTATGCTTGGTTTTGCATTTATAAATTGTATAAATTCTACCGAAAAGGATTTTCAGATGGAAAGCTTACCAAGAGATCCAGTTAGTAAGATGGGTATGGAAAACTGGACTCCTACAAACAACTGTTTTCTGTGTGAGGTTGTATTTTTAGTGCTATAGATATACCAAAACAAGTGGAATCAGAGCTGACTCTGAACGTAGTCTCTGATTCGGTTTCTAGAAGTGGAAATTTTCTTTTTATACCTTCCTTAATAACATTATTAATTTGAATATTATTTACTTATGTGAAGATAGTGAAATGAATAATTTATTTCATGATCTTTACATAAATGGGAAGAGTATCTCACAGAATGTAAACAATTGTACAAAAATCATTAACCAAATCAAATGACTTGCGAAAAGTAACTTACTTTGCCACTCTATTTATTTTTACTCAAAGTGGCAACACATTTCCAGTTTATCTTATAAATGTATTAATTTTTCCACAGTTTTGTTGCTGGTAATATAACAGTAATGATGTCATTAATGAATCTAAATGTTGACAATCATGTAAGATCGTATAACCTTGAATTTTTTTCTGCGCCGTCTCTGCTCTCCTATATCCGTACGTTTCTCGTATTCATCTCAAGATTAATGAACAGACGTCACGAAAGTTAGAAATAAACTAGTTGAACAGTAAATATTTTTCACAATTTCAACTCATATTATGTGATATATGAAATAAAAAAATCTGCGGGTGCGGACATTGTGAAGAAGAAAGAACTTTGAAGTACACGCACCGCCAAACCTGAGTGCGGCTTCCGACGAAGCAACTGCAAGCCGCTTTCGGCAGCGTCTCCAGATTAATCATTTTCTATTTAATATTTCTTTTAGCAAAGACTACTGAATATTATATTTTTAGATAATTCTACGGTAATACAGAAATATTATACATATTCCTAAGCTGTCGATCGGCAAACTAAAGACAAGCAGTTGATACTTTATAAAAAGCTATCAAATAATATTGATATTTCTTTGTTCAGTGGTATGTATTTATTCACATTTTGCATATTTAGATTAAGATGAGTTTTTTTACCTAATCGGAATTATTAGTTAGATTAGTTACTTATTTTACTGTTCGATCAATTGACAATAATCCTTCATTGCATTTTTGGTTACCCTCATCATCATTATGCTTGGTTTTGCATTTATAAATTGTATAAATTCTACCGAAAAGGATTTTCAGATGGAAAGCTTACCAAGAGATCCAATTAGTAAGATGGGTATGGAAAACTGGACTCCTACAAACAACTGTTTTCTGTGTGAGGTTGTATTTTTAGTGCTATAGATATACCAAAACAAGTGGAATCAGAGCTGACTCTGAACATAGTCTCTGGTTCGGTTTCTAGAAGTGGAAATTTTCTTTTTGTACCTTCCTTAATAACATTATTAATTTGAATATTATTTACTTATGTGAAGATAGTGAAATGAATAATTTATTTCATGATCTTTACATAAATGGGAAGAGTATCTTACAGAAGGTAAACAATTGTATAAAAATCATTAACCAAATCAAATGACCTGCGAAAAGTAACTTTGTCACTCTATTTATTTTTACTCAAAGTGGCAACACATTTCCAGTTTATCTTATAAATGTATTAATTTTTCCACAGTTTTGTTGCTGGTAATATAACAGTAATGATGTCATTAATGAATCTAAATGTTGACAATCATGTAAGATCGTATAACCTTGAATTTTTTTCTGCGCCGTCTCTGCTCTCCTATATCCGTACGTTTCTCGTATTCATCTCAAGATTAATGAACAGACGTCACGAAAGTTAGAAATAAACTAGTTGAACAGTAAATATTTTTCACAATTTCAACTCATATTATGTGATATATGAAATAAAAAAATCTGCGGGTGCGGACATTGTGAAGAAGAAAGAACTTTGAAGTACACGCACCGCCAAACCTGAGTGCGGCTTCCGACGAAGCAACTGCAAGCCGCTTTCGGCAGCGTCTCCAGATTAATCATTTTCTATTCAATATTTCTTTTAGCAAAGACTACTGAATATTATATTTTTAGATAATTCTACGGTAATACAGAAATATTATACATATTCCTAAGCTGTCGATCGGCAAACTAAAGACAAGCAGTTGATACTTTATAAAAAGCTATCAAATAATATTGATATTTCTTTGTTCAGTGGTATGTATTTATTCACATTTTGCATATTTAGATTAAGATGAGTTTTTTTACCTAATCGGAATTATTAGTTAGATTAGTTACTTATTTTACTGTTCGATCAATTGACAATAATCCTTCATTGCATTTTTGGTTACCCTCATCATCATTATGCTTGGTTTTGCATTTATAAATTGTATAAATTCTACCGAAAAGGATTTTCAGATGGAAAGCTTACCAAGAGATCCAATTAGTAAGATGGGTATGGAAAACTGGACTCCTACAAACAACTGTTTTCTGTGTGAGGTTGTATTTTTAGTGCTATAGATATACCAAAACAAGTGGAATCAGAGCTGACTCTGAACATAGTCTCTGGTTCGGTTTCTAGAAGTGGAAATTTTCTTTTTGTACCTTCCTTAATAACATTATTAATTTGAATATTATTTACTTATGTGAAGATAGTGAAATGAATAATTTATTTCATGATCTTTACATAAATGGGAAGAGTATCTTACAGAAGGTAAACAATTGTATAAAAATCATTAACCAAATCAAATGACCTGCGAAAAGTAACTTTGTCACTCTATTTATTTTTACTCAAAGTGGCAACACATTTCCAGTTTATCTTATAAATGTATTAATTTTTCCACAGTTTTGTTGCTGGTAATATAACAGTAATGATGTCATTAATGAATCTAAATGTTGACAATCATGTAAGATCGTATAACCTTGAATTTTTTTCTGCGCCGTCTCTGCTCTCCTATATCCATACGTTTCTCGTATTCATCTCAAGATTAATGAACAGACGTCACGAAAGTTAAAAATAAACTAGTTGAACAGTAAATATTTTTCACAATTTCAACTCATATTATGTGATATATGAAATAAAAAAATCTGCTAGTGCGGACATTGTGAAGAAGAAAGAACTTTGAAGTACACGCACCGCCAAACCTGAGTGCGGCTTCCGACAAAGCAACTGCAAGCCGCTTTCGGCAGCGTCTCCAGATTAATCATTTTCTATTTAATAATTCTTTTAGCAAAGACTACTGAATATTATATTTTTAGATAATTCTACGGTAATACAGAAATATTATACATATTCCTAAGCTGTCGATCGGCAAACGAAAAACAAGCAGTTGATACTTTATAAAAAGCTATCAAATAGTACCAATATTGATATTTCTTTGTTCAGTGGTATGTATTTATTCACATTTTGCATATTTAGATTAAGATGAGTTTTTGTTACCTAATCAGAATTATTAGTTAGATTAGCTACTTATTTTACTGTTCGATCAATTGACAATAATCCTTCATTGCATTTTTGGTTACCCTTATCATCATTATGCTTGGTTTTGCATTTATAAATTGTATAAATTCTACCGAAAAGGATTTTCAGATGGAAAGCTTACCAAGAGATCCAATTAGTAAGATGGGTATGGAAAACTGGACTCCTACAAACAACTGTTTTCTGTGTGAGGTTGTATTTTTAATGCTATAGATATACCAAAACAAGTGGAATCAGAGCTGACTCTGAACGTAGTCTCTGATTCGGTTTCTAGAAGTGGAAATTTTCTTTTTATACCTTCCTTAATAACATTATTAATTTGAATATTATTTACTTATGTGAAGATAGTTAAATGAATAATTTATTTCATGATCTTTACATAAATGGGAAGAGTATCTTACAGAATGTGAACAATTGTATAAAAATCATTAACCAAATCAAATGACTTGCGAAAAGTGACTTTGCCACTCTATTTATTTTTACTCAAAGTGGCAACACATTTCCAGTTTATCTTATAAATGTATTAATTTTTCCACAGTTTTGTTGCTGGTAATATAACAGTAATGATGTCATTAATGAATCTAAATGTTGACAATCATGTAAGATCGTATAACCTTGAATTTTTTTCTGCGCCGTCTCTGCTCTCCTATATCCGTACGTTTCTCGTATTCATCTCAAGATTAATGAACAGACGTCACGAAAGTTAAAAATAAACTAGTTGAACAGTAAATATTTTTCACAATTTCAACTCATATTATGTGATATATGAAATAAAAAAATCTGCTAGTGCGGACATTGTGAAGAAGAAAGAACTTTGAAGTACACGCACCGCCAAACCTGAGTGCGGCTTCCGACAAAGCAACTGCAAGCCGCTTTCGGCAGCGTCTCCAGATTAATCATTTTCTATTTAATAATTCTTTTAGCAAAGACTACTGAATATTATATTTTTAGATAATTCTACGGTAATACAGAAATATTATACATATTCCTAAGCTGTCGATCGGCAAACGAAAAACAAGCAGTTGATACTTTATAAAAAGCTAGCAAATAGTACCAATATTGATATTTCTTTGTTCAGTGGTATGTATTTATTCACATTTTGCATATTCAGATTAAGATGAGTTTTTTTACCTAATCAGAATTATTAGTTAGATTAGCTACTTATTTTACTGTTCGATCAATTGACAATAATCCTTCATTGCATTTTTGGTTACCCTTATCATTATTATGCTTGGTTTTGCATTTATAAATTGTATAAATTCTACCGAAAAGGATTTTCAGATTGAAAGCTTACCAAGAGATCCAATTAGTAAGATGGGTATGGAAAACTGGACTCCTACAAACAACTGTTTTCTGTGTGAGGTTGTATTTTTAGTGCTATAGATATACCAAAACAAGTGGAATCAGAGCTGACTCTGAACATAGTCTCTGGTTCGGTTTCTAGAAGTGGAAATTTTCTTTTTGTACCTTCCTTAATAACATTATTAATTTGAATATTATTTACTTATGTGAAGATAGTGAAATGAATAATTTATTTCATGATCTTTACATAAATGGGAAGAGTATCTTACAGAAGGTAAACAATTGTATAAAAATCATTAACCAAATCAAATGACCTGCGAAAAGTAACTTTGTCACTCTATTTATTTATACTCAAAGTGGCAACACATTTCCAGTTTATCTTATAAATGTATTAATTTTTCCACAGTTTTGTTGCTGGTAATATAACAGTAAAGATGTCATTAATGAATCTAAATGTTGACAATCATGTAAGATCGTATAACCTTGAATTTTTTTCTGCGCCGTCTCTGCTCTCCTATATCCGTACGTTTCTCGTATTCATCTCAAGATTAATGAACAGACGTCACGAAAGTTAAAAATAAACTAGTTGAACAGTAAATATTTTTCACAATTTCAACTCATATTATGTGATATATGAAATAAAAAAATCTGCTAGTGCGGACATTGTGAAGAAGAAAGAACTTTGAAGTACACGCACCGCCAAACCTGAGTGCGGCTTCCGACAAAGCAACTGTATAAATTCTACCGAAAAGGATTTTCAGATGGAAAGCTTACCAAGAGATCCAATTAGTAAGATGGGTATGGAAAACTGGACTCCTACAAACAACTGTTTTCTGTGTGAGGTTGTATTTTTAGTGCTATAGATATACCAAAACAAGTGGAATCAGAGCTGACTCTGAACGTAGTCTCTGATTCGGTTTCTAGAAGTGGAAATTTTCTTTTTATACCTTCCTTAATAACATTATTAATTTGAATATTATTTACTTATGTGAAGATAGTGAAATGAATAATTTATTTCATGATCTTTACATAAATGGGAAGAGTATCTTACAGAATGTAAACAATTGTAAATGGGAAGAGTATCTTACAGAATGTAAACAATTGTATAAAAATCATTAACCAAATCAAATGACTTGCGAAAAGTAACTTTGCCACTCTATTTATTTTTACTCAAAGTGGCAACACATTTCCAGTTTATCTTATAAATGTATTAATTTTTCCACAGTTTTGTTGCTGGTAATATAACAGTAATGATGTCATTAATGAATCTAAATGTTGACAATCATGTAAGATCGTATAACCTTGAATTTTTTTCTGCGCCGTCTCTGCTCTCCTATATCCGTACGTTTCTCGTATTCATCTCAAGATTAATGAACAGACGTCACGAAAGTTGAAAATAAACTAGTTGAACAGTAAATATTTTTCACAATTTCAACTCATATTATGTGATATATGAAAAAAAAAATCTGCTAGTGCGGACATTGTGAAGAAGAAAGAACTTTGAAGTACACGCACCGCCAAACCTGAGTGCGGCTTCCGACAAAGCAACTGCAAGCCGCTTTCGGCAGCGTCTCCAGATTAATCATTTTCTATTTAATAATTCTTTTAGCAAAGACTACTGAATATTATATTTTTAGATAATTCTACATTAATACAGAAATATTATACATATTCCTAAGCTGTCGATCGGCAAACGAAAAACAAGCAGTTGATACTTTATAAAAAGCTAGCAAATAGTACCAATATTGATATTTCTTTGTTCAGTGGTATGTATTTATTCACATTTTGCATATTCAGATTAAGATGAGTTTTTTTACCTAATCAGAATTATTAGTTAGATTAGCTACTTATTTTACTGTTCGATCAATTGACAATAATCCTTCATTGCATTTTTGGTTACCCTTATCATCATTATGCTTGGTTTTGCATTTATAAATCGTATAAATTCTACCGAAAAGGATTTTCAGATGGAAAGCTTACCAAGAGATCCAATTAGTAAGATGGGTATGGTAAACTGGACTCCTACAAACAACTGTTTTCTGTGTGAGGTTGTATTTTTAGTGCTATAGATATACCAAAACAAGTGGAATCAGAGCTGACTCTGAACGTAGTCTCTGGTTCGGTTTCTAGAAGTGGAAATTTTCTTTTTGTACCTTCCTTAATAACATTATTAATTTGAATATTATTTACTTATGTGAAGATAGTGAAATGAATAATTTATTTCATGATCTTTACATAAATGGGAAGAGTATCTTACAGAATGTAAACAATAGTATAAAAATCATTAACCAAATCAAATGACCTGCGAAAAGTAACTTTGTCACTCTATTTATTTATACTCAAAGTGGCAACACATTTCCAGTTTATCTTATAAATGTATTAATTTTTCCACAGTTTTGTTGCTGGTAATATAACAGTAAAGATGTCATTAATGAATCTAAATGTTGACAATCATGTAAGATCGTATAACCTTGAATTTTTTTCTGCGCCGTCTCTGCTCTCCTATATCCGTACGTTTCTCGTATTCATCTCAAGATTAATGAACAGACGTCACGAAAGTTAAAAATAAACTAGTTGAACAGTAAATATTATTCAAAATTTCAACTCATATTATGTGATATATGAAATAAAAAAATCTGCGAGTGCGGACATTGTGAAGAAGAAAGAACTTTGAAGTACACGCACCGCCAAACCTGAGTGCGGCTTCCGACAAAGCAACTGCAAGCCGCTTTCGGCAGCGTCTCCAGATTAATCATTTTCTATTTAATAATTCTTTTAGCAAAGACTACTGAATATTATATTTTTAGATAATTCTACGGTAATACAGAAATATTATACATATTCCTAAGCTGTCGATCGGCAAACGAAAAACAAGCAGTTGATACTTTATAAAAAGCTATCAAATAATATTGATATTTCTTTGTTCAGTGGTATGTATTTATTCACATTTTGCATATTTAGATTAAGATGAGTTTTTTTACCTAATCAGAATTATTAGTTAGATTAGCTACTTATTTTACTGTTCGATCAATTGACAATAATCCTTCATTGCATTTTTGGTTATCCTCATCATCATTATGCTTGGTTTTGCATTTATAAATTGTATAAATTCTACCGAAAAGGATTTTCAGATGGAAAGCTTACCAAGAGATCCAGTTAGTAAGATGGGTATGGAAAACTGGACTCCTACAAACAACTGTTTTCTGTGTGAGGTTGTATTTTTAGTGCTATAGATATACCAAAACAAGTGGAATCAGAGCTGACTCTGAACGTAGTCTCTGGTTCGGTTTCTAGAAGTGGAAATTTTCTTTTTGTACCTTCCTTAATAACATTATTAATTTGAATATTATTTACTTATGTGAAGATAGTGAAATGAATAATTTATTTCATGATCTTTACATAAATGGGAAGAGTATCTTACAGAATGTAAACAATTGTATAAAAATCATTAACCAAATCAAATGACCTGCGAAAAGTAACTTTGTCACTCTATTTATTTATACTCAAAGTGGCAACACATTTCCAGTTTATCTTATAAATGTATTAATTTTTCCACAGTTTTGTTGCTGGTAATATAACAGTAATGATGTCATTAATGAATTTAAATGTTGACAATCATGTAAGATCGTATAACCTTGAATTTTTTTCTGCGCCGTCTCTGCTCTCCTATATTCGTACGTTTCTCGTATTCATCTCAAGATTAATGAACAGACGTCACGAAAGTTAAAAATAAACTAGTTGAACAGTAAATATTTTTCACAATTTCAACTCATATTATGTGATATATGAAATAAGAAAATCTGCGAGTGCGGACATTGTGAAGAAGAAAGAACTTTGAAGTACACGCCCCGCCAAACCTGAGTGCGGCTTCCGACAAAGCAACTGCAAGCCGCTTTCGGCAGCGTCTCCAGATTAATCATTTTCTATTTAATAATTCTTTTAGCAAAGACTACTGAATATTATATTTTTAGATAATTCTACGGTAATACAGAAATATTATACATATTCCTGAGCTGTCGATCGGCAAACGAAAAACAAGCAGTTGATACTTTATAAAAAGCTATCAAATAGTACCAATATTGATATTTCTTTGTTCAGTGGTATGTATTTATTCACATTTTGCATATTTAGATCAAGATGAGTTTTTGTTACCTAATCAGAATTATTAGTTAGATTAGCTACTTATTTTACTGTTCGATCAATTGACAATAATCCTTCATTGCATTTTTGGTTACCCTTATCATCATTATGCTTGGTTTTGCATTTATAAATTGTATAAATTCTACCGAAAAGGATTTTCAGATGGAAAGCTTACCAAGAGATCCAATTAGTAAGATGGGTATGGAAAACTGGACTCCTACAAACAACTGTTTTCTGTGTGAGGTTGTATTTTTAGTGCTATAGATATACCAAAACAAGTGGAATCAGAGCTGACTCTGAACGTAGTCTCTGATTCGGTTTCTAGAAGTGGAAATTTTCTTTTTATACCTTCCTTAATAACATTATTAATTTGAATATTATTTACTTATGTGAAGATAGTGAAATGAATAATTTATTTCATGATCTTTACATAAATGGGAAGAGTATCTTACAGAATGTAAACAATTGTATAAAAATCATTAACCAAATCAAATGACCTGCGAAAAGTAACTTTGTCACTCTATTTATTTATACTCAAAGTGGCAACACATTTCCAGTTTATCTTATAAATGTATTAATTTTTCCACAGTTTTGTTGCTGGTAATATAACAGTAATGATGTCATTAATGAATTTAAATGTTGACAATCATGTAAGATCGTATAACCTTGAATTTTTTTCTGCGCCGTCTCTGCTCTCCTATATTCGTACGTTTCTCGTATTCATCTCAAGATTAATGAACAGACGTCACGAAAGTTAAAAATAAACTAGTTGAACAGTAAATATTTTTCACAATTTCAACTCATATTATGTGATATATGAAATAAGAAAATCTGCGAGTGCGGACATTGTGAAGAAGAAAGAACTTTGAAGTACACGCCCCGCCAAACCTGAGTGCGGCTTCCGACAAAGCAACTGCAAGCCGCTTTCGGCAGTGTCTCCAGATTAATCATTTTCTATTTAATAATTCTTTTAGCAAAGACTACTGAATATTATATTTTTAGATAATTCTACGGTAATACAGAAATATTATACATATTCCTGAGCTGTCGATCGGCAAACGAAAAACAAGCAGTTGATACTTTATAAAAAGCTATCAAATAGTACCAATATTGATATTTCTTTGTTCAGTGGTATGTATTTATTCACATTTTGCATATTTAGATCAAGATGAGTTTTTGTTACCTAATCAGAATTATTAGTTAGATTAGCTACTTATTTTACTGTTCGATCAATTGACAATAATCCTTCATTGCATTTTTGGTTACCCTTATCATCATTATGCTTGGTTTTGCATTTATAAATTGTATAAATTCTACCGAAAAGGATTTTCAGATGGAAAGCTTACCAAGAGATCCAATTAGTAAGATGGGTATGGAAAACTGGACTCCTACAAACAACTGTTTTCTGTGTGAGGTTGTATTTTTAGTGCTATAGATATACCAAAACAAGTGGAATCAGAGCTGACTCTGAACGTAGTCTCTGATTCGGTTTCTAGAAGTGGAAATTTTCTTTTTATACCTTCCTTAATAACATTATTAATTTGAATATTATTTACTTATGTGAAGATAGTGAAATGAATAATTTATTTCATGATCTTTACATAAATGGGAAGAGTATCTTACAGAATGTAAACAATTGTATAAAAATCATTAACCAAATCAAATGACCTGCGAAAAGTAACTTTGTCACTCTATTTATTTATACTCAAAGTGGCAACACATTTCCAGTTTATCTTATAAATGTATTAATTTTTCCACAGTTTTGTTGCTGGTAATATAACAGTAATGATGTCATTAATGAATTTAAATGTTGACAATCATGTAAGATCGTATAACCTTGAATTTTTTTCTGCGCCGTCTCTGCTCTCCTATATTCGTACGTTTCTCGTATTCATCTCAAGATTAATGAACAGACGTCACGAAAGTTAAAAATAAACTAGTTGAACAGTAAATATTTTTCACAATTTCAACTCATATTATGTGATATATGAAATAAAAAAATCTGCGAGTGCGGACATTGTGAAGAAGAAAGAACTTTGAAGTACACGCACCGCCAAACCTGAGTGCGGCTTCCGACAAAGCAACTGCAAGCCGCTTTCGGCAGCGTCTCCAGATTAATCATTTTCTATTTAATAATTCTTTTAGCAAAGACTACTGAATATTATATTTTTAGATAATTCTACGGTAATACAGAAATATTATACATATTCCTAAGCTGTCGATCGGCAAACGAAAAACAAGCAGTTGATACTTTATAAAAAGCTATCAAATAATATTGATATTTCTTTGTTCAGTGGTATGTATTTATTCACATTTTGCATATTTAGATTAAGATGAGTTTTTTTACCTAATCAGAATTATTAGTTAGATTAGCTACTTATTTTACTGTTCGATCAATTGACAATAATCCTTCATTGCATTTTTGGTTATCCTCATCATCATTATGCTTGGTTTTGCATTTATAAATTGTATAAATTCTACCGAAAAGGATTTTCAGATGGAAAGCTTACCAAGAGATCCAGTTAGTAAGATGGGTATGGAAAACTGGACTCCTACAAACAACTGTTTTCTGTGTGAGGTTGTATTTTTAGTGCTATAGATATACCAAAACAAGTGGAATCAGAGCTGACTCTGAACGTAGTCTCTGGTTCGGTTTCTAGAAGTGGAAATTTTCTTTTTGTACCTTCCTTAATAACATTATTAATTTGAATATTATTTACTTATGTGAAGATAGTGAAATGAATAATTTATTTCATGATCTTTACATAAATGGGAAGAGTATCTTACAGAATGTAAACAATTGTATAAAAATCATTAACCAAATCAAATGACCTGCAAAAAGTAACTTTGTCACTCTATTTATTTATACTCAAAGTGGCAACACATTTCCAGTTTATCTTATAAATGTATTAATTTTTCCACAGTTTTGTTGCTGGTAATATAACAGTAATGATGTCATTAATGAATTTAAATGTTGACAATCATGTAAGATCGTATAACCTTGAATTTTTTTCTGCGCCGTCTCTGCTCTCCTATATTCGTACGTTGCTCGTATTCATCTCAAGATTAATGAACAGACGTCACGAAAGTTAAAAATAAACTAGTTGAACAGTAAATATTTTTCACAATTTCAACTCATATTATGTGATATATGAAATAAGAAAATCTGCGAGTGCGGACATTGTGAAGAAGAAAGAACTTTGAAGTACACGCCCCGCCAAACCTGAGTGCGGCTTCCGACAAAGCAACTGCAAGCCGCTTTCGGCAGCGTCTCCAGATTAATCATTTTCTATTTAATAATTCTTTTAGCAAAGACTACTGAATATTATATTTTTAGATAATTCTACGGTAATACAGAAATATTATACATATTCCTGAGCTGTCGATCGGCAAACGAAAAACAAGCAGTTGATACTTTATAAAAAGCTATCAAATAGTACCAATATTGATATTTCTTTGTTCAGTGGTATGTATTTATTCACATTTTGCATATTTAGATCAAGATGAGTTTTTGTTACCTAATCAGAATTATTAGTTAGATTAGCTACTTATTTTACTGTTCGATCAATTGACAATAATCCTTCATTGCATTTTTGGTTACCCTTATCATCATTATGCTTGGTTTTGCATTTATAAATTGTATAAATTCTACCGAAAAGGATTTTCAGATGGAAAGCTTACCAAGAGATCCAATTAGTAAGATGGGTATGGAAAACTGGACTCCTACAAACAACTGTTTTCTGTGTGAGGTTGTATTTTTAGTGCTATAGATATACCAAAACAAGTGGAATCAGAGCTGACTCTGAACGTAGTCTCTGATTCGGTTTCTAGAAGTGGAAATTTTCTTTTTATACCTTCCTTAATAACATTATTAATTTGAATATTATTTACTTATGTGAAGATAGTGAAATGAATAATTTATTTCATGATCTTTACATAAATGGGAAGAGTATCTTACAGAATGTAAACAATTGTATAAAAATCATTAACCAAATCAAATGACCTGCGAAAAGTAACTTTGTCACTCTATTTATTTATACTCAAAGTGGCAACACATTTCCAGTTTATCTTATAAATGTATTAATTTTTCCACAGTTTTGTTGCTGGTAATATAACAGTAATGATGTCATTAATGAATTTAAATGTTGACAATCATGTAAGATCGTATAACCTTGAATTTTTTTCTGCGCCGTCTCTGCTCTCCTATATTCGTACGTTTCTCGTATTCATCTCAAGATTAATGAACAGACGTCACGAAAGTTAAAAATAAACTAGTTGAACAGTAAATATTTTTCACAATTTCAACTCATATTATGTGATATATGAAATAAGAAAATCTGCGAGTGCGGACATTGTGAAGAAGAAAGAACTTTGAAGTACACGCCCCGCCAAACCTGAGTGCGGCTTCCGACAAAGCAACTGCAAGCCGCTTTCGGCAGTGTCTCCAGATTAATCATTTTCTATTTAATAATTCTTTTAGCAAAGACTACTGAATATTATATTTTTAGATAATTCTACGGTAATACAGAAATATTATACATATTCCTGAGCTGTCGATCGGCAAACGAAAAACAAGCAGTTGATACTTTATAAAAAGCTATCAAATAGTACCAATATTGATATTTCTTTGTTCAGTGGTATGTATTTATTCACATTTTGCATATTTAGATCAAGATGAGTTTTTGTTACCTAATCAGAATTATTAGTTAGATTAGCTACTTATTTTACTGTTCGATCAATTGACAATAATCCTTCATTGCATTTTTGGTTACCCTTATCATCATTATGCTTGGTTTTGCATTTATAAATTGTATAAATTCTACCGAAAAGGATTTTCAGATGGAAAGCTTACCAAGAGATCCAATTAGTAAGATGGGTATGGAAAACTGGACTCCTACAAACAACTGTTTTCTGTGTGAGGTTGTATTTTTAGTGCTATAGATATACCAAAACAAGTGGAATCAGAGCTGACTCTGAACGTAGTCTCTGGTTCGGTTTCTAGAAGTGGAAATTTTCTTTTTGTACCTTCCTTAATAACATTATTAATTTGAATATTATTTACTTATGTGAAGATAGTGAAATGAATAATTTATTTCATGATCTTTACATAAATGGGAAGAGTATCTTACAGAATGTAAACAATTGATAAAAATCATTAACCAAATAAAATGACTTGCGAAAAGTAACTTTGCCACTCTATTTATTTATACTCAAAGTGGCAACACATTTCCAGTTTATCTTATAAATGTATTAATTTTTCCACAGTTTTGTTGCTGGTAATATAACAGTAATGATGTCATTAATGAATCTAAATGTTGACAATCATGTAAGATCGTATAACCTTGAATTTTTTTCTGCGCCGTCTCTGCTCTCCTATATCCGTACGTTTCTCGTATTCATCTCAAGATTAATGAACAGACGTCACGAAAGTTAAAAATAAACTAGTTGAACAGTAAATATTTTTCACAATTTCAACTCATATTATGTGATATATGAAATAAAAAAATCTGCGAGTGCGGACATTGTGAAGAAGAAAGAACTTTGAAGTACACGCACCGCCAACCCTGAGTGTGGCTTCCGACAAAGCAACTGCAAGCCGCTTTCGGCAGCGTCTCCAGATTAATCATTTTCTATTTAATAATTCTTTTAGCAAAGACTACTGAATATTATATTTTTAGATAATTCTACGGTAATACAGAAATATTATACATATTCCTAAGCTGTCGATCGGCAAACGAAAAACAAGCAGTTGATACTTTATAAAAAGCTATCAAATAGTACCAATATTGATATTTCTTTGTTCAGTGGTATGTATTTATTCACATTTTGCATATTTAGATTAAGATGAGTTTTTGTTACCTAATCAGAATTATTAGTTAGATTAGCTACTTATTTTACTGTTCGATCAATTGACAATAATCCTTCATTGCATTTTTGGTTACCCTTATCATCATTATGCTTGGTTTTGCATTTATAAATTGTATAAATTCTACCGAAAAGGATTTTCAGATGGAAAGCTTACCAAGAGATCCAATTAGTAAGATGGGTATGGAAAACTGGACTCCTACAAACAACTGTTTTCTGTGTGAGGTTGTATTTTTAGTGCTATAGATATACCAAAACAAGTGGAATCAGAGCTGACTCTGAACGTAGTCTCTGGTTCGGTTTCTAGAAGTGGAAATTTTCTTTTTGTACCTTCCTTAATAACATTATTAATTTGAATATTATTTACTTATGTGAAGATAGTGAAATGAATAATTTATTTCATGATCTTTACATAAATGGGAGGAGTATCTTACAGAATGTAAACAATTGTATAAAAATCATTAACCAAATCAAATGACTTGCGAAAAGTAACTTTGTCACTCTATTTATTTATACTCAAAGTTGCAACACATTTCCAGTTTATCTTATAAATGTATTAATTTTTCCACAGTTCTGTTGCTGGTAATATAACAGTAAAGATGTCATTAATGAATCTGAATGTTGACAATCATGTAAGATCGTATAACTTTGAATTTTTTTCTGCGCCGTCTCTGCTCTCCTATATCCGTACGTTTCTCGTATTCATCTCAAGATTAATGAACAGGACGTCACGAAAGTTAAAAATAAACTAGTTGAACAGTAAATATTATTCAAAATTTCAACTCATATTATGTGATATATGAAATAAAAAAATCTGCGGGTGCGGACATTGTGAAGAAGAAAGAACTTTGAAGTACACGCACCGCCAAACCTGAGTGCGGCTTCCGACAAAGCAACTGCAAGCCGCTTTCGGCAGCATCTCCAGATTAATCATTTTCTATTCAATAATTCTTTTAGCAAAGACTACTGAATATTATATTTTTAGATAATTCTACGGTAATACAGAAATATTATACATATTCCTAAGCTGTCGATCGGCAAACGAAAAACAAGCAGTTGATACTTTATAAAAAGCTATCAAATAGTACCAATATTGATATTTCTTTGTTCAGTGGTATGTATTTATTCACATTTTGCATATTTAGATTAAGATGAGTTTTTTTACCTAATCAGAATTATTAGTTAGATTAGCTACTTATTTTACTGTTCGATCAATTGACAATAATCCTTCATTGCATTTTTGGTTACCCTTATCATCATTATGCTTGGTTTTGCATTTATAAATTGTATAAATTCTACCGAAAAGGATTTTCAGATGGAAAGCTTACCAAGAGATCCAATTAGTAAGATGGGTATGGAAAACTGGACTCCTACAAACAACTGTTTTCTGTGTGAGGTTGTATTTTTAGTGCTATAGATATACCAAAACAAGTGGAATCAGAGCTGACTCTGAACGTAGTCTCTGGTTCGGTTTCTAGAAGTGGAAATTTTCTTTTTGTACCTTCCTTAATAACATTATTAATTTGAATATTATTTACTTATGTGAAGATAGTGAAATGAATAATTTATTTCATGATCTTTACATAAATGGGAGGAGTATCTTACAGAATGTAAACAATTGTATAAAAATCATTAACCAAATCAAATGACTTGCGAAAAGTAACTTTGTCACTCTATTTATTTATACTCAAAGTTGCAACACATTTCCAGTTTATCTTATAAATGTATTAATTTTTCCACAGTTTTGTCGCTGGTAATATAACAGTAAAGATGTCATTAATGAATCTGAATGTTGACAATCATGTAAGATCGTATAACTTTGAATTTTTTTCTGCGCCGTCTCTGCTCTCCTATATCCGTACGTTTCTCGTATTCATCTCAAGATTAATGAACAGACGTCACGAAAGTTAAAAATAAACTAGTTGAACAGTAAATATTATTCAAAATTTCAACTCATATTATGTGATATATGAAATAAAAAAATCTGCGGGTGCGGACATTGTGAAGAAGAAAGAACTTTGAAGTACACGCACCGCCAAACCTGAGTGCGGCTTCCGACAAAGCAACTGCAAGCCGCTTTCGGCAGCGTCTCCAGATTAATCATTTTCTATTTAATAATTCTTTTAGCAAAGACTACTGAATATTATATTTTTAGATAATTCTACGGTAATACAGAAATATTATACATATTCCTAAGCTGTCGATCGGCAAACGAAAAACAAGCAGTTGATACTTTATAAAAAGCTATCAAATAATATTGATATTTCTTTGTTCAGTGGTATGTATTCATTCACATTTTGCATATTTAGATTAAGATGAGTTTTTTTACCTAATCAGAATTATTAGTTAGATTAGCTACTTATTTTACTGTTCGATCAATTGACAATAATCCTTCATTGCATTTTTGGTTATCCTCATCATCATTATGCTTGGTTTTGCATTTATAAATTGTATAAATTCTACCGAAAAGGATTTTCAGATGGAAAGCTTACCAAGAGATCCAGTTAGTAAGATGGGTATGGAAAACTGGACTCCTACAAACAACTGTTTTCTGTGTGAGGTTGTATTTTTAGTGCTATAGATATACCAAAACAAGTGGAATCAGAGCTGACTCTGAACGTAGTCTCTGATTCGGTTTCTAGAAGTGGAAATTTTCTTTTTATACCTTCCTTAATAACATTATTAATTTGAATATTATTTACTTATGTGAAGATAGTGAAATGAATAATTTATTTCATGATCTTTACATAAATGGGAAGAGTATCTCACAGAATGTAAACAATTGTACAAAAATCATTAACCAAATCAAATGACTTGCGAAAAGTAACTTACTTTGCCACTCTATTTATTTTTACTCAAAGTGGCAACACATTTCCAGTTTATCTTATAAATGTATTAATTTTTCCACAGTTTTGTTGCTGGTAATATAACAGTAATGATGTCATTAATGAATCTAAATGTTGACAATCATGTAAGATCGTATAACCTTGAATTTTTTTCTGCGCCGTCTCTGCTCTCCTATATCCGTACGTTTCTCGTATTCATCTCAAGATTAATGAACAGACGTCACGAAAGTTAAAAATAAACTAGTTGAACAGTAAATGTTTTTCACAATTTCAACTCATATTATGTGATATATGAAATAAAAAAATCTGCTAGTGCGGACATTGTGAAGAAGAAAGAACTTTGAAGTACACGCACCGCCAAACCTGAGTGCGGCTTCCGACAAAGCAACTGCAAGCCGCTTTCGGCAGCGTCTCCAGATTAATCATTTTCTATTTAATAATTCTTTTAGCAAAGACTACTGAATATTATATTTTTAGATAATTCTACGGTAATACAGAAATATTATACATATTCCTAAGCTGTCGATCGGCAAACGAAAAACAAGCAGTTGATACTTTATAAAAAGCTAGCAAATAGTACCAATATTGATATTTCTTTGTTCAGTGGTATGTATTTATTCACATTTTGCATATTTAGATTAAGATGAGTTTTTTTACCTAATCAGAATTATTAGTTAGATTAGCTACTTATTTTACTGTTCGATCAATTGACAATAATCCTTCATTGCATTTTTGGTTATCCTCATCATCATTATGCTTGGTTTTGCATTTATAAATTGTATAAATTCTACCGAAAAGGATTTTCAGATGGAAAGCTTACCAAGAGATCCAGTTAGTAAGATGGGTATGGGAAACTGGACTCCTACAAACAACTGTTTTCTGTGTAAGGTTGTATTTTTAGTGCTATAGATATACCAAAACAAGTGGAATCAGAGCTGACTCTGAACGTAGTCTCTGGTTCGGTTTCTAGAAGTGGAAATTTTCTTTTTGTACCTTCCTTAATAACATTATTAATTTGAATATTATTTACTTATGTGAAGATAGTGAAATGAATAATTTATTTCATGATCTTTACATAAATGGGAAGAGTATCTTACAGAATGTAAACAATTGATAAAAATCATTAACCAAATCAAATGACTTGCGAAAAGTAACTTTGCCACTCTATTTATTTATACTCAAAGTGGCAACACATTTCCAGTTTATCTTATAAATGTATTAATTTTTCCACAGTTTTGTTGCTGGTAATATAACAGTAATGATGTCATTAATGAATCTAAATGTTGACAATCATGTCAGATCGTATAACCTTGAATTTTTTTCTGCGCCGTCTCTGCTCTCCTATATTCGTACGTTTCTCGTATTCATCTCAAGATTAATGAACAGACGTCACGAAAGTTAAAAATAAACTAGTTGAACAGTAAATATTTTTCACAATTTCAACTCATATTATGTGATATATGAAATAAAAAAATCTGCGAGTGCGGACATTGTGAAGAAGAAAGAACTTTGAAGTACACGCACCGCCAACCCTGAGTGTGGCTTCCGACAAAGCAACTGCAAGCCGCTTTCGGCAGCGTCTCCAGATTAATCATTTTCTATTTAATAATTCTTTTAGCAAAGACTACTGAATATTATATTTTTAGATAATTCTACGGTAATACAGAAATATTATACATATTCCTAAGCTGTCGATCGGCAAACGAAAAACAAGCAGTTGATACTTTATAAAAAGCTATCAAATAGTACCAATATTGATATTTCTTTGTTCAGTGGTATGTATTCATTCACATTTTGCATATTTAGATTAAGATGAGTTTTTGTTACCTAATCAGAATTATTAGTTAGATTAGCTACTTATTTTACTGTTCGATCAATTGACAATAATCCTTCATTGCATTTTTGGTTACCCTTATCATCATTATGCTTGGTTTTGCATTTATAAATTGTATAAATTCTACCGAAAAGGATTTTCAGATGGAAAGCTTACCAAGAGATCCAATTAGTAAGATGGGTATGGAAAACTGGACTCCTACAAACAACTGTTTTCTGTGTGAGGTTGTATTTTTAATGCTATAGATATACCAAAACAAGTGGAATCAGAGCTGACTCTGAACGTAGTCTCTGATTCGGTTTCTAGAAGTGGAAATTTTCTTTTTATACCTTCCTTAATAACATTATTAATTTGAATATTATTTACTTATGTGAAGATAGTTAAATGAATAATTTATTTCATGATCTTTACATAAATGGGAAGAGTATCTTACAGAATGTGAACAATTGTATAAAAATCATTAACCAAATCAAATGACTTGCGAAAAGTGACTTTGCCACTCTATTTATTTTTACTCAAAGTGGCAACACATTTCCAGTTTATCTTATAAATGTATTAATTTTTCCACAGTTTTGTTGCTGGTAATATAACAGTAATGATGTCATTAATGAATCTAAATGTTGACAATCATGTAAGATCGTATAACCTTGAATTTTTTTCTGCGCCGTCTCTGCTCTCCTATATCCGTACGTTTCTCGTATTCATCTCAAGATTAATGAACAGACGTCACGAAAGTTAAAAATAAACTAGTTGAACAGTAAATATTTTTCACAATTTCAACTCATATTATGTGATATATGAAATAAAAAAATCTGCTAGTGCGGACATTGTGAAGAAGAAAGAACTTTGAAGTACACGCACCGCCAAACCTGAGTGCGGCTTCCGACAAAGCAACTGCAAGCCGCTTTCGGCAGCGTCTCCAGATTAATCATTTTCTATTTAATAATTCTTTTAGCAAAGACTACTGAATATTATATTTTTAGATAATTCTACGGTAATACAGAAATATTATACATATTCCTAAGCTGTCGATCGGCAAACGAAAAACAAGCAGTTGATACTTTATAAAAAGCTAGCAAATAGTACCAATATTGATATTTCTTTGTTCAGTGGTATGTATTTATTCACATTTTGCATATTCAGATTAAGATGAGTTTTTTTACCTAATCAGAATTATTAGTTAGATTAGCTACTTATTTTACTGTTCGATCAATTGACAATAATCCTTCATTGCATTTTTGGTTACCCTTATCATCATTATGCTTGGTTTTGCATTTATAAATTGTATAAATTCTACCGAAAAGGATTTTCAGATTGAAAGCTTACCAAGAGATCCAATTAGTAAGATGGGTATGGAAAACTGGACTCCTACAAACAACTGTTTTCTGTGTGAGGTTGTATTTTTAGTGCTATAGATATACCAAAACAAGTGGAATCAGAGCTGACTCTGAACATAGTCTCTGGTTCGGTTTCTAGAAGTGGAAATTTTCTTTTTGTACCTTCCTTAATAACATTATTAATTTGAATATTATTTACTTATGTGAAGATAGTGAAATGAATAATTTATTTCATGATCTTTACATAAATGGGAAGAGTATCTTACAGAAGGTAAACAATTGTATAAAAATCATTAACCAAATCAAATGACCTGCGAAAAGTAACTTTGTCACTCTATTTATTTATACTCAAAGTGGCAACACATTTCCAGTTTATCTTATAAATGTATTAATTTTTCCACAGTTTTGTTGCTGGTAATATAACAGTAAAGATGTCATTAATGAATCTAAATGTTGACAATCATGTAAGATCGTATAACCTTGAATTTTTTTCTGCGCCGTCTCTGCTCTCCTATATCCGTACGTTTCTCGTATTCATCTCAAGATTAATGAACAGACGTCACGAAAGTTAAAAATAAACTAGTTGAACAGTAAATATTTTTCACAATTTCAACTCATATTATGTGATATATGAAATAAAAAAATCTGCTAGTGCGGACATTGTGAAGAAGAAAGAACTTTGAAGTACACGCACCGCCAAACCTGAGTGCGGCTTCCGACAAAGCAACTGTATAAATTCTACCGAAAAGGATTTTCAGATGGAAAGCTTACCAAGAGATCCAATTAGTAAGATGGGTATGGAAAACTGGACTCCTACAAACAACTGTTTTCTGTGTGAGGTTGTATTTTTAGTGCTATAGATATACCAAAACAAGTGGAATCAGAGCTGACTCTGAACGTAGTCTCTGATTCGGTTTCTAGAAGTGGAAATTTTCTTTTTATACCTTCCTTAATAACATTATTAATTTGAATATTATTTACTTATGTGAAGATAGTGAAATGAATAATTTATTTCATGATCTTTACATAAATGGGAAGAGTATCTTACAGAATGTAAACAATTGTAAATGGGAAGAGTATCTTACAGAATGTAAACAATTGTATAAAAGTCATTAACCAAATCAAATGACTTGCGAAAAGTAACTTTGCCACTCTATTTATTTTTACTCAAAGTGGCAACACATTTCCAGTTTATCTTATAAATGTATTAATTTTTCCACAGTTTTGTTGCTGGTAATATAACAGTAATGATGTCATTAATGAATCTAAATGTTGACAATCATGTAAGATCGTATAACCTTGAATTTTTTTCTGCGCCGTCTCTGCTCTCCTATATCCGTACGTTTCTCGTATTCATCTCAAGATTAATGAACAGACGTCACGAAAGTTAAAAATAAACTAGTTGAACAGTAAATATTCTTCACAATTTCAACTCATATTATGTGATATATGAAAAAAAAAATCTGCTAGTGCGGACATTGTGAAGAAGAAAGAACTTTGAAGTACACGCACCGCCAAACCTGAGTGCGGCTTCCGACAAAGCAACTGCAAGCCGCTTTCGGCAGCGTCTCCAGATTAATCATTTTCTATTTAATAATTCTTTTAGCAAAGACTACTGAATATTATATTTTTAGATAATTCTACATTAATACAGAAATATTATACATATTCCTAAGCTGTCGATCGGCAAACGAAAAACAAGCAGTTGATACTTTATAAAAAGCTAGCAAATAGTACCAATATTGATATTTCTTTGTTCAGTGGTATGTATTTATTCACATTTTGCATATTCAGATTAAGATGAGTTTTTTTACCTAATCAGAATTATTAGTTAGATTAGCTACTTATTTTACTGTTCGATCAATTGACAATAATCCTTCATTGCATTTTTGGTTACCCTTATCATCATTATGCTTGGTTTTGCATTTATAAATTGTATAAATTCTACCGAAAAGGATTTTCAGATGGAAAGCTTACCAAGAGATCCAATTAGTAAGATGGGTATGGTAAACTGGACTCCTACAAACAACTGTTTTCTGTGTGAGGTTGTATTTTTAGTGCTATAGATATACCAAAACAAGTGGAATCAGAGCTGACTCTGAACGTAGTCTCTGGTTCGGTTTCTAGAAGTGGAAATTTTCTTTTTGTACCTTCCTTAATAACATTATTAATTTGAATATTATTTACTTATGTGAAGATAGTGAAATGAATAATTTATTTCATGATCTTTACATAAATGGGAAGAGTATCTTACAGAATGTAAACAATAGTATAAAAATCATTAACCAAATCAAATGACCTGCGAAAAGTAACTTTGTCACTCTATTTATTTATACTCAAAGTGGCAACACATTTCCAGTTTATCTTATAAATGTATTAATTTTTCCACAGTTTTGTTGCTGGTAATATAACAGTAAAGATGTCATTAATGAATCTAAATGTTGACAATCATGTAAGATCGTATAACCTTGAATTTTTTTCTGCGCCGTCTCTGCTCTCCTATATCCGTACGTTTCTCGTATTCATCTCAAGATTAATGAACAGACGTCACGAAAGTTAAAAATAAACTAGTTGAACAGTAAATATTATTCAAAATTTCAACTCATATTATGTGATATATGAAATAAAAAAATCTGCGAGTGCGGACATTGTGAAGAAGAAAGAACTTTGAAGTACACGCACCGCCAAACCTGAGTGCGGCTTCCGACAAAGCAACTGCAAGCCGCTTTCGGCAGCGTCTCCAGATTAATCATTTTCTATTTAATAATTCTTTTAGCAAAGACTACTGAATATTATATTTTTAGATAATTCTACGGTAATACAGAAATATTATACATATTCCTAAGCTGTCGATCGGCAAACGAAAAACAAGCAGTTGATACTTTATAAAAAGCTATCAAATAATATTGATATTTCTTTGTTCAGTGGTATGTATTCATTCACATTTTGCATATTTAGATTAAGATGAGTTTTTTTACCTAATCAGAATTATTAGTTAGATTAGCTACTTATTTTACTGTTCGATCAATTGACAATAATCCTTCATTGCATTTTTGGTTATCCTCATCATCATTATGCTTGGTTTTGCATTTATAAATTGTATAAATTCTACCGAAAAGGATTTTCAGATGGAAAGCTTACCAAGAGATCCAGTTAGTAAGATGGGTATGGAAAACTGGACTCCTACAAACAACTGTTTTCTGTGTGAGGTTGTATTTTTAGTGCTATAGATATACCAAAACAAGTGGAATCAGAGCTGACTCTGAACGTAGTCTCTGGTTCGGTTTCTAGAAGTGGAAATTTTCTTTTTGTACCTTCCTTAATAACATTATTAATTTGAATATTATTTACTTATGTGAAGATAGTGAAATGAATAATTTATTTCATGATCTTTACATAAATGGGAAGAGTATCTTACAGAATCTAAACAATTGTATAAAAATCATTAACCAAATCAAATGACCTGCGAAAAGTAACTTTGTCACTCTATTTATTTATACTCAAAGTGGCAACACATTTCCAGTTTATCTTATAAATGTATTAATTTTTCCACAGTTTTGTTGCTGGTAATATAACAGTAATGATGTCATTAATGAATTTAAATGTTGACAATCATGTAAGATCGTATAACCTTGAATTTTTTTCTGCGCCGTCTCTGCTCTCCTATATTCGTACGTTTCTCGTATTCATCTCAAGATTAATGAACAGACGTCACGAAAGTTAAAAATAAACTAGTTGAACAGTAAATATTTTTCACAATTTCAACTCATATTATGTGATATATGAAATAAGAAAATCTGCGAGTGCGGACATTGTGAAGAAGAAAGAACTTTGAAGTACACGCCCCGCCAAACCTGAGTGCGGCTTCCGACAAAGCAACTGCAAGCCGCTTTCGGCAGCGTCTCCAGATTAATCATTTTCTATTTAATAATTCTTTTAGCAAAGACTACTGAATATTATATTTTTAGATAATTCTACGGTAATACAGAAATATTATACATATTCCTGAGCTGTCGATCGGCAAACGAAAAACAAGCAGTTGATACTTTATAAAAAGCTATCAAATAGTACCAATATTGATATTTCTTTGTTCAGTGGTATGTATTTATTCACATTTTGCATATTTAGATCAAGATGAGTTTTTGTTACCTAATCAGAATTATTAGTTAGATTAGCTACTTATTTTACTGTTAGATCAATTGACAATAATCCTTCATTGCATTTTTGGTTACCCTTATCATCATTATGCTTGGTTTTGCATTTATAAATTGTATAAATTCTACCGAAAAGGATTTTCAGATGGAAAGCTTACCAAGAGATCCAATTAGTAAGATGGGTATGGAAAACTGGACTCCTACAAACAACTGTTTTCTGTGTGAGGTTGTATTTTTAGTGCTATAGATATACCAAAACAAGTGGAATCAGAGCTGACTCTGAACGTAGTCTCTGATTCGGTTTCTAGAAGTGGAAATTTTCTTTTTATACCTTCCTTAATAACATTATTAATTTGAATATTATTTACTTATGTGAAGATAGTGAAATGAATAATTTATTTCATGATCTTTACATAAATGGGAAGAGTATCTTACAGAATGTAAACAATTGTATAAAAATCATTAACCAAATCAAATGACCTGCGAAAAGTAACTTTGTCACTCTATTTATTTATACTCAAAGTGGCAACACATTTCCAGTTTATCTTATAAATGTATTAATTTTTCCACAGTTTTGTTGCTGGTAATATAACAGTAATGATGTCATTAATGAATTTAAATGTTGACAATCATGTAAGATCGTATAACCTTGAATTTTTTTCTGCGCCGTCTCTGCTCTCCTATATTCGTACGTTTCTCGTATTCATCTCAAGATTAATGAACAGACGTCACGAAAGTTAAAAATAAACTAGTTGAACAGTAAATATTTTTCACAATTTCAACTCATATTATGTGATATATGAAATAAGAAAATCTGCGAGTGCGGACATTGTGAAGAAGAAAGAACTTTGAAGTACACGCCCCGCCAAACCTGAGTGCGGCTTCCGACAAAGCAACTGCAAGCCGCTTTCGGCAGTGTCTCCAGATTAATCATTTTCTATTTAATAATTCTTTTAGCAAAGACTACTGAATATTATATTTTTAGATAATTCTACGGTAATACAGAAATATTATACATATTCCTGAGCTGTCGATCGGCAAACGAAAAACAAGCAGTTGATACTTTATAAAAAGCTATCAAATAGTACCAATATTGATATTTCTTTGTTCAGTGGTATGTATTTATTCACATTTTGCATATTTAGATCAAGATGAGTTTTTGTTACCTAATCAGAATTATTAGTTAGATTAGCTACTTATTTTACTGTTCGATCAATTGACAATAATCCTTCATTGCATTTTTGGTTACCCTTATCATCATTATGCTTGGTTTTGCATTTATAAATTGTATAAATTCTACCGAAAAGGATTTTCAGATGGAAAGCTTACCAAGAGATCCAATTAGTAAGATGGGTATGGAAAACTGGACTCCTACAAACAACTGTTTTCTGTGTGAGGTTGTATTTTTAGTGCTATAGATATACCAAAACAAGTGGAATCAGAGCTGACTCTGAACGTAGTCTCTGATTCGGTTTCTAGAAGTGGAAATTTTCTTTTTATACCTTCCTTAATAACATTATTAATTTGAATATTATTTACTTATGTGAAGATAGTGAAATGAATAATTTATTTCATGATCTTTACATAAATGGGAAGAGTATCTTACAGAATGTAAACAATTGTATAAAAATCATTAACCAAATCAAATGACCTGCGAAAAGTAACTTTGTCACTCTATTTATTTATACTCAAAGTGGCAACACATTTCCAGTTTATCTTATAAATGTATTAATTTTTCCACAGTTTTGTTGCTGGTAATATAACAGTAATGATGTCATTAATGAATTTAAATGTTGACAATCATGTAAGATCGTATAACCTTGAATTTTTTTCTGCGCCGTCTCTGCTCTCCTATATTCGTACGTTTCTCGTATTCATCTCAAGATTAATGAACAGACGTCACGAAAGTTAAAAATAAACTAGTTGAACAGTAAATATTTTTCACAATTTCAACTCATATTATGTGATATATGAAATAAGAAAATCTGCGAGTGCGGACATTGTGAAGAAGAAAGAACTTTGAAGTACACGCCCCGCCAAACCTGAGTGCGGCTTCCGACAAAGCAACTGCAAGCCGCTTCCGGCAGCGTCTCCAGATTAATCATTTTCTATTTAATAATTCTTTTAGCAAAGACTACTGAATATTATATTTTTAGATAATTCTACGGTAATACAGAAATATTATATATATTCCTGAGCTGTCGATCGGCAAACGAAAAACAAGCAGTTGATACTTTATAAAAAGCTATCAAATAGTACCAATATTGATATTCCTTTGTTCAGTGGTATGTATTTATTCACATTTTGCATATTTAGATCAAGATGAGTTTTTGTTACCTAATCAGAATTATTAGTTAGATTAGCTACTTATTTTACTGTTCGATCAATTGACAATAATCCTTCATTGCATTTTTGGTTACCCTTATCATCATTATGCTTGGTTTTGCATTTATAAATTGTATAAATTCTACCGAAAAGGATTTTCAGATGGAAAGCTTACCAAGAGATCCAATTAGTAAGATGGGTATGGAAAACTGGACTCCTACAAACAACTGTTTTCTGTGTGAGGTTGTATTTTTAGTGCTATAGATATACCAAAACAAGTGGAATCAGAGCTGACTCTGAACGTAGTCTCTGATTCGGTTTCTAGAAGTGGAAATTTTCTTTTTATACCTTCCTTAATAACATTATTAATTTGAATATTATTTACTTATGTGAAGATAGTGAAATGAATAATTTATTTCATGATCTTTACATAAATGGGAAGAGTATCTTACAGAATGTAAACAATTGTATAAAAATCATTAACCAAATCAAATGACTTGCGAAAAGTAACTTTGCCACTCTATTTATTTTTACTCAAAGTGGCAACACATTTCCAGTTTATCTTATAAATGTATTAATTTTTCCACAGTTTTGTTGCTGGTAATATAACAGTAATGATGTCATTAATGAATCTAAATGTTGACAATCATGTAAGATCGTATAACCTTGAATTTTTTTCTGCGCCGTCTCTGCTCTCCTATATCCGTACGTTTCTCGTATTCATCTCAAGATTAATGAACAGACGTCACGAAAGTTAAAAATAAACTAGTTGAACAGTAAATATTTTTCACAATTTCAACTCATATTATGTGATATATGAAATAAAAAAATCTGCTAGTGCGGACATTGTGAAGAAGAAAGAACTTTGAAGTACACGCACCGCCAAACCTGAGTGCGGCTTCCGACAAAGCAACTGCAAGCCGCTTTCGGCAGCGTCTCCAGATTAATCATTTTCTATTTAATAATTCTTTTAGCAAAGACTACTGAATATTATATTTTTAGATAATTTTACGGTAATACAGAAATATTATACATATTCCTAAGCTGTCGATCGGCAAACGAAAAACAAGCAGTTGATACTTTATAAAAAGCTATCAAATAATATTGATATTTCTTTGTTCAGTGGTATGTATTTATTCACATTTTGCATATTTAGATTAAGATGAGTTTTTTTACCTAATCAGAATTATTAGTTAGATTAGCTACTTATTTTACTGTTCGATCAATTGACAATAATCCTTCATTGCATTTTTGGTTATCCTCATCATCATTATGCTTGGTTTTGCATTTATAAATTGTATAAATTCTACCGAAAAGGATTTTCAGATGGAAAGCTTACCAAGAGATCCAGTTAGTAAGATGGGTATGGGAAACTGGACTCCTACAAACAACTGTTTTCTGTGTAAGGTTGTATTTTTAGTGCTATAGATATACCAAAACAAGTGGAATCAGAGCTGACTCTGAACGTAGTCTCTGGTTCGGTTTCTAGAAGTGGAAATTTTCTTTTTGTACCTTCCTTAATAACATTATTAATTTGAATATTATTTACTTATGTGAAGATAGTGAAATGAATAATTTATTTCATGATCTTTACATAAATGGGAAGAGTATCTTACAGAATGTAAACAATTGATAAAAATCATTAACCAAATCAAATGACTTGCGAAAAGTAACTTTGCCACTCTATTTATTTATACTCAAAGTGGCAACACATTTCCAGTTTATCTTATAAATGTATTAATTTTTCCACAGTTTTGTTGCTGGTAATATAACAGTAATGATGTCATTAATGAATCTAAATGTTGACAATCATGTCAGATCGTATAACCTTGAATTTTTTTCTGCGCCGTCTCTGCTCTCCTATATTCGTACGTTTCTCGTATTCATCTCAAGATTAATGAACAGACGTCACGAAAGTTAAAAATAAACTAGTTGAACAGTAAATATTTTTCACAATTTCAACTCATATTATGTGATATATGAAATAAAAAAATCTGCGAGTGCGGACATTGTGAAGAAGAAAGAACTTTGAAGTACACGCACCGCCAACCCTGAGTGTGGCTTCCGACAAAGCAACTGCAAGCCGCTTTCGGCAGCGTCTCCAGATTAATCATTTTCTATTTAATAATTCTTTTAGCAAAGACTACTGAATATTATATTTTTAGATAATTCTACGGTAATACAGAAATATTATACATATTCCTAAGCTGTCGATCGGCAAACGAAAAACAAGCAGTTGATACTTTATAAAAAGCTATCAAATAGTACCAATATTGATATTTCTTTGTTCAGTGGTATGTATTTATTCACATTTTGCATATTTAGATTAAGATGAATTTTTGTTACCTAATCAGAATTATTAGTTAGATTAGCTACTTATTTTACTGTTCGATCAATTGACAATAATCCTTCATTGCATTTTTGGTTACCCTTATCATCATTATGCTTGGTTTTGCATTTATAAATTGTATAAATTCTACCGAAAAGGATTTTCAGATGGAAAGCTTACCAAGAGATCCAATTAGTAAGATGGGTATGGAAAACTGGACTCCAACAAACAACTGTTTTCTGTGTGAGGTTGTATTTTTAATGCTATAGATATACCAAAACAAGTGGAATCAGAGCTGACTCTGAACGTAGTCTCTGATTCGGTTTCTAGAAGTGGAAATTTTCTTTTTATACCTTCCTTAATAACATTATTAATTTGAATATTATTTACTTATGTGAAGATAGTTAAATGAATAATTTATTTCATGATCTTTACATAAATGGGAAGAGTATCTTACAGAATGTGAACAATTGTATAAAAATCATTAACCAAATCAAATGACTTGCGAAAAGTGACTTTGCCACTCTATTTATTTTTACTCAAAGTGGCAACACATTTCCAGTTTATCTTATAAATGTATTAATTTTTCCACAGTTTTGTTGCTGGTAATATAACAGTAATGATGTCATAAATGAATCTAAATGTTGACAATCATGTAAGATCGTATAACCTTGAATTTTTTTCTGCGCCGTCTCTGCTCTCCTATATCCGTACGTTTCTCGTATTCATCTCAAGATTAATGAACAGACGTCACGAAAGTTAAAAATAAACTAGTTGAACAGTAAATATTTTTCACAATTTCAACTCATATTATGTGATATATGAAATAAAAAAATCTGCTAGTGCGGACATTGTGAAGAAGAAAGAACTTTGAAGTACACGCACCGCCAAACCTGAGTGCGGCTTCCGACAAAGCAACTGCAAGCCGCTTTCGGCAGCGTCTCCAGATTAATCATTTTCTATTTAATAATTCTTTTAGCAAAGACTACTGAATATTATATTTTTAGATAATTCTACGGTAATACAGAAATATTATACATATTCCTAAGCTGTCGATCGGCAAACGAAAAACAAGCAGTTGATACTTTATAAAAAGCTAGCAAATAGTACCAATATTGATATTTCTTTGTTCAGTGGTATGTATTTATTCACATTTTGCATATTCAGATTAAGATGAGTTTTTTTACCTAATCAGAATTATTAGTTAGATTAGCTACTTATTTTACTGTTCGATCAATTGACAATAATCCTTCATTGCATTTTTGGTTACCCTTATCATCATTATGCTTGGTTTTGCATTTATAAATTGTATAAATTCTACCGAAAAGGATTTTCAGATGGAAAGCTTACCAAGAGATCCAATTAGTAAGATGGGTATGGAAAACTGGACTCCTACAAACAACTGTTTTCTGTGTGAGGTTGTATTTTTAGTGCTATAGATATACCAAAACAAGTGGAATCAGAGCTGACTCTGAACATAGTCTCTGGTTCGGTTTCTAGAAGTGGAAATTTTCTTTTTGTACCTTCCTTAATAACATTATTAATTTGAATATTATTTACTTATGTGAAGATAGTGAAATGAATAATTTATTTCATGATCTTTACATAAATGGGAAGAGTATCTTACAGAAGGTGAACAATTGTATAAAAATCATTAACCAAATCAAATGACCTGCGAAAAGTAACTTTGTCACTCTATTTATTTATACTCAAAGTGGCAACACATTTCCAGTTTATCTTATAAATGTATTAATTTTTCCACAGTTTTGTTGCTGGTAATATAACAGTAAAGATGTCATTAATGAATCTAAATGTTGACAATCATGTAAGATCGTATAACCTTGAATTTTTTTCTGCGCCGTCTCTGCTCTCCTATATCCGTACGTTTCTCGTATTCATCTCAAGATTAATGAACAGACGTCACGAAAGTTAAAAATAAACTAGTTGAACAGTAAATATTTTTCACAATTTCAACTCATATTATGTGATATATGAAATAAAAAAATCTGCTAGTGCGGACATTGTGAAGAAGAAAGAACTTTGAAGTACACGCACCGCCAAACCTGAGTGCGGCTTCCGACAAAGCAACTGTATAAATTCTACCGAAAAGGATTTTCAGATGGAAAGCTTACCAAGAGATCCAATTAGTAAGATGGGTATGGAAAACTGGACTCCTACAAACAACTGTTTTCTGTGTGAGGTTGTATTTTTAGTGCTATAGATATACCAAAACAAGTGGAATCAGAGCTGACTCTGAACGTAGTCTCTGATTCGGTTTCTAGAAGTGGAAATTTTCTTTTTATACCTTCCTTAATAACATTATTAATTTGAATATTATTTACTTATGTGAAGATAGTGAAATGAATAATTTATTTCATGATCTTTACATAAATGGGAAGAGTATCTTACAGAATGTAAACAATTGTATAAAAATCATTAACCAAATCAAATGACTTGCGAAAAGTAACTTTGCCACTCTATTTATTTTTACTCAAAGTGGCAACACATTTCCAGTTTATCTTATAAATGTATTAATTTTTCCACAGTTTTGTTGCTGGTAATATAACAGTAATGATGTCATTAATGAATCTAAATGTTGACAATCATGTAAGATCGTATAACCTTGAATTTTTTCCTGCGCCGTCTCTGCTCTCCTATATCCGTACGTTTCTCGTATTCATCTCAAGATTAATGAACAGACGTCACGAAAGTTAAAAATAAACTAGTTGAACAGTAAATATTTTTCACAATTTCAACTCATATTATGTGATATATGAAATAAAAAAATCTGCTAGTGCGGACATTGTGAAGAAGAAAGAACTTTGAAGTACACGCACCGCCAAACCTGAGTGCGGCTTCCGACAAAGCAACTGCAAGCCGCTTTCGGCAGCGTCTCCAGATTAATCATTTTCTATTTAATAATTCTTTTAGCAAAGATTACTGAATATTATATTTTTAGATAATTCTACATTAATACAGAAATATTATACATATTCCTAAGCTGTCGATCGGCAAACGAAAAACAAGCAGTTGATACTTTATAAAAAGCTAGCAAATAGTACCAATATTGATATTTCTTTGTTCAGTGGTATGTATTTATTCACATTTTGCATATTCAGATTAAGATGAGTTTTTTTACCTAATCAGAATTATTAGTTAGATTAGCTACTTATTTTACTGTTCGATCAATTGACAATAATCCTTCATTGCATTTTTGGTTACCCTTATCATCATTATGCTTGGTTTTGCATTTATAAATTGTATAAATTCTACCGAAAAGGATTTTCAGATGGAAAGCTTACCAAGAGATCCAATTAGTAAGATGGGTATGGTAAACTGGACTCCTACAAACAACTGTTTTCTGTGTGAGGTTGTATTTTTAGTGCTATAGATATACCAAAACAAGTGGAATCAGAGCTGACTCTGAACGTAGTCTCTGGTTCGGTTTCTAGAAGTGGAAATTTTCTTTTTGTACCTTCCTTAATAACATTATTAATTTGAATATTATTTACTTATGTGAAGATAGTGAAATGAATAATTTATTTCATGATCTTTACATAAATGGGAAGAGTATCTTACAGAATGTAAACAATTGTATAAAAATCATTAACCAAATCAAATGACCTGCGAAAAGTAACTTTGTCACTCTATTTATTTATACTCAAAGTGGCAACACATTTCCAGTTTATCTTATAAATGTATTAATTTTTCCACAGTTTTGTTGCTGGTAATATAACAGTAAAGATGTCATTAATGAATCTAAATGTTGACAATCATGTAAGATCGTATAACCTTGAATTTTTTTCTGCGCCGTCTCTGCTCTCCTATATCCGTACGTTTCTCGTATTCATCTCAAGATTAATGAACAGACGTCACGAAAGTTAAAAATAAACTAGTTGAACAGTAAATATTATTCAAAATTTCAACTCATATTATGTGATATATGAAATAAAAAAATCTGCGGGTGCGGACATTGTGAAGAAGAAAGAACTTTGAAGTACACGCACCGCCAAACCTGAGTGCGGCTTCCGACAAAGCAACTGCATGCCGCTTTCGGCAGCGTCTCCAGATTAATCATTTTCTATTTAATAATTCTTTTAGCAAAGACTACTGAATATTATATTTTTAGATAATTCTACGGTAATACAGAAATATTATACATATTCCTAAGCTGTCGATCGGCAAACGAAAAACAAGCAGTTGATACTTTATAAAAAGCTATCAAATAATATTGATATTTCTTTGTTCAGTGGTATGTATTTATTCACATTTTGCATATTTAGATTAAGATGAGTTTTTTTACCTAATCAGAATTATTAGTTAGATTAGCTACTTATTTTACTGTTCGATCAATTGACAATAATCCTTCATTGCATTTTTGGTTATCCTCATCATCATTATGCTTGGTTTTGCATTTATAAATCAGTGGAATCAGAGCTGACTCTGAACGTAGTCTCTGATTCGGTTTCTAGAAGTGGAAATTTTCTTTTTATACCTTCCTTAATAACATTATTAATTTGAATATTATTTACTTATGTGAAGATAGTGAAATGAATAATTTATTTCATGATCTTTACATAAATGGGAAGAGTATCTTACAGAATGTAAACAATTGTATAAAAATCATTAACCAAATCAAATGACTTGCGAAAAGTAACTTTGCCACTCTATTTATTTTTACTCAAAGTGGCAACACATTTCCAGTTTATCTTATAAATGTATTAATTTTTCCACAGTTTTGTTGCTGGTAATATAACAGTAATGATGTCATTAATGAATCTAAATGTTGACAATCATGTAAGATCGTATAACCTTGAATTTTTTTCTGCGCCGTCTCTGCTCTCCTATATCCCTACGTTTCTCGTATTCATCTCAAGATTAATGAACAGACGTCACGAAAGTTAAAAATAAACTAGTTGAACAGTAAATATTTTTCACAATTTCAACTCATATTATGTGATATATGAAATAAAAAAATCTGCTAGTGCGGACATTGTGAAGAAGAAAGAACTTTGAAGTACACGCACCGCCAAACCTGAGTGCGGCTTCCGACAAAGCAACTGCAAGCCGCTTTCGGCAGCGTCTCCAGATTAATCATTTTCTATTTAATAATTCTTTTAGCAAAGACTACTGAATATTATATTTTTAGATAATTCTACGGTAATACAGAAATATTATACATATTACTAAGCTGTCGATCGGCAAACGAAAAACAAGCAGTTGATACTTTATAAAAAGCTATCAAATAATATTGATATTTCTTTGTTCAGTGGTATGTATTTATTCACATTTTGCATATTTAGATTAAGATGAGTTTTTTTACCTAATCAGAATTATTAGTTAGATTAGCTACTTATTTTACTGTTCGATCAATTGACAATAATCCTTCATTGCATTTTTGGTTATCCTCATCATCATTATGCTTGGTTTTGCATTTATAAATTGTATAAATTCTACCGAAAAGGATTTTCAGATGAAAAGCTTACCAAGAGATCCAGTTAGTAAGATGGGTATGGAAAACTGGACTCCTACAAACAACTGTTTTCTGTGTGAGGTTGTATTTTTAGTGCTATAGATATACCAAAACAAGTGGAATCAGAGCTGACTCTGAACGTAGTCTCTGGTTCGGTTTCTAGAAGTGGAAATTTTCTTTTTGTACCTTCCTTAATAACATTATTAATTTGAATATTATTTACTTATGTAAAGATAGTGAAATGAATAATTTATTTCATGATCTTTACATGAATGGAAAGAGTATCTTACAGAATGTAAACAATTGTATAAAAATCATTAACCAAATCAAATGACTTGCGAAAAGTAACTTTGCCACTATTTATTTATACTCAAAGTGGCAACACATTTCCAGTTTATCTTATAGATGTATTAATTTTTCCACAGTTTTGTTGCTGGTAATATAACAGTAATGATGTCATTAATGAATCTAAATGTTGACAATCATGTAAGATCGTATAACCTTGAATTTTTTTCTGCGCCGTCTCTGCTCTCCTATATTCGTACGTTTCTCGTATTCATCTCAAGATTAATGAACAGACGTCACGAAAGTTAAAAATAAACTAGTTGAACAGTAAATATTTTTCACAATTTCAACTCATATTATGTGATATATGAAATAAGAAAATCTGCGAGTGCGGACATTGTGAAGAAGAAAGAACTTTGAAGTACACGCACCGCCAAACCTGAGTGCGGCTTCCGACAAAGCAACTGCAAGCCGCTTTCGACAGCGTCTCCAGATTAATCATTTTCTATTTAATAATTCTTTTAGCAAAGACTACTGAATATTATATTTTTAGATAATTCTACGGTAATACAGAAATATTATACATATTCCTAAGCTGTCGATCGGCAAACGAAAAACAAGCAGTTGATACTTTATGAAAAGCTATCAAATAGTACCAATATTGATATTTCTTTGTTCAGTGGTATGTATTTATTCACATTTTGCATATTTAGATTAAGATGAGTTTTTTTACCTAATCAGAATTATTAGTTAGATTAGCTACTTATTTTACTGTTCGATCAATTGACAATAATCCTTCATTGCATTTTTGGTTACCCTTATCATCATTATGCTTGGTTTTGCATTTATAAATTGTATAAATTCTACCGAAAAGGATTTTCAGATGGAAAGCTTACCAAGAGATCCAATTAGTAAGATGGGTATGGAAAACTGGACTCCTACAAACAACTGTTTTCTGTGTGAGGTTGTATTTTTAGTGCTATAGATATACCAAAACAAGTGGAATCAGAGCTGACTCTGAACGTAGTCTCTGGTTCGGTTTCTAGAAGTGGAAATTTTCTTTTTGTACCTTCCTTAATAACATTATTAATTTGAATATTATTTACTTATGTGAAGATAGTGAAATGAATAATTTATTTCATGATCTTTACATAAATGGGAGGAGTATCTTACAGAATGTAAACAATTGTATAAAAATCATTAACCAAATCAAATGACTTGCGAAAAGTAACTTTGTCACTCTATTTATTTATACTCAAAGTTGCAACACATTTCCAGTTTATCTTATAAATGTATTAATTTTTCCACAGTTTTGTTGCTGGTAATATAACAGTAAAGATGTCATTAATGAATCTGAATGTTGACAATCATGTAAGATCGTATAACTTTGAATTTTTTTCTGCGCCGTCTCTGCTCTCCTATATCCGTACGTTTCTCGTATTCATCTCAAGATTAATGAACAGGACGTCACGAAAGTTAAAAATAAACTAGTTGAACAGTAAATATTATTCAAAATTTCAACTCATATTATGTGATATATGAAATAAAAAAATCTGCGGGTGCGGACATTGTGAAGAAGAAAGAACTTTGAAGTACACGCACCGCCAAACCTGAGTGCGGCTTCCGACAAAGCAACTGCAAGCCGCTTTCGGCAGCATCTCCAGATTAATCATTTTCTATTCAATAATTCTTTTAGCAAAGACTACTGAATATTATATTTTTAGATAATTCTACGGTAATACAGAAATATTATACATATTCCTAAGCTGTCGATCGGCAAACGAAAAACAAGCAGTTGATACTTTATAAAAAGCTATCAAATAGTACCAATATTGATATTTCTTTGTTCAGTGGTATGTATTTATTCACATTTTGCATATTTAGATTAAGATGAGTTTTTTTACCTAATCAGAATTATTAGTTAGATTAGCTACTTATTTTACTGTTCGATCAATTGACAATAATCCTTCATTGCATTTTTGGTTACCCTTATCATCATTATGCTTGGTTTTGCATTTATAAATTGTATAAATTCTACCGAAATAGATTTTCAGATGGAAAGCTTACCAAGAGATCCAATTAGTAAGATGGGTATGGAAAACTGCACTCCTACAAACAACTGTTTTCTGTGTGAGGTTGTATTTTTAGTGCTATAGATATACCAAAACAAGTGGAATCAGAGCTGACTCTGAACGTAGTCTCTGGTTCGGTTTCTAGAAGTGGAAATTTTCTTTTTGTACCTTCCTTAATAACATTATTAATTTGAATATTATTTACTTATGTGAAGATAGTGAAATGAATAATTTATTTCATGATCTTTACATAAATGGGAGGAGTATCTTACAGAATGTAAACAATTGTATAAAAATCATTAACCAAATCAAATGACTTGCGAAAAGTAACTTTGTCACTCTATTTATTTATACTCAAAGTTGCAACACATTTCCAGTTTATCTTATAAATGTATTAATTTTTCCACAGTTTTGTTGCTGGTAATATAACAGTAAAGATGTCATTAATGAATCTGAATGTTGACAATCATGTAAGATCGTATAACTTTGAATTTTTTTCTGCGCCGTCTCTGCTCTCCTATATCCGTACGTTTCTCGTATTCATCTCAAGATTAATGAACAGACGTCACGAAAGTTAAAAATAAACTAGTTGAACAGTAAATATTATTCAAAATTTCAACTCATATTATGTGATATATGAAATAAAAAAATCTGCGGGTGCGGACATTGTGAAGAAGAAAGAACTTTGAAGTACACGCACCGCCAAACCTGAGTGCGGCTTCCGACAAAGCAACTGCAAGCCGCTTTCGGCAGCGTCTCCAGATTAATCATTTTCTATTTAATAATTCTTTTAGCAAAGACTACTGAATATTATATTTTTAGATAATTCTACGGTAATACAGAAATATTATACATATTCCTAAGCTGTCGATCGGCAAACGAAAAACAAGCAGTTGATACTTTATAAAAAGCTATCAAATAATATTGATATTTCTTTGTTCAGTGGTATGTATTTATTCACATTTTGCATATTTAGATTAAGATGAGTTTTTTTACCTAATCAGAATTATTAGTTAGATTAGCTACTTATTTTACTGTTCGATCAATTGACAATAATCCTTCATTGCATTTTTGGTTATCCTCATCATCATTATGCTTGGTTTTGCATTTATAAATTGTATAAATTCTACCGAAAAGGATTTTCAGATGGAAAGCTTACCAAGAGATCCAGTTAGTAAGATGGGTATGGAAAACTGGACTCCTACAAACAACTGTTTTCTGTGTGAGGTTGTATTTTTAGTGCTATAGATATACCAAAACAAGTGGAATCAGAGCTGACTCTGAACGTAGTCTCTGATTCGGTTTCTAGAAGTGGAAATTTTCTTTTTATACCTTCCTTAATAACATTATTAATTTGAATATTATTTACTTATGTGAAGATAGTGAAATGAATAATTTATTTCATGATCTTTACATAAATGGGAAGAGTATCTCACAGAATGTAAACAATTGTACAAAAATCATTAACCAAATCAAATGACTTGCGAAAAGTAACTTACTTTGCCACTCTATTTATTTTTACTCAAAGTGGCAACACATTTCCAGTTTATCTTATAAATGTATTAATTTTTCCACAGTTTTGTTGCTGGTAATATAACAGTAATGATGTCATTAATGAATCTAAATGTTGACAATCATGTAAGATCGTATAACCTTGAATTTTTTTCTGCGCCGTCTCTGCTCTCCTATATCCGTACGTTTCTCGTATTCATCTCAAGATTAATGAACAGACGTCACGAAAGTTAAAAATAAACTAGTTGAACAGTAAATATTTTTCACAATTTCAACTCATATTATGTGATATATGAAATAAAAAAATCTGCTAGTGCGGACATTGTGAAGAAGAAAGAACTTTGAAGTACACGCACCGCCAAACCTGAGTGCGGCTTCCGACAAAGCAACTGCAAGCCGCTTTCGGCAGCGTCTCCAGATTAATCATTTTCTATTTAATAATTCTTTTAGCAAAGACTACTGAATATTATATTTTTAGATAATTCTACGGTAATACAGAAATATTATACATATTCCTAAGCTGTCGATCGGCAAACGAAAAACAAGCAGTTGATACTTTATAAAAAGCTAGCAAATAGTACCAATATTGATATTTCTTTGTTCAGTGGTATGTATTTATTCACATTTTGCATATTTAGATTAAGATGAGTTTTTTTACCTAATCAGAATTATTAGTTAGATTAGCTACTTATTTTACTGTTCGATCAATTGACAATAATCCTTCATTGCATTTTTGGTTACCCTTATCATCATTATGCTTGGTTTTGCATTTATAAATTGTATAAATTCTACCGAAAAGGATTTTCAGATGGAAAGCTTACCAAGAGATCCAATTAGTAAGATGGGTATGGAAAACTGGACTCCTACAAACAACTGTTTTCTGTGTGAGGTTGTATTTTTAGTGCTATAGATATACCAAAACAAGTGGAATCAGAGCTGACTCTGAACGTAGTCTCTGGTTCGGTTTCTAGAAGTGGAAATTTTCTTTTTGTACCTTCCTTAATAACATTATTAATTTGAATATTATTTACTTATGTGAAGATAGTGAAATGAATAATTTATTTCATGATCTTTACATAAATGGGAGGAGTATCTTACAGAATGTAAACAATTGTATAAAAATCATTAACCAAATCAAATGACTTGCGAAAAGTAACTTTGTCACTCTATTTATTTATACTCAAAGTTGCAACACATTTCCAGTTTATCTTATAAATGTATTAATTTTTCCACAGTTTTGTTGCTGGTAATATAACAGTAAAGATGTCATTAATGAATCTGAATGTTGACAATCATGTAAGATCGTATAACTTTGAATTTTTTTCTGCGCCGTCTCTGCTCTCCTATATCCGTACGTTTCTCGTATTCATCTCAAGATTAATGAACAGACGTCACGAAAGTTAAAAATAAACTAGTTGAACAGTAAATATTATTCAAAATTTCAACTCATATTATGTGATATATGAAATAAAAAAATCTGCGGGTGCGGACATTGTGAAGAAGAAAGAACTTTGAAGTACACGCACCGCCAAACCTGAGTGCGGCTTCCGACAAAGCAACTGCAAGCCGCTTTCGGCAGCGTCTCCAGATTAATCATTTTCTATTTAATAATTCTTTTAGCAAAGACTACTGAATATTATATTTTTAGATAATTCTACGGTAATACAGAAATATTATACATATTCCTAAGCTGTCGATCGGCAAACGAAAAACAAGCAGTTGATACTTTATAAAAAGCTATCAAATAATATTGATATTTCTTTGTTCAGTGGTATGTATTTATTCACATTTTGCATATTTAGATTAAGATGAGTTTTTTTACCTAATCAGAATTATTAGTTAGATTAGCTACTTATTTTACTGTTCGATCAATTGACAATAATCCTTCATTGCATTTTTGGTTATCCTCATCATCATTATGCTTGGTTTTGCATTTATAAATTGTATAAATTCTACCGAAAAGGATTTTCAGATGGAAAGCTTACCAAGAGATCCAGTTAGTAAGATGGGTATGGAAAACTGGACTCCTACAAACAACTGTTTTCTGTGTGAGGTTGTATTTTTAGTGCTATAGATATACCAAAACAAGTGGAATCAGAGCTGACTCTGAACGTAGTCTCTGATTCGGTTTCTAGAAGTGGAAATTTTCTTTTTATACCTTCCTTAATAACATTATTAATTTGAATATTATTTACTTATGTGAAGATAGTGAAATGAATAATTTATTTCATGATCTTTACATAAATGGGAAGAGTATCTCACAGAATGTAAACAATTGTACAAAAATCATTAACCAAATCAAATGACTTGCGAAAAGTAACTTACTTTGCCACTCTATTTATTTTTACTCAAAGTGGCAACACATTTCCAGTTTATCTTATAAATGTATTAATTTTTCCACAGTTTTGTTGCTGGTAATATAACAGTAATGATGTCATTAATGAATCTAAATGTTGACAATCATGTAAGATCGTATAACCTTGAATTTTTTTCTGCGCCGTCTCTGCTCTCCTATATCCGTACGTTTCTCGTATTCATCTCAAGATTAATGAACAGACGTCACGAAAGTTAAAAATAAACTAGTTGAACAGTAAATATTTTTCACAATTTCAACTCATATTATGTGATATATGAAATAAAAAAATCTGCTAGTGCGGACATTGTGAAGAAGAAAGAACTTTGAAGTACACGCACCGCCAAACCTGAGTGCGGCTTCCGACAAAGCAACTGCAAGCCGCTTTCGGCAGCGTCTCCAGATTAATCATTTTCTATTTAATAATTCTTTTAGCAAAGACTACTGAATATTATATTTTTAGATAATTCTACGGTAATACAGAAATATTATACATATTCCTAAGCTGTCGATCGGCAAACGAAAAACAAGCAGTTGATACTTTATAAAAAGCTAGCAAATAGTACCAATATTGATATTTCTTTGTTCAGTGGTATGTATTTATTCACATTTTGCATATTTAGATTAAGATGAGTTTTTTTACCTAATCAGAATTATTAGTTAGATTAGCTACTTATTTTACTGTTCGATCAATTGACAATAATCCTTCATTGCATTTTTGGTTACCCTTATCATCATTATGCTTGGTTTTGCATTTATAAATTGTATAAATTCTACCGAAAAGGATTTTCAGATGGAAAGCTTACCAAGAGATCCAATTAGTAAGATGGGTATGGAAAACTGGACTCCTACAAACAACTGTTTTCTGTGTGAGGTTGTATTTTTAGTGCTATAGATATACCAAAACAAGTGGAATCAGAGCTGACTCTGAACGTAGTCTCTGGTTCGGTTTCTAGAAGTGGAAATTTTCTTTTTGTACCTTCCTTAATAACATTATTAATTTGAATATTATTTACTTATGTGAAGATAGTGAAATGAATAATTTATTTCATGATCTTTACATAAATCGGAAGAGTATCTTACAGAATGTAAACAATTGTATAAAAATCATTAACCAAATCAAATGACCTGCGAAAAGTAACTTTGTCACTCTATTTATTTATACTCAAAGTGGCAACACATTTCCAGTTTATCTTATAAATGTATTAATTTTTCCACAGTTTTGTTGCTGGTAATATAACAGTAAAGATGTCATTGATGAATCTAAATGTTGACAATCATGTAAGATCGTATAACCTTGAATTTTTTTCTGCGCCGTCTCTGCTCTCCTATATCCGTACGTTTCTCGTATTCATCTCAAGATTAATGAACAGACGTCACGAAAGTTAAAAATAAACTAGTTGAACAGTAAATATTATTCAAAATTTCAACTCATATTATGTGATATATGAAATAAAAAAATCTGCGGGTGCGGACATTGTGAAGAAGAAAGAACTTTGAAGTACACGCACCGCCAAACCTGAGTGCGGCTTCCGACAAAGCAACTGCAAGCCGCTTTCGGCAGCGTCTCCAGATTAATCATTTTCTATTTAATAATTCTTTTAGCAAAGACTACTGAATATTATATTTTTAGATAATTCTACGGTAATACAGAAATATTATACATATTCCTAAGCTGTCGATCGGCAAACGAAAAACAAGCAGTTGATACTTTATAAAAAGCTATCAAATAATATTGATATTTCTTTGTTCAGTGGTATGTATTTATTCACATTTTGCATATTTAGATTAAGATGAGTTTTTTTACCTAATCAGAATTATTAGTTAGATTAGCTACTTATTTTACTGTTCGATCAATTGACAATAATCCTTCATTGCATTTTTGGTTATCCTCATCATCATTATGCTTGGTTTTGCATTTATAAATTGTATAAATTCTACCGAAAAGGATTTTCAGATGGAAAGCTTACCAAGAAATCCAGTTAGTAAGATGGGTATGGAAAACTGGACTCCTACAAACAACTGTTTTCTGTGTGAGGTTGTATTTTTAGTGCTATAGATATACCAAAACAAGTGGAATCAGAGCTGACTCTGAACGTAGTCTCTGATTCGGTTTCTAGAAGTGGAAATTTGCTTTTTATACCTTCCTTAATAACATTATTAATTTGAATATTATTTACTTATGTGAAGATAGTGAAATGAATAATTTATTTCATGATCTTTACATAAATGGGAAGAGTATCTTATAGAATGTAAACAATTGTATAAAAATCATTAACCAAATCAAATGACTTGCGAAAAGTAACTTTGCCACTATTTATTTATACTCAAAGTGGCAACACATTTCTAGTTTATCTTATAAATGTATTAATTTTTCCACAGTTTTGTTGCTGGTAATATAACAGTAATGATGTCATTAATGAATCTAAATGTTGACAATCATGTAAGATCGTATAACCTTGAATTTTTTTCTGCGCCGTCTCTGCTCTCCTATATCCGTACGTTTCTCGTATTCATCTCAAGATTAATGAACAGACGTCACGAAAGTTAAAAATAAACTAGTTGAACAGTAAATATTTTTCACAATTTCAACTCATATTATGTGATATATGAAATAAAAAAATCTGCTAGTGCGGACATTGTGAAGAAAAAAGAACTTTGAAGTACACGCACCGCCAAACCTGAGTGCGGCTTCCGACAAAGCAACTGCAAGCCGCTTTCGGCAGCGTCTCCAGATTAATCATTTTCTATTTAATAATTCTTTTAGCAAAGACTACTGAATATTATATTTTTAGATAATTCTACGGTAATACAGAAATATTATACATATTCCTAAGCTGTCGATCGGCAAACGAAAAACAAGCAGTTGATACTTTATAAAAAGCTATCAAATAGTACCAATATTGATATTTCTTTGTTCAGTGGTATGTATTTATTCACATTTTGCATATTTAGATTAAGATGAGTTTTTTTACCTAATCAGAATTATTAGTTAGATTAGCTACTTATTTTACTGTTCGATCAATTGACAATAATCCTTCATTGCATTTTTGGTTACCCTTATCATCATTATGCTTGGTTTTGCATTTATAAATTGTATAAATTCTACCGAAAAGGATTTTCAGATGGAAAGCTTACCAAGAGATCCAATTAGTAAGATGGGTATGGAAAACTGGACTCCTACAAACAACTGTTTTCTGTGTGAGGTTGTATTTTTAGTGCTATAGATATACCAAAACAAGTGGAATCAGAGCTGACTCTGAACGTAGTCTCTGATTCGGTTTCTAGAAGTGGAAATTTTCTTTTTATACCTTCCTTAATAACATTATTAATTTGAATATTATTTACTTATGTGAAGATAGTGAAATGAATAATTTATTTCATGATCTTTACATAAATGGGAAGAGTATCTTACAGAATGTAAACAATTGTATAAAAATCATTAACCAAATCAAATGACTTGCGAAAAGTAACTTTGCCACTCTATTTATTTTTACTCAAAGTGGCAACACATTTCCAGTTTATCTTATAAATGTATTAATTTTTCCACAGTTTTGTTGCTGGTAATATAACAGTAATGATGTCATTAATGAATCTAAATGTTGACAATCATGTAAGATCGTATAACCTTGAATTTTTTTCTGCGCCGTCTCTGCTCTCCTATATCCGTACGTTTCTCGTATTCATCTCAAGATTAATGAACAGACGTCACGAAAGTTAAAAATAAACTAGTTGAACAGTAAATATTTTTCACAATTTCAACTCATATTATGTGATATATGAAATAAAAAAATCTGCTAGTGCGGACATTGTGAAGAAGAAAGAACTTTGAAGTACACGCACCGCCAAACCTGAGTGCGGCTTCCGACAAAGCAACTGCAAGCCGCTTTCGGCAGCGTCTCCAGATTAATCATTTTCTATTTAATAATTCTTTTAGCAAAGACTACTGAATATTATATTTTTAGATAATTTTACGGTAATACAGAAATATTATACATATTCCTAAGCTGTCGATCGGCAAACGAAAAACAAGCAGTTGATACTTTATAAAAAGCTATCAAATAATATTGATATTTCTTTGTTCAGTGGTATGTATTTATTCACATTTTGCATATTTAGATTAAGATGAGTTTTTTTACCTAATCAGAATTATTAGTTAGATTAGCTACTTATTTTACTGTTCGATCAATTGACAATAATCCTTCATTGCATTTTTGGTTATCCTCATCATCATTATGCTTGGTTTTGCATTTATAAATTGTATAAATTCTACCGAAAAGGATTTTCAGATGGAATGCTTACCAAGAGATCCAGTTAGTAAGATGGGTATGGGAAACTGGACTCCTACAAACAATTGTTTTCTGTGTAAGGTTGTATTTTTAGTGCTATAGATATACCAAAACAAGTGGAATCAGAGCTGACTCTGAACGTAGTCTCTGGTTCGGTTTCTAGAAGTGGAAATTTTCTTTTTGTACCTTCCTTAATAACATTATTAATTTGAATATTATTTACTTATGTGAAGATAGTGAAATGAATAATTTATTTCATGATCTTTACATAAATGGGAAGAGTATCTTACAGAATGTAAACAATTGATAAAAATCATTAACCAAATCAAATGACTTGCGAAAAGTAACTTTGCCACTCTATTTATTTATACTCAAAGTGGCAACACATTTCCAGTTTATCTTATAAATGTATTAATTTTTCCACAGTTTTGTTGCTGGTAATATAACAGTAATGATGTCATTAATGAATCTAAATGTTGACAATCATGTCAGATCGTATAACCTTGAATTTTTTTCTGCGCCGTCTCTGCTCTCCTATATTCGTACGTTTCTCGTATTCATCTCAAGATTAATGAACAGACGTCACGAAAGATAAAAATAAACTAGTTGAACAGTAAATATTTTTCACAATTTCAACTCATATTATGTGATATATGAAATAAAAAAATCTGCGAGTGCGGACATTGTGAAGAAGAAAGAACTTTGAAGTACACGCACCGCCAACCCTGAGTGTGGCTTCCGACAAAGCAAAAGCCGCTTTCGGCAGCGTCTCCAGATTAATCATTTTCTATTTAATAATTCTTTTAGCAAAGACTACTGAATATTATATTTTTAGATAATTCTACGGTAATACAGAAATATTATACATATTCCTAAGCTGTCGATCGGCAAACGAAAAACAAGCAGTTGATACTTTATAAAAAGCTATCAAATAGTACCAATATTGATATTTCTTTGTTCAGTGGTATGTATTTATTCACATTTTGCATATTTAGATTAAGATGAGTTTTTGTTACCTAATCAGAATTATTAGTTAGATTAGCTACTTATTTTACTGTTCGATCAATTGACAATAATCCTTCATTGCATTTTTGGTTACCCTTATCATCATTATGCTTGGTTTTGCATTTATAAATTGTATAAATTCTACCGAAAAGGATTTTCAGATGGAAAGCTTACCAAGAGATCCAATTAGTAAGATGGGTATGGAAAACTGGACTCCAACAAACAACTGTTTTCTGTGTGAGGTTGTATTTTTAATGCTATAGATATACCAAAACAAGTGGAATCAGAGCTGACTCTGAACGTAGTCTCTGATTCGGTTTCTAGAAGTGGAAATTTTCTTTTTATACCTTCCTTAATAACATTATTAATTTGAATATTATTTACTTATGTGAAGATAGTTAAATGAATAATTTATTTCATGATCTTTACATAAATGGGAAGAGTATCTTACAGAATGTGAACAATTGTATAAAAATCATTAACCAAATCAAATGACTTGCGAAAAGTGACTTTGCCACTCTATTTATTTTTACTCAAAGTGGCAACACATTTCCAGTTTATCTTATAAATGTATTAATTTTTCCACAGTTTTGTTGCTGGTAATATAACAGTAATGATGTCATTAATGAATCTAAATGTTGACAATCATGTAAGATCGTATAACCTTGAATTTTTTTCTGCGCCGTCTCTGCTCTCCTATATCCGTACGTTTCTCGTATTCATCTCAAGATTAATGAACAGACGTCACGAAAGTTAAAAATAAACTAGTTGAACAGTAAATATTTTTCACAATTTCAACTCATATTATGTGATATATGAAATAAAAAAATCTGCTAGTGCGGACATTGTGAAGAAGAAAGAACTTTGAAGTACACGCACCGCCAAACCTGAGTGCGGCTTCCGACAAAGCAACTGCAAGCCGCTTTCGGCAGCGTCTCCAGATTAATCATTTTCTATTTAATAATTCTTTTAGCAAAGACTACTGAATATTATATTTTTAGATAATTCTACGGTAATACAGAAATATTATACATATTCCTAAGCTGTCGATCGGCAAACGAAAAACAAGCAGTTGATACTTTATAAAAAGCTAGCAAATAGTACCAATATTGATATTTCTTTGTTCAGTGGTATGTATTTATTCACATTTTGCATATTTAGATTAAGATGAGTTTTTGTTACCTAATCAGAATTATTAGTTAGATTAGCTACTTATTTTACTGTTCGATCAATTGACAATAATCCTTCATTGCATTTTTGGTTATCCTCATCATCATTATGCTTGGTTTTGCATTTATAAATTGTATAAATTCTACCGAAAAGGATTTTCAGATGGAAAGCTTACCAAGAGATCCAGTTAGTAAGATGGGTATGGAAAACTGGACTCCTACAAACAACTGTTTTCTGTGTGAGGTTGTATTTTTAGTGCTATAGATATACCAAAACAAGTGGAATCAGAGCTGACTCTGAACGTAGTCTCTGATTCGGTTTCTAGAAGTGGAAATTTTCTTTTTATACCTTCCTTAATAACATTATTAATTTGAATATTATTTACTTATGTGAAGATAGTGAAATGAATAATTTATTTCATGATCTTTACATAAATGGGAAGAGTATCTCACAGAATGTAAACAATTGTACAAAAATCATTAACCAAATCAAATGACTTGCGAAAAGTAACTTACTTTGCCACTCTATTTATTTTTACTCAAAGTGGCAACACATTTCCAGTTTATCTTATAAATGTATTAATTTTTCCACAGTTTTGTTGCTGGTAATATAACAGTAATGATGTCATTAATGAATCTAAATGTTGACAATCATGTAAGATCGTATAACCTTGAATTTTTTTCTGCGCCGTCTCTGCTCTCCTATATCCGTACGTTTCTCGTATTCATCTCAAGATTAATGAACAGACGTCACGAAAGTTAAAAATAAACTAGTTGAACAGTAAATATTTTTCACAATTTCAACTCATATTATGTGATATATGAAATAAAAAAATCTGCTAGTGCGGACATTGTGAAGAAGAAAGAACTTTGAAGTACACGCACCGCCAAACCTGAGTGCGGCTTCCGACAAAGCAACTGCAAGCCGCTTTCGGCAGCGTCTCCAGATTAATCATTTTCTATTTAATAATTCTTTTAGCAAAGACTACTGAATATTATATTTTTAGATAATTCTACGGTAATACAGAAATATTATACATATTCCTAAGCTGTCGATCGGCAAACGAAAAACAAGCAGTTGATACTTTATAAAAAGCTAGCAAATAGTACCAATATTGATATTTCTTTGTTCAGTGGTATGTATTTATTCACATTTTGCATATTTAGATTAAGATGAGTTTTTTTACCTAATCAGAATTATTAGTTAGATTAGCTACTTATTTTACTGTTCGATCAATTGACAATAATCCTTCATTGCATTTTTGGTTACCCTTATCATCATTATGCTTGGTTTTGCATTTATAAATTGTATAAATTCTACCGAAAAGGATTTTCAGATGGAAAGCTTACCAAGAGATCCAATTAGTAAGATGGGTATGGAAAACTGGACTCCTACAAACAACTGTTTTCTGTGTGAGGTTGTATTTTTAGTGCTATAGATATACCAAAACAAGTGGAATCAGAGCTGACTCTGAACGTAGTCTCTGGTTCGGTTTCTAGAAGTGGAAATTTTCTTTTTGTACCTTCCTTAATAACATTATTAATTTGAATATTATTTACTTATGTGAAGATAGTGAAATGAATAATTTATTTCATGATCTTTACATAAATCGGAAGAGTATCTTACAGAATGTAAACAATTGTATAAAAATCATTAACCAAATCAAATGACCTGCGAAAAGTAACTTTGTCACTCTATTTATTTATACTCAAAGTGGCAACACATTTCCAGTTTATCTTATAAATGTATTAATTTTTCCACAGTTTTGTTGCTGGTAATATAACAGTAAAGATGTCATTAATGAATCTAAATGTTGACAATCATGTAAGATCGTATAACCTTGAATTTTTTTCTGCGCCGTCTCTGCTCTCCTATATCCGTACGTTTCTCGTATTCATCTCAAGATTAATGAACAGACGTCACGAAAGTTAAAAATAAACTAGTTGAACAGTAAATATTATTCAAAATTTCAACTCATATTATGTGATATATGAAATAAAAAAATCTGCGGGAGCGGACATTGTGAAGAAGAAAGAACTTTGAAGTACACGCACCGCCAAACCTGAGTGCGGCTTCCGACAAAGCAACTGCAAGCCGCTTTCGGCAGCGTCTCCAGATTAATCATTTTCTATTTAATAATTCTTTTAGCAAAGACTACTGAATATTATATTTTTAGATAATTCTACGGTAATACAGAAATATTATACATATTCCTAAGCTGTCGATCGGCAAACGAAAAACAAGCAGTTGATACTTTATAAAAAGCTATCAAATAATATTGATATTTCTTTGTTCAGTGGTATGTATTTATTCACATTTTGCATATTTAGATTAAGATGAGTTTTTTTACCTAATCAGAATTATTAGTTAGATTAGCTACTTATTTTACTGTTCGATCAATTGACAATAATCCTTCATTGCATTTTTGGTTATCCTCATCATCATTATGCTTGGTTTTGCATTTATAAATTGTATAAATTCTACCGAAAAGGATTTTCAGATGGAAAGCTTACCAAGAAATCCAGTTAGTAAGATGGGTATGGAAAACTGGACTCCTACAAACAACTGTTTTCTGTGTGAGGTTGTATTTTTAGTGCTATAGATATACCAAAACAAGTGGAATCAGAGCTGACTCTGAACGTAGTCTCTGATTCGGTTTCTAGAAGTGGAAATTTGCTTTTTATACCTTCCTTAATAACATTATTAATTTGAATATTATTTACTTATGTGAAGATAGTGAAATGAATAATTTATTTCATGATCTTTACATAAATGGGAAGAGTATCTTATAGAATGTAAACAATTGTATAAAAATCATTAACCAAATCAAATGACTTGCGAAAAGTAACTTTGCCACTATTTATTTATACTCAAAGTGGCAACACATTTCTAGTTTATCTTATAAATGTATTAATTTTTCCACAGTTTTGTTGCTGGTAATATAACAGTAATGATGTCATTAATGAATCTAAATGTTGACAATCATGTAAGATCGTATAACCTTGAATTTTTTTCTGCGCCGTCTCTGCTCTCCTATATCCGTACGTTTCTCGTATTCATCTCAAGATTAATGAACAGACGTCACGAAAGTTAAAAATAAACTAGTTGAACAGTAAATATTTTTCACAATTTCAACTCATATTATGTGATATATGAAATAAAAAAATCTGCTAGTGCGGACATTGTGAAGAAAAAAGAACTTTGAAGTACACGCTCCGCCAAACCTGAGTGCGGCTTCCGACAAAGCAACTGCAAGCCGCTTTCGGCAGCGTCTCCAGATTAATCATTTTCTATTTAATAATTCTTTTAGCAAAGACTACTGAATATTATATTTTTAGATAATTCTACGGTAATACAGAAATATTATACATATTCCTAAGCTGTCGATGAGCAAACGAAAAACAAGCAGTTGATACTTTATAAAAAGCTATCAAATAGTACCAATATTGATATTTCTTTGTTCAGTGGTATGTATTTATTCACATTTTGCATATTTAGATTAAGATGAGTTTTTTTACCTAATCAGAATTATTAGTTAGATTAGCTACTTATTTTACTGTTCGATCAATTGACAATAATCCTTCATTGCATTTTTGGTTACCCTTATCATCATTATGCTTGGTTTTGCATTTATAAATTGTATAAATTCTACCGAAAAGGATTTTCAGATGGAAAGCTTACCAAGAGATCCAATTAGTAAGATGGGTATGGAAAACTGGACTCCTACAAACAACTGTTTTCTGTGTGAGGTTGTATTTTTAGTGCTATAGATATACCAAAACAAGTGGAATCAGAGCTGACTCTGAACGTAGTCTCTGATTCGGTTTCTAGAAGTGGAAATTTTCTTTTTATACCTTCCTTAATAACATTATTAATTTGAATATTATTTACTTATGTGAAGATAGTGAAATGAATAATTTATTTCATGATCTTTACATAAATGGGAAGAGTATCTTACAGAATGTAAACAATTGTATAAAAATCATTAACCAAATCAAATGACTTGCGAAAAGTAACTTTGCCACTCTATTTATTTTTACTCAAAGTGGCAACACATTTCCAGTTTATCTTATAAATGTATTAATTTTTCCACAGTTTTGTTGCTGGTAATATAACAGTAATGATGTCATTAATGAATCTAAATGTTGACAATCATGTAAGATCGTATAACCTTGAATTTTTTTCTGCGCCGTCTCTGCTCTCCTATATCCGTACGTTTCTCGTATTCATCTCAAGATTAATGAACAGACGTCACGAAAGTTAAAAATAAACTAGTTGAACAGTAAATATTTTTCACAATTTCAACTCATATTATGTGATATATGAAATAAAAAAATCTGCTAGTGCGGACATTGTGAAGAAGAAAGAACTTTGAAGTACACGCACCGCCAAACCTGAGTGCGGCTTCCGACAAAGCAACTGCAAGCCGCTTTCGGCAGCGTCTCCAGATTAATCATTTTCTATTTAATAATTCTTTTAGCAAAGACTACTGAATATTATATTTTTAGATAATTTTACGGTAATACAGAAATATTATACATATTCCTAAGCTGTCGATCGGCAAACGAAAAACAAGCAGTTGATACTTTATAAAAAGCTATCAAATAATATTGATATTTCTTTGTTCAGTGGTATGTATTTATTCACATTTTGCATATTTAGATTAAGATGAGTTTTTTTACCTAATCAGAATTATTAGTTAGATAAGCTACTTATTTTACTGTTCGATCAATTGACAATAATCCTTCATTGCATTTTTGGTTATCCTCATCATCATTATGCTTGGTTTTGCATTTATAAATTGTATAAATTCTACCGAAAAGGATTTTCAGATGGAAAGCTTACCAAGAGATCCAGTTAGTAAGATGGGTATGGGAAACTGGACTCCTACAAACAACTGTTTTCTGTGTAAGGTTGTATTTTTAGTGCTATAGATATACCAAAACAAGTGGAATCAGAGCTGACTCTGAACGTAGTCTCTGGTTCGGTTTCTAGAAGTGGAAATTTTCTTTTTGTACCTTCCTTAATAACATTATTAATTTGAATATTATTTACTTATGTGAAGATAGTGAAATGAATAATTTATTTCATGATCTTTACATAAATGGGAAGAGTACCTTACAGAATGTAAACAATTGATAAAAATCATTAACCAAATCAAATGACTTGCGAAAAGTAACTTTGCCACTCTATTTATTTATACTCAAAGTGGCAACACATTTCCAGTTTATCTTATAAATGTATTAATTTTTCCACAGTTTTGTTGCTGGTAATATAACAGTAATGATGTCATTAATGAATCTAAATGTTGACAATCATGTCAGATCGTATAACCTTGAATTTTTTTCTGCGCCGTCTCTGCTCTCCTATATTCGTACGTTTCTCGTATTCATCTCAAGATTAATGAACAGACGTCACGAAAGTTAAAAATAAACTAGTTGAACAGTAAATATTTTTCACAATTTCAACTCATATTATGTGATATATGAAATAAAAAAATCTGCGAGTGCGGACATTGTGAAGAAGAAAGAACTTTGAAGTACACGCACCGCCAACCCTGAGTGTGGCTTCCGACAAAGCAACTGCAAGCCGCTTTCGGCAGCGTCTCCAGATTAATCATTTTCTATTTAATAATTCTTTTAGCAAAGACTACTGAATATTATATTTTTAGATAATTCTACGGTAATACAGAAATATTATACATATTCCTAAGCTGTCGATCGGCAAACGAAAAACAAGCAGTTGATACTTTATAAAAAGCTATCAAATAGTACCAATATTGATATTTCTTTGTTCAGTGGTATGTATTTATTCACATTTTGCATATTTAGATTAAGATGAGTTTTTGTTACCTAATCAGAATTATTAGTTAGATTAGCTACTTATTTTACTGTTCGATCAATTGACAATAATCCTTCATTGCATTTTTGGTTACCCTTATCATCATTATGCTTGGTTTTGCATTTATAAATTGTATAAATTCTACCGAAAAGGATTTTCAGATGGAAAGCTTACCAAGAGATCCAATTAGTAAGATGGGTATGGAAAACTGGACTCCAACAAACAACTGTTTTCTGTGTGAGGTTGTATTTTTAATGCTATAGATATACCAAAACAAGTGGAATCAGAGCTGACTCTGAACGTAGTCTCTGATTCGGTTTCTAGAAGTGGAAATTTTCTTTTTATACCTTCCTTAATAACATTATTAATTTGAATATTATTTACTTATGTGAAGATAGTTAAATGAATAATTTATTTCATGATCTTTACATAAATGGGAAGAGTATCTTACAGAATGTGAACAATTGTATAAAAATCATTAACCAAATCAAATGACTTGCGAAAAGTGACTTTGCCACTCTATTTATTTTTACTCAAAGTGGCAACACATTTCCAGTTTATCTTATAAATGTATTAATTTTTCCACAGTTTTGTTGCTGGTAATATAACAGTAATGATGTCATAAATGAATCTAAATGTTGACAATCATGTAAGATCGTATAACCTTGAATTTTTTTCTGCGCCGTCTCTGCTCTCCTATATCCGTACGTTTCTCGTATTCATCTCAAGATTAATGAACAGACGTCACGAAAGTTAAAAATAAACTAGTTGAACAGTAAATATTTTTCACAATTTCAACTCATATTATGTGATATATGAAATAAAAAAATCTGCTAGTGCGGACATTGTGAAGAAGAAAGAACTTTGAAGTACACGCACCGCCAAACCTGAGTGCGGCTTCCGACAAAGCAACTGCAAGCCGCTTTCGGCAGCGTCTCCAGATTAATCATTTTCTATTTAATAATTCTTTTAGCAAAGACTACTGAATATTATATTTTTAGATAATTCTACGGTAATACAGAAATATTATACATATTCCTAAGCTGTCGATCGGCAAACGAAAAACAAGCAGTTGATACTTTATAAAAAGCTAGCAAATAGTACCAATATTGATATTTCTTTGTTCAGTGGTATGTATTTATTCACATTTTGCATATTCAGATTAAGATGAGTTTTTTTACCTAATCAGAATTATTAGTTAGATTAGCTACTTATTTTACTGTTCGATCAATTGACAATAATCCTTCATTGCATTTTTGGTTACCCTTATCATCATTATGCTTGGTTTTGCATTTATAAATTGTATAAATTCTACCGAAAAGGATTTTCAGATGGAAAGCTTACCAAGAGATCCAATTAGTAAGATGGGTATGGAAAACTGGACTCCTACAAACAACTGTTTTCTGTGTGAGGTTGTATTTTTAGTGCTATAGATATACCAAAACAAGTGGAATCAGAGCTGACTCTGAACATAGTCTCTGGTTCGGTTTCTAGAAGTGGAAATTTTCTTTTTGTACCTTCCTTAATAACATTATTAATTTGAATATTATTTACTTATGTGAAGATAGTGAAATGAATAATTTATTTCATGATCTTTACATAAATGGGAAGAGTATCTTACAGAAGGTAAACAATTGTATAAAAATCATTAACCAAATCAAATGACCTGCGAAAAGTAACTTTGTCACTCTATTTATTTATACTCAAAGTGGCAACACATTTCCAGTTTATCTTATAAATGTATTAATTTTTCCACAGTTTTGTTGCTGGTAATATAACAGTAAAGATGTCATTAATGAATCTAAATGTTGACAATCATGTAAGATCGTATAACCTTGAATTTTTTTCTGCGCCGTCTCTGCTCTCCTATATCCGTACGTTTCTCGTATTCATCTCAAGATTAATGAACAGACGTCACGAAAGTTAAAAATAAACTAGTTGAACAGTAAATATTTTTCACAATTTCAACTCATATTATGTGATATATGAAATAAAAAAATCTGCTAGTGCGGACATTGTGAAGAAGAAAGAACTTTGAAGTACACGCACCGCCAAACCTGATTGCGGCTTCCGACAAAGCAACTGTATAAATTCTACCGAAAAGGATTTTCAGATGGAAAGCTTACCAAGAGATCCAATTAGTAAGATGGGTATGGAAAACTGGACTCCTACAAACAACTGTTTTCTGTGTGAGGTTGTATTTTTAGTGCTATAGATATACCAAAACAAGTGGAATCAGAGCTGACTCTGAACGTAGTCTCTGATTCGGTTTCTAGAAGTGGAAATTTTCTTTTTATACCTTCCTTAATAACATTATTAATTTGAATATTATTTACTTATGTGAAGATAGTGAAATGAATAATTTATTTCATGATCTTTACATAAATGGGAAGAGTATCTTACAGAATGTAAACAATTGTATAAAAATCATTAACCAAATCAAATGACTTGCGAAAAGTAACTTTGCCACTCTATTTATTTTTACTCAAAGTGGCAACACATTTCCAGTTTATCTTATAAATGTATTAATTTTTCCACAGTTTTGTTGCTGGTAATATAACAGTAATGATGTCATTAATGAATCTAAATGTTGACAATCATGTAAGATCGTATAACCTTGAATTTTTTTCTGCGCCGTCTCTGTTCTCTTATATCCGTACGTTTCTCGTATTCATCTCAAGATTAATGAACAGACGTCACGAAAGTTAAAAATAAACTAGTTGAACAGTAAATATTTTTCACAATTTCAACTCATATTATGTGATATATGAAATAAAAAAATCTGCTAGTGCGGACATTGTGAAGAAGAAAGAACTTTGAAGTACACGCACCGCCAAACCTGAGTGCGGCTTCCGACAAAGCAACTGCAAGCCGCTTTCGGCAGCGTCTCCAGATTAATCATTTTCTATTTAATAATTCTTTTAGCAAAGACTACTGAATATTATATTTTTAGATAATTCTACATTAATACAGAAATATTATACATATTCCTAAGCTGTCGATCGGCAAACGAAAAACAAGCAGTTGATACTTTATAAAAAGCTAGCAAATAGTACCAATATTGATATTTCTTTGTTCAGTGGTATGTATTTATTCACATTTTGCATATTCAGATTAAGATGAGTTTTTTTACCTAATCAGAATTATTAGTTAGATTAGCTACTTATTTTACTGTTCGATCAATTGACAATAATCCTTCATTGCATTTTTGGTTACCCTTATCATCATTATGCTTGGTTTTGCATTTATAAATTGTATAAATTCTACCGAAAAGGATTTTCAGATGGAAAGCTTACCAAGAGATCCAATTAGTAAGATGGGTATGGTAAACTGGACTCCTACAAACAACTGTTTTCTGTGTGAGGTTGTATTTTTAGTGCTATAGATATACCAAAACAAGTGGAATCAGAGCTGACTCTGAACGTAGTCTCTGGTTCGGTTTCTAGAAGTGGAAATTTTCTTTTTGTACCTTCCTTAATAACATTATTAATTTGAATATTATTTACTTATGTGAAGATAGTGAAATGAATAATTTATTTCATGATCTTTACATAAATGGGAAGAGTATCTTACAGAATGTAAACAATTGTATAAAAATCATTAACCAAATCAAATGACCTGCGAAAAGTAACTTTGTCACTCTATTTATTTATACTCAAAGTGGCAACACATTTCCAGTTTATCTTATAAATGTATCAATTTTTCCACAGTTTTGTTGCTGGTAATATAACAGTAAAGATGTCATTAATGAATCTAAATGTTGACAATCATGTAAGATCGTATAACCTTGAATTTTTTTCTGCGCCGTCTCTGCTCTCCTATATCCGTACGTTTCTCGTATTCATCTCAAGATTAATGAACAGACGTCACGAAAGTTAAAAATAAACTAGTTGAACAGTAAATATTATTCAAAATTTCAACTCATATTATGTGATATATGAAATAAAAAAATCTGCGGGTGCGGACATTGTGAAGAAGAAAGAACTTTGAAGTACACGCACCGCCAAACCTGAGTGCGGCTTCCGACAAAGCAACTGCAAGCCGCTTTCGGCAGCGTCTCCAGATTAATCATTTTCTATTTAATAATTCTTTTAGCAAAGACTACTGAATATTATATTTTTAGATAATTCTACGGTAATACAGAAATATTATACATATTCCTAAGCTGTCGATCGGCAAACGAAAAACAAGCAGTTGATACTTTATAAAAAGCTATCAAATAATATTGATATTTCTTTGTTCAGTGGTATGTATTTATTCACATTTTGCATATTTAGATTAAGATGAGTTTTTTTACCTAATCAGAATTATTAGTTAGATTAGCTACTTATTTTACTGTTCGATCAATTGACAATAATCCTTCATTGCATTTTTGGTTATCCTCATCATCATTATGCTTGGTTTTGCATTTATAAATCAGTGGAATCAGAGCTGACTCTGAACGTAGTCTCTGATTCGGTTTCTAGAAGTGGAAATTTTCTTTTTATACCTTCCTTAATAACATTATTAATTTGAATATTATTTACTTATGTGAAGATAGTGAAATGAATAATTTATTTCATGATCTTTACATAAATGGGAAGAGTATCTTACAGAATGTAAACAATTGTATAAAAATCATTAACCAAATCAAATGACTTGCGAAAAGTAACTTTGCCACTCTATTTATTTTTACTCAAAGTGGCAACACATTTCCAGTTTATCTTATAAATGTATTAATTTTTCCACAGTTTTGTTGCTGGTAATATAACAGTAATGATGTCATTAATGAATCTAAATGTTGACAATCATGTAAGATCGTATAACCTTGAATTTTTTTCTGCGCCGTCTCTGCTCTCCTATATCCCTACGTTTCTCGTATTCATCTCAAGATTAATGAACAGACGTCACGAAAGTTAAAAATAAACTAGTTGAACAGTAAATATTTTTCACAATTTCAACTCATATTATGTGATATATGAAATAAAAAAATCTGCTAGTGCGGACATTGTGAAGAAGAAAGAACTTTGAAGTACACGCACCGCCAAACCTGAGTGCGGCTTCCGACAAAGCAACTGCAAGCCGCTTTCGGCAGCGTCTCCAGATTAATCATTTTCTATTTAATAATTCTTTTAGCAAAGACTACTGAATATTATATTTTTAGATAATTCTACGGTAATACAGAAATATTATACATATTACTAAGCTGTCGATCGGCAAACGAAAAACAAGCAGTTGATACTTTATAAAAAGCTATCAAATAATATTGATATTTCTTTGTTCAGTGGTATGTATTTATTCACATTTTGCATATTTAGATTAAGATGAGTTTTTTTACCTAATCAGAATTATTAGTTAGATTAGCTACTTATTTTACTGTTCGATCAATTGACAATAATCCTTCATTGCATTTTTGGTTATCCTCATCATCATTATGCTTGGTTTTGCATTTATAAATTGTATAAATTCTACCGAAAAGGATTTTCAGATGGAAAGCTTACCAAGAGATCCAGTTAGTAAGATGGGTATGGAAAACTGGACTCCTACAAACAACTGTTTTCTGTGTGAGGTTGTATTTTTAGTGCTATAGATATACCAAAACAAGTGGAATCAGAGCTGACTCTGAACGTAGTCTCTGGTTCGGTTTCTAGAAGTGGAAATTTTCTTTTTGTACCTTCCTTAATAACATTATTAATTTGAATATTATTTACTTATGTAAAGATAGTGAAATGAATAATTTATTTCATGATCTTTACATGAATGGAAAGAGTATCTTACAGAATGTAAACAATTGTATAAAAATCATTAACCAAATCAAATGACTTGCGAAAAGTAACTTTGCCACTATTTATTTATACTCAAAGTGGCAACACATTTCCAGTTTATCTTATAGATGTATTAATTTTTCCACAGTTTTGTTGCTGGTAATATAACAGTAATGATGTCATTAATGAATCTAAATGTTGACAATCATGTAAGATCGTATAACCTTGAATTTTTTTCTGCGCCGTCTCTGCTCTCCTATATTCGTACGTTTCTCGTATTCATCTCAAGATTAATGAACAGACGTCACGAAAGTTAAAAATAAACTAGTTGAACAGTAAATATTTTTCACAATTTCAACTCATATTATGTGATATAGGAAATAAGAAAATCTGCGAGTGCGGACATTGTGAAGAAGAAAGAACTTTGAAGTACACGCACCGCCAAACCTGAGTGCGGCTTCCGACAAAGCAACTGCAAGCCGCTTTCGACAGCGTCTCCAGATTAATCATTTTCTATTTAATAATTCTTTTAGCAAAGACTACTGAATATTATATTTTTAGATAATTCTACGGTAATACAGAAATATTATACATATTCCTAAGCTGTCGATCGGCAAACGAAAAACAAGCAGTTGATACTTTATGAAAAGCTATCAAATAGTACCAATATTGATATTTCTTTGTTCAGTGGTATGTATTTATTCACATTTTGCATATTTAGATTAAGATGAGTTTTTTTACCTAATCAGAATTATTAGTTAGATTAGCTACTTATTTTACTGTTCGATCAATTGACAATAATCCTTCATTGCATTTTTGGTTACCCTTATCATCATTATGCTTGGTTTTGCATTTATAAATTGTATAAATTCTACCGAAAAGGATTTTCAGATGGAAAGCTTACCAAGAGATCCAATTAGTAAGATGGGTATGGAAAACTGGACTCCTACAAACAACTGTTTTCTGTGTGAGGTTGTATTTTTAGTGCTATAGATATACCAAAACAAGTGGAATCAGAGCTGACTCTGAACGTAGTCTCTGGTTCGGTTTCTAGAAGTGGAAATTTTCTTTTTGTACCTTCCTTAATAACATTATTAATTTGAATATTATTTACTTATGTGAAGATAGTGAAATGAATAATTTATTTCATGATCTTTACATAAATGGGAGGAGTATCTTACAGAATGTAAACAATTGTATAAAAATCATTAACCAAATCAAATGACTTGCGAAAAGTAACTTTGTCACTCTATTTATTTAAACTCAAAGTTGCAACACATTTCCAGTTTATCTTATAAATGAATTAATTTTTCCACAGTTTTGTTGCTGGTAATATAACAGTAAAGATGTCATTAATGAATCTGAATGTTGACAATCATGTAAGATCGTATAACTTTGAATTTTTTTCTGCGCCGTCTCTGCTCTCCTATATCCGTACGTTTCTCGTATTCATCTCAAGATTAATGAACAGGACGTCACGAAAGTTAAAAATAAACTAGTTGAACAGTAAATATTATTCAAAATTTCAACTCATATTATGTGATATATGAAATAAAAAAATCTGCGGGTGCGGACATTGTGAAGAAGAAAGAACTTTGAAGTACACGCACCGCCAAACCTGAGTGCGGCTTCCGACAAAGCAACTGCAAGCCGCTTTCGGCAGCATCTCCAGATTAATCATTTTCTATTCAATAATTCTTTTAGCAAAGACTACTGAATATTATATTTTTAGATAATTCTACGGTAATACAGAAATATTATACATATTCCTAAGCTGTCGATCGGCAAACGAAAAACAAGCAGTTGATACTTTATAAAAAGCTATCAAATAGTACCAATATTGATATTTCTTTGTTCAGTGGTATGTATTTATTCACATTTTGCATATTTAGATTAAGATGAGTTTTTTTACCTAATCAGAATTATTAGTTAGATTAGCTACTTATTTTACTGTTCGATCAATTGACAATAATCCTTCATTGCATTTTTGGTTACCCTTATCATCATTATGCTTGGTTTTGCATTTATAAATTGTATAAATTCTACCGAAAAGGATTTTCAGATGGAAAGCTTACCAAGAGATCCAATTAGTAAGATGGGTATGGAAAACTGGACTCCTACAAACAACTGTTTTCTGTGTGAGGTTGTATTTTTAGTGCTATAGATATACCAAAACAAGTGGAATCAGAGCTGACTCTGAACGTAGTCTCTGGTTCGGTTTCTAGAAGTGGAAATTTTCTTTTTGTACCTTCCTTAATAACATTATTAATTTGAATATTATTTACTTATGTGAAGATAGTGAAATGAATAATTTATTTCATGATCTTTACACAAATGGGAGGAGTATCTTACAGAATGTAAACAATTGTATAAAAATCATTAACCAAATCAAATGACTTGCGAAAAGTAACTTTGTCACTCTATTTATTTATACTCAAAGTTGCAACACATTTCCAGTTTATCTTATAAATGTATTAATTTTTCCACAGTTTTGTTGCTGGTAATATAACAGTAAAGATGTCATTAATGAATCTGAATGTTGACAATCATGTAAGATCGTATAACTTTGAATTTTTTTCTGCGCCGTCTCTGCTCTCCTATATCCGTACGTTTCTCGTATTGATCTCAAGATTAATGAACAGACGTCACGAAAGTTAAAAATAAACTAGTTGAACAGTAAATATTATTCAAAATTTCAACTCATATTATGTGATATATGAAATAAAAAAATCTGCGGGTGCGGACATTGTGAAGAAGAAAGAACTTTGAAGTACACGCACCGCCAAACCTGAGTGCGGCTTCCGACAAAGCAACTGCAAGCCGCTTTCGGCAGCGTCTCCAGACTAATCATTTTCTATTTATTAATTCTTTTAGCAAAGACTACTGAATATTATATTTTTAGATAATTCTACGGTAATACAGAAATATTATACATATTCCTAAGCTGTCGATCGGCAAACGAAAAACAAGCAGTTGATACTTTATAAAAAGCTATCAAATAATATTGATATTTCTTTGTTCAGTGGTATGTATTTATTCACATTTTGCATATTTAGATTAAGATGAGTTTTTTTACCTAATCAGAATTATTAGTTAGATTAGCTACTTATTTTACTGTTCGATCAATTGACAATAATCCTTCATTGCATTTTTGGTTATCCTCATCATCATTATGCTTGGTTTTGCATTTATAAATTGTATAAATTCTACCGAAAAGGATTTTCAGATGGAAAGCTTACCAAGAGATCCAGTTAGTAAGATGGGTATGGAAAACTGGACTCCTACAAACAACTGTTTTCTGTGTGAGGTTGTATTTTTAGTGCTATAGATATACCAAAACAAGTGGAATCAGAGCTGACTCTGAACGTAGTCTCTGATTCGGTTTCTAGAAGTGGAAATTTTCTTTTTATACCTTCCTTAATAACATTATTAATTTGAATATTATTTACTTATGTGAAGATAGTGAAATGAATAATTTATTTCATGATCTTTACATAAATGGGAAGAGTATCTCACAGAATGTAAACAATTGTACAAAAATCATTAACCAAATCAAATGACTTGCGAAAAGTAACTTACTTTGCCACTCTATTTATTTTTACTCAAAGTGGCAACACATTTCCAGTTTATCTTATAAATGTATTAATTTTTCCACAGTTTTGTTGCTGGTAATATAACAGTAATGATGTCATTAATGAATCTAAATGTTGACAATCATGTAAGATCGTATAACCTTGAATTTTTTTCTGCGCCGTCTCTGCTCTCCTATATCCGTACGTTTCTCGTATTCATCTCAAGATTAATGAACAGACGTCACGAAAGTTAAAAATAAACTAGTTGAACAGTAAATATTTTTCACAATTTCAACTCATATTATGTGATATATGAAATAAAAAAATCTGCTAGTGCGGACATTGTGAAGAAGAAAGAACTTTGAAGTACACGCACCGCCAAACCTGAGTGCGGCTTCCGACAAAGCAACTGCAAGCCGCTTTCGGCAGCGTCTCCAGATTAATCATTTTCTATTTAATAATTCTTTTAGCAAAGACTACTGAATATTATATTTTTAGATAATTCTACGGTAATACAGAAATATTATACATATTCCTAAGCTGTCGATCGGCAAACGGAAAACAAGCAGTTGATACTTTATAAAAAGCTAGCAAATAGTACCAATATTGATATTTCTTTGTTCAGTGGTATGTATTTATTCACATTTTGCATATTTAGATTAAGATGAGTTTTTTTACCTAATCAGAATTATTAGTTAGATTAGCTACTTATTTTACTGTTCGATCAATTGACAATAATCCTTCATTGCATTTTTGGTTACCCTTATCATCATTATGCTTGGTTTTGCATTTATAAATTGTATAAATTCTACCGAAAAGGATTTTCAGATGGAAAGCTTACCAAGAGATCCAATTAGTAAGATGGGTATGGGAAACTGGACTCCTACAAACAACTGTTTTCTGTGTGAGGTTGTATTTTTAGTGCTATAGATATACCAAAACAAGTGGAATCAGAGCTGACTCTGAACGTAGTCTCTGGTTCGGTTTCTAGAAGTGGAAATTTTCTTTTTGTACCTTCCTTAATAACATTATTAATTTGAATATTATTTACTTATGTGAAGATAGTGAAATGAATAATTTATTTCATGATCTTTACATAAATCGGAAGAGTATCTTACAGAATGTAAACAATTGTATAAAAATCATTAACCAAATCAAATGACCTGCGAAAAGTAACTTTGTCACTCTATTTATTTATACTCAAAGTGGCAACACATTTCCAGTTTATCTTATAAATGTATTAATTTTTCCACAGTTTTGTTGCTGGTAATATAACAGTAAAGAAGTCATTAATGAATCTAAATGTTGACAATCATGTAAGATCGTATAACCTTGAATTTTTTTCTGCGCCGTCTCTGCTCTCCTATATCCGTACGTTTCTCGTATTCATCTCAAGATTAATGAACAGACGTCACGAAAGTTAAAAATAAACTAGTTGAACAGTAAATATTATTCAAAATTTCAACTCATATTATGTGATATATGAAATAAAAAAATCTGCGGGTGCGGACATTGTGTAGAAGAAAGAACTTTGAAGTACACGCACCGCCAAACCTGAGTGCGGCTTCCGACAAAGCAACTGCAAGCCGCTTTCGGCAGCGTCTCCAGATTAATCATTTTCTATTTAATAATTCTTTTAGCAAAGACTACTGAATATTATATTTTTAGATAATTCTACGGTAATACAGAAATATTATACATATTCCTGAGCTGTCGATCGGCAAACGAAAAACAAGCAGTTGATACTTTATAAAAAGCTATCAAATAGTACCAATATTGATATTTCTTTGTTCAGTGGTATGTATTTATTCACATTTTGCATATTTAGATTAAGATGAGTTTTTGTTACCTAATCAGAATTATTAGTTAGATTAGCTACTTATTTTACTGTTCGATCAATTGACAATAATCCTTCATTGCATTTTTGGTTACCCTTATCATCATTATGCTTGGTTTTGCATTTATAAATTGTATAAATTCTACCGAAAAGGATTTTCAGATGGAAAGCTTACCAAGAGATCCAATTAGTAAGATGGGTATGGAAAACTGGACTCCTACAAACAACTGTTTTCTGTGTGAGGTTGTATTTTTAGTGCTATAGATATACCAAAACAAGTGGAATCAGAGCTGACTCTGAACGTAGTCTCTGATTCGGTTTCTAGAAGTGGAAATTTTCTTTTTATACCTTCCTTAATAACATTATTAATTTGAATATTATTTACTTATGTGAAGATAGTGAAATGAATAATTTATTTCATGATCTTTACATAAATGGGAAGAGTATCTTATAGAATGTAAACAATTGTATAAAAATCATTAACCAAATCAAATGACTTGCGAAAAGTAACTTTGCCACTCTATTTATTTTTACTCAAAGTGGCAACACATTTCCAGTTTATCTTATAAATGTATTAATTTTTATACAGTTTTGTTGCTGGTAATATAACAGTAATGATGTCATTAATGAATCTAAATGTTGACAATCATGTAAGATCGTATAACCTTGAATTTTTTTCTGCGCCGTCTCTGCTCTCCTATATCCGTACGTTTCTCGTATTCATCTCAAGATTAATGAACAGACGTCACGAAAGTTAAAAATAAACTAGTTGAACAGTAAATATTATTCAAAATTTCAACTCATATTATGTGATATATGAAATAAAAAAATCTGCGGGTGCGGACATTGTGAAGAAGAAAGAACTTTGAAGTACACGCACCGCCAAACCTGAGTGCGGCTTCCGAAAAAGCAACTGCAAGCCGCTTTCGGCAGCGTCTCCAGATTAATCATTTTCTATTTAATAATTCTTTTAGCAAAGACTACTGAATATTATATTTTTAGATAATTCTACGGTAATACAGAAATATTATACATATTCCTGAGCTGTCGATCGGCAAACGAAAAACAAGCAGTTGATACTTTATAAAAAGCTATCAAATAGTACCAATATTGATATTTCTTTGTTCAGTGGTATGTATTTATTCACATTTTGCATATTTAGATTAAGATGAGTTTTTGTTACCTAATCAGAATTATTAGTTAGATTAGCTACTTATTTTACTGTTCGATCAATTGACAATAATCCTTCATTGCATTTTTGGTTACCCTTATCATCATTATGCTTGGTTTTGCATTTATAAATTGTATAAATTCTACCGAAAAGGATTTTCAGATGGAAAGCTTACCAAGAGATCCAATTAGTAAGATGGGTATGGAAAACTGGACTCCTACAAACAACTGTTTTCTGTGTGAGGTTGTATTTTTAGTGCTATAGATATACCAAAACAAGTGGAATCAGAGCTGACTCTGAACGTAGTCTCTGATTCGGTTTCTAGAAGTGGAAATTTTCTTTTTATACCTTCCTTAATAACATTATTAATTTGAATATTATTTACTTATGTGAAGATAGTGAAATGAATAATTTATTTCATGATCTTTACATAAATGGGAAGAGTATCTTATAGAATGTAAACAATTGTATAAAAATCATTAACCAAATCAAATGACTTGCGAAAAGTAACTTTGCCACTCTATTTATTTTTACTCAAAGTGGCAACACATTTCCAGTTTATCTTATAAATGTATTAATTTTTATACAGTTTTGTTGCTGGTAATATAACAGTAATGATGTCATTAATGAATCTAAATGTTGACAATCATGTAAGATCGTATAACCTTGAATTTTTTTCTGCGCCGTCTCTGCTCTCCTATATCCGTACGTTTCTCGTATTCATCTCAAGATTAATGAACAGACGTCACGAAAGTTAAAAATAAACTAGTTGAACAGTAAATATTTTTCACAATTTCAACTCATATTATGTGATATATGAAATAAAAAAATCTGCTAGTGCGGACATTGTGAAGAAGAAAGAACTTTGAAGTACACGCACCGCCAAACCTGAGTGCGGCTTCCGACAAAGCAACTGCAAGCCGCTTTCGGCAGCGTCTCCGGATTAATCATTTTCTATTTAATAATTCTTTTAGCAAAGACTACTGAATATTATATTTTTAGATAATTCTACGGTAATACAGAAATATTATACATATTCCTAAGCTGTCGATCGGCAAACGAAAAACAAGCAGTTGATACTTTATAAAAAGCTAGCAAATAGTACCAATATTGATATTTCTTTGTTCAGTGGTATGTATTTATTCACATTTTGCATATTCAGATTAAGATGAGTTTTTTTACCTAATCAGAATTATTAGTTAGATTAGCTACTTATTTTACTGTTCGATCAATTGACAATAATCCTTCATTGCATTTTTGGTTACCCTTATCATCATTATGCTTGGTTTTGCATTTATAAATTGTATAAATTCTACCGAAAAGGATTTTCAGATGGAAAGCTTACCAAGAGATCCAATTAGTAAGATGGGTATGGAAAACTGGACTCCTACAAACAACTGTTTTCTGTGTGAGGTTGTATTTTTAGTGCTATAGATATACCAAAACAAGTGGAATCAGAGCTGACTCTGAACGTAGTCTCTGGTTCGGTTTCTAGAAGTGGAAATTTTCTTTTTGTACCTTCCTTAATAACATTATTAATTTGAATATTATTTACTTATGTAAAGATAGTGTACCTTCCTTAATAACATTATTAATTTGAATATTATTTACTTATGTGAAGATAGTGAAATGAATAATTTATTTCATGATCTTTACATAAATGGGAAGAGTATCTTACAGAATGTAAACAATTGTATAAAAATCATTAACCAAATCAAATGACCTGCGAAAAGTAACTTTGTCACTCTATTTATTTATACTCAAAGTGGCAACACATTTCCAGTTTATCTTATAAATGTAATAATTTTTCCACAGTTTTGTTGCTGGTAATATAACAGTAAAGATGTCATTAATGAATCTAAATGTTGACAATCATGTAAGATCGTATAACCTTGAATTTTTTTCTGCGCCGTCTCTGCTCTCCTATATCCGTACGTTTCTCGTATTCATCTCAAGATTAATGAACAGACGTCACGAAAGTTAAAAATAAACTAGTTGAACAGTAAATATTATTCAAAATTTCAACTCATATTGTGTGATATATGAAATAAAAAAATCTGCGGGTGCGGACATTGTGAAGAAGAAAGAACTTTGAAGTACACGCACCGCCAAACCTGAGTGCGGCTTCCGACGAAGCAACTGCAAGCCGCTTTCGGCAGCGTCTCCAGATTAATCATTTTCTATTTAATAATTCTTTTAGCAAAGACTACTGAATATTATATTTTTAGATAATTCTACGGTAATACAGAAATATTATACATATTCCTAAGCTGTCGATCGGCAAACTAAAGACAAGCAGTTGATACTTTATAAAAAGCTATCAAATAATATTGATATTTCTTTGTTCAGTGGTATGTATTTATTCACATTTTGCATATTTAGATTAAGATGAGTTTTTTTACCTAATCAGAATTATTAGTTAGATTAGCTACTTATTTTACTGTTCGATCAATTGACAATAATCCTTCATTGCATTTTTGGTTATCCTCATCATCATTATGCTTGGTTTTGCATTTATAAATTGTATAAATTCTACCGAAAAGGATTTTCAGATGGAAAGCTTACCAAGAGATCCAATTAGTAAGATGGGTATGGAAAACTGGACTCCTACAAACAACTGTTTTCTGTGTGAGGTTGTATTTTTAGTGCTATAGATATACCAAAACAAGTGGAATCAGAGTTGACTCTGAACGTAGTCTCTGGTTCGGTTTCTAGAAGTGGAAATTTTCTTTTTGTACCTTCCTTAATAACATTATTAATTTGAATATTATTTACTTATGTGAAGATAGTGAAATGAATAATTTATTTCATGATCTTTACATAAATGGGAAGAGTATCTTACAGAATGTAAACAATTGTATAAAAATCATTAACCAAATCAAATGACCTGCGAAAAGTAACTTTGTCACTCTATTTATTTATACTCAAAGTGGCAACACATTTCCAGTTTCTCTTATAAATGTATTAATTTTTCCACAGTTTTGTTGCTGGTAATATAACAGTAATGATGTCATTAATGAATCTAAATATTGACAATCATGTAAGATCGTATAACCTTGAATTTTTTTCTGCGCCGTCTCTGCTCTCCTATATTCGTACGTTTCTCGTATTCATCTCAAGATTAATGAACAGACGTCACGAAAGTTAAAAATAAACTAGTTGAACAGTAAATATTTTTCACAATTTCAACTCATATTATGTGATATATGAAATAAGAAAATCTGCGAGTGCGGACATTGTGAAGAAGAAAGAACTTTGAAGTACACGCACCGCCAAACCTGAGTGCGGCTTCCGACAAAGCAACTGCAAGCCGCTTTCGGCAGCGTCTCCAGATTAATCATTTTCTATTCAATAATTCTTTTAGCAAAGACTACTGAATATTATATTTTTAGATAATTCTACGGTAATACAGAAATATTATACATATTCCTAAGCTGTCGATCGGCAAACGAAAAACAAGCAGTTGATACTTTATAAAAAGCTATCAAATAATATTGATATTTCTTTGTTCAGTGGTATGTATTTATTCACATTTTGCATATTTAGATTAAGATGAGTTTTTTTACCTAATCAGAATTATTAGTTAGATTAGCTACTTATTTTACTGTTCGATCAATTGACAATAATCCTTCATTGCATTTTTGGTTACCCTCATCATCATTATGCTTGGTTTTGCATTTATTAATTGTATAAATTCTACCGAAAAGGATTTTCAGATGGAAAGCTTACCAAGAGATCCAATTAGTAAGATGGGTATGGAAAACTGGACTCCTACAAACAACTGTTTTCTGTGTGAGGTTGTATTTTTAGTGCTATAGATATACCAAAACAAGTGGAATCAGAGCTGACTCTGAACGTAGTCTCTGGTTCGGTTTCTAGAAGTGGAAATTTTCTTTTTGTACCTTCCTTAATAACATTATTAATTTGAATATTATTTACTTATGTAAAGATAGTGAAATGAATAATTTATTTCATGATCTTTACATGAATGGGAAGAGTATCTTACAGAATGTAAACAATTGTATAAAAATCATTAACCAAATCAAATGACTTGCGAAAAGTAACTTTGCCACTATTTATTTATACTCAAAGTGGCAACACATTTCCAGTTTATCTTATGAATGTATTAATTTTTCCACAGTTTTGTTGCTGGTAATATAACAGTAATGATGTCATTAATGAATCTAAATGTTGACAATCATGTAAGATCGTATAACCTTGAATTTTTTTCTGCGCCGTCTCTGCTCTCCTATATTCGTACGTTTCTCGTATTCATCTCAAGATTAATGAACAGACGTCACGAAAGTTAAAAATAAACTAGTTGAACAGTAAATATTTTTCACAATTTCAACTCATATTATGTGATATATGAAATAAGAAAATCTGCGAGTGCGGACATTGTGAAGAAGAAAGAACTTTGAAGTACACGCACCGCCAAACCTGAGTGCGGCTTCCGACAAAGCAACTGCAAGCCGCTTTCGGCAGCGTCTCCAGATTAATCATTTTCTATTTGATAATTCTTTTAGCAAAGACTACTGAATATTATATTTTTAGATAATTCTACGGTAATACAGAAATATTATACCTATTCCTGAGCTGTCGATCGGCAAACGAAAAACAAGCAGTTGATACTTTATAAAAAGCTATCAAATAGTACCAATATTGATATTTCTTTGTTCAGTGGTATGTATTTATTCACATTTTGCATATTTAGATTAAGATGAGTTTTTGTTACCTAATCAGAATTATTAGTTAGATTAGCTACTTATTTTACTGTTCGATCAATTGACAATAATCCTTCATTGCATTTTTGGTTACCCTTATCATCATTATGCTTGGTTTTGCATTTATAAATTGTATAAATTCTACCGAAAAGGATTTTCAGATGGAAAGCTTACCAAGAGATCCAATTAGTAAGATGGGTATGGAAAACTGGACTCCTACAAACAACTGTTTTCTGTGTGAGGTTGTATTTTTAGTGCTATAGATATACCAAAACAAGTGGAATCAGAGCTGACTCTGAACGTAGTCTCTGATTCGGTTTCTAGAAGTGGAAATTTTCTTTTTATACCTTCCTTAATAACATTATCAATTTGAATATTATTTACTTATGTGAAGATAGTGAAATGAATAATTTATTTCATGATCTTTACATAAATGGGAAGAGTATCTTATAGAATGTAAACAATTGTATAAAAATCATTAACCAAATCAAATGACTTGCGAAAAGTAACTTTGCCACTCTATTTATTTTTACTCAAAGTGGCAACACATTTCCAGTTTATCTTATAAATGTATTAATTTTTCCACAGTTTTGTTGCTGGTTATATAACAGTAATGATGTCATTAATGAATCTAAATGTTGACAATCATGTAAGATCGTATAACCTTGAATTTTTTTCTGCGCCGTCTCTGCTCTCCTATATCCGTACGTTTCTCGTATTCATCTCAAGATTAATGAACAGACGTCACGAAAGTTAAAAATAAACTAGTTGAACAGTAAATATTTTTCACAATTTCAACTCATATTATGTGATATATGAAATAAAAAAATCTGCTAGTGCGGACATTGTGAAGAAGAAAGAACTTTGAAGTACACGCACCGCCAAACCTGAGTGCGGCTTCCGACAAAGCAACTGCAAGCCGCTTTCGGCAGCGTCTCCAGATTAATCATTTTCTATTTAATAATTCTTTTAGCAAAGACTACTGAATATTATATTTTTAGATAATTCTACGGTAATACAGAAATATTATACATATTCCTAAGCTGTCGATCGGCAAACGAAAAACAAGCAGTTGATACTTTATAAAAAGCTAGCAAATAGTACCAATATTGATATTTCTTTGTTCAGTGGTATGTATTTATTCACATTTTGCATATTCAGATTAAGATGAGTTTTTTTACCTAATCAGAATTATTAGTTAGATTAGCTACTTATTTTACTGTTCGATCAATTGACAATAATCCTTCATTGCATTTTTGGTTACCCTTATCATCATTATGCTTGGTTTTGCATTTATAAATTGTATAAATTCTACCGAAAAGGATTTTCAGATGGAAAGCTTACCAAGAGATCCAATTAGTAAGATGGGTATGGAAAACTGGACTCCTACAAACAACTGTTTTCTGTGTGAGGTTGTATTTTTAGTGCTATAGATATACCAAAACAAGTGGAATCAGAGCTGACTCTGAACGTAGTCTCTGGTTCGGTTTCTAGAAGTGGAAATTTTCTTTTTGTACCTTCCTTAATAACATTATTAATTTGAATATTATTTACTTATGTAAAGATAGTGTACCTTCCTTAATAACATTATTAATTTGAATATTATTTACTTATGTGAAGATAGTGAAATGAATAATTTATTTCATGATCTTTACATAAATGGGAAGAGTATCTTACAGAATTTAAACAATTGTATAAAAATCATTAACCAAATCAAATGACCTGCGAAAAGTAACTTTGTCACTCTATTTATTTATACTCAAAGTGGCAACACATTTCCAGTTTATCTTATAAATGTATTAATTTTTCCACAGTTTTGTTGCTGGTAATATAACAGTAAAGATGTCATTAATGAATCTAAATGTTGACAATCATGTAAGATCGTATAACCTTGAATTTTTTTCTGCGCCGTCTCTGCTCTCCTATATCCGTACGTTTCTCGTATTCATCTCAAGATTAATGAACAGACGTCACGAAAGTTAAAAATAAACTAGTTGAACAGTAAATATTATTCAAAATTTCAACTCATATTATGTGATATATGAAATAAAAAAATCTGCGGGTGCGGACATTGTGAAGAAGAAAGAACTTTGAAGTACACGCACCGCCAAACCTGAGTGCGGCTTCCGACAAAGCAACTGCAAGCCGCTTTCGGCAGCATCTCCAGATTAATCATTTTCTATTCAATAATTCTTTTAGCAAAGACTACTGAATATTATATTTTTAGATAATTCTACGGTAATACAGAAATATTATACATATTCCTAAGCTGTCGATCGGCAAACGAAAAACAAGCAGTTGATACTTTATAAAAAGCTATCAAATAGTACCAATATTGATATTTCTTTGTTCAGTGGTATGTATTTATTCACATTTTGCATATTTAGATTAAGATGAGTTTTTTTACCTAATCAGAATTATTAGTTAGATTAGCTACTTATTTTACTGTTCGATCAATTGACAATAATCCTTCATTGCATTTTTGGTTACCCTTATCATCATTATGCTTGGTTTTGCATTTATAAATTGCATAAATTCTACCGAAATAGATTTTCAGATGGAAAGCTTACCAAGAGATCCAATTAGTAAGATGGGTATGGAAAACTGGACTCCTACAAACAACTGTTTTCTGTGTGAGGTTGTATTTTTAGTGCTATAGATATACCAAAACAAGTGGAATCAGAGCTGACTCTGAACGTAGTCTCTGGTTCGGTTTCTAGAAGTGGAAATTTTCTTTTTGTACCTTCCTTAATAACATTATTAATTTGAATATTATTTACTTATGTGAAGATAGTGAAATGAATAATTTATTTCATGATCTTTACATAAATGGGAGGAGTATCTTACAGAATGTAAACAATTGTATAAAAATCATTAACCAAATCAAATGACTTGCGAAAAGTAACTTTGTCACTCTATTTATTTATACTCAAAGTTGCAACACATTTCCAGTTTATCTTATAAATGTATTAATTTTTCCACAGTTTTGTTGCTGGTAATATAACAGTAATGATGTCATTAATGAATCTAAATGTTGACAATCATGTAAGATCGTATAACCTTGAACTTTTTTCTGCGCCGTCTCTGCTCTCCTATATTCGTACGTTTCTCGTATTCATCTCAAGATTAATGAACAGACGTCACGAAAGTTAAAAATAAACTAGTTGAACAGTAAATATTTTTCACAATTTCAACTCATATTATGTGATATATGAAATAAGAAAATCTGCGAGTGCGGACATTGTGAAGAAGAAAGAACTTTGAAGTACACGCACCGCCAAACCTGAGTGCGGCTTCCGACAAAGCAACTGCAAGCCGCTTTCGGCAGCGTCTCCAGATTAATCATTTTCTATTTAATAATTCTTTTAGCAAAGACTACTGAATATTATATTTTTAGATAATTCTACGGTTATACAGAAATATTATACATATTCCTGAGCTGTCGATCGGCAAACGAAAAACAAGCAGTTGATACTTTATAAAAAGCTATCAAATAGTACCAATATTGATATTTCTTTGTTCAGTGGTATGTATTTATTCACATTTTGCATATTTAGATCAAGATGAGTTTTTGTTACCTAATCAGAATTATTAGTTAGATTAGCTACTTATTTTACTGTTCGATCAATTGACAATAATCCTTCATTGCATTTTTGGTTACCCTTATCATCATTATGCTTGGTTTTGCATTTATAAATTGTGTTAATTCTACCGAAAAGGATTTTCAGATGGAAAGCTTACCAAGAGATCCAATTAGTAAGATGGGTATGGAAAACTGGACTCCTACAAACAACTGTTTTCTGTGTGAGATTGTATTTTTAGTGCTATAGATATACCAAAACAAGTGGAATCAGAGCTGACTCTGAACGTAGTCTCTGATTCGGTTTCTAGAAGTGGAAATTTTCTTTTTATACCTTCCTTAATAACATTATTAATTTGAATATTATTTACTCATGTGAAGATAGTGAAATGAATAATTTATTTCATGATCTTTACATAAATGGGAAGAGTATCTTATAGAATGTAAACAATTGTATAAAAATCATTAACCAAATCAAATGACTTGCGAAAAGTAACTTTGCCACTCTATTTATTTTTACTCAAAGTGGCAACACATTTCCAGTTTATCTTATAAATGTATTAATTTTTCCACAGTTTTGTTGCTGGTTATATAACAGTAATGATGTCATTAATGAATCTAAATGTTGACAATCATGTAAGATCGTATAACCTTGAATTTTTTTCTGCGCCGTCTCTGCTCTCCTATATCCGTACGTTTCTCGTATTCATCTCAAGATTAATGAACAGACGTCACGAAAGTTAAAAATAAACTAGTTGAACAGTAAATATTTTTCACAATTTCAACTCATATTATGTGATATATGAAATAAAAAAATCTGCTAGTGCGGACATTGTGAAGAAGAAAGAACTTTGAAGTACACGCACCGCCAAACCTGAGTGCGGCTTCCGACAAAGCAACTGCAAGCCGCTTTCGGCAGCGTCTCCAGATTAATCATTTTCTATTTAATAATTCTTTTAGCAAAGACTACTGAATATTATATTTTTAGATAATTCTACGGTAATACAGAAATATTATACATATTCCTAAGCTGTCGATCGGCAAACGAAAAACAAGCAGTTGATACTTTATAAAAAGCTAGCAAATAGTACCAATATTGATATTTCTTTGTTCAGTGGTATGTATTTATTCACATTTTGCATATTCAGATTAAGATGAGTTTTTTTACCTAATCAGAATTATTAGTTAGATTAGCTACTTATTTTACTGTTCGATCAATTGACAATAATCCTTCATTGCATTTTTGGTTACCCTTATCATCATTATGCTTGGTTTTGCATTTATAAATTGTATAAATTCTACCGAAAAGGATTTTCAGATGGAAAGCTTACCAAGAGATCCAATTAGTAAGATGGGTATGGAAAACTGGACTCCTACAAACAACTGTTTTCTGTGTGAGGTTGTATTTTTAGTGCTATAGATATACCAAAACAAGTGGAATCAGAGCTGACTCTGAACGTAGTCTCTGGTTCGGTTTCTAGAAGTGGAAATTTTCTTTTTGTACCTTCCTTAATAACATTATTAATTTGAATATTATTTACTTATGTAAAGATAGTGTACCTTCCTTAATAACATTATTAATTTGAATATTATTTACTTATGTGAAGATAGTGAAATGAATAATTTATTTCATGATCTTTACATAAATGGGAAGAGTATCTTACAGAATGTAAACAATTGTATAAAAATCATTAACCAAATCAAATGACCTGCGAAAAGTAACTTTGTCACTCTATTTATTTATACTCAAAGTGGCAACACATTTCCAGTTTATCTTATAAATGTATTAATTTTTCCACAGTTTTGTTGCTGGTAATATAACAGTAAAGATGTCATTAATGAATCTAAATGTTGACAATCATGTAAGATCGTATAACCTTGAATTTTTTTCTGCGCCGTCTCTGCTCTCCTATATCCGTACGTTTCTCGTATTCATCTCAAGATTAATGAACAGACGTCACGAAAGTTAAAAATAAACTAGTTGAACAGTAAATATTATTCAAAATTTCAACTCATATTATGTGATATATGAAATAAAAAAATCTGCGGGTGCGGACATTGTGAAGAAGAAAGAACTTTGAAGTACACGCACCGCCAAACCTGAGTGCGGCTTCCGACAAAGCAACTGCAAGCCGCTTTCGGCAGCGTCTCCAGATTAATCATTTTCTATTTAATAATTCTTTTAGCAAAGACTACTGAATATTATATTTTTAGATAATTCTACGGTAATACAGAAATATTATACATATTCCTAAGCTGTCGATCGGCAAACGAAAAACAAGCAGTTGATACTTTATAAAAAGCTATCAAATAATATTGATATTTCTTTGTTCAGTGGTATGTATTTATTCACATTTTGCATATTTAGATTAAGATGAGTTTTTTTACCTAATCAGAATTATTAGTTAGATTAGCTACTTATTTTACTGTTCGATCAATTGACAATAATCCTTCATTGCATTTTTGGTTATCCTCATCATCATTATGCTTGGTTTTGCATTTATAAATTGTATAAATTCTACCGAAAAGGATTTTCAGATGGAAAGCTTACCAAGAGATCCAGTTAGTAAGATGGGTATGGAAAACTGGACTCCTACAAACAACTGTTTTCTGTGTGAGGTTGTATTTTTAGTGCTATAGATATACCAAAACAAGTGGAATCAGAGCTGACTCTGAACGTAGTCTCTGGTTCGGTTTCTAGAAGTGGAAATTTTCTTTTTGTACCTTCCTTAATAACATTATTAATTTGAATATTATTTACTTATGTGAAGATAGTGAAATGAATAATTTATTTCATGATCTTTACATAAATGGGAAGAGTATCTTACAGAATGTAAACAATTGTATAAAAATCATTAACCAAATCAAATGACCTGCGAAAAGTAACTTTGTCACTCTATTTATTTATACTCAAAGTGGCAACACATTTCCAGTTTATCTTATAAATGTATTAATTTTTCCACAGTTTTGTTGCTGGTAATATAACAGTAATGATGTCATTAATGAATCTAAATGTTGACAATCATGTAAGATCGTATAACCTTGAACTTTTTTCTGCGCCGTCTCTGCTCTCCTATATTCGTACGTTTCTCGTATTCATCTCAAGATTAATGAACAGACGTCACGAAAGTTAAAAATAAACTAGTTGAACAGTAAATATTTTTCACAATTTCAACTCATATTATGTGATATATGAAATAAGAAAATCTGCGAGTGCGGACATTGTGAAGAAGAAAGAACTTTGAAGTACACGCACCGCCAAACCTGAGTGCGGCTTCCGACAAAGCAACTGCAAGCCGCTTTCGGCAGCGTCTCCAGATTAATCATTTTCTATTTAATAATTCTTTTAGCAAAGACTACTGAATATTATATTTTCAGATAATTCTACGGTTATACAGAAATATTATACATATTCCTGAGCTGTCGATCGGCAAACGAAAAACAAGCAGTTGATACTTTATAAAAAGCTATCAAATAGTACCAATATTGATATTTCTTTGTTCAGTGGTATGTATTTATTCACATTTTGCATATTTAGATCAAGATGAGTTTTTGTTACCTAATCAGAATTATTAGTTAGATTAGCTACTTATTTTACTGTTCGATCAATTGACAATAATCCTTCATTGCATTTTTGGTTACCCTTATCATCATTATGCTTGGTGTTGCATTTATAAATTGTGTAAATTCTACCGAAAAGGATTTTCAGATGGAAAGCTTACCAAGAGATCCAATTAGTAAGATGGGTATGGAAAACTGGACTCCTACAAACAACTGTTTTCTGTGTGAGGTTGTATTTTTAGTGCTATAGATATACCAAAACAAGTGGAATCAGAGCTGACTCTGAACGTAGTCTCTGATTCGGTTTCTAGAAGTGGAAATTTTCTTTTTATACCTTCCTTAATAACATTATTAATTTGAATATTATTTACTCATGTGAAGATAGTGAAATGAATAATTTATTTCATGATCTTTACATAAATGGGAAGAGTATCTTACAGAATGTAAACAATTGTATAAAAATCATTAACCAAATCAAATGACTTGCGAAAAGTAACTTTGCCACTCTATTTATTTTTACTCAAAGTGGCAACACATTTCCAGTTTATCTTATAAATGTATTAATTTTTCCACAGTTTTGTTGCTGGTAATATAACAGTAATGATGTCATTAATGAATCTAAATGTTGACAATCATGTAAGATCGTATAACCTTGAATTTTTTTCTGCGCCGTCTCTGCTCTCCTATATCCGTACGTTTCTCGTATTCATCTCAAGATTAATGAACAGACGTCACGAAAGTTAAAAATAAACTAGTTGAACAGTAAATATTTTTCACAATTTCAACTCATATTATGTGATATATGAAATAAGAAAATCTGCGAGTGCGGACATTGTGAAGAAGAAAGAACTTTGAAGTACACGCACCGCCAAACCTGAGTGCGGCTTCCGACAAAGCAACTGCAAGCCGCTTTCGGCAGCGTCTCCAGATTAATCATTTTCTATTTAATAATTCTTTTAGCGAAGACTACTGAATATTATATTTTTAGATAATTCTACGGTAATACAGAAATATTATACATATTCCTAAGCTGTCGATCGGCAAACGAAAAACAAGCAGTTGATACTTTATAAAAAGCTATCAAATAATATTGATATTTCTTTGTTCAGTGGTATGTATTTATTCACATTTTGCATATTTAGATTAAGATGAGTTTTTTTACCTAATCAGAATTATTAGTTAGATTAGCTACTTATTTTACTGTTCGATCAATTGACAATAATCCTGCATTGCATTTTTGATTATCCTCATCATCATTATGCTTGGTTTTGCATTTATAAATTGTATAAATTCTACCGAAAAGGATTTTCAGATGGAAAGCTTACCAAGAGATCCAGTTAGTAAGATGGGTATGGAAAACTGGACTCCTACAAACAACTGTTTTCTGTGTGAGGTTGTATTTTTAGTGCTATAGATATACCAAAACAAGTGGAATCAGAGCTGACTCTGAACGTAGTCTCTGGTTCGGTTTCTAGAAGTGGAAATTTTCTTTTTGTACCTTCCTTAATAACATTATTAATTTGAATATCATTTACTTATGTAAAGATAGTGAAATGAATAATTTATTTCATGATCTTTACATGAATGGAAAGAGTATCTTACAGAATGTAAACAATTGTATAAAAATCATTAACCAAATCAAATGACTTGCGAAAAGTAACTTTGCCACTATTTATTTATACTCAAAGTGGCAACACATTTCCAGTTTATCTTATAGATGTATTAATTTTTCCACAGTTTTGTTGCTGGTAATATAACAGTAATGATGTCATTAATGAATCTAAATGTTGACAATCATGTAAGATCGTATAACCTTGAATTTTTTTCTGCGCCGTCTCTGCTCTCCTATATTCGTACGTTTCTCGTATTCATCTCAAGATTAATGAACAGACGTCACGAAAGTTAAAAATAAACTAGTTGAACAGTAAATATTTTTCACAATTTCAGTAGGTATTCCGCCACTTGGGCGAGACCCTGCTGAGGCTTAGCCTCCGACCACTTCCGGCGGCTACAGAGTATTCGCGCATGCGTGGTGGGTATCCCTGTTGGGTAGACGGTTAAGGTATCTTGGCCCCAGTGTGAGGGGTAATTAGTCTAAGAGGGTAGAGCATCTGTAAGACTAGTGGTATATAAACATACACGAGAACAAAGAGGTTTCACGAAATAATCCAACTTAGCGCTATTGCGGTTAAACGGATTACTGTTTGAAACACATCGCTAACAAGATTACATTGCCCTGACGCGCGCTAGAATATTTATATGATAATGTTAATATTGACCAGGCTCGGACCGGCCCCCAGACATCTGTTTCTCCACACTTCAAAAATTCCACGATTGTAGATATATGCTAGGCCGATAGAACAACATGTTCATTCTATGCTCCCTCGAAAGAGGTTTCACGAAATAATCCAACTTAGCGCTATTGCGGTTAAACGGATTACTGTTTGAAACACATCGCTAACAAGATTACATTGCCCTGACGCGCGCTAGAATATTTATATGATAATGTTAATATTGACCAGGCTCGGACCGGCCCCCAGACATCTGTTTCTCCACACTTCAAAAATTCCACGATTGTAGATATATGCTAGGCCGATAGAACAACATGTTCATTCTATGCTCCCTCGAAAACCAGGCGAACGAAAGCACAAAGCAACCTATACACTCATGTGATCGAGGTTAGCGATCAGCAAGCGTGACGAAAACGACTCGAAATACGACATGAAAAACGATGAAACGACATGAAAAATGATCAAAACGACATGAAAAAGCAATAAAACGACATGAAAAACGATTAAAACGACATGAAAAACGATAAAACGACATGAAAAACGATCAAAACGACATGAAAAACGATAAAACGACATGAAAAACGATCAAAACGACATGAAAAACGTTCAAAACGACATGAAAAACAATCAAAACGACATGAAAAAGCGATAAAACGACATGAAAAACGATTAAAACGACATGAAAGCGTGACCAAAACGACTCGAAAGCGTGTGGGTCGTACAAGGCGTGTGGCAGCCCAACGAGTTAGTGTTTGTAACATATAGCTCACATAATATTATATCATGGACCCGAATAGACCACCTTATTGCAACTACCATGATCTACAAAATTTTAGACTTATACTTAAGCTAGATTATAAAATACATAGCTGCTGCTGAAGCTAACATTTAGTTATTAAAATAATAAGTATGATTTCACATTATTAGAATCTAATGAGGTAGTTTGAACATCCAACAGTTAGAAAATACACATAGAAAATATACAATTTTCCTGTATACTCTCTCTCACAGAGGTGAGTTACTTGTTTGTGTGAATATAATCACTGGATGTAAGCAGCTTATATGGCTAGTGTTTCATTTTATGTAATATTATTGATATCTATTCACATGTAGCTATTATTATTGATATTTACATATAGTTACAATATACTCATTCCACATAATTAGAATCTAATATTATATCATAGGAAATAACCTGAATAGTCTGAACATAAGCATTTTTAACATTTAGTTGAATATTTGTGAACATTTATGAGATATATAGGTGACAAGAGATTATGGTTTGGGGTCCATCAGCTCGGTGGAAGAACTCTACTCAATAAGTAAACGATCGAGCCTTGTATATTTGTTAAATATATATTACACTGTAGAATTATTATTATCGTAAACGATGGTGTGTCTTATTTCATTTATGAAACATGCGATAATTATATTTAACCGATTATAAACTGTACCCGCGATAAAACGAATGGATAGATAAATTATATCAAACTCCGTTCATCAGCAAACCAGCGCTCAAAACCGTGTGAACGGATTTACATAGTCGCGTGGGTCTTCATAAGTGGAAACTAAAAGGCTGAAGACTTCATTTCTCAAGATCCATCAGGGCCTTAAACATGTGTGTGAATGTGTTCGAAGGTAAGCACTCTTTTGATATTTTTATCCTATTGTTATAATGAATCTAAAAGAAGTTGGTCGATAGATAGTATGAAGGTAGAAATATTTTTGAATTCTCAGAATATGTTTTGACGGTAAAAAAAATTATTCAATGTCAAGATTTGTTCCAACCTTTTGAAATATGTACAGATAGGTGTGAGCCGAAAAACAGAGCATCCAACTCCATGAAAATATAACTACAGTTTAAAAAGGGGTCTGAATATTATTCTGAATTTTTATTTGAACATGTTTAAAAAAAAAAAAAAAGAACATCACCATATAATATTCTACTTACATGTAAAATCATTCTGAAAACATGACTTTGGCTCTAGTTAAAACAAATTTCCAGGGAGTTACAATTGTAAAATTACCGCCAGGTCTTGAAATCCTCATTATATGTTTTTGGTTTCAAAATGAATTACTACAGTTATCATATAATTTTCCATTAGTAAAAACCCAATGTGAATACTTCAACTATTTTGCCATCCTAAGTATAAAAAGAGTTACAACAAGCTGATAAAAAATATTCGTAATCACCTATATATACTTCCAGAGATTAGTAGAGACTTGTTTTAAATTATTCAATTTAGAAATTATTCCATCTAGAGAGCCGGAATAAAATTGCAAACAATAGAAATATTTAGGTCAAAAATAGAGGTAAAAGAGCTTCACCATATGGTAGTGAGCGAATTTTCAACGAATTACAGCATATATACTCATACCTGTCAAAAAGGTTGGAACAAGTCTTGACTCATATTTCACCGTACTGAGAATCCAAAAATAGAACCAGATTCTTTTAGAAACATTTATTATATCAATAAGCTGAAAATATCAAAAGAATGCTTACCTTCGAGCACACACATACACTTATGGTTGACTGGATCCTGAGAAATGAAGATCTTCAGTTTCCTCACACGGCTGTGTAAAAACCATTGTTTTGTTGATTGAACGGAGCCTACTCGTATATCAGACAGTCATTTTATCGCAATTTGTTCTTATAATTATCGCAAGCTTCCATGAGATAAGGTACAATGATTTATTTGTTTCGTACAACCGTTTTCGATAACAACTCCTGCAGCGTAATATTTTTCATAATGTTCACAAACATACAGGCTGAAACCTCACTGAAGGTGTCTTTATATTTATCTGGAAGAGTTTTGGTTGCAGTGTGTTTTTGGTTTTAAATGAACGAGTTTCCAACGAATTACTCACATCTATTCACAGTTGAATTAGTAATATTAAAGATCAGCTAGGTATTAGTATTTTGTCATTCACAGGAAAAATGGCAATATAAAAGAGGCTACATTAAGTTATTCAAAATTTTCTTTTTGAACAGCGTTTCTTATAATTTTTCCTGAAATTACTCTGGTTCTATATGTTATTCGCTGAACACAATGTATATAGGTCCTTGTTCAACTACATAATTTTGATACTGATATATAAGTTGAGGGTTTCATCTACAAGTATTTTGTAATATAAAAGAGGCCGGATTTCATAAATGTGAAAACTTCATCCGTAGATGAATTAGTAATATATAAAACAAATGTGAAGATTTCATTTACAGGTGTTGGATAATATAAAAAGTAAATTATCAGAAATTTCTTATATTTTACCCGTAATTATTCAGAATCTATTTCGTTGAACATAATATTTCCTGAGATTAATACTTGTAGTGTGGCCTGTTTTTAAATTATTCAAGCATATAATTTTGAAGACTACAACATCCCGAGAGGGATAGTCAAACACCTCGGGTCAGTATTTTTTTTTCCCCCTGTTAAATTATTCCGAAAACGTAAATTTATAGGATTATCATTTTATAATCAATGTTTGACATATATACATTGTTTTCCACACCACAGGCAAAAATGATGATTCAAGACATACCTAAACAACAAGCTCAAAATGAATGAAAAACGTTTCAGTGTATGTAATATCTTCCTGACTTGAGCAATCTTTCTGAATCACTATTTCTGACTTGAATTTATGAGCATTCGACTGATTCTCATTATTTTACTTATTTTCCATTATTCCATAATTAGCTAATTCAATTCATCGGATTATGAAATAGAGAATGATTCTAGTAAGCTTTTTTTTATTTGTAATATACAATTCATAATTCATAATTCAGGATATATTAAGGGTATCTAAACATTACACTACCATGTTTATCTCCATTATTGATACACCCACATTTTGTAAGCAATTTCTCCGAATCGGTATTTGAACAGAATGCTGAAAATTGATTCATCTTCTTGGTATGCATAACCAATTTTGCTGCATATCCTTTTTTACGGTACTCCTTCAGGGTATAAATGAAATTCATCGTCTTTGGATTGGTATGTTTACCCAGAGGATCATAATCCATACTAGACATTAGCACGAAAGAGGCTGGTTTATCATCTATGTATAATACATAACATGACACCCTCTGATCCTGACACCACATCTCGATAATGATGCGTGTAATCATATCCTCTTCTAGATGAAACTTTCGAATTTCTCTAATAGCTTTCTCTCCATATAAAAATGTTATCTTCTCCATGAGCCTCTCAAAATGGAATGTTTATAAGGATATTAAATTACCTACTTCTGAGGCGGGGGCGCTATTGAGTATATTACACGCTGGTATATTACTTCATCAACGACCGAATATTGAACTTTGTTTATATCAGCCCATACGCATTGTTTTTACATATATAAACTATGTAGTCACTTATTCTACATCTACAGATATAAAACAGTTGCACCCTATCCCATTATCTTCCGATTCTGATAATGTCATATTTATGCGCTCCCCTCCAATTTTACATATAGATTTTTTGTGTTGAAATTCATATTCTACACATCAAGGCCTTTCATTCAATACCCATGAAGCTATGGTTGCAACAAAATTTACAGTTTTTCCTGTTTATACCCTCGATATTAGATTTTTCTCTATGTAAACCATAAAATTCATACTCTACTTGTTGAGACCTTTCATTTGATACCCATAAAGCCCCACTTTAAAAAATAAAAATTTCAAATCCTTATCGCGAGAGATCGGCCAAACTGATTGACATATAAATAGTATATTCTTATTCAGCACATCACATACATTCTGAATATGCAATAAAATCGCTACTTCCGGTGTGACAATGTGTCGACTATATATTCTACTTCCGTTAGATGCACATGAATGTCTGATTTTTTTGAGATTAATCAATTTAATATATGTGTAAAGCTACATTTTTGAATGCAAAGTCACAAGGCGGTTCTTTCATAGCCGTCAGGCAACAGTTCCCGTTAATGAAAAACACTGTTCATACCTAACCTCTGATGGTAACAACCCATTTTGTAAGCGGGGATTACAGATACCGAAGTTGATACTCTCTCTCCCCAAAAGGAGATACCTGGCGTGTTTCCATTTGGGAAAAGTCGACCACCCTTTAGACCTCGTGATGGAGGGTGAAGCAAAAAAAAAAGTAAGTAATAATGATATTTCGAAATTGATCAATTTAATATATGTGTAAAGCTACATTTTTGAATGCAAAGTCACAAGGCGGTTCTTTCATAGCCGTCAGGCAACAGTTCCCGTTAATGCTGCTAAAGCAAATGAAAAACACTGTTCATACCTAACCTCTGATGGTAACAACCCATTTTGTAAGTGGGGATTACAGATACCGAAGTTAATACTCTCTCTCCCCAAAAGGAGATACCTGGCGTGTTTCCATTTGGGAAAAGTCGACCACCCTTCAGACCTCAGGATGGAGGATGAAGCAATAGAAAAAATGAGGTAGAAAATATGTTAACTTACATTATTCTTACACTAAAGCACTGGCACTTGATTGAAAGTTTTCCACAAAATATATTCAACGCACTAAACACAGAATACAGGTTGGAATGATCCAAAGTACGACTTACTTGTTCCGAATCATGCTATTGAATAATTTGAATATGTTTAAGCACTAACAAAACACGTCTAGTTCCTCCTTTTATAGGAACTTCCGTCACGTACACCGTTCATGTACGATGTCACGTCCATCGTTTATATCCTATGTTGATGAATTTGTTGTTGTAACCACATGCCAAAAGAGCACGAAAACGATGTGTTTCGTTTGAGCTGTAACAGATTACTGAGGAAACGAGAATTGAATTCGTAGTCAACATAACTCTCAGTTCTAATTCGCTTACTAACAAGTCTAGACTTGTATATTGTTATTTGTTTACCTAATGAATGAGTCCATTGTATTCAATTGTTCTAGTATAAACTGAATGTGATGACGCAGGTGCATGTAAAATGAACTAGACTTGTATATCACTCATTGTTATTTGTTTACCTAATGAATGAATCCATTGTATTCAATTATTCTCGTATAAACTGAATGTGATGACGCAGGTGCATGCAAAATGGATTGCTTTCACGTGTTCTCATATACTCAATATGGTTTCTGGTGTAATAACTTCATTCAATAGATAGTGATATAGCTATAGAATTAGTAATATTTTGAATTGGGTCTCATAGATGTCGTCCTTTGAGATTAACACAGGGCAAAATAATTTTGATTGACTGTCATCATCAACAATTTCTGAATATCAATTGTGATTCACTATGATCCATAAGGTTATGAATATTTTTTTCAACTACATGTATATTGCGTAATTCTTATTTCGATTCCAATGTAATCTGCTTCATTATATTGATTCCGATTCTTTGATACCACATATCGGAAAATACATATTTGTGAACAAAGAAACATTGTAGTTTCTCTCTTTCCGTTTTCAAATCTCTGCCAAAAATTTGATATAGTAGCTCAGCATAAAATTCCATTCACAGGGCAAAACATTTTTGATTGACTGTCATCACCAACAATTTCTCAATTGTATGTTGGGGACTTCATTCAGAGAGATCTCTCTGACTTCATTACGGATCACATTTTATGCAATTCTCCGTAAATGTAATATCTATATAGTTCAAGCAATACATGCATAAATTAATAACTGGAAAAAAATATGGACGTATAGCAAATTAAATTTAAAGGTGGTTCATGCAACTCGATGTCGAACATAACCTACAAAATTGGAAAAAAGCGGTTTTTCTTAAAAAAACTATAGCTCGGATCGGAAATAGTTAAAGGAGAAAGTTGTAGGTATCAAATAGATAATTATCGATATCTTTCTTTTCGAGTTATATTGAAAACCGTAGGAAATTGGGGTACGCTTCCATATGTATTGTTTCCTGTTCATGGCAAGCTAAGATAGCACTTTTTTTTCTTAATTTGAAATATTTTTCAAAATATATCGATTTTTCGAAAAAGACGCTCTCATAAATTGGCTAGATCTTCTCAGCAAATGGTCATTGAGTAACGATTTTGGGCTTATTTTCTTCATGAAGAGTTATCCTATAACTTTAAGAAACGTAGAGATTTTTTTAATTTCCTCTATTTTGAACATGTTTTCAATTTTAATTTTGTAACGGAAATCAATTTGTAACATCTTTTCACGAATTACCTCCGGCTGCCGGAGTGTGAGGAAGCACTGCGCGCTCGCACTGAAAACTGATTTTGCGCGTTCAAAGTGGCTTGTGCTTGCAAAATCTTCATTCCGTGTCAGTATTGTGATTATGAATATCATAGAGATCTACATCAAAAAGCTGTATATCTTAAACAAAAGGGTGATCTTGACCCTGGTACTCGTGCATTTGTTCGAATATCAGAAACCTAAACATGTATATTACACAGGCGATGAACACAGATCGTAATCCTAATACATAAATAATAAAATGTAAGTCACCTTGATTTTAGCAGCCCTAGGGTGTGGTGGCTGAAAATAAAATATAAGCTATTAGAATACGGGTTTGAAATGAAAATTACTCTAATTCAGTTAGCGCTCTTATCTATTTCATGTTTCGACATGAAAACTTTTGACCTTGGAGGTAACTTAATGCTGATCTGAAATGAAAATTACTCTTATCTAATTCAGTTAGTAACGCTCTTATCTATTTCATGTCTCGACTATTAACCTTGGGGTAACCAATCAAATCATCGTATGTTGCGAAATGATAACCAATCAGATCATCTCCTTTCCGGGCGTTGTCACCTATAAATAGGGACACGTGTCGCATCCTCATCCTTTATCATCAACTGTGCTGATGTGTTTGTATGTGAGTATCCTCTCTTATCTTGCTCTGTATATTTTTTGATTCTATTATCAGTTGTTTTTACAGCTAAGTAATTAGACATTCCTATCATATTTGAGTGCTTCAATTATCATTTTGAATTGCAGTTGTTTTCACGACTATCATATATATATATATTCGAGTGCTTCAGTTGTTTTACACTTTCAATGGAGAAGTTTTTAATAATTAAAGATAGCGTGAGGAAAATAAAGCGCTTCGGGTTACAGGGGCGTACTCTTGAATTCAAAATTCGTGAGTTACCTCAGTCTGGAGAACCTGTGAGCTGGATAAAAGATGCCCTGACAGGTATAATTCAGCGGGGAACAGAGGGCTTGAGACCTACCGATCAGGTGGGCTTCACATTCTGCTCGAAAGACTTCGCTCGTGGCCCGGGCTGGGTTGATTTCAAGGCGGCTAGCGAAGTTACAGTAGACGAAATATGGGCTCGGATTTCTTCAATTTATCAGTCTAATTCTTGCGGGCTTAATACCGAGACCTTTTGTTTAGGCGTAACAACGATAAGAATGGGTGTGGGCAAAGGTCGAGGAGCCAACTACAATACATTCGACGAAGAATGTGCTCAACGTCGGGGGATTATTACCATAAACAATAAAAAAGACAATCTATGCCTGCCTCGAGCCCTAGCTGTAGCTATTGCTTATGCTGAAAAAGATCCAGAGTTAAAGAAGGTGCGTCAGGACACCGGTAAGCTACAGAGGCAACACGCCATCGAGTTAATTTCGGAGGCAGGTGTGGTTATACCTGAGGAAGGTTGTGGGATACCAGAGTTGCAACAGTTCCAAGCCCACCTCTCTGCCTATAAAATCATCGTGTACCAGTATGGTACAAAAGGCCGTGACGTCATTTTCAAAGGCGACGGCCGTGGCCCCTCATTGAATTTACTTTTCAACGATGGTCATTACAACGTTATTACCTCTCTCACAGCTGCTTTTTGCTGCCATTATTTCTGCGAGGAGTGTCACGCCCCCCATGAGCATAAGCGTGAACACAGATGTGGGGGCATATGCTCAGGGTGCCAGCAGACCCCATCCTGCCCTGAGGCAAAGAAGCAGAAATGTACGGATTGCTTACGGAATTTCAAGGGTCTCACATGTTTTGAAAAGCATAAAAAGCAGGGGTCTGCAGGTAAAGACACTGTTTGCGAGAGCATCAGGCTGTGCCCGTTATGCCTGAAAACTATCAGGGCTGATCGTGAGCATTTCTGTGGAGAGATTTTCTGTAAAATCTGTAACAAACACGTGCCCGGACATTTATGTTTCATTCAGCCTGACACCGGCAAGCCTAAGTGTGACGATCTGCTATTCCTGTTTTACGATCTAGAGACACGCCAGGAAAAAGTTTTACCTGATGGCTCTCTATTACACGAACCAAATCTATGTGTCTTTAGACAATGTTGCAATGTGTGTATCGATATGGGAGATGACATTCGAATTTGCTCGAGATGCTGTGTTCGGCTGCAGATAATACAAAAGAATCCTATTGAGAGGTTAATGGAATATATTCTAAATCAACGCAAAATATTCAAGAAAATCATTATACTGGCTCATAACGGAGGTGGGTTCGACCACCAGTTTATTCTAAATTACATTCTGACAAAAACCAATTTAAAACCCGAGTTAATTATGCGTGGCACTAAATTAATTTCTATGGTGGTGGGGAATGTGAAATTTTTAGATTCTTTGAATTATTTCCCCATGGCTCTATCAAAATTACCTAAGGCTTTCGGCTTTACTGAATTGAAAAAGGGGTACTTTCCGCATTTGTTCAATCGTTTGGAGAATCAAAATTATGAAGGACCTATACCCGCAATAAATTTCTACGACCCGGACAATCAGAAGGCTGAAGACCGGGAAAAGTTAATAGCCTGGCATACTGCCCAGGTGAATGAGAATTATACTTTTAATTTTCAGCGGGAGATCGTGGCCTACTGCATATCAGATGTGCAGATTTTGGCTCGGTCCTGTCTGAAATTTCGTCAACAGATGTTGACGGAGACTAACGTTTGCCCATTCACCGAAGCATGCACTATAGCCAGTGCGTGTAATAAAGTATTCCGTCGAAATTTCCTCAAACCAAACACCATTGGCATCATACCAAAAAATGGGTATCGTGCTAAGGATATTCAATCCAAAATAGCAATACAGTGGCTGTTGTGGGAGGAAAAGCAGAGAGGTATTGATATTCAGCATGCTGCAAAACATCGTGAGGCTGTCGTTGCAGGTGTGAAAGTTGATGGGTGGTGTCCGGAAACCAATCAGGTGTTCGAATTTCAAGGCTGTTACTACCACGGCTGCTCCCGATGCTTCAAAGAACAGCGCGATAAACCTTTGAGTGATAATCCCTCTGAAACGTTCAACACCCGCTATGAATCCACACTTGCTAAAACGGACAGAATTCGCTCATTTGGATATGAGATAATTCAGATGTGGGAGTGTGAGTTCCGCAAAAATTTAATCTCGGGAGAGATTAAAGAGTATACGGAAAATCACCCCCTTCTCTCCGTTCTCCCCCTCAACCCCAGAGATGCGTTCTTTGGGGGTAGGACTGGTAATACTGTTGAGTATTACACATGCCGTGAGGGAGAGAAAATCAAGTATCTTGATGTCTGTTCGCTGTATCCTTGGGTGTGTAAATATGGGAAATTTCCTATAGGACACCCCAAGGTGTATGTAGATGAGGAATGTAGCACCCTCAATTTACATGAAACATCGGGGCTAATAATATGTACAATTTTGCCGCCGAGAGACCTTTATCTACCTGTCTTACCGCTGAAGATGAACAACAAGCTAATGTTCGTTCTTTGCCGGCTGTGTGGAGAAAAAATGAATAAAGAGCCATGCGCTCATAATAAGGCGGAAAGAACGCTAACTGGGACATGGACGTTGGATGAGGTAATTAAAGCCCTAGAAAAGGGTTACGTCATCCAGAAAATCCATGAAATCTGGGTGTATGACACCACACAGTATGGCGAGAACGTAACAGGCTTATTCACCGGAATGATGAATAAATTCATCAAAATAAAACAGGAGTCCTCGGGTTGGCCTGGTAATTGTTGTAGTCAAGCCGAAAAAGATCGTTACATCGAAGAGTACCTTCTACGTGAAGATGTGATACTAGAGTTCCCCAACATTGTGAATAACCCTGGGCTACGTTGTTTAGCTAAGTTGATGCTAAATTCGTTTTGGGGTAAGTTTGGTCAGAGAGAAAACCAACCTAAGACCAAAATTATCAATCAGCCAGCAGAGTTATTCAACCTGCTCACTTCGCCCTCATTTGTGGTTAACACAGTGGTACCTGTTAATGAGGAGATCCTCATAGTAAATTACGAAGAGCGAGAGGAGGTTTTTTCACCACTTTCCACAGTAAATGTGGTTATAGCGGCCTTCGTAACAGCCCAAGCTCGCCTGAAATTGTACAGTTATTTGGAAAAACTGGAGAAAAGAGTCCTGTATTTTGATACAGATTCAATCATCTACGTTACGAGAGAGGGTGAGTGGGAACCACCCACAGGGTCGTTTCTAGGAGAAATGGCCGATGAGTTGGAATCCTATGGGCCCGGCTCATATATTGAGGCTTTTGCCTCGGGTGGCCCCAAAAACTACGCCTACAAGGTTTGGTCCACAGCAGCTGCAGAGTATATAAACACTTGTAAAGTTAAGGGTATATCCCTTAGTTATGCAGCATCTAAGGTTGTGAATTTCGATTCGATAGTCAAAATGATACTGGATAAGTCCGAGCCTGTATATATAACCTCCCGTCAAATTCGGCGCACGAAAGAACACGAAGTTATCTCTGTCGATGTCAGGAAAGAGTACAAACCTGTATCTCTGAAGCGCTTCTTTCCTAACGAAAATACATCTTATCCATATGGATATAAAAGAATAAAGGTTTAGCTGTAGATACACTCAATATATTTTTGATTCTGTATATATAGAAATGTCTTTTTTACAATAAATATATAGAATTGTTTCAAATACATTAGCAGTGAAAGGATATTACACACACGTTGATACATTTTTTCATTTATTTTGAGCTAATAGGTATGTCTTGAATCATCGTTTTGCCATCCTAGTATATGAGTATAAAAAGAGGCAATAAAAAAAAAAGACCCAATGTTTAAAATAAAAGAGGCAACAAAACATAAAAAAAAAGACCCAATATTCAAAAATTACAAAAGAGGCAATAAAAAAAAAAAGACCCAATAGGGGTGAGAAAAGGATGATTCAAACATTTCTATAGTGGATTAGGGCTAAAGGCGAAACCACTTGAAAAAAAACGCGCCTTAACCTTTTACCTCTTGGGTGGTGGGGAAAAGAAGGTTTTTTCTATATATCAAACATTGATTATAAAATGATAATCCTATAAATTACGTTTCAGAATATTTTAATTTGTTCAGAAAAAAGCACTCACCCTGGGGTGCTTGACTATCCCTCCTGGGTGTTGAGCGTCCCTCTGGTGTAGGGCTCAGGATCGCTGCTGGAGCGGCCATGATATAAATAATTAAACTTCAAAATGGTTGAATAATTTAAAACAAGACACTACTAATCTCAGGACTCGGTGAAACAGCTTCAGAATAATTACGGGGGTAAAATATAAGAACTAGTACTCAAGCAGGAATTTTTTTTTGATAATTTACTTTTTCCTATCAAAATACCTGTAGATGAAGTCTTCACATTTGTTTTATATTACTAATTCATCTGTGGAGAGTGTGGTGTTTTCACATTTATGAAATTTAGGGGTCTTATATTACAAAATACTTTTAGACTAAAAAATTCACATTTGATCTTATATGACTAATTTTTATTCAGCGTGAAATTTGAGCGTCTTAATCGTTTTTATATTACTAATTCATTAAAACACATATAGTGTAGCTTTTAGAATAATTTTTTCACCTTTGTTCTAAATATTCCTACTAGGCATAATTTATTCCATCTCTCCATACTCAAACATGGCTTCAAAGCAATTTACCCTGTAGCCCTGTTATGGTTTTGTGAAAAATATATATGAAACACCACACACTAAAAGAATAGACTAATTTTTAAATATTTTCTAAAAATTATATATTTTTAACTTATAAACTTAAAGTTATATATATATTTCTAAAATTATATATTTTCAACTTATAAACCTGAAGTAATATATATATTTCAGGATCGAATTTAATAATTTTAAAAAACAGGGTTCCGTATGTAGGGGTTCAATATATACATATATATAGTGAGGAAATTGTGTTCAAATGGGAATTTCGAATAATTTGCCTATCAATATAGGTATGAGTATATATGCTGTAATTCGTTGAACATTCGCTCACTAACATATGGTGAAGCTCTTTAACCTCTGTATTTTTGACCTAAATATTTCTACTGTTTGCAATTTTATTCCGGCTCTCTAGATGGAATAATTTCTAAATTGAATAATTTAAAACAAGTCTCTACTAATCTCAGGAAATATTAATTGAATAATTTCTAAATTGAATAATTTAAAACAAACCATTACTAATCTCTGGAAATATATATGTTCATATAGAGGGAAATATATATGATTATAAGAAAATGTGTTCAAATAGGAAATTGTGAATAATTACCATTTACCCTGTGAATGATAAAATAGTTGAAGTAATATATATATTTCAGGATCAAATTTAATAAGAAACTGTGTTCAAATGGGGAATCTCGAATAATTTACCTATCAATATAGGTATGAGTATATATGCTGTAATTCGTTGAAAATTCGCTCACTAACATATGGTGAAGCTCTTTTACCTCTATTTTTGACCTAAATATTTCTATTGTTTACAATTTTATTCCGGCTCTCTAGATGGAATAATTTCTAAATTGAATAATTTAAAACAAGTCTCTACTAATCTCTGGAAGTATATATAGGTGATTACGAATATTTTTTATCAGCTTGTTGTAACTCTTTTTATACTTAGGATGGCAAAATAGTTGAAGTATTCACATTGGGTTTTTACTAATGGAAAATTAAATGATAACTGTAGTAATTCGTTGGAGAGCTATTCATTTTAAAACCAAAAACATATAATGAGGATTTCAAGACCTGGCGGTAATTTTACAATTGTAACTCCCTGGAAATTTGTTTTAACTAGAGCCAAAGTCATGTTTTCAGAATGATTTTACATGTAAGTAGAATATTATATGGTGATGTTCTTTTTTTTTTCTTAAACATGTTCAAATAAAAATTCAGAATAATATTCAGACCCCTTTTTTAACTGTAGTTATATTTTCATGGAGTTGGATGCTCTGTTTTTCGGCTCACACCTATCTGTACATATTTCAAAAGGTTGGAACAAATCTTGACATTGAATAATTTTTTTTACCGTCAAAATATATTCTGAGAATTCAAAAATATTTCTACCTTCATACTATCTATCGACCAACTTCTTTTAGATTCATTATAACAATAGGATAAAAATATCAAAAGAGTGCTTACCTTCGAACACATACACACACATGTTTAAGGCCCTGATGGATCTTGAGAAATGAAGTCTTCAGCCTTTTAGTTTCCACTTATGAAGACCCACGCGACTATGTAAATCCGTTCACACGGTTTTGAGCGCTGGTTTGCTGATGAACGGAGTTTGATATAATTTATCTATCCATTCGTTTTATCGCGGGTACAGTTTATAATCGGTTAAATATAATTATCGCATGTTTCATAAATGAAATAAGACACACCATCGTTTACGATAATAATAATTCTACAGTGTAATATATATTTAACAAATATACAAGGCTCGATCGTTTACTTATTGAGTAGAGTTCTTCCACCGAGCTGATGGACCCCAAACCATAATCTCTTGTCACCTATATATCTCATAAATGTTCACAAATATTCAACTAAATGTTAAAAATGCTTATGTTCAGACTATTCAGGTTATTTCCTATGATATAATATTAGATTCTAATTATGTGAAATGAGTATATTGTAACTATATGTAAATATCAATAATAATAGCTACATGTGAATAGATATCAATAATATTACATAAAATGAAACACTAGCCATATAAGCTGCTTACATCCAGTGATTATATTCACACAAACAAGTAACTCACCTCTGTGAGAGAGAGTATACAGGAAAATTGTATATTTTCTATGTGTATTTTCTAACTGTTGGATGTTCAAACTACCTCATTAGATTCTAATAATGTGAAATCATACTTATTATTTCAATAACTGAATGTTAGCTTCAGCAGCAGCTATGTATTTTATAATCTAGCTTAAGTATAAGTCTAAAATTTTGTAGATCATGGTAGTTGCAATAAGGTGGTCTATTCGGGTCCATGATATAATATTATGTGAGCTATATGTTACAAACACTAACTCGTTGGGCTGCCACACGCCTTGTACGACCCACACGCTTTCGAGTCGTTTTGGTCACGCTTTCATGTCGTTTTAATCGTTTTTCATGTCGTTTTATCGCTTTTTCATGTCGTTTTGATTGTTTTTCATGTCGTTTTGATCGTTTTTCATGTCGTTTTGATCGTTTTTCATGTCGTTTTATCGTTTTTCATGTCGTTTTGATCGTTTTTCATGTCGTTTTATCGTTTTTCATGTCGTTTTAATCGTTTTTCATGTCGTTTTATCGCTTTTTCATGTCGTTTTGATCGTTTTTCATGTCGTTTATCTAGCTTAAGTATAAGTCTAAAATTTTGTAGATCATGGTAGTTGCAATAAGGTGGTCTATTCGGGTCCATGATATAATATTATGTGAGCTATATGTTACAAACACTAACTCGTTGAGCTGCCACACGCCTTGTACGACCCACACGCTTTCGAGTCGTTTTGGTCACGCTTTCATGTCGTTTTAATCGTTTTTCATGTCGTTTTATCGCTTTTTCATGTCGTTTTGATTGTTTTTCATGTCGTTTTGATCGTTTTTCATGTCGTTTTGATCGTTTTTCATGTCGTTTTATCGTTTTTCATGTCGTTTTGATCGTTTTTCATGTCGTTTTATCGTTTTTCATGTCGTTTTAATCGTTTTTCATGTCGTTTTATCGCTTTTTCATGTCGTTTTGATCGTTTTTCATGTCGTTTTATCGTTTTTCATGTCGTTCGAGTCGTTTTAATCGTTTTTCATATCGTTTTTCGAGTCGTTTTCGTCACGCTTGCTGATCGCTAACCTCGATCACATGAATGTATAGGTTGCTTTGTGCTTTCGTTCGCCTGGTTTTCGAGGAAGCATAGAATGAACATGTTGTTCTATCGGCCTAGCATATATATACAATCGTGGAATTTTTGAAGTGTGGAGAAACAGATGTCTGGGGGCCGGTCCGAGCCTTATTATTTCAATAACTGAATGTTAGCTTCAGCAGCAGCTATGTATTTTATAATCTAGCTTAAGTATAAGTCTAAAATTTTGTAGATCATGGTAGTTGAAATAAGGTGGTCTATTCGGGTCCATGATATAATATTATGTGAGCTATATGTTACAAACACTAACTCGTTGGGCTGCCACACGCCTTGTACGACCCACACGCTTCCGAGTCGTTTTGGTCACGCTTTCATGTCGTTTTAATCGTTTTTCATGTCGTTTTATCGCTTTTTCATGTCGTTTTGATTGTTTTTCATGTCGTTTTGATCGTTTTTCATGTCGTTTTATCGTTTTTCATGTCGTTTTAATCGTTTTTCATGTCGTTTTATCGCTTTTTCATGTCGTTTTGATCGTTTTTCATGTCGTTTTATCGTTTTTCATGTCGTTTTATCGTTTTTCATATCGTTTTTCGAGTCGTTTTCGTCACGCTTGCTGATCGCTAACCTCGATCACATGAGTGTATAGGTTGCTTTGTGCTTTCGTTCGCCTGGTTTTCGAGGAAGCATAGAATGAACATGTTGTTCTATCGGCCTAGCATATATCTACAATCGTGGAATTTTTGAAGTGTGGAGAAACAGATGTCTGGGGGCCGGTCCGAGCCTGGTCAATATTAACATTATCATATAAATATTCTAGCGCGCGTCAGGGCAATGTAATCTTGTTAGCGATGTGTTTCAAACAGTAATCCGTTTAACCGCAATAGCGCTAAGTTGGATTATTTCGTGAAACCTCTTTGTTCTCGTGTATGTTTATATACCACTAGTCTTACAGATGCTCTACCCTCTTAGACTAATTACCCCTCACACTGGGGCCAAGATACCTTAACCGTCTACCCAACAGGGATACCCACCACGCATGCGCGAATACTCTGTAGCCGCCGGAAGTGGTCGGAGGCTAAGCCTCAGCAGGGTCTCGCCCAAGTGGCGGAATACCTACTAATTTCAACTCATATTATGTGATATATGAAATAAGAAAATCTGCGAGTGCGGACATTGTGAAGAAGAAAGAACTTTGAAGTACACGCACCGCCAAACCTGAGTGCGGCTTCCGACAAAGCAACTGCAAGCCGCTTTCGGCAGCGTCTCCAGATTAATCATTTTCTATTTAATAATTCTTTTAGCAAAGACTACTGAATATTATATTTTTAGATAATTCTACGGTAATACAGAAATATTATACATATTCCTAAGCTGTCGATCGGCAAACGAAAAACAAGCAGTTGATACTTTATAAAAAGCTATCAAATAGTACCAATATTGATATTTCTTTGTTCAGTGGTATGTATTTATTCACATTTTGCATATTTAGATTAAGATGAGTTTTTTTACCTAATCAGAATTATTAGTTAGATTAGCTACTTATTTTACTGTTCGATCAATTGACAATAATCCTTCATTGCATTTTTGGTTACCCTTATCATCATTATGCTTGGTTTTGCATTTATAAATTGTATAAATTCTACCGAAAAGGATTTTCAGATGGAAAGCTTACCAAGAGATCCAATTAGTAAGATGGGTATGGAAAACTGGACTCCTACAAACAACTGTTTTCTGTGTGAGGTTGTATTTTTAGTGCTATAGATATACCAAAACAAGTGGAATCAGAGCTGACTCTGAACGTAGTCTCTGGTTCGGTTTCTAGAAGTGGAAATTTTCTTTTTGTACCTTCCTTAATAACATTATTAATTTGAATATTATTTACTTATGTGAAGATAGTGAAATGAATAATTTATTTCATGATCTTTACATAAATGGGAGGAGTATCTTACAGAATGTAAACAATTGTATAAAAATCATTAACCAAATCAAATGACTTGCGAAAAGTAACTTTGTCACTCTATTTATTTATACTCAAAGTTGCAACACATTTCCAGTTTATCTTATAAATGTATTAATTTTTCCACAGTTTTGTTGCTGGTAATATAACAGTAAAGATGTCATTAATGAATCTGAATGTTGACAATCATGTAAGATCGTATAACTTTGAATTTTTTTCTGCGCCGTCTCTGCTCTCCTATATCCGTACGTTTCTCGTATTCATCTCAAGATTAATGAACAGACGTCACGAAAGTTAAAAATAAACTAGTTGAACAGTAAATATTATTCAAAATTTCAACTCATATTATGTGATATATGAAATAAAAAAATCTGCGGGTGCGGACATTGTGAAGAAGAAAGAACTTTGAAGTACACGCACCGCCAAACCTGAGTGCGGCTTCCGACAAAGCAACTGCAAGCCGCTTTCGGCAGCGTCTCCAGATTAATCATTTTCTATTTAATAATTCTTTTAGCAAAGACTACTGAATATTATATTTTTAGATAATTCTACGGTAATACAGAAATATTATACATATTCCTAAGCTGTCGATCGGCAAACGAAAAACAAGCAGTTGATACTTTATAAAAAGCTATCAAATAATATTGATATTTCTTTGTTCAGTGGTATGTATTTATTCACATTTTGCATATTTAGATTAAGATGAGTTTTTTTACCTAATCAGAATTATTAGTTAGATTAGCTACTTATTTTACTGTTCGATCAATTGACAATAATCCTTCATTGCATTTTTGGTTATCCTCATCATCATTATGCTTGGTTTTGCATTTATAAATTGTATAAATTCTACCGAAAAGGATTTTCAGATGGAAAGCTTACCAAGAGATCCAGTTAGTAAGATGGGTATGGAAAACTGGACTCCTACAAACAACTGTTTTCTGTGTGAGGTTGTATTTTTAGTGCTATAGATATACCAAAACAAGTGGAATCAGAGCTGACTCTGAACGTAGTCTCTGGTTCGGTTTCTAGAAGTGGAAATTTTCTTTTTGTACCTTCCTTAATAACATTATTAATTTGAATATTATTTACTCATGTGAAGATAGTGAAATGAATAATTTATTTCATGATCTTTACATAAATGGGAAGAGTATCTTACAGAATGTAAACAATTGTATAAAAATCATTACCCAAATCAAATGACCTGCGAAAAGTAACTTTGTCACTCTATTTATTTATACTCAAAGTTGCAACACATTTCCAGTTTATCTTATAAATGTATTAATTTTTCCACAGTTTTGTTGCTGGTAATATAACAGTAAAGATGTCATTAATGAATCTGAATGTTGACAATCATGTAAGATCGTATAACTTTGAATTTTTTTCTGCGCCGTCTCTGCTCTCCTATATCCGTACGTTTCTCGTATTCATCTCAAGATTAATGAACAGACGTCACGAAAGTTAAAAATAAACTAGTTGAACAGTAAATATTATTCAAAATTTCAACTCATATTATGTGATATATGAAATAAAAAAATCTGCGGGTGCGGACATTGTGAAGAAGAAAGAACTTTGAAGTACACGCACCGCCAAACCTGAGTGCGGCTTCCGACAAAGCAACTGCAAGCCGCTTTCGGCAGCATCTCCAGATTAATCATTTTCTATTCAATAATTCTTTTAGCAAAGACTACTGAATATTATATTTTTAGATAATTCTTCGGTAATACAGAAATATTATACATATTCCTAAGCTGTCGATCGGCAAACGAAAAACAAGCAGTTGATACTTTATAAAAAGCTATCAAATAGTACCAATATTGATATTTCTTTGTTCAGTGGTATGTATTTATTCACATTTTGCATATTTAGATTAAGATGAGTTTTTTTACCCAATCAGAATTATTAGTTAGATTAGCTACTTATTTTACTGTTCGATCAATTGACAATAATCCTTCATTGCATTTTTGGTTACCCTTATCATCATTATGCTTGGTTTTGCATTTATAAATTGTATAAATTCTACCGAAAAGGATTTTCAGATGGAAAGCTTACCAAGAGATCCAATTAGTAAGATGGGTATGGAAAACTGGACTCCTACAAACAACTGTTTTCTGTGTGAGGTTGTATTTTTAGTGCTATAGATATACCAAAACAAGTGGAATCAGAGCTGACTCTGAACGTAGTCTCTGGTTCGGTTTCTAGAAGTGGAAATTTTCTTTTTGTACCTTCCTTAATAACATTATTAATTTGAATATTATTTACTTATGTGAAGATAGTGAAATGAATAATTTATTTCATGATCTTTACATAAATGGGAGGAGTATCTTACAGAATGTAAACAATTGTATAAAAATCATTAACCAAATCAAATGACTTGCGAAAAGTAACTTTGTCACTCTATTTATTTATACTCAAAGTTGCAACACATTTCCAGTTTATCTTATAAATGTATTAATTTTTCCACAGTTTTGTTGCTGGTAATATAACAGTAAAGATGTCATTAATGAATCTGAATGTTGACAATCATGTAAGATCGTATAACTTTGAATTTTTTTCTGCGCCGTCTCTGCTCTCCTATATCCGTACGTTTCTCGTATTCATCTCAAGATTAATGAACAGACGTCACGAAAGTTAAAAATAAACTAGTTGAACAGTAAATATTATTCAAAATTTCAACTCATATTATGTGATATATGAAATAAAAAAATCTGCGGGTGCGGACATTGTGAAGAAGAAAGAACTTTGAAGTACACGCACCGCCAAACCTGAGTGCGGCTTCCGACAAAGCAACTGCAAGCCGCTTTCGGCAGCGTCTCCAGATTAATCATTTTCTATTTAATAATTCTTTTAGCAAAGACTACTGAATATTATATTTTTAGATAATTCTACGGTAATACAGAAATATTATACATATTCCTAAGCTGTCGATCGGCAAACGAAAAACAAGCAGTTGATACTTTATAAAAAGCTATCAAATAATATTGATATTTCTTTGTTCAGTGGTATGTATTTATTCACATTTTGCATATTTAGATTAAGATGAGTTTTTTTACCTAATCAGAATTATTAGTTAGATTAGCTACTTATTTTACTGTTCGATCAATTGACAATAATCCTTCATTGCATTTTTGGTTATCCTCATCATCATTATGCTTGGTTTTGCATTTATAAATTGTATAAATTCTACCGAAAAGGATTTTCAGATGGAAAGCTTACCAAGAGATCCAGTTAGTAAGATGGGTATGGAAAACTGGACTCCTACAAACAACTGTTTTCTGTGTGAGGTTGTATTTTTAGTGCTATAGATATACCAAAACAAGTGGAATCAGAGCTGACTCTGAACGTAGTCTCTGGTTCGGTTTCTAGAAGTGGAAATTTTCTTTTTGTACCTTCCTTAATAACATTATTAATTTGAATATTATTTACTTATGTGAAGATAGTGAAATGAATAATTTATTTCATGATCTTTACATAAATGGGAAGAGTATCTTACAGAATGTAAACAATTGTATAAAAATCATTACCCAAATCAAATGACCTGCGAAAAGTAACTTTGTCACTCTATTTATTTATACTCAAAGTGGCAACACATTTCCAGTTTATCTTATAAATGTATTAATTTTTCCACAGTTTTGTTGCTGGTAATATAACCTTGAATTTTTTTCTGCGCCGTCTCTGCTCTCCTATATTCGTACGTTTCTCGTATTCATCTCAAGATTAATGAACAGACGTCACGAAAGTTAAAAATAAACTAGTTGAACAGTAAATATTTTTCACAATTTCAACTCATATTATGTGATATATGAAATAAGAAAATCTGCGAGTGCGGACATTGTGAAGAAGAAAGAACTTTGAAGTACACGCACCGCCAAACCTGAGTGCGGCTTCCGACAAAGCAACTGTAAGCCGCTTTCGGCAGCGTCTCCAGATTAATCATTTTCTATTTAATAATTCTTTTAGCAAAGACTACTGAATATTATATTTTTAGATAATTCTACGGTAATACAGAAATATTATACATATTCCTGAGCTGTCGATCGGCAAACGAAAAACAAGCAGTTGATACTTTATAAAAAGCTATCAAATAGTACCAATATTGATATTTCTTTGTTCAGTGGTATGTATTTATTCACATTTTGCATATTTAGATCAAGATGAGTTTTTGTTACCTAATCAGAATTATTAGTTAGATTAGCTACTTATTTTACTGTTCGATCAATTGACAATAATCCTTCATTGCATTTTTGGTTACCCTTATCATCATTATGCTTGGTTTTGCATTTATAAATTGTATAAATTCTACCGAAAAGGATTTTCAGATGGAAAGCTTACCAAGAGATCCAATTAGTAAGATGGGTATGGAAAACTGGACTCCTACAAACAACTGTTTTCTGTGTGAGGTTGTATTTTTAGTGCTATAGATATACCAAAACAAGTGGAATCAGAGCTGACTCTGAACGTAGTCTCTGATTCGGTTTCTAGAAGTGGAAATTTTCTTTTTATACCTTCCTTAATAACATTATTAATTTGAATATTATTTACTTATGTGAAGATAGTGAAATGAATAATTTATTTCATGATCTTTACATAAATGGGAGGAGTATCTTACAGAATGTAAACAATTGTATAAAAATCATTAACCAAATCAAATGACTTGCGAAAAGTAACTTTGTCACTCTATTTATTTATACTCAAAGTTGCAACACATTTCCAGTTTATCTTATAAATGTATCAATTTTTCCACAGTTTTGTTGCTGGTAATATAACAGTAAAGATGTCATTAATGAATCTGAATGTTGACAATCATGTAAGATCGTATAACTTTGAATTTTTTTCTGCGCCGTCTCTGCTCTCCTATATCCGTACGTTTCTCGTATTCATCTCAAGATTAATGAATAGACGTCACGAAAGTTAAAAATAAACTAGTTGAACAGTAAATATTATTCAAAATTTCAACTCATATTATGTGATATATGAAATAAAAAAATCTGCGGGTGCGGACATTGTGAAGAAGAAAGAACTTTGAAGTACACGCACCGCCAAACCTGAGTGCGGCTTCCGACAAAGCAACTGCAAGCCGCTTTCGGCAGCATCTCCAGATTAATCATTTTCTATTCAATAATTCTTTTAGCAAAGACTACTGAATATTATATTTTTAGATAATTCTACGGTAATACAGAAATATTATACATATTCCTAAGCTGTCGATCGGCAAACGAAAAACAAGCAGTTGATACTTTATAAAAAGCTATCAAATAGTACCAATATTGATATTTCTTTGTTCAGTGGTATGTATTTATTCACATTTTGCATATTTAGATTAAGATGAGTTTTTTTACCCAATCAGAATTATTAGTTAGATTAGCTACTTATTTTACTGTTCGATCAATTGACAATAATCCTTCATTGCATTTTTGGTTACCCTTATCATCATTATGCTTGGTTTTGCATTTATAAATTGTATAAATTCTACCGAAAAGGATTTTCAGATGGAAAGCTTACCAAGAGATCCAATTAGTAAGATGGGTATGGAAAACTGGACTCCTACAAACAACTGTTTTCTGTGTGAGGTTGTATTTTTAGTGCTATAGATATACCAAAACAAGTGGAATCAGAGCTGACTCTGAACGTAGTCTCTGGTTCGGTTTCTAGAAGTGGAAATTTTCTTTTTGTACCTTCCTTAATAACATTATTAATTTGAATATTATTTACTTATGTGAAGATAGTGAAATGAATAATTTATTTCATGATCTTTACATAAATGGGAGGAGTATCTTACAGAATGTAAACAATTGTATAAAAATCATTAACCAAATCAAATGACTTGCGAAAAGTAACTTTGTCACTCTATTTATTTATACTCAAAGTTGCAACACATTTCCAGTTTATCTTATAAATGTATTAATTTTTCCACAGTTTTGTTGCTGGTAATATAACAGTAAAGATGTCATTAATGAATCTGAATGTTGACAATCATGTAAGATCGTATAACTTTGAATTTTTTTCTGCGCCGTCTCTGCTCTCCTATATCCGTACGTTTCTCGTATTCATCTCAAGATTAATGAACAGACGTCACGAAAGTTAAAAATAAACTAGTTGAACAGTAAATATTATTCAAAATTTCAACTCATATTATGTGATATATGAAATAAAAAAATCTGCGGGTGCGGACATTGTGAAGAAGAAAGAACTTTGAAGTACACGCACCGCCAAACCTGAGTGCGGCTTCCGACAAAGCAACTGCAAGCCGCTTTCGGCAGCGTCTCCAGATTAATCATTTTCTATTTAATAATTCTTTTAGCAAAGACTACTGAATATTATATTTTTAGATAATTCTACGGTAATACAGAAATATTATACATATTCCTAAGCTGTCGATCGGCAAACGAAAAACAAGCAGTTGATACTTTATAAAAAGCTATCAAATAATATTGATATTTCTTTGTTCAGTGGTATGTATTTATTCACATTTTGCATATTTAGATCAAGATGAGTTTTTGTTACCTAATCAGAATTATTAGTTAGATTAGCTACTTATTTTACTGTTCGATCAATTGACAATAATCCTTCATTGCATTTTTGGTTACCCTTATCATCATTATGCTTGGTTTTGCATTTATAAATTGTATAAATTCTACCGAAAAGGATTTTCAGATGGAAAGCTTACCAAGAGATCCAATTAGTAAGATGGGTATGGAAAACTGGACTCCTACAAACAACTGTTTTCTGTGTGAGGTTGTATTTTCAGTGCTATAGATATACCAAAACAAGTGGAATCAGAGCTGACTCTGAACGTAGTCTCTGATTCGGTTTCTAGAAGTGGAAATTTTCTTTTTATACCTTCCTTAATAACATTATTAATTTGAATATTATTTACTTATGTGAAGATAGTGAAATGAATAATTTATATCATGATCTTTACATAAATGGGAGGAGTATCTTACAGAATGTAAACAATTGTATAAAAATCATTAACCAAATCAAATGACTTGCGAAAAGTAACTTTGTCACTCTATTTATTTATACTCAAAGTTGCAACACATTTCCAGTTTATCTTATAAATGTATTAATTTTTCCACAGTTTTGTTGCTGGTAATATAACAGTAAAGATGTCATTAATGAATCTGAATGTTGACAATCATGTAAGATCGTATAACTTTGAATTTTTTTCTGCGCCGTCTCTGCTCTCCTATATCCGTACGTTTCTCGTATTCATCTCAAGATTAATGAACAGACGTCACGAAAGTTAAAAATAAACTAGTTGAACAGTAAATATTATTCAAAATTTCAACTCATATTATGTGATATATGAAATAAAAAAATCTGCGGGTGCGGACATTGTGAAGAAGAAAGAACTTTGAAGTACACGCACCGCCAAACCTGAGTGCGGCTTCCGACAAAGCAACTGCAAGCCGCTTTCGGCAGCATCTCCAGATTAATCATTTTCTATTCAATAATTCTTTTAGCAAAGACTACTGAATATTATATTTTTAGATAATTCTACGGTAATACAGAAATATTATACATATTCCTAAGCTGTCGATCGGCAAACGAAAAACAAGCAGTTGATACTTTATAAAAAGCTATCAAATAGTACCAATATTGATATTTCTTTGTTCAGTGGTATGTATTTATTCACATTTTGCATATTTAGATTAAGATGAGTTTTTTTACCCAATCAGAATTATTAGTTAGATTAGCTACTTATTTTACTGTTCGATCAATTGACAATAATCCTTCATTGCATTTTTGGTTACCCTTATCATCATTATGCTTGGTTTTGCATTTATAAATTGTATAAATTCTACCGAAAAGGATTTTCAGATGGAAAGCTTACCAAGAGATCCAATTAGTAAGATGGGTATGGAAAACTGGACTCCTACAAACAACTGTTTTCTGTGTGAGGTTGTATTTTTAGTGCTATAGATATACCAAAACAAGTGGAATCAGAGCTGACTCTGAACGTAGTCTCTGGTTCGGTTTCTAGAAGTGGAAATTTTCTTTTTGTACCTTCCTTAATAACATTATTAATTTGAATATTATTTACTTATGTGAAGATAGTGAAATGAATAATTTATTTCATGATCTTTACATAAATGGGAGGAGTATCTTACAGAATGTAAACAATTGTATAAAAATCATTAACCAAATCAAATGACTTGCGAAAAGTAACTTTGTCACTCTATTTATTTATACTCAAAGTTGCAACACATTTCCAGTTTATCTTATAAATGTATTAATTTTTCCACAGTTTTGTTGCTGGTAATATAACAGTAAAGATGTCATTAATGAATCTGAATGTTGACAATCATGTAAGATCGTATAACTTTGAATTTTTTTCTGCGCCGTCTCTGCTCTCCTATATCCGTACGTTTCTCGTATTCATCTCAAGATTAATGAACAGACGTCACGAAAGTTAAAAATAAACTAGTTGAACAGTAAATATTATTCAAAATTTCAACTCATATTATGTGATATATGAAATAAAAAAATCTGCGGGTGCGGACATTGTGAAGAAGAAAGAACTTTGAAGTACACGCACCGCCAAACCTGAGTGCGGCTTCCGACAAAGCAACTGCAAGCCGCTTTCGGCAGCGTCTCCAGATTAATCATTTTCTATTTAATAATTCTTTTAGCAAAGACTACTGAATATTATATTTTTAGATAATTCTACGGTAATACAGAAATATTATACATATTCCTAAGCTGTCGATCGGCAAACGAAAAACAAGCAGTTGATACTTTATAAAAAGCTATCAAATAATATTGATATTTCTTTGTTCAGTGGTATGTATTTATTCACATTTTGCATATTTAGATCAAGATGAGTTTTTGTTACCTAATCAGAATTATTAGTTAGATTAGCTACTTATTTTACTGTTCGATCAATTGACAATAATCCTTCATTGCATTTTTGGTTACCCTTATCATCATTATGCTTGGTTTTGCATTTATAAATTGTATAAATTCTACCGAAAAGGATTTTCAGATGGAAAGCTTACCAAGAGATCCAATTAGTAAGATGGGTATGGAAAACTGGACTCCTACAAACAACTGTTTTCTGTGTGAGGTTGTATTTTTAGTGCTATAGATATACCAAAACAAGTGGAATCAGAGCTGACTCTGAACGTAGTCTCTGATTCGGTTTCTAGAAGTGGAAATTTTCTTTTTATACCTTCCTTAATAACATTATTAATTTGAATATTATTTACTTATGTGAAGATAGTGAAATGAATAATTTATTTCATGATCTTTACATAAATGGGAGGAGTATCTTACAGAATGTAAACAATTGTATAAAAATCATTAACCAAATCAAATGACTTGCGAAAAGTAACTTTGTCACTCTATTTATTTATACTCAAAGTTGCAACACATTTCCAGTTTATCTTATAAATGTATTAATTTTTCCACAGTTTTGTTGCTGGTAATATAACAGTAAAGATGTCATTAATGAATCTGAATGTTGACAATCATGTAAGATCGTATAACTTTGAATTTTTTTCTGCGCCGTCTCTGCTCTCCTATATCCGTACGTTTCTCGTATTCATCTCAAGATTAATGAACAGACGTCACGAAAGTTAAAAATAAACTAGTTGAACAGTAAATATTATTCAAAATTTCAACTCATATTATGTGATATATGAAATAAAAAAATCTGCGGGTGCGGACATTGTGAAGAAGAAAGAACTTTGAAGTACACGCACCGCCAAACCTGAGTGCGGCTTCCGACAAAGCAACTGCAAGCCGCTTTCGGCAGCATCTCCAGATTAATCATTTTCTATTCAATAATTCTTTTAGCAAAGACTACTGAATATTATATTTTTAGATAATTCTACGGTAATACAGAAATATTATACATATTCCTAAGCTGTCGATCGGCAAACGAAAAACAAGCAGTTGATACTTTATAAAAAGCTATCAAATAGTACCAATATTGATATTTCTTTGTTCAGTGGTATGTATTTATTCACATTTTGCATATTTAGATTAAGATGAGTTTTTTTACCTAATCAGAATTATTAGTTAGATTAGCTACTTATTTTACTGTTCGATCAATTGACAATAATCCTTCATTGCATTTTTGGTTACCCTTATCATCATTATGCTTGGTTTTGCATTTATAAATTGTATAAATTCTACCGAAAAGGATTTTCAGAAGGAAAGCTTACCAAGAGATCCAATTAGTAAGATGGGTATGGAAAACTGGACTCCTACAAACAACTGTTTTCTGTGTGAGGTTGTATTTTTAGTGCTATAGATATACCAAAACAAGTGGAATCAGAGCTGACTCTGAACGTAGTCTCTGGTTCGGTTTCTAGAAGTGGAAATTTTCTTTTTGTACCTTCCTTAATAACATTATTAATTTGAATATTATTTACTTATGTGAAGATAGTGAAATGAATAATTTATTTCATGATCTTTACATAAATGGGAGGAGTATCTTACAGAATGTAAACAATTGTATAAAAATCATTAACCAAATCGAATGACTTGCGAAAAGTAACTTTGTCACTCTATTTATTTATACTCAAAGTTGCAACACATTTCCAGTTTATCTTATAAATGTATTAATTTTTCCACAGTTTTGTTGCTGGTAATATAACAGTAAAGATGTCATTAATGAATCTGAATGTTGACAATCATGTAAGATCGTATAACTTTGAATTTTTTTCTGCGCCGTCTCTGCTCTCCTATATCCGTACGTTTCTCGTATTCATCTCAAGATTAATGAACAGACGTCACGAAAGTTAAAAATAAACTAGTTGAACAGTAAATATTATTCAAAATTTCAACTCATATTATGTGATATATGAAATAAAAAAATCTGCGGGTGCGGACATTGTGAAGAAGAAAGAACTTTGAAGTACACGCACCGCCAAACCTGAGTGCGGCTTCCGACAAAGCAACTGCAAGCCGCTTTCGGCAGCGTCTCCAGATTAATCATTTTCTATTTAATAATTCTTTTAGCAAAGACTACTGAATATTATATTTTTAGATAATTCTACGGTAATACAGAAATATTATACATATTCCTAAGCTGTCGATCGGCAAACGAAAAACAAGCAGTTGATACTTTATAAAAAGCTATCAAATAATATTGATATTTCTTTGTTCAGTGGTATGTATTTATTCACATTTTGCATATTTAGATTAAGATGAGTTTTTTTATCTAATCAGAATTATTAGTTAGATTAGCTACTTATTTTACTGTTCGATCAATTGACAATAATCCTTCATTGCATTTTTGGTTATCCTCATCATCATTATGCTTGGTTTTGCATTTATAAATTGTATAAATTCTACCGAAAAGGATTTTCAGATGGAAAGCTTACCAAGAGATCCAGTTAGTAAGATGGGTATGGAAAACTGGACTCCTACAAACAACTGTTTTCTGTGTGAGGTTGTATTTTTAGTGCTATAGATATACCAAAACAAGTGGAATCAGAGCTGACTCTGAACGTAGTCTCTGGTTCGGTTTCTAGAAGTGGAAATTTTCTTTTTGTACCTTCCTTAATAACATTATTAATTTGAATATTATTTACTTATGTGAAGATAGTGAAATGAATAATTTATTTCATGATCTTTACATAAATGGGAAGAGTATCTTACAGAATGTAAACAATTGTATAAAAATCATTAACCAAATCAAATGACCTGCGAAAAGTAACTTTGTCACTCTATTTATTTATACTCAAAGTGGCAACACATTTCCAGTTTATCTTATAAATGTATTAATTTTTCCACAGTTTTGTTGCTGGTAATATAACAGTAATGATGTCATTAATGAATCTAAATGTTGACAATCATGTAAGATCGTATAACCTTGAATTTTTTTCTGCGCCGTCTCTGCTCTCCTATATTCGTACGTTTCTCGTATTCATCTCAAGATTAATGAACAGACGTCACGAAAGTTAAAAATAAACTAGTTGAACAGTAAATATTTTTCACAATTTCAACTCATATTATGTGATATATGAAATAAGAAAATCTGCGAGTGCGGACATTGTGAAGAAGAAAGAACTTTGAAGTACACGCACCGCCAAACCTGAGTGCGGCTTCCGACAAAGCAACTGTAAGCCGCTTTCGGCAGCGTCTCCAGATTAATCATTTTCTATTTAATAATTCTTTTAGCAAAGACTACTGAATATTATATTTTTAGATAATTCTACGGTAATACAGAAATATTATACATATTCCTAAGCTGTCGATCGGCAAACGAAAAACAAGCAGTTGATACTTTATAAAAAGCTATCAAATAGTACCAATATTGATATTTCTTTGTTCAGTGGTATGTATTTATTCACATTTTGCATATTTAGATCAAGATGAGTTTTTGTTACCTAATCAGAATTATTAGTTAGATTAGCTACTTATTTTACTGTTCGATCAATTGACAATAATCCTTCATTGCATTTTTGGTTACCCTTATCATCATTATGCTTGGTTTTGCATTTATAAATTGTATAAATTCTACCGAAAAGGATTTTCAGATGGAAAGCTTACCAAGAGATCCAATTAGTAAGATGGGTATGGAAAACTGGACTCCTACAAACAACTGTTTTCTGTGTGAGGTTGTATTTTTAGTGCTATAGATATACCAAAACAAGTGGAATCAGAGCTGACTCTGAACGTAGTCTCTGATTCGGTTTCTAGAAGTGGAAATTTTCTTTTTATACCTTCCTTAATAACATTATTAATTTGAATATTATTTACTTATGTGAAGATAGTGAAATGAATAATTTATTTCATGATCTTTACATAAATGGGAAGAGTATCTTACAGAATGTAAACAATTGTATAAAAATCATTAACCAAATCAAATGACTTGCGAAAAGTAACTTTGCCACTCTATTTATTTTTACTCAAAGTGGCAACACATTTCCAGTTTATCTTATAAATGTATTAATTTTTCCACAGTTTTGTTGCTGGTAATATAACAGTAATGATGTCATTAATGAATCTAAATGTTGACAATCATGTAAGATCGTATAACCTTGAATTTTTTTCTGCGCCGTCTCTGCTCTCCTATATCCGTACGTTTCTCGTATTCATCTCAAGATTAATGAACAGACGTCACGAAAGTTAAAAATAAACTAGTTGAACAGTAAATATTTTTCACAATTTCAACTCATATTATGTGATATATGAAATAAAAAAATCTGCTAGTGCGGACATTGTGAAGAAGAAAGAACTTTGAAGTACACGCACCGCCAAACCTGAGTGCGGCTTCCGACAAAGCAACTGCAAGCCGCTTTCGGCAGCGTCTCCAGATTAATCATTTTCTATTTAATAATTCTTTTAGCAAAGACTACTGAATATTATATTTTTAGATAATTCTACGGTAATACAGAAATATTATACATATTCCTAAGCTGTCGATCGGCAAACGAAAAACAAGCAGTTGATACTTTATAAAAGGCTAGCAAATAGTACCAATATTGATATTTCTTTGTTCAGTGGTATGTATTTATTCACATTTTGCATATTTAGATTAAGATGAGTTTTTTTACCTAATCAGAATTATTAGTTAGATTAGCTACTTATTTTACTGTTCGATCAATTGACAATAATCCTTCATTGCATTTTTGGTTACCCTTATCATCATTATGCTTGGTTTTGCATTTATAAATTGTATAAATTCTACCGAAAAGGATTTTCAGATGGAAAGCTTACCAAGAGATCCAATTAGTAAGATGGGTATGGAAAACTGGACTCCTACAAACAACTGTTTTCTGTGTGAGGTTGTATTTTTAGTGCTATAGATATACCAAAACAAGTGGAATCAGAGCTGACTCTGAACGTAGTCTCTGGTTCGGTTTCTAGAAGTGGAAATTTTCTTTTTGTACCTTCCTTAATAACATTATTAATTTGAATATTATTTACTTATGTGAAGATAGTGAAATGAATAATTTATTTCATAATCTTTACATAAATGGGAAGAGTATCTTACAGAATGTAAACAATTGTATAAAAATCATTAACCAAATCAAATGACCTGCGAAAAGTAACTTTGTCACTCTATTTATTTATACTCAAAGTGGCAACACATTTCCAGTTTATCTTATAAATGTATTAATTTTTCCACAGTTTTGTTGCTGGTAATATAACAGTAAAGATGTCATTAATGAATCTGAATGTTGATAATCATGTAAGATCGTATAACTTTGAATTTTTTTCTGCGCCGTCTCTGCTCTCCTATATCCGTACGTTTCTCGTATTCATCTCAAGATTAATGAACAGACGTCACGAAAGTTAAAAATAAACTAGTTGAACAGTAAATATTATTCAAAATTTCAACTCATATTATGTGATATATGAAATAAAAAAATCTGCGGGTGCGGACATTGTGAAGAAGAAAGAACTTTGAAGTACACGCACCGCCAAACCTGAGTGCGGCTTCCGACAAAGCAACTGCAAGCCGCTTTCGGCAGCATCTCCAGATTAATCATTTTCTATTCAATAATTCTTTTAGCAAAGACTACTGAATATTATATTTTTAGATAATTCTACGGTAATACAGAAATATTATACATATTCCTAAGCTGTCGATCGGCAAACGAAAAACAAGCAGTTGATACTTTATAAAAAGCTATCAAATAGTACCAATATTGATATTTCTTTGTTCAGTGGTATGTATTTATTCACATTTTGCATATTTAGATTAAGATGAGTTTTTTTACCCAATCAGAATTATTAGTTAGATTAGCCACTTATTTCACTGTTCGATCAATTGACAATAATCCTTCATTGCATTTTTGGTTACCCTTATCATCATTATGCTTGGTTTTGCATTTATAAATTGTATAAATTCTACCGAAAAGGATTTTCAGATGGAAAGCTTACCAAGAGATCCAATTAGTAAGATGGGTATGGAAAACTGGACTCCTACAAACAACTGTTTTCTGTGTGAGGTTGTATTTTTAGTGCTATAGATATACCAAAACAAGTGGAATCAGAGCTGACTCTGAACGTAGTCTCTGGTTCGGTTTCTAGAAGGGGAAATTTTCTTTTTGTACCTTCCTTAATAACATTATTAATTTGAATATTATTTACTTATGTGAAGATAGTGAAATGAATAATTTATTTCATGATCTTTACATAAATGGGAGGAGTATCTTACAGAATGTAAACAATTGTATAAAAATCATTAACCAAATCAAATGACTTGCGAAAAGTAACTTTGTCACTCTATTTATTTATACTCAAAGTTGCAACACATTTCCAGTTTATCTTATAAATGTATTAATTTTTCCACAGTTTTGTTGCTGGTAATATAACAGTAAAGATGTCATTAATGAATCTGAATGTTGACAATCATGTAAGATCGTATAACTTTGAATTTTTTTCTGCGCCGTCTCTGCTCTCCTATATCCGTACGTTTCTCGTATTCATCTCAAGATTAATGAACAGACGTCACGAAAGTTAAAAATAAACTAGTTGAACAGTAAATATTATTCAAAATTTCAACTCATATTATGTGATATATGAAATAAAAAAATCTGCGGGTGCGGACATTGTGAAGAAGAAAGAACTTTGAAGTACACGCACCGCCAAACCTGAGTGCGGCTTCCGACAAAGCAACTGCAAGCCGCTTTCGGCAGCGTCTCCAGATTAATCATTTTCTATTTAATAATTCTTTTAGCAAAGACTACTGAATATTATATTTTTAGATAATTCTACGGTAATACAGAAATATTATACATATTCCTAAGCTGTCGATCGGCAAACGAAAAACAAGCAGTTGATACTTTATAAAAAGCTATCAAATAATATTGATATTTCTTTGTTCAGTGGTATGTATTTATTCACATTTTGCATATTTAGATTAAGATGAGTTTTTTTACCTAATCAGAATTATTAGTTAGATTAGCTACTTATTTTACTGTTCGATCAATTGACAATAATCCTTCATTGCATTTTTGGTTATCCTCATCATCATTATGCTTGGTTTTGCATTTATAAATTGTATAAATTCTACCGAAAAGGATTTTCAGATGGAAAGCTTACCAAGAGATCCAGTTAGTAAGATGGGTATGGAAAACTGGACTCCTACAAACAACTGTTTTCTGTGTGAGGTTGTATTTTTAGTGCTATAGATATACCAAAACAAGTGGAATCAGAGCTGACTCTGAACGTAGTCTCTGGTTCGGTTTCTAGAAGTGGAAATTTTCTTTTTGTACCTTCCTTAATAACATTATTAATTTGAATATTATTTACTTATGTGAAGATAGTGAAATGAATAATTTATTTCATGATCTTTACATAAATGGGAAGAGTATCTTACAGAATGTAAACAATTGTTTAAAAATCATTAACCAAATCAAATGACCTGCGAAAAGTAACTTTGTCACTCTATTTATTTATACTCAAAGTGGCAACACATTTCCAGTTTATCTTATAAATGTATTAATTTTTCCACAGTTTTGTTGCTGGTAATATAACAGTAATGATGTCATTAATGAACCTAAATGTTGACAATCATGTAAGATCGTATAACCTTGAATTTTTTTCTGCGCCGTCTCTGCTCTCCTATATTCGTACGTTTCTCGTATTCATCTCAAGATTAATGAACAGACGTCACGAAAGTTAAAAATAAACTAGTTGAACAGTAAATATTTTTCACAATTTCAACTCATATTATGTGATATATGAAATAAGAAAATCTGCGAGTGCGGACATTGTGAAGAAGAAAGAACTTTGAAGTACACGCACCGCCAAACCTGAGTGCGGCTTCCGACAAAGCAACTGTAAGCCGCTTTCGGCAGCGTCTCCAGATTAATCATTTTCTATTTTATAATTCTTTTAGCAAAGACTACTGAATATTATATTTTTAGATAATTCTACGGTAATACAGAAATATTATACATATTCCTGAGCTGTCGATCGGCAAACGAAAAACAAGCAGTTGATACTTTATAAAAAGCTATCAAATAGTACCAATATTGATATTTCTTTGTTCAGTGGTATGTATTTATTCACATTTTGCATATTTAGATCAAGATGAGTTTTTGTTACCTAATCAGAATTATTAGTTAGATTAGCTACTTATTTTACTGTTCGATCAATTGACAATAATCCTTCATTGCATTTTTGGATACCCTTATCATCATTATGCTTGGTTTTGCATTTATAAATTGTATAAATTCTACCGAAAAGGATTTTCAGATGGAAAGCTTACCAAGAGATCCAATTAGTAAGATGGGTATGGAAAACTGTACTCCTACAAACAACTGTTTTCTGTGTGAGGTTGTATTTTTAGTGCTATAGATATACCAAAACAAGTGGAATCAGAGCTGACTCTGAACGTAGTCTCTGGTTCGGTTTCTAGAAGTGGAAATTTTCTTTTTGTACCTTCCTTAATAACATTATTAATTTGAATATTATTTACTTATGTGAAGATAGTGAAATGAATAATTTATTTCATGATCTTTACATAAATGGGAGGAGTATCTTACAGAATGTAAACAATTGTATAAAAATCATTAACCAAATCAAATGACTTGCGAAAAGTAACTTTGTCACTCTATTTATTTATACTCAAAGTTGCAACACATTTCCAGTTTATCTTATAAATGTATTAATTTTTCCACAGTTTTGTTGCTGGTAATATAACAGTAAAGATGTCATTAATGAATCTGAATGTTGACAATCATGTAAGATCGTATAACTTTGAATTTTTTTCTGCGCCGTCTCTGCTCTCCTATATCCGTACGTTTCTCGTATTCATCTCAAGATTAATGAACAGACGTCACGAAAGTTAAAAATAAACTAGTTGAACAGTAAATATTATTCAAAATTTCAACTCATATTATGTGATATATGAAATAAAAAAATCTGCGGGTGCGGACATTGTGAAGAAGAAAGAACTTTGAAGTACACGCACCGCCAAACCTGAGTGCGGCTTCCGACAAAGCAACTGCAAGCCGCTTTCGGCAGCGTCTCCAGATTAATCATTTTCTATTTAATAATTCTTTTAGCAAAGACTACTGAATACTATATTTTTAGATAATTCTACGGTAATACAGAAATATTATACATATTCCTAAGCTGTCGATCGGCAAACGAAAAACAAGCAGTTGATACTTTATAAAAAGCTATCAAATAATATTGATATTTCTTTGTTCAGTGGTATGTATTTATTCACATTTTGCATATTTAGATTAAGATGAGTTTTTTTACCTAATCAGAATTATTAGTTAGATTAGCTACTTATTTTACTGTTCGATCAATTGACAATAATCCTTCATTGCATTTTTGGTTATCCTCATCATCATTATGCTTGGTTTTGCATTTATAAATTGTATAAATTCTACCGAAAAGGATTTTCAGATGGAAAGCTTACCAAGAGATCCAGTTAGTAAGATGGGTATGGAAAACTGGACTCCTACAAACAACTGTTTTCTGTGTGTGGTTGTATTTTTAGTGCTATAGATATACCAAAACAAGTGGAATCAGAGCTGACTCTGAACGTAGTCTCTGGTTCGGTTTCTAGAAGTGGAAATTTTCTTTTTGTACCTTCCTTAATAACATTATTAATTTGAATATTATTTACTTATGTGAAGATAGTGAAATGAATAATTTATTTCATGATCTTTACATAAATGGGAGGAGTATCTTACAGAATGTAAACAATTGTATAAAAATCATTAACCAAATCAAATGACTTGCGAAAAGTAACTTTGTCACTCTATTTATTTATACTCAAAGTTGCAACACATTTCCAGTTTATCTTATAAATGTATTAATTTTTCCACAGTTTTGTTGCTGGTAATATAACAGTAAAGATGTCATTAATGAATCTGAATGTTGACAATCATGTAAGATCGTATAACTTTGAATTTTTTTCTGCGCCGTCTCTGCTCTCCTATATCCGTACGTTTCTCGTATTCATCTCAAGATTAATGAACAGACGTCACGAAAGTTAAAAATAAACTAGTTGAACAGTAAATATTATTCAAAATTTCAACTCATATTATGTGATATATGAAATAAAAAAATCTGCGGGTGCGGACATTGTGAAGAAGAAAGAACTTTGAAGTACACGCACCGCCAAACCTGAGTGCGGCTTCCGACAAAGCAACTGCAAGCCGCTTTCGGCAGCGTCTCCAGATTAATCATTTTCTATTTAATAATTCTTTTAGCAAAGACTACTGAATATTATATTTTTAGATAATTCTACGGTAATACAGAAATATTATACATATTCCTAAGCTGTCGATCGGCAAACGAAAAACAAGCAGTTGATACTTTATAAAAAGCTATCAAATAATATTGATATTTCTTTGTTCAGTGGTATGTATTTATTCACATTTTGCATATTTAGATCAAGATGAGTTTTTGTTACCTAATCAGAATTATTAGTTAGATTAGCTACTTATTTTACTGTTCGATCAATTGACAATAATCCTTCATTGCATTTTTGGTTACCCTTATCATCATTATGCTTGGTTTTGCATTTATAAATTGTATAAATTCTACCGAAAAGGATTTTCAGATGGAAAGCTTACCAAGAGATCCAATTAGTAAGATGGGTATGGAAAACTGGACTCCTACAAACAACTGTTTTCTGTGTGAGGTTGTATTTTTAGTGCTATAGATATACCAAAACAAGTGGAATCAGAGCTGACTCTGAACGTAGTCTCTGATTCGGTTTCTAGAAGTGGAAATTTTCTTTTTATACCTTCCTTAATAACATTATTAATTTGAATATTATTTACTTATGTGAAGATAGTGAAATGAATAATTTATTTCATGATCTTTACATAAATGGGAGGAGTATCTTACAGAATGTAAACAATTGTATAAAAATCATTAACCAAATCAAATGACTTGCGAAAAGTAACTTTGTCACTCTATTTATTTATACTCAAAGTTGCAACACATTTCCAGTTTATCTTATAAATGTATTAATTTTTCCACAGTTTTGTTGCTGGTAATATAACAGTAAAGATGTCATTAATGAATCTGAATGTTGACAATCATGTAAGATCGTATAACTTTGAATTTTTTTCTGCGCCGTCTCTGCTCTCCTATATCCGTACGTTTCTCGTATTCATCTCAAGATTAATGAACAGACGTCACGAAAGTTAAAAATAAACTAGTTGAACAGTAAATATTATTCAAAATTTCAACTCATATTATGTGATATATGAAATAAAAAAATCTGCGGGTGCGGACATTGTGAAGAAGAAAGAACTTTGAAGTACACGCACCGCCAAACCTGAGTGCGGCTTCCGACAAAGCAACTGCAAGCCGCTTTCGGCAGCATCTCCAGATTAATCATTTTCTATTCAATAATTCTTTTAGCAAAGACTACTGAATATTATATTTTTAGATAATTCTACGGTAATACAGAAATATTATACATATTCCTAAGCTGTCGATCGGCAAACGAAAAACAAGCAGTTGATACTTTATAAAAAGCTATCAAATAGTACCAATATTGATATTTCTTTGTTCAGTGGTATGTATTTATTCACATTTTGCATATTTAGATTAAGATGAGTTTTTTTACCCAATCAGAATTATTAGTTAGATTAGCTACTTATTTTACTGTTCGATCAATTGACAATAATCCTTCATTGCATTTTTGGTTACCCTTATCATCATTATGCTTGGTTTTGCATTTATAAATTGTATAAATTCTACCGAAAAGGATTTTCAGAAGGAAAGCTTACCAAGAGATCCAATTAGTAAGATGGGTATGGAAAACTGGACTCCTACAAACAACTGTTTTCTGTGTGAGGTTGTATTTTTAGTGCTATAGATATACCAAAACAAGTGGAATCAGAGCTGACTCTGAACGTAGTCTCTGGTTCGGTTTCTAGAAGTGGAAATTTTCTTTTTGTACCTTCCTTAATAACATTATTAATTTGAATATTATTTACTTATGTGAAGATAGTGAAATGAATAATTTATTTCATGATCTTTACATAAATGGGAGGAGTATCTTACAGAATGTAAACAATTGTATAAAAATCATTAACCAAATCAAATGACTTGCGAAAAGTAACTTTGTCACTCTATTTATTTATACTCAAAGTTGCAACACATTTCCAGTTTATCTTATAAATGTATTAATTTTTCCACAGTTTTGTTGCTGGTAATATAACAGTAAAGATGTCATTAATGAATCTGAATGTTGACAATCATGTAAGATCGTATAACTTTGAATTTTTTTCTGCGCCGTCTCTGCTCTCCTATATCCGTACGTTTCTCGTATTCATCTCAAGATTAATGAACAGACGTCACGAAAGTTAAAAATAAACTAGTTGAACAGTAAATATTATTCAAAATTTCAACTCATATTATGTGATATATGAAATAAAAAAATCTGCGGGTGCGGACATTGTGAAGAAGAAAGAACTTTGAAGTACACGCACCGCCAAACCTGAGTGCGGCTTCCGACAAAGCAACTGCAAGCCGCTTTCGGCAGCGTCTCCAGATTAATCATTTTCTATTTAATAATTCTTTTAGCAAAGACTACTGAATATTATATTTTTAGATAATTCTACGGTAATACAGAAATATTATACATATTCCTAAGCTGTCGATCGGCAAACGAAAAACAAGCAGTTGATACTTTATAAAAAGCTATCAAATAATATTGATATTTCTTTGTTCAGTGGTATGTATTTATTCACATTTTGCATATTTAGATTAAGATGAGTTTTTTTACCTAATCAGAATTATTAGTTAGATTAGCTACTTATTTTACTGTTCGATCAATTGACAATAATCCTTCATTGCATTTTTGGTTACCCTTATCATCATTATGCTTGGTTTTGCATTTATAAATTGTATAAATTCTACCGAAAAGGATTTTCAGATGGAAAGCTTACCAAGAGATCCAATTAGTAAGATGGGTATGGAAAACTGGACTCCTACAAACAACTGTTTTCTGTGTGAGGTTGTATTTTTAGTGCTATAGATATACCAAAACAAGTGGAATCAGAGCTGACTCTGAACGTAGTCTCTGGTTCGGTTTCTAGAAGTGGAAATTTTCTTTTTGTACCTTCCTTAATAACATTATTAATTTGAATATTATTTACTTATGTGAAGATAGTGAAATGAATAATTTATTTCATGATCTTTACATAAATGGGAGGAGTATCTTACAGAATGTAAACAATTGTATAAAAATCATTAACCAAATCAAATGACTTGCGAAAAGTAACTTTGTCACTCTATTTATTTATACTCAAAGTTGCAACACATTTCCAGTTTATCTTATAAATGTATTAATTTTTCCACAGTTTTGTTGCTGGTAATATAACAGTAAAGATGTCATTAATGAATCTGAATGTTGACAATCATGTAAGATCGTATAACTTTGAATTTTTTTCTGCGCCGTCTCTGCTCTCCTATATCCGTACGTTTCTCGTATTCATCTCAAGATTAATGAACAGACGTCACGAAAGTTAAAAATAAACTAGTTGAACAGTAAATATTATTCAAAATTTCAACTCATATTATGTGATATATGAAATAAAAAAATCTGCGGGTGCGGACATTGTGAAGAAGAAAGAACTTTGAAGTACACGCACCGCCAAACCTGAGTGCGGCTTCCGACAAAGCAACTGCAAGCCGCTTTCGGCAGCGTCTCCAGATTAATCATTTTCTATTTAATAATTCTTTTAGCAAAGACTACTGAATACTATATTTTTAGATAATTCTACGGTTATACAGAAATATTATACATATTCCTAAGCTGTCGATCGGCAAACGAAAAACAAGCAGTTGATACTTTATAAAAAGCTATCAAATAATATTGATATTTCTTTGTTCAGTGGTATGTATTTATTCACATTTTGCATATTTAGATTAAGATGAGTTTTTTTACCTAATCAGAATTATTAGTTAGATTAGCTACTTATTTTACTGTTCGATCAATTGACAATAATCCTTCATTGCATTTTTGGTTATCCTCATCATCATTATGCTTGGTTTTGCATTTATAAATTGTATAAATTCTACCGAAAAGGATTTTCAGATGGAAAGCTTACCAAGAGATCCAGTTAGTAAGATGGGTATGGAAAACTGGACTCCTACAAACAACTGTTTTCTGTGTGTGGTTGTATTTTTAGTGCTATAGATATACCAAAACAAGTGGAATCAGAGCTGACTCTGAACGTAGTCTCTGGTTCGGTTTCTAGAAGTGGAAATTTTCTTTTTGTACCTTCCTTAATAACATTATTAATTTGAATATTATTTACTTATGTAAAGATAGTGAAATGAATAATTTATTTCATGATCTTTACATGAATGGAAAGAGTATCTTACAGAATGTAAACAATTGTATAAAAATCATTAACCAAATCAAATGACTTGCGAAAAGTAACTTTGCCACTCTATTTATTTTTACTCAAAGTGGCAACACATTTCCAGTTTATCTTATAGATGTATTAATTTTTCCACAGTTTTGTTGCTGGTAATATAACAGTAATGATGTCATTAATGAATCTAAATGTTGACAATCATGTAAGATCGTATAACCTTGAATTTTTTTCTGCGCCGTCTCTGCTCTCCTATATTCGTACGTTTCTCGTATTCATCTCAAGATTAATGAACAGACGTCACGAAAGTTAAAAATAAACTAGTTGAACAGTAAATATTTTTCACAATTTCAACTCATATTATGTGATATATGAAATAAGAAAATCTGCGAGTGCGGACATTGTGAAGAAGAAAGAACTTTGAAGTACACGCACCGCCAAACCTGAGTGCGGCTTCCGACAAAGCAACTGCAAGCCGCTTTCGGCAGCGTCTCCAGATTAATCATTTTCTATTTAATAATTCTTTTAGCAAAGACTACTGAATATTATATTTTTAGATAATTCTACGGTAATACAGAAATATTATACATATTCCTAAGCTGTCGATCGGCAAACGAAAAACAAGCAGTTGATACTTTATAAAAAGCTATCAAATAGTACCAATATTGATATTTCTTTGTTCAGTGGTATGTATTTATTCACATTTTGCATATTTAGATTAAGATGAGTTTTTTTACCTAATCAGAATTATTAGTTAGATTAGCTACTTATTTTACTGTTCGATCAATTGACAATAATCCTTCATTGCATTTTTGGTTACCCTTATCATCATTATGCTTGGTTTTGCATTTATAAATTGTATAAATTCTACCGAAAAGGATTTTCAGATGGAAAGCTTACCAAGAGATCCAATTAGTAAGATGGGTATGGAAATCTGGACTCCTACAAACAACTGTTTTCTGTGTGAGGTTGTATTTTTAGTGCTATAGATATACCAAAACAAGTGGAATCAGAGCTGACTCTGAACGTAGTCTCTGGTTCGGTTTCTAGAAGTGGAAATTTTCTTTTTGTACCTTCCTCAATAACATTATTAATTTGAATATTATTTACTTATGTGAAGATAGTGAAATGAATAATTTATTTCATGATCTTTACATAAATGGGAGGAGTATCTTACAGAATGTAAACAATTGTATAAAAATCATTAACCAAATCAAATGACTTGCGAAAAGTAACTTTGTCACTCTATTTATTTATACTCAAAGTGGCAACACATTTCCAGTTTATCTTATAAATGTATTAATTTTTCCACAGTTTTGTTGCTGGTAATATAACAGTAAAGATGTCATTAATGAATCTGAATGTTGACAATCATGTAAGATCGTATAACTTTGAATTTTTTTCTGCGCCGTCTCTGCTCTCCTATATCCGTACGTTTCTCGTATTCATCTCAAGATTAATGAACAGACGTCACGAAAGTTAAAAATAAACTAGTTGAACAGTAAATATTATTCAAAATTTCAACTCATATTATGTGATATATGAAATAAAAAAATCTGCGGGTGCGGACATTGTGAAGAAGAAAGAACTTTGAAGTACAAGCACCGCCAAACCTGAGTGCGGCTTCCGACAAAGCAACTGCAAGCCGCTTTCGGCAGCATCTCCAGATTAATCATTTTCTATTCAATAATTCTTTTAGCAAAGACTACTGAATATTATATTTTTAGATAATTCTACGGTAATACAGAAATATTATACATATTCCTAAGCTGTCGATCGGCAAACGAAAAACAAGCAGTTGATACTTTATAAAAAGCTATCAAATAATATTGATATTTCTTTGTTCAGTGGTATGTATTTATTCACATTTTGCATATTTAGATTAAGATGAGTTTTTTTACCTAATCAGAATTATTAGTTAGATTAGCTACTTATTTTACTGTTCGATCAATTGACAATAATCCTTCATTGCATTTTTGGTTACCCTTATCATCATTATGCTTGGTTTTGCATTTATAAATTGTATAAATTCTACCGAAAAGGATTTTCAGATGGAAAGCTTACCAAGAGATCCAATTAGTAAGATGGGTATGGAAAACTGGACTCCTACAAACAACTGTTTTCTGTGTGAGGTTGTATTTTTAGTGCTATAGATATACCAAAACAAGTGGAATCAGAGCTGACTCTGAACGTAGTCTCTGGTTCGGTTTCTAGAAGTGGAAATTTTCTTTTTGTACCTTCCTTAATAACATTATTAATTTGAATATTATTTACTTATGTGAAGATAGTGAAATGAATAATTTATTTCATGATCTTTACATAAATGGGAGGAGTATCTTACAGAATGTAAACAATTGTATAAAAATCATTAACCAAATCAAATGACTTGCGAAAAGTAACTTTGTCACTCTATTTATTTATACTCAAAGTTGCAACACATTTCCAGTTTATCTTATAAATGTATTAATTTTTCCACAGTTTTGTTGCTGGTAATATAACAGTAAAGATGTCATTAATGAATCTGAATGTTGACAATCATGTAAGATCGTATAACTTTGAATTTTTTTCTGCGCCGTCTCTGCTCTCCTATATCCGTACGTTTCTCGTATTCATCTCAAGATTAATGAACAGACGTCACGAAAGTTAAAAATAAACTAGTTGAACAGTAAATATTATTCAAAATTTCAACTCATATTATGTGATATATGAAATAAAAAAATCTGCGGGTGCGGACATTGTGAAGAAGAAAGAACTTTGAAGTACACGCACCGCCAAACCTGAGTGCGGCTTCCGACAAAGCAACTGCAAGCCGCTTTCGGCAGCGTCTCCAGATTAATCATTTTCTATTTAATAATTCTTTTAGCAAAGACTACTGAATATTATATTTTTAGATAATTCTACGGTAATACAGAAATATTATACATATTCCTAAGCTGTCGATCGGCAAACGAAAAACAAGCAGTTGATACTTTATAAAAAGCTATCAAATAATATTGATATTTCTTTGTTCAGTGGTATGTATTTATTCACATTTTGCATATTTAGATTAAGATGAGTTTTTTTACCTAATCAGAATTATTAGTTAGATTAGCTACTTATTTTACTGTTCGATCAATTGACAATAATCCTTCATTGCATTTTTGGTTATCCTCATCATCATTATGCTTGGTTTTGCATTTATAAATTGTATAAATTCTACCGAAAAGGATTTTCAGATGGAAAGCTTACCAAGAGATCCAGTTAGTAAGATGGGTATGGAAAACTGGACTCCTACAAACAACTGTTTTCTGTGTGAGGTTGTATTTTTAGTGCTATAGATATACCAAAACAAGTGGAATCAGAGCTGACTCTGAACGTAGTCTCTGGTTCGGTTTCTAGAAGTGGAAATTTTCTTTTTGTACCTTCCTTAATAACATTATTAATTTGAATATTATTTACTTATGTGAAGATAGTGAAATGAATAATTTATTTCATGATCTTTACATAAATGGGAAGAGTATCTTACAGAATGTAAACAATTGTATAAAAATCATTAACCAAATCAAATGACCTGCGAAAAGTAACTTTGTCACTCTATTTATTTATACTCAAAGTGGCAACACATTTCCAGTTTATCTTATAAATGTATTAATTTTTCCACAGTTTTGTTGCTGGTAATATAACAGTAATGATGTCATTAATGAATCTAAATGTTGACAATCATGTAAGATCGTATAACCTTGAATTTTTTTCTGCGCCGTCTCTGCTCTCCTATATTCGTACGTTTCTCGTATTCATCTCAAGATTAATGAACAGACGTCACGAAAGTTAAAAATAAACTAGTTGAACAGTAAATATTTTTCACAATTTCAACTCATATTATGTGATATATGAAATAAGAAAATCTGCGAGTGCGGACATTGTGAAGAAGAAAGAACTTTGAAGTACACGCACCGCCAAACCTGAGTGCGGCTTCCGACAAAGCAACTGTAAGCCGCTTTCGGCAGCGTCTCCAGATTAATCATTTTCTATTTAATAATTCTTTTAGCAAAGACTACTGAATATTATATTTTTAGATAATTCTACGGTAATACAGAAATATTATACATATTCCTAAGCTGTCGATCGGCAAACGAAAAACAAGCAGTTGATACTTTATAAAAAGCTATCAAATAGTACCAATATTGATATTTCTTTGTTCAGTGGTATGTATTTATTCACATTTTGCATATTTAGATCAAGATGAGTTTTTGTTACCTAATCAGAATTATTAGTTAGATTAGCTACTTATTTTACTGTTCGATCAATTGACAATAATCCTTCATTGCATTTTTGGTTACCCTTATCATCATTATGCTTGGTTTTGCATTTATAAATTGTATAAATTCTACCGAAAAGGATTTTCAGATGGAAAGCTTACCAAGAGATCCAATTAGTAAGATGGGTATGGAAAACTGGACTCCTACAAACAACTGTTTTCTGTGTGAGGTTGTATTTTTAGTGCTATAGATATACCAAAACAAGTGGAATCAGAGCTGACTCTGAACGTAGTCTCTGATTCGGTTTCTAGAAGTGGAAATTTTCTTTTTATACCTTCCTTAATAACATTATTAATTTGAATATTATTTACTTATGTGAAGATAGTGAAATGAATAATTTATTTCATGATCTTTACATAAATGGGAAGAGTATCTTACAGAATGTAAACAATTGTATAAAAATCATTAACCAAATCAAATGACTTGCGAAAAGTAACTTTGCCACTCTATTTATTTTTACTCAAAGTGGCAACACATTTCCAGTTTATCTTATAAATGTATTAATTTTTCCACAGTTTTGTTGCTGGTAATATAACAGTAATGATGTCATTAATGAATCTAAATGTTGACAATCATGTAAGATCGTATAACCTTGAATTTTTTTCTGCGCCGTCTCTGCTCTCCTATATCCGTACGTTTCTCGTATTCATCTCAAGATTAATGAACAGACGTCACGAAAGTTAAAAATAAACTAGTTGAACAGTAAATATTTTTCACAATTTCAACTCATATTATGTGATATATGAAATAAAAAAATCTGCTAGTGCGGACATTGTGAAGAAGAAAGAACTTTGAAGTACACGCACCGCCAAACCTGAGTGCGGCTTCCGACAAAGCAACTGCAAGCCGCTTTCGGCAGCGTCTCCAGATTAATCATTTTCTATTTAATAATTCTTTTAGCAAAGACTACTGAATATTATATTTTTAGATAATTCTACGGTAATACAGAAATATTATACATATTCCTAAGCTGTCGATCGGCAAACGAAAAACAAGCAGTTGATACTTTATAAAAGGCTAGCAAATAGTACCAATATTGATATTTCTTTGTTCAGTGGTATGTATTTATTCACATTTTGCATATTTAGATTAAGATGAGTTTTTTTACCTAATCAGAATAATTAGTTAGATTAGCTACTTATTTTACTGTTCGATCAATTGACAATAATCCTTCATTGCATTTTTGGTTACCCTTATCATCATTATGCTTGGTTTTGCATTTATAAATTGTATAAATTCTACCGAAAAGGATTTTCAGATGGAAAGCTTACCAAGAGATCCAATTAGTAAGATGGGTATGGAAAACTGGACTCCTACAAACAACTGTTTTCTGTGTGAGGTTGTATTTTTAGTGCTATAGATATACCAAAACAAGTGGAATCAGAGCTGACTCTGAACGTAGTCTCTGGTTCGGTTTCTAGAAGTGGAAATTTTCTTTTTGTACCTTCCTTAATAACATTATTAATTTGAATATTATTTACTTATGTGAAGATAGTGAAATGAATAATTTATTTCATAATCTTTACATAAATGGGAAGAGTATCTTACAGAATGTAAACAATTGTATAAAAATCATTAACCAAATCAAATGACCTGCGAAAAGTAACTTTGTCACTCTATTTATTTATACTCAAAGTGGCAACACATTTCCAGTTTATCTTATAAATGTATTAATTTTTCCACAGTTTTGTTGCTGGTAATATAACAGTAAAGATGTCATTAATGAATCTGAATGTTGATAATCATGTAAGATCGTATAACTTTGAATTTTTTTCTGCGCCGTCTCTGCTCTCCTATATCCGTACGTTTCTCGTATTCATCTCAAGATTAATGAACAGACGTCACGAAAGTTAAAAATAAACTAGTTGAACAGTAAATATTATTCAAAATTTCAACTCATATTATGTGATATATGAAATAAAAAAATCTGCGGGTGCGGACATTGTGAAGAAGAAAGAACTTTGAAGTACACGCACCGCCAAACCTGAGTGCGGCTTCCGACAAAGCAACTGCAAGCCGCTTTCGGCAGCATCTCCAGATTAATCATTTTCTATTCAATAATTCTTTTAGCAAAGACTACTGAATATTATATTTTTAGATAATTCTACGGTAATACAGAAATATTATACATATTCCTAAGCTGTCGATCGGCAAACGAAAAACAAGCAGTTGATACTTTATAAAAAGCTATCAAATAGTACCAATATTGATATTTCTTTGTTCAGTGGTATGTATTTATTCACATTTTGCATATTTAGATTAAGATGAGTTTTTTTACCCAATCAGAATTATTAGTTAGATTAGCCACTTATTTCACTGTTCGATCAATTGACAATAATCCTTCATTGCATTTTTGGTTACCCTTATCATCATTATGCTTGGTTTTGCATTTATAAATTGTATAAATTCTACCGAAAAGGATTTTCAGATGGAAAGCTTACCAAGAGATCCAATTAGTAAGATGGGTATGGAAAACTGGACTCCTACAAACAACTGTTTTCTGTGTGAGGTTGTATTTTTAGTGCTATAGATATACCAAAACAAGTGGAATCAGAGCTGACTCTGAACGTAGTCTCTGGTTCGGTTTCTAGAAGGGGAAATTTTCTTTTTGTACCTTCCTTAATAACATTATTAATTTGAATATTATTTACTTATGTGAAGATAGTGAAATGAATAATTTATTTCATGATCTTTACATAAATGGGAGGAGTATCTTACAGAATGTAAACAATTGTATAAAAATCATTAACCAAATCAAATGACTTGCGAAAAGTAACTTTGTCACTCTATTTATTTATACTCAAAGTTGCAACACATTTCCAGTTTATCTTATAAATGTATTAATTTTTCCACAGTTTTGTTGCTGGTAATATAACAGTAAAGATGTCATTAATGAATCTGAATGTTGACAATCATGTAAGATCGTATAACTTTGAATTTTTTTCTGCGCCGTCTCTGCTCTCCTATATCCGTACGTTTCTCGTATTCATCTCAAGATTAATGAACAGACGTCACGAAAGTTAAAAATAAACTAGTTGAACAGTAAATATTATTCAAAATTTCAACTCATATTATGTGATATATGAAATAAAAAAATCTGCGGGTGCGGACATTGTGAAGAAGAAAGAACTTTGAAGTACACGCACCGCCAAACCTGAGTGCGGCTTCCGACAAAGCAACTGCAAGCCGCTTTCGGCAGCGTCTCCAGATTAATCATTTTCTATTTAATAATTCTTTTAGCAAAGACTACTGAATATTATATTTTTAGATAATTCTACGGTAATACAGAAATATTATACATATTCCTAAGCTGTCGATCGGCAAACGAAAAACAAGCAGTTGATACTTTATAAAAAGCTATCAAATAATATTGATATTTCTTTGTTCAGTGGTATGTATTTATTCACATTTTGCATATTTAGATTAAGATGAGTTTTTTTACCTAATCAGAATTATTAGTTAGATTAGCTACTTATTTTACTGTTCGATCAATTGACAATAATCCTTCATTGCATTTTTGGTTATCCTCATCATCATTATGCTTGGTTTTGCATTTATAAATTGTATAAATTCTACCGAAAAGGATTTTCAGATGGAAAGCTTACCAAGAGATCCAGTTAGTAAGATGGGTATGGAAAACTGGACTCCTACAAACAACTGTTTTCTGTGTGAGGTTGTATTTTTAGTGCTATAGATATACCAAAACAAGTGGAATCAGAGCTGACTCTGAACGTAGTCTCTGGTTCGGTTTCTAGAAGTGGAAATTTTCTTTTTGTACCTTCCTTAATAACATTATTAATTTGAATATTATTTACTTATGTGAAGATAGTGAAATGAATAATTTATTTCATGATCTTTACATAAATGGGAAGAGTATCTTACAGAATGTAAACAATTGTTTAAAAATCATTAACCAAATCAAATGACCTGCGAAAAGTAACTTTGTCACTCTATTTATTTATACTCAAAGTGGCAACACATTTCCAGTTTATCTTATAAATGTATTAATTTTTCCACAGTTTTGTTGCTGGTAATATAACAGTAATGATGTCATTAATGAATCTAAATGTTGACAATCATGTAAGATCGTATAACCTTGAATTTTTTTCTGCGCCGTCTCTGCTCTCCTATATTCGTACGTTTCTCGTATTCATCTCAAGATTAATGAACAGACGTCACGAAAGTTAAAAATAAACTAGTTGAACAGTAAATATTTTTCACAATTTCAACTCATATTATGTGATATATGAAATAAGAAAATCTGCGAGTGCGGACATTGTGAAGAAGAAAGAACTTTGAAGTACACGCACCGCCAAACCTGAGTGCGGCTTCCGACAAAGCAACTGTAAGCCGCTTTCGGCAGCGTCTCCAGATTAATCATTTTCTATTTTATAATTCTTTTAGCAAAGACTACTGAATATTATATTTTTAGATAATTCTACGGTAATACAGAAATATTATACATATTCTTAAGCTGTAGATCGGCAAACGAAAAACAAGCAGTTGATACTTTATAAAAAGCTATCAAATAGTACCAATATTGATATTTCTTTGTTCAGTGGTATGTATTTATTCACATTTTGCATATTTAGATCAAGATGAGTTTTTGTTACCTAATCAGAATTATTAGTTAGATTAGCTACTTATTTTACTGTTCGATCAATTGACAATAATCCTTCATTGCATTTTTGGTTACCCTTATCATCATTATGCTTGGTTTTGCATTTATAAATTGTATAAATTCTACCGAAAAGGATTTTCAGATGGAAAGCTTACCAAGAGATCCAATTAGTAAGATGGGTATGGAAAACTGGACTCCTACAAACAACTGTTTTCTGTGTGAGGTTGTATTTTTAGTGCTATAGATATACCAAAACAAGTGGAATCAGAGCTGACTCTGAACGTAGTCTCTGGTTCGGTTTCTAGAAGTGGAAATTTTCTTTTTGTACCTTCCTTAATAACATTATTAATTTGAATATTATTTACTTATGTGAAGATAGTGAAATGAATAATTTATTTCATGATCTTTACATAAATGGGAGGAGTATCTTACAGAATGTAAACAATTGTATAAAAATCATTAACCAAATCAAATGACTTGCGAAAAGTAACTTTGTCACTCTATTTATTTATACTCAAAGTTGCAACACATTTCCAGTTTATCTTATAAATGTATTAATTTTTCCACAGTTTTGTTGCTGGTAATATAACAGTAAAGATGTCATTAATGAATCTGAATGTTGACAATCATGTAAGATCGTATAACTTTGAATTTTTTTCTGCGCCGTCTCTGCTCTCCTATATCCGTACGTTTCTCGTATTCATCTCAAGATTAATGAACAGACGTCACGAAAGTTAAAAATAAACTAGTTGAACAGTAAATATTATTCAAAATTTCAACTCATATTATGTGATATATGAAATAAAAAAATCTGCGGGTGCGGACATTGTGAAGAAGAAAGAACTTTGAAGTACACGCACCGCCAAACCTGAGTGCGGCTTCCGACAAAGCAACTGCAAGCCGCTTTCGGCAGCGTCTCCAGATTAATCATTTTCTATTTAATAATTCTTTTAGCAAAGACTACTGAATACTATATTTTTAGATAATTCTACGGTAATACAGAAATATTATACATATTCCTAAGCTGTCGATCGGCAAACGAAAAACAAGCAGTTGATACTTTATAAAAAGCTATCAAATAATATTGATATTTCTTTGTTCAGTGGTATGTATTTATTCACATTTTGCATATTTAGATTAAGATGAGTTTTTTTACCTAATCAGAATTATTAGTTAGATTAGCTACTTATTTTACTGTTCGATCAATTGACAATAATCCTTCATTGCATTTTTGGTTATCCTCATCATCATTATGCTTGGTTTTGCATTTATAAATTGTATAAATTCTACCGAAAAGGATTTTCAGATGGAAAGCTTACCAAGAGATCCAGTTAGTAAGATGGGTATGGAAAACTGGACTCCTACAAACAACTGTTTTCTGTGTGAGGTTGTATTTTTAGTGCTATAGATATACCAAAACAAGTGGAATCAGAGCTGACTCTGAACGTAGTCATTGGTTCGGTTTCTAGAAGTGGAAATTTTCTTTTTGTACCTTCCTTAATAACATTATTAATTTGAATATTATTTACTTATGTGAAGATAGTGAAATGAATAATTTATTTCATGATCTTTACATAAATGGGAGGAGTATCTTACAGAATGTAAACAATTGTATAAAAATCATTAACCAAATCAAATGACTTGCGAAAAGTAACTTTGTCACTCTATTTATTTATACTCAAAGTTGCAACACATTTCCAGTTTATCTTATAAATGTATTAATTTTTCCACAGTTTTGTTGCTGGTAATATAACAGTAAAGATGTCATTAATGAATCTAAATGTTGACAATCATGTAAGATCGTATAACTTTGAATTTTTTTCCGCGCCGTCTCTGCTCTCCTATATCCGTACGTTTCTCGTATTCATCTAAAGATTAATGAACAGACGTCACGAAAGTTAAAAATAAACAAGTTGAACAGTAAATATTATTCAAAATTTCAACTCATATTATGTGATATATGAAATAAAAAAATCTGCGGGTGCGGACATTGTGAAGAAGAAAGAACTTTGAAGTACACGCACCGCCAAACCTGAGTGCGGCTTCCGACAAAGCAACTGCAAGCCGCTTTCGGCAGCATCTCCAGATTAATCATTTTCTATTCAATAATTCTTTTAGCAAAGACTACTGAATATTATATTTTTAGATAATTCTACGGTAATACAGAAATATTATACATATTCCTAAGCTGTCGATCGGCAAACGAAAAACAAGCAGTTGATACTTTATAAAAAGCTATCAAATAGTACCAATATTGATATTTCTTTGTTCAGTGGTATGTATTTATTCACATTTTGCATATTTAGATTAAGATGAGTTTTTTTACCTAATCAGAATTATTAGTTAGATTAGCTACTTATTTTACTGTTCGATCAATTGACAATAATCCTTCATTGCATTTTTGGTTACCCTCATCATCATTATGCTTGGTTTTGCATTTATAAATTGTATAAATTCTACCGAAAAGGATTTTCAGATGGAAAGCTTACCAAGAGATCCAATTAGTAAGATGGGTATGGAAAACTGGACTCCTACAAACAACTGTTTTCTGTGTGAGGTTGTATTTTTAGTGCTATAGATATACCAAAACAAGTGGAATCAGAGCTGACTCTGAACGTAGTCTCTGGTTCGGTTTCTAGAAGTGGAAATTTTCTTTTTGTACCTTCCTTAATAACATTATTAATTTGAATATTATTTACTTATGTAAAGATAGTGAAATGAATAATTTATTTCATGATCTTTACATGAATGGGAAGAGTATCTTACAGAATGTAAACAATTGTATAAAAATCATTAACCAAATCAAATGACTTGCGAAAAGTAACTTTGCCACTATTTATTTATACTCAAAGTGGCAACACATTTCCAGTTTATCTTATAAATGTATTAATTTTTCCACAGTTTTGTTGCTGGTAATATAACAGTAATGATGTCATTAATGAATCTAAATGTTGACAATCATGTAAGATCGTATAACCTTGAATTTTTTTCTGCGCCGTCTCTGCTCTCCTATATTCGTACGTTTCTCGTATTCATCTCAAGATTAATGAACAGACGTCACGAAAGTTAAAAATAAACTAGTTGAACAGTAAATATTTTTCACAATTTCAACTCATATTATGTGATATATGAAATAAGAAAATCTGCGAGTGCGGACATTGTGAAGAAGAAAGAACTTTGAAGTACACGCACCGCCAAACCTGAGTGCGGCTTCCGACAAAGCAACTGCAAGCCGCTTTCGGCAGCGTCTCCAGATTAATCATTTTCTATTCAATAATTCTTTTAGCAAAGACTACTGAATATTATATTTTTAGATAATTCTACGGTAATACAGAAATATTATACATATTCCTAAGCTGTCGATCGGCAAACGAAAAACAAGCAGTTGATACTTTATAAAAAGCTATCAAATAGTACCAATATTGATATTTCTTTGTTCAGTGGTATGTATTTATTCACATTTTGCATATTTAGATCAAGATGAGTTTTTTTACCTAATCAGAATTATTAGTTAGATTAGCTACTTATTTTACTGTTCGATCAATTGACAATAATCCTTCATTGCATTTTTGGTTACCCTTATCATCATTATGCTTGGTTTTGCATTTATAAATTGTATAAATTCTACCGAAAAGGATTTTCAGATGGAAAGCTTACCAAGAGATCCAATTAGTAAGATGGGTATGGAAAACTGGACTCCTACAAACAACTGTTTTCTGTGTGAGGTTGTATTTTTAGTGCTATAGATATACCAAAACAAGTGGAATCAGAGCTGACTCTGAACGTAGTCTCTGGTTCGGTTTCTAGAAGTGGAAATTTTCTTTTGGTACCTTCCTTAATAACATTATTAATTTGAATATTATTTACTTATGTGAAGATAGTGAAATGAATAATTTATTTCATGATCTTTACATAAATGGGAGGAGTATCTTACAGAATGTAAACAATTGTATAAAAATCATTAACCAAATCAAATGACTTGCGGAAAGTAACTTTGTCACTCTATTTATTTATACTCAAAGTTGCAACACATTTCCAGTTTATCTTATAAATGTATTAATTTTTTCACAGTTTTGTTGCTGGTAATATAACAGTAAAGATGTCATTAATGAATCTAAATGTTGACAATCATGTAAGATCGTATAACCTTGAATTTTTTTCTGCGCCGTCTCTGCTCTCCTATATCCGTACGTTTCTCGTATTCATGTCAAGATTAATGAACAGACGTCACGAAAGTTAAAAATAAACTAGTTGAATAGTAAATATTATTCAAAATTTCAACTCATATTATGTGATATATGAAATAAAAAAATCTGCGGGTGCGGCCATTGTGAAGAAGAAAGAACTTTGAAGTACACGCACCGCCAAACCTGAGTGCGGCTTCCGACAAAGCAACTGCAAGCCGCTTTCGGCAGCATCTCCAGATTAATCATTTTCTATTCAATAATTCTTTTAGCAAAGACTACTGAATATTATATTTTTAGATAATTCTACGGTAATACAGAAATATTATACATATTCTTAAGCTGTAGATCGGCAAACGAAAAACAAGCAGTTGATACTTTATAAAAAGCTATCAAATAGTACCAATATTGATATTTCTTTGTTCAGTGGTATGTATTTATTCACATTTTGCATATTTAGATTAAGATGAGTTTTTTTACCTAATCAGAATTATTAGTTAGATTAGCTACTTATTTTACTGTTCGATCAATTGACAATAATCCTTCATTGCATTTTTGGTTACCCTCATCATCATTATGCTTGGTTTTGCATTTATAAATTGTATAAATTCTACCGAAAAGGATTTTCAGATGGAAAGCTTACCAAGAGATCCAATTAGTAAGATGGGTATGGAAAACTGGACTCCTACAAACAACTGTTTTCTGTGTGAGGTTGTATTTTTAGTGCTATAGATATACCAAAACAAGTGGAATCAGAGCTGACTCTGAACGTAGTCTCTGATTCGGTTTCTAGAAGTGGAAATTTTCTTTTTATACGTTCCTTAATAACATTATTAATTTGAATATTATTTACTTATGTAAAGATAGTGAAATGAATAATTTATTTCATGATCTTTACATGAATGGGAAGAGTATCTTACAGAATGTAAACAATTGTATAAAAATCATTAACCAAATCAAATGACTTGCGAAAAGTAACTTTGCCACTCTATTTATTTATACTCAAAGTGGCAACACATTTCCAGTTTATCTTATAAATGTATTAATTTTTTCACAGTTTTGTTGCTGGTAATATAACAGTAATGATGTCATTAATGAATCTAAATGTTGACAATCATGTAAGATCGTATAACCTTGAATTTTTTTCTGCGCCGTCTCTGCTCTCCTATATTCGTACATTTCTCGTATTCATCTCAAGATTAATGAACAGACGTCACGAAAGTTAATAATAAACTAGTTGAACAGTAAATATTTTTCACAATTTCAACTCATATTATGTGATATATGAAATAGAAAAATCTGCGAGTGCGGACATTGTGAAGAAGAAAAGAACTTTGAAGTACACGCACCGCCAAACCTGAGTGCGGCTTCCGACAAAGCAACTGCAAGCCGCTTTCGGCAGCGTCTCCAGATTAATCATTTTCTATTCAATAATTCTTTTAGCAAAGACTACTGAATATTATATTTTTAGATAATTCTACGGTAATACAGAAATATTATACATATTCCTAAGCTGTCGATCGGCAAACGAAAAACAAGCAGTTGATACTTTATAAAAAGCTATCAAATAGTACCAATATTGATATTTCTTTATTCAGTGGTATGTATTTATTCACATTTTGCATATTTAGATTAAGATGAGTTTTTTTACCTAATCAGAATTATTAGTTAGATTAGCGACTTATTTTACTGTTCGATCAATTGACAATAATCCTTCATTGCATTTTTGGTTATCCTTATCATCATCAAGCTTGGTTTTGCATTTATAAATTGTATAAATTCTACCGAAAAGGATTTTCAGATGGAAAGCTTACCAAGAGATCCAATTAGTAAGATGGGTATGGAAAACTGGACTCCTACAAACAACTGTTTTCTGTGTGAGGTTGTATTTTTAGTGCTATAGATATACCAAAACAAGTGGAATCAGAGCTGACTCTGAACGTAGTCTCTGGTTCGGTTTCTAGAAGTGGAAATTTTCTTTTTGTACCTTCCTTAATAACATTATTAATTTGAATATTATTTACTTATGTAAAGATAGTGGAATGAATAATTTATTTCATGATCTTTACATGAATGGGAAGAGTATCTCACAGAATGTAAACAATTGTATAAAAATCATTAACCAAATCAAATGACTTGCAAAAAGTAACTTTGCCACTCTATTTATTTATACTCAAAGTGGCAACACATTTCCAGTTTATCTTATAAATGTATTAATTTTTCCACAGTTTTGTTGCTGGTAATATAACAGTAATGATGTCATTAATGAATCTAAATGTTGACAGTCATGTAAGATCGTATAACCTTGAATTTTTTTCTGCGCCGTCTCTGCTCTCCTATATTCGTACGTTTCTCGTATTCATCTCAAGATTAATGAACAGACGTCACGAAAGTTAAAAATAAACTAGTTGAACAGTAAATATTTTTCACAATTTCAACTCATATTATGTGATATATGAAATAGAAAAATCTGCGAGTGCGGACATTGTGAAGAAGAAAGAACTTTGAAGTACACGCACCGCCAAACCTGAGTGCGGCTTCCGACGAGGCAACTGCAAGCCGCTTTCGGCAGCGTCTCCAGATTAATCATTTTCTATTTAATAATTCTTTTAGCAAAGACTACTGAATATTATATTTTTAGATAATTCTACGGTAATACAGAAATATTATACATATTCCTAAGCTGTCGATCGGCAAACGAAAAACAAGCAGTTGATACTTTATAAAAAGCTATCAAATAGTACCAATATTGATATTTCTTTGTTCAGTGGTATGTATTTATTCACATTTTGCATGTTTAGATTAAGATGAGTTTTTATACCTAATCAGAATTATTAGTTAGATTAGCTACTTATTTTACTGTTCGATCAATTGGCAATAATCCTTCATTCCATTTTTGGTTACCCTTATCATCATTATGGTTTTGCATTTATAAATTGTATAAATTCTACCGAAAAGGATTTTCAGATGGAAAGCTTACCAAGAGATCCAATTAGTAAGATGGGTATGGAAAACTGGACTCCTACAAACAACTGTTTTCTGTGTGAGGTTGTATTTTTAGTGCTATAGATATACCAAAACAAGTGGAATCAGAGCTGACTCTGAACGTAGTCTCTGGTTCGGTTTCTAGAAGTGGAAATTTTCTTTTTGTACCTTCCTTAATAACATTATTAATTTGAATATTATTTACTCATGTGAAGATAGTGAAATGAATAATTTATTTCATGATCTTTACATAAATGGGAAGAGTATCTTACAGAATGTAAACAATTGTATAAAAATCATTAACCAAAACAAGTGGAATCAGAGCTGACTCTGAACCTAGTCTCTGGTTCGGTTTCTAGAAGTGGAAATTTTCTTTTTGTACCTTCCTTAATAACATTATTAATTTGAATATTATTTACTTATGTGAAGATAGTGAAATGAATGATTTATTTCATGATCTTTACATAAATGGGAAGAGTATCTTACAGAATGTAAACAATTGTATAAAAATCATTAACCAAATCAAATGACTTGCGAAAAGTAACTTTGCCACTCTATTTATTTATACTCAAAGTGGCAACACATTTCCAGTTTATCTTATAAATGTATTAATTTTTCCACAGTTTTGTTGCTGGTAATATAACAGTAATGATGTCATTAATGAATCTAAATGTTGACAATCATGTAAGATCGTATAACCTTGAATTTTTTTCTGCGCCGTCTCTGCTCTCCTATATTCGTACGTTTCTTGTATTCATCTCAAGATTAATGAACAGACGTCACGAAAGTTAAAAATAAACTAGTTGAACAGTAAATATTTTTCACAATTTCAACTCATATTATGTGATATATGAAATAAAAAAATCTGCGAGTGCGGACATTGTGAAGAAGAAAGAACTTTGAAGTACACGCACCGCCAAACCTGAGTGCGGCTTCCGACAAAGCAACTGCAAGCCGCTTTCGGCAGCGTCTCCAGATTAATCATTTTCTATTTAATAATTCTTTTAGCAAAGACTACTGAATATTATATTTTTAGATAATTCTACGGTAATACAGAAATATTATACATCTTCCTAAGCTGTCGATCGGCAAACGAAAAACAAGCAGTTGATACTTTATAAAAAGCTATCAAATAGTACCAATATTGATATTTCTTTGTTCAGTGGTATGTATTTATTCACATTTTGCATATTTAGATTAAGATGAGTTTTTTTACCTAATCAGAATTATTAGTTAGATTAGCTACTTATTTTACTGTTCGATCAATTGACAATAATCCTTCATTGCAATTTTGGTTACCCTTATCATCATTATGCTTGGTTTTGCATTTATATTTGTATAAATTCTACCGAAAAGGATTTTCAGATGGAAAGCTTACCAAGAGATCCAATTAGTAAGATGGGTATGGAAAACTGGACTCCTACAAACAACTGTTTTCTGTGTGAGGTTGTATTTTTAGTGCTATAGATATACCAAAACAAGTGGAATCAGAGCTGACTCTGAACGTAGTCTCTGGTTCGGTTTCTAGAAGTGGAAATTTTCTTGTTGTACCTTCCTTAATAACATTATTAATTTGAATATTATTTACTTATGTGAAGATAGTGAAATGAATAATTTATTTCATGATCTTTACATAAATGGGAAGAGTATCTTACAGAATGTAAACAATTGTATAAAAATCATTAACCAAATCAAATGACTTGCGAAAAGTAGCTTTGCCACTCTATTTATTTATACTCAAAGTGGCAACACATTTCCAGTTTATCTTATAAATGTATTAATTTTTCCACAGTTTTGTTGCTGGTAATATAACAGTAATGATGTCATTAATGAATCTAAATGTTGACAATCATGTAAGATCGTATAACCTTGAATTTTTTTCTGCGCCGTCTCTGCTCTCCTATATTCGTACGTTTCTCGTATTCATCTCAAGATTAATGAACAGACGTCACGAAAGTTAATAATAAACTAGTTGAACAGTAAATATTTTTCACAATTTCAACTCATATTATGTGATATATGAAATAAAAAAATCTGCGAGTGCGGACATTGTGAAGAAGAAAGAACTTTGAAGTACACGCACCGCCAAACCTGAGTGCGGCTTCCGACAAAGCAACTGCAAGCCGCTTTCGGCAGCGTCTCCAGATGAATCATTTTCTATTTAATAATTCTTTTAGCAAAGACTACTGAATATTATATTTTTAGATGATTCTACGGTAATACAGAAATATTATACATATTCCTAAGCTGTCGATCGGCAAACGAAAAACAAGCAGTTGATACTTTATAAAAAGCTATCAAATAGTACCAATATTGATATTTCTTTGTTCAGTGGTATGTATTTATTCACATTTTGCATATTTAGATTAAGACGAGTTTTTTTACCTAATCAGAATTATTAGTTAGATTAGCTACTTATTTTACTGTTCGATCAATTGACAATAATCCTTCATTGCATTTTTGGTTACACTTATCATCATTATGCTTGGTTTTGCATTTATAAATTGTATAAATTCTACCGAAAAGGATTTTCAGATGGAAAGCTTACCAAGAGATCCAATTAGTAAGATGGGTATGGAAAACTGGACTCCTTCAAACAACTGTTTTCTGTGTGAGGTTGTATTTTTAGTGCTATAGATATACCAAAACAAGTGGAATCAGAGCTGACTCTGAACGTTGTCTCTGGTTCGGTTTCTAGAAGTGGAAATTTTCTTTTTGTACCTTCCTTAATAACATTATTAATTTGAATATAATTTACTTATGTGAAGATAGAGAAATGAATAATTTATTCCATGATCTTTACATAAATGGGAAGAGTATCTTACAGAATGTGAACAATTGTATAAAAATCATTAACCAAATCAAATGACTTGCGAAAAGTAACTTTGCCACTCTATTTATTTATACTCAAAGTGGCAACACATTTCCAGTTTATCTTATAAATGTATTAATTTTTCCACAGTTTTGTTGCTGGTAATATAACAGTAATGATGTCATTAATGAATCTAAATGTTGACAATCATGTAAGATCGTATAACCTTGAATTTTTTTCTGCGCCGTCTCTGCTCTCCTATATTCCTACGTTTCTCGTATTCATCTCAAGATTAATGAACAGACGTCACGAAAGTTAAAAATAAACTAGTTGAACAGTAAATATTTTTCAAAATTTCAACTCATATTATGTGATATATGAAATAAAAAAATCTGCGAGTGCGGACATTGTGAAGAAGAAAGAACTTTGAAGTACACGCACCGCCATACCTGAGTGCGGCTTCCGACAAAGCAACTGCAAGCCGCTTTCGGCAGCGTCTCCAGATTAATCATTTTCTATTTAATAATTCTTTTAGCAAAGACTACTGAATATTATATTTTTAGATAATTCTACGGTAATACAGAAATATTATACATATTCCTAAGCTGTCGATCGGCAAACGAAAAACAAGCAGTTGATACTTTATAAAAAGCTATCAAATAGTACCAATATTGATATTTCTTTGTTCAGTGGTATGTATTCATTCACATTTTGCATATTTAGATTAAGATGAGTTTTTTTACCTAATCAGAATTATTAGTTAGAGTAGCTACTTATTTTACTGTTCGATCAATTGACAATAATCCTTCATTGCATTTTTGGCTACCCTTATCATCATTATGCTTGGTTTTGCATTTATAAATTGTATAAATTCTACCGAAAAGGATTTTCAGATGGAAAGCTTACCAAGAGATCCAATTAGTAAGATGGGTATGGAAAACTAGACTCCTACAAACAACTGTTTTCTGTGTGAGGTTGTATTTTTAGTGCTATAGATATACCAAAACAAGTGGAATCAGAGCTGACTCTGAACGTGGTCTCTGGTTCGCTTTCTAGAAGTGGAAATTTTCTTTTTGTACCTTCCTTAATAACATTATTAATTTGAATATTATTTACTTATGTGAAGATAGTGAAATGAATAATTTATTTCATGATCTTTACATAAATGGGAAGAGTATCTTACAGAATGTAAACAATTGTATAAAAATCATTAACCAAATCAAATGACTTGCGAAAAGTAACTTTGCCACTCTATTTATTTATACTCAAAGTGGCAACACATTTCCAGTTTATCTTATAAATGTATTAATTTTTCCACAGTTTTGTTGCTGGTAATATAACAGTAATGATGTCATTAATGAATCTAAATGTTGACAATCATGTAAGATCGTATAACCTTGAATTTTTTTTTGCGCCGTCTCTGCTCTCCTATATCCGTACGTTTCTCGTATTCATCTCAAGATTAATGAACAGACGTCACGAAAGTTAAAAATAAACTAGTTGAACAGTAAATATTTTTCACAATTTCAACTCATATTATGTGATATATGAAATAAAAAAATCTGCGAGTGCGGACATTGTGAAGAAGAAAGAACTTTGAAGTACACGCACCGCCAAACCTGAGTGCGACTTCCGACAAAGCAACTGCAAGCCGCTTTCGGCAGCGTCTCCAGATTAATCATTTTCTATTTAATAATTCTTTTAGCAAAGACTACTGAATATTATATTTTTAGATAATTCTACGGTAATACAGAAATATTATACATATTCCTAAGCTGTCGATCGGCAAACGAAAAACAAGCAGTTGATACTTTATAAAAAGCTATCAAATAGTACCAATATTAATATTTCTTTGTTCAGTGGTATATATTCATTCACATTTTGCATATTTAGATTAAGATGAGTTTTTTTACCTAATCAGAATTATTAGTTAGATTAGCTACTTATTTTACTGTTCGATCAATTGACAATAATCCTTCATTGCATTTTTGGCTACCCTTATCATCATTATGCTTGGTTTTGCATTTAAAATTGTATAAATTCTACCGAAAAGGATTTTCAGATGGAAAGCTTACCAAGAGATCCAATTAGTAAGATGGGTATGGAAAACTGGACTCCTACAAACAACTGTTTTCTGTGGAGGTTGTATTTTTAGTGCTATAGATATACCAAAACAAGTGGAATCAGAGCTGACTCTGAACGTAGTCTCTGGTTCGGTTTCTAGAAGTGGAAATTTTCTTTTTGTACCTTCCTCAATAACATTATTAATTTGAATATTATTTACTTATGTGAAGATAGTGAAATGAATAATTTATTTCATGATCTTTACATAAATGGGAAGAGTATCTTACAGAATGTAAACAATTGTATAAAAATCATTAACCAAATCAAATGACTTGCGAAAAGTAACTTTGCCACTCTATTTATTTATACTCAAAGTGGCAACACATTTCCAGTTTATCTTATGAATGTATTAATTTTTCCACAGTTTTGTTGCTGGTAATATAACAGTAATGATGTCATTAATGAATCTGAATGTTGATAATCATGTAAGATCGTATAACCTTGAATTTTTTTCTGCGCCGTCTCTGCTCTCCTATATCCGTACGCCTTTCGGCAGCGTCTCCAGATTAATCGTTTTCTATTAAATAATTCTTTTACCAAAGACTACTGAATATTATATTTTTAGATAATTCTACGGTAATACAGAAATATTATACATATTCCTAAGCTGTCGATCGGCAAACGAAAAACAAGCAGTTGATACTTTATAAAAAGCTATCAAATAGTACCAATATTGATATTTCTTTATTCAGTGGTATGTATTTATTCACATTTTGCATATTTAGATTAAGATGAGTTTTTTTACCTAATCAGAATTATTAGTTAGATTAGCTACTTACTTTACAGTTCGATCAATTGACAATAATCCTTCATTGCATTTTTGGTTACCCTTATCATCATTATGCTTGGTTTTGCATTTATAAATTGTATAAATTCTACCGAAAAGGATTTTCAGATGGAAAGCTTACCAAGAGATCCAATTAGTAAGATGGGTATGGAAAACTGGACTCCTACAAACAACTGTTTTCTGTGTGAGGTTGTATTTTTAGTGCTATAGATATACCAAAACAAGTGGAATCAGAGCTGACTCTGAACGTAGTCTCTGGTTCGGTTTCTAGAAGTGGAAATTTTCTTTTTGTACCTTCCTTAATAACATTATTAATTTGAATATTATTTACTCATGTGAAGATAGTGAAATGAATAATTTATTTCATGATCTTTACATAAATGGGAAGAGTATCTTACAGAATGTAAACAATTGTATAAAAATCATTAACCAAAACAAGTGGAATCAGAGCTGACTCTGAACGTAGTCTCTGGTTCGGTTTCTAGAAGTGGAAATTTTCTTTTTGTACCTTCCTTAATAACATTATTAATTTGAATATTATTTACTTATGTGAAGATAGTGAAATGAATGATTTATTTCATGATCTTTACATAAATGGGAAGAGTATCTTACAGAATGTAAACAATTGTATAAAAATCATTAACCAAATCAAATGACTTGCGAAAAGTAACTTTGCCACTCTATTTATTTATACTCAAAGTGGCAACACATTTCCAGTTTATCTTATAAATGTATTAATTTTTCCACAGTTTTGTTGCTGGTAATATAACAGTAATGATGTCATTAATGAATCTAAATGTTGACAATCATGTAAGATCGTATAACCTTGAATTTTTTTCTGCGCCGTCTCTGCTCTCCTATATTCGTACGTTTCTTGTATTCATCTCAAGATTAATGAACAGACGTCACGAAAGTTAAAAATAAACTAGTTGAACAGTAAATATTTTTCACAATTTCAACTCATATTATGTGATATATGAAATAAAAAAATCTGCGAGTGCGGACATTGTGAAGAAGAAAGAACTTTGAAGTACACGCACCGCCAAACCTGAGTGCGGCTTCCGACAAAGCAACTGCAAGCCGCTTTCGGCAGCGTCTCCAGATTAATCATTTTCTATTTAATAATTCTTTTAGCAAAGACTACTGAATATTATATTTTTAGATAATTCTACGGTAATACAGAAATATTATACATCTTCCTAAGCTGTCGATCGGCAAACGAAAAACAAGCAGTTGATACTTTATAAAAAGCTATCAAATAGTACCAATATTGATATTTCTTTGTTCAGTGGTATGTATTTATTCACATTTTGCATATTTAGATTAAGATGAGTTTTTTTACCTAATCAGAATTATTAGTTAGATTAGCTACTTATTTTACTGTTCGATCAATTGACAATAATCCTTCATTGCAATTTTGGTTACCCTTATCATCATTATGCTTGGTTTTGCATTTATATTTGTATAAATTCTACCGAAAAGGATTTTCAGATGGAAAGCTTACCAAGAGATCCAATTAGTAAGATGGGTATGGAAAACTGGACTCCTACAAACAACTGTTTTCTGTGTGAGGTTGTATTTTTAGTGCTATAGATATACCAAAACAAGTGGAATCAGAGCTGACTCTGAACGTAGTCTCTGGTTCGGTTTCTAGAAGTGGAAATTTTCTTGTTGTACCTTCCTTAATAACATTATTAATTTGAATATTATTTACTTATGTGAAGATAGTGAAATGAATAATTTATTTCATGATCTTTACATAAATGGGAAGAGTATCTTACAGAATGTAAACTATTGTATAAAAATCATTAACCAAATCAAATGACTTGCGAAAAGTAGCTTTGCCACTCTATTTATTTATACTCAAAGTGGCAACACATTTCCAGTTTATCTTATAAATGTATTAATTTTTCCACAGTTTTGTTGCTGGTAATATAACAGTAATGATGTCATTAATGAATCTAAATGTTGACAATCATGTAAGATCGTATAACCTTGAATTTTTTTCTGCGCCGTCTCTGCTCTCCTATATTCGTACGTTTCTCGTATTCATCTCAAGATTAATGAACAGACGTCACGAAAGTTAATAATAAACTAGTTGAACAGTAAATATTTTTCACAATTTCAACTCATATTATGTGATATATGAAATAAAAAAATCTGCGAGTGCGGACATTGTGAAGAAGAAAGAACTTTGAAGAACACGCACCGCCAAACCTGAGTGCGGCTTCCGACAAAGCAACTGCAAGCCGCTTTCGGCAGCGTCTCCAGATTAATCATTTTCTATTTAATAATTCTTTTAGCAAAGACTACTGAATATTATATTTTTAGATAATTCTACGGTAATACAGAAATATTATACATATTCCTAAGCTGTCGATCGGCAAACGAAAAACAAGCAGTTGATACTTTATAAAAAGCTATCAAATAGTACCAATATTGATATTTCATTGTTCAGTGGTATGTATTTATTCACATTTTGCATATTTAGATTAAGATGAGTTTTTTTACTTAATCAGAATTATTATTTAGATTAGCTACTTATTTTACTTTTCGATCAATTGACAATAATCCTTCATTGCATTTTTGGTTACCCTTATCATCATTATGCTTGGTTTTGCATTTATAAATTGTATAAATTCTACCGAAAAGGATTTTCAGATGGAAAGCTTCCCAAGAGATCCAATTAGTAAGATGGGTATGGAAAACTGGACTCCTTCAAACAACTGTTTTCTGTGTGAGGTTGTATTTTTAGTGCTATAGATATACCAAAACAAGTGGAATCAGAGCTGACTCTGAACGTTGTCTCTGGTTCGGTTTCTAGAAGTGGAAATTTTCTTTTTGTACCTTCCTTAATAACATTATTAATTTGAATATAATTTACTTATGTGAAGATAGAGAAATGAATAATTTATTCCATGATCTTTACATAAATGGGAAGAGTATCTTACAGAATGTAAACAATTGTATAAAAATCATTAACCAAATCAAATGACTTGCGAAAAGTAACTTTGCCACTCTATTTATTTATACTCAAAGTGGCAACACATTTCCAGTTTATCTTATAAATGTATTAATTTTTCCACAGTTTTGTTGCTGGTAATATAACAGTAATGATGTCATTAATAAATCTAAATGTTGACAATCATGTAAGATCGTATAACCTTGAATTTTTTTCTGCGCCGTCTCTGCTCTCCTATATTCCTACGTTTCTCGTATTCATCTCAAGATTAATAAACAGACGTCACGAAAGTTAAAAATAAACTAGTTGAACAGTAAATATTTTTCAAAATTTCAACTCATATTATGTGATATATGAAATAAAAAAATCTGCGAGTGCGGACATTGTGAAGAAGAAAGAACTTTGAAGTACACGCTCCGCCATACCTGAGTGCGGCTTCCGACAAAGCAACTGCAAGCCGCTTTCGGCAGCGTCTCTTGATTAATCATTTTCTATTTAATAATTCTTTTAGCAAAGACTACTGAATATTATATTTTTAGATAATTCTACGGTAATACAGAAATATTATACATATTCCTAAGCTGTCGATCGGCAAACGAAAAACAAGCAGTTGATACTTTATAAAAAGCTATCAAATAGTACCAATATTGATATTTCTTTGTTCAGTGGTATGTATTTATTCACATTTTGCATATTTAGATTAAGATGAGTTTTTTTACCTAATCAGAATTATTAGTTAGAGTAGCTACTTATTTTACTGTTCGATCAATTGACAATAATCCTTCATTGCATTTTTGGCTACCCTTATCATCATTATGCTTGGTTTTGCATTTATAAATTGTATAAATTCTACCGAAAAGGATTTTCAGATGGAAAGCTTACCAAGAGATCAAATTAGTAAGATGGGTATGGAAAACTGGACTCCTACAAACAACTGTTTTCTGTGGAGGTTGTATTTTTAGTGCTATAGATATACCAAAACAAGTGGAATCAGAGCTGACTCTGAACGTAGTCTCTGGTTCGGTTTCTAGAAGTGGAAATTTTCTTTTTGTACCTTCCTCAATAACATTATTAATTTGAATATTATTTACTTATGTGAAGATAGTGAAATGAATAATTTATTTCATGATCTTTACATAAATGGGAAGAGTATCTTACAGAATGTAAACAATTGTATAAAAATCATTAACCAAATCAAATGACTTGCGAAAAGTAACTTTGCCACTCTATTTATTTATACTCAAAGTGGCAACACATTTCCAGTTTATCTTATGAATGTATTAATTTTTCCACAGTTTTGTTGCTGGTAATATAACAGTAATGATGTCATTAATGAATCTGAATGTTGACAATCATGTAAGATCGTATAACCTTGAATTTTTTTCTGCGCCGTCTCTGCTCTCCTATATCCGTACGCCTTTCGGCAGCGTCTCCAGATTAATCATTTTCTATTAAATAATTCTTTTACCAAAGACTACTGAATATTATATTTTTAGATAATTCTACGGTAATACAGAAATATTATACATATTCCTAAGCTGTCGATCGGCAAACGAAAAACAAGCAGTTGATACTTTATAAAAAGCTATCAAATAGTACCAATATTGATATTTCTTTATTCAGTGGTATGTATTTATTCACATTTTGCATATTTAGATTAAGATGAGTTTTTTTACCTAATCAGAATTATTAGTTAGATTAGCTACTTACTTTACTGTTCGATCAATTGACAATAATCCTTCATTGCATTTTTGGTTACCCTTATCATCATTATGCTTGGTTTTGCATTTATAAATTGTATAAATTCTACCGAAAAGGATTTTCAGATGGAAAGCTTACCAAGAGATCCAATTATTAAGATGGGTATGGAAAACTGGACTCCTACAAACAACTGTTTTCTGTGTGAGGTTATATTTTTAGTGCTTTAGATATACCAAAACAAGTTGAATCAGAGCTGACTCTGAACGTAGTCTCTGGTTCGGTTTCTAGAAGTGGAAATTTTCTTTTTGTACCTTCCTTAATAACATTATTAATTTGAATATTATTTACTTATGTAAAGATAGTGAAATGAATAATTTATTTCATGATCTTTACATGAATGGGAAGAGTATCTTACAGAATGTAAACAATTGTATAAAAATCATTAACCAAATCAAATGACTTGCGAAAAGTAACTTTGCCACTCTATTTATTTATACTCAAAGTGGGAACACATTTCCAGTTTATCTTATAACTGTATTAATTTTTCCACAGTTTTGTTGCTGGTAATATAACAGTAATGATGTCATTAATGAATCTAAATGTTGACAATCATGTAAGATCGTATAACCTTGAATTTTTTTCTGCGCCGTCTCTGCTCTCCTATATTCGTACATTTCTCGTATTCATCTCAAGATTAATGAACAGACGTCACGAAAGTTAAAAATAAACTAGTTGAACAGTAAATATTTTTCACAATTTCAACTCATATTATGTGATATATGAAATAGAAAAATTTGCTAGTGCGGACATTGTGAAGAAGAAAGAACTTTGAAGTACACGCACCGCCAAACCTGAGTGCGGCTTCCGACAAAGCAACTGCAAGCCGCTTTCGGCAGCGTCTCCAGATTAATCATTTTCTATTTAATAATTCTTTTAGCAAAGACTACTGAATATTATATTTTTAGATAATTCTACGGTAATACAGAAATATTATACATATTCCTAAGCTGTCGATCGGCAAACGAAAAACAAGCAGTTGATACTTTATAAAAAGCTATCAAATAGTACCAATATTGATATTTCATTGTTCAGTGGTATGTATTTATTCACATTTTGCATATTTAGATTAAGATGAGTTTTTTTAGTTAATCAGAATTATTATTTAGATTAGCTACTTATTTTACTTTTCGATCAATTGACAATAATCCTTCATTGCATTTTTGGTTACCCTTATCATCATTATGCTTGGTTTTGCATTTATAAATTGTATAAATTCTACCGAAAAGGATTTTCAGATGGAAAGCTTACCAAGAGATCCAATTAGTAAGATGGGTATGGAAAACTGGACTCCTACAAACAACTGTTTTCTGTGTGAGGTTGTATTTTTAGTGCTATAGATATACCAAAACAAGTTGAATCAGAGCTGACTCTGAACGTAGTCTCTGGTTCGGTTTCTAGAAGTGGAAATTTTCTTTTTGTACCTTCCTTAATAACATTATTAATTTGAATATTATTTACTTACGTAAAGATAGTGAAATGAATAATTTATTTCATGATCTTTACATGAATGGGAAGAGTATCTTACAGAATGTAAACAATTGTATAAAAATCATTAACCAAATCAAATGACTTGCGAAAAGTAACTTTGCCACTCTATTTATTTATACTCAAAGTGGCAACACATTTCCAGTTTATCTTATAAATGTATTAATTTTTCCACAGTTTTGTTGCTGGTAATATAACAGTAATGATGTCATTAATGAATCTAAATGTTGACAATCATGTAAGATCGTATAACCTTGAATTTTTTTCTGCGCCGTCTCTGCTCTCCTATATTCGTACGTTTCTCGTATTCATCTCAAGATTAATGAACAGACGTCACGAAAGTTAAAAATAAACTAGTTGAACAGTAAATATTTTTCACAATTTCAACTCATATCATGTGATATATGAAATAGAAAAATCTGCGAGTGCGGACATTGTGAAGAAGAAAGAACTTTGAAGTACACGCACCGCCAAACCTGAGTGCGGCTTCCGACAAAGCAACTGCAAGCCGCTTTCGGCAGCGTCTCCAGATTAAATTTAATAATTCTTTTAGCAAAGACTACTGAATATTATATTTTTAGATAATTCTACGGTAATACAGAAATATTATACATATTCCTAAGCTGTCGATCGGCAAACGAAAAACAAGGAGTTGATACTTTATAAAAAGCTATCAAATAGTACCAATATTGATATTTCTTTGTTCAGTGGTATGTATTTATTCACATTTTGCATATTTAGATTAAGATGAGTTTTTTTACTTAATCAGAATTATTATTTAGATTAGCTACTTATTTTACTGTTCGATCAATTGACAATAATCCTTCATTGCATTTTTGGTTACCCTTATCATCATTATGCTTGGTTTTGCATTTATAAATTGTATAAATTCTACCGAAAAGGATTTTCAGATGGAAAGCTTACCAAGAGATCCAATTAGTAAGATGGGTATGGAAAACTGGACTCCTACAAACAACTGTTTTCTGTGTGAGGTTGTATTTTTAGTGCTATAGATATACCAAAACAAGTGGAATCAGAGCTGACACTGAACGTAGTCTCTGGTTCGGTTTCTAGAAGTGGAAATTTTCTTTTTGTACCTTCCTTAATAACATTATTAATTTGAATATTATTTACTTTCGTAAAGATAGTGAAATGAATAATTTATTTCATGATCTTTACATGAATGGGAAGAGTATCTTACAGAATGTAAACAATTGTATAAAAATCATTAACCAAATCAAATGACTTGCGAAAAGTAACTTTGCCACTCTATTTATTTATACTCAAAGTGGCAACACATTTCCAGTTTATCTTATAAATGTATTAATTTTTCCACAGTTTTGTTGCTGGTAATATAACAGTAATGATGTCATTAATGAATCTAAATGTTGACAATCATGTAAGATCGTATAACCTTGAATTTTTTTCTGCGCCGTCTCTGCTCTCCTATATTCGTACGTTTCTCGTATTCATCTCAAGATTAATGAACAGACGTCACGAAAGTTAAAAATAAACTAGTTGAACAGTAAATATTTTTCACAATTTCAACTCATATCATGTGATATATGAAATAGAAAAATCTGCGAGTGCGGACATTGTGAAGAAGAAAGAACTTTGAAGTACACGCACCGCCAAACCTAAGTGCAGCTTCCGACAAAGCAACTGCAAGCCGCTTTCGGCAGCGTCTCCAGATTAATCATTTTCTATTTAATAATTCTTTTAGCAAAGACTACTGAATATTATATTTTTAGATAATTCTACGGTAATACAGAAATATTATACATATTCCTAAGCTGTCGATCGGCAAACGAAAAACAAGCAGTTGATACTTTATAAAAAGCTATCAAATAGTACCAATATTGATATTTCATTGTTCAGTGGTATGTATTTATTCACATTTTGCATATTTAGATTAAGATGAGTTTTTTTACCTAATCAGAATTATTAGTTAGATTAGCTACTTATTTTACTGTTCGATCAATTGACAATAATCCTTCATTGCATTTTTGGTTACCCTTATCATCATTATGCTTGGTTTTGCATTTATAAATTGTATAAATTCTACCGAAAAGGATTTTCAGATGGAAAGCTTACCAAGAGATCCAATTAGTAAGATGGGTATGGAAAACTGGACTCCTACAAACAACTGTTTTCTGTGTGAGGTTGTATTTTTAGTGCTATAGATATACCAAAACAAGTGGAATCAGAGCTGACTCTGAACGTAGTCTCTGGTTCGGTTTCTAGAAGTGGAAATTTTCTTTTTGTACCTTCCTTAATAACATTATTAATTTGAATATTATTTACTTACGTAAAGATAGTGAAATGAATAATTTATTTCATGATCTTTACATGAATGGGTAAATCTGCGAGTGCGGACATTGTGAAGAAGAAAGAACTTTGGAGTACACGCACCGCCAAACCTGAGTGCGGCTTCCGACAAAGCAACTGCAAGCCGCTTTCGGCAGCGTCTCCAGATTAATCATTTTCTATTCAATAATTCTTTTAGCAAAGACTACTGAATATTATATTTTTAGATAATTCTACGGTAATACAGAAATATTATACATATTCCTAAGCTGTCGATCGGCAAACGAAAAACAAGGAGTTGATACTTTATAAAAAGCTATCAAATAGTACCAATATTGATATTTCTTTGTTCAGTGGTATGTATTTATTCACATTTTGCATATTTAGATTAAGATGAGTTTTTTTACCTAATCAGAATTATTAGTTAGATTAGCTACTTATTTTACTGTTCGATCAATTGACAATAATCCTTCATTGCATTTTTGGTTACCCTTATCATCATTATGCTTGGTTTTGCATTTATAAATTGTATAAATTCTACCGAAAAGGATTTTCAGTTGGAAAGCTTACCAAGAGATCCAATTAGTAAGATGGGTATGGAAAACTGGACTCCTACAAACAACTGTTTTCTGTGTGAGGTTGTATTTTTAGTGCTATAGATATACCAAAACAAGTGGAATCAGAGCTGACTCTGAACGTAGTCTCTGGTTCGGTTTCTAGAAGTGGAAATTTTCTTTTTGTACCTTCCTTAATAACATTATTAATTTGAATATTATTTACTTATGTGAAGATAGTGAAATGAATAATTTATTTCATGATCTTTACATAAATGGGAGGAGTATCTTACAGAATGTAAACAATTGTATAAAAATCATTAACCAAATCAAATGACTTGCGAAAAGTAACTTTGTCACTCTATTTATTTATACTCAAAGTTGCAACACATTTCCAGTTTATCTTATAAATGTATCAATTTTTCCACAGTTTTGTTGCTGGTAATATAACAGTAAAGATGTCATTAATGAATCTGAATGTTGACAATCATGTAAGATCGTATAACTTTGAATTTTTTTCTGCGCCGTCTCTGCTCTCCTATATCCGTACGTTTCTCGTATTCATCTCAAGATTAATGAATAGACGTCACGAAAGTTAAAAATAAACTAGTTGAACAGTAAATATTATTCAAAATTTCAACTCATATTATGTGATATATGAAATAAAAAAATCTGCGGGTGCGGACATTGTGAAGAAGAAAGAACTTTGAAGTACACGCACCGCCAAACCTGAGTGCGGCTTCCGACAAAGCAACTGCAAGCCGCTTTCGGCAGCATCTCCAGATTAATCATTTTCTATTCAATAATTCTTTTAGCAAAGACTACTGAATATTATATTTTTAGATAATTCTACGGTAATACAGAAATATTATACATATTCCTAAGCTGTCGATCGGCAAACGAAAAACAAGCAGTTGATACTTTATAAAAAGCTATCAAATAGTACCAATATTGATATTTCTTTGTTCAGTGGTATGTATTTATTCACATTTTGCATATTTAGATTAAGATGAGTTTTTTTACCCAATCAGAATTATTAGTTAGATTAGCTACTTATTTTACTGTTCGATCAATTGACAATAATCCTTCATTGCATTTTTGGTTACCCTTATCATCATTATGCTTGGTTTTGCATTTATAAATTGTATAAATTCTACCGAAAAGGATTTTCAGATGGAAAGCTTACCAAGAGATCCAATTAGTAAGATGGGTATGGAAAACTGGACTCCTACAAACAACTGTTTTCTGTGTGAGGTTGTATTTTTAGTGCTATAGATATACCAAAACAAGTGGAATCAGAGCTGACTCTGAACGTAGTCTCTGGTTCGGTTTCTAGAAGTGGAAATTTTCTTTTTGTACCTTCCTTAATAACATTATTAATTTGAATATTATTTACTTATGTGAAGATAGTGAAATGAATAATTTATTTCATGATCTTTACATAAATGGGAGGAGTATCTTACAGAATGTAAACAATTGTATAAAAATCATTAACCAAATCAAATGACTTGCGAAAAGTAACTTTGTCACTCTATTTATTTATACTCAAAGTTGCAACACATTTCCAGTTTATCTTATAAATGTATTAATTTTTCCACAGTTTTGTTGCTGGTAATATAACAGTAAAGATGTCATTAATGAATCTGAATGTTGACAATCATGTAAGATCGTATAACTTTGAATTTTTTTCTGCGCCGTCTCTGCTCTCCTATATCCGTACGTTTCTCGTATTCATCTCAAGATTAATGAACAGACGTCACGAAAGTTAAAAATAAACTAGTTGAACAGTAAATATTATTCAAAATTTCAACTCATATTATGTGATATATGAAATAAAAAAATCTGCGGGTGCGGACATTGTGAAGAAGAAAGAACTTTGAAGTACACGCACCGCCAAACCTGAGTGCGGCTTCCGACAAAGCAACTGCAAGCCGCTTTCGGCAGCGTCTCCAGATTAATCATTTTCTATTTAATAATTCTTTTAGCAAAGACTACTGAATATTATATTTTTAGATAATTCTACGGTAATACAGAAATATTATACATATTCCTAAGCTGTCGATCGGCAAACGAAAAACAAGCAGTTGATACTTTATAAAAAGCTATCAAATAATATTGATATTTCTTTGTTCAGTGGTATGTATTTATTCACATTTTGCATATTTAGATCAAGATGAGTTTTTGTTACCTAATCAGAATTATTAGTTAGATTAGCTACTTATTTTACTGTTCGATCAATTGACAATAATCCTTCATTGCATTTTTGGTTACCCTTATCATCATTATGCTTGGTTTTGCATTTATAAATTGTATAAATTCTACCGAAAAGGATTTTCAGATGGAAAGCTTACCAAGAGATCCAATTAGTAAGATGGGTATGGAAAACTGGACTCCTACAAACAACTGTTTTCTGTGTGAGGTTGTATTTTTAGTGCTATAGATATACCAAAACAAGTGGAATCAGAGCTGACTCTGAACGTAGTCTCTGATTCGGTTTCTAGAAGTGGAAATTTTCTTTTTATACCTTCCTTAATAACATTATTAATTTGAATATTATTTACTTATGTGAAGATAGTGAAATGAATAATTTATATCATGATCTTTACATAAATGGGAGGAGTATCTTACAGAATGTAAACAATTGTATAAAAATCATTAACCAAATCAAATGACTTGCGAAAAGTAACTTTGTCACTCTATTTATTTATACTCAAAGTTGCAACACATTTCCAGTTTATCTTATAAATGTATTAATTTTTCCACAGTTTTGTTGCTGGTAATATAACAGTAAAGATGTCATTAATGAATCTGAATGTTGACAATCATGTAAGATCGTATAACTTTGAATTTTTTTCTGCGCCGTCTCTGCTCTCCTATATCCGTACGTTTCTCGTATTCATCTCAAGATTAATGAACAGACGTCACGAAAGTTAAAAATAAACTAGTTGAACAGTAAATATTATTCAAAATTTCAACTCATATTATGTGATATATGAAATAAAAAAATCTGCGGGTGCGGACATTGTGAAGAAGAACGAACTTTGAAGTACACGCACCGCCAAACCTGAGTGCGGCTTCCGACAAAGCAACTGCAAGCCGCTTTCGGCAGCATCTCCAGATTAATCATTTTCTATTCAATAATTCTTTTAGCAAAGACTACTGAATATTATATTTTTAGATAATTCTACGGTAATACAGAAATATTATACATATTCCTAAGCTGTCGATCGGCAAACGAAAAACAAGCAGTTGATACTTTATAAAAAGCTATCAAATAGTACCAATATTGATATTTCTTTGTTCAGTGGTATGTATTTATTCACATTTTGCATATTTAGATTAAGATGAGTTTTTTTACCCAATCAGAATTATTAGTTAGATTAGCTACTTATTTTACTGTTCGATCAATTGACAATAATCCTTCATTGCATTTTTGGTTACCCTTATCATCATTATGCTTGGTTTTGCATTTATAAATTGTATAAATTCTACCGAAAAGGATTTTCAGATGGAAAGCTTACCAAGAGATCCAATTAGTAAGATGGGTATGGAAAACTGGACTCCTACAAACAACTGTTTTCTGTGTGAGGTTGTATTTTTAGTGCTATAGATATACCAAAACAAGTGGAATCAGAGCTGACTCTGAACGTAGTCTCTGGTTCGGTTTCTAGAAGTGGAAATTTTCTTTTTGTACCTTCCTTAATAACATTATTAATTTGAATATTATTTACTTATGTGAAGATAGTGAAATGAATAATTTATTTCATGATCTTTACATAAATGGGAGGAGTATCTTACAGAATGTAAACAATTGTATAAAAATCATTAACCAAATCAAATGACTTGCGAAAAGTAACTTTGTCACTCTATTTATTTATACTCAAAGTTGCAACACATTTCCAGTTTATCTTATAAATGTATTAATTTTTCCACAGTTTTGTTGCTGGTAATATAACAGTAAAGATGTCATTAATGAATCTGAATGTTGACAATCATGTAAGATCGTATAACTTTGAATTTTTTTCTGCGCCGTCTCTGCTCTCCTATATCCGTACGTTTCTCGTATTCATCTCAAGATTAATGAACAGACGTCACGAAAGTTAAAAATAAACTAGTTGAACAGTAAATATTATTCAAAATTTCAACTCATATTATGTGATATATGAAATAAAAAAATCTGCGGGTGCGGACATTGTGAAGAAGAAAGAACTTTGAAGTACACGCACCGCCAAACCTGAGTGCGGCTTCCGACAAAGCAACTGCAAGCCGCTTTCGGCAGCGTCTCCAGATTAATCATTTTCTATTTAATAATTCTTTTAGCAAAGACTACTGAATATTATATTTTTAGATAATTCTACGGTAATACAGAAATATTATACATATTCCTAAGCTGTCGATCGGCAAACGAAAAACAAGCAGTTGATACTTTATAAAAAGCTATCAAATAATATTGATATTTCTTTGTTCAGTGGTATGTATTTATTCACATTTTGCATATTTAGATCAAGATGAGTTTTTGTTACCTAATCAGAATTATTAGTTAGATTAGCTACTTATTTTACTGTTCGATCAATTGACAATAATCCTTCATTGCATTTTTGGTTACCCTTATCATCATTATGCTTGGTTTTGCATTTATAAATTGTATAAATTCTACCGAAAAGGATTTTCAGATGGAAAGCTTACCAAGAGATCCAATTAGTAAGATGGGTATGGAAAACTGGACTCCTACAAACAACTGTTTTCTGTGTGAGGTTGTATTTTTAGTGCTATAGATATACCAAAACAAGTGGAATCAGAGCTGACTCTGAACGTAGTCTCTGATTCGGTTTCTAGAAGTGGAAATTTTCTTTTTATACCTTCCTTAATAACATTATTAATTTGAATATTATTTACTTATGTGAAGATAGTGAAATGAATAATTTATTTCATGATCTTTACATAAATGGGAGGAGTATCTTACAGAATGTAAACAATTGTATAAAAATCATTAACCAAATCAAATGACTTGCGAAAAGTAACTTTGTCACTCTATTTATTTATACTCAAAGTTGCAACACATTTCCAGTTTATCTTATAAATGTATTAATTTTTCCACAGTTTTGTTGCTGGTAATATAACAGTAAAGATGTCATTAATGAATCTGAATGTTGACAATCATGTAAGATCGTATAACTTTGAATTTTTTTCTGCGCCGTCTCTGCTCTCCTATATCCGTACGTTTCTCGTATTCATCTCAAGATTAATGAACAGACGTCACGAAAGTTAAAAATAAACTAGTTGAACAGTAAATATTATTCAAAATTTCAACTCATATTATGTGATATATGAAATAAAAAAATCTGCGGGTGCGGACATTGTGAAGAAGAAAGAACTTTGAAGTACACGCACCGCCAAACCTGAGTGCGGCTTCCGACAAAGCAACTGCAAGCCGCTTTCGGCAGCATCTCCAGATTAATCATTTTCTATTCAATAATTCTTTTAGCAAAGACTACTGAATATTATATTTTTAGATAATTCTACGGTAATACAGAAATATTATACATATTCCTAAGCTGTCGATCGGCAAACGAAAAACAAGCAGTTGATACTTTATAAAAAGCTATCAAATAGTACCAATATTGATATTTCTTTGTTCAGTGGTATGTATTTATTCACATTTTGCATATTTAGATTAAGATGAGTTTTTTTACCCAATCAGAATTATTAGTTAGATTAGCTACTTATTTTACTGTTCGATCAATTGACAATAATCCTTCATTGCATTTTTGGTTACCCTTATCATCATTATGCTTGGTTTTGCATTTATAAATTGTATAAATTCTACCGAAAAGGATTTTCAGAAGGAAAGCTTACCAAGAGATCCAATTAGTAAGATGGGTATGGAAAACTGGACTCCTACAAACAACTGTTTTCTGTGTGAGGTTGTATTTTTAGTGCTATAGATATACCAAAACAAGTGGAATCAGAGCTGACTCTGAACGTAGTCTCTGATTCGGTTTCTAGAAGTGGAAATTTTCTTTTTATACCTTCCTTAATAACATTATTAATTTGAATATTATTTACTTATGTGAAGATAGTGAAATGAATAATTTATATCATGATCTTTACATAAATGGGAGGAGTATCTTACAGAATGTAAACAATTGTATAAAAATCATTAACCAAATCAAATGACTTGCGAAAAGTAACTTTGTCACTCTATTTATTTATACTCAAAGTTGCAACACATTTCCAGTTTATCTTATAAATGTATTAATTTTTCCACAGTTTTGTTGCTGGTAATATAACAGTAAAGATGTCATTAATGAATCTGAATGTTGACAATCATGTAAGATCGTATAACTTTGAATTTTTTTCTGCGCCGTCTCTGCTCTCCTATATCCGTACGTTTCTCGTATTCATCTCAAGATTAATGAACAGACGTCACGAAAGTTAAAAATAAACTAGTTGAACAGTAAATATTATTCAAAATTTCAACTCATATTATGTGATATATGAAATAAAAAAATCTGCGGGTGCGGACATTGTGAAGAAGAAAGAACTTTGAAGTACACGCACCGCCAAACCTGAGTGCGGCTTCCGACAAAGCAACTGCAAGCCGCTTTCGGCAGCATCTCCAGATTAATCATTTTCTATTCAATAATTCTTTTAGCAAAGACTACTGAATATTATATTTTTAGATAATTCTACGGTAATACAGAAATATTATACATATTCCTAAGCTGTCGATCGGCAAACGAAAAACAAGCAGTTGATACTTTATAAAAAGCTATCAAATAGTACCAATATTGATATTTCTTTGTTCAGTGGTATGTATTTATTCACATTTTGCATATTTAGATTAAGATGAGTTTTTTTACCCAATCAGAATTATTAGTTAGATTAGCTACTTATTTTACTGTTCGATCAATTGACAATAATCCTTCATTGCATTTTTGGTTACCCTTATCATCATTATGCTTGGTTTTGCATTTATAAATTGTATAAATTCTACCGAAAAGGATTTTCAGATGGAAAGCTTACCAAGAGATCCAATTAGTAAGATGGGTATGGAAAACTGGACTCCTACAAACAACTGTTTTCTGTGTGAGGTTGTATTTTTAGTGCTATAGATATACCAAAACAAGTGGAATCAGAGCTGACTCTGAACGTAGTCTCTGGTTCGGTTTCTAGAAGTGGAAATTTTCTTTTTGTACCTTCCTTAATAACATTATTAATTTGAATATTATTTACTTATGTGAAGATAGTGAAATGAATAATTTATTTCATGATCTTTACATAAATGGGAGGAGTATCTTACAGAATGTAAACAATTGTATAAAAATCATTAACCAAATCAAATGACTTGCGAAAAGTAACTTTGTCACTCTATTTATTTATACTCAAAGTTGCAACACATTTCCAGTTTATCTTATAAATGTATTAATTTTTCCACAGTTTTGTTGCTGGTAATATAACAGTAAAGATGTCATTAATGAATCTGAATGTTGACAATCATGTAAGATCGTATAACTTTGAATTTTTTTCTGCGCCGTCTCTGCTCTCCTATATCCGTACGTTTCTCGTATTCATCTCAAGATTAATGAACAGACGTCACGAAAGTTAAAAATAAACTAGTTGAACAGTAAATATTATTCAAAATTTCAACTCATATTATGTGATATATGAAATAAAAAAATCTGCGGGTGCGGACATTGTGAAGAAGAAAGAACTTTGAAGTACACGCACCGCCAAACCTGAGTGCGGCTTCCGACAAAGCAACTGCAAGCCGCTTTCGGCAGCGTCTCCAGATTAATCATTTTCTATTTAATAATTCTTTTAGCAAAGACTACTGAATATTATATTTTTAGATAATTCTACGGTAATACAGAAATATTATACATATTCCTAAGCTGTCGATCGGCAAACGAAAAACAAGCAGTTGATACTTTATAAAAAGCTATCAAATAATATTGATATTTCTTTGTTCAGTGGTATGTATTTATTCACATTTTGCATATTTAGATCAAGATGAGTTTTTGTTACCTAATCAGAATTATTAGTTAGATTAGCTACTTATTTTACTGTTCGATCAATTGACAATAATCCTTCATTGCATTTTTGGTTACCCTTATCATCATTATGCTTGGTTTTGCATTTATAAATTGTATAAATTCTACCGAAAAGGATTTTCAGATGGAAAGCTTACCAAGAGATCCAATTAGTAAGATGGGTATGGAAAACTGGACTCCTACAAACAACTGTTTTCTGTGTGAGGTTGTATTTTTAGTGCTATAGATATACCAAAACAAGTGGAATCAGAGCTGACTCTGAACGTAGTCTCTGATTCGGTTTCTAGAAGTGGAAATTTTCTTTTTATACCTTCCTTAATAACATTATTAATTTGAATATTATTTACTTATGTGAAGATAGTGAAATGAATAATTTATTTCATGATCTTTACATAAATGGGAGGAGTATCTTACAGAATGTAAACAATTGTATAAAAATCATTAACCAAATCAAATGACTTGCGAAAAGTAACTTTGTCACTCTATTTATTTATACTCAAAGTTGCAACACATTTCCAGTTTATCTTATAAATGTATTAATTTTTCCACAGTTTTGTTGCTGGTAATATAACAGTAAAGATGTCATTAATGAATCTGAATGTTGACAATCATGTAAGATCGTATAACTTTGAATTTTTTTCTGCGCCGTCTCTGCTCTCCTATATCCGTACGTTTCTCGTATTCATCTCAAGATTAATGAACAGACGTCACGAAAGTTAAAAATAAACTAGTTGAACAGTAAATATTATTCAAAATTTCAACTCATATTATGTGATATATGAAATAAAAAAATCTGCGGGTGCGGACATTGTGAAGAAGAAAGAACTTTGAAGTACACGCACCGCCAAACCTGAGTGCGGCTTCCGACAAAGCAACTGCAAGCCGCTTTCGGCAGCATCTCCAGATTAATCATTTTCTATTCAATAATTCTTTTAGCAAAGACTACTGAATATTATATTTTTAGATAATTCTACGGTAATACAGAAATATTATACATATTCCTAAGCTGTCGATCGGCAAACGAAAAACAAGCAGTTGATACTTTATAAAAAGCTATCAAATAGTACCAATATTGATATTTCTTTGTTCAGTGGTATGTATTTATTCACATTTTGCATATTTAGATTAAGATGAGTTTTTTTACCCAATCAGAATTATTAGTTAGATTAGCTACTTATTTTACTGTTCGATCAATTGACAATAATCCTTCATTGCATTTTTGGTTACCCTTATCATCATTATGCTTGGTTTTGCATTTATAAATTGTATAAATTCTACCGAAAAGGATTTTCAGAAGGAAAGCTTACCAAGAGATCCAATTAGTAAGATGGGTATGGAAAACTGGACTCCTACAAACAACTGTTTTCTGTGTGAGGTTGTATTTTTAGTGCTATAGATATACCAAAACAAGTGGAATCAGAGCTGACTCTGAACGTAGTCTCTGGTTCGGTTTCTAGAAGTGGAAATTTTCTTTTTGTACCTTCCTTAATAACATTATTAATTTGAATATTATTTACTTATGTGAAGATAGTGAAATGAATAATTTATTTCATGATCTTTACATAAATGGGAGGAGTATCTTACAGAATGTAAACAATTGTATAAAAATCATTAACCAAATCAAATGACTTGCGAAAAGTAACTTTGTCACTCTATTTATTTATACTCAAAGTTGCAACACATTTCCAGTTTATCTTATAAATGTATTAATTTTTCCACAGTTTTGTTGCTGGTAATATAACAGTAAAGATGTCATTAATGAATCTGAATGTTGACAATCATGTAAGATCGTATAACTTTGAATTTTTTTCTGCGCCGTCTCTGCTCTCCTATATCCGTACGTTTCTCGTATTCATCTCAAGATTAATGAACAGACGTCACGAAAGTTAAAAATAAACTAGTTGAACAGTAAATATTATTCAAAATTTCAACTCATATTATGTGATATATGAAATAAAAAAATCTGCGGGTGCGGACATTGTGAAGAAGAAAGAACTTTGAAGTACACGCACCGCCAAACCTGAGTGCGGCTTCCGACAAAGCAACTGCAAGCCGCTTTCGGCAGCGTCTCCAGATTAATCATTTTCTATTTAATAATTCTTTTAGCAAAGACTACTGAATATTATATTTTTAGATAATTCTACGGTAATACAGAAATATTATACATATTCCTAAGCTGTCGATCGGCAAACGAAAAACAAGCAGTTGATACTTTATAAAAAGCTATCAAATAATATTGATATTTCTTTGTTCAGTGGTATGTATTTATTCACATTTTGCATATTTAGATTAAGATGAGTTTTTTTACCTAATCAGAATTATTAGTTAGATTAGCTACTTATTTTACTGTTCGATCAATTGACAATAATCCTTCATTGCATTTTTGGTTACCCTTATCATCATTATGCTTGGTTTTGCATTTATAAATTGTATAAATTCTACCGAAAAGGATTTTCAGATGGAAAGCTTACCAAGAGATCCAATTAGTAAGATGGGTATGGAAAACTGGACTCCTACAAACAACTGTTTTCTGTGTGAGGTTGTATTTTTAGTGCTATAGATATACCAAAACAAGTGGAATCAGAGCTGACTCTGAACGTAGTCTCTGGTTCGGTTTCTAGAAGTGGAAATTTTCTTTTTGTACCTTCCTTAATAACATTATTAATTTGAATATTATTTACTTATGTGAAGATAGTGAAATGAATAATTTATTTCATGATCTTTACATAAATGGGAGGAGTATCTTACAGAATGTAAACAATTGTATAAAAATCATTAACCAAATCAAATGACTTGCGAAAAGTAACTTTGTCACTCTATTTATTTATACTCAAAGTTGCAACACATTTCCAGTTTATCTTATAAATGTATTAATTTTTCCACAGTTTTGTTGCTGGTAATATAACAGTAAAGATGTCATTAATGAATCTGAATGTTGACAATCATGTAAGATCGTATAACTTTGAATTTTTTTCTGCGCCGTCTCTGCTCTCCTATATCCGTACGTTTCTCGTATTCATCTCAAGATTAATGAACAGACGTCACGAAAGTTAAAAATAAACTAGTTGAACAGTAAATATTATTCAAAATTTCAACTCATATTATGTGATATATGAAATAAAAAAATCTGCGGGTGCGGACATTGTGAAGAAGAAAGAACTTTGAAGTACACGCACCGCCAAACCTGAGTGCGGCTTCCGACAAAGCAACTGCAAGCCGCTTTCGGCAGCGTCTCCAGATTAATCATTTTCTATTTAATAATTCTTTTAGCAAAGACTACTGAATACTATATTTTTAGATAATTCTACGGTAATACAGAAATATTATACATATTCCTAAGCTGTCGATCGGCAAACGAAAAACAAGCAGTTGATACTTTATAAAAAGCTATCAAATAATATTGATATTTCTTTGTTCAGTGGTATGTATTTATTCACATTTTGCATATTTAGATTAAGATGAGTTTTTTTACCTAATCAGAATTATTAGTTAGATTAGCTACTTATTTTACTGTTCGATCAATTGACAATAATCCTTCATTGCATTTTTGGTTATCCTCATCATCATTATGCTTGGTTTTGCATTTATAAATTGTATAAATTCTACCGAAAAGGATTTTCAGATGGAAAGCTTACCAAGAGATCCAGTTAGTAAGATGGGTATGGAAAACTGGACTCCTACAAACAACTGTTTTCTGTGTGTGGTTGTATTTTTAGTGCTATAGATATACCAAAACAAGTGGAATCAGAGCTGACTCTGAACGTAGTCTCTGGTTCGGTTTCTAGAAGTGGAAATTTTCTTTTTGTACCTTCCTTAATAACATTATTAATTTGAATATTATTTACTTATGTAAAGATAGTGAAATGAATAATTTATTTCATGATCTTTACATGAATGGAAAGAGTATCTTACAGAATGTAAACAATTGTATAAAAATCATTAACCAAATCAAATGACTTGCGAAAAGTAACTTTGCCACTCTATTTATTTTTACTCAAAGTGGCAACACATTTCCAGTTTATCTTATAGATGTATTAATTTTTCCACAGTTTTGTTGCTGGTAATATAACAGTAATGATGTCATTAATGAATCTAAATGTTGACAATCATGTAAGATCGTATAACCTTGAATTTTTTTCTGCGCCGTCTCTGCTCTCCTATATTCGTACGTTTCTCGTATTCATCTCAAGATTAATGAACAGACGTCACGAAAGTTAAAAATAAACTAGTTGAACAGTAAATATTTTTCACAATTTCAACTCATATTATGTGATATATGAAATAAGAAAATCTGCGAGTGCGGACATTGTGAAGAAGAAAGAACTTTGAAGTACACGCACCGCCAAACCTGAGTGCGGCTTCCGACAAAGCAACTGCAAGCCGCTTTCGGCAGCGTCTCCAGATTAATCATTTTCTATTTAATAATTCTTTTAGCAAAGACTACTGAATATTATATTTTTAGATAATTCTACGGTAATACAGAAATATTATACATATTCCTAAGCTGTCGATCGGCAAACGAAAAACAAGCAGTTGATACTTTATAAAAAGCTATCAAATAGTACCAATATTGATATTTCTTTGTTCAGTGGTATGTATTTATTCACATTTTGCATATTTAGATTAAGATGAGTTTTTTTACCTAATCAGAATTATTAGTTAGATTAGCTACTTATTTTACTGTTCGATCAATTGACAATAATCCTTCATTGCATTTTTGGTTACCCTTATCATCATTATGCTTGGTTTTGCATTTATAAATTGTATAAATTCTACCGAAAAGGATTTTCAGATGGAAAGCTTACCAAGAGATCCAATTAGTAAGATGGGTATGGAAATCTGGACTCCTACAAACAACTGTTTTCTGTGTGAGGTTGTATTTTTAGTGCTATAGATATACCAAAACAAGTGGAATCAGAGCTGACTCTGAACGTAGTCTCTGGTTCGGTTTCTAGAAGTGGAAATTTTCTTTTTGTACCTTCCTCAATAACATTATTAATTTGAATATTATTTACTTATGTGAAGATAGTGAAATGAATAATTTATTTCATGATCTTTACATAAATGGGAGGAGTATCTTACAGAATGTAAACAATTGTATAAAAATCATTAACCAAATCAAATGACTTGCGAAAAGTAACTTTGTCACTCTATTTATTTATACTCAAAGTGGCAACACATTTCCAGTTTATCTTATAAATGTATTAATTTTTCCACAGTTTTGTTGCTGGTAATATAACAGTAAAGATGTCATTAATGAATCTGAATGTTGACAATCATGTAAGATCGTATAACTTTGAATTTTTTTCTGCGCCGTCTCTGCTCTCCTATATCCGTACGTTTCTCGTATTCATCTCAAGATTAATGAACAGACGTCACGAAAGTTAAAAATAAACTAGTTGAACAGTAAATATTATTCAAAATTTCAACTCATATTATGTGATATATGAAATAAAAAAATCTGCGGGTGCGGACATTGTGAAGAAGAAAGAACTTTGAAGTACACGCACCGCCAAACCTGAGTGCGGCTTCCGACAAAGCAACTGCAAGCCGCTTTCGGCAGCATCTCCAGATTAATCATTTTCTATTCAATAATTCTTTTAGCAAAGACTACTGAATATTATATTTTTAGATAATTCTACGGTAATACAGAAATATTATACATATTCCTAAGCTGTCGATCGGCAAACGAAAAACAAGCAGTTGATACTTTATAAAAAGCTATCAAATAATATTGATATTTCTTTGTTCAGTGGTATGTATTTATTCACATTTTGCATATTTAGATTAAGATGAGTTTTTTTACCTAATCAGAATTATTAGTTAGATTAGCTACTTATTTTACTGTTCGATCAATTGACAATAATCCTTCATTGCATTTTTGGTTACCCTTATCATCATTATGCTTGGTTTTGCATTTATAAATTGTATAAATTCTACCGAAAAGGATTTTCAGATGGAAAGCTTACCAAGAGATCCAATTAGTAAGATGGGTATGGAAAACTGGACTCCTACAAACAACTGTTTTCTGTGTGAGGTTGTATTTTTAGTGCTATAGATATACCAAAACAAGTGGAATCAGAGCTGACTCTGAACGTAGTCTCTGGTTCGGTTTCTAGAAGTGGAAATTTTCTTTTTGTACCTTCCTTAATAACATTATTAATTTGAATATTATTTACTTATGTGAAGATAGTGAAATGAATAATTTATTTCATGATCTTTACATAAATGGGAGGAGTATCTTACAGAATGTAAACAATTGTATAAAAATCATTAACCAAATCAAATGACTTGCGAAAAGTAACTTTGTCACTCTATTTATTTATACTCAAAGTTGCAACACATTTCCAGTTTATCTTATAAATGTATTAATTTTTCCACAGTTTTGTTGCTGGTAATATAACAGTAAAGATGTCATTAATGAATCTGAATGTTGACAATCATGTAAGATCGTATAACTTTGAATTTTTTTCTGCGCCGTCTCTGCTCTCCTATATCCGTACGTTTCTCGTATTCATCTCAAGATTAATGAACAGACGTCACGAAAGTTAAAAATAAACTAGTTGAACAGTAAATATTATTCAAAATTTCAACTCATATTATGTGATATATGAAATAAAAAAATCTGCGGGTGCGGACATTGTGAAGAAGAAAGAACTTTGAAGTACACGCACCGCCAAACCTGAGTGCGGCTTCCGACAAAGCAACTGCAAGCCGCTTTCGGCAGCGTCTCCAGATTAATCATTTTCTATTTAATAATTCTTTTAGCAAAGACTACTGAATACTATATTTTTAGATAATTCTACGGTAATACAGAAATATTATACATATTCCTAAGCTGTCGATCGGCAAACGAAAAACAAGCAGTTGATACTTTATAAAAAGCTATCAAATAATATTGATATTTCTTTGTTCAGTGGTATGTATTTATTCACATTTTGCATATTTAGATTAAGATGAGTTTTTTTACCTAATCAGAATTATTAGTTAGATTAGCTACTTATTTTACTGTTCGATCAATTGACAATAATCCTTCATTGCATTTTTGGTTATCCTCATCATCATTATGCTTGGTTTTGCATTTATAAATTGTATAAATTCTACCGAAAAGGATTTTCAGATGGAAAGCTTACCAAGAGATCCAGTTAGTAAGATGGGTATGGAAAACTGGACTCCTACAAACAACTGTTTTCTGTGTGAGGTTGTATTTTTAGTGCTATAGATATACCAAAACAAGTGGAATCAGAGCTGACTCTGAACGTAGTCTCTGATTCGGTTTCTAGAAGTGGAAATTTTCTTTTTATACCTTCCTTAATAACATTATTAATTTGAATATTATTTACTTATGTGAAGATAGTGAAATGAATAATTTATTTCATGATCTTTACATAAATGGGAAGAGTATCTTACAGAATGTAAACAATTGTATAAAAATCATTAACCAAATCAAATGACTTGCGAAAAGTAACTTTGCCACTCTATTTATTTTTACTCAAAGTGGCAACACATTTCCAGTTTATCTTATAAATGTATTAATTTTTCCACAGTTTTGTTGCTGGTAATATAACAGTAATGATGTCATTAATGAATCTAAATGTTGACAATCATGTAAGATCGTATAACCTTGAATTTTTTTCTGCGCCGTCTCTGCTCTCCTATATCCGTACGTTTCTCGTATTCATCTCAAGATTAATGAACAGACGTCACGAAAGTTAAAAATAAACTAGTTGAACAGTAAATATTTTTCACAATTTCAACTCATATTATGTGATATATGAAATAAAAAAATCTGCTAGTGCGGACATTGTGAAGAAGAAAGAACTTTGAAGTACACGCACCGCCAAACCTGAGTGCGGCTTCCGACAAAGCAAACTGCAAGCCGCTTTCGGCAGCGTCTCCAGATTAATCATTTTCTATTTAATAATTCTTTTAGCAAAGACTACTGAATATTATATTTTTAGATAATTCTACGGTAATACAGAAATATTATACATATTCCTAAGCTGTCGATCGGCAAACGAAAAACAAGCAGTTGATACTTTATAAAAAGCTATCAAATAGTACCAATATTGATATTTCTTTGTTCAGTGGTATGTATTTATTCACATTTTGCATATTTAGATTAAGATGAGTTTTTTTACCTAATCAGAATTATTAGTTAGATTAGCTACTTATTTTACTGTTCGATCAATTGACAATAATCCTTCATTGCATTTTTGGTTACCCTTATCATCATTATGCTTGGTTTTGCATTTATAAATTGTATAAATTCTACCGAAAAGGATTTTCAGATGGAAAGCTTACCAAGAGATCCAATTAGTAAGATGGGTATGGAAAACTGGACTCCTACAAACAACTGTTTTCTGTGTGAGGTTGTATTTTTAGTGCTATAGATATACCAAAACAAGTGGAATCAGAGCTGACTCTGAACGTAGTCATTGGTTCGGTTTCTAGAAGTGGAAATTTTCTTTTTGTACCTTCCTTAATAACATTATTAATTTGAATATTATTTACTTATGTGAAGATAGTGAAATGAATAATTTATTTCATGATCTTTACATAAATGGGAGGAGTATCTTACAGAATGTAAACAATTGTATAAAAATCATTAACCAAATCAAATGACTTGCGAAAAGTAACTTTGTCACTCTATTTATTTATACTCAAAGTTGCAACACATTTCCAGTTTATCTTATAAATGTATTAATTTTTCCACAGTTTTGTTGCTGGTAATATAACAGTAAAGATGTCATTAATGAATCTAAATGTTGACAATCATGTAAGATCGTATAACTTTGAATTTTTTTCCGCGCCGTCTCTGCTCTCCTATATCCGTACGTTTCTCGTATTCATCTAAAGATTAATGAACAGACGTCACGAAAGTTAAAAATAAACAAGTTGAACAGTAAATATTATTCAAAATTTCAACTCATATTATGTGATATATGAAATAAAAAAATCTGCGGGTGCGGACATTGTGAAGAAGAAAGAACTTTGAAGTACCCGCACCGCCAAACCTGAGTGCGGCTTCCGACAAAGCAACTGCAAGCCGCTTTCGGCAGCATCTCCAGATTAATCATTTTCTATTCAATAATTCTTTTAGCAAAGACTACTGAATATTATATTTTTAGATAATTCTACGGTAATACAGAAATATTATACATATTCCTAAGCTGTCGATCGGCAAACGAAAAACAAGCAGTTGATACTTTATAAAAAGCTATCAAATAGTACCAATATTGATATTTCTTTGTTCAGTGGTATGTATTTATTCACATTTTGCATATTTAGATTAAGATGAGTTTTTTTACCTAATCAGAATTATTAGTTAGATTAGCTACTTATTTTACTGTTCGATCAATTGACAATAATCCTTCATTGCATTTTTGGTTACCCTCATCATCATTATGCTTGGTTTTGCATTTATAAATTGTATAAATTCTACCGAAAAGGATTTTCAGATGGAAAGCTTACCAAGAGATCCAATTAGTAAGATGGGTATGGAAAACTGGACTCCTACAAACAACTGTTTTCTGTGTGAGGTTGTATTTTTAGTGCTATAGATATACCAAAACAAGTGGAATCAGAGCTGACTCTGAACGTAGTCTCTGGTTCGGTTTCTAGAAGTGGAAATTTTCTTTTTGTACCTTCCTTAATAACATTATTAATTTGAATATTATTTACTTATGTAAAGATAGTGAAATGAATAATTTATTTCATGATCTTTACATGAATGGGAAGAGTATCTTACAGAATGTAAACAATTGTATAAAAATCATTAACCAAATCAAATGACTTGCGAAAAGTAACTTTGCCACTATTTATTTATACTCAAAGTGGCAACACATTTCCAGTTTATCTTATAAATGTATTAATTTTTCCACAGTTTTGTTGCTGGTAATATAACAGTAATGATGTCATTAATGAATCTAAATGTTGACAATCATGTAAGATCGTATAACCTTGAATTTTTTTCTGCGCCGTCTCTGCTCTCCTATATTCGTACGTTTCTCGTATTCATCTCAAGATTAATGAACAGACGTCACGAAAGTTAAAAATAAACTAGTTGAACAGTAAATATTTTTCACAATTTCAACTCATATTATGTGATATATGAAATAAGAAAATCTGCGAGTGCGGACATTGTGAAGAAGAAAGAACTTTGAAGTACACGCACCGCCAAACCTGAGTGCGGCTTCCGACAAAGCAACTGCAAGCCGCTTTCGGCAGCGTCTCCAGATTAATCATTTTCTATTCAATAATTCTTTTAGCAAAGACTACTGAATATTATATTTTTAGATAATTCTACGGTAATACAGAAATATTATACATATTCCTAAGCTGTCGATCGGCAAACGAAAAACAAGCAGTTGATACTTTATAAAAAGCTATCAAATAGTACCAATATTGATATTTCTTTGTTCAGTGGTATGTATTTATTCACATTTTGCATATTTAGATCAAGATGAGTTTTTTTACCTAATCAGAATTATTAGTTAGATTAGCTACTTATTTTACTGTTCGATCAATTGACAATAATCCTTCATTGCATTTTTGGTTACCCTTATCATCATTATGCTTGGTTTTGCATTTATAAATTGTATAAATTCTACCGAAAAGGATTTTCAGATGGAAAGCTTACCAAGAGATCCAATTAGTAAGATGGGTATGGAAAACTGGACTCCTACAAACAACTGTTTTCTGTGTGAGGTTGTATTTTTAGTGCTATAGATATACCAAAACAAGTGGAATCAGAGCTGACTCTGAACGTAGTCTCTGGTTCGGTTTCTAGAAGTGGAAATTTTCTTTTGGTACCTTCCTTAATAACATTATTAATTTGAATATTATTTACTTATGTGAAGATAGTGAAATGAATAATTTATTTCATGATCTTTACATAAATGGGAGGAGTATCTTACAGAATGTAAACAATTGTATAAAAATCATTAACCAAATCAAATGACTTGCGGAAAGTAACTTTGTCACTCTATTTATTTATACTCAAAGTTGCAACACATTTCCAGTTTATCTTATAAATGTATTAATTTTTTCACAGTTTTGTTGCTGGTAATATAACAGTAAAGATGTCATTAATGAATCTAAATGTTGACAATCATGTAAGATCGTATAACCTTGAATTTTTTTCTGCGCCGTCTCTGCTCTCCTATATCCGTACGTTTCTCGTATTCATGTCAAGATTAATGAACAGACGTCACGAAAGTTAAAAATAAACTAGTTGAATAGTAAATATTATTCAAAATTTCAACTCATATTATGTGATATATGAAATAAAAAAATCTGCGGGTGCGGCCATTGTGAAGAAGAAAGAACTTTGAAGTACACGCACCGCCAAACCTGAGTGCGGCTTCCGACAAAGCAACTGCAAGCCGCTTTCGGCAGCATCTCCAGATTAATCATTTTCTATTCAATAATTCTTTTAGCAAAGACTACTGAATATTATATTTTTAGATAATTCTACGGTAATACAGAAATATTATACATATTCTTAAGCTGTAGATCGGCAAACGAAAAACAAGCAGTTGATAATTTATAAAAAGCTATCAAATAGTACCAATATTGATATTTCTTTGTTCAGTGGTATGTATTTATTCACATTTTGCATATTTAGATTAAGATGAGTTTTTTTACCTAATCAGAATTATTAGTTAGATTAGCTACTTATTTTACTGTTCGATCAATTGACAATAATCCTTCATTGCATTTTTGGTTACCCTCATCATCATTATGCTTGGTTTTGCATTTATAAATTGTATAAATTCTACCGAAAAGGATTTTCAGATGGAAAGCTTACCAAGAGATCCAATTAGTAAGATGGGTATGGAAAACTGGACTCCTACAAACAACTGTTTTCTGTGTGAGGTTGTATTTTTAGTGCTATAGATATACCAAAACAAGTGGAATCAGAGCTGACTCTGAACGTAGTCTCTGATTCGGTTTCTAGAAGTGGAAATTTTCTTTTTATACGTTCCTTAATAACATTATTAATTTGAATATTATTTACTTATGTAAAGATAGTGAAATGAATAATTTATTTCATGATCTTTACATGAATGGGAAGAGTATCTTACAGAATGTAAACAATTGTATAAAAATCATTAACCAAATCAAATGACTTGCGAAAAGTAACTTTGCCACTCTATTTATTTATACTCAAAGTGGCAACACATTTCCAGTTTATCTTATAAATGTATTAATTTTTTCACAGTTTTGTTGCTGGTAATATAACAGTAATGATGTCATTAATGAATCTAAATGTTGACAATCATGTAAGATCGTATAACCTTGAATTTTTTTCTGCGCCGTCTCTGCTCTCCTATATTCGTACATTTCTCGTATTCATCTCAAGATTAATGAACAGACGTCACGAAAGTTAATAATAAACTAGTTGAACAGTAAATATTTTTCACAATTTCAACTCATATTATGTGATATATGAAATAGAAAAATCTGCGAGTGCGGACATTGTGAAGAAGAAAAGAACTTTGAAGTACACGCACCGCCAAACCTGAGTGCGGCTTCCGACAAAGCAACTGCAAGCCGCTTTCGGCAGCGTCTCCAGATTAATCATTTTCTATTCAATAATTCTTTTAGCAAAGACTACTGAATATTATATTTTTAGATAATTCTACGGTAATACAGAAATATTATACATATTCCTAAGCTGTCGATCGGCAAACGAAAAACAAGCAGTTGATACTTTATAAAAAGCTATCAAATAGTACCAATATTGATATTTCTTTATTCAGTGGTATGTATTTATTCACATTTTGCATATTTAGATTAAGATGAGTTTTTTTACCTAATCAGAATTATTAGTTAGATTAGCGACTTATTTTACTGTTCGATCAATTGACAATAATCCTTCATTGCATTTTTGGTTATCCTTATCATCATCAAGCTTGGTTTTGCATTTATAAATTGTATAAATTCTACCGAAAAGGATTTTCAGATGGAAAGCTTACCAAGAGATCCAATTAGTAAGATGGGTATGGAAAACTGGACTCCTACAAACAACTGTTTTCTGTGTGAGGTTGTATTTTTAGTGCTATAGATATACCAAAACAAGTGGAATCAGAGCTGACTCTGAACGTAGTCTCTGGTTCGGTTTCTAGAAGTGGAAATTTTCTTTTTGTACCTTCCTTAATAACATTATTAATTTGAATATTATTTACTTATGTAAAGATAGTGGAATGAATAATTTATTTCATGATCTTTACATGAATGGGAAGAGTATCTCACAGAATGTAAACAATTGTATAAAAATCATTAACCAAATCAAATGACTTGCAAAAAGTAACTTTGCCACTCTATTTATTTATACTCAAAGTGGCAACACATTTCCAGTTTATCTTATAAATGTATTAATTTTTCCACAGTTTTGTTGCTGGTAATATAACAGTAATGATGTCATTAATGAATCTAAATGTTGACAGTCATGTAAGATCGTATAACCTTGAATTTTTTTCTGCGCCGTCTCTGCTCTCCTATATTCGTACGTTTCTCGTATTCATCTCAAGATTAATGAACAGACGTCACGAAAGTTAAAAATAAACTAGTTGAACAGTAAATATTTTTCACAATTTCAACTCATATTATGTGATATATGAAATAGAAAAATCTGCGAGTGCGGACATTGTGAAGAAGAAAGAACTTTGAAGTACACGCACCGCCAAACCTGAGTGCGGCTTCCGACGAGGCAACTGCAAGCCGCTTTCGGCAGCGTCTCCAGATTAATCATTTTCTATTTAATAATTCTTTTAGCAAAGACTACTGAATATTATATTTTTAGATAATTCTACGGTAATACAGAAATATTATACATATTCCTAAGCTGTCGATCGGCAAACGAAAAACAAGCAGTTGATACTTTATAAAAAGCTATCAAATAGTACCAATATTGATATTTCTTTGTTCAGTGGTATGTATTTATTCACATTTTGCATGTTTAGATTAAGATGAGTTTTTATACCTAATCAGAATTATTAGTTAGATTAGCTACTTATTTTACTGTTCGATCAATTGGCAATAATCCTTCATTCCATTTTTGGTTACCCTTATCATCATTATGGTTTTGCATTTATAAATTGTATAAATTCTACCGAAAAGGATTTTCAGATGGAAAGCTTACCAAGAGATCCAATTAGTAAGATGGGTATGGAAAACTGGACTCCTACAAACAACTGTTTTCTGTGTGAGGTTGTATTTTTAGTGCTATAGATATACCAAAACAAGTGGAATCAGAGCTGACTCTGAACGTAGTCTCTGGTTCGGTTTCTAGAAGTGGAAATTTTCTTTTTGTACCTTCCTTAATAACATTATTAATTTGAATATTATTTACTCATGTGAAGATAGTGAAATGAATAATTTATTTCATGATCTTTACATAAATGGGAAGAGTATCTTACAGAATGTAAACAATTGTATAAAAATCATTAACCAAAACAAGTGGAATCAGAGCTGACTCTGAACCTAGTCTCTGGTTCGGTTTCTAGAAGTGGAAATTTTCTTTTTGTACCTTCCTTAATAACATTATTAATTTGAATATTATTTACTTATGTGAAGATAGTGAAATGAATGATTTATTTCATGATCTTTACATAAATGGGAAGAGTATCTTACAGAATGTAAACAATTGTATAAAAATCATTAACCAAATCAAATGACTTGCGAAAAATAACTTTGCCACTCTATTTATTTATACTCAAAGTGGCAACACATTTCCAGTTTATCTTATAAATGTATTAATTTTTCCACAGTTTTGTTGCTGGTAATATGACAGTAATGATGTCATTAATGAATCTAAATGTTGACAATCATGTAAGATCGTATAACCTTGAATTTTTTTCTGCGCCGTCTCTGCTCTCCTATATTCGTACGTTTCTTGTATTCATCTCAAGATTAATGAACAGACGTCACGAAAGTTAAAAATAAACTAGTTGAACAGTAAATATTTTTCACAATTTCAACTCATATTATGTGATATATGAAATAAAAAAATCTGCGAGTGCGGACATTGTGAAGAAGAAAGAACTTTGAAGTACACGCACCGCCAAACCTGAGTGCGGCTTCCGACAAAGCAACTGCAAGCCGCTTTCGGCAGCGTCTCCAGATTAATCATTTTCTATTTAATAATTCTTTTAGCAAAGACTACTGAATATTATATTTTTAGATAATTCTACGGTAATACAGAAATATTATACATCTTCCTAAGCTGTCGATCGGCAAACGAAAAACAAGCAGTTGATACTTTATAAAAAGCTATCAAATAGTACCAATATTGATATTTCTTTGTTCAGTGGTATGTATTTATTCACATTTTGCATATTTAGATTAAGATGAGTTTTTTTACCTAATCAGAATTATTAGTTAGATTAGCTACTTATTTTACTGTTCGATCAATTGACAATAATCCTTCATTGCAATTTTGGTTACCCTTATCATCATTATGCTTGGTTTTGCATTTATATTTGTATAAATTCTACCGAAAAGGATTTTCAGATGGAAAGCTTACCAAGAGATCCAATTAGTAAGATGGGTATGGAAAACTGGACTCCTACAAACAACTGTTTTCTGTGTGAGGTTGTATTTTTAGTGCTATAGATATACCAAAACAAGTGGAATCAGAGCTGACTCTGAACGTAGTCTCTGGTTCGGTTTCTAGAAGTGGAAATTTTCTTGTTGTACCTTCCTTAATAACATTATTAATTTGAATATTATTTACTTATGTGAAGATAGTGAAATGAATAATTTATTTCATGATCTTTACATAAATGGGAAGAGTATCTTACAGAATGTAAACAATTGTATAAAAATCATTAACCAAATCAAATGACTTGCGAAAAGTAGCTTTGCCACTCTATTTATTTATACTCAAAGTGGCAACACATTTCCAGTTTATCTTATAAATGTATTAATTTTTCCACAGTTTTGTTGCTGGTAATATAACAGTAATGATGTCATTAATGAATCTAAATGTTGACAATCATGTAAGATCGTATAACCTTGAATTTTTTTCTGCGCCGTCTCTGCTCTCCTATATTCGTACGTTTCTCGTATTCATCTCAAGATTAATGAACAGACGTCACGAAAGTTAATAATAAACTAGTTGAACAGTAAATATTTTTCACAATTTCAACTCATATTATGTGATATATGAAATAAAAAAATCTGCGAGTGCGGACATTGTGAAGAAGAAAGAACTTTGAAGTACACGCACCGCCAAACCTGAGTGCGGCTTCCGACAAAGCAACTGCAAGCCGCTTTCGGCAGCGTCTCCAGATGAATCATTTTCTATTTAATAATTCTTTTAGCAAAGACTACTGAATATTATATTTTTAGATGATTCTACGGTAATACAGAAATATTATACATATTCCTAAGCTGTCGATCGGCAAACGAAAAACAAGCAGTTGATACTTTATAAAAAGCTATCAAATAGTACCAATATTGATATTTCTTTGTTCAGTGGTATGTATTTATTCACATTTTGCATATTTAGATTAAGACGAGTTTTTTTACCTAATCAGAATTATTAGTTAGATTAGCTACTTATTTTACTGTTCGATCAATTGACAATAATCCTTCATTGCATTTTTGGTTACACTTATCATCATTATGCTTGGTTTTGCATTTATAAATTGTATAAATTCTACCGAAAAGGATTTTCAGATGGAAAGCTTACCAAGAGATCCAATTAGTAAGATGGGTATGGAAAACTGGACTCCTTCAAACAACTGTTTTCTGTGTGAGGTTGTATTTTTAGTGCTATAGATATACCAAAACAAGTGGAATCAGAGCTGACTCTGAACGTTGTCTCTGGTTCGGTTTCTAGAAGTGGAAATTTTCTTTTTGTACCTTCCTTAATAACATTATTAATTTGAATATAATTTACTTATGTGAAGATAGAGAAATGAATAATTTATTCCATGATCTTTACATAAATGGGAAGAGTATCTTACAGAATGTGAACAATTGTATAAAAATCATTAACCAAATCAAATGACTTGCGAAAAGTAACTTTGCCACTCTATTTATTTATACTCAAAGTGGCAACACATTTCCAGTTTATCTTATAAATGTATTAATTTTTCCACAGTTTTGTTGCTGGTAATATAACAGTAATGATGTCATTAATGAATCTAAATGTTGACAATCATGTAAGATCGTATAACCTTGAATTTTTTTCTGCGCCGTCTCTGCTCTCCTATATTCCTACGTTTCTCGTATTCATCTCAAGATTAATGAACAGACGTCACGAAAGTTAAAAATAAACTAGTTGAACAGTAAATATTTTTCAAAATTTCAACTCATATTATGTGATATATGAAATAAAAAAATCTGCGAGTGCGGACATTGTGAAGAAGAAAGAACTTTGAAGTACACGCACCGCCATACCTGAGTGCGGCTTCCGACAAAGCAACTGCAAGCCGCTTTCGGCAGCGTCTCCAGATTAATCATTTTCTATTTAATAATTCTTTTAGCAAAGACTACTGAATATTATATTTTTAGATAATTCTACGGTAATACAGAAATATTATACATATTCCTAAGCTGTCGATCGGCAAACGAAAAACAAGCAGTTGATACTTTATAAAAAGCTATCAAATAGTACCAATATTGATATTTCTTTGTTCAGTGGTATGTATTCATTCACATTTTGCATATTTAGATTAAGATGAGTTTTTTTACCTAATCAGAATTATTAGTTAGAGTAGCTACTTATTTTACTGTTCGATCAATTGACAATAATCCTTCATTGCATTTTTGGCTACCCTTATCATCATTATGCTTGGTTTTGCATTTATAAATTGTATAAATTCTACCGAAAAGGATTTTCAGATGGAAAGCTTACCAAGAGATCCAATTAGTAAGATGGGTATGGAAAACTAGACTCCTACAAACAACTGTTTTCTGTGTGAGGTTGTATTTTTAGTGCTATAGATATACCAAAACAAGTGGAATCAGAGCTGACTCTGAACGTGGTCTCTGGTTCGCTTTCTAGAAGTGGAAATTTTCTTTTTGTACCTTCCTTAATAACATTATTAATTTGAATATTATTTACTTATGTGAAGATAGTGAAATGAATAATTTATTTCATGATCTTTACATAAATGGGAAGAGTATCTTACAGAATGTAAACAATTGTATAAAAATCATTAACCAAATCAAATGACTTGCGAAAAGTAACTTTGCCACTCTATTTATTTATACTCAAAGTGGCAACACATTTCCAGTTTATCTTATAAATGTATTAATTTTTCCACAGTTTTGTTGCTGGTAATATAACAGTAATGATGTCATTAATGAATCTAAATGTTGACAATCATGTAAGATCGTATAACCTTGAATTTTTTTTTGCGCCGTCTCTGCTCTCCTATATCCGTACGTTTCTCGTATTCATCTCAAGATTAATGAACAGACGTCACGAAAGTTAAAAATAAACTAGTTGAACAGTAAATATTTTTCACAATTTCAACTCATATTATGTGATATATGAAATAAAAAAATCTGCGAGTGCGGACATTGTGAAGAAGAAAGAACTTTGAAGTACACGCACCGCCAAACCTGAGTGCGACTTCCGACAAAGCAACTGCAAGCCGCTTTCGGCAGCGTCTCCAGATTAATCATTTTCTATTTAATAATTCTTTTAGCAAAGACTACTGAATATTATATTTTTAGATAATTCTACGGTAATACAGAAATATTATACATATTCCTAAGCTGTCGATCGGCAAACGAAAAACAAGCAGTTGATACTTTATAAAAAGCTATCAAATAGTACCAATATTAATATTTCTTTGTTCAGTGGTATATATTCATTCACATTTTGCATATTTAGATTAAGATGAGTTTTTTTACCTAATCAGAATTATTAGTTAGATTAGCTACTTATTTTACTGTTCGATCAATTGACAATAATCCTTCATTGCATTTTTGGCTACCCTTATCATCACTATGCTTGGTTTTGCATTTAAAATTGTATAAATTCTACCGAAAAGGATTTTCAGATGGAAAGCTTACCAAGAGATCCAATTAGTAAGATGGGTATGGAAAACTGGACTCCTACAAACAACTGTTTTCTGTGGAGGTTGTATTTTTAGTGCTATAGATATACCAAAACAAGTGGAATCAGAGCTGACTCTGAACGTAGTCTCTGGTTCGGTTTCTAGAAGTGGAAATTTTCTTTTTGTACCTTCCTCAATAACATTATTAATTTGAATATTATTTACTTATGTGAAGATAGTGAAATGAATAATTTATTTCATGATCTTTACATAAATGGGAAGAGTATCTTACAGAATGTAAACAATTGTATAAAAATCATTAACCAAATCAAATGACTTGCGAAAAGTAACTTTGCCACTCTATTTATTTATACTCAAAGTGGCAACACATTTCCAGTTTATCTTATGAATGTATTAATTTTTCCACAGTTTTGTTGCTGGTAATATAACAGTAATGATGTCATTAATGAATCTGAATGTTGATAATCATGTAAGATCGTATAACCTTGAATTTTTTTCTGCGCCGTCTCTGCTCTCCTATATCCGTACGCCTTTCGGCAGCGTCTCCAGATTAATCGTTTTCTATTAAATAATTCTTTTACCAAAGACTACTGAATATTATATTTTTAGATAATTCTACGGTAATACAGAAATATTATACATATTCCTAAGCTGTCGATCGGCAAACGAAAAACAAGCAGTTGATACTTTATAAAAAGCTATCAAATAGTACCAATATTGATATTTCTTTATTCAGTGGTATGTATTTATTCACATTTTGCATATTTAGATTAAGATGAGTTTTTTTACCTAATCAGAATTATTAGTTAGATTAGCTACTTACTTTACAGTTCGATCAATTGACAATAATCCTTCATTGCATTTTTGGTTACCCTTATCATCATTATGCTTGGTTTTGCATTTATAAATTGTATAAATTCTACCGAAAAGGATTTTCAGATGGAAAGCTTACCAAGAGATCCAATTAGTAAGATGGGTATGGAAAACTGGACTCCTACAAACAACTGTTTTCTGTGTGAGGTTGTATTTTTAGTGCTATAGATATACCAAAACAAGTGGAATCAGAGCTGACTCTGAACGTAGTCTCTGGTTCGGTTTCTAGAAGTGGAAATTTTCTTTTTGTACCTTCCTTAATAACATTATTAATTTGAATATTATTTACTCATGTGAAGATAGTGAAATGAATAATTTATTTCATGATCTTTACATAAATGGGAAGAGTATCTTACAGAATGTAAACAATTGTATAAAAATCATTAACCAAAACAAGTGGAATCAGAGCTGACTCTGAACGTAGTCTCTGGTTCGGTTTCTAGAAGTGGAAATTTTCTTTTTGTACCTTCCTTAATAACATTATTAATTTGAATATTATTTACTTATGTGAAGATAGTGAAATGAATGATTTATTTCATGATCTTTACATAAATGGGAAGAGTATCTTACAGAATGTAAACAATTGTATAAAAATCATTAACCAAATCAAATGACTTGCGAAAAGTAACTTTGCCACTCTATTTATTTATACTCAAAGTGGCAACACATTTCCAGTTTATCTTATAAATGTATTAATTTTTCCACAGTTTTGTTGCTGGTAATATAACAGTAATGATGTCATTAATGAATCTAAATGTTGACAATCATGTAAGATCGTATAACCTTGAATTTTTTTCTGCGCCGTCTCTGCTCTCCTATATTCGTACGTTTCTTGTATTCATCTCAAGATTAATGAACAGACGTCACGAAAGTTAAAAATAAACTAGTTGAACAGTAAATATTTTTCACAATTTCAACTCATATTATGTGATATATGAAATAAAAAAATCTGCGAGTGCGGACATTGTGAAGAAGAAAGAACTTTGAAGTACACGCACCGCCAAACCTGAGTGCGGCTTCCGACAAAGCAACTGCAAGCCGCTTTCGGCAGCGTCTCCAGATTAATCATTTTCTATTTAATAATTCTTTTAGCAAAGACTACTGAATATTATATTTTTAGATAATTCTACGGTAATACAGAAATATTATACATCTTCCTAAGCTGTCGATCGGCAAACGAAAAACAAGCAGTTGATACTTTATAAAAAGCTATCAAATAGTACCAATATTGATATTTCTTTGTTCAGTGGTATGTATTTATTCACATTTTGCATATTTAGATTAAGATGAGTTTTTTTACCTAATCAGAATTATTAGTTAGATTAGCTACTTATTTTACTGTTCGATCAATTGACAATAATCCTTCATTGCAATTTTGGTTACCCTTATCATCATTATGCTTGGTTTTGCATTTATATTTGTATAAATTCTACCGAAAAGGATTTTCAGATGGAAAGCTTACCAAGAGATCCAATTAGTAAGATGGGTATGGAAAACTGGACTCCTACAAACAACTGTTTTCTGTGTGAGGTTGTATTTTTAGTGCTATAGATATACCAAAACAAGTGGAATCAGAGCTGACTCTGAACGTAGTCTCTGGTTCGGTTTCTAGAAGTGGAAATTTTCTTGTTGTACCTTCCTTAATAACATTATTAATTTGAATATTATTTACTTATGTGAAGATAGTGAAATGAATAATTTATTTCATGATCTTTACATAAATGGGAAGAGTATCTTACAGAATGTAAACTATTGTATAAAAATCATTAACCAAATCAAATGACTTGCGAAAAGTAGCTTTGCCACTCTATTTATTTATACTCAAAGTGGCAACACATTTCCAGTTTATCTTATAAATGTATTAATTTTTCCACAGTTTTGTTGCTGGTAATATAACAGTAATGATGTCATTAATGAATCTAAATGTTGACAATCATGTAAGATCGTATAACCTTGAATTTTTTTCTGCGCCGTCTCTGCTCTCCTATATTCGTACGTTTCTCGTATTCATCTCAAGATTAATGAACAGACATCACGAAAGTTAATAATAAACTAGTTGAACAGTAAATATTTTTCACAATTTCAACTCATATTATGTGATATATGAAATAAAAAAATCTGCGAGTGCGGACATTGTGAAGAAGAAAGAACTTTGAAGAACACGCACCGCCAAACCTGAGTGCGGCTTCCGACAAAGCCACTGCAAGCCGCTTTCGGCAGCGTCTCCAGATTAATCATTTTCTATTTAATAATTCTTTTAGCAAAGACTACTGAATATTATATGTTTAGATAATTCTACGGTAATACAGAAATATTATACATATTCCTAAGCTGTCGATCGGCAAACGAAAAACAAGCAGTTGATACTTTATAAAAAGCTATCAAATAGTACCAATATTGATATTTCATTGTTCAGTGGTATGTATTTATTCACATTTTGCATATTTAGATTAAGATGAGTTTTTTTACTTAATCAGAATTATTATTTAGATTAGCTACTTATTTTACTTTTCGATCAATTGACAATAATCCTTCATTGCATTTTTGGTTACCCTTATCATCATTATGCTTGGTTTTGCATTTATAAATTGTATAAATTCTACCGAAAAGGATTTTCAGATGGAAAGCTTCCCAAGAGATCCAATTAGTAAGATGGGTATGGAAAACTGGACTCCTTCAAACAACTGTTTTCTGTGTGAGGTTGTATTTTTAGTGCTATAGATATACCAAAACAAGTGGAATCAGAGCTGACTCTGAACGTTGTCTCTGGTTCGGTTTCTAGAAGTGGAAATTTTCTTTTTGTACCTTCCTTAATAACATTATTAATTTGAATATAATTTACTTATGTGAAGATAGAGAAATGAATAATTTATTCCATGATCTTTACATAAATGGGAAGAGTATCTTACAGAATGTAAACAATTGTATAAAAATCATTAACCAAATCAAATGACTTGCGAAAAGTAACTTTGCCACTCTATTTATTTATACTCAAAGTGGCAACACATTTCCAGTTTATCTTATAAATGTATTAATTTTTCCACAGTTTTGTTGCTGGTAATATAACAGTAATGATGTCATTAATAAATCTAAATGTTGACAATCATGTAAGATCGTATAACCTTGAATTTTTTTCTGCGCCGTCTCTGCTCTCCTATATTCCTACGTTTCTCGTATTCATCTCAAGATTAATAAACAGACGTCACGAAAGTTAAAAATAAACTAGTTGAACAGTAAATATTTTTCAAAATTTCAACTCATATTATGTGATATATGAAATAAAAAAATCTGCGAGTGCGGACATTGTGAAGAAGAAAGAACTTTGAAGTACACGCTCCGCCATACCTGAGTGCGGCTTCCGACAAAGCAACTGCAAGCCGCTTTCGGCAGCGTCTCTTGATTAATCATTTTCTATTTAATAATTCTTTTAGCAAAGACTACTGAATATTATATTTTTAGATAATTCTACGGTAATACAGAAATATTATACATATTCCTAAGCTGTCGATCGGCAAACGAAAAACAAGCAGTTGATACTTTATAAAAAGCTATCAAATAGTACCAATATTGATATTTCTTTGTTCAGTGGTATGTATTTATTCACATTTTGCATATTTAGATTAAGATGAGTTTTTTTACCTAATCAGAATTATTAGTTAGAGTAGCTACTTATTTTACTGTTCGATCAATTGACAATAATCCTTCATTGCATTTTTGGCTACCCTTATCATCATTATGCTTGGTTTTGCATTTATAAATTGTATAAATTCTACCGAAAAGGATTTTCAGATGGAAAGCTTACCAAGAGATCAAATTAGTAAGATGGGTATGGAAAACTGGACTCCTACAAACAACTGTTTTCTGTGGAGGTTGTATTTTTAGTGCTATAGATATACCAAAACAAGTGGAATCAGAGCTGACTCTGAACGTAGTCTCTGGTTCGGTTTCTAGAAGTGGAAATTTTCTTTTTGTACCTTCCTCAATAACATTATTAATTTGAATATTATTTACTTATGTGAAGATAGTGAAATGAATAATTTATTTCATGATCTTTACATAAATGGGAAGAGTATCTTACAGAATGTAAACAATTGTATAAAAATCATTAACCAAATCAAATGACTTGCGAAAAGTAACTTTGCCACTCTATTTATTTATACTCAAAGTGGCAACACATTTCCAGTTTATCTTATGAATGTATTAATTTTTCCACAGTTTTGTTGCTGGTAATATAACAGTAATGATGTCATTAATGAATCTGAATGTTGACAATCATGTAAGATCGTATAACCTTGAATTTTTTTCTGCGCCGTCTCTGCTCTCCTATATCCGTACGCCTTTCGGCAGCGTCTCCAGATTAATCATTTTCTATTAAATAATTCTTTTACCAAAGACTACTGAATATTATATTTTTAGATAATTCTACGGTAATACAGAAATATTATACATATTCCTAAGCTGTCGATCGGCAAACGAAAAACAAGCAGTTGATACTTTATAAAAAGCTATCAAATAGTACCAATATTGATATTTCTTTATTCAGTGGTATGTATTTATTCACATTTTGCATATTTAGATTAAGATGAGTTTTTTTACCTAATCAGAATTATTAGTTAGATTAGCTACTTACTTTACTGTTCGATCAATTGACAATAATCCTTCATTGCATTTTTGGTTACCCTTATCATCATTATGCTTGGTTTTGCATTTATAAATTGTATAAATTCTACCGAAAAGGATTTTCAGATGGAAAGCTTACCAAGAGATCCAATTATTAAGATGGGTATGGAAAACTGGACTCCTACAAACAACTGTTTTCTGTGTGAGGTTATATTTTTAGTGCTTTAGATATACCAAAACAAGTTGAATCAGAGCTGACTCTGAACGTAGTCTCTGGTTCGGTTTCTAGAAGTGGAAATTTTCTTTTTGTACCTTCCTTAATAACATTATTAATTTGAATATTATTTACTTATGTAAAGATAGTGAAATGAATAATTTATTTCATGATCTTTACATGAATGGGAAGAGTATCTTACAGAATGTAAACAATTGTATAAAAATCATTAACCAAATCAAATGACTTGCGAAAAGTAACTTTGCCACTCTATTTATTTATACTCAAAGTGGGAACACATTTCCAGTTTATCTTATAACTGTATTAATTTTTCCACAGTTTTGTTGCTGGTAATATAACAGTAATGATGTCATTAATGAATCTAAATGTTGACAATCATGTAAGATCGTATAACCTTGAATTTTTTTCTGCGCCGTCTCTGCTCTCCTATATTCGTACATTTCTCGTATTCATCTCAAGATTAATGAACAGACGTCACGAAAGTTAAAAATAAACTAGTTGAACAGTAAATATTTTTCACAATTTCAACTCATATTATGTGATATATGAAATAGAAAAATTTGCTAGTGCGGACATTGTGAAGAAGAAAGAACTTTGAAGTACACGCACCGCCAAACCTGAGTGCGGCTTCCGACAAAGCAACTGCAAGCCGCTTTCGGCAGCGTCTCCAGATTAATCATTTTCTATTTAATAATTCTTTTAGCAAAGACTACTGAATATTATATTTTTAGATAATTCTACGGTAATACAGAAATATTATACATATTCCTAAGCTGTCGATCGGCAAACGAAAAACAAGCAGTTGATACTTTATAAAAAGCTATCAAATAGTACCAATATTGATATTTCATTGTTCAGTGGTATGTATTTATTCACATTTTGCATATTTAGATTAAGATGAGTTTTTTTAGTTAATCAGAATTATTATTTAGATTAGCTACTTATTTTACTTTTCGATCAATTGACAATAATCCTTCATTGCATTTTTGGTTACCCTTATCATCATTATGCTTGGTTTTGCATTTATAAATTGTATAAATTCTACCGAAAAGGATTTTCAGATGGAAAGCTTACCAAGAGATCCAATTAGTAAGATGGGTATGGAAAACTGGACTCCTACAAACAACTGTTTTCTGTGTGAGGTTGTATTTTTAGTGCTATAGATATACCAAAACAAGTTGAATCAGAGCTGACTCTGAACGTAGTCTCTGGTTCGGTTTCTAGAAGTGGAAATTTTCTTTTTGTACCTTCCTTAATAACATTATTAATTTGAATATTATTTACTTACGTAAAGATAGTGAAATGAATAATTTATTTCATGATCTTTACATGAATGGGAAGAGTATCTTACAGAATGTAAACAATTGTATAAAAATCATTAACCAAATCAAATGACTTGCGAAAAGTAACTTTGCCACTCTATTTATTTATACTCAAAGTGGCAACACATTTCCAGTTTATCTTATAAATGTATTAATTTTTCCACAGTTTTGTTGCTGGTAATATAACAGTAATGATGTCATTAATGAATCTAAATGTTGACAATCATGTAAGATCGTATAACCTTGAATTTTTTTCTGCGCCGTCTCTGCTCTCCTATATTCGTACGTTTCTCGTATTCATCTCAAGATTAATGAACAGACGTCACGAAAGTTAAAAATAAACTAGTTGAACAGTAAATATTTTTCACAATTTCAACTCATATCATGTGATATATGAAATAGAAAAATCTGCGAGTGCGGACATTGTGAAGAAGAAAGAACTTTGAAGTACACGCACCGCCAAACCTGAGTGCGGCTTCCGACAAAGCAACTGCAAGCCGCTTTCGGCAGCGTCTCCAGATTAAATTTAATAATTCTTTTAGCAAAGACTACTGAATATTATATTTTTAGATAATTCTACGGTAATACAGAAATATTATACATATTCCTAAGCTGTCGATCGGCAAACGAAAAACAAGGAGTTGATACTTTATAAAAAGCTATCAAATAGTACCAATATTGATATTTCTTTGTTCAGTGGTATGTATTTATTCACATTTTGCATATTTAGATTAAGATGAGTTTTTTTACTTAATCAGAATTATTATTTAGATTAGCTACTTATTTTACTGTTCGATCAATTGACAATAATCCTTCATTGCATTTTTGGTTACCCTTATCATCATTATGCTTGGTTTTGCATTTATAAATTGTATAAATTCTACCGAAAAGGATTTTCAGATGGAAAGCTTACCAAGAGATCCAATTAGTAAGATGGGTATGGAAAACTGGACTCCTACAAACAACTGTTTTCTGTGTGAGGTTGTATTTTTAGTGCTATAGATATACCAAAACAAGTTGAATCAGAGCTGACTCTGAACGTAGTCTCTGGTTCGGTTTCTAGAAGTGGAAATTTTCTTTTTGTACCTTCCTTAATAACATTATTAATTTGAATATTATTTACTTATGTGAAGATAGTGAAATGAATAATTTATTTCATGATCTTTACATAAATGGGAAGAGTATCTTACAGAATGTAAACAATTGTATAAAAATCATTAACCAAATCAAATGACTTGCGAAAAGTAACTTTGCCACTCTATTTATTTATACTCAAAGTGGCAACACATTTCCAGTTTATCTTATGAATGTATTAATTTTTCCACAGTTTTGTTGCTGGTAATATAACAGTAATGATGTCATTAATGAATCTGAATGTTGACAATCATGTAAGATCGTATAACCTTGAATTTTTTTCTGCGCCGTCTCTGCTCTCCTATATCCGTACGCCTTTCGGCAGCGTCTCCAGATTAATCATTTTCTATTAAATAATTCTTTTACCAAAGACTACTGAATATTATATTTTTAGATAATTCTACGGTAATACAGAAATATTATACATATTCCTAAGCTGTCGATCGGCAAACGAAAAACAAGCAGTTGATACTTTATAAAAAGCTATCAAATAGTACCAATATTGATATTTCTTTATTCAGTGGTATGTATTTATTCACATTTTGCATATTTAGATTAAGATGAGTTTTTTTACCTAATCAGAATTATTAGTTAGATTAGCTACTTACTTTACTGTTCGATCAATTGACAATAATCCTTCATTGCATTTTTGGTTACCCTTATCATCATTATGCTTGGTTTTGCATTTATAAATTGTATAAATTCTACCGAAAAGGATTTTCAGATGGAAAGCTTACCAAGAGATCCAATTATTAAGATGGGTATGGAAAACTGGACTCCTACAAACAACTGTTTTCTGTGTGAGGTTATATTTTTAGTGCTTTAGATATACCAAAACAAGTGGAATCAGAGCTGACTCTGAACGTAGTCTCTGGTTCTGTTTCTAGAAGTGGAAATTTTCTTTTTGTACCTTCCTTAATAACATTATTAATTTGAATATTATTTACTTATGTAAAGATAGTGAAATGAATAATTTATTTCATGATCTTTACATGAATGGGAAGAGTATCTTACAGAATGTAAACAATTGTATAAAAATCATTAACCAAATCAAATGACTTGCGAAAAGTAACTTTGCCACTCTATTTATTTATACTCAAAGTGGGAACACATTTCCAGTTTATCTTATAAATGTATTAATTTTTCCACAGTTTTGTTGCTGGTAATATAACAGTAATGATGTCATTAATGAATCTAAATGTTGACAATCATGTAAGATCGTATAACCTTGAATTTTTTTCTGCGCCGTCTCTGCTCTCCTATATTCGTACATTTCTCGTATTCATCTCAAGATTAATGAACAGACGTCACGAAAGTTAAAAATAAACTAGTTGAACAGTAAATATTTTTCACAATTTCAACTCATATTATGTGATATATGAAATAGAAAAATTTGCTAGTGCGGACATTGTGAAGAAGAAAGAACTTTGAAGTACACGCACCGCCAAACCTGAGTGCGGCTTCCGACAAAGCAACTGCAAGCCGCTTTCGGCAGCGTCTCCAGATTAATCATTTTCTATTTAATAATTCTTTTAGCAAAGACTACTGAATATTATATTTTTAGATAATTCTACGGTAATACAGAAATATTATACATATTCCTAAGCTGTCGATCGGCAAACGAAAAACAAGCAGTTGATACTTTATAAAAAGCTATCAAATAGTACCAATATTGATATTTCATTGTTCAGTGGTATGTATTTATTCACATTTTGCATATTTAGATTAAGATGAGTTTTTTTACTTAATCAGAATTATTATTTAGATTAGCTACTTATTTTACTGTTCGATCAATTGACAATAATCCTTCATTGCATTTTTGGTTACCCTTATCATCATTATGCTTGGTTTTGCATTTATAAATTGTATAAATTCTACCGAAAAGGATTTTCAGATGGAAAGCTTACCAAGAGATCCAATTAGTAAGATGGGTATGGAAAACTGGACTCCTACAAACAACTGTTTTCTGTGTGAGGTTGTATTTTTAGTGCTATAGATATACCAAAACAAGTTGAATCAGAGCTGACTCTGAACGTAGTCTCTGGTTCGGTTTCTAGAAGTGGAAATTTTCTTTTTGTACCTTCCTTAATAACATTATTAATTTGAATATTATTTACTTTCGTAAAGATAGTGAAATGAATAATTTATTTCATGATCTTTACATGAATGGGAAGAGTATCTTACAGAATGTAAACAATTGTATAAAAATCATTAACCAAATCAAATGACTTGCGAAAAGTAACTTTGCCACTCTATTTATTTATACTCAAAGTGGCAACACATTTCCAGTTTATCTTATAAATGTATTAATTTTTCCACAGTTTTGTTGCTGGTAATATAACAGTAATGATGTCATTAATGAATCTAAATGTTGACAATCATGTAAGATCGTATAACCTTGAATTTTTTTCTGCGCCGTCTCTGCTCTCCTATATTCGTACGTTTCTCGTATTCATCTCAAGATTAATGAACAGACGTCACGAAAGTTAAAAATAAACTAGTTGAACAGTATATATTTTTCACAATTTCAACTCATATCATGTGATATATGAAATAGAAAAATCTGCGAGTGCGGACATTGTGAAGAAGAAAGAACTTTGAAGTACACGCACCGCCAAACCTGAGTGCGGCTTCCGACAAAGCAACTGCAAGCCGCTTTCGGCAGCGTCTCCAGATTAAATTTAATAATTCTTTTAGCAAAGACTACTGAATATTATATTTTTAGATAATTCTACGGTAATACAGAAATATTATACATATTCCTAAGCTGTCGATCGGCAAACGAAAAACAAGGAGTTGATACTTTATAAAAAGCTATCAAATAGTACCAATATTGATATTTCTTTGTTCAGTGGTATGTATTTATTCACATTTTGCATATTTAGATTAAGATGAGTTTTTTTACCTAATCAGAATTATTAGTTAGATTAGCTACTTATTTTACTGTTCGATCAATTGACAATAATCCTTCATTGCATTTTTGGTTACCCTTATCATCATTATGCTTGGTTTTGCATTTATAAATTGTATAAATTCTACCGAAAAGGATTTTCAGATGGAAAGCTTACCAAGAGATCCAATTAGTAAGATGGGTATGGAAAACTGGACTCCTACAAACAACTGTTTTCTGTGTGAGGTTGTATTTTTAGTGCTATAGATATACCAAAACAAGTGGAATCAGAGCTGACACTGAACGTAGTCTCTGGTTCGGTTTCTAGAAGTGGAAATTTTCTTTTTGTACCTTCCTTAATAACATTATTAATTTGAATATTATTTACTTTCGTAAAGATAGTGAAATGAATAATTTATTTCATGATCTTTACATGAATGGGAAGAGTATCTTACAGAATGTAAACAATTGTATAAAAATCATTAACCAAATCAAATGACTTGCGAAAAGTAACTTTGCCACTCTATTTATTTATACTCAAAGTGGCAACACATTTCCAGTTTATCTTATAAATGTATTAATTTTTCCACAGTTTTGTTGCTGGTAATATAACAGTAATGATGTCATTAATGAATCTAAATGTTGACAATCATGTAAGATCGTATAACCTTGAATTTTTTTCTGCGCCGTCTCTGCTCTCCTATATTCGTACGTTTCTCGTATTCATCTCAAGATTAATGAACAGACGTCACGAAAGTTAAAAATAAACTAGTTGAACAGTAAATATTTTTCACAATTTCAACTCATATCATGTGATATATGAAATAGAAAAATCTGCGAGTGCGGACATTGTGAAGAAGAAAGAACTTTGAAGTACACGCACCGCCAAACCTAAGTGCAGCTTCCGACAAAGCAACTGCAAGCCGCTTTCGGCAGCGTCTCCAGATTAATCATTTTCTATTTAATAATTCTTTTAGCAAAGACTACTGAATATTATATTTTTAGATAATTCTACGGTAATACAGAAATATTATACATATTCCTAAGCTGTCGATCGGCAAACGAAAAACAAGCAGTTGATACTTTATAAAAAGCTATCAAATAGTACCAATATTGATATTTCATTGTTCAGTGGTATGTATTTATTCACATTTTGCATATTTAGATTAAGATGAGTTTTTTTACCTAATCAGAATTATTAGTTAGATTAGCTACTTATTTTACTGTTCGATCAATTGACAATAATCCTTCATTGCATTTTTGGTTACCCTTATCATCATTATGCTTGGTTTTGCATTTATAAATTGTATAAATTCTACCGAAAAGGATTTTCAGATGGAAAGCTTACCAAGAGATCCAATTAGTAAGATGGGTATGGAAAACTGGACTCCTACAAACAACTGTTTTCTGTGTGAGGTTGTATTTTTAGTGCTATAGATATACCAAAACAAGTGGAATCAGAGCTGACTCTGAACGTAGTCTCTGGTTCGGTTTCTAGAAGTGGAAATTTTCTTTTTGTACCTTCCTTAATAACATTATTAATTTGAATATTATTTACTTACGTAAAGATAGTGAAATGAATAATTTATTTCATGATCTTTACATGAATGGGTAAATCTGCGAGTGCGGACATTGTGAAGAAGAAAGAACTTTGGAGTACACGCACCGCCAAACCTGAGTGCGGCTTCCGACAAAGCAACTGCAAGCCGCTTTCGGCAGCGTCTCCAGATTAATCATTTTCTATTCAATAATTCTTTTAGCAAAGACTACTGAATATTATATTTTTAGATAATTCTACGGTAATACAGAAATATTATACATATTCCTAAGCTGTCGATCGGCAAACGAAAAACAAGGAGTTGATACTTTATAAAAAGCTATCAAATAGTACCAATATTGATATTTCTTTGTTCAGTGGTATGTATTTATTCACATTTTGCATATTTAGATTAAGATGAGTTTTTTTACCTAATCAGAATTATTAGTTAGATTAGCTACTTATTTTACTGTTCGATCAATTGACAATAATCCTTCATTGCATTTTTGGTTACCCTTATCATCATTATGCTTGGTTTTGCATTTATAAATTGTATAAATTCTACCGAAAAGGATTTTCAGTTGGAAAGCTTACCAAGAGATCCAATTAGTAAGATGGGTATGGAAAACTGGACTCCTACAAACAACTGTTTTCTGTGTGAGGTTGTATTTTTAGTGCTATAGATATACCAAAACAAGTGGAATCAGAGCTGACTCTGAACGTAGTCTCTGGTTCGGTTTCTAGAAGTGGAAATTTTCTTTTTGTACCTTCCTTAATAACATTATTAATTTGAATATTATTTACTTATGTGAAGATAGTGAAATGAATAATTTATTTCATGATCTTTACATAAATGGGAGGAGTATCTTACAGAATGTAAACAATTGTATAAAAATCATTAACCAAATCAAATGACTTGCGAAAAGTAACTTTGTCACTCTATTTATTTATACTCAAAGTTGCAACACATTTCCAGTTTATCTTATAAATGTATCAATTTTTCCACAGTTTTGTTGCTGGTAATATAACAGTAAAGATGTCATTAATGAATCTGAATGTTGACAATCATGTAAGATCGTATAACTTTGAATTTTTTTCTGCGCCGTCTCTGCTCTCCTATATCCGTACGTTTCTCGTATTCATCTCAAGATTAATGAATAGACGTCACGAAAGTTAAAAATAAACTAGTTGAACAGTAAATATTATTCAAAATTTCAACTCATATTATGTGATATATGAAATAAAAAAATCTGCGGGTGCGGACATTGTGAAGAAGAAAGAACTTTGAAGTACACGCACCGCCAAACCTGAGTGCGGCTTCCGACAAAGCAACTGCAAGCCGCTTTCGGCAGCATCTCCAGATTAATCATTTTCTATTCAATAATTCTTTTAGCAAAGACTACTGAATATTATATTTTTAGATAATTCTACGGTAATACAGAAATATTATACATATTCCTAAGCTGTCGATCGGCAAACGAAAAACAAGCAGTTGATACTTTATAAAAAGCTATCAAATAGTACCAATATTGATATTTCTTTGTTCAGTGGTATGTATTTATTCACATTTTGCATATTTAGATTAAGATGAGTTTTTTTACCCAATCAGAATTATTAGTTAGATTAGCTACTTATTTTACTGTTCGATCAATTGACAATAATCCTTCATTGCATTTTTGGTTACCCTTATCATCATTATGCTTGGTTTTGCATTTATAAATTGTATAAATTCTACCGAAAAGGATTTTCAGATGGAAAGCTTACCAAGAGATCCAATTAGTAAGATGGGTATGGAAAACTGGACTCCTACAAACAACTGTTTTCTGTGTGAGGTTGTATTTTTAGTGCTATAGATATACCAAAACAAGTGGAATCAGAGCTGACTCTGAACGTAGTCTCTGGTTCGGTTTCTAGAAGTGGAAATTTTCTTTTTGTACCTTCCTTAATAACATTATTAATTTGAATATTATTTACTTATGTGAAGATAGTGAAATGAATAATTTATTTCATGATCTTTACATAAATGGGAGGAGTATCTTACAGAATGTAAACAATTGTATAAAAATCATTAACCAAATCAAATGACTTGCGAAAAGTAACTTTGTCACTCTATTTATTTATACTCAAAGTTGCAACACATTTCCAGTTTATCTTATAAATGTATTAATTTTTCCACAGTTTTGTTGCTGGTAATATAACAGTAAAGATGTCATTAATGAATCTGAATGTTGACAATCATGTAAGATCGTATAACTTTGAATTTTTTTCTGCGCCGTCTCTGCTCTCCTATATCCGTACGTTTCTCGTATTCATCTCAAGATTAATGAACAGACGTCACGAAAGTTAAAAATAAACTAGTTGAACAGTAAATATTATTCAAAATTTCAACTCATATTATGTGATATATGAAATAAAAAAATCTGCGGGTGCGGACATTGTGAAGAAGAAAGAACTTTGAAGTACACGCACCGCCAAACCTGAGTGCGGCTTCCGACAAAGCAACTGCAAGCCGCTTTCGGCAGCGTCTCCAGATTAATCATTTTCTATTTAATAATTCTTTTAGCAAAGACTACTGAATATTATATTTTTAGATAATTCTACGGTAATACAGAAATATTATACATATTCCTAAGCTGTCGATCGGCAAACGAAAAACAAGCAGTTGATACTTTATAAAAAGCTATCAAATAATATTGATATTTCTTTGTTCAGTGGTATGTATTTATTCACATTTTGCATATTTAGATCAAGATGAGTTTTTGTTACCTAATCAGAATTATTAGTTAGATTAGCTACTTATTTTACTGTTCGATCAATTGACAATAATCCTTCATTGCATTTTTGGTTACCCTTATCATCATTATGCTTGGTTTTGCATTTATAAATTGTATAAATTCTACCGAAAAGGATTTTCAGATGGAAAGCTTACCAAGAGATCCAATTAGTAAGATGGGTATGGAAAACTGGACTCCTACAAACAACTGTTTTCTGTGTGAGGTTGTATTTTTAGTGCTATAGATATACCAAAACAAGTGGAATCAGAGCTGACTCTGAACGTAGTCTCTGATTCGGTTTCTAGAAGTGGAAATTTTCTTTTTATACCTTCCTTAATAACATTATTAATTTGAATATTATTTACTTATGTGAAGATAGTGAAATGAATAATTTATATCATGATCTTTACATAAATGGGAGGAGTATCTTACAGAATGTAAACAATTGTATAAAAATCATTAACCAAATCAAATGACTTGCGAAAAGTAACTTTGTCACTCTATTTATTTATACTCAAAGTTGCAACACATTTCCAGTTTATCTTATAAATGTATTAATTTTTCCACAGTTTTGTTGCTGGTAATATAACAGTAAAGATGTCATTAATGAATCTGAATGTTGACAATCATGTAAGATCGTATAACTTTGAATTTTTTTCTGCGCCGTCTCTGCTCTCCTATATCCGTACGTTTCTCGTATTCATCTCAAGATTAATGAACAGACGTCACGAAAGTTAAAAATAAACTAGTTGAACAGTAAATATTATTCAAAATTTCAACTCATATTATGTGATATATGAAATAAAAAAATCTGCGGGTGCGGACATTGTGAAGAAGAAAGAACTTTGAAGTACACGCACCGCCAAACCTGAGTGCGGCTTCCGACAAAGCAACTGCAAGCCGCTTTCGGCAGCATCTCCAGATTAATCATTTTCTATTCAATAATTCTTTTAGCAAAGACTACTGAATATTATATTTTTAGATAATTCTACGGTAATACAGAAATATTATACATATTCCTAAGCTGTCGATCGGCAAACGAAAAACAAGCAGTTGATACTTTATAAAAAGCTATCAAATAGTACCAATATTGATATTTCTTTGTTCAGTGGTATGTATTTATTCACATTTTGCATATTTAGATTAAGATGAGTTTTTTTACCCAATCAGAATTATTAGTTAGATTAGCTACTTATTTTACTGTTCGATCAATTGACAATAATCCTTCATTGCATTTTTGGTTACCCTTATCATCATTATGCTTGGTTTTGCATTTATAAATTGTATAAATTCTACCGAAAAGGATTTTCAGATGGAAAGCTTACCAAGAGATCCAATTAGTAAGATGGGTATGGAAAACTGGACTCCTACAAACAACTGTTTTCTGTGTGAGGTTGTATTTTTAGTGCTATAGATATACCAAAACAAGTGGAATCAGAGCTGACTCTGAACGTAGTCTCTGGTTCGGTTTCTAGAAGTGGAAATTTTCTTTTTGTACCTTCCTTAATAACATTATTAATTTGAATATTATTTACTTATGTGAAGATAGTGAAATGAATAATTTATTTCATGATCTTTACATAAATGGGAGGAGTATCTTACAGAATGTAAACAATTGTATAAAAATCATTAACCAAATCAAATGACTTGCGAAAAGTAACTTTGTCACTCTATTTATTTATACTCAAAGTTGCAACACATTTCCAGTTTATCTTATAAATGTATTAATTTTTCCACAGTTTTGTTGCTGGTAATATAACAGTAAAGATGTCATTAATGAATCTGAATGTTGACAATCATGTAAGATCGTATAACTTTGAATTTTTTTCTGCGCCGTCTCTGCTCTCCTATATCCGTACGTTTCTCGTATTCATCTCAAGATTAATGAACAGACGTCACGAAAGTTAAAAATAAACTAGTTGAACAGTAAATATTATTCAAAATTTCAACTCATATTATGTGATATATGAAATAAAAAAATCTGCGGGTGCGGACATTGTGAAGAAGAAAGAACTTTGAAGTACACGCACCGCCAAACCTGAGTGCGGCTTCCGACAAAGCAACTGCAAGCCGCTTTCGGCAGCGTCTCCAGATTAATCATTTTCTATTTAATAATTCTTTTAGCAAAGACTACTGAATATTATATTTTTAGATAATTCTACGGTAATACAGAAATATTATACATATTCCTAAGCTGTCGATCGGCAAACGAAAAACAAGCAGTTGATACTTTATAAAAAGCTATCAAATAATATTGATATTTCTTTGTTCAGTGGTATGTATTTATTCACATTTTGCATATTTAGATCAAGATGAGTTTTTGTTACCTAATCAGAATTATTAGTTAGATTAGCTACTTATTTTACTGTTCGATCAATTGACAATAATCCTTCATTGCATTTTTGGTTACCCTTATCATCATTATGCTTGGTTTTGCATTTATAAATTGTATAAATTCTACCGAAAAGGATTTTCAGATGGAAAGCTTACCAAGAGATCCAATTAGTAAGATGGGTATGGAAAACTGGACTCCTACAAACAACTGTTTTCTGTGTGAGGTTGTATTTTTAGTGCTATAGATATACCAAAACAAGTGGAATCAGAGCTGACTCTGAACGTAGTCTCTGATTCGGTTTCTAGAAGTGGAAATTTTCTTTTTATACCTTCCTTAATAACATTATTAATTTGAATATTATTTACTTATGTGAAGATAGTGAAATGAATAATTTATTTCATGATCTTTACATAAATGGGAGGAGTATCTTACAGAATGTAAACAATTGTATAAAAATCATTAACCAAATCAAATGACTTGCGAAAAGTAACTTTGTCACTCTATTTATTTATACTCAAAGTTGCAACACATTTCCAGTTTATCTTATAAATGTATTAATTTTTCCACAGTTTTGTTGCTGGTAATATAACAGTAAAGATGTCATTAATGAATCTGAATGTTGACAATCATGTAAGATCGTATAACTTTGAATTTTTTTCTGCGCCGTCTCTGCTCTCCTATATCCGTACGTTTCTCGTATTCATCTCAAGATTAATGAACAGACGTCACGAAAGTTAAAAATAAACTAGTTGAACAGTAAATATTATTCAAAATTTCAACTCATATTATGTGATATATGAAATAAAAAAATCTGCGGGTGCGGACATTGTGAAGAAGAAAGAACTTTGAAGTACACGCACCGCCAAACCTGAGTGCGGCTTCCGACAAAGCAACTGCAAGCCGCTTTCGGCAGCATCTCCAGATTAATCATTTTCTATTCAATAATTCTTTTAGCAAAGACTACTGAATATTATATTTTTAGATAATTCTACGGTAATACAGAAATATTATACATATTCCTAAGCTGTCGATCGGCAAACGAAAAACAAGCAGTTGATACTTTATAAAAAGCTATCAAATAGTACCAATATTGATATTTCTTTGTTCAGTGGTATGTATTTATTCACATTTTGCATATTTAGATTAAGATGAGTTTTTTTACCCAATCAGAATTATTAGTTAGATTAGCTACTTATTTTACTGTTCGATCAATTGACAATAATCCTTCATTGCATTTTTGGTTACCCTTATCATCATTATGCTTGGTTTTGCATTTATAAATTGTATAAATTCTACCGAAAAGGATTTTCAGAAGGAAAGCTTACCAAGAGATCCAATTAGTAAGATGGGTATGGAAAACTGGACTCCTACAAACAACTGTTTTCTGTGTGAGGTTGTATTTTTAGTGCTATAGATATACCAAAACAAGTGGAATCAGAGCTGACTCTGAACGTAGTCTCTGGTTCGGTTTCTAGAAGTGGAAATTTTCTTTTTGTACCTTCCTTAATAACATTATTAATTTGAATATTATTTACTTATGTGAAGATAGTGAAATGAATAATTTATTTCATGATCTTTACATAAATGGGAGGAGTATCTTACAGAATGTAAACAATTGTATAAAAATCATTAACCAAATCAAATGACTTGCGAAAAGTAACTTTGTCACTCTATTTATTTATACTCAAAGTTGCAACACATTTCCAGTTTATCTTATAAATGTATTAATTTTTCCACAGTTTTGTTGCTGGTAATATAACAGTAAAGATGTCATTAATGAATCTGAATGTTGACAATCATGTAAGATCGTATAACTTTGAATTTTTTTCTGCGCCGTCTCTGCTCTCCTATATCCGTACGTTTCTCGTATTCATCTCAAGATTAATGAACAGACGTCACGAAAGTTAAAAATAAACTAGTTGAACAGTAAATATTATTCAAAATTTCAACTCATATTATGTGATATATGAAATAAAAAAATCTGCGGGTGCGGACATTGTGAAGAAGAAAGAACTTTGAAGTACACGCACCGCCAAACCTGAGTGCGGCTTCCGACAAAGCAACTGCAAGCCGCTTTCGGCAGCGTCTCCAGATTAATCATTTTCTATTTAATAATTCTTTTAGCAAAGACTACTGAATATTATATTTTTAGATAATTCTACGGTAATACAGAAATATTATACATATTCCTAAGCTGTCGATCGGCAAACGAAAAACAAGCAGTTGATACTTTATAAAAAGCTATCAAATAATATTGATATTTCTTTGTTCAGTGGTATGTATTTATTCACATTTTGCATATTTAGATTAAGATGAGTTTTTTTACCTAATCAGAATTATTAGTTAGATTAGCTACTTATTTTACTGTTCGATCAATTGACAATAATCCTTCATTGCATTTTTGGTTACCCTTATCATCATTATGCTTGGTTTTGCATTTATAAATTGTATAAATTCTACCGAAAAGGATTTTCAGATGGAAAGCTTACCAAGAGATCCAATTAGTAAGATGGGTATGGAAAACTGGACTCCTACAAACAACTGTTTTCTGTGTGAGGTTGTATTTTTAGTGCTATAGATATACCAAAACAAGTGGAATCAGAGCTGACTCTGAACGTAGTCTCTGGTTCGGTTTCTAGAAGTGGAAATTTTCTTTTTGTACCTTCCTTAATAACATTATTAATTTGAATATTATTTACTTATGTGAAGATAGTGAAATGAATAATTTATTTCATGATCTTTACATAAATGGGAGGAGTATCTTACAGAATGTAAACAATTGTATAAAAATCATTAACCAAATCAAATGACTTGCGAAAAGTAACTTTGTCACTCTATTTATTTATACTCAAAGTTGCAACACATTTCCAGTTTATCTTATAAATGTATTAATTTTTCCACAGTTTTGTTGCTGGTAATATAACAGTAAAGATGTCATTAATGAATCTGAATGTTGACAATCATGTAAGATCGTATAACTTTGAATTTTTTTCTGCGCCGTCTCTGCTCTCCTATATCCGTACGTTTCTCGTATTCATCTCAAGATTAATGAACAGACGTCACGAAAGTTAAAAATAAACTAGTTGAACAGTAAATATTATTCAAAATTTCAACTCATATTATGTGATATATGAAATAAAAAAATCTGCGGGTGCGGACATTGTGAAGAAGAAAGAACTTTGAAGTACACGCACCGCCAAACCTGAGTGCGGCTTCCGACAAAGCAACTGCAAGCCGCTTTCGGCAGCGTCTCCAGATTAATCATTTTCTATTTAATAATTCTTTTAGCAAAGACTACTGAATACTATATTTTTAGATAATTCTACGGTAATACAGAAATATTATACATATTCCTAAGCTGTCGATCGGCAAACGAAAAACAAGCAGTTGATACTTTATAAAAAGCTATCAAATAATATTGATATTTCTTTGTTCAGTGGTATGTATTTATTCACATTTTGCATATTTAGATTAAGATGAGTTTTTTTACCTAATCAGAATTATTAGTTAGATTAGCTACTTATTTTACTGTTCGATCAATTGACAATAATCCTTCATTGCATTTTTGGTTATCCTCATCATCATTATGCTTGGTTTTGCATTTATAAATTGTATAAATTCTACCGAAAAGGATTTTCAGATGGAAAGCTTACCAAGAGATCCAGTTAGTAAGATGGGTATGGAAAACTGGACTCCTACAAACAACTGTTTTCTGTGTGTGGTTGTATTTTTAGTGCTATAGATATACCAAAACAAGTGGAATCAGAGCTGACTCTGAACGTAGTCTCTGGTTCGGTTTCTAGAAGTGGAAATTTTCTTTTTGTACCTTCCTTAATAACATTATTAATTTGAATATTATTTACTTATGTAAAGATAGTGAAATGAATAATTTATTTCATGATCTTTACATGAATGGAAAGAGTATCTTACAGAATGTAAACAATTGTATAAAAATCATTAACCAAATCAAATGACTTGCGAAAAGTAACTTTGCCACTCTATTTATTTTTACTCAAAGTGGCAACACATTTCCAGTTTATCTTATAGATGTATTAATTTTTCCACAGTTTTGTTGCTGGTAATATAACAGTAATGATGTCATTAATGAATCTAAATGTTGACAATCATGTAAGATCGTATAACCTTGAATTTTTTTCTGCGCCGTCTCTGCTCTCCTATATTCGTACGTTTCTCGTATTCATCTCAAGATTAATGAACAGACGTCACGAAAGTTAAAAATAAACTAGTTGAACAGTAAATATTTTTCACAATTTCAACTCATATTATGTGATATATGAAATAAGAAAATCTGCGAGTGCGGACATTGTGAAGAAGAAAGAACTTTGAAGTACACGCACCGCCAAACCTGAGTGCGGCTTCCGACAAAGCAACTGCAAGCCGCTTTCGGCAGCGTCTCCAGATTAATCATTTTCTATTTAATAATTCTTTTAGCAAAGACTACTGAATATTATATTTTTAGATAATTCTACGGTAATACAGAAATATTATACATATTCCTAAGCTGTCGATCGGCAAACGAAAAACAAGCAGTTGATACTTTATAAAAAGCTATCAAATAGTACCAATATTGATATTTCTTTGTTCAGTGGTATGTATTTATTCACATTTTGCATATTTAGATTAAGATGAGTTTTTTTACCTAATCAGAATTATTAGTTAGATTAGCTACTTATTTTACTGTTCGATCAATTGACAATAATCCTTCATTGCATTTTTGGTTACCCTTATCATCATTATGCTTGGTTTTGCATTTATAAATTGTATAAATTCTACCGAAAAGGATTTTCAGATGGAAAGCTTACCAAGAGATCCAATTAGTAAGATGGGTATGGAAATCTGGACTCCTACAAACAACTGTTTTCTGTGTGAGGTTGTATTTTTAGTGCTATAGATATACCAAAACAAGTGGAATCAGAGCTGACTCTGAACGTAGTCTCTGGTTCGGTTTCTAGAAGTGGAAATTTTCTTTTTGTACCTTCCTCAATAACATTATTAATTTGAATATTATTTACTTATGTGAAGATAGTGAAATGAATAATTTATTTCATGATCTTTACATAAATGGGAGGAGTATCTTACAGAATGTAAACAATTGTATAAAAATCATTAACCAAATCAAATGACTTGCGAAAAGTAACTTTGTCACTCTATTTATTTATACTCAAAGTGGCAACACATTTCCAGTTTATCTTATAAATGTATTAATTTTTCCACAGTTTTGTTGCTGGTAATATAACAGTAAAGATGTCATTAATGAATCTGAATGTTGACAATCATGTAAGATCGTATAACTTTGAATTTTTTTCTGCGCCGTCTCTGCTCTCCTATATCCGTACGTTTCTCGTATTCATCTCAAGATTAATGAACAGACGTCACGAAAGTTAAAAATAAACTAGTTGAACAGTAAATATTATTCAAAATTTCAACTCATATTATGTGATATATGAAATAAAAAAATCTGCGGGTGCGGACATTGTGAAGAAGAAAGAACTTTGAAGTACACGCACCGCCAAACCTGAGTGCGGCTTCCGACAAAGCAACTGCAAGCCGCTTTCGGCAGCATCTCCAGATTAATCATTTTCTATTCAATAATTCTTTTAGCAAAGACTACTGAATATTATATTTTTAGATAATTCTACGGTAATACAGAAATATTATACATATTCCTAAGCTGTCGATCGGCAAACGAAAAACAAGCAGTTGATACTTTATAAAAAGCTATCAAATAATATTGATATTTCTTTGTTCAGTGGTATGTATTTATTCACATTTTGCATATTTAGATTAAGATGAGTTTTTTTACCTAATCAGAATTATTAGTTAGATTAGCTACTTATTTTACTGTTCGATCAATTGACAATAATCCTTCATTGCATTTTTGGTTATCCTCATCATCATTATGCTTGGTTTTGCATTTATAAATTGTATAAATTCTACCGAAAAGGATTTTCAGATGGAAAGCTTACCAAGAGATCCAGTTAGTAAGATGGGTATGGAAAACTGGACTCCTACAAACAACTGTTTTCTGTGTGAGGTTGTATTTTTAGTGCTATAGATATACCAAAACAAGTGGAATCAGAGCTGACTCTGAACGTAGTCTCTGATTCGGTTTCTAGAAGTGGAAATTTTCTTTTTATACCTTCCTTAATAACATTATTAATTTGAATATTATTTACTTATGTGAAGATAGTGAAATGAATAATTTATTTCATGATCTTTACATAAATGGGAAGAGTATCTTACAGAATGTAAACAATTGTATAAAAATCATTAACCAAATCAAATGACTTGCGAAAAGTAACTTTGCCACTCTATTTATTTTTACTCAAAGTGGCAACACATTTCCAGTTTATCTTATAAATGTATTAATTTTTCCACAGTTTTGTTGCTGGTAATATAACAGTAATGATGTCATTAATGAATCTAAATGTTGACAATCATGTAAGATCGTATAACCTTGAATTTTTTTCTGCGCCGTCTCTGCTCTCCTATATCCGTACGTTTCTCGTATTCATCTCAAGATTAATGAACAGACGTCACGAAAGTTAAAAATAAACTAGTTGAACAGTAAATATTTTTCACAATTTCAACTCATATTATGTGATATATGAAATAAAAAAATCTGCTAGTGCGGACATTGTGAAGAAGAAAGAACTTTGAAGTACACGCACCGCCAAACCTGAGTGCGGCTTCCGACAAAGCAAACTGCAAGCCGCTTTCGGCAGCGTCTCCAGATTAATCATTTTCTATTTAATAATTCTTTTAGCAAAGACTACTGAATATTATATTTTTAGATAATTCTACGGTAATACAGAAATATTATACATATTCCTAAGCTGTCGATCGGCAAACGAAAAACAAGCAGTTGATACTTTATAAAAAGCTATCAAATAGTACCAATATTGATATTTCTTTGTTCAGTGGTATGTATTTATTCACATTTTGCATATTTAGATTAAGATGAGTTTTTTTACCTAATCAGAATTATTAGTTAGATTAGCTACTTATTTTACTGTTCGATCAATTGACAATAATCCTTCATTGCATTTTTGGTTACCCTTATCATCATTATGCTTGGTTTTGCATTTATAAATTGTATAAATTCTACCGAAAAGGATTTTCAGATGGAAAGCTTACCAAGAGATCCAATTAGTAAGATGGGTATGGAAAACTGGACTCCTACAAACAACTGTTTTCTGTGTGAGGTTGTATTTTTAGTGCTATAGATATACCAAAACAAGTGGAATCAGAGCTGACTCTGAACGTAGTCATTGGTTCGGTTTCTAGAAGTGGAAATTTTCTTTTTGTACCTTCCTTAATAACATTATTAATTTGAATATTATTTACTTATGTGAAGATAGTGAAATGAATAATTTATTTCATGATCTTTACATAAATGGGAGGAGTATCTTACAGAATGTAAACAATTGTATAAAAATCATTAACCAAATCAAATGACTTGCGAAAAGTAACTTTGTCACTCTATTTATTTATACTCAAAGTTGCAACACATTTCCAGTTTATCTTATAAATGTATTAATTTTTCCACAGTTTTGTTGCTGGTAATATAACAGTAAAGATGTCATTAATGAATCTAAATGTTGACAATCATGTAAGATCGTATAACTTTGAATTTTTTTCCGCGCCGTCTCTGCTCTCCTATATCCGTACGTTTCTCGTATTCATCTAAAGATTAATGAACAGACGTCACGAAAGTTAAAAATAAACAAGTTGAACAGTAAATATTATTCAAAATTTCAACTCATATTATGTGATATATGAAATAAAAAAATCTGCGGGTGCGGACATTGTGAAGAAGAAAGAACTTTGAAGTACACGCACCGCCAAACCTGAGTGCGGCTTCCGACAAAGCAACTGCAAGCCGCTTTCGGCAGCATCTCCAGATTAATCATTTTCTATTCAATAATTCTTTTAGCAAAGACTACTGAATATTATATTTTTAGATAATTCTACGGTAATACAGAAATATTATACATATTCCTAAGCTGTCGATCGGCAAACGAAAAACAAGCAGTTGATACTTTATAAAAAGCTATCAAATAGTACCAATATTGATATTTCTTTGTTCAGTGGTATGTATTTATTCACATTTTGCATATTTAGATTAAGATGAGTTTTTTTACCTAATCAGAATTATTAGTTAGATTAGCTACTTATTTTACTGTTCGATCAATTGACAATAATCCTTCATTGCATTTTTGGTTACCCTCATCATCATTATGCTTGTTTTTGCATTTATAAATTGTATAAATTCTACCGAAAAGGATTTTCAGATGGAAAGCTTACCAAGAGATCCAATTAGTAAGATGGGTATGGAAAACTGGACTCCTACAAACAACTGTTTTCTGTGTGAGGTTGTATTTTTAGTGCTATAGATATACCAAAACAAGTGGAATCAGAGCTGACTCTGAACGTAGTCTCTGGTTCGGTTTCTAGAAGTGGAAATTTTCTTTTTGTACCTTCCTTAATAACATTATTAATTTGAATATTATTTACTTATGTAAAGATAGTGAAATGAATAATTTATTTCATGATCTTTACATGAATGGGAAGAGTATCTTACAGAATGTAAACAATTGTATAAAAATCATTAACCAAATCAAATGACTTGCGAAAAGTAACTTTGCCACTATTTATTTATACTCAAAGTGGCAACACATTTCCAGTTTATCTTATAAATGTATTAATTTTTCCACAGTTTTGTTGCTGGTAATATAACAGTAATGATGTCATTAATGAATCTAAATGTTGACGATCATGTAAGATCGTATAACCTTGAATTTTTTTCTGCGCCGTCTCTGCTCTCCTATATTCGTACGTTTCTCGTATTCATCTCAAGATTAATGAACAGACGTCACGAAAGTTAAAAATAAACTAGTTGAACAGTAAATATTTTTCACAATTTCAACTCATATTATGTGATATATGAAATAAGAAAATCTGCGAGTGCGGACATTGTGAAGAAGAAAGAACTTTGAAGTACACGCACCGCCAAACCTGAGTGCGGCTTCCGACAAAGCAACTGCAAGCCGCTTTCGGCAGCGTCTCCAGATTAATCATTTTCTATTCAATAATTCTTTTAGCAAAGACTACTGAATATTATATTTTTAGATAATTCTACGGTAATACAGAAATATTATACATATTCCTAAGCTGTCGATCGGCAAACGAAAAACAAGCAGTTGATACTTTATAAAAAGCTATCAAATAGTACCAATATTGATATTTCTTTGTTCAGTGGTATGTATTTATTCACATTTTGCATATTTAGATCAAGATGAGTTTTTTTACCTAATCAGAATTATTAGTTAGATTAGCTACTTATTTTACTGTTCGATCAATTGACAATAATCCTTCATTGCATTTTTGGTTACCCTTATCATCATTATGCTTGGTTTTGCATTTATAAATTGTATAAATTCTACCGAAAAGGATTTTCAGATGGAAAGCTTACCAAGAGATCCAATTAGTAAGATGGGTATGGAAAACTGGACTCCTACAAACAACTGTTTTCTGTGTGAGGTTGTATTTTTAGTGCTATAGATATACCAAAACAAGTGGAATCAGAGCTGACTCTGAACGTAGTCTCTGGTTCGGTTTCTAGAAGTGGAAATTTTCTTTTGGTACCTTCCTTAATAACATTATTAATTTGAATATTATTTACTTATGTGAAGATAGTGAAATGAATAATTTATTTCATGATCTTTACATAAATGGGAGGAGTATCTTACAGAATGTAAACAATTGTATAAAAATCATTAACCAAATCAAATGACTTGCGGAAAGTAACTTTGTCACTCTATTTATTTATACTCAAAGTTGCAACACATTTCCAGTTTATCTTATAAATGTATTAATTTTTTCACAGTTTTGTTGCTGGTAATATAACAGTAAAGATGTCATTAATGAATCTAAATGTTGACAATCATGTAAGATCGTATAACCTTGAATTTTTTTCTGCGCCGTCTCTGCTCTCCTATATCCGTACGTTTCTCGTATTCATGTCAAGATTAATGAACAGACGTCACGAAAGTTAAAAATAAACTAGTTGAATAGTAAATATTATTCAAAATTTCAACTCATATTATGTGATATATGAAATAAAAAAATCTGCGGGTGCGGCCATTGTGAAGAAGAAAGAACTTTGAAGTACACGCACCGCCAAACCTGAGTGCGGCTTCCGACAAAGCAACTGCAAGCCGCTTTCGGCAGCATCTCCAGATTAATCATTTTCTATTCAATAATTCTTTTAGCAAAGACTACTGAATATTATATTTTTAGATAATTCTACGGTAATACAGAAATATTATACATATTCTTAAGCTGTAGATCGGCAAACGAAAAACAAGCAGTTGATACTTTATAAAAAGCTATCAAATAGTACCAATATTGATATTTCTTTGTTCAGTGGTATGTATTTATTCACATTTTGCATATTTAGATTAAGATGAGTTTTTTTACCTAATCAGAATTATTAGTTAGATTAGCTACTTATTTTACTGTTCGATCAATTGACAATAATCCTTCATTGCATTTTTGGTTACCCTCATCATCATTATGCTTGGTTTTGCATTTATAAATTGTATAAATTCTACCGAAAAGGATTTTCAGATGGAAAGCTTACCAAGAGATCCAATTAGTAAGATGGGTATGGAAAACTGGACTCCTACAAACAACTGTTTTCTGTGTGAGGTTGTATTTTTAGTGCTATAGATATACCAAAACAAGTGGAATCAGAGCTGACTCTGAACGTAGTCTCTGATTCGGTTTCTAGAAGTGGAAATTTTCTTTTTATACGTTCCTTAATAACATTATTAATTTGAATATTATTTACTTATGTAAAGATAGTGAAATGAATAATTTATTTCATGATCTTTACATGAATGGGAAGAGTATCTTACAGAATGTAAACAATTGTATAAAAATCATTAACCAAATCAAATGACTTGCGAAAAGTAACTTTGCCACTCTATTTATTTATACTCAAAGTGGCAACACATTTCCAGTTTATCTTATAAATGTATTAATTTTTTCACAGTTTTGTTGCTGGTAATATAACAGTAATGATGTCATTAATGAATCTAAATGTTGACAATCATGTAAGATCGTATAACCTTGAATTTTTTTCTGCGCCGTCTCTGCTCTCCTATATTCGTACATTTCTCGTATTCATCTCAAGATTAATGAACAGACGTCACGAAAGTTAATAATAAACTAGTTGAACAGTAAATATTTTTCACAATTTCAACTCATATTATGTGATATATGAAATAGAAAAATCTGCGAGTGCGGACATTGTGAAGAAGAAAAGAACTTTGAAGTACACGCACCGCCAAACCTGAGTGCGGCTTCCGACAAAGCAACTGCAAGCCGCTTTCGGCAGCGTCTCCAGATTAATCATTTTCTATTCAATAATTCTTTTAGCAAAGACTACTGAATATTATATTTTTAGATAATTCTACGGTAATACAGAAATATTATACATATTCCTAAGCTGTCGATCGGCAAACGAAAAACAAGCAGTTGATACTTTATAAAAAGCTATCAAATAGTACCAATATTGATATTTCTTTATTCAGTGGTATGTATTTATTCACATTTTGCATATTTAGATTAAGATGAGTTTTTTTACCTAATCAGAATTATTAGTTAGATTAGCGACTTATTTTACTGTTCGATCAATTGACAATAATCCTTCATTGCATTTTTGGTTATCCTTATCATCATCAAGCTTGGTTTTGCATTTATAAATTGTATAAATTCTACCGAAAAGGATTTTCAGATGGAAAGCTTACCAAGAGATCCAATTAGTAAGATGGGTATGGAAAACTGGACTCCTACAAACAACTGTTTTCTGTGTGAGGTTGTATTTTTAGTGCTATAGATATACCAAAACAAGTGGAATCAGAGCTGACTCTGAACGTAGTCTCTGGTTCGGTTTCTAGAAGTGGAAATTTTCTTTTTGTACCTTCCTTAATAACATTATTAATTTGAATATTATTTACTTATGTAAAGATAGTGGAATGAATAATTTATTTCATGATCTTTACATGAATGGGAAGAGTATCTCACAGAATGTAAACAATTGTATAAAAATCATTAACCAAATCAAATGACTTGCAAAAAGTAACTTTGCCACTCTATTTATTTATACTCAAAGTGGCAACACATTTCCAGTTTATCTTATAAATGTATTAATTTTTCCACAGTTTTGTTGCTGGTAATATAACAGTAATGATGTCATTAATGAATCTAAATGTTGACAGTCATGTAAGATCGTATAACCTTGAATTTTTTTCTGCGCCGTCTCTGCTCTCCTATATTCGTACGTTTCTCGTATTCATCTCAAGATTAATGAACAGACGTCACGAAAGTTAAAAATAAACTAGTTGAACAGTAAATATTTTTCACAATTTCAACTCATATTATGTGATATATGAAATAGAAAAATCTGCGAGTGCGGACATTGTGAAGAAGAAAGAACTTTGAAGTACACGCACCGCCAAACCTGAGTGCGGCTTCCGACGAGGCAACTGCAAGCCGCTTTCGGCAGCGTCTCCAGATTAATCATTTTCTATTTAATAATTCTTTTAGCAAAGACTACTGAATATTATATTTTTAGATAATTCTACGGTAATACAGAAATATTATACATATTCCTAAGCTGTCGATCGGCAAACGAAAAACAAGCAGTTGATACTTTATAAAAAGCTATCAAATAGTACCAATATTGATATTTCTTTGTTCAGTGGTATGTATTTATTCACATTTTGCATGTTTAGATTAAGATGAGTTTTTATACCTAATCAGAATTATTAGTTAGATTAGCTACTTATTTTACTGTTCGATCAATTGGCAATAATCCTTCATTCCATTTTTGGTTACCCTTATCATCATTATGGTTTTGCATTTATAAATTGTATAAATTCTACCGAAAAGGATTTTCAGATGGAAAGCTTACCAAGAGATCCAATTAGTAAGATGGGTATGGAAAACTGGACTCCTACAAACAACTGTTTTCTGTGTGAGGTTGTATTTTTAGTGCTATAGATATACCAAAACAAGTGGAATCAGAGCTGACTCTGAACGTAGTCTCTGGTTCGGTTTCTAGAAGTGGAAATTTTCTTTTTGTACCTTCCTTAATAACATTATTAATTTGAATATTATTTACTCATGTGAAGATAGTGAAATGAATAATTTATTTCATGATCTTTACATAAATGGGAAGAGTATCTTACAGAATGTAAACAATTGTATAAAAATCATTAACCAAAACAAGTGGAATCAGAGCTGACTCTGAACCTAGTCTCTGGTTCGGTTTCTAGAAGTGGAAATTTTCTTTTTGTACCTTCCTTAATAACATTATTAATTTGAATATTATTTACTTATGTGAAGATAGTGAAATGAATGATTTATTTCATGATCTTTACATAAATGGGAAGAGTATCTTACAGAATGTAAACAATTGTATAAAAATCATTAACCAAATCAAATGACTTGCGAAAAATAACTTTGCCACTCTATTTATTTATACTCAAAGTGGCAACACATTTCCAGTTTATCTTATAAATGTATTAATTTTTCCACAGTTTTGTTGCTGGTAATATGACAGTAATGATGTCATTAATGAATCTAAATGTTGACAATCATGTAAGATCGTATAACCTTGAATTTTTTTCTGCGCCGTCTCTGCTCTCCTATATTCGTACGTTTCTTGTATTCATCTCAAGATTAATGAACAGACGTCACGAAAGTTAAAAATAAACTAGTTGAACAGTAAATATTTTTCACAATTTCAACTCATATTATGTGATATATGAAATAAAAAAATCTGCGAGTGCGGACATTGTGAAGAAGAAAGAACTTTGAAGTACACGCACCGCCAAACCTGAGTGCGGCTTCCGACAAAGCAACTGCAAGCCGCTTTCGGCAGCGTCTCCAGATTAATCATTTTCTATTTAATAATTCTTTTAGCAAAGACTACTGAATATTATATTTTTAGATAATTCTACGGTAATACAGAAATATTATACATCTTCCTAAGCTGTCGATCGGCAAACGAAAAACAAGCAGTTGATACTTTATAAAAAGCTATCAAATAGTACCAATATTGATATTTCTTTGTTCAGTGGTATGTATTTATTCACATTTTGCATATTTAGATTAAGATGAGTTTTTTTACCTAATCAGAATTATTAGTTAGATTAGCTACTTATTTTACTGTTCGATCAATTGACAATAATCCTTCATTGCAATTTTGGTTACCCTTATCATCATTATGCTTGGTTTTGCATTTATATTTGTATAAATTCTACCGAAAAGGATTTTCAGATGGAAAGCTTACCAAGAGATCCAATTAGTAAGATGGGTATGGAAAACTGGACTCCTACAAACAACTGTTTTCTGTGTGAGGTTGTATTTTTAGTGCTATAGATATACCAAAACAAGTGGAATCAGAGCTGACTCTGAACGTAGTCTCTGGTTCGGTTTCTAGAAGTGGAAATTTTCTTGTTGTACCTTCCTTAATAACATTATTAATTTGAATATTATTTACTTATGTGAAGATAGTGAAATGAATAATTTATTTCATGATCTTTACATAAATGGGAAGAGTATCTTACAGAATGTAAACAATTGTATAAAAATCATTAACCAAATCAAATGACTTGCGAAAAGTAGCTTTGCCACTCTATTTATTTATACTCAAAGTGGCAACACATTTCCAGTTTATCTTATAAATGTATTAATTTTTCCACAGTTTTGTTGCTGGTAATATAACAGTAATGATGTCATTAATGAATCTAAATGTTGACAATCATGTAAGATCGTATAACCTTGAATTTTTTTCTGCGCCGTCTCTGCTCTCCTATATTCGTACGTTTCTCGTATTCATCTCAAGATTAATGAACAGACGTCACGAAAGTTAATAATAAACTAGTTGAACAGTAAATATTTTTCACAATTTCAACTCATATTATGTGATATATGAAATAAAAAAATCTGCGAGTGCGGACATTGTGAAGAAGAAAGAACTTTGAAGTACACGCACCGCCAAACCTGAGTGCGGCTTCCGACAAAGCAACTGCAAGCCGCTTTCGGCAGCGTCTCCAGATGAATCATTTTCTATTTAATAATTCTTTTAGCAAAGACTACTGAATATTATATTTTTAGATGATTCTACGGTAATACAGAAATATTATACATATTCCTAAGCTGTCGATCGGCAAACGAAAAACAAGCAGTTGATACTTTATAAAAAGCTATCAAATAGTACCAATATTGATATTTCTTTGTTCAGTGGTATGTATTTATTCACATTTTGCATATTTAGATTAAGATGAGTTTTTTTACCTAATCAGAATTATTAGTTAGATTAGCTACTTATTTTACTGTTCGATCAATTGACAATAATCCTTCATTGCATTTTTGGTTACACTTATCATCATTATGCTTGGTTTTGCATTTATAAATTGTATAAATTCTACCGAAAAGGATTTTCAGATGGAAAGCTTACCAAGAGATCCAATTAGTAAGATGGGTATGGAAAACTGGACTCCTTCAAACAACTGTTTTCTGTGTGAGGTTGTATTTTTAGTGCTATAGATATACCAAAACAAGTGGAATCAGAGCTGACTCTGAACGTTGTCTCTGGTTCGGTTTCTAGAAGTGGAAATTTTCTTTTTGTACCTTCCTTAATAACATTATTAATTTGAATATAATTTACTTATGTGAAGATAGAGAAATGAATAATTTATTCCATGATCTTTACATAAATGGGAAGAGTATCTTACAGAATGTAAACAATTGTATAAAAATCATTAACCAAATCAAATGACTTGCGAAAAGTAACTTTGCCACTCTATTTATTTATACTCAAAGTGGCAACACATTTCCAGTTTATCTTATAAATGTATTAATTTTTCCACAGTTTTGTTGCTGGTAATATAACAGTAATGATGTCATTAATGAATCTAAATGTTGACAATCATGTAAGATCGTATAACCTTGAATTTTTTTCTGCGCCGTCTCTGCTCTCCTATATTCCTACGTTTCTCGTATTCATCTCAAGATTAATGAACAGACGTCACGAAAGTTAAAAATAAACTAGTTGAACAGTAAATATTTTTCAAAATTTCAACTCATATTATGTGATATATGAAATAAAAAAATCTGCGAGTGCGGACATTGTGAAGAAGAAAGAACTTTGAAGTACACGCACCGCCATACCTGAGTGCGGCTTCCGACAAAGCAACTGCAAGCCGCTTTCGGCAGCGTCTCCAGATTAATCATTTTCTATTTAATAATTCTTTTAGCAAAGACTACTGAATATTATATTTTTAGATAATTCTACGGTAATACAGAAATATTATACATATTCCTAAGCTGTCGATCGGCAAACGAAAAACAAGCAGTTGATACTTTATAAAAAGCTATCAAATAGTACCAATATTGATATTTCTTTGTTCAGTGGTATGTATTCATTCACATTTTGCATATTTAGATTAAGATGAGTTTTTTTACCTAATCAGAATTATTAGTTAGAGTAGCTACTTATTTTACTGTTCGATCAATTGACAATAATCCTTCATTGCATTTTTGGCTACCCTTATCATCATTATGCTTGGTTTTGCATTTATAAATTGTATAAATTCTACCGAAAAGGATTTTCAGATGGAAAGCTTACCAAGAGATCCAATTAGTAAGATGGGTATGGAAAACTAGACTCCTACAAACAACTGTTTTCTGTGTGAGGTTGTATTTTTAGTGCTATAGATATACCAAAACAAGTGGAATCAGAGCTGACTCTGAACGTGGTCTCTGGTTCGCTTTCTAGAAGTGGAAATTTTCTTTTTGTACCTTCCTTAATAACATTATTAATTTGAATATTATTTACTTATGTGAAGATAGTGAAATGAATAATTTATTTCATGATCTTTACATAAATGGGAAGAGTATCTTACAGAATGTAAACAATTGTATAAAAATCATTAACCAAATCAAATGACTTGCGAAAAGTAACTTTGCCACTCTATTTATTTATACTCAAAGTGGCAACACATTTCCAGTTTATCTTATAAATGTATTAATTTTTCCACAGTTTTGTTGCTGGTAATATAACAGTAATGATGTCATTAATGAATCTAAATGTTGACAATCATGTAAGATCGTATAACCTTGAATTTTTTTTTGCGCCGTCTCTGCTCTCCTATATCCGTACGTTTCTCGTATTCATCTCAAGATTAATGAACAGACGTCACGAAAGTTAAAAATAAACTAGTTGAACAGTAAATATTTTTCACAATTTCAACTCATATTATGTGATATATGAAATAAAAAAATCTGCGAGTGCGGACATTGTGAAGAAGAAAGAACTTTGAAGTACACGCACCGCCAAACCTGAGTGCGACTTCCGACAAAGCAACTGCAAGCCGCTTTCGGCAGCGTCTCCAGATTAATCATTTTCTATTTAATAATTCTTTTAGCAAAGACTACTGAATATTATATTTTTAGATAATTCTACGGTAATACAGAAATATTATACATATTCCTAAGCTGTCGATCGGCAAACGAAAAACAAGCAGTTGATACTTTATAAAAAGCTATCAAATAGTACCAATATTAATATTTCTTTGTTCAGTGGTATATATTCATTCACATTTTGCATATTTAGATTAAGATGAGTTTTTTTACCTAATCAGAATTATTAGTTAGATTAGCTACTTATTTTACTGTTCGATCAAATGACAATAATCCTTCATTGCATTTTTGGCTACCCTTATCATCATTATGCTTGGTTTTGCATTTATAAATTGTATAAATTCTACCGAAAAGGATTTTCAGATGGAAAGCTTACCAAGAGATCCAATTAGTAAGATGGGTATGGAAAACTGGACTCCTACAAACAACTGTTTTCTGTGGAGGTTGTATTTTTAGTGCTATAGATATACCAAAACAAGTGGAATCAGAGCTGACTCTGAACGTAGTCTCTGGTTCGGTTTCTAGAAGTGGAAATTTTCTTTTTGTACCTTCCTCAATAACATTATTAATTTGAATATTATTTACTTATGTGAAGATAGTGAAATGAATAATTTATTTCATGATCTTTACATAAATGGGAAGAGTATCTTACAGAATGTAAACAATTGTATAAAAATCATTAACCAAATCAAATGACTTGCGAAAAGTAACTTTGCCACTCTATTTATTTATACTCAAAGTGGCAACACATTTCCAGTTTATCTTATGAATGTATTAATTTTTCCACAGTTTTGTTGCTGGTAATATAACAGTAATGATGTCATTAATGAATCTGAATGTTGATAATCATGTAAGATCGTATAACCTTGAATTTTTTTCTGCGCCGTCTCTGCTCTCCTATATCCGTACGCCTTTCGGCAGCGTCTCCAGATTAATCGTTTTCTATTAAATAATTCTTTTACCAAAGACTACTGAATATTATATTTTTAGATAATTCTACGGTAATACAGAAATATTATACATATTCCTAAGCTGTCGATCGGCAAACGAAAAACAAGCAGTTGATACTTTATAAAAAGCTATCAAATAGTACCAATATTGATATTTCTTTATTCAGTGGTATGTATTTATTCACATTTTGCATATTTAGATTAAGATGAGTTTTTTTACCTAATCAGAATTATTAGTTAGATTAGCTACTTACTTTACAGTTCGATCAATTGACAATAATCCTTCATTGCATTTTTGGTTACCCTTATCATCATTATGCTTGGTTTTGCATTTATAAATTGTATAAATTCTACCGAAAAGGATTTTCAGATGGAAAGCTTACCAAGAGATCCAATTAGTAAGATGGGTATGGAAAACTGGACTCCTACAAACAACTGTTTTCTGTGTGAGGTTGTATTTTTAGTGCTATAGATATACCAAAACAAGTGGAATCAGAGCTGACTCTGAACGTAGTCTCTGGTTCGGTTTCTAGAAGTGGAAATTTTCTTTTTGTACCTTCCTTAATAACATTATTAATTTGAATATTATTTACTCATGTGAAGATAGTGAAATGAATAATTTATTTCATGATCTTTACATAAATGGGAAGAGTATCTTACAGAATGTAAACAATTGTATAAAAATCATTAACCAAAACAAGTGGAATCAGAGCTGACTCTGAACGTAGTCTCTGGTTCGGTTTCTAGAAGTGGAAATTTTCTTTTTGTACCTTCCTTAATAACATTATTAATTTGAATATTATTTACTTATGTGAAGATAGTGAAATGAATGATTTATTTCATGATCTTTACATAAATGGGAAGAGTATCTTACAGAATGTAAACAATTGTATAAAAATCATTAACCAAATCAAATGACTTGCGAAAAGTAACTTTGCCACTCTATTTATTTATACTCAAAGTGGCAACACATTTCCAGTTTATCTTATAAATGTATTAATTTTTCCACAGTTTTGTTGCTGGTAATATAACAGTAATGATGTCATTAATGAATCTAAATGTTGACAATCATGTAAGATCGTATAACCTTGAATTTTTTTCTGCGCCGTCTCTGCTCTCCTATATTCGTACGTTTCTTGTATTCATCTCAAGATTAATGAACAGACGTCACGAAAGTTAAAAATAAACTAGTTGAACAGTAAATATTTTTCACAATTTCAACTCATATTATGTGATATATGAAATAAAAAAATCTGCGAGTGCGGACATTGTGAAGAAGAAAGAACTTTGAAGTACACGCACCGCCAAACCTGAGTGCGGCTTCCGACAAAGCAACTGCAAGCCGCTTTCGGCAGCGTCTCCAGATTAATCATTTTCTATTTAATAATTCTTTTAGCAAAGACTACTGAATATTATATTTTTAGATAATTCTACGGTAATACAGAAATATTATACATCTTCCTAAGCTGTCGATCGGCAAACGAAAAACAAGCAGTTGATACTTTATAAAAAGCTATCAAATAGTACCAATATTGATATTTCTTTGTTCAGTGGTATGTATTTATTCACATTTTGCATATTTAGATTAAGATGAGTTTTTTTACCTAATCAGAATTATTAGTTAGATTAGCTACTTATTTTACTGTTCGATCAATTGACAATAATCCTTCATTGCAATTTTGGTTACCCTTATCATCATTATGCTTGGTTTTGCATTTATATTTGTATAAATTCTACCGAAAAGGATTTTCAGATGGAAAGCTTACCAAGAGATCCAATTAGTAAGATGGGTATGGAAAACTGGACTCCTACAAACAACTGTTTTCTGTGTGAGGTTGTATTTTTAGTGCTATAGATATACCAAAACAAGTGGAATCAGAGCTGACTCTGAACGTAGTCTCTGGTTCGGTTTCTAGAAGTGGAAATTTTCTTGTTGTACCTTCCTTAATAACATTATTAATTTGAATATTATTTACTTATGTGAAGATAGTGAAATGAATAATTTATTTCATGATCTTTACATAAATGGGAAGAGTATCTTACAGAATGTAAACTATTGTATAAAAATCATTAACCAAATCAAATGACTTGCGAAAAGTAGCTTTGCCACTCTATTTATTTATACTCAAAGTGGCAACACATTTCCAGTTTATCTTATAAATGTATTAATTTTTCCACAGTTTTGTTGCTGGTAATATAACAGTAATGATGTCATTAATGAATCTAAATGTTGACAATCATGTAAGATCGTATAACCTTGAATTTTTTTCTGCGCCGTCTCTGCTCTCCTATATTCGTACGTTTCTCGTATTCATCTCAAGATTAATGAACAGACGTCACGAAAGTTAATAATAAACTAGTTGAACAGTAAATATTTTTCACAATTTCAACTCATATTATGTGATATATGAAATAAAAAAATCTGCGAGTGCGGACATTGTGAAGAAGAAAGAACTTTGAAGAACACGCACCGCCAAACCTGAGTGCGGCTTCCGACAAAGCAACTGCAAGCCGCTTTCGGCAGCGTCTCCAGATTAATCATTTTCTATTTAATAATTCTTTTAGCAAAGACTACTGAATATTATATTTTTAGATAATTCTACGGTAATACAGAAATATTATACATATTCCTAAGCTGTCGATCGGCAAACGAAAAACAAGCAGTTGATACTTTATAAAAAGCTATCAAATAGTACCAATATTGATATTTCATTGTTCAGTGGTATGTATTTATTCACATTTTGCATATTTAGATTAAGATGAGTTTTTTTACTTAATCAGAATTATTATTTAGATTAGCTACTTATTTTACTTTTCGATCAATTGACAATAATCCTTCATTGCATTTTTGGTTACCCTTATCATCATTATGCTTGGTTTTGCATTTATAAATTGTATAAATTCTACCGAAAAGGATTTTCAGATGGAAAGCTTCCCAAGAGATCCAATTAGTAAGATGGGTATGGAAAACTGGACTCCTTCAAACAACTGTTTTCTGTGTGAGGTTGTATTTTTAGTGCTATAGATATACCAAAACAAGTGGAATCAGAGCTGACTCTGAACGTTGTCTCTGGTTCGGTTTCTAGAAGTGGAAATTTTCTTTTTGTACCTTCCTTAATAACATTATTAATTTGAATATAATTTACTTATGTGAAGATAGAGAAATGAATAATTTATTCCATGATCTTTACATAAATGGGAAGAGTATCTTACAGAATGTAAACAATTGTATAAAAATCATTAACCAAATCAAATGACTTGCGAAAAGTAACTTTGCCACTCTATTTATTTATACTCAAAGTGGCAACACATTTCCAGTTTATCTTATAAATGTATTAATTTTTCCACAGTTTTGTTGCTGGTAATATAACAGTAATGATGTCATTAATGAATCTAAATGTTGACAATCATGTAAGATCGTATAACCTTGAATTTTTTTCTGCGCCGTCTCTGCTCTCCTATATTCCTACGTTTCTCGTATTCATCTCAAGATTAATAAACAGACGTCACGAAAGTTAAAAATAAACTAGTTGAACAGTAAATATTTTTCAAAATTTCAACTCATATTATGTGATATATGAAATAAAAAAATCTGCGAGTGCGGACATTGTGAAGAAGAAAGAACTTTGAAGTACACGCTCCGCCATACCTGAGTGCGGCTTCCGACAAAGCAACTGCAAGCCGCTTTCGGCAGCGTCTCTTGATTAATCATTTTCTATTTAATAATTCTTTTAGCAAAGACTACTGAATATTATATTTTTAGATAATTCTACGGTAATACAGAAATATTATACATATTCCTAAGCTGTCGATCGGCAAACGAAAAACAAGCAGTTGATACTTTATAAAAAGCTATCAAATAGTACCAATATTGATATTTCTTTGTTCAGTGGTATGTATTTATTCACATTTTGCATATTTAGATTAAGATGAGTTTTTTTACCTAATCAGAATTATTAGTTAGAGTAGCTACTTATTTTACTGTTCGATCAATTGACAATAATCCTTCATTGCATTTTTGGCTACCCTTATCATCATTATGCTTGGTTTTGCATTTATAAATTGTATAAATTCTACCGAAAAGGATTTTCAGATGGAAAGCTTACCAAGAGATCAAATTAGTAAGATGGGTATGGAAAACTGGACTCCTACAAACAACTGTTTTCTGTGGAGGTTGTATTTTTAGTGCTATAGATATACCAAAACAAGTGGAATCAGAGCTGACTCTGAACGTAGTCTCTGGTTCGGTTTCTAGAAGTGGAAATTTTCTTTTTGTACCTTCCTCAATAACATTATTAATTTGAATATTATTTACTTATGTGAAGATAGTGAAATGAATAATTTATTTCATGATCTTTACATAAATGGGAAGAGTATCTTACAGAATGTAAACAATTGTATAAAAATCATTAACCAAATCAAATGACTTGCGAAAAGTAACTTTGCCACTCTATTTATTTATACTCAAAGTGGCAACACATTTCCAGTTTATCTTATGAATGTATTAATTTTTCCACAGTTTTGTTGCTGGTAATATAACAGTAATGATGTCATTAATGAATCTGAATGTTGACAATCATGTAAGATCGTATAACCTTGAATTTTTTTCTGCGCCGTCTCTGCTCTCCTATATCCGTACGCCTTTCGGCAGCGTCTCCAGATTAATCATTTTCTATTAAATAATTCTTTTACCAAAGACTACTGAATATTATATTTTTAGATAATTCTACGGTAATACAGAAATATTATACATATTCCTAAGCTGTCGATCGGCAAACGAAAAACAAGCAGTTGATACTTTATAAAAAGCTATCAAATAGTACCAATATTGATATTTCTTTATTCAGTGGTATGTATTTATTCACATTTTGCATATTTAGATTAAGATGAGTTTTTTTACCTAATCAGAATTATTAGTTAGATTAGCTACTTACTTTACTGTTCGATCAATTGACAATAATCCTTCATTGCATTTTTGGTTACCCTTATCATCATTATGCTTGGTTTTGCATTTATAAATTGTATAAATTCTACCGAAAAGGATTTTCAGATGGAAAGCTTACCAAGAGATCCAATTATTAAGATGGGTATGGAAAACTGGACTCCTACAAACAACTGTTTTCTGTGTGAGGTTATATTTTTAGTGCTTTAGATATACCAAAACAAGTGGAATCAGAGCTGACTCTGAACGTAGTCTCTGGTTCGGTTTCTAGAAGTGGAAATTTTCTTTTTGTACCTTCCTTAATAACATTATTAATTTGAATATTATTTACTTATGTAAAGATAGTGAAATGAATAATTTATTTCATGATCTTTACATGAATGGGAAGAGTATCTTACAGAATGTAAACAATTGTATAAAAATCATTAACCAAATCAAATGACTTGCGAAAAGTAACTTTGCCACTCTATTTATTTATACTCAAAGTGGGAACACATTTCCAGTTTATCTTATAACTGTATTAATTTTTCCACAGTTTTGTTGCTGGTAATATAACAGTAATGATGTCATTAATGAATCTAAATGTTGACAATCATGTAAGATCGTATAACCTTGAATTTTTTTCTGCGCCGTCTCTGCTCTCCTATATTCGTACATTTCTCGTATTCATCTCAAGATTAATGAACAGACGTCACGAAAGTTAAAAATAAACTAGTTGAACAGTAAATATTTTTCACAATTTCAACTCATATTATGTGATATATGAAATAGAAAAATTTGCTAGTGCGGACATTGTGAAGAAGAAAGAACTTTGAAGTACACGCACCGCCAAACCTGAGTGCGGCTTCCGACAAAGCAACTGCAAGCCGCTTTCGGCAGCGTCTCCAGATTAATCATTTTCTATTTAATAATTCTTTTAGCAAAGACTACTGAATATTATATTTTTAGATAATTCTACGGTAATACAGAAATATTATACATATTCCTAAGCTGTCGATCGGCAAACGAAAAACAAGCAGTTGATACTTTATAAAAAGCTATCAAATAGTACCAATATTGATATTTCATTGTTCAGTGGTATGTATTTATTCACATTTTGCATATTTAGATTAAGATGAGTTTTTTTACTTAATCAGAATTATTATTTAGATTAGCTACTTATTTTACTTTTCGATCAATTGACAATAATCCTTCATTGCATTTTTGGTTACCCTTATCATCATTATGCTTGGTTTTGCATTTATAAATTGTATAAATTCTACCGAAAAGGATTTTCAGATGGAAAGCTTACCAAGAGATCCAATTAGTAAGATGGGTATGGAAAACTGGACTCCTACAAACAACTGTTTTCTGTGTGAGGTTGTATTTTTAGTGCTATAGATATACCAAAACAAGTTGAATCAGAGCTGACTCTGAACGTAGTCTCTGGTTCGGTTTCTAGAAGTGGAAATTTTCTTTTTGTACCTTCCTTAATAACATTATTAATTTGAATATTATTTACTTACGTAAAGATAGTGAAATGAATAATTTATTTCATGATCTTTACATGAATGGGAAGAGTATCTTACAGAATGTAAACAATTGTATAAAAATCATTAACCAAATCAAATGACTTGCGAAAAGTAACTTTGCCACTCTATTTATTTATACTCAAAGTGGCAACACATTTCCAGTTTATCTTATAAATGTATTAATTTTTCCACAGTTTTGTTGCTGGTAATATAACAGTAATGATGTCATTAATGAATCTAAATGTTGACAATCATGTAAGATCGTATAACCTTGAATTTTTTTCTGCGCCGTCTCTGCTCTCCTATATTCGTACGTTTCTCGTATTCATCTCAAGATTAATGAACAGACGTCACGAAAGTTAAAAATAAACTAGTTGAACAGTAAATATTTTTCACAATTTCAACTCATATCATGTGATATATGAAATAGAAAAATCTGCGAGTGCGGACATTGTGAAGAAGAAAGAACTTTGAAGTACACGCACCGCCAAACCTGAGTGCGGCTTCCGACAAAGCAACTGCAAGCCGCTTTCGGCAGCGTCTCCAGATTAAATTTAATAATTCTTTTAGCAAAGACTACTGAATATTATATTTTTAGATAATTCTACGGTAATACAGAAATATTATACATATTCCTAAGCTGTCGATCGGCAAACGAAAAACAAGGAGTTGATACTTTATAAAAAGCTATCAAATAGTACCAATATTGATATTTCTTTGTTCAGTGGTATGTATTTATTCACATTTTGCATATTTAGATTAAGATGAGTTTTTTTACTTAATCAGAATTATTATTTAGATTAGCTACTTATTTTACTGTTCGATCAATTGACAATAATCCTTCATTGCATTTTTGGTTACCCTTATCATCATTATGCTTGGTTTTGCATTTATAAATTGTATAAATTCTACCGAAAAGGATTTTCAGATGGAAAGCTTACCAAGAGATCCAATTAGTAAGATGGGTATGGAAAACTGGACTCCTACAAACAACTGTTTTCTGTGTGAGGTTGTATTTTTAGTGCTATAGATATACCAAAACAAGTTGAATCAGAGCTGACTCTGAACGTAGTCTCTGGTTCGGTTTCTAGAAGTGGAAATTTTCTTTTTGTACCTTCCTTAATAACATTATTAATTTGAATATTATTTACTTATGTGAAGATAGTGAAATGAATAATTTATTTCATGATCTTTACATAAATGGGAAGAGTATCTTACAGAATGTAAACAATTGTATAAAAATCATTAACCAAATCAAATGACTTGCGAAAAGTAACTTTGCCACTCTATTTATTTATACTCAAAGTGGCAACACATTTCCAGTTTATCTTATGAATGTATTAATTTTTCCACAGTTTTGTTGCTGGTAATATAACAGTAATGATGTCATTAATGAATCTGAATGTTGACAATCATGTAAGATCGTATAACCTTGAATTTTTTTCTGCGCCGTCTCTGCTCTCCTATATCCGTACGCCTTTCGGCAGCGTCTCCAGATTAATCATTTTCTATTAAATAATTCTTTTACCAAAGACTACTGAATATTATATTTTTAGATAATTCTACGGTAATACAGAAATATTATACATATTCCTAAGCTGTCGATCGGCAAACGAAAAACAAGCAGTTGATACTTTATAAAAAGCTATCAAATAGTACCAATATTGATATTTCTTTATTCAGTGGTATGTATTTATTCACATTTTGCATATTTAGATTAAGATGAGTTTTTTTACCTAATCAGAATTATTAGTTAGATTAGCTACTTACTTTACTGTTCGATCAATTGACAATAATCCTTCATTGCATTTTTGGTTACCCTTATCATCATTATGCTTGGTTTTGCATTTATAAATTGTATAAATTCTACCGAAAAGGATTTTCAGATGGAAAGCTTACCAAGAGATCCAATTATTAAGATGGGTATGGAAAACTGGACTCCTACAAACAACTGTTTTCTGTGTGAGGTTATATTTTTAGTGCTTTAGATATACCAAAACAAGTGGAATCAGAGCTGACTCTGAACGTAGTCTCTGGTTCTGTTTCTAGAAGTGGAAATTTTCTTTTTGTACCTTCCTTAATAACATTATTAATTTGAATATTATTTACTTATGTAAAGATAGTGAAATGAATAATTTATTTCATGATCTTTACATGAATGGGAAGAGTATCTTACAGAATGTAAACAATTGTATAAAAATCATTAACCAAATCAAATGACTTGCGAAAAGTAACTTTGCCACTCTATTTATTTATACTCAAAGTGGGAACACATTTCCAGTTTATCTTATAAATGTATTAATTTTTCCACAGTTTTGTTGCTGGTAATATAACAGTAATGATGTCATTAATGAATCTAAATGTTGACAATCATGTAAGATCGTATAACCTTGAATTTTTTTCTGCGCCGTCTCTGCTCTCCTATATTCGTACATTTCTCGTATTCATCTCAAGATTAATGAACAGACGTCACGAAAGTTAAAAATAAACTAGTTGAACAGTAAATATTTTTCACAATTTCAACTCATATTATGTGATATATGAAATAGAAAAATTTGCTAGTGCGGACATTGTGAAGAAGAAAGAACTTTGAAGTACACGCACCGCCAAACCTGAGTGCGGCTTCCGACAAAGCAACTGCAAGCCGCTTTCGGCAGCGTCTCCAGATTAATCATTTTCTATTTAATAATTCTTTTAGCAAAGACTACTGAATATTATATTTTTAGATAATTCTACGGTAATACAGAAATATTATACATATTCCTAAGCTGTCGATCGGCAAACGAAAAACAAGCAGTTGATACTTTATAAAAAGCTATCAAATAGTACCAATATTGATATTTCATTGTTCAGTGGTATGTATTTATTCACATTTTGCATATTTAGATTAAGATGAGTTTTTTTACTTAATCAGAATTATTATTTAGATTAGCTACTTATTTTACTGTTCGATCAATTGACAATAATCCTTCATTGCATTTTTGGTTACCCTTATCATCATTATGCTTGGTTTTGCATTTATAAATTGTATAAATTCTACCGAAAAGGATTTTCAGATGGAAAGCTTACCAAGAGATCCAATTAGTAAGATGGGTATGGAAAACTGGACTCCTACAAACAACTGTTTTCTGTGTGAGGTTGTATTTTTAGTGCTATAGATATACCAAAACAAGTTGAATCAGAGCTGACTCTGAACGTAGTCTCTGGTTCGGTTTCTAGAAGTGGAAATTTTCTTTTTGTACCTTCCTTAATAACATTATTAATTTGAATATTATTTACTTTCGTAAAGATAGTGAAATGAATAATTTATTTCATGATCTTTACATGAATGGGAAGAGTATCTTACAGAATGTAAACAATTGTATAAAAATCATTAACCAAATCAAATGACTTGCGAAAAGTAACTTTGCCACTCTATTTATTTATACTCAAAGTGGCAACACATTTCCAGTTTATCTTATAAATGTATTAATTTTTCCACAGTTTTGTTGCTGGTAATATAACAGTAATGATGTCATTAATGAATCTAAATGTTGACAATCATGTAAGATCGTATAACCTTGAATTTTTTTCTGCGCCGTCTCTGCTCTCCTATATTCGTACGTTTCTCGTATTCATCTCAAGATTAATGAACAGACGTCACGAAAGTTAAAAATAAACTAGTTGAACAGTATATATTTTTCACAATTTCAACTCATATCATGTGATATATGAAATAGAAAAATCTGCGAGTGCGGACATTGTGAAGAAGAAAGAACTTTGAAGTACACGCACCGCCAAACCTGAGTGCGGCTTCCGACAAAGCAACTGCAAGCCGCTTTCGGCAGCGTCTCCAGATTAAATTTAATAATTCTTTTAGCAAAGACTACTGAATATTATATTTTAGATAATTCTACGGTAATACAGAAATATTATACATATTCCTAAGCTGTCGATCGGCAAACGAAAAACAAGGAGTTGATACTTTATAAAAAGCTATCAAATAGTACCAATATTGATATTTCTTTGTTCAGTGGTATGTATTTATTCACATTTTGCATATTTAGATTAAGATGAGTTTTTTTACCTAATCAGAATTATTAGTTAGATTAGCTACTTATTTTACTGTTCGATCAATTGACAATAATCCTTCATTGCATTTTTGGTTACCCTTATCATCATTATGCTTGGTTTTGCATTTATAAATTGTATAAATTCTACCGGAAAGGATTTTCAGATGGAAAGCTTACCAAGAGATCCAATTAGTAAGATGGGTATGGAAAACTGGACTCCTACAAACAACTGTTTTCTGTGTGAGGTTGTATTTTTAGTGCTATAGATATACCAAAACAAGTGGAATCAGAGCTGACACTGAACGTAGTCTCTGGTTCGGTTTCTAGAAGTGGAAATTTTCTTTTTGTACCTTCCTTAATAACATTATTAATTTGAATATTATTTACTTACGTAAAGATAGTGAAATGAATAATTTATTTCATGATCTTTACATGAATGGGAAGAGTATCTTACAGAATGTAAACAATTGTATAAAAATCATTAACCAAATCAAATGACTTGCGAAAAGTAACTTTGCCACTCTATTTATTTATACTCAAAGTGGCAACAAATTCCAGTTTATCTTATAAATGTATTAATTTTTCCACAGCTTTGTTGCTGGTAATATAACAGTAATGATGTCATTAATGAATCTAAATGTTGACAATCATGTAAGATCGTATAACCTTGAATTTTTTTCTGCGCCGTCTCTGCTCTCCTATATTCGTACGTTTCTCGTATTCATCTCAAGATTAATGAACAGACGTCACGAAAGTTAAAAATAAACTAGTTGAACAGTAAATATTTTTCACAATTTCAACTCATATCATGTGATATATGAAATAGAAAAATCTGCGAGTGCGGACATTGTGAAGAAGAAAGAACTTTGAAGTACACGCACCGCCAAACCTAAGTGCAGCTTCCGACAAAGCAACTGCAAGCCGCTTTCGGCAGCGTCTCCAGATTAATCATTTTCTATTTAATAATTCTTTTAGCAAAGACTACTGAATATTATATTTTTAGATAATTCTACGGTAATACAGGAATATTATACATATTCCTAAGCTGTCGATCGGCAAACGAAAAACAAGCAGTTGATACTTTATAAAAAGCTATCAAATAGTACCAATATTGATATTTCATTGTTCAGTGGTATGTATTTATTCACATTTTGCATATTTAGATTAAGATGAGTTTTTTTACCTAATCAGAATTATTAGTTAGATTAGCTACTTATTTTACTGTTCGATCAATTGACAATAATCCTTCATTGCATTTTTGGTTACCCTTATCATCATTATGCTTGGTTTTGCATTTATAAATTGTATAAATTCTACCGAAAAGGATTTTCAGATGGAAAGCTTACCAAGAGATCCAATTAGTAAGATGGGTATGGAAAACTGGACTCCTACAAACAACTGTTTTCTGTGTGAGGTTGTATTTTTAGTGCTATAGATATACCAAAACAAGTGGAATCAGAGCTGACTCTGAACGTAGTCTCTGGTTCGGTTTCTAGAAGTGGAAATTTTCTTTTTGTACCTTCCTTAATAACATTATTAATTTGAATATTATTTACTTACGTAAAGATAGTGAAATGAATAATTTATTTCATGATCTTTACATGAATGGGTAAATCTGCGAGTGCGGACATTGTGAAGAAGAAAGAACTTTGGAGTACACGCACCGCCAAACCTGAGTGCGGCTTCCGACAAAGCAACTGCAAGCCGCTTTCGGCAGCGTCTCCAGATTAATCATTTTCTATTCAATAATTCTTTTAGCAAAGACTACTGAATATTATATTTTTAGATAATTCTACGGTAATACAGAAATATTATACATATTCCTAAGCTGTCGATCGGCAAACGAAAAACAAGGAGTTGATACTTTATAAAAAGCTATCAAATAGTACCAATATTGATATTTCTTTGTTCAGTGGTATGTATTTATTCACATTTTGCATATTTAGATTAAGATGAGTTTTTTTACCTAATCAGAATTATTAGTTAGATTAGCTACTTATTTTACTGTTCGATCAATTGACAATAATCCTTCATTGCATTTTTGGTTACCCTTATCATCATTATGCTTGGTTTTGCATTTATAAATTGTATAAATTCTACCGAAAAGGATTTTCAGTTGGAAAGCTTACCAAGAGATCCAATTAGTAAGATGGGTATGGAAAACTGGACTCCTACAAACAACTGTTTTCTGTGTGAGGTTGTATTTTTAGTGCTATAGATATACCAAAACAAGTGGAATCAGAGCTGACTCTGAACGTAGTCTCTGGTTCGGTTTCTAGAAGTGGAAATTTTCTTTTTGTACCTTCCTTAATAACATTATTAATTTGAATATTATTTACTTACGTAAAGATAGTGAAATGATTAATTTATTTCATGATCTTTACATGAATGGGAAGAGTATCTTACAGAATGTAAACAATTGTATAAAAATCATTAACCAAATCAAATGACTTGCGAAAAGTAACTTTGCCACTCTATTTATTTATACTCAAAGTGGCAACACATTTCCAGTTTATCTTATAAATGTATTAATTTTTCCACAGTTTTGTTGCTGGTTATATAACAGTAATGATGTCATTAATGAATCTAAATGTTGACAATCATGTAAGATCGTATAACCTTGAATTTTTTTCTGCGCCGTCTCTGCTCTCCTATATTCGTACGTTTCTCGTATTCATCTCAAGATTAATGAACAGACGTCACGAAAGTTAAAAATAAACTAGTTGAACAAAAATATTTTTCACAATTTCAACTCATATTATGTGATATCTGAAATAAAAAAATCTGCGAGTGCGGACATTGTGAAGAAGAAAGAACTTTGAAGTACACGCACCGCCAAACGTGAGTGCGGCTTCCGACAAAGCAACTGCAAGCCGCTTTCGGCAGCGTCTCCAGATTAATCATTTTCTATTTAATAATTCTTTTAGCAAAGACTACTGAATATTATATTTTTAGATAATTCTACGGTAATACAGAAATATTATACATATTCCTAAGCTGTCGATCGGCAAACGAAAAACAAGCAGTTGATACTTTATAAAAAGCTATCAAATATATTGATATTTCTTTGTTCAGTGGTATGTATTTATTCACATTTTGCATATTTAGATTAAGATGAGTTTTTTTACCTAATCAGAATTATTAGTTAGATTAGCTACTTATTTTACTGTTCGATCAATTGACAATAATCCTTCATTGCATTTTTGGTTACCCTTATCATCATTATGCTTGGTTTTGCATTTATAAATTGTATAAATTCTACCGAAAAGGATTTACAGATGGGAAGCTTTCCAAGAGATCCAATTAGTAAGATGGGTATGGAAAACTGGACTCCTACAAACAACTGTTTTCTGTGTGAGGTTGTATTTTTAGTGCTATAGATATACCAAAACAAGTGGAATCAGAGCTGACTCTGAACGTAGTCTCTGGTTCGGTTTCTAGAAGTGGAAATTTTCTTTTTGTACCTTCCTTAATAACATTATTAATTTGAATATTATTTACTTACGTAAAGATAGTGAAATGATTAATTTATTTCATGATCTTTACATGAATGGGAAGAGTATCTTACAGAATGTAAACAATTGTATAAGAATCATTAACCAAATCAAATGACTTGCGAAAAGTAACTTTGCCACTCTATTTATTTATACTCAAAGTGGCAACACATTTCCAGTTTATCTTATAAATGTGTTAATTTTTCCACAGTTTTGTTGCTGGTAATATAACAGTAATGATGTCATTAATGAATCCAAATGTTGACAATCATGTAAGATCGTATAACCTTGAATTTTTTTCTGGGCCGTCTCTGCTCTCCTATATTCGTACGTTTCTCGTATTCATCTCAAGATTAATGAACAGACGTCACGAAAGTTAAAAATAAACTAGTTGAACAGTAAATATTTTTCACAATTTCAACTCATATTATGTGATATATGAAATAAGAAAATCTGCGAGTACGGACATTGTGAAGAAGAAAGAACTTTGAAGTACACGCACCGCCAAACCTGAGTGCGGCTTCCGACAAAGCAACTCCAAGCCGCTTTCGGCAGCGTCTCCAGATTAATCATTTTCTATTTAATAATTCTTTTAGCAAAGACTACTGAATATTATATTTTTAGATAATTCTACGGTAATACAGAAATATTATACATATTCCTAAGCTGTCGATCGGCAAACGAAAAACAAGCAGTTGATACTTTATAAAAAGCTATCAAATATATTGATATTTCTTTGTTCAGTAGTATGTATTTATTCACATTTTGCATATTTAGATTAAGATGAGTTTTTTTACCTAATCAGAATTATTAGTTAGATTAGCTACTTATTTTACTGTTCGATCAATTGACAATAATCCTTCATTGCATTTTTGGTTACCCTTATCATCATTATGCTTGGTTTTGCATTTATAAATTGTATAAATTCTACCGAAAAGGATTTACAGATGGGAAGCTTTCCAAGAGATCCAATTAGTAAGATGGGTATGGAAAACTGGACTCCTACAAACAACTGTTTTCTGTGTGAGGTTGTATTTTTAGTGCTATAGATATACCAAAACAAGTGGAATCAGAGCTGACTCTGAACGTAGTCTCTGGTTCGGTTTCTAAAAGTGGAAATTTTCTTTTTGTACCTTCCTTAATAACATTATTAATTTGAATATTATTTACTTATGTGAAGATAGTGAAATGAATAATTTATTTCATGATCTTTACATAAATGGGAGGAGTATCTTACAGAATGTAAACAATTGTATAAAAATTATTAACCAAATCAAATGACTTGCGAAAAGTAACTTTGTCACTCTATTTATTTATACTCAAAGTTGCAACACATTTCCAGTTTATCTTATAAATGTATTAATTTTTGCACAGTTTTGTTGCTGGTAATATAATAGTAAAGATGTCATTAATGAATCTAAATGTTGACAATCATGTAAGATCGTATAACCTTGAATTTTTTTCTGCGCCATCTCTGCTCTCCTATATTCGTACGTTTCTCGTATTCAACTCAAGATTAATGAACAGACGTCACGAAAGTTAAAAATAAACTAGTTGAACAGTAAATATTTTTCAAAATTTCAACTCATATTATGTGATATATGAAATAAAAAAATCTGCGGGTGCGGACATTGTGAAGAAGAAAGAACTTTGAAGTACACGCACCGCCAAACCTGAGTGCGGCTTCCGACAAAGCAACTGCAAGCCGCTTTCGGCAGCGTCTCCAGATTAATCATTTTCTATTTAATAATTCTTTTAGCAAAGACTACTGAATATTATATTTTTAGATAATTCTACGGTTATACAGAAATATTATACATATTCCTAAGCTGTCGATCGGCAAACGAAAAACAAGCAGTTGATACTTTATAAAATATTCTGTGTGAGGTTGTATTTTTAGTGCTATAGATATACCAAAACAAGTGGAATCAGAGCTGACTCTGAACGTAGTCTCTGGTTCGGTTTCTAGAAGTGGAAATTTTCTTTTTGTACCTTCCTTAATAACATTATTAATTTGAATATTATTTACTTATGTAAAGATAGTGAAATGAATAATTTATTTCATGATCTTTACATGAATGGGAAGAGTATCTTACAGAATGTAAACAATTGTATAAAAATCATTAACCAAATCAAATGACTTGCGAAAAGTAGCTTTGCCACTCTATTTATTTATACTCAAAGTGGCAACACATTCCCAGTTTATCTTATAAATGTATTAATTTTTCCACAGCTTTGTTGCTGGTAATATAACAGTAATGATGTCATTAATGAATCTAAATGTTGACAATCATGTAAGATCGTATAACCTTGAATTTTTTTCTGCGCCGTCTCTGCTCTCCTATATTCGTACGTTTCTCGTATTCATCTCAAGATTAATGAACAGACGTCACGAAAGTTAATAATAAACTAGTTGAACAGTAAATATTTTTCACAATTTCAACTCATATTATGTGATATATGAAATAAGAAAATCTGTGAGTGCGGACATTGTGAAGAAGAAAGAACTTTGAAGTACACGCACCGCCATACCTGAGTGCGGCTTCCGACAAAGCAACTGCAAGCCGCTTTCGGCAGCGTCTCCAGATTAATCATTTTCTATTTAATAATTCTTTTAGCAAAGACTACTGAATATTATATTTTTAGATAATTCTACGGTAATACAGAAATATTATACATATTCCTAAGCTGTCGATCGGCAAACGAAAAACAAGCAGTTGATACTTTATAAAAAGCTATCAAATAGTACCAATATTGATATTTCTTTGTTCAGTGGTATGTATTTATTCACATTTTGCATATTTAGATTAAGATGAGTTTTTTTACCTAATCAGAATTATTAGTTAGATTAGCTACTTATTTTACTGTTCGATCAATTGACAATAATCCTCCATTGCATTTTTGGTTACCCTTATCATCATTATGCTTGGTTTTACATTTATAAATTGTATAAATTCTACCGAAAAGGATTTTCAGATGGAAAGCTTACCAAGAGATCCAATTAGTAAGATGGGTATGGAAAACTGGACTCCTACAAACAACTGTTTTCTGTGTGAGGTTGTATTTTTAGTGCTATAGATATACCAAAACAACTGGAATCAGAGCTGACTCTGAACGTAGTCTCTGGTTCGGTTTCTAGAAGTGGAAATTTTCTTTTTGTACCTTCCTTAATAACATTATTAATTTGAATATTATTTACTTATGTAAAGATAGTGAAATGAATAATTTATTTCATGATCTTTACATGAATGGGAAGAGTATCTTACAGAATGTAAACAATTGTATAAAAATCATTAACCAAATCAAATGACTTGCGAAAAGTAACTTTGCCACTATTTATTTATACTCAAAGTGGCAACACATTTCCAGTTTATCTTATAAATGTATTAATTTTTCCACAGTTTTGTTGCTGGTAATATAACAGTAATGATGTCATTAATAAATCTAAATGTTGACAATCATGTAAGATCGTATAACCTTGAATTTTTTTCTGCGCCGTCTCTGCTCTCCTATATTCGTACGTTTCTCGTATTCATCTCAAGATTAATGAACAGACGTCACGAAAGTTAATAATAAACTAGTTGAACAGTAAATATTTTTCACAATTTCAACTCATATTATGTGATATATGAAATAAAAAAATCTGCGAGTGCGGACATTGTGAAGAAGAAAGAACTTTGAAGTACACGCACCGCCAAACCTGAGTGCGGCTTCCGACAAAGCAACTGCAAGCCGCTTTCGGCAGCGTCTCCAGATTAATCATTTTCTATTTAATAATTCTTTTAGCAAAGACTACTGAATATTATATTTTTAGATGATTCTACGGTAATACAGAAATATTATACATATTCCTAAGCTGTCGATCGGCAAACGAAAAACAAGCAGTTGATACTTTATAAAAAGCTATCAAATAGTACCAATATTGATATTTCTTTGTTCAGTGGTATGTATTTATTCACATTTTGCATATTTAGATTAAGATGAGTTTTTTTACCTAATCAGAATTATTAGTTAGAGTAGCTACTTATTTTACTGTTCGATCAATTGACAATAATCCTTCATTGCATTTTTGGCTACCCTTATCATCATTATGCTTGGTTTTGCATTTATAAATTGTATAAATTCTACCGAAAAGGATTTTCAGATGGAAAGCTTACCAAGAGATCAAATTAGTAAGATGGGTATGGAAAACTGGACTCCTACAAACAACTGTTTTCTGTGGAGGTTGTATTTTTAGTGCTATAGATATACCAAAACAAGTGGAATCAGAGCTGACTCTGAACGTAGTCTCTGGTTCGGTTTCTAGAAGTGGAAATTTTCTTTTTGTACCTTCCTCAATAACATTATTAATTTGAATATTATTTACTTATGTGAAGATAGTGAAATGAATAATTTATTTCATGATCTTTACATAAATGGGAAGAGTATCTTACAGAATGTAAACAATTGTATAAAAATCATTAACCAAATCAAATGACTTGCGAAAAGTAACTTTGCCACTCTATTTATTTATACTCAAAGTGGCAACACATTTCCAGTTTATCTTATGAATGTATTAATTTTTCCACAGTTTTGTTGCTGGTAATATAACAGTAATGATGTCATTAATGAATCTGAATGTTGACAATCATGTAAGATCGTATAACCTTGAATTTTTTTCTGCGCCGTCTCTGCTCTCCTATATCCGTACGCCTTTCGGCAGCGTCTCCAGATTAATCATTTTCTATTAAATAATTCTTTTACCAAAGACTACTGAATATTATATTTTTAGATAATTCTACGGTAATACAGAAATATTATACATATTCCTAAGCTGTCGATCGGCAAACGAAAAACAAGCAGTTGATACTTTATAAAAAGCTATCAAATAGTACCAATATTGATATTTCTTTATTCAGTGGTATGTATTTATTCACATTTTGCATATTTAGATTAAGATGAGTTTTTTTACCTAATCAGAATTATTAGTTAGATTAGCTACTTACTTTACTGTTCGATCAATTGACAATAATCCTTCATTGCATTTTTGGTTACCCTTATCATCATTATGCTTGGTTTTGCATTTATAAATTGTATAAATTCTACCGAAAAGGATTTTCAGATGGAAAGCTTACCAAGAGATCCAATTATTAAGATGGGTATGGAAAACTGGACTCCTACAAACAACTGTTTTCTGTGTGAGGTTATATTTTTAGTGCTTTAGATATACCAAAACAAGTGGAATCAGAGCTGACTCTGAACGTAGTCTCTGGTTCGGTTTCTAGAAGTGGAAATTTTCTTTTTGTACCTTCCTTAATAACATTATTAATTTGAATATTATTTACTTATGTAAAGATAGTGAAATGAATAATTTATTTCATGATCTTTACATGAATGGGAAGAGTATCTTACAGAATGTAAACAATTGTATAAAAATCATTAACCAAATCAAATGACTTGCGAAAAGTAACTTTGCCACTCTATTTATTTATACTCAAAGTGGGAACACATTTCCAGTTTATCTTATAACTGTATTAATTTTTCCACAGTTTTGTTGCTGGTAATATAACAGTAATGATGTCATTAATGAATCTAAATGTTGACAATCATGTAAGATCGTATAACCTTGAATTTTTTTCTGCGCCGTCTCTGCTCTCCTATATTCGTACATTTCTCGTATTCATCTCAAGATTAATGAACAGACGTCACGAAAGTTAAAAATAAACTAGTTGAACAGTAAATATTTTTCACAATTTCAACTCATATTATGTGATATATGAAATAGAAAAATTTGCTAGTGCGGACATTGTGAAGAAGAAAGAACTTTGAAGTACACGCACCGCCAAACCTGAGTGCGGCTTCCGACAAAGCAACTGCAAGCCGCTTTCGGCAGCGTCTCCAGATTAATCATTTTCTATTTAATAATTCTTTTAGCAAAGACTACTGAATATTATATTTTTAGATAATTCTACGGTAATACAGAAATATTATACATATTCCTAAGCTGTCGATCGGCAAACGAAAAACAAGCAGTTGATACTTTATAAAAAGCTATCAAATAGTACCAATATTGATATTTCATTGTTCAGTGGTATGTATTTATTCACATTTTGCATATTTAGATTAAGATGAGTTTTTTTACTTAATCAGAATTATTATTTAGATTAGCTACTTATTTTACTTTTCGATCAATTGACAATAATCCTTCATTGCATTTTTGGTTACCCTTATCATCATTATGCTTGGTTTTGCATTTATAAATTGTATAAATTCTACCGAAAAGGATTTTCAGATGGAAAGCTTACCAAGAGATCCAATTAGTAAGATGGGTATGGAAAACTGGACTCCTACAAACAACTGTTTTCTGTGTGAGGTTGTATTTTTAGTGCTATAGATATACCAAAACAAGTTGAATCAGAGCTGACTCTGAACGTAGTCTCTGGTTCGGTTTCTAGAAGTGGAAATTTTCTTTTTGTACCTTCCTTAATAACATTATTAATTTGAATATTATTTACTTACGTAAAGATAGTGAAATGAATAATTTATTTCATGATCTTTACATGAATGGGAAGAGTATCTTACAGAATGTAAACAATTGTATAAAAATCATTAACCAAATCAAATGACTTGCGAAAAGTAACTTTGCCACTCTATTTATTTATACTCAAAGTGGCAACACATTTCCAGTTTATCTTATAAATGTATTAATTTTTCCACAGTTTTGTTGCTGGTAATATAACAGTAATGATGTCATTAATGAATCTAAATGTTGACAATCATGTAAGATCGTATAACCTTGAATTTTTTTCTGCGCCGTCTCTGCTCTCCTATATTCGTACGTTTCTCGTATTCATCTCAAGATTAATGAACAGACGTCACGAAAGTTAAAAATAAACTAGTTGAACAGTAAATATTTTTCACAATTTCAACTCATATCATGTGATATATGAAATAGAAAAATCTGCGAGTGCGGACATTGTGAAGAAGAAAGAACTTTGAAGTACACGCACCGCCAAACCTGAGTGCGGCTTCCGACAAAGCAACTGCAAGCCGCTTTCGGCAGCGTCTCCAGATTAAATTTAATAATTCTTTTAGCAAAGACTACTGAATATTATATTTTTAGATAATTCTACGGTAATACAGAAATATTATACATATTCCTAAGCTGTCGATCGGCAAACGAAAAACAAGGAGTTGATACTTTATAAAAAGCTATCAAATAGTACCAATATTGATATTTCTTTGTTCAGTGGTATGTATTTATTCACATTTTGCATATTTAGATTAAGATGAGTTTTTTTACTTAATCAGAATTATTATTTAGATTAGCTACTTATTTTACTGTTCGATCAATTGACAATAATCCTTCATTGCATTTTTGGTTACCCTTATCATCATTATGCTTGGTTTTGCATTTATAAATTGTATAAATTCTACCGAAAAGGATTTTCAGATGGAAAGCTTACCAAGAGATCCAATTAGTAAGATGGGTATGGAAAACTGGACTCCTACAAACAACTGTTTTCTGTGTGAGGTTGTATTTTTAGTGCTATAGATATACCAAAACAAGTTGAATCAGAGCTGACTCTGAACGTAGTCTCTGGTTCGGTTTCTAGAAGTGGAAATTTTCTTTTTGTACCTTCCTTAATAACATTATTAATTTGAATATTATTTACTTATGTGAAGATAGTGAAATGAATAATTTATTTCATGATCTTTACATAAATGGGAAGAGTATCTTACAGAATGTAAACAATTGTATAAAAATCATTAACCAAATCAAATGACTTGCGAAAAGTAACTTTGCCACTCTATTTATTTATACTCAAAGTGGCAACACATTTCCAGTTTATCTTATGAATGTATTAATTTTTCCACAGTTTTGTTGCTGGTAATATAACAGTAATGATGTCATTAATGAATCTGAATGTTGACAATCATGTAAGATCGTATAACCTTGAATTTTTTTCTGCGCCGTCTCTGCTCTCCTATATCCGTACGCCTTTCGGCAGCGTCTCCAGATTAATCATTTTCTATTAAATAATTCTTTTACCAAAGACTACTGAATATTATATTTTTAGATAATTCTACGGTAATACAGAAATATTATACATATTCCTAAGCTGTCGATCGGCAAACGAAAAACAAGCAGTTGATACTTTATAAAAAGCTATCAAATAGTACCAATATTGATATTTCTTTATTCAGTGGTATGTATTTATTCACATTTTGCATATTTAGATTAAGATGAGTTTTTTTACCTAATCAGAATTATTAGTTAGATTAGCTACTTACTTTACTGTTCGATCAATTGACAATAATCCTTCATTGCATTTTTGGTTACCCTTATCATCATTATGCTTGGTTTTGCATTTATAAATTGTATAAATTCTACCGAAAAGGATTTTCAGATGGAAAGCTTACCAAGAGATCCAATTATTAAGATGGGTATGGAAAACTGGACTCCTACAAACAACTGTTTTCTGTGTGAGGTTATATTTTTAGTGCTTTAGATATACCAAAACAAGTGGAATCAGAGCTGACTCTGAACGTAGTCTCTGGTTCTGTTTCTAGAAGTGGAAATTTTCTTTTTGTACCTTCCTTAATAACATTATTAATTTGAATATTATTTACTTATGTAAAGATAGTGAAATGAATAATTTATTTCATGATCTTTACATGAATGGGAAGAGTATCTTACAGAATGTAAACAATTGTATAAAAATCATTAACCAAATCAAATGACTTGCGAAAAGTAACTTTGCCACTCTATTTATTTATACTCAAAGTGGGAACACATTTCCAGTTTATCTTATAAATGTATTAATTTTTCCACAGTTTTGTTGCTGGTAATATAACAGTAATGATGTCATTAATGAATCTAAATGTTGACAATCATGTAAGATCGTATAACCTTGAATTTTTTTCTGCGCCGTCTCTGCTCTCCTATATTCGTACATTTCTCGTATTCATCTCAAGATTAATGAACAGACGTCACGAAAGTTAAAAATAAACTAGTTGAACAGTAAATATTTTTCACAATTTCAACTCATATTATGTGATATATGAAATAGAAAAATTTGCTAGTGCGGACATTGTGAAGAAGAAAGAACTTTGAAGTACACGCACCGCCAAACCTGAGTGCGGCTTCCGACAAAGCAACTGCAAGCCGCTTTCGGCAGCGTCTCCAGATTAATCATTTTCTATTTAATAATTCTTTTAGCAAAGACTACTGAATATTATATTTTTAGATAATTCTACGGTAATACAGAAATATTATACATATTCCTAAGCTGTCGATCGGCAAACGAAAAACAAGCAGTTGATACTTTATAAAAAGCTATCAAATAGTACCAATATTGATATTTCATTGTTCAGTGGTATGTATTTATTCACATTTTGCATATTTAGATTAAGATGAGTTTTTTTACTTAATCAGAATTATTATTTAGATTAGCTACTTATTTTACTGTTCGATCAATTGACAATAATCCTTCATTGCATTTTTGGTTACCCTTATCATCATTATGCTTGGTTTTGCATTTATAAATTGTATAAATTCTACCGAAAAGGATTTTCAGATGGAAAGCTTACCAAGAGATCCAATTAGTAAGATGGGTATGGAAAACTGGACTCCTACAAACAACTGTTTTCTGTGTGAGGTTGTATTTTTAGTGCTATAGATATACCAAAACAAGTTGAATCAGAGCTGACTCTGAACGTAGTCTCTGGTTCGGTTTCTAGAAGTGGAAATTTTCTTTTTGTACCTTCCTTAATAACATTATTAATTTGAATATTATTTACTTTCGTAAAGATAGTGAAATGAATAATTTATTTCATGATCTTTACATGAATGGGAAGAGTATCTTACAGAATGTAAACAATTGTATAAAAATCATTAACCAAATCAAATGACTTGCGAAAAGTAACTTTGCCACTCTATTTATTTATACTCAAAGTGGCAACACATTTCCAGTTTATCTTATAAATGTATTAATTTTTCCACAGTTTTGTTGCTGGTAATATAACAGTAATGATGTCATTAATGAATCTAAATGTTGACAATCATGTAAGATCGTATAACCTTGAATTTTTTTCTGCGCCGTCTCTGCTCTCCTATATTCGTACGTTTCTCGTATTCATCTCAAGATTAATGAACAGACGTCACGAAAGTTAAAAATAAACTAGTTGAACAGTATATATTTTTCACAATTTCAACTCATATCATGTGATATATGAAATAGAAAAATCTGCGAGTGCGGACATTGTGAAGAAGAAAGAACTTTGAAGTACACGCACCGCCAAACCTGAGTGCGGCTTCCGACAAAGCAACTGCAAGCCGCTTTCGGCAGCGTCTCCAGATTAAATTTAATAATTCTTTTAGCAAAGACTACTGAATATTATATTTTTAGATAATTCTACGGTAATACAGAAATATTATACATATTCCTAAGCTGTCGATCGGCAAACGAAAAACAAGGAGTTGATACTTTATAAAAAGCTATCAAATAGTACCAATATTGATATTTCTTTGTTCAGTGGTATGTATTTATTCACATTTTGCATATTTATATTAAGATGAGTTTTTTTACCTAATCAGAATTATTAGTTAGATTAGCTACTTATTTTACTGTTCGATCAATTGACAATAATCCTTCATTGCATTTTTGGTTACCCTTATCATCATTATGCTTGGTTTTGCATTTATAAATTGTATAAATTCTACCGAAAAGGATTTTCAGATGGAAAGCTTACCAAGAGATCCAATTAGTAAGATGGGTATGGAAAACTGGACTCCTACAAACAACTGTTTTCTGTGTGAGGTTGTATTTTTAGTGCTATAGATATACCAAAACAAGTGGAATCAGAGCTGACACTGAACGTAGTCTCTGGTTCGGTTTCTAGAAGTGGAAATTTTCTTTTTGTACCTTCCTTAATAACATTATTAATTTGAATATTATTTACTTACGTAAAGATAGTGAAATGAATAATTTATTTCATGATCTTTACATGAATGGGAAGAGTATCTTACAGAATGTAAACAATTGTATAAAAATCATTAACCAAATCAAATGACTTGCGAAAAGTAACTTTGCCACTCTATTTATTTATACTCAAAGTGGCAACAAATTCCAGTTTATCTTATAAATGTATTAATTTTTCCACAGCTTTGTTGCTGGTAATATAACAGTAATGATGTCATTAATGAATCTAAATGTTGACAATCATGTAAGATCGTATAACCTTGAATTTTTTTCTGCGCCGTCTCTGCTCTCCTATATTCGTACGTTTCTCGTATTCATCTCAAGATTAATGAACAGACGTCACGAAAGTTAAAAATAAACTAGTTGAACAGTAAATATTTTTCACAATTTCAACTCATATCATGTGATATATGAAATAGAAAAATCTGCGAGTGCGGACATTGTGAAGAAGAAAGAACTTTGAAGTACACGCACCGCCAAACCTAAGTGCAGCTTCCGACAAAGCAACTGCAAGCCGCTTTCGGCAGCGTCTCCAGATTAATCATTTTCTATTTAATAATTCTTTTAGCAAAGACTACTGAATATTATATTTTTAGATAATTCTACGGTAATACAGAAATATTATACATATTCCTAAGCTGTCGATCGGCAAACGAAAAACAAGCAGTTGATACTTTATAAAAAGCTATCAAATAGTACCAATATTGATATTTCATTGTTCAGTGGTATGTATTTATTCACATTTTGCATATTTAGATTAAGATGAGTTTTTTTACCTAATCAGAATTATTAGTTAGATTAGCTACTTATTTTACTGTTCGATCAATTGACAATAATCCTTCATTGCATTTTTGGTTACCCTTATCATCATTATGCTTGGTTTTGCATTTATAAATTGTATAAATTCTACCGAAAAGGATTTTCAGATGGAAAGCTTACCAAGAGATCCAATTAGTAAGATGGGTATGGAAAACTGGACTCCTACAAACAACTGTTTTCTGTGTGAGGTTGTATTTTTAGTGCTATAGATATACCAAAACAAGTGGAATCAGAGCTGACTCTGAACGTAGTCTCTGGTTCGGTTTCTAGAAGTGGAAATTTTCTTTTTGTACCTTCCTTAATAACATTATTAATTTGAATATTATTTACTTACGTAAAGATAGTGAAATGAATAATTTATTTCATGATCTTTACATGAATGGGTAAATCTGCGAGTGCGGACATTGTGAAGAAGAAAGAACTTTGGAGTACACGCACCGCCAAACCTGAGTGCGGCTTCCGACAAAGCAACTGCAAGCCGCTTTCGGCAGCGTCTCCAGATTAATCATTTTCTATTCAATAATTCTTTTAGCAAAGACTACTGAATATTATATTTTTAGATAATTCTACGGTAATACAGAAATATTATACATATTCCTAAGCTGTCGATCGGCAAACGAAAAACAAGGAGTTGATACTTTATAAAAAGCTATCAAATAGTACCAATATTGATATTTCTTTGTTCAGTGGTATGTATTTATTCACATTTTGCATATTTAGATTAAGATGAGTTTTTTTACCTAATCAGAATTATTAGTTAGATTAGCTTCTTATTTTACTGTTCGATCAATTGACAATAATCCTTCATTGCATTTTTGGTTACCCTTATCATCATTATGCTTGGTTTTGCATTTATAAATTGTATAAATTCTACCGAAAAGGATTTTCAGTTGGAAAGCTTACCAAGAGATCCAATTAGTAAGATGGGTATGGAAAACTGGACTCCTACAAACAACTGTTTTCTGTGTGAGGTTGTATTTTTAGTGCTATAGATATACCAAAACAAGTGGAATCAGAGCTGACTCTGAACGTAGTCTCTGGTTCGGTTTCTAGAAGTGGAAATTTTCTTTTTGTACCTTCCTTAATAACATTATTAATTTGAATATTATTTACTTACGTAAAGATAGTGAAATGATTAATTTATTTCATGATCTTTACATGAATGGGAAGAGTATCTTACAGAATGTAAACAATTGTATAAAAATCATTAACCAAATCAAATGACTTGCGAAAAGTAACTTTGCCACTCTATTTATTTATACTCAAAGTGGCAACACATTTCCAGTTTATCTTATAAATGTATTAATTTTTCCACAGTTTTGTTGCTGGTTATATAACAGTAATGATGTCATTAATGAATCTAAATGTTGACAATCATGTAAGATCGTATAACCTTGAATTTTTTTCTGCGCCGTCTCTGCTCTCCTATATTCGTACGTTTCTCGTATTCATCTCAAGATTAATGAACAGACGTCACGAAAGTTAAAAATAAACTAGTTGAACAGTAAATATTTTTCACAATTTCAACTCATATTATGTGATATCTGAAATAAAAAAATCTGCGAGTGCGGACATTGTGAAGAAGAAAGAACTTTGAAGTACACGCACCGCCAAACGTGAGTGCGGCTTCCGACAAAGCAACTGTAAGCCGCTTTCGGCAGCGTCTCCAGATTAATCATTTTCTATTTAATAATTCTTTTAGCAAAGACTACTGAATATTATATTTTTAGATAATTCTACGGTAATACAGAAATATTATACATATTCCTAAGCTGTCGATCGGCAAACGAAAAACAAGCAGTTGATACTTTATAAAAAGCTATCAAATATATTGATATTTCTTTGTTCAGTGGTATGTATTTATTCACATTTTGCATATTTAGATTAAGATGAGTTTTTTTACCTAATCAGAATTATTAGTTAGATTAGCTACTTATTTTACTGTTCGATCAATTGACAATAATCCTTCATTGCATTTTTGGTTACCCTTATCATCATTATGCTTGGTTTTGCATTTATAAATTGTATAAATTCTACCGAAAAGGATTTACAGATGGGAAGCTTTCCAAGAGATCCAATTAGTAAGATGGGTATGGAAAACTGGACTCCTACAAACAACTGTTTTCTGTGTGAGGTTGTATTTTTAGTGCTATAGATATACCAAAACAAGTGGAATCAGAGCTGACTCTGAACGTAGTCTCTGGTTCGGTTTCTAGAAGTGGAAATTTTCTTTTTGTACCTTCCTTAATAACATTATTAATTTGAATATTATTTACTTACGTAAAGATAGTGAAATGATTAATTTATTTCATGATCTTTACATGAATGGGAAGAGTATCTTACAGAATGTAAACAATTGTATAAAAATCATTAACCAAATCAAATGACTTGCGAAAAGTAACTTTGCCACTCTATTTATTTATACTCAAAGTGGCAACACATTTCCAGTTTATCTTATAAATGTATTAATTTTTCCACAGTTTTGTTGCTGGTAATATAACAGTAATGATGTCATTAATGAATCCAAATGTTGACAATCATGTAAGATCGTATAACCTTGAATTTTTTTCTGGGCCGTCTCTGCTCTCCTATATTCGTACGTTTCTCGTATTCATCTCAAGATTAATGAACAGACGTCACGAAAGTTAAAAATAAACTAGTTGAACAGTAAATATTTTTCACAATTTCAACTCATATTATGTGATATATGAAATAAGAAAATCTGCGAGTACGGACATTGTGAAGAAGAAAGAACTTTGAAGTACACGCACCGCCAAACCTGAGTGCGGCTTCCGACAAAGCAACTCCAAGCCGCTTTCGGCAGCGTCTCCAGATTAATCATTTTCTATTTAATAATTCTTTTAGCAAAGACTACTGAATATTATATTTTTAGATAATTCTACGGTAATACAGAAATATTATACATATTCCTAAGCTGTCGATCGGCAAACGAAAAACAAGCAGTTGATACTTTATAAAAAGCTATCAAATATATTGATATTTCTTTGTTCAGTAGTATGTATTTATTCACATTTTGCATATTTAGATTAAGATGAGTTTTTTTACCTAATCAGAATTATTAGTTAGATTAGCTACTTATTTTACTGTTCGATCAATTGACAATAATCCTTCATTGCATTTTTGGTTACCCTTATCATCATTATGCTTGGTTTTGCATTTATAAATTGTATAAATTCTACCGAAAAGGATTTACAGATGGGAAGCTTTCCAAGAGATCCAATTAGTAAGATGGGTATGGAAAACTGGACTCCTACAAACAACTGTTTTCTGTGTGAGGTTGTATTTTTAGTGCTATAGATATACCAAAACAAGTGGAATCAGAGCTGACTCTGAACGTAGTCTCTGGTTCGGTTTCTAAAAGTGGAAATTTTCTTTTTGTACCTTCCTTAATAACATTATTAATTTGAATATTATTTACTTATGTGAAGATAGTGAAATGAATAATTTATTTCATGATCTTTACATAAATGGGAGGAGTATCTTACAGAATGTAAACAATTGTATAAAAATTATTAACCAAATCAAATGACTTGCGAAAAGTAACTTTGTCACTCTATTTATTTATACTCAAAGTTGCAACACATTTCCAGTTTATCTTATAAATGTATTAATTTTTACACAGTTTTGTTGCTGGTAATATAATAGTAAAGATGTCATTAATGAATCTAAATGTTGACAATCATGTAAGATCGTATAACCTTGAATTTTTTTCTGCGCCATCTCTGCTCTCCTATATTCGTACGTTTCTCGTATTCAACTCAAGATTAATGAACAGACGTCACGAAAGTTAAAAATAAACTAGTTGAACAGTAAATATTTTTCAAAATTTCAACTCATATTATGTGATATATGAAATAAAAAAATCTGCGGGTGCGGACATTGTGAAGAAGAAAGAACTTTGAAGTACACGCACCGCCAAACCTGAGTGCGGCTTCCGACAAAGCAACTGCAAGCCGCTTTCGGCAGCGTCTCCAGATTAATCATTTTCTATTTAATAATTCTTTTAGCAAAGACTACTGAATATTATATTTTTAGATAATTCTACGGTTATACAGAAATATTATACATATTCCTAAGCTGTCGATCGGCAAACGAAAAACAAGCAGTTGATACTTTATAAAATATTCTGTGTGAGGTTGTATTTTTAGTGCTATAGATATACCAAAACAAGTGGAATCAGAGCTGACTCTGAACGTAGTCTCTGGTTCGGTTTCTAGAAGTGGAAATTTTCTTTTTGTACCTTCCTTAATAACATTATTAATTTGAATATTATTTACTTATGTAAAGATAGTGAAATGAATAATTTATTTCATGATCTTTACATGAATGGGAAGAGTATCTTACAGAATGTAAACAATTGTATAAAAATCATTAACCAAATCAAATGACTTGCGAAAAGTAGCTTTGCCACTCTATTTATTTATACTCAAAGTGGCAACACATTCCCAGTTTATCTTATAAATGTATTAATTTTTCCACAGCTTTGTTGCTGGTAATATAACAGTAATGATGTCATTAATGAATCTAAATGTTGACAATCATGTAAGATCGTATAACCTTGAATTTTTTTCTGCGCCGTCTCTGCTCTCCTATATTCGTACGTTTCTCGTATTCATCTCAAGATTAATGAACAGACGTCACGAAAGTTAATAATAAACTAGTTGAACAGTAAATATTTTTCACAATTTCAACTCATATTATGTGATATATGAAATAAGAAAATCTGTGAGTGCGGACATTGTGAAGAAGAAAGAACTTTGAAGTACACGCACCGCCATACCTGAGTGCGGCTTCCGACAAAGCAACTGCAAGCCGCTTTCGGCAGCGTCTCCAGATTAATCATTTTCTATTTAATAATTCTTTTAGCAAAGACTACTGAATATTATATTTTTAGATAATTCTACGGTAATACAGAAATATTATACATATTCCTAAGCTGTCGATCGGCAAACGAAAAACAAGCAGTTGATACTTTATAAAAAGCTATCAAATAGTACCAATATTGATATTTCTTTGTTCAGTGGTATGTATTTATTCACATTTTGCATATTTAGATTAAGATGAGTTTTTTTACCTAATCAGAATTATTAGTTAGATTAGCTACTTATTTTACTGTTCGATCAATTGACAATAATCCTCCATTGCATTTTTGGTTACCCTTATCATCATTATGCTTGGTTTTACATTTATAAATTGTATAAATTCTACCGAAAAGGATTTTCAGATGGAAAGCTTACCAAGAGATCCAATTAGTAAGATGGGTATGGAAAACTGGACTCCTACAAACAACTGTTTTCTGTGTGAGGTTGTATTTTTAGTGCTATAGATATACCAAAACAACTGGAATCAGAGCTGACTCTGAACGTAGTCTCTGGTTCGGTTTATAGAAGTGGAAATTTTCTTTTTGTACCTTCCTTAATAACATTATTAATTTGAATATTATTTACTTATGTAAAGATAGTGAAATGAATAATTTATTTCATGATCTTTACATGAATGGGAAGAGTATCTTACAGAATGTAAACAATTGTATAAAAATCATTAACCAAATCAAATGACTTGCGAAAAGTAACTTTGCCACTATTTATTTATACTCAAAGTGGCAACACATTTCCAGTTTATCTTATAAATGTATTAATTTTTCCACAGTTTTGTTGCTGGTAATATAACAGTAATGATGTCATTAATAAATCTAAATGTTGACAATCATGTAAGATCGTATAACCTTGAATTTTTTTCTGCGCCGTCTCTGCTCTCCTATATTCGTACGTTTCTCGTATTCATCTCAAGATTAATGAACAGACGTCACGAAAGTTAATAATAAACTAGTTGAACAGTAAATATTTTTCACAATTTCAACTCATATTATGTGATATATGAAATAAAAAAATCTGCGAGTGCGGACATTGTGAAGAAGAAAGAACTTTGAAGTACACGCACCGCCAAACCTGAGTGCGGCTTCCGACAAAGCAACTGCAAGCCGCTTTCGGCAGCGTCTCCAGATTAATCATTTTCTATTTAATAATTCTTTTAGCAAAGACTACTGAATATTATATTTTTAGATGATTCTACGGTAATACAGAAATATTATACATATTCCTAAGCTGTCGATCGGCAAACGAAAAACAAGCAGTTGATACTTTATAAAAAGCTATCAAATAGTACCAATATTGATATTTCTTTGTTCAGTGGTATGTATTTATTCACATTTTGCATATTTAGATTAAGATGAGTTTTTTTACCTAATCAGAATTATTAGTTAGATTAGCTACTTATTTTACTGTTCGATCAATTGACAATAATCCTTCATTGCATTTTTGGTTACACTTATCATCATTATGCTTGGTTTTGCATTTATAAATTGTATAAATTCTACCGAAAAGGATTTTCAGATGGAAAGCTTACCAAGAGATCCAATTAGTAAGATGGGTATGGAAAACTGGACTCCTTCAAACAACTGTTTTCTGTGTGAGGTTGTATTTTTAGTGCTATAGATATACCAAAACAAGTGAAATCAGAGCTGACTCTGAACGTTGTCTCTGGTTCGGTTTCTAGAAGTGGAAATTTTCTTTTTGTACCTTCCTTAATAACATTATTAATTTGAATATAATTTACTTATGTGAAGATAGAGAAATGAATAATTTATTCCATGATCTTTACATAAATGGGAAGAGTATCTTACAGAATGTAAACAATTGTATAAAAATCATTAACCAAATCAAATGACTTGCGAAAAGTAACTTTGCCACTCTATTTATTTATACTCAAAGTGGCAACACATTTCCAGTTTATCTTATAAATGTATTAATTTTTCCACAGTTTTGTTGCTGGTAATATAACAGTAATGATGTCATTAATGAATCTAAATGTTGACAATCATGTAAGATCGTATAACCTTGAATTTTTTTCTGCGCCGTCTCTGCTCTCCTATATTCCTACGTTTCTCGTATTCATCTCAAGATTAATGAACAGACGTCACGAAAGTTAGAAATAAACTAGTTGAACAGTAAATATTTTTCAAAATTTCAACTCATATTATGTGATATATGAAATAAAAAAATCTGCGAGTGCGGACATTGTGAAGAAGAAAGAACTTTGAAGTACACGCACCGCCATACCTGAGTGCGGCTTCCGACAAAGCAACTGCAAGCCGCTTTCGGCAGCGTCTCCAGATTAATCATTTTCTATTCAATAATTCTTTTAGCAAAGACTACTGAATATTATATTTTTAGATAATTCTACGGTAATACAGAAATATTATACATATAAGCTGTCGATCGGCAAACGAAAAACAAGCAGTTGATACTTTATAAAAAGCTATCAAATAGTACCAATATTGATATTTCTTTGTTCAGTGGTATGTATTCATTCACATTTTGCATATATAGATTAAGATGAGTTCTTTTACCTAATCAGAATTATTAGTTAGAGTAGCTACTTATTTTACTGTTCGATCAATTGACAATAATCCTTCATTGCATTTTTGGCTACCCTTATCATCATTATGCTTGGTTTTGCATTTATAAATTGTATAAATTCTACCGAAAAGGATTTTCAGATGGAAAGCTTACCAAGAGATCCAATTAGTAAGATGGGTATGGAAAACTAGACTCCTACAAACAACTGTTTTCTGTGTGAGGTTGTATTTTTAGTGCTATAGATATACCAAAACAAGTGGAATCAGAGCTGACTCTGAACGTGGTCTCTGGTTCGCTTTCTAGAAGTGGAAATTTTCTTTTTGTACCTTCCTTAATAACATTATTAATTTGAATATTATTTACTTATGTGAAGATAGTGAAATGAATAATTTATTTCATGATCTTTACATAAATGGGAAGAGTATCTTACAGAATGTAAACAATTGTATAAAAATCATTAACCAAATCAAATGACTTGCGAAAAGTAACTTTGCCACTCTATTTATTTATACTCAAAGTGGCAACACATTTCCAGTTTATCTTATAAATGTATTAATTTTTCCACAGTTTTGTTGCTGGTAATATAACAGTAATGATGTCATTAATGAATCTAAATGTTGACAATCATGTAAGATCGTATAACCTTGAATTTTTTTTTGCGCCGTCTCTGCTCTCCTATATCCGTACGTTTCTCGTATTCATCTCAAGATTAATGAACAGACGTCACGAAAGTTGAAAATAAACTAGTTGAACAGTAAATATTTTTCACAATTTCAACTCATATTATGTGATATATGAAATAAAAAAATCTGCGAGTGCGGACATTGTGAAGAAGAAAAAACTTTGAAGTACACGCACCGCCAAACCTGAGTGCGACTTCCGACAAAGCAACTGCAAGCCGCTTTCGGCAGCGTCTCCAGATTAATCATTTTCTATTTAATAATTCTTTTAGCAAAGACTACTGAATATTATATTTTTAGATAATTCTACGGTAATACAGAAATATTATACATATTCCTAAGCTGTCGATCGGCAAACGAAAAACAAGCAGTTGATACTTTATAAAAAGCTATCAAATAGTACCAATATTAATATTTCTTTGTTCAGTGGTATATATTTATTCACATTTTGCATATTTAGATTAAGATGAGTTTTTTTACCTAATCAGAATTATTAGTTAGATTAGCTACTTATTTTACTGTTCGATCAATTGACAATAATCCTTCATTGCATTTTTGGCTACCCTTATCATCATTATGCTTGGTTTTGCATTTATAAATTGTATAAATTCTACCGAAAAGGATTTTCAGATGGAAAGCTTACCAAGAGATCCAATTAGTAAGATGGGTATGGAAAACTGGACTCCTACAAACAACTGTTTTCTGTGGAGGTTGTATTTTTAGTGCTATAGATATACCAAAACAAGTGGAATCAGAGCTGACTCTGAACGTAGTCTCTGGTTTGGTTTCTAGAAGTGGAAATTTTCTTTTTGTACCTTCCTCAATAACATTATTAATTTGAATATTATTTACTTATGTGAAGATAGTGAAATGAATAATTTATTTCATGATCTTTACATAAATGGGAAGAGTATCTTACAGAATGTAAACAATTGTATGAAAATCATTAACCAAATCAAATGACTTGCGAAAAGTAACTTTGCCACTCTATTTATTTATACTCAAAGTGGCAACACATTTCCAGTTTATCTTATGAATGTATTAATTTTTCCACAGTTTTGTTGCTGGTAATATAACAGTAATGATGTCATTAATGAATCTGAATGTTGATAATCATGTAAGATCGTATAACCTTGAATTTTTTTCTGCACCGTCTCTGCTCTCCTATATCCGTACGCCTTTCGGCAGCGTCTCCAGATTAATCGTTTTCTATTAAATAATTCTTTTACCAAAGACTACTGAATATTATATTTTTAGATAATTCTACGGTAATACAGAAATATTATACATATTCCTAAGCTGTCGATCGGCAAACGAAAAACAAGCAGTTGATACTTTATAAAAAGCTATCAAATAGTACCAATATTGATATTTCTTTATTCAGTGGTATGTATTTATTCACATTTTGCATATTTAGATTAAGATGAGTTTTTTTACCTAATCAGAATTATTAGTTAGATTAGCTACTTACTTTACAGTTCGATCAATTGACAATAATCCTTCATTGCATTTTTGGTTACCCTTATCATCATTATGCTTGGTTTTGCATTTATAAATTGTATAAATTCTACCGAAAAGGATTTTCAGATGGAAAGCTTAACAAGAGATCCAATTAGTAAGATGGGTATGGAAAACTGGACTCCTACAAACAACTGTTTTCTGTGTGAGGTTGTATTTTTAGTGCTATAGATATACCAAAACAAGTGGAATCAGAGCTGACTCTGAACGTAGTCTCTGGTTCGGTTTCTAGAAGTGGAAATTTTCTTTTTGTACCTTCCTTAATAACATTATTAATTTGAATATTATTTACTCATGTGAAGATAGTGAAATGAATAATTTATTTCATGATCTTTACATAAATGGGAAGAGTATCTTACAGAATGTAAACAATTGTATAAAAATCATTAACCAAAACAAGTGGAATCAGAGCTGACTCTGAACGTAGTCTCTGGTTCGGTTTCTAGAAGTGGAAATTTTCTTTTTGTACCTTCCTTAATAACATTATTAATTTGAATATTATTTACTTATGTGAAGATAGTGAAATGAATGATTTATTTCATGATCTTTACATAAATGGGAAGAGTATCTTACAGAATGTAAACAATTGTATAAAAATCATTAACCAAATCAAATGACTTGCGAAAAGTAACTTTGCCACTCTATTTATTTATACTCAAAGTGGCAACACATTTCCAGTTTATCTTATAAATGTATTAATTTTTCCACAGTTTTGTTGCTGGTAATATAACAGTAATGATGTCATTAATGAATCTAAATGTTGACAATCATGTAAGATCGTATAACCTTGAATTTTTTTCTGCGCCGTCTCTGCTCTCCTATATTCGTACGTTTCTTGTATTCATCTCAAGATTAATGAACAGACGTCACGAAAGTTAAAAATAAACTAGTTGAACAGTAAATATTTTTCACAATTTCAACTCATATTATGTGATATATGAAATAAAAAAATCTGCGAGTGCGGACATTGTGAAGAAGAAAGAACTTTGAAGTACACGCACCGCCAAACCTGAGTGCGGCTTCCGACAAAGCAACTGCAAGCCGCTTTCGGCAGCGTCTCCAGATTAATCATTTTCTATTTAATAATTCTTTTAGCAAAGACTACTGAATATTATATTTTTAGATAATTCTACGGTAATACAGAAATATTATACATCTTCCTAAGCTGTCGATCGGCAAACGAAAAACAAGCAGTTGATACTTTATAAAAAGCTATCAAATAGTACCAATATTGATATTTCTTTGTTCAGTGGTATGTATTTATTCACATTTTGCATATTTAGATCAAGATGAGTTTTTGTTACCTAATCAGAATTATTAGTTAGATTAGCTACTTATTTTACTGTTCGATCAATTGACAATAATCCTTCATTGCATTTTTGGTTACCCTTATCATCATTATGCTTGGTTTTGCATTTATAAATTGTATAAATTCTACCGAAAAGGATTTTCAGATGGAAAGCTTACCAAGAGATCCAATTAGTAAGATGGGTATGGAAAACTGGACTCCTACAAACAACTGTTTTCTGTGTGAGGTTGTATTTTCAGTGCTATAGATATACCAAAACAAGTGGAATCAGAGCTGACTCTGAACGTAGTCTCTGATTCGGTTTCTAGAAGTGGAAATTTTCTTTTTATACCTTCCTTAATAACATTATTAATTTGAATATTATTTACTTATGTGAAGATAGTGAAATGAATAATTTATTTCATGATCTTTACATAAATGGGAAGAGTATCTTACAGAATGTAAACAATTGTATAAAAATCATTAACCAAATCAAATGACCTGCGAAAAGTAACTTTGTCACTCTATTTATTTATACTCAAAGTGGCAACACATTTCCAGTTTATCTTATAAATGTATTAATTTTTCCACAGTTTTGTTGCTGGTAATATAACAGTAATGATGTCATTAATGAATCTAAATGTTGACAATCATGTAAGATCGTATAACCTTGAATTTTTTTCTGCGCCGTCTCTGCTCTCCTATATCCGTACGTTTCTCGTATTCATCTCAAGATTAATGAACAGACGTCACGAAAGTTAAAAATAAACTAGTTGAACAGTAAATATTTTTCACAATTTCAACTCATATTATGTGATATATGAAATAAGAAAATCTGCGAGTGCGGACATTGTGAAGAAGAAAGAACTTTGAAGTACACGCACCGCCAAACCTGAGTGCGGCTTCCGACAAAGCAACTGTAAGCCGCTTTCGGCAGCGTCTCCAGATTAATCATTTTCTATTTTATAATTCTTTTAGCAAAGACTACTGAATATTATATTTTTAGATAATTCTACGGTAATACAGAAATATTATACATATTCCTGAGCTGTCGATCGGCAAACGAAAAACAAGCAGTTGATACTTTATAAAAAGCTATCAAATAGTACCAATATTGATATTTCTTTGTTCAGTGGTATGTATTTATTCACATTTTGCATATTTAGATCAAGATGAGTTTTTGTTACCTAATCAGAATTATTAGTTAGATTAGCTACTTATTTTACTGTTCGATCAATTGACAATAATCCTTCATTGCATTTTTGGTTACCCTTATCATCATTATGCTTGGTTTTGCATTTATAAATTGTATAAATTCTACCGAAAAGGATTTTCAGATGGAAAGCTTACCAAGAGATCCAATTAGTAAGATGGGTATGGAAAACTGGACTCCTACAAACAACTGTTTTCTGTGTGAGGTTGTATTTTTAGTGCTATAGATATACCAAAACAAGTGGAATCAGAGCTGACTCTGAACGTAGTCTCTGATTCGGTTTCTAGAAGTGGAAATTTTCTTTTTATACCTTCCTTAATAACATTATTAATTTGAATATTATTTACTTATGTGAAGATAGTGAAATGAATAATTTATTTCATGATCTTTACATAAATGGGAAGAGTATCTTACAGAATGTAAACAATTGTATAAAAATCATTAACCAAATCAAATGACTTGCGAAAAGTAACTTTGCCACTCTATTTATTTTTACTCAAAGTGGCAACACATTTCCAGTTTATCTTATAAATGTATTAATTTTTCCACAGTTTTGTTGCTGGTAATATAACAGTAATGATGTCATTAATGAATCTAAATGTTGACAATCATGTAAGATCGTATAACCTTGAATTTTTTTCTGCGCCGTCTCGGCTCTCCTATATCCGTACGTTTCTCGTATTCATCTCAAGATTAATGAACAGACGTCACGAAAGTTAAAAATAAACTAGTTGAACAGTAAATATTTTTCACAATTTCAACTCATATTATGTGATATATGAAATAAAAAAATCTGCTAGTGCGGACATTGTGAAGAAGAAAGAACTTTGAAGTACACGCACCGCCAAACCTGAGTGCGGCTTCCGACAAAGCAACTGCAAGCCGCTTTCGGCAGCGTCTCCAGATTAATCATTTTCTATTTAATAATTCTTTTAGCAAAGACTACTGAATATTATATTTTTAGATAATTCTACGGTAATACAGAAATATTATACATATTCCTAAGCTGTCGATCGGCAAACGAAAAACAAGCAGTTGATACTTTATAAAAAGCTACCAAATAGTACCAATATTGATATTTCTTTGTTCAGTGGTATGTATTTATTCACATTTTGCATATTTAGATTAAGATGAGTTTTTTTACCCAATCAGAATTATTAGTTAGATTAGCTACTTATTTTACTGTTCGATCAATTGACAATAATCCTTCATTGCATTTTTGGTTACCCTTATCATCATTATGCTTGGTTTTGCATTTATAAATTGTATAAATTCTACCGAAAAGGATTTTCAGATGGAAAGCTTACCAAGAGATCCAATTAGTAAGATGGGTATGGAAAACTGGACTCCTACAAACAACTGTTTTCTGTGTGAGGTTGTATTTTTAGTGCTATAGATATACCAAAACAAGTGGAATCAGAGCTGACTCTGAACGTAGTCTCTGGTTCGGTTTCTAGAAGTGGAAATTTTCTTTTTGTACCTTCCTTAATAACATTATTAATTTGAATATTATTTACTTATGTGAAGATAGTGAAATGAATAATTTATTTCATGATCTTTACATAAATGGGAGGAGTATCTTACAGAATGTAAACAATTGTATAAAAATCATTAACCAAATCAAATGACTTGCGAAAAGTAACTTTGTCACTCTATTTATTTATACTCAAAGTGGCAACACATTTCCAGTTTATCTTATAAATGTATTAATTTTTCCACAGTTTTGTTGCTGGTAATATAACAGTAATGATGTCATTAATGAATCTAAATGTTGACAATCATGTAAGATCGTATAACCTTGAATTTTTTTCTGCGCCGTCTCTGCTCTCCTATATTCGTACGTTTCTTGTATTCATCTCAAGATTAATGAACAGACGTCACGAAAGTTAAAAATAAACTAGTTGAACAGTAAATATTTTTCACAATTTCAACTCATATTATGTGATATATGAAATAAAAAAATCTGCGAGTGCGGACATTGTGAAGAAGAAAGAACTTTGAAGTACACGCACCGCCAAACCTGAGTGCGGCTTCCGACAAAGCAACTGCAAGCCGCTTTCGGCAGCGTCTCCAGATTAATCATTTTCTATTTAATAATTCTTTTAGCAAAGACTACTGAATATTATATTTTTAGATAATTCTACGGTAATACAGAAATATTATACATCTTCCTAAGCTGTCGATCGGCAAACGAAAAACAAGCAGTTGATACTTTATAAAAAGCTATCAAATAGTACCAATATTGATATTTCTTTGTTCAGTGGTATGTATTTATTCACATTTTGCATATTTAGATCAAGATGAGTTTTTGTTACCTAATCAGAATTATTAGTTAGATTAGCTACTTATTTTACTGTTCGATCAATTGACAATAATCCTTCATTGCATTTTTGGTTACCCTTATCATCATTATGCTTGGTTTTGCATTTATAAATTGTATAAATTCTACCGAAAAGGATTTTCAGATGGAAAGCTTACCAAGAGATCCAATTAGTAAGATGGGTATGGAAAACTGGACTCCTACAAACAACTGTTTTCTGTGTGAGGTTGTATTTTCAGTGCTATAGATATACCAAAACAAGTGGAATCAGAGCTGACTCTGAACGTAGTCTCTGATTCGGTTTCTAGAAGTGGAAATTTTCTTTTTATACCTTCCTTAATAACATTATTAATTTGAATATTATTTACTTATGTGAAGATAGTGAAATGAATAATTTATTTCATGATCTTTACATAAATGGGAAGAGTATCTTACAGAATGTAAACAATTGTATAAAAATCATTAACCAAATCAAATGACCTGCGAAAAGTAACTTTGTCACTCTATTTATTTATACTCAAAGTGGCAACACATTTCCAGTTTATCTTATAAATGTATTAATTTTTCCACAGTTTTGTTGCTGGTAATATAACAGTAATGATGTCATTAATGAATCTAAATGTTGACAATCATGTAAGATCGTATAACCTTGAATTTTTTTCTGCGCCGTCTCTGCTCTCCTATATCCGTACGTTTCTCGTATTCATCTCAAGATTAATGAACAGACGTCACGAAAGTTAAAAATAAACTAGTTGAACAGTAAATATTTTTCACAATTTCAACTCATATTATGTGATATATGAAATAAGAAAATCTGCGAGTGCGGACATTGTGAAGAAGAAAGAACTTTGAAGTACACGCACCGCCAAACCTGAGTCCGGCTTCCGACAAAGCAACTGTAAGCCGCTTTCGGCAGCGTCTCCAGATTAATCATTTTCTATTTTATAATTCTTTTAGCAAAGACTACTGAATATTATATTTTTAGATAATTCTACGGTAATACAGAAATATTATACATATTCCTGAGCTGTCGATCGGCAAACGAAAAACAAGCAGTTGATACTTTATAAAAAGCTATCAAATAGTACCAATATTGATATTTCTTTGTTCAGTGGTATGTATTTATTCACATTTTGCATATTTAGATCAAGATGAGTTTTTGTTACCTAATCAGAATTATTAGTTAGATTAGCTACTTATTTTACTGTTCGATCAATTGACAATAATCCTTCATTGCATTTTTGGTTACCCTTATCATCATTATGCTTGGTTTTGCATTTATAAATTGTATAAATTCTACCGAAAAGGATTTTCAGATGGAAAGCTTACCAAGAGATCCAATTAGTAAGATGGGTATGGAAAACTGGACTCCTACAAACAACTGTTTTCTGTGTGAGGTTGTATTTTTAGTGCTATAGATATACCAAAACAAGTGGAATCAGAGCTGACTCTGAACGTAGTCTCTGATTCGGTTTCTAGAAGTGGAAATTTTCTTTTTATACCTTCCTTAATAACATTATTAATTTGAATATTATTTACTTATGTGAAGATAGTGAAATGAATAATTTATTTCATGATCTTTACATAAATGGGAAGAGTATCTTACAGAATGTAAACAATTGTATAAAAATCATTAACCAAATCAAATGACTTGCGAAAAGTAACTTTGCCACTCTATTTATTTTTACTCAAAGTGGCAACACATTTCCAGTTTATCTTATAAATGTATTAATTTTTCCACAGTTTTGTTGCTGGTAATATAACAGTAATGATGTCATTAATGAATCTAAATGTTGACAATCATGTAAGATCGTATAACCTTGAATTTTTTTCTGCGCCGTCTCTGCTCTCCTATATCCGTACGTTTCTCGTATTCATCTCAAGATTAATGAACAGACGTCACGAAAGTTAAAAATAAACTAGTTGAACAGTAAATATTTTTCACAATTTCAACTCATATTATGTGATATATGAAATAAAAAAATCTGCTAGTGCGGACATTGTGAAGAAGAAAGAACTTTGAAGTACACGCACCGCCAAACCTGAGTGCGGCTTCCGACAAAGCAACTGCAAGCCGCTTTCGGCAGCGTCTCCAGATTAATCATTTTCTATTTAATAATTCTTTTAGCAAAGACTACTGAATATTATATTTTTAGATAATTCTACGGTAATACAGAAATATTATACATATTCCTAAGCTGTCGATCGGCAAACGAAAAACAAGCAGTTGATACTTTATAAAAAGCTACCAAATAGTACCAATATTGATATTTCTTTGTTCAGTGGTATGTATTTATTCACATTTTGCATATTTAGATTAAGATGAGTTTTTTTACCCAATCAGAATTATTAGTTAGATTAGCTACTTATTTTACTGTTCGATCAATTGACAATAATCCTTCATTGCATTTTTGGTTACCCTTATCATCATTATGCTTGGTTTTGCATTTATAAATTGTATAAATTCTACCGGAAAGGATTTTCAGATGGAAAGCTTACCAAGAGATCCAATTAGTAAGATGGGTATGGAAAACTGGACTCCTACAAACAACTGTTTTCTGTGTGAGGTTGTATTTTTAGTGCTATAGATATACCAAAACAAGTGGAATCAGAGCTGACTCTGAACGTAGTCTCTGGTTCGGTTTCTAGAAGTGGAAATTTTCTTTTTGTACCTTCCTTAATAACATTATTAATTTGAATATTATTTACTTATGTGAAGATAGTGAAATGAATAATTTATTTCATGATCTTTACATAAATGGGAGGAGTATCTTACAGAATGTAAACAATTGTATAAAAATCATTAACCAAATCAAATGACTTGCGAAAAGTAACTTTGTCACTCTATTTATTTATACTCAAAGTTGCAACACATTTCCAGTTTATCTTATAAATGTATTAATTTTTCCACAGTTTTGTTGCTGGTAATATAACAGTAAAGATGTCATTAATGAATCTGAATGTTGACAATCATGTAAGATCGTATAACTTTGAATTTTTTTCTGCGCCGTCTCTGCTCTCCTATATCCGTACGTTTCTCGTATTCATCTCAAGATTAATGAACAGACGTCACGAAAGTTAAAAATAAACTAGTTGAACAGTAAATGTTATTCAAAATTTCAACTCATATTATGTGATATATGAAATAAAAAAATCTGCGGGTGCGGACATTGTGAAGAAGAAAGAACTTTGAAGTACACGCACCGCCAAACCTGAGTGCGGCTTCCGACAAAGCAACTGCAAGCCGCTTTCGGCAGCGTCTCCAGATTAATCATTTTCTATTTAATAATTCTTTTAGCAAAGACTACTGAATATTATATTTTTAGATAATTCTACGGTAATACAGAAATATTATACATATTCCTAAGCTGTCGATCGGCAAACGAAAAACAAGCAGTTGATACTTTATAAAAAGCTATCAAATAATATTGATATTTCTTTGTTCAGTGGTATGTATTTATTCACATTTTGCATATTTAGATTAAGATGAGTTTTTTTACCTAATCAGAATTATTAGTTAGATTAGCTACTTATTTTACTGTTCGATCAATTGACAATAATCCTTCATTGCATTTTTGGTTATCCTCATCATCATTATGCTTGGTTTTGCATTTATAAATTGTATAAATTCTACCGAAAAGGATTTTCAGATGGAAAGCTTACCAAGAGATCCAGTTAGTAAGATGGGTATGGAAAACTGGACTCCTACAAACAACTGTTTTCTGTGTGAGGTTGTATTTTTAGTGCTATAGATATACCAAAACAAGTGGAATCAGAGCTGTCTCTGAACGTAGTCTCTGATTCGGTTTCTAGAAGTGGAAATTTTCTTTTTATACCTTCCTTAATAACATTATTAATTTGAATATTATTTACTTATGTGAAGATAGTGAAATGAATAATTTATTTCATGATCTTTACATAAATGGGAAGAGTATCTTACAGAATGTAAACAATTGTATAAAAATCATTAACCAAATCAAATGACTTGCGAAAAGTAACTTTGCCACTCTATTTATTTTTACTCAAAGTGGCAACACATTTCCAGTTTATCTTATAAATGTATTAATTTTTCCACAGTTTTGTTGCTGGTAATATAACAGTAATGATGTCATTAATGAATCTAAATGTTGACAATCATGTAAGATCGTATAACCTTGAATTTTTTTCTGCGCCGTCTCTGCTCTCCTATATCCGTACGTCTCTCGTATTCATCTCAAGATTAATGAACAGACGTCACGAAAGTTAAAAATAAACTAGTTGAACAGTAAATATTTTTCACAATTTCAACTCATATTATGTGATATATGAAATAAAAAAATCTGCTATTGCGGACATTGTGAAGAAGAAAGAACTTTGAAGTACACGCACCGCCAAACCTGAGTGCGGCTTCCGACAAAGCAACTGCAAGCCGCTTTCGGCAGCGTCTCCAGATTAATCATTTTCTATTTAATAATTCTTTTAGCAAAGACTACTGAATATTATATTTTTAGATAATTCTACGGTAACACAGAAATATTATACATATTGAATCTGAATGTTGACAATCATGTAAGATCGTATAACTTTGAATTTTTTTCTGCGCCGTCTCTGCTCTCCTATATCCGTACGTTTCTCGTATTCATCTCAAGATTAATGAACAGACGTCACGAAAGTTAAAAATAAACTAGTTGAACAGTAAATATTATTCAAAATTTCAACTCATATTATGTGATATATGAAATAAAAAAATCTGCGGGTGCGGACATTGTGAAGAAGAAAGAACTTTGAAGTACACGCACCGCCAAACCTGAGTGCGGCTTCCGACAAAGCAACTGCAAGCCGCTTTCGGCAGCATCTCCAGATTAATCATTTTCTATTCAATAATTCTTTTAGCAAAGACTACTGAATATTATATTTTTAGATAATTCTACGGTAATACAGAAATATTATACATATTCCTAAGCTGTCGATCGGCAAACGAAAAACAAGCAGTTGATACTTTATAAAAAGCTATCAAATAATATTGATATTTCTTTGTTCAGTGGTATGTATTTATTCACATTTTGCATATTTAGATTAAGATGAGTTTTTTTACCTAATCAGAATTATTAGTTAGATTAGCTACTTATTTTACTGTTCGATCAATTGACAATAATCCTTCATTGCATTTTCGGTTATCCTCATCATCATTATGCTTGGTTTTGCATTTATAAATTGTATAAATTCTACCGAAAAGGATTTTCAGATGGAAAGCTTACCAAGAAATCCAGTTAGTAAGATGGGTATGGAAAACTGGACTCCTACAAACAACTGTTTTCTGTGTGAGGTTGTATTTTTAGTGCTATAGATATACCAAAACAAGTGGAATCAGAGCTGACTCTGAACGTAGTCTCTGGTTCGGTTTCTAGAAGTGGAAATTTTCTTTTTGTACCTTCCTTAATAACATTATTAATTTGAATATTATTTACTTATGTGAAGATAGTGAAATGAATAATTTATTTCATGATCTTTACATAAATGGGAAGAGTATCTTACAGAATGTAAACAATTGTATAAAAATCATTAACCATATCAAATGACCTGCGAAAAGTAACTTTGTCACTCTATTTATTTATACTCAAAGTGGCAACACATTTCCAGTTTATCTTATAAATGTATTAATTTTTCCACAGTTTTGTTGCTGGTAATATAACAGTAATGATGTCATTAATGAATCTAAATGTTGACAATCATGTAAGATCGTATAACCTTGAATTTTTTTCTGCGCCGTCTCTGCTCTCCTATATTCGTACGTTTCTCGTATTCATCTCAAGATTAATGAACAGACGTCACGAAAGTTAAAAATAAACTAGTTGAACAGTAAATATTTTTCACAATTTCAACTCATATTATGTGATATATGAAATAAGAAAATCTGCGAGTGCGGACATTGTGAAGAAGAAAGAACTTTGAAGTACACGCACCGCCAAACCTGAGTGCGGCTTCCGACAAAGCAACTGTAAGCCGCTTTCGGCAGCGTCTCCAGATTAATCATTTTCTATTTAATAATTCTTTTAGCAAAGACTACTGCATATTATATTTTTAGATAATTCTACGGTAATACAGAAATATTATACATATTCCTGAGCTGTCGATCGGCAAACGAAAAACAAGCAGTTGATACTTTATAAAAAGCTATCAAATAGTACCAATATTGATATTTCTTTGTTCAGTGGTATGTATTTATTCACATTTTGCATATTTAGATCAAGATGAGTTTTTGTTACCTAATCAGAATTATTAGTTAGATTAGCTACTTATTTTACTGTTCGATCAATTGACAATAATCCTTCATTGCATTTTTGGTTACCCTTATCATCATTATGCTTGGTTTTACATTTATAAATTGTATAAATTCTACCGAAAAGGATTTTCAGATGGAAAGCTTACCAAGAGATCCAATTAGTAAGATGGGTATGGAAAACTGGACTCCTACAAACAACTGTTTTCTGTGTGAGGTTGTATTTTTAGTGCTATAGATATACCAAAACAAGTGGAATCAGAGCTGACTCTGAACGTAGTCTCTGATTCGGTTTCTAGAAGTGGAAATTTTCTTTTTATACCTTCCTTAATAACATTATTAATTTGAATATTATTTACTTATGTGAAGATAGTGAAATGAATAATTTATTTCATGATCTTTACATAAATGGGAAGAGTATCTTACAGAATGTAAACAATTGTATAAAAATCATTAACCAAATCAAATGACTTGCGAAAAGTAACTTTGCCACTCTATTTATTTTTACTCAAAGTGGCAACACATTTCCAGTTTATCTTATAAATGTATTAATTTTTCCACAGTTTTGTTGCTGGTAATATAACAGTAATGATGTCATTAATGAATCTAAATGTTGACAATCATGTAAGATCGTATAACCTTGAATTTTTTTCTGCGCCGTCTCTGCTCTCCTATATCCGTACGTTTCTCGTATTCATCTCAAGATTAATGAACAGACGTCACGAAAGTTAAAAATAAACTAGTTGAACAGTAAATATTTTTCACAATTTCAACTCATATTATGTGATATATGAAATAAAAAAATCTGCTAGTGCGGACATTGTGAAGAAGAAAGAACTTTGAAGTACACGCACCGCCAAACCTGAGTGCGGCTTCCGACAAAGCAACTGCAAGCCGCTTTCGGCAGCGTCTCCAGATTAATCATTTTCTATTTAATAATTCTTTCAGCAAAGACTACTGAATATTATATTTTTAGATAATTCTACGGTAATACAGAAATATTATACATATTCCTAAGCTGTCGATCGGCAAACGAAAAACAAGCAGTTGATACTTTATAAAAAGCTAGCAAATAGTACCAATATTGATATTTCTTTGTTCAGTGGTATGTATTTATTCACATTTTGCATATTTAGATTAAGATGAGTTTTTTTACCTAATCAGAATTATTAGTTAGATTAGCTACTTATTTTACTGTTCGATCAATTGACAATAATCCTTCATTGCATTTTTGGTTACCCTTATCATCATTATGCTTGGTTTTGCATTTATAAATTGTATAAATTCTACCGAAAAGGATTTTCAGATGGAAAGCTTACCAAGAGATCCAATTAGTAAGATGGGTATGGAAAACTGGACTCCTACAAACAACTGTTTTCTGTGTGAGGTTGTATTTTTAGTGCTATAGATATACCAAAACAAGTGGAATCAGAGCTGACTCTGAACGTAGTCTCTGGTTCGGTTTCTAGAAGTGGAAATTTTCTTTTTGTACCTTCCTTAATAACATTATTAATTTGAATATTATTTACTTATGTGAAGATAGTGAAATGAATAATTTATTTCATGACCTTTACATAAATGGGAAGAGTATCTTACAGAATGTAAACAATTGTATAAAAATCATTAACCAAATCAAATGACCTGCGAAAAGTAACTTTGTCACTCTATTTATTTATACTCAAAGTGGCAACACATTTCCAGTTTATCTTATAAATGTATTAATTTTTCCACAGTTTTGTTGCTGGTAATATAACAGTAATGATGTCATTAATGAATCTAAATGTTGACAATCATGTAAGATCGTATAACCTTGAATTTTTTTCTGCGCCGTCTCTGCTCTCCTATATCCGTACGTCTCTCGTATTCATCTCAAGATTAATGAACAGACGTCACGAAAGTTAAAAATAAACTAGTTGAACAGTAAATATTTTTCACAATTTCAACTCATATTATGTGATATATGAAATAAAAAAATCTGCTATTGCGGACATTGTGAAGAAGAAAGAACTTTGAAGTACACGCACCGCCAAACCTGAGTGCGGCTTCCGACAAAGCAACTGCAAGCCGCTTTCGGCAGCGTCTCCAGATTAATCATTTTCTATTTAATAATTCTTTTAGCAAAGACTACTGAATATTATATTTTTAGATAATTCTACGGTAACACAGAAATATTATACATATTGAATCTGAATGTTGACAATCATGTAAGATCGTATAACTTTGAATTTTTTTCTGCGCCGTCTCTGCTCTCCTATATCCGTACGTTTCTCGTATTCATCTCAAGATTAATGAACAGACGTCACGAAAGTTAAAAATAAACTAGTTGAACAGTAAATATTATTCAAAATTTCAACTCATATTATGTGATATATGAAATAAAAAAATCTGCGGGTGCGGACATTGTGAAGAAGAAAGAACTTTGAAGTACACGCACCGCCAAACCTGAGTGCGGCTTCCGACAAAGCAACTGCAAGCCGCTTTCGGCAGCATCTCCAGATTAATCATTTTCTATTCAATAATTCTTTTAGCAAAGACTACTGAATATTATATTTTTAGATAATTCTACGGTAATACAGAAATATTATACATATTCCTAAGCTGTCGATCGGCAAACGAAAAACAAGCAGTTGATACTTTATAAAAAGCTATCAAATAATATTGATATTTCTTTGTTCAGTGGTATGTATTTATTCACATTTTGCATATTTAGATTAAGATGAGTTTTTTTACCTAATCAGAATTATTAGTTAGATTAGCTACTTATTTTACTGTTCGATCAATTGACAATAATCCTTCATTGCATTTTCGGTTATCCTCATCATCATTATGCTTGGTTTTGCATTTATAAATTGTATAAATTCTACCGAAAAGGATTTTCAGATGGAAAGCTTACCAAGAAATCCAGTTAGTAAGATGGGTATGGAAAACTGGACTCCTACAAACAACTGTTTTCTGTGTGAGGTTGTATTTTTAGTGCTATAGATATACCAAAACAAGTGGAATCAGAGCTGACTCTGAACGTAGTCTCTGGTTCGGTTTCTAGAAGTGGAAATTTTCTTTTTGTACCTTCCTTAATAACATTATTAATTTGAATATTATTTACTTATGTGAAGATAGTGAAATGAATAATTTATTTCATGATCTTTACATAAATGGGAAGAGTATCTTACAGAATGTAAACAATTGTATAAAAATCATTAACCATATCAAATGACCTGCGAAAAGTAACTTTGTCACTCTATTTATTTATACTCAAAGTGGCAACACATTTCCAGTTTATCTTATAAATGTATTAATTTTTCCACAGTTTTGTTGCTGGTAATATAACAGTAATGATGTCATTAATGAATCTAAATGTTGACAATCATGTAAGATCGTATAACCTTGAATTTTTTTCTGCGCCGTCTCTGCTCTCCTATATTCGTACGTTTCTCGTATTCATCTCAAGATTAATGAACAGACGTCACGAAAGTTAAAAATAAACTAGTTGAACAGTAAATATTTTTCACAATTTCAACTCATATTATGTGATATATGAAATAAGAAAATCTGCGAGTGCGGACATTGTGAAGAAGAAAGAACTTTGAAGTACACGCACCGCCAAACCTGAGTGCGGCTTCCGACAAAGCAACTGTAAGCCGCTTTCGGCAGCGTCTCCAGATTAATCATTTTCTATTTAATAATTCTTTTAGCAAAGACTACTGCATATTATATTTTTAGATAATTCTACGGTAATACAGAAATATTATACATATTCCTGAGCTGTCGATCGGCAAACGAAAAACAAGCAGTTGATACTTTATAAAAAGCTATCAAATAGTACCAATATTGATATTTCTTTGTTCAGTGGTATGTATTTATTCACATTTTGCATATTTAGATCAAGATGAGTTTTTGTTACCTAATCAGAATTATTAGTTAGATTAGCTACTTATTTTACTGTTCGATCAATTGACAATAATCCTTCATTGCATTTTTGGTTACCCTTATCATCATTATGCTTGGTTTTACATTTATAAATTGTATAAATTCTACCGAAAAGGATTTTCAGATGGAAAGCTTACCAAGAGATCCAATTAGTAAGATGGGTATGGAAAACTGGACTCCTACAAACAACTGTTTTCTGTGTGAGGTTGTATTTTTAGTGCTATAGATATACCAAAACAAGTGGAATCAGAGCTGACTCTGAACGTAGTCTCTGATTCGGTTTCTAGAAGTGGAAATTTTCTTTTTATACCTTCCTTAATAACATTATTAATTTGAATATTATTTACTTATGTGAAGATAGTGAAATGAATAATTTATTTCATGATCTTTACATAAATGGGAAGAGTATCTTACAGAATGTAAACAATTGTATAAAAATCATTAACCAAATCAAATGACTTGCGAAAAGTAACTTTGCCACTCTATTTATTTTTACTCAAAGTGGCAACACATTTCCAGTTTATCTTATAAATGTATTAATTTTTCCACAGTTTTGTTGCTGGTAATATAACAGTAATGATGTCATTAATGAATCTAAATGTTGACAATCATGTAAGATCGTATAACCTTGAATTTTTTTCTGCGCCGTCTCTGCTCTCCTATATCCGTACGTTTCTCGTATTCATCTCAAGATTAATGAACAGACGTCACGAAAGTTAAAAATAAACTAGTTGAACAGTAAATATTTTTCACAATTTCAACTCATATTATGTGATATATGAAATAAAAAAATCTGCTAGTGCGGACATTGTGAAGAAGAAAGAACTTTGAAGTACACGCACCGCCAAACCTGAGTGCGGCTTCCGACAAAGCAACTGCAAGCCGCTTTCGGCAGCGTCTCCAGATTAATCATTTTCTATTTAATAATTCTTTCAACAAAGACTACTGAATATTATATTTTTAGATAATTCTACGGTAATACAGAAATATTATACATATTCCTAAGCTGTCGATCGGCAAACGAAAAACAAGCAGTTGATACTTTATAAAAAGCTAGCAAATAGTACCAATATTGATATTTCTTTGTTCAGTGGTATGTATTTATTCACATTTTGCATATTTAGATTAAGATGAGTTTTTTTACCTAATCAGAATTATTAGTTAGATTAGCTACTTATTTTACTGTTCGATCAATTGACAATAATCCTTCATTGCATTTTTGGTTACCCTTATCATCATTATGCTTGGTTTTGCATTTATAAATTGTATAAATTCTACCGAAAAGGATTTTCAGATGGAAAGCTTACCAAGAGATCCAATTAGTAAGATGGGTATGGAAAACTGGACTCCTACAAACAACTGTTTTCTGTGTGAGGTTGTATTTTTAGTGCTATAGATATACCAAAACAAGTGGAATCAGAGCTGACTCTGAACGTAGTCTCTGGTTCGGTTTCTAGAAGTGGAAATTTTCTTTTTGTACCTTCCTTAATAACATTATTAATTTGAATATTATTTACTTATGTGAAGATAGTGAAATGAATAATTTATTTCATGACCTTTACATAAATGGGAAGAGTATCTTACAGAATGTAAACAATTGTATAAAAATCATTAACCAAATCAAATGACCTGCGAAAAGTAACTTTGTCACTCTATTTATTTATACTCAAAGTGGCAACACATTTCCAGTTTATCTTATAAATGTATTAATTTTTCCACAGTTTTGTTGCTGGTAATATAACAGTAAAGATGTCATTAATGAATCTAAATGTTGACAATCATGTAAGATCGTATAACCTTGAATTTTTTTCTGCGCCGTCTCTGCTCTCCTATATCCGTACGTTTCTCGTATTCATCTCAAGATTAATGAACAGACGTCACGAAAGTTAAAAATAAACTAGTTGAACAGTAAATATTTTTCACAATTTCAACTCATATTATGTGATATATGAAATAAAAAAATCTGCTAGTGCGGACATTGTGAAGAAGAAAGAACTTTGAAGTACACGCACCGCCAAACCTGAGTGCGGCTTCCGACAAAGCAACTGCAAGCCGCTTTCGGCAGCGTCTCCAGATTAATCATTTTCTATTTAATAATTCTTTTAGCAAAGACTACTGAATATTATATTTTTAGATAATTCTACGGTAATACAGAAATATTATACATATTCCTAAGCTGTCGATCGGCAAACGAAAAACAAGCAGTTGATACTTTATAAAAAGCTAGCAAATAGTACCAATATTGATATTTCTTTGTTCAGTGGTATGTATTTATTCACATTTTGCATATTTAGATTAAGATGAGTTTTTTTACCTAATCAGAATTATTAGTTAGATTAGCTACTTATTTTACTGTTCGATCAATTGACAATAATCCTTCATTGCATTTTTGGTTACCCTTATCATCATTATGCTTGGTTTTGCATTTATAAATTGTATAAATTCTACCGAAAAGGATTTTCAGATGGAAAGCTTACCAAGAGATCCAATTAGTAAGATGGGTATGGAAAACTGGACTCCTACAAACAACTGTTTTCTGTGTGAGGTTGTATTTTTAGTGCTATAGATATACCAAAACAAGTGGAATCAGAGCTGACTCTGAACGTAGTCTCTGGTTCGGTTTCTAGAAGTGGAAATTTTCTTTTTGTACCTTCCTTAATAACATTATTAATTTGAATATTATTTACTTATGTGAAGATAGTGAAATGAATAATTTATTTCATGATCTTTACATAAATGGGAAGAGTATCTTACAGAATGTAAACAATTGTATAAAAATCATTAACCAAATCAAATGACCTGCGAAAAGTAACTTTGTCACTCTATTTATTTATACTCAAAGTGGCAACACATTTCCAGTTTATCTTATAAATGTATTAATTTTTCCACAGTTTTGTTGCTGGTAATATAACAGTAAAGATGTCATTAATGAATCTAAATGTTGACAATCATGTAAGATCGTATAACCTTGAATTTTTTTCTGCGCCGTCTCTGCTCTCCTATATCCGTACGTTTCTCGTATTCATCTCAAGATTAATGAACAGACGTCACGAAAGTTAAAAATAAACTAGTTGAACAGTAAATATTTTTCACAATTTCAACTCATATTATGTGATATATGAAATAAAAAAATCTGCTAGTGCGGACATTGTGAAGAAGAAAGAACTTTGAAGTACACGCACCGCCAAACCTGAGTGCGGCTTCCGACAAAGCAACTGCAAGCCGCTTTCGGCAGCGTCTCCAGATTAATCATTTTCTATTTAATAATTCTTTTAGCAAAGACTACTGAATATTATATTTTTAGATAATTCTACGGTAATACAGAAATATTATACATATTCCTAAGCTGTCGATCGGCAAACGAAAAACAAGCAGTTGATACTTTATAAAAAGCTAGCAAATAGTACCAATATTGATATTTCTTTGTTCAGTGGTATGTATTTATTCACATTTTGCATATTTAGATTAAGATGAGTTTTTTTACCTAATCAGAATTATTAGTTAGATTAGCTACTTATTTTACTGTTCGATCAATTGACAATAATCCTTCATTGCATTTTTGGTTACCCTTATCATCATTATGCTTGGTTTTGCATTTATAAATTGTATAAATTCTACCGAAAAGGATTTTCAGATGGAAAGCTTACCAAGAGATCCAATTAGTAAGATGGGTATGGAAAACTGGACTCCTACAAACAACTGTTTTCTGTGTGAGGTTGTATTTTTAGTGCTATAGATATACCAAAACAAGTGGAATCAGAGCTGACTCTGAACGTAGTCTCTGGTTCGGTTTCTAGAAGTGGAAATTTTCTTTTTGTACCTTCCTTAATAACATTATTAATTTGAATATTATTTACTTATGTGAAGATAGTGAAATGAATAATTTATTTCATGATCTTTACATAAATGGGAAGAGTATCTTACAGAATGTAAACAATTGTATAAAAATCATTAACCAAATCAAATGACCTGCGAAAAGTAACTTTGTCACTCTATTTATTTATACTCAAAGTGGCAACACATTTCCAGTTTATCTTATAAATGTATTAATTTTTCCACAGTTTTGTTGCTGGTAATATAACAGTAAAGATGTCATTAATGAATCTAAATGTTGACAATCATGTAAGATCGTATAACCTTGAATTTTTTTCTGCGCCGTCTCTGCTCTCCTATATCCGTACGTTTCTCGTATTCATCTCAAGATTAATGAACAGACGTCACGAAAGTTAAAAATAAACTAGTTGAACAGTAAATATTATTCAAAATTTCAACTCATATTATGTGATATATGAAATAAAAAAATCTGCGGGTGCGGACATTGTGAAGAAGAAAGAACTTTGAAGTACACGCACCGCCAAACCTGAGTGCGGCTTCCGACAAAGCAACTGCAAGCCGCTTTCGGCAGCGTCTCCAGATTAATCATTTTCTATTTAATAATTCTTTTAGCAAAGACTACTGAATATTATATTTTTAGATAATTCTACGGTAATACAGAAATATTATACATATTCCTAAGCTGTCGATCGGCAAACGAAAAACAAGCAGTTGATACTTTATAAAAAGCTATCAAATAATATTGATATTTCTTTGTTCAGTGGTATGTATTTATTCACATTTTGCATATTTAGATTAAGATGAGTTTTTTTACCTAATCAGAATTATTAGTTAGATCAGCTACTTATTTTACTGTTCGATCAATTGACAATAATCCTTCATTGCATTTTTGGTTATCCTCATCATCATTATGCTTGGTTTTGCATTTATAAATTGTATAAATTCTACCGAAAAGGATTTTCAGATGGAAAGCTTACCAAGAGATCCAGTTAGTAAGATGGGTATGGAAAACTGGACTCCTACAAACAACTGTTTTCTGTGTGTGGTTGTATTTTTAGTGCTATAGATATACCAAAACAAGTGGAATCAGAGCTGACTCTGAACGTAGTCTCTGGTTCGGTTTCTAGAAGTGGAAATTTTCTTTTTGTACCTTCCTTAATAACATTATTAATTTGAATATTATTTACTTATGTAAAGATAGTGAAATGAATAATTTATTTCATGATCTTTACATGAATGGAAAGAGTATCTTACAGAATGTAAACAATTGTATAAAAATCATTAACCAAATCAAATGACTTGCGAAAAGTAACTTTGCCACTATTTATTTATACTCAAAGTGGCAACACATTTCCAGTTTATCTTATAGATGTATTAATTTTTCCACAGTTTTGTTGCTGGTAATATAACAGTAATGATGTCATTAATGAATCTAAATGTTGACAATCATGTAAGATCGTATAACCTTGAATTTTTTTCTGCGCCGTCTCTGCTCTCCTATATTCGTACGTTTCTCGTATTCATCTCAAGATTAATGAACAGACGTCACGAAAGTTAAAAATAAACTAGTTGAACAGTAAATATTTTTCACAATTTCAACTCATATTATGTGATATATGAAATAAGAAAATCTGCGAGTGCGGACATTGTGAAGAAGAAAGAACTTTGAAGTACACGCACCGCCAAACCTGAGTGCGGCTTCCGACAAAGCAACTGCAAGCCGCTTTCGGCAGCGTCTCCAGATTAATCATTTTCTATTTAATAATTCTTTTGGCAAAGACTACTGAATATTATATTTTTAGATAATTCTACGGTAATACAGAAATATTATACATATTCCTAAGCTGTCGATCGGCAAACGAAAAACAAGCAGTTGATACTTTATAAAAAGCTATCAAATAGTACCAATATTGATATTTCTTTGTTCAGTGGTATGTATTTATTCACATTTTGCATATTTAGATTAAGATGAGTTTTTTTACCTAATCAGAATTATTAGTTAGATTAGCTACTTATTTTACTGTTCGATCAATTGACAATAATCCTTCATTGCATTTTTGGTTACCCTTATCATCATTATGCTTGCTTTTGCATTTATAAATTGTATAAATTCTACCGAAAAGGATTTTCAGATGGAAAGCTTACCAAGAGATCCAATTAGTAAGATGGGTATGGAAATCTGGACTCCTACAAACAACTGTTTTCTGTGTGAGGTTGTATTTTTAGTGCCATAGATATACCAAAACAAGTGGAATCAGAGCTGACTCTGAACGTAGTCTCTGGTTCGGTTTCTAGAAGTGGAAATTTTCTTTTTGTACCTTCCTCAATAACATTATTAATTTGAATATTATTTACTTATGTGAAGATAGTGAAATGAATAATTTATTTCATGATCTTTACATAAATGGGAGGAGTATCTTACAGAATGTAAACAATTGTATAAAAATCATTAACCAAATCAAATGACTTGCGAAAAGTAACTTTGTCACTCTATTTATTTATACTCAAAGTGGCAACACATTTCCAGTTTATCTTATAAATGTATTAATTTTTCCACAGTTTTGTTGCTGGTAATATAACAGTAAAGATGTCATTAATGAATCTGAATGTTGACAATCATGTAAGATCGTATAACTTTGAATTTTTTTCTGCGCCGTCTCTGCTCTCCTATATCCGTACGTTTCTCGTATTCATCTCAAGATTAATGAACAGACGTCACGAAAGTTAAAAATAAACTAGTTGAACAGTAAATATTATTCAAAATTTCAACTCATATTATGTGATATATGAAATAAAAAAATCTGCTAGTGCGGACATTGTGAAGAAGAAAGAACTTTGAAGTACACGCACCGCCAAACCTGAGTGCGGCTTCCGACAAAGCAACTGCAAGCCGCTTTCGGCAGCGTCTCCAGATTAATCATTTTCTATTTAATAATTCTTTTAGCAAAGACTACTGAATATTATATTTTTAGATAATTCTACGGTAATACAGAAATATTATACATATTCCTAAGCTGTCGATCGGCAAACGAAAAACAAGCAGTTGATACTTTATAAAAAGCTAGCAAATAGTACCAATATTGATATTTCTTTGTTCAGTGGTATGTATTTATTCACATTTTGCATATTTAGATTAAGATGAGTTTTTTTACCTAATCAGAATTATTAGTTAGATTAGCTACTTATTTTACTGTTCGATCAATTGACAATAATCCTTCATTGCATTTTTGGTTACCCTTATCATCATTATGCTTGGTTTTGCATTTATAAATTGTATAAATTCTACCGAAAAGGATTTTCAGATGGAAAGCTTACCAAGAGATCCAATTAGTAAGATGGGTATGGAAAACTGGACTCCTACAAACAACTGTTTTCTGTGTGAGGTTGTATTTTTAGTGCTATAGATATACCAAAACAAGTGGAATCAGAGCTGACTCTGAACGTAGTCTCTGGTTCGGTTTCTAGAAGTGGAAATTTTCTTTTTGTACCTTCCTTAATAACATTATTAATTTGAATATTATTTACTTATGTGAAGATAGTGAAATGAATAATTTATTTCATGATCTTTACATAAATGGGAAGAGTATCTTACAGAATGTAAACAATTGTATAAAAATCATTAACCAAATCAAATGACCTGCGAAAAGTAACTTTGTCACTCTATTTATTTATACTCAAAGTGGCAACACATTTCCAGTTTATCTTATAAATGTATTAATTTTTCCACAGTTTTGTTGCTGGTAATATAACAGTAAAGATGTCATTAATGAATCTAAATGTTGACAATCATGTAAGATCGTATAACCTTGAATTTTTTTCTGCGCCGTCTCTGCTCTCCTATATCCGTACGTTTCTCGTATTCATCTCAAGATTAATGAACAGACGTCACGAAAGTTAAAAATAAACTAGTTGAACAGTAAATATTATTCAAAATTTCAACTCATATTATGTGATATATGAAATAAAAAAATCTGCGGGTGCGGACATTGTGAAGAAGAAAGAACTTTGAAGTACACGCACCGCCAAACCTGAGTGCGGCTTCCGACAAAGCAACTGCAAGCCGCTTTCGGCAGCGTCTCCAGATTAATCATTTTCTATTTAATAATTCTTTTAGCAAAGACTACTGAATATTATATTTTTAGATAATTCTACGGTAATACAGAAATATTATACATATTCCTAAGCTGTCGATCGGCAAACGAAAAACAAGCAGTTGATACTTTATAAAAAGCTATCAAATAATATTGATATTTCTTTGTTCAGTGGTATGTATTTATTCACATTTTGCATATTTAGATTAAGATGAGTTTTTTTACCTAATCAGAATTATTAGTTAGATCAGCTACTTATTTTACTGTTCGATCAATTGACAATAATCCTTCATTGCATTTTTGGTTATCCTCATCATCATTATGCTTGGTTTTGCATTTATAAATTGTATAAATTCTACCGAAAAGGATTTTCAGATGGAAAGCTTACCAAGAGATCCAGTTAGTAAGATGGGTATGGAAAACTGGACTCCTACAAACAACTGTTTTCTGTGTGTGGTTGTATTTTTAGTGCTATAGATATACCAAAACAAGTGGAATCAGAGCTGACTCTGAACGTAGTCTCTGGTTCGGTTTCTAGAAGTGGAAATTTTCTTTTTGTACCTTCCTTAATAACATTATTAATTTGAATATTATTTACTTATGTGAAGATAGTGAAATGAATAATTTATTTCATGATCTTTACATAAATGGGAAGAGTATCTTACAGAATGTAAACAATTGTATAAAAATCATTAACCAAATCAAATGACCTGCGAAAAGTAACTTTGTCACTCTATTTATTTATACTCAAAGTGGCAACACATTTCCAGTTTATCTTATAAATGTATTAATTTTTCCACAGTTTTGTTGCTGGTAATATAACAGTAAAGATGTCATTAATGAATCTAAATGTTGACAATCATGTAAGATCGTATAACCTTGAATTTTTTTCTGCGCCGTCTCTGCTCTCCTATATCCGTACGTTTCTCGTATTCATCTCAAGATTAATGAACAGACGTCACGAAAGTTAAAAATAAACTAGTTGAACAGTAAATATTATTCAAAATTTCAACTCATATTATGTGATATATGAAATAAAAAAATCTGCGGGTGCGGACATTGTGAAGAAGAAAGAACTTTGAAGTACACGCACCGCCAAACCTGAGTGCGGCTTCCGACAAAGCAACTGCAAGCCGCTTTCGGCAGCGTCTCCAGATTAATCATTTTCTATTTAATAATTCTTTTAGCAAAGACTACTGAATATTATATTTTTAGATAATTCTACGGTAATACAGAAATATTATACATATTCCTAAGCTGTCGATCGGCAAACGAAAAACAAGCAGTTGATACTTTATAAAAAGCTATCAAATAGTACCAATATTGATATTTCTTTGTTCAGTGGTATGTATTTATTCACATTTTGCATATTTAGATTAAGATGAGTTTTTTTACCTAATCAGAATTATTAGTTAGATTAGCTACTTATTTTACTGTTCGATCAATTGACAATAATCCTTCATTGCATTTTTGGTTACCCTTATCATCATTATGCTTGGTTTTGCATTTATAAATTGTATAAATTCTACCCAAAAGGATTTTCAGATGGAAAGCTTACCAAGAGATCCAATTAGTAAGATGGGTATGGAAATCTGGACTCCTACAAACAACTGTTTTCTGTGTGAGGTTGTATTTTTAGTGCTATAGATATACCAAAACAAGTGGAATCAGAGCTGACTCTGAACGTAGTCTCTGGTTCGGTTTCTAGAAGTGGAAATTTTCTTTTTGTACCTTCCTCAATAACATTATTAATTTGAATATTATTTACTTATGTGAAGATAGTGAAATGAATAATTTATTTCATGATCTTTACATAAATGGGAGGAGTATCTTACAGAATGTAAACAATTGTATAAAAATCATTAACCAAATCAAATGACTTGCGAAAAGTAACTTTGTCACTCTATTTATTTATACTCAAAGTGGCAACACATTTCCAGTTTATCTTATAAATGTATTAATTTTTCCACAGTTTTGTTGCTGGTAATATAACAGTAAAGATGTCATTAATGAATCTGAATGTTGACAATCATGTAAGATCGTATAACTTTGAATTTTTTTCTGCGCCGTCTCTGCTCTCCTATATCCGTACGTTTCTCGTATTCATCTCAAGATTAATGAACAGACGTCACGAAAGTTAAAAATAAACTAGTTGAACAGTAAATATTATTCAAAATTTCAACTCATATTATGTGATATATGAAATAAAAAAATCTGCGGGTGCGGACATTGTGAAGAAGAAAGAACTTTGAAGTACACGCACCGCCAAACCTGAGTGCGGCTTCCGACAAAGCAACTGCAAGCCGCTTTCGGCAGCATCTCCAGATTAATCATTTTCTATTCAATAATTCTTTTAGCAAAGACTACTGAATATTATATTTTTAGATAATTCTACGGTAATACAGAAATATTATACATATTCCTAAGCTGTCGATCGGCAAACGAAAAACAAGCAGTTGATACTTTATAAAAAGCTATCAAATAATATTGATATTTCTTTGTTCAGTGGTATGTATTTATTCACATTTTGCATATTTAGATTAAGATGAGTTTTTTTACCTAATCAGAATTATTAGTTAGATTAGCTACTTATTTTACTGTTCGATCAATTGACAATAATCCTTCATTGCATTTTTGGTTACCCTTATCATCATTATGCTTGGTTTTGCATTTATAAATTGTATAAATTCTACCGAAAAGGATTTTCAGATGGAAAGCTTACCAAGAGATCCAATTAGTAAGATGGGTATGGAAAACTGGACTCCTACAAACAACTGTTTTCTGTGTGAGGTTGTATTTTTAGTGCTATAGATATACCAAAACAAGTGGAATCAGAGCTGACTCTGAACGTAGTCTCTGGTTCGGTTTCTAGAAGTGGAAATTTTCTTTTTGTACCTTCCTTAATAACATTATCAATTTGAATATTATTTACTTATGTGAAGATAGTGAAATGAATAATTTATTTCATGATCTTTACATAAATGGGAGGAGTATCTTACAGAATGTAAACAATTGTATAAAAATCATTAACCAAATCAAATGACTTGCGAAAAGTAACTTTGTCACTCTATTTATTTATACTCAAAGTTGCAACACATTTCCAGTTTATCTTATAAATGTATTAATTTTTCCACAGTTTTGTTGCTGGTAATATAACAGTAAAGATGTCATTAATGAATCTGAATGTTGACAATCATGTAAGATCGTATAACTTTGAATTTTTTTCTGCGCCGTCTCTGCTCTCCTATATCCGTACGTTTCTCGTATTCATCTCAAGATTAATGAACAGACGTCACGAAAGTTAAAAATAAACTAGTTGAACAGTAAATATTATTCAAAATTTCAACTCATATTATGTGATATATGAAATAAAAAAATCTGCGGGTGCGGACATTGTGAAGAAGAAAGAACTTTGAAGTACACGCACCGCCAAACCTGAGTGCGGCTTCCGACAAAGCAACTGCAAGCCGCTTTCGGCAGCGTCTCCAGATTAATCATTTTCTATTTAATAATTCTTTTAGCAAAGACTACTGAATACTATATTTTTAGATAATTCTACGGTAATACAGAAATATTATACATATTCCTAAGCTGTCGATCGGCAAACGAAAAACAAGCAGTTGATACTTTATAAAAAGCTATCAAATAATATTGATATTTCTTTGTTCAGTGGTATGTATTTATTCACATTTTGCATATTTAGATTAAGATGAGTTTTTTTACCTAATCAGAATTATTAGTTAGATTAGCTACTTATTTTACTGTTCGATCAATTGACAATAATCCTTCATTGCATTTTTGGTTATCCTCATCATCATTATGCTTGGTTTTGCATTTATAAATTGTATAAATTCTACCGAAAAGGATTTTCAGATGGAAAGCTTACCAAGAGATCCAGTTAGTAAGATGGGTATGGAAAACTGGACTCCTACAAACAACTGTTTTCTGTGTGAGGTTGTATTTTTAGTGCTATAGATATACCAAAACAAGTGGAATCAGAGCTGACTCTGAACGTAGTCTCTGATTCGGTTTCTAGAAGTGGAAATTTTCTTTTTATACCTTCCTTAATAACATTATTAATTTGAATATTATTTACTTATGTGAAGATAGTGAAATGAATAATTTATTTCATGATCTTTACATAAATGGGAAGAGTATCTTACAGAATGTAAACAATTGTATAAAAATCATTAACCAAATCAAATGACTTGCGAAAAGTAACTTTGCCACTCTATTTATTTTTACTCAAAGTGGCAACACATTTCCAGTTTATCTTATAAATGTATTAATTTTTCCACAGTTTTGTTGCTGGTAATATAACAGTAATGATGTCATTAATGAATCTAAATGTTGACAATCATGTAAGATCGTATAACCTTGAATTTTTTTCTGCGCCGTCTCTGCTCTCCTATATCCGTACGTTTCTCGTATTCATCTCAAGATTAATGAACAGACGTCACGAAAGTTAAAAATAAACTAGTTGAACAGTAAATATTTTTCACAATTTCAACTCATATTATGTGATATATGAAATAAAAAAATCTGCTAGTGCGGACATTGTGAAGAAGAAAGAACTTTGAAGTACACGCACCGCCAAACCTGAGTGCGGCTTCCGACAAAGCAACTGCAAGCCGCTTTCGGCAGCGTCTCCAGATTAATCATTTTCTATTTAATAATTCTTTTAGCAAAGACTACTGAATATTATATTTTTAGATAATTCTACGGTAATACAGAAATATTATACATATTCCTAAGCTGTCGATCGGCAAACGAAAAACAAGCAGTTGATACTTTATAAAAAGCTATCAAATAGTACCAATATTGATATTTCTTTGTTCAGTGGTATGTATTTATTCACATTTTGCATATTTAGATTAAGATGAGTTTTTTTACCTAATCAGAATTATTAGTTAGATTAGCTACTTATTTTACTGTTCGATCAATTGACAATAATCCTTCATTGCATTTTTGGTTACCCTTATCATCATTATGCTTGGTTTTGCATTTATAAATTGTATAAATTCTACCGAAAAGGATTTTCAGATGGAAAGCTTACCAAGAGATCCAATTAGTAAGATGGGTATGGAAAACTGGACTCCTACAAACAACTGTTTTCTGTGTGAGGTTGTATTTTTAGTGCTATAGATATACCAAAACAAGTGGAATCAGAGCTGACTCTGAACGTAGTCATTGGTTCGGTTTCTAGAAGTGGAAATTTTCTTTTTGTACCTTCCTTAATAACATTATTAATTTGAATATTATTTACTTATGTGAAGATAGTGAAATGAATAATTTATTTCATGATCTTTACATAAATGGGAGGAGTATCTTACAGAATGTAAACAATTGTATAAAAATCATTAACCAAATCAAATGACTTGCGAAAAGTAACTTTGTCACTCTATTTATTTATACTCAAAGTTGCAACACATTTCCAGTTTATCTTATAAATGTATTAATTTTTCCACAGTTTTGTTGCTGGTAATATAACAGTAAAGATGTCATTAATGAATCTAAATGTTGACAATCATGTAAGATCGTATAACTTTGAATTTTTTTCCGCGCCGTCTCTGCTCTCCTATATCCGTACGTTTCTCGTATTCATCTAAAGATTAATGAACAGACGTCACGAAAGTTAAAAATAAACTAGTTGAACAGTAAATATTATTCAAAATTTCAACTCATATTATGTGATATATGAAATAAAAAAATCTGCGGGTGCGGACATTGTGAAGAAGAAAGAACTTTGGAGTACACGCACCGCCAAACCTGAGTGCGGCTTCCGACAAAGCAACTGCAAGCCGCTTTCGGCAGCATCTCCAGATTAATCATTTTCTATTCAATAATTCTTTTAGCAAAGACTACTGAATATTATATTTTTAGATAATTCTACGGTAATACAGAAATATTATACATATTCCTAAGCTGTCGATCGGCAAACGAAAAACAAGCAGTTGATACTTTATAAAAAGCTATCAAATAGTACCAATATTGATATTTCTTTGTTCAGTGGTATGTATTTATTCACATTTTGCATATTTAGATTAAGATGAGTTTTTTTACCTAATCAGAATTATTAGTTAGATTAGCTACTTATTTTACTGTTCGATCAATTGACAATAATCCTTCATTGCATTTTTGGTTACCCTTATCATCATTATGCTTGGTTTTGCATTTATAAATTGTATAAATTCTACCGAAAAGGATTTTCAGATGGAAAGCTTACCAAGAGATCCAATTAGTAAGATGGGTATGGAAAACTGGACTCCTACAAACAACTGTTTTCTGTGTGAGGTTGTATTTTTAGTGCTATAGATATACCAAAACAAGTGGAATCAGAGCTGACTCTGAACGTAGTCTCTGGTTCGGTTTCTAGAAGTGGAAATTTTCTTTTGGTACCTTCCTTAATAACATTATTAATTTGAATATTATTTACTTATGTGAAGATAGGGAAATGAATAATTTATTTCATGATCTTTACATAAATGGGAGGAGTATCTTACAGAATGTAAACAATTGTATAAAAATCATTAACCAAATCAAATGACTTGCGGAAAGTAACTTTGTCACTCTATTTATTTATACTCAAAGTTGCAACACATTTCCAGTTTATCTTATAAATGTATTAATTTTTTCACAGTTTTGTTGCTGGTAATATAACAGTAAAGATGTCATTAATGAATCTAAATGTTGACAATCATGTAAGATCGTATAACCTTGAATTTTTTTCTGCGCCGTCTCTGCTCTCCTATATCCGTACGTTTCTCGTATTCATGTCAAGATTAATGAACAGACGTCACGAAAGTTAAAAATAAACTAGTTGAATAGTAAATATTATTCAAAATTTCAACTCATATTATGTGATATATGAAATAAAAAAATCTGCGGGTGCGGCCATTGTGAAGAAGAAAGAACTTTGAAGTACACGCACCGCCAAACCTGAGTGCGGCTTCCGACAAAGCAACTGCAAGCCGCTTTCGGCAGCATCTCCAGATTAATCATTTTCTATTCAATAATTCTTTTAGCAAAGACTACTGAATATTATATTTTTAGATAATTCTACGGTAATACAGAAATATTATACATATTCTTAAGCTGTAGATCGGCAAACGAAAAACAAGCAGTTGATACTTTATAAAAAGCTATCAAATAGTACCAATATTGATATTTCTTTGTTCAGTGGTATGTATTTATTCACATTTTGCATATTTAGATTAAGATGAGTTTTTTTACCTAATCAGAATTATTAGTTAGATTAGCTACTTATTTTACTGTTCGATCAATTGACAATAATCCTTCATTGCATTTTTGGTTACCCTCATCATCATTATGCTTGGTTTTGCATTTATAAATTGTATAAATTCTACCGAAAAGGATTTTCAGATGGAAAGCTTACCAAGAGATCCAATTAGTAAGATGGGTGTGGAAAACTGGACTCCTACAAACAACTGTTTTCTGTGTGAGGTTGTATTTTTAGTGCTATAGATATACCAAAACAAGTGGAATCAGAGCTGACTCTGAACGTAGTCTCTGATTCGGTTTCTAGAAGTGGAAATTTTCTTTTTATACGTTCCTTAATAACATTATTAATTTGAATATTATTTACTTATGTAAAGATAGTGAAATGAATAATTTATTTCATGATCTTTACATGAATGGGAAGAGTATCTTACAGAATGTAAACAATTGTATAAAAATCATTAACCAAATCAAATGACTTGCGAAAAGTAACTTTGCCACTCTATTTATTTATACTCAAAGTGGCAACACATTTCCAGTTTATCTTATAAATGTATTAATTTTTTCACAGTTTTGTTGCTGGTAATATAACAGTAATGATGTCATTAATGAATCTAAATGTTGACAATCATGTAAGATCGTATAACCTTGAATTTTTTTCTGCGCCGTCTCTGCTCTCCTATATTCGTACATTTCTCGTATTCATCTCAAGATTAATGAACAGACGTCACGAAAGTTAATAATAAACTAGTTGAACAGTAAATATTTTTCACAATTTCAACTCATATTATGTGATATATGAAATAGAAAAATCTGCGAGTGCGGACATTGTGAAGAAGAAAAGAACTTTGAAGTACACGCACCGCCAAACCTGAGTGCGGCTTCCGACAAAGCAACTGCAAGCCGCTTTCGGCAGCGTCTCCAGATTAATCATTTTCTATTCAATAATTCTTTTAGCAAAGACTACTGAATATTATATTTTTAGATAATTCTACGGTAATACAGAAATATTATACATATTCCTAAGCTGTCGATCGGCAAACGAAAAACAAGCAGTTGATACTTTATAAAAAGCTATCAAATAGTACCAATATTGATATTTCTTTATTCAGTGGTATGTATTTATTCACATTTTGCATATTTAGATTAAGATGAGTTTTTTTACCTAATCAGAATTATTAGTTAGATTAGCGACTTATTTTACTGTTCGATCAATTGACAATAATCCTTCATTGCATTTTTGGTTATCCTTATCATCATCAAGCTTGGTTTTGCATTTATAAATTGTATAAATTCTACCGAAAAGGATTTTCAGATGGAAAGCTTACCAAGAGATCCAATTAGTAAGATGGGTATGGAAAACTGGACTCCTACAAACAACTGTTTTCTGTGTGAGGTTGTATTTTTAGTGCTATAGATATACCAAAACAAGTGGAATCAGAGCTGACTCTGAACGTAGTCTCTGGTTCGGTTTCTAGAAGTGGAAATTTTCTTTTTGTACCTTCCTTAATAACATTATTAATTTGAATATTATTTACTTATGTAAAGATAGTGGAATGAATAATTTATTTCATGATCTTTACATGAATGGGAAAAGTATCTCACAGAATGTAAACAATTGTATAAAAATCATTAACCAAATCAAATGACTTGCAAAAAGTAACTTTGCCACTCTATTTATTTATACTCAAAGTGGCAACACATTTCCAGTTTATCTTATAAATGTATTAATTTTTCCACAGTTTTGTTGCTGGTAATATAACAGTAATGATGTCATTAATGAATCTAAATGTTGACAGTCATGTAAGATCGTATAACCTTGAATTTTTTTCTGCGCCGTCTCTGCTCTCCTATATTCGTACGTTTCTCGTATTCATCTCAAGATTAATGAACAGACGTCACGAAAGTTAAAAATAAACTAGTTGAACAGTAAATATTTTTCACAATTTCAACTCATATTATGTGATATATGAAATAGAAAAATCTGCGAGTGCGGACATTGTGAAGAAGAAAGAACTTTGAAGTACACGCACCGCCAAACCTGAGTGCGGCTTCCGACGAGGCAACTGCAAGCCGCTTTCGGCAGCGTCTCCAGATTAATCATTTTCTATTTAATAATTCTTTTAGCAAAGACTACTGAATATTATATTTTTAGATAATTCTACGGTAATACAGAAATATTATACATATTCCTAAGCTGTCGATCGGCAAACGAAAAACAAGCAGTTGATACTTTATAAAAAGCTATCAAATAGTACCAATATTGATATTTCTTTGTTCAGTGGTATGTATTTATTCACATTTTGCATGTTTAGATTAAGATGAGTTTTTATACCTAATCAGAATTATTAGTTAGATTAGCTACTTATTTTACTGTTCGATCAATTGGCAATAATCCTTCATTCCATTTTTGGTTACCCTTATCATCATTATGGTTTTGCATTTATAAATTGTATAAATTCTACCGAAAAGGATTTTCAGATGGAAAGCTTACCAAGAGATCCAATTAGTAAGATGGGTATGGAAAACTGGACTCCTACAAACAACTGTTTTCTGTGTGAGGTTGTATTTTTAGTGCTATAGATATACCAAAACAAGTGGAATCAGAGCTGACTCTGAACGTAGTCTCTGGTTCGGTTTCTAGAAGTGGAAATTTTCTTTTTGTACCTTCCCTAATAACATTATTAATTTGAATATTATTTACTCATGTGAAGATAGTGAAATGAATAATTTATTTCATGATCTTTACATAAATGGGAAGAGTATCTTACAGAATGTAAACAATTGTATAAAAATCATTAACCAAAACAAGTGGAATCAGAGCTGACTCTGAACCTAGTCTCTGGTTCGGTTTCTAGAAGTGGAAATTTTCTTTTTGTACCTTCCTTAATAACATTATTAATTTGAATATTATTTACTTATGTGAAGATAGTGAAATGAATGATTTATTTCATGATCTTTACATAAATGGGAAGAGTATCTTACAGAATGTAAACAATTGTATAAAAATCATTAACCAAATCAAATGACTTGCGAAAAGTAACTTTGCCACTCTATTTATTTATACTCAAAGTGGCAACACATTTCCAGTTTATCTTATAAATGTATTAATTTTTCCACAGTTTTGTTGCTGGTAATATAACAGTAATGATGTCATTAATGAATCTAAATGTTGACAATCATGTAAGATCGTATAACCTTGAATTTTTTTCTGCGCCGTCTCTGCTCTCCTATATTCGTACGTTTCTTGTATTCATCTCAAGATTAATGAACAGACGTCACGAAAGTTAAAAATAAACTAGTTGAACAGTAAATATTTCTCACAATTTCAACTCATATTATGTGATATATGAAATAAAAAAATCTGCGAGTGCGGACATTGTGAAGAAGAAAGAACTTTGAAGTACACGCACCGCCAAACCTGAGTGCGGCTTCCGACAAAGCAACTGCAAGCCGCTTTCGGCAGCGTCTCCAGATTAATCATTTTCTATTTAATAATTCTTTTAGCAAAGACTACTGAATATTATATTTTTAGATAATTCTACGGTAATACAGAAATATTATACATCTTCCTAAGCTGTCGATCGGCAAACGAAAAACAAGCAGTTGATACTTTATAAAAAGCTATCAAATAGTACCAATATTGATATTCCTTTGTTCAGTGGTATGTATTTATTCACATTTTGCATATTTAGATTAAGATGAGTTTTTTTACCTAATCAGAATTATTAGTTAGATTAGCTACTTATTTTACTGTTCGATCAATTGACAATAATCCTTCATTGCAATTTTGGTTACCCTTATCATCATTATGCTTGGTTTTGCATTTATATTTGTATAAATTCTACCGAAAAGGATTTTCAGATGGAAAGCTTACCAAGAGATCCAATTAGTAAGATGGGTATGGAAAACTGGACTCCTACAAACAACTGTTTTCTGTGTGAGGTTGTATTTTTAGTGCTATAGATATACCAAAACAAGTGGAATCAGAGCTGACTCTGAACGTAGTCTCTGGTTCGGTTTCTAGAAGTGGAAATTTTCTTGTTGTACCTTCCTTAATAACATTATTAATTTGAATATTATTTACTTATGTGAAGATAGTGAAATGAATAATTTATTTCATGATCTTTACATAAATGGGAAGAGTATCTTACAGAATGTAAACAATTGTATAAAAATCATTAACCAAATCAAATGACTTGCGAAAAGTAGCTTTGCCACTCTATTTATTTATACTCAAAGTGGCAACACATTTCCAGTTTATCTTATAAATGTATTAATTTTTCCACAGTTTTGTTGCTGGTAATATAACAGTAATGATGTCATTAATGAATCTAAATGTTGACAATCATGTAAGATCGTATAACCTTGAATTTTTTTCTGCGCCGTCTCTGCTCTCCTATATTCGTACGTTTCTCGTATTCATCTCAAGATTAATGAACAGACGTCACGAAAGTTAATAATAAACTAGTTGAACAGTAAATATTTTTCACAATTTCAACTCATATTATGTGTTATATGAAATAAAAAAATCTGCGAGTGCGGACATTGTGAAGAAGAAAGAACTTTGAAGTACACGCACCGCCAAACCTGAGTGCGGCTTCCGACAAAGCAACTGCAAGCCGCTTTCGGCAGCGTCTCCAGATGAATCATTTTCTATTTAATAATTCTTTTAGCAAAGACTACTGAATATTATATTTTTAGATGATTCTACGGTAATACAGAAATATTATACATATTCCTAAGCTGTCGATCGGCAAACGAAAAACAAGCAGTTGATACTTTATAAAAAGCTATCAAATAGTACCAATATTGATATTTCTTTGTTCAGTGGTATGTATTTATTCACATTTTGCATATTTAGATTAAGATGAGTTTTTTTACCTAATCAGAATTATTAGTTAGATTAGCTACTTATTTTACTGTTCGATCAATTGACAATAATCCTTCATTGCATTTTTGGTTACACTTATCATCATTATGCTTGGTTTTGCATTTATAAATTGTATAAATTCTACCGAAAAGGATTTTCAGATGGAAAGCTTACCAAGAGATCCAATTAGTAAGATGGGTATGGAAAACTGGACTCCTTCAAACAACTGTTTTCTGTGTGAGGTTGTATTTTTAGTGCTATAGATATACCAAAACAAGTGGAATCAGAGCTGACTCTGAACGTTGTCTCTGGTTCGGTTTCTAGAAGTGGAAATTTTCTTTTTGTACCTTCCTTAATAACATTATTAATTTGAATATAATTTACTTATGTGAAGATAGAGAAATGAATAATTTATTCCATGATCTTTACATAAATGGGAAGAGTATCTTACAGAATGTAAACAATTGTATAAAAATCATTAACCAAATCAAATGACTTGCGAAAAGTAACTTTGCCACTCTATTTATTTATACTCAAAGTGGCAACACATTTCCAGTTTATCTTATAAATGTATTAATTTTTCCACAGTTTTGTTGCTGGTAATATAACAGTAATGATGTCATTAATGAATCTAAATGTTGACAATCATGTAAGATCGTATAACCTTGAATTTTTTTCTGCGCCGTCTCTGCTCTCCTATATTCCTACGTTTCTCGTATTCATCTCAAGATTAATGAACAGACGTCACGAAAGTTAAAAATAAACTAGTTGAACAGTAAATATTTTTCAAAATTTCAACTCATATTATGTGATATATGAAATAAAAAAATCTGCGAGTGCGGACATTGTGAAGAAGAAAGAACTTTGAAGTACACGCACCGCCATACCTGAGTGCGGCTTCCGACAAAGCAACTGCAAGCCGCTTTCGGCAGCGTCTCCAGATTAATCATTTTCTATTTAATAATTCTTTTAGCAAAGACTACTGAATATTATATTTTTAGATAATTCTACGGTAATACAGAAATATTATACATATTCCTAAGCTGTCGATCGGCAAACGAAAAACAAGCAGTTGATACTTTATAAAAAGCTATCAAATAGTACCAATATTGATATTTCTTTGTTCAGTGGTATGTATTCATTCACATTTTGCATATTTAGATTAAGATGAGTTTTTTTACCTAATCAGAATTATTAGTTAGAGTAGCTACTTATTTTACTGTTCGATCAATTGACAATAATCCTTCATTGCATTTTTGGCTACCCTTATCATCATTATGCTTGGTTTTGCATTTATAAATTGTATAAATTCTACCGAAAAGGATTTTCAGATGGAAAGCTTACCAAGAGATCCAATTAGTAAGATGGGTATGGAAAACTAGACTCCTACAAACAACTGTTTTCTGTGTGAGGTTGTATTTTTAGTGCTATAGATATACCAAAACAAGTGGAATCAGAGCTGACTCTGAACGTGGTCTCTGGTTCGCTTTCTAGAAGTGGAAATTTTCTTTTTGTACCTTCCTTAATAACATTATTAATTTGAATATTATTTACTTATGTGAAGATAGTGAAATGAATAATTTATTTCATGATCTTTACATAAATGGGAAGAGTATCTTACAGAATGTAAACAATTGTATAAAAATCATTAACCAAATCAAATGACTTGCGAAAAGTAACTTTGCCACTCTATTTATTTATACTCAAAGTGGCAACACATTTCCAGTTTATCTTATAAATGTATTAATTTTTCCACAGTTTTGTTGCTGGTAATATAACAGTAATGATGTCATTAATGAATCTAAATGTTGACAATCATGTAAGATCGTATAACCTTGAATTTTTTTTTGCGCCGTCTCTGCTCTCCTATATCCGTACGTTTCTCGTATTCATCTCAAGATTAATGAACAGACGTCACGAAAGTTAAAAATAAACTGGTTGAACAGTAAATATTTTTCACAATTTCAACTCATATTATGTGATATATGAAATAAAAAAATCTGCGAGTGCGGACATTGTGAAGAAGAAAGAACTTTGAAGTACACGCACCGCCAAACCTGAGTGCGACTTCCGACAAAGCAACTGCAAGCCGCTTTCGGCAGCGTCTCCAGATTAATCATTTTCTATTTAATAATTCTTTTAGCAAAGACTACTGAATATTATATTTTTAGATAATTCTACGGTAATACAGAAATATTATACATATTCCTAAGCTGTCGATCGGCAAACGAAAAACAAGCAGTTGATACTTTATAAAAAGCTATCAAATAGTACCAATATTAATATTTCTTTGTTCAGTGGTATATATTCATTCACATTTTGCATATTTAGATTAAGATGAGTTTTTTTACCTAATCAGAATTATTAGTTAGATTAGCTACTTATTTTACTGTTCGATCAATTGACAATAATCCTTCATTGCATTTTTGGCTACCCTTATCATCATTATGCTTGGTTTTGCATTTATAAATTGTATAAATTCTACCGAAAAGGATTTTCAGATGGAAAGCTTACCAAGAGATCCAATTAGTAAGATGGGTATGGAAAACTGGACTCCTACAAACAACTGTTTTCTGTGGAGGTTGTATTTTTAGTGCTATAGATATACCAAAACAAGTGGAATCAGAGCTGACTCTGAACGTAGTCTCTGGTTCGGTTTCTAGAAGTGGAAATTTTCTTTTTGTACCTTCCTCAATAACATTATTAATTTGAATATTATTTACTTATGTGAAGATAGTGAAATGAATAATTTATTTCATGATCTTTACATAAATGGGAAGAGTATCTTACAGAATGTAAACAATTGTATAAAAATCATTAACCAAATCAAATGACTTGCGAAAAGTAACTTTGCCACTCTATTTATTTATACTCAAAGTGGCAACACATTTCCAGTTTATCTTATGAATGTATTAATTTTTCCACAGTTTTGTTGCTGGTAATATAACAGTAATGATGTCATTAATGAATCTGAATGTTGATAATCATGTAAGATCGTATAACCTTGAATTTTTTTCTGCGCCGTCTCTGCTCTCCTATATCCGTACGCCTTTCGGCAGCGTCTCCAGATTAATCGTTTTCTATTAAATAATTCTTTTACCAAAGACTACTGAATATTATATTTTTAGATAATTCTACGGTAATACAGAAATATTATACATATTCCTAAGCTGTCGATCGGCAAACGAAAAACAAGCAGTTGATACTTTATAAAAAGCTATCAAATAGTACCAATATTGATATTTCTTTATTCAGTGGTATGTATTTATTCACATTTTGCATATTTAGATTAAGATGAGTTTTTTTACCTAATCAGAATTATTAGTTAGATTAGCTACTTACTTTACAGTTCGATCAATTGACAATAATCCTTCATTGCATTTTTGGTTACCCTTATCATCATTATGCTTGGTTTTGCATTTATAAATTGTATAAATTCTACCGAAAAGGATTTTCAGATGGAAAGCTTACCAAGAGATCCAATTAGTAAGATGGGTATGGAAAACTGGACTCCTACAAACAACTGTTTTCTGTGTGAGGTTGTATTTTTAGTGCTATAGATATACCAAAACAAGTGGAATCAGAGCTGACTCTGAACGTAGTCTCTGGTTCGGTTTCTAGAAGTGGAAATTTTCTTTTTGTACCTTCCTTAATAACATTATTAATTTGAATATTATTTACTCATGTGAAGATAGTGAAATGAATAATTTATTTCATGATCTTTACATAAATGGGAAGAGTATCTTACAGAATGTAAACAATTGTATAAAAATCATTAACCAAAACAAGTGGAATCAGAGCTGACTCTGAACGTAGTCTCTGGTTCGGTTTCTAGAAGTGGAAATTTTCTTTTTGTACCTTCCTTAATAACATTATTAATTTGAATATTATTTACTTATGTGAAGATAGTGAAATGAATGATTTATTTCATGATCTTTACATAAATGGGAAGAGTATCTTACAGAATGTAAACAATTGTATAAAAATCATTAACCAAATCAAATGACTTGCGAAAAGTAACTTTGCCACTCTATTTATTTATACACAAAGTGGCAACACATTTCCAGTTTATCTTATAAATGTATTAATTTTTCCACAGTTTTGTTGCTGGTAATATAACAGTAATGATGTCATTAATGAATCTAAATGTTGACAATCATGTAAGATCGTATAACCTATACGATCTAGAAGTGGAAATTTTCTTGTTGTACCTTCCTTAATAACATTATTAATTTGAATATTATTTACTTATGTGAAGATAGTGAAATGAATAATTTATTTCATGATCTTTACATAAATGGGAAGAGTATCTTACAGAATGTAAACAATTGTATAAAAATCATTAACCAAATCAAATGACTTGCGAAAAGTAGCTTTGCCACTCTATTTATTTATACTCAAAGTGGCAACACATTTCCAGTTTATCTTATAAATGTATTAATTTTTCCACAGTTTTGTTGCTGGTAATATAACAGTAATGATGTCATTAATGAATCTAAATGTTGACAATCATGTAAGATCGTATAACCTTGAATTTTTTTCTGCGCCGTCTCTGCTCTCCTATATTCGTACGTTTCTCGTATTCATCTCAAGATTAATGAACAGACGTCACGAAAGTTAATAATAAACTAGTTGAACAGTAAATATTTTTCACAATTTCAACTCATATTATGTGATATATGAAATAAAAAAATCTGCGAGTGCGGACATTGTGAAGAAGAAAGAACTTTGAAGAACACGCACCGCCAAACCTGAGTGCGGCTTCCGACAAAGCAACTGCAAGCCGCTTTCGGCAGCGTCTCCAGATTAATCATTTTCTATTTAATAATTCTTTTAGCAAAGACTACTGAATATTATATTTTTAGATAATTCTACGGTAATATAGAAATATTATACATATTCCTAAGCTGTCGATCGGCAAACGAAAAACAAGCAGTTGATTCTTTATAAAAAGCTATCAAATAGTACCAACATTGATATTTCTTTGTTCAGTGGTATGTATTTATTCACATTTTGCATATTTAGATTAAGATGAGTTTTTTTACCTAATCAGAATTATTAGTTAGATTAGCTACTTATTTTACTGTTCGATCAATTGACAATAATCCTTCATTGCATTTTTGGTTACCCTTATCATCATTATGCTTGGTTTTGCATTTATAAATTGTATAAATTCTACCGAAAAGGATTTTCAGATGGAAAGCTTCCCAAGAGATCCAATTAGTAAGATGGGTATGGAAAACTGGACTCCTTCAAACAACTGTTTTCTGTGTGAGGTTGTATTTTTAGTGCTATAGATATACCAAAACAAGTGGAATCAGAGCTGACTCTGAACGTTGTCTCTGGTTCGGTTTCTAGAAGTGGAAATTTTCTTTTTGTACCTTCCTTAATAACATTATTAATTTGAATATAATTTACTTATGTGAAGATAGAGAAATGAATAATTTATTCCATGATCTTTACATAAATGGGAAGAGTATCTTACAGAATGTAAACAATTGTATAAAAATCATTAACCAAATCAAATGACTTGCGAAAAGTAACTTTGCCACTCTATTTATTTATACTCAAAGTGGCAACACATTTCCAGTTTATCTTATAAATGTATTAATTTTTCCACAGTTTTGTTGCTGGTAATATAACAGTAATGATGTCATTAATGAATCTAAATGTTGACAATCATGTAAGATCGTATAACCTTGAATTTTTTTCTGCGCCGTCTCTGCTCTCCTATATTCCTACGTTTCTCGTATTCATCTCAAGATTAATGAACAGACGTCACGAAAGTTAAAAATAAACTAGTTGAACAGTAAATATTTTTCAAAATTTCAACTCATATTATGTGATATATGAAATAAAAAAATCTGCGAGTGCGGACATTGTGAAGAAGAAAGAACTTTGAAGTACACGCTCCGCCATACCTGAGTGCGGCTTCCGACAAAGCAACTGCAAGCCGCTTTCGGCAGCGTCTCTTGATTAATCATTTTCTATTTAATAATTCTTTTAGCAAAGACTACTGAATATTATATTTTTAGATAATTCTACGGTAATACAGAAATATTATACATATTCCTAAGCTGTCGATCGGCAAACGAAAAACAAGCAGTTGATACTTTATAAAAAGCTATCAAATAGTACCAATATTGATATTTCTTTGTTCAGTGGTATGTATTTATTCACATTTTGCATATTTAGATTAAGATGAGTTTTTTTACCTAATCAGAATTATTAGTTAGAGTAGCTACTTATTTTACTGTTCGATCAATTGACAATAATCCTTCATTGCATTTTTGGCTACCCTTATCATCATTATGCTTGGTTTTGCATTTATAAATTGTATAAATTCTACCGAAAAGGATTTTCAGATGGAAAGCTTACCAAGAGATCAAATTAGTAAGATGGGTATGGAAAACTGGACTCCTACAAACAGCTGTTTTCTGTGGAGGTTGTATTTTTAGTGCTATAGATATACCAAAACAAGTGGAATCAGAGCTGACTCTGAACGTAGTCTCTGGTTCGGTTTCTAGAAGTGGAAATTTTCTTTTTGTACCTTCCTCAATAACATTATTAATTTGAATATTATTTACTTATGTGAAGATAGTGAAATGAATAATTTATTTCATGATCTTTACATAAATGGGAAGAGTATCTTACAGAATGTAAACAATTGTATAAAAATCATTAACCAAATCAAATGACTTGCGAAAAGTAACTTTGCCACTCTATTTATTTATACTCAAAGTGGCAACACATTTCCAGTTTATCTTATGAATGTATTAATTTTTCCACAGTTTTGTTGCTGGTAATATAACAGTAATGATGTCATTAATGAATCTGAATGTTGACAATCATGTAAGATCGTATAACCTTGAATTTTTTTCTGCGCCGTCTCTGCTCTCCTATATCCGTACGCCTTTCGGCAGCGTCTCCAGATTAATCATTTTCTATTAAATAATTCTTTTACCAAAGACTACTGAATATTATATTTTTAGATAATTCTACGGTAATACAGAAATATTATACATATTCCTAAGCTGTCGATCGGCAAACGAAAAACAAGCAGTTGATACTTTATAAAAAGCTATCAAATAGTACCAATATTGATATTTCTTTATTCAGTGGTATGTATTTATTCACATTTTGCATATTTAGATTAAGATGAGTTTTTTTACCTAATCAGAATTATTAGTTAGATTAGCTACTTACTTTACTGTTCGATCAATTGACAATAATCCTTCATTGCATTTTTGGTTACCCTTATCATCATTATGCTTGGTTTTGCATTTATAAATTGTATAAATTCTACCGAAAAGGATTTTCAGATGGAAAGCTTACCAAGAGATCCAATTATTAAGATGGGTATGGAAAACTGGACTCCTACAAACAACTGTTTTCTGTGTGAGGTTATATTTTTAGTGCTTTAGATATACCAAAACAAGTGGAATCAGAGCTGACTCTGAACGTAGTCTCTGGTTCGGTTTCTAGAAGTGGAAATTTCCTTTTTGTACCTTCCTTAATAACATTATTAATTTGAATATTATTTACTTATGTAAAGATAGTGAAATGAATAATTTATTTCATGATCTTTACATGAATGGGAAGAGTATCTTACAGAATGTAAACAATTGTATAAAAATCATTAACCAAATCAAATGACTTGCGAAAAGTAACTTTGCCACTCTATTTATTTATACTCAAAGTGGGAACACATTTCCAGTTTATCTTATAACTGTATTAATTTTTCCACAGTTTTGTTGCTGGTAATATAACAGTAATGATGTCATTAATGAATCTAAATGTTGACAATCATGTAAGATCGTATAACCTTGAATTTTTTTCTGCGCCGTCTCTGCTCTCCTATATTCGTACATTTCTCGTATTCATCTCAAGATTAATGAACAGACGTCACGAAAGTTAAAAATAAACTAGTTGAACAGTAAATATTTTTCACAATTTCAACTCATATTATGTGATATATGAAATAGAAAAATTTGCTAGTGCGGACATTGTGAAGAAGAAAGAACTTTGAAGTACACGCACCGCCAAACCTGAGTGCGGCTTCCGACAAAGCAACTGCAAGCCGCTTTCGGCAGCGTCTCCAGATTAATCATTTTCTATTTAATAATTCTTTTAGCAAAGACTACTGAATATTATATTTTTAGATAATTCTACGGTAATACAGAAATATTATACATATTCCTAAGCTGTCGATCGGCAAACGAAAAACAAGCAGTTGATACTTTATAAAAAGCTATCAAATAGTACCAATATTGATATTTCATTGTTCAGTGGTATGTATTTATTCACATTTTGCATATTTAGATTAAGATGAGTTTTTTTACTTAATCAGAATTATTATTTAGATTAGCTACTTATTTTACTTTTCGATCAATTGACAATAATCCTTCATTGCATTTTTGGTTACCCTTATCATCATTATGCTTGGTTTTGCATTTATAAATTGTATAAATTCTACCGAAAAGGATTTTCAGATGGAAAGCTTACCAAGAGATCCAATTAGTAAGATGGGTATGGAAAACTGGACTCCTACAAACAACTGTTTTCTGTGTGAGGTTGTATTTTTAGTGCTATAGATATACCAAAACAAGTTGAATCAGAGCTGACTCTGAACGTAGTCTCTGGTTCGGTTTCTAGAAGTGGAAATTTTCTTTTTGTACCTTCCTTAATAACATTATTAATTTGAATATTATTTACTTACGTAAAGATAGTGAAATGAATAATTTATTTCATGATCTTTACATGAATGGGAAGAGTATCTTACAGAATGTAAACAATTGTATAAAAATCATTAACCAAATCAAATGACTTGCGAAAAGTAACTTTGCCACTCTATTTATTTATACTCAAAGTGGCAACACATTTCCAGTTTATCTTATAAATGTATTAATTTTTCCACAGTTTTGTTGCTGGTAATATAACAGTAATGATGTCATTAATGAATCTAAATGTTGACAATCATGTAAGATCGTATAACCTTGAATTTTTTTCTGCGCCGTCTCTGCTCTCCTATATTCCTACGTTTCTCGTATTCATCTCAAGATTAATGAACAGACGTCACGAAAGTTAAAAATAAACTAGTTGAACAGTAAATATTTTTCAAAATTTCAACTCATATTATGTGATATATGAAATAAAAAAATCTGCGAGTGCGGACATTGTGAAGAAGAAAGAACTTTGAAGTACACGCTCCGCCATACCTGAGTGCGGCTTCCGACAAAGCAACTGCAAGCCGCTTTCGGCAGCGTCTCTTGATTAATCATTTTCTATTTAATAATTCTTTTAGCAAAGACTACTGAATATTATATTTTTAGATAATTCTACGGTAATACAGAAATATTATACATATTCCTAAGCTGTCGATCGGCAAACGAAAAACAAGCAGTTGATACTTTATAAAAAGCTATCAAATAGTACCAATATTGATATTTCTTTGTTCAGTGGTATGTATTTATTCACATTTTGCATATTTAGATTAAGATGAGTTTTTTTACCTAATCAGAATTATTAGTTATAGTAGCTACTTATTTTACTTTTCGATCAATTGACAATAATCCTTCATTGCATTTTTGACTACCCTTATCATCATTATGCTTGGTTTTGCATTTATAAATTGTATAAATTCTACCGAAAAGGATTTTCAGATGGAAAGCTTACCAAGAGATCAAATTAGTAAGATGGGTATGGAAAACTGGACTCCTACAAACAACTGTTTTCTGTGGAGGTTGTATTTTTAGTGCTATAGATATACCAAAACAAGTGGAATCAGAGCTGACTCTGAACGTAGTCTCTGGTTCGGTTTCTAGAAGTGGAAATTTTCTTTTTGTACCTTCCTCAATAACATTATTAATTTGAATATTATTTACTTATGTGAAGATAGTGAAATGAATAATTTATTTCATGATCTTTACATAAATGGGAAGAGTATCTTACAGAATGTAAACAATTGTATAAAAATCATTAACCAAATCAAATGACTTGCGAAAAGTAACTTTGCCACTCTATTTATTTATACTCAAAGTGGCAACACATTTCCAGTTTATCTTATGAATGTATTAATTTTTCCACAGTTTTGTTGCTGGTAATATAACAGTAATGATGTCATTAATGAATCTGAATGTTGACAATCATGTAAGATCGTATAACCTTGAATTTTTTTCTGCGCCGTCTCTGCTCTCCTATATCCGTACGCCTTTCGGCAGCGTCTCCAGATTAATCATTTTCTATTAAATAATTCTTTTACCAAAGACTACTGAATATTATATTTTTAGATAATTCTACGGTAATACAGAAATATTATACATATTCCTAAGCTGTCGATCGGCAAACGAAAAACAAGCAGTTGATACTTTATAAAAAGCTATCAAATAGTACCAATATTGATATTTCATTGTTCAGTGGTATGTATTTATTCACATTTTGCATATTTAGATTAAGATGAGTTTTTTTACTTAATCAGAATTATTATTTAGATTAGCTACTTATTTTACTTTTCGATCAATTGACAATAATCCTTCATTGCATTTTTGGTTACCCTTATCATCATTATGCTTGGTTTTGCATTTATAAATTGTATAAATTCTACCGAAAAGGATTTTCAGATGGAAAGCTTACCAAGAGATCCAATTAGTAAGATGGGTATGGAAAACTGGACTCCTACAAACAACTGTTTTCTGTGTGAGGTTGTATTTTTAGTGCTATAGATATACCAAAACAAGTTGAATCAGAGCTGACTCTGAACGTAGTCTCTGGTTCGGTTTCTAGAAGTGGAAATTTTCTTTTTGTACCTTCCTTAATAACATTATTAATTTGAATATTATTTACTTACGTAAAGATAGTGAAATGAATAATTTATTTCATGATCTTTACATGAATGGGAAGAGTATCTTACAGAATGTAAACAATTGTATAAAAATCATTAACCAAATCAAATGACTTGCGAAAAGTAACTTTGCCACTCTATTTATTTATACTCAAAGTGGCAACACATTTCCAGTTTATCTTATAAATGTATTAATTTTTCCACAGTTTTGTTGCTGGTAATATAACAGTAATGATGTCATTAATGAATCTAAATGTTGACAATCATGTAAGATCGTATAACCTTGAATTTTTTTCTGCGCCGTCTCTGCTCTCCTATATTCCTACGTTTCTCGTATTCATCTCAAGATTAATGAACAGACGTCACGAAAGTTAAAAATAAACTAGTTGAACAGTAAATATTTTTCAAAATTTCAACTCATATTATGTGATATATGAAATAAAAAAATCTGCGAGTGCGGACATTGTGAAGAAGAAAGAACTTTGAAGTACACGCTCCGCCATACCTGAGTGCGGCTTCCGACAAAGCAACTGCAAGCCGCTTTCGGCAGCGTCTCTTGATTAATCATTTTCTATTTAATAATTCTTTTAGCAAAGACTACTGAATATTATATTTTTAGATAATTCTACGGTAATACAGAAATATTATACATATTCCTAAGCTGTCGATCGGCAAACGAAAAACAAGCAGTTGATACTTTATAAAAAGCTATCAAATAGTACCAATATTGATATTTCTTTGTTCAGTGGTATGTATTTATTCACATTTTGCATATTTAGATTAAGATGAGTTTTTTTACCTAATCAGAATTATTAGTTATAGTAGCTACTTATTTTACTTTTCGATCAATTGACAATAATCCTTCATTGCATTTTTGACTACCCTTATCATCATTATGCTTGGTTTTGCATTTATAAATTGTATAAATTCTACCGAAAAGGATTTTCAGATGGAAAGCTTACCAAGAGATCAAATTAGTAAGATGGGTATGGAAAACTGGACTCCTACAAACAACTGTTTTCTGTGGAGGTTGTATTTTTAGTGCTATAGATATACCAAAACAAGTGGAATCAGAGCTGACTCTGAACGTAGTCTCTGGTTCGGTTTCTAGAAGTGGAAATTTTCTTTTTGTACCTTCCTCAATAACATTATTAATTTGAATATTATTTACTTATGTGAAGATAGTGAAATGAATAATTTATTTCATGATCTTTACATAAATGGGAAGAGTATCTTACAGAATGTAAACAATTGTATAAAAATCATTAACCAAATCAAATGACTTGCGAAAAGTAACTTTGCCACTCTATTTATTTATACTCAAAGTGGCAACACATTTCCAGTTTATCTTATGAATGTATTAATTTTTCCACAGTTTTGTTGCTGGTAATATAACAGTAATGATGTCATTAATGAATCTGAATGTTGACAATCATGTAAGATCGTATAACCTTGAATTTTTTTCTGCGCCGTCTCTGCTCTCCTATATCCGTACGCCTTTCGGCAGCGTCTCCAGATTAATCATTTTCTATTAAATAATTCTTTTACCAAAGACTACTGAATATTATATTTTTAGATAATTCTACGGTAATACAGAAATATTATACATATTCCTAAGCTGTCGATCGGCAAACGAAAAACAAGCAGTTGATACTTTATAAAAAGCTATCAAATAGTACCAATATTGATATTTCTTTATTCAGTGGTATGTATTTATTCACATTTTGCATATTTAGATTAAGATGAGTTTTTTTACCTAATCAGAATTATTAGTTAGATTAGCTACTTACTTTACTGTTCGATCAATTGACAATAATCCTTCATTGCATTTTTGGTTACCCTTATCATCATTATGCTTGGTTTTGCATTTATAAATTGTATAAATTCTACCGAAAAGGATTTTCAGATGGAAAGCTTACCAAGAGATCCAATTATTAAGATGGGTATGGAAAACTGGACTCCTACAAACAACTGTTTTCTGTGTGAGGTTATATTTTTAGTGCTTTAGATATACCAAAACAAGTGGAATCAGAGCTGACTCTGAACGTAGTCTCTGGTTCGGTTTCTAGAAGTGGAAATTTTCTTTTTGTACCTTCCTTAATAACATTATTAATTTGAATATTATTTACTTATGTAAAGATAGTGAAATGAATAATTTATTTCATGATCTTTACATGAATGGGAAGAGTATCTTACAGAATGTAAACAATTGTATAAAAATCATTAACCAAATCAAATGACTTGCGAAAAGTAACTTTGCCACTCTATTTATTTATACTCAAAGTGGGAACACATTTCCAGTTTATCTTATAAATGTATTAATTTTTCCACAGTTTTGTTGCTGGTAATATAACAGTAATGATGTCATTAATGAATCTAAATGTTGACAATCATGTAAGATCGTATAACCTTGAATTTTTTTCTGCGCCGTCTCTGCTCTCCTATATTCGTACATTTCTCGTATTCATCTCAAGATTAATGAACAGACGTCACGAAAGTTAAAAATAAACTAGTTGAACAGTAAATATTTTTCACAATTTCAACTCATATTATGTGACATATGAAATAGAAAAATTTGCTAGTGCGGACATTGTGAAGAAGAAAGAACTTTGAAGTACACGCACCGCCAAACCTGAGTGCGGCTTCCGACAAAGCAACTGCAAGCCGCTTTCGGCAGCGTCTCCAGATTAATCATTTTCTATTTAATAATTCTTTTAGCAAAGACTACTGAATATTATATTTTTAGATAATTCTACGGTAATTCAGAAATATTATACATATTCCTAAGCTGTCGATCGGCAAACGAAAAACAAGCAGTTGATACTTTATAAAAAGCTATCAAATAGTACCAATATTGATATTTCATTGTTCAGTGGTATGTATTTATTCACATTTTGCATATTTAGATTAAGATGAGTTTTTTTACTTAATCAGAATTATTATTTAGATTAGCTACTTATTTTACTGTTCGATCAATTGACAATAATCCTTCATTGCATTTTTGGTTACCCTTATCATCATTATGCTTGGTTTTGCATTTATAAATTGTATAAATTCTACCGAAAAGGATTTTCAGATGGAAAGCTTACCAAGAGATCCAATTAGTAAGATGGGTATGGAAAACTGGACTCCTACAAACAACTGTTTTCTGTGTGATGTTGTATTTTTAGTGCTATAGATATACCAAAACAAGTTGAATCAGAGCTGACTCTGAACGTAGTCTCTGGTTCGGTTTCTAGAAGTGGAAATTTTCTTTTTGTACCTTCCTTAATAACATTATTAATTTGAATATTATTTACTTTCGTAAAGATAGTGAAATGAATAATTTATTTCATGATCTTTACATGAATGGGAAGAGTATCTTACAGAATGTAAACAATTGTATAAAAATCATTAACCAAATCAAATGACTTGCGAAAAGTAACTTTGCCACTCTATTTATTTATACTCAAAGTGGCAACACATTTCCAGTTTATCTTATAAATGTATTAATTTTTCCACAGTTTTGTTGCTGGTAATATAACAGTAATGATGTCATTAATGAATCTAAATGTTGACAATCATGTAAGATCGTATAACCTTGAATTTTTTTCTGCGCCGTCTCTGCTCTCCTATATTCGTACGTTTCTCGTATTCATCTCAAGATTAATGAACAGACGTCACGAAAGTTAAAAATAAACTAGTTGAACAGTATATATTTTTCACAATTTCAACTCATATCATGTGATATATGAAATAGAAAAATCTGCGAGTGCGGACATTGTGAAGAAGAAAGAACTTTGAAGTACACGCACCGCCAAACCTGAGTGCGGCTTCCGACAAAGCAACTGCAAGCCGCTTTCGGCAGCGTCTCCAGATTAAATTTAATAATTCTTTTAGCAAAGACTACTGAATATTATATTTTTAGATAATTCTACGGTAATACAGAAATATTATACATATTCCTAAGCTGTCGATCGGCAAACGAAAAACAAGGAGTTGATACTTTATAAAAAGCTATCAAATAGTACCAATATTGATATTTCTTTGTTCAGTGGTATGTATTTATTCACATTTTGCATATTTAGATTAAGATGAGTTTTTTTACCTAATCAGAATTATTAGTTAGATTAGCTACTTATTTTACTGTTCGATCAATTGACAATAATCCTTCATTGCATTTTTGGTTACCCTTATCATCATTATGCTTGGTTTTGCATTTATAAATTGTATAAATTCTACCGAAAAGGATTTTCAGATGGAAAGCTTACCAAGAGATCCAATTAGTAAGATGGGTATGGAAAACTGGACTCCTACAAACAACTGTTTTCTGTGTGAGGTTGTATTTTTAGTGCTATAGATATACCAAAACAAGTGGAATCAGAGCTGACACTGAACGTAGTCTCTGGTTCGGTTTCTAGAAGTGGAAATTTTCTTTTTGTACCTACCTTAATAACATTATTAATTTGAATATTATTTACTTACGTAAAGATAGTGAAATGAATAATTTATTTCATGATCTTTACATGAATGGGAAGAGTATCTTACAGAATGTAAACAATTGTATAAAAATCATTAACCAAATCAAATGACTTGCGAAAAGTAACTTTGCCACTCTATTTATTTATACTCAAAGTGGCAACAAATTCCAGTTTATCTTATAAATGTATTAATTTTTCCACAGCTTTGTTGCTGGTAATATAACAGTAATGATGTCATTAATGAATCTAAATGTTGACAATCATGTAAGATCGTATAACCTTGAATTTTTTTCTGCGCCGTCTCTGCTCTCCTATATTCGTACGTTTCTCGTATTCATCTCAAGATTAATGAACAGACGTCACGAAAGTTAAAAATAAACTAGTTGAACAGTAAATATTTTTCACAATTTCAACTCATATCATGTGATATATGAAATAGAAAAATCTGCGAGTGCGGACATTGTGAAGAAGAAAGAACTTTGAAGTACACGCACCGCCAAACCTAAGTGCAGCTTCCGACAAAGCAACTGCAAGCCGCTTTCGGCAGCGTCTCCAGATTAATCATTTTCTATTTAATAATTCTTTTAGCAAAGACTACTGAATATTATATTTTTAGATAATTCTACGGTAATACAGAAATATTATACATATTCCTAAGCTGTCGATCGGCAAACGAAAAACAAGCAGTTGATACTTTATAAAAAGCTATCAAATAGTACCAATATTGATATTTCATTGTTCAGTGGTATGTATTTATTCACATTTTGCATATTTAGATTAAGATGAGTTTTTTTACCTAATCAGAATTATTAGTTAGATTAGCTACTTATTTTACTGTTCGATCAATTGACAATAATCCTTCATTGCATTTTTGGTTACCCTTATCATCATTATGCTTGGTTTTGCATTTATAAATTGTATAAATTCTACCGAAAAGGATTTTCAGATGGAAAGCTTACCAAGAGATCCAATTAGTAAGATGGGTATGGAAAACTGGACTCCTACAAACAACTGTTTTCTGTGTGAGGTTGTATTTTTAGTGCTATAGATATACCAAAACAAGTGGAATCAGAGCTGACTCTGAACGTAGTCTCTGGTTCGGTTTCTAGAAGTGGAAATTTTATTTTTGTACCTTCCTTAATAACATTATTAATTTGAATATTATTTACTTACGTAAAGATAGTGAAATGAATAATTTATTTCATGATCTTTACATGAATGGGTAAATCTGCGAGTGCGGACATTGTGAAGAAGAAAGAACTTTGGAGTACACGCACCGCCAAACCTGAGTGCGGCTTCCGACAAAGCAACTGCAAGCCGCTTTCGGCAGCGTCTCCAGATTAATCATTTTCTATTCAATAATTCTTTTAGCAAAGACTACTGAATATTATATTTTTAGATAATTCTACGGTAATACAGAAATATTATACATATTCCTAAGCTGTCGATCGGCAAACGAAAAACAAGGAGTTGATACTTTATAAAAAGCTATCAAATAGTACCAATATTGATATTTCTTTGTTCAGTGGTATGTATTTATTCACATTTTGCATATTTAGATTAAGATGAGTTTTTTTACCTAATCAGAATTATTAGTTAGATTAGCTACTTATTTTACTGTTCGATCAATTGACAATAATCCTTCATTGCATTTTTGGTTACCCTTATCATCATTATGCTTGGTTTTGCATTTATAAATTGTATAAATTCTACCGAAAAGGATTTTCAGATGGAAAGCTTACCAAGAGATCCAATTAGTAAGATGGGTATGGAAAACTGGACTCCTACAAACAACTGTTTTCTGTGTGAGGTTGTATTTTTAGTGCTATAGATATACCAAAACAAGTGGAATCAGAGCTGACTCTGAACGTAGTCTCTGGTTCGGTTTCTAGAAGTGGAAATTTTCTTTTTGTACCTTCCTTAATAACATTATTAATTTGAATATTATTTACTTACGTAAAGATAGTGAAATGATTAATTTATTTCATGATCTTTACATGAATGGGAAGAGTATCTTACAGAATGTAAACAATTGTATAAAAATCATTAACCAAATCAAATGACTTGCGAAAAGTAACTTTGCCACTCTATTTATTTATACTCAAAGTGGCAACACATTTCCAGTTTATCTTATAAATGTATTAATTTTTCCACAGTTTTGTTGCTGGTTATATAACAGTAATGATGTCATTAATGAATCTAAATGTTGACAATCATGTAAGATCGTATAACCTTGAATTTTTTTCTGCGCCGTCTCTGCTCTCCTATATTCGTACGTTTCTCGTATTCATCTCAAGATTAATGAACAGACGTCACGAAAGTTAAAAATAAACTAGTTGAACAGTAAATATTTTTCACAATTTCAACTCATATTATGTGATATCTGAAATAAAAAAATCTGCGAGTGCGGACATTGTGAAGAAGAAAGAACTTTGAAGTACACGCACCGCCAAACGTGAGTGCGGCTTCCGACAAAGCAACTGCAAGCCGCTTTCGGCAGCGTCTCCAGATTAATCATTTTCTATTTAATAATTCTTTTAGCAAAGACTACTGAATATTATATTTTTAGATAATTCTACGGTAATACAGAAATATTATACATATTCCTAAGCTGTCGATCGGCAAACGAAAAACAAGCAGTTGATACTTTATAAAAAGCTATCAAATATATTGATATTTCTTTGTTCAGTGGTATGTATTTATTCACATTTTGCATATTTAGATTAAGATGAGTTTTTTTACCTAATCAGAATTATTAGTTAGATTAGCTACTTATTTTACTGTTCGATCAATTGACAATAATCCTTCATTGCATTTTTGGTTACCCTTATCATCATTATGCTTGGTTTTGCATTTATAAATTGTATAAATTCTACCGAAAAGGATTTACAGATGGGAAGCTTTCCAAGAGATCCAATTAGTAAGATGGGTATGGAAAACTGGACTCCTACAAACAACTGTTTTCTGTGTGAGGTTGTATTTTTAGTGCTATAGATATACCAAAACAAGTGGAATCAGAGCTGACTCTGAACGTAGTCTCTGGTTCGGTTTCTAGAAGTGGAAATTTTCTTTTTGTACCTTCCTTAATAACATTATTAATTTGAATATTATTTACTTACGTAAAGATAGTGAAATGAATAATTTATTTCATGATCTTTACATGAATGGGTAAATCTGCGAGTGCGGACATTGTGAAGAAGAAAGAACTTTGGAGTACACGCACCGCCAAACCTGAGTGCGGCTTCCGACAAAGCAACTGCAAGCCGCTTTCGGCAGCGTCTCCAGATTAATCATTTTCTATTCAATAATTCTTTTAGCAAAGACTACTGAATATTATATTTTTAGATAATTCTACGGTAATACAGAAATATTATACATATTCCTAAGCTGTCGATCGGCAAACGAAAAACAAGGAGTTGATACTTTATAAAAAGCTATCAAATAGTACCAATATTGATATTTCTTTGTTCAGTGATATGTATTTATTCACATTTTGCATATTTAGATTAAGATGAGTTTTTTTACCTAATCAGAATTATTAGTTAGATTAGCTACTTATTTTACTGTTCGATCAATTGACAATAATCCTTCATTGCATTTTTGGTTACCCTTATCATCATTATGCTTGGTTTTGCATTTATAAATTGTATAAATTCTACCGAAAAGGATTTTCAGATGGAAAGCTTACCAAGAGATCCAATTAGTAAGATGGGTATGGAAAACTGGACTCCTACAAACAACTGTTTTCTGTGTGAGGTTGTATTTTTAGTGCTATAGATATACCAAAACAAGTGGAATCAGAGCTGACTCTGAACGTAGTCTCTGGTTCGGTTTCTAGAAGTGGAAATTTTCTTTTTGTACCTTCCTTAATAACATTATTAATTTGAATATTATTTACTTACGTAAAGATAGTGAAATGATTAATTTATTTCATGATCTTTACATGAATGGGAAGAGTATCTTACAGAATGTAAACAATTGTATAAAAATCATTAACCAAATCAAATGACTTGCGAAAAGTAACTTTGCCACTCTATTTATTTATACTCAAAGTGGCAACACATTTCCAGTTTATCTTATAAATGTATTAATTTTTCCACAGTTTTGTTGCTGGTTATATAACAGTAATGATGTCATTAATGAATCTAAATGTTGACAATCATGTAAGATCGTATAACCTTGAATTTTTTTCTGCGCCGTCTCTGCTCTCCTATATTCGTACGTTTCTCGTATTCATCTCAAGATTAATGAACAGACGTCACGAAAGTTAAAAATAAACTAGTTGAACAGTAAATATTTTTCACAATTTCAACTCATATTATGTGATATCTGAAATAAAAAAATCTGCGAGTGCGGACATTGTGAAGAAGAAAGAACTTTGAAGTACACGCACCGCCAAACGTGAGTGCGGCTTCCGACAAAGCAACTGCAAGCCGCTTTCGGCAGCGTCTCCAGATTAATCATTTTCTATTTAATAATTCTTTTAGCAAAGACTACTGAATATTATATTTTTAGATAATTCTACGGTAATACAGAAATATTATACATATTCCTAAGCTGTCGATCGGCAAACGAAAAACAAGCAGTTGATACTTTATAAAAAGCTATCAAATATATTGATATTTCTTTGTTCAGTGGTATGTATTTATTCACATTTTGCATATTTAGATTAAGATGAGTTTTTTTACCTAATCAGAATTATTAGTTAGATTAGCTACTTATTTTACTGTTCGATCAATTGACAATAATCCTTCATTGCATTTTTGGTTACCCTTATCATCATTATGCTTGGTTTTGCATTTATAAATTGTATAAATTCTACCGAAAAGGATTTACAGATGGGAAGCTTTCCAAGAGATCCAATTAGTAAGATGGGTATGGAAAACTGGACTCCTACAAACAACTGTTTTCTGTGTAAGGTTGTATTTTTAGTGCTATAGATATACCAAAACAAGTGGAATCAGAGCTGACTCTGAACGTAGTCTCTGGTTCGGTTTCTAGAAGTGGAAATTTTCTTTTTGTACCTTCCTTAATAACATTATTAATTTGAATATTATTTACTTACGTAAAGATAGTGAAATGATTAATTTATTTCATGATCTTTACATGAATGGGAAGAGTATCTTACAGAATGTAAACAATTGTATAAAAATCATTAACCAAATCAAATGACTTGCGAAAAGTAACTTTGCCACTCTATTTATTTATACTCAAAGTGGCAACACATTTCCAGTTTATCTTATAAATGTATTAATTTTTCCACAGTTTTGTTGCTGGTAATATAACAGTAATGATGTCATTAATGAATCCAAATGTTGACAATCATGTAAGATCGTATAACCTTGAATTTTTTTCTGGGCCGTCTCTGCTCTCCTATATTCGTACGTTTCTCGTATTCATCTCAAGATTAATGAACAGACGTCACGAAAGTTAAAAATAAACTAGTTGAACAGTAAATATTTTTCACAATTTCAACTCATATTATGTGATATATGAAATAAGAAAATCTGCGAGTGCGGACATTGTGAAGAAGAAAGAACTTTGAAGTACACGCACCGCCAAACCTGAGTGCGGCTTCCGACAAAGCAACTGCAAGCCGCTTTCGGCAGCGTCTCCAGATTAATCATTTTCTATTTAATAATTCTTTTAGCAAAGACTACTGAATATTATATTTTTAGATAATTCTACGGTAATACAGAAATATTATACATATTCCTAAGCTGTCGATCGGCAAACGAAAAACAAGCAGTTGATACTTTATAAAAAGCTATCAAATATATTGATATTTCTTTGATCAGTAGTATGTATTTATTCACATTTTGCATATTTAGATTAAGATGAGTTTTTTTACCTAATCAGAATTATTAGTTAGATTAGCTACTTATTTTACTGTTCGATCAATTGACAATAATCCTTCATTGCATTTTTGGTTACCCTTATCATCATTATGCTTGGTTTTGCATTTATAAATTGTATAAATTCTACCGAAAAGGATTTACAGATGGGAAGCTTTCCAAGAGATCCAATTAGTAAGATGGGTATGGAAAACTGGACTCCTACAAACAACTGTTTTCTGTGTGAGGTTGTATTTTTAGTGCTATAGATATACCAAAACAAGTGGAATCAGAGCTGACTCTGAACGTAGTCTCTGGTTCGGTTTCTAAAAGTGGAAATTTTCTTTTTGTACCTTCCTTAATAACATTATTAATTTGAATATTATTTACTTATGTGAAGATAGTGAAATGAATAATTTATTTCATGATCTTTACATAAATGGGAGGAGATTCTTACAGAATGTAAACAATTGTATAAAAATTATTAACCAAATCAAATGACTTGCGAAAAGTAACTTTGTCACTCTATTTATTTATACTCAAAGTTGCAACACATTTCCAGTTTATCTTATAAATGTATTAATTTTTACACAGTTTTGTTGCTGGTAATATAACAGTAAAGATGTCATTAATGAATCTAAATGTTGACAATCATGTAAGATCGTATAACCTTGAATTTTTTTCTGCGCCATCTCTGCTCTCCTATATTCGTACGTTTCTCGTATTCAACTCAAGATTAATGAACAGACGTCACGAAAGTTAAAAATAAACTAGTTGAACAGTAAATATTTTTCAAAATTTCAACTCATATTATGTGATATATGAAATAAAAAAATCTGCGGGTGCGGACATTGTGAAGAAGAAAGAACTTTGAAGTACACGCACCGCCAAACCTGAGTGCGGCTTCCGACAAAGCAACTGCAAGCCGCTTTCGGCAGCGTCTCCAGATTAATCATTTTCTATTTAATAATTCTTTTAGCAAAGACTACTGAATATTATATTTTTAGATAATTCTACGGTTATACAGAAATATTATACATATTCCTAAGCTGTCGATCGGCAAACGAAAAACAAGCAGTTGATACTTTATAAAATATTCTGTGTGAGGTTGTATTTTTAGTGCTATAGATATACCAAAACAAGTGGAATCAGAGCTGACTCTGAACGTAGTCTCTGGTTCGGTTTCTAGAAGTGGAAATTTTCTTTTTGTACCTTCCTTAATAACATTATTAATTTGAATATCATTTACTTATGTAAAGATAGTGAAATGAATAATTTATTTCATGATCTTTACATGAATGGGAAGAGTATCTTACAGAATGTAAACAATTGTATAAAAATCATTAACCAAATCAAATGACTTGCGAAAAGTAGCTTTGCCACTCTATTTATTCATACTCAAAGTGGCAACACATTCCCAGTTTATCTTATAAATGTATTAATTTTTCCACAGCTTTGTTGCTGGTAATATAACAGTAATGATGTCATTAATGAATCTAAATGTTGACAATCATGTAAGATCGTATAACCTTGAATTTTTTTCTGCGCCGTCTCTGCTCTCCTATATTCGTACGTTTCTCGTATTCATCTCAAGATTAATGAACAGACGTCACGAAAGTTAATAATAAACTAGTTGAACAGTAAATATTTTTCACAATTTCAACTCATATTATGTGATATATGAAATAAAAAAATCTGTGAGTGCGGACATTGTGAAGAAGAAAGAACTTTGAAGTACACGCACCGCCATACCTGAGTGCGGCTTCCGACAAAGCAACTGCAAGCCGCTTTCGGCAGCGTCTCCAGATTAATCATTTTCTATTTAATAATTCTTTTAGCAAAGACTACTGAATATTATATTTTTAGATAATTCTACGGTAATACAGAAATATTATACATATTCCTAAGCTGTCGATCGGCAAACGAAAAACAAGCAGATGATACTTTATAAAAAGCTATCAAATAGTACCAATATTGATATTTCTTTGTTCAGTGGTATGTATTTATTCACATTTTGCATATTTAGATTAAGATGAGTTTTTTTACCTAATCAGAATTATTAGTTAGATTAGCTACTTATTTTACTGTTCGATCAATTGACAATAATCCTTCATTGCATTTTTGGTTACCCTTATCATCATTATGCTTGGTTTTACATTTATAAATTGTATAAATTCTACCGAAAAGGATTTTCAGATGGAAAGCTTACCAAGAGATCCAATTAGTAAGATGGGTATGGAAAACTGGACTCCTACAAACAACTGTTTTCTGTGTGAGGTTGTATTTTTAGTGCTATAGATATACCAAAACAACTGGAATCAGAGCTGACTCTGAACGTAGTCTCTGGTTCGGTTTCTAGAAGTGGAAATTTTCTTTTTGTACCTTCCTTAATAACATTATTAATTTGAATATTATTTACTTATGTAAAGATAGTGAAATGAATAATTTATTTCATGATCTTTACATGAATGGGAAGAGTATCTTACAGAATGTAAACAATTGTATAAAAATCATTAACCAAATCAAATGACTTGCGAAAAGTAACTTTGCCACTATTTATTTATACTCAAAGTGGCAACACATTTCCAGTTTATCTTATAAATGTATTAATTTTTCCACAGTTTTGTTGCTGGTAATATAACAGTAATGATGTCATTAATAAATCTAAATGTTGACAATCATGTAAGATCGTATAACCTTGAATTTTTTTCTGCGCCGTCTCTGCTCTCCTATATTCGTACGTTTCTCGTATTCATCTCAAGATTAATGAACAGACGTCACGAAAGTTAATAATAAACTAGTTGAACAGTAAATATTTTTCACAATTTCAACTCATATTATGTGATATATGAAATAAAAAAATCTGCGAGTGCGGACATTGTGAAGAAGAAAGAACTTTGAAGTACACGCACCGCCAAACCTGAGTGCGGCTTCCGACAAAGCAACTGCAAGCCGCTTTCGGCAGCGTCTCCAGATTAATCATTTTCTATTTAATAATTCTTTTAGCAAAGACTACTGAATATTATATTTTTAGATGATTCTACGGTAATACAGAAATATTATACATATTCCTAAGCTGTCGATCGGCAAACGAAAAACAAGCAGTTGATACTTTATAAAAAGCTATCAAATAGTACCAATATTGATATTTCTTTGTTCAGTGGTATGTATTTATTCACATTTTGCATATTTAGATTAAGATGAGTTTTTTTACCTAATCAGAATTATTAGTTAGATTAGCTACTTATTTTACTGTTCGATCAATTGACAATAATCCTTCATTGCATTTTTGGTTACACTTATCATCATTATGCTTGGTTTTGCATTTATAAATTGTATGAATTCTACCGAAAAGGATTTTCAGATGGAAAGCTTACCAAGAGATCCAATTAGTAAGATGGGTATGGAAAACTGGACTCCTTCAAACAACTGTTTTCTGTGTGAGGTTGTATTTTTAGTGCTATAGATATACCAAAACAAGTGAAATCAGAGCTGACTCTGAACGTTGTCTCTGGTTCGGTTTCTAGAAGTGGAAATTTTCTTTTTGTACCTTCCTTAATAACATTATTAATTTGAATATAATTTACTTATGTGAAGATAGAGAAATGAATAATTTATTCCATGATCTTTACATAAATGGGAAGAGTATCTTACAGAATGTAAACAATTGTATAAAAATCATTAACCAAATCAAATGACTTGCGAAAAGTAACTTTGCCACTCTATTTATTTATACTCAAAGTGGCAACACATTTCCAGTTTATCTTATAAATGTATTAATTTTTCCACAGTTTTGTTGCTGGTAATATAACAGTAATGATGTCATTAATGAATCTAAATGTTGACAATCATGTAAGATCGTATAACCTTGAATTTTTTTCTGCGCCGTCTCTGCTCTCCTATATTCCTACGTTTCTCGTATTCATCTCAAGATTAATGAACAGACGTCACGAAAGTTAGAAATAAACTAGTTGAACAGTAAATATTTTTCAAAATTTCAACTCATATTATGTGATATATGAAATAAAAAAATCTGCGAGTGCGGACATTGTGAAGAAGAAAGAACTTTGAAGTACACGCACCGCCATACCTGAGTGCGGCTTCCGACAAAGCAACTGCAAGCCGCTTTCGGCAGCGTCTCCAGATTAATCATTTTCTATTCAATAATTCTTTTAGCAAAGACTACTGAATATTATATTTTTAGATAATTCTACGGTAATACAGAAATATTATACATATAAGCTGTCGATCGGCAAACGAAAAACAAGCAGTTGATACTTTATAAAAAGCTATCAAATAGTACCAATATTGATATTTCTTTGTTCAGTGGTATGTATTCATTCACATTTTGCATATTTAGATTAAGATGAGTTTTTTTACCTAATCAGAATTATTAGTTAGAGTAGCTACTTATTTTACTGTTCGATCAATTGACAATAATCCTTCATTGCATTTTTGGCTACCCTCATCATCATTATGCTTGGTTTTGCATTTATAAATTGTATAAATTCTACCGAAAAGGATTTTCAGATGGAAAGCTTACCAAGAGATCCAATTAGTAAGATGGGTATGGAAAACTAGACTCCTACAAACAACTGTTTTCTGTGTGAGGTTGTATTTTTAGTGCTATAGATATACCAAAACAAGTGGAATCAGAGCTGACTCTGAACGTGGTCTCTGGTTCGCTTTCTAGAAGTGGAAATTTTCTTTTTGTACCTTCCTTAATAACATTATTAATTTGAATATTATTTACTTATGTGAAGATAGTGAAATGAATAATTTATTTCATGATCTTTACATAAATGGGAAGAGTATCTTACAGAATGTAAACAATTGTATAAAAATCATTAACCAAATCAAATGACTTGCGAAAAGTAACTTTGCCACTCTATTTATTTATACTCAAAGTGGCAACACATTTCCAGTTTATCTTATAAATGTATTAATTTTTCCACAGTTTTGTTGCTGGTAATATAACAGTAATGATGTCATTAATGAATCTAAATGTTGACAATCATGTAAGATCGTATAACCTTGAATTTTTTTTTGCGCCGTCTCTGCTCTCCTATATCCGTACGTTTCTCGTATTCATCTCAAGATTAATGAACAGACGTCACGAAAGTTGAAAATAAACTAGTTGAACAGTAAATATTTTTCACAATTTCAACTCATATTATGTGATATATGAAATAAAAAAATCTGCGAGTGCGGACATTGTGAAGAAGAAAGAACTTTGAAGTACACGCACCGCCAAACCTGAGTGCGACTTCCGACAAAGCAACTGCAAGCCGCTTTCGGCAGCGTCTCCAGATTAATCATTTTCTATTCAATAATTCTTTTAGCAAAGACTACTGAATATTATATTTTTAGATAATTCTACGGTAATACAGAAATATTATACATATTCCTAAGCTGTCGATCGGCAAACGAAAAACAAGCAGTTGATACTTTATAAAAAGCTATCAAATAGTACCAATATTAATATTTCTTTGTTCAGTGGTATATATTTATTCACATTTTGCATATTTAGATTAAGATGAGTTTTTTTACCTAATCAGAATTATTAGTTAGATTAGCTACTTATTTTACTGTTCGATCAATTGACAATAATCCTTCATTGCATTTTTGGCTACCCTTATCATCATTATGCTTGGTTTTGCATTTATAAATTGTATAAATTCTACCGAAAAGGATTTTCAGATGGAAAGCTTACCAAGAGATCCAATTAGTAAGATGGGTATGGAAAACTGGACTCCTACAAACAACTGTTTTCTGTGGAGGTTGTATTTTTAGTGCTATAGATATACCAAAACAAGTGGAATCAGAGCTGACTCTGAACGTAGTCTCTGGTTTGGTTTCTAGAAGTGGAAATTTTCTTTTTGTACCTTCCTCAATAACATTATTAATTTGAATATTATTTACTTATGTGAAGATAGTGAAATGAATAATTTATTTCATGATCTTTACATAAATGGGAAGAGTATCTTACAGAATGTAAACAATTGTATGAAAATCATTAACCAAATCAAATGACTTGCGAAAAGTAACTTTGCCACTCTATTTATTTATACTCAAAGTGGCAACACATTTCCAGTTTATCTTATGAATGTATTAATTTTTCCACAGTTTTGTTGCTGGTAATATAACAGTAATGATGTCATTAATGAATCTGAATGTTGATAATCATGTAAGATCGTATAACCTTGAATTTTTTTCTGCGCCGTCTCTGCTCTCCTATATCCGTACGCCTTTCGGCAGCGTCTCCAGATTAATCGTTTTCTATTAAATAATTCTTTTACCAAAGACTACTGAATATTATATTTTTAGATAATTCTACGGTAATACAGAAATATTATACATATTCCTAAGCTGTCGATCGGCAAACGAAAAACAAGCAGTTGATACTTTATAAAAAGCTATCAAATAGTACCAATATTGATATTTCTTTATTCAGTGGTATGTATTTATTCACATTTTGCATATTTAGATTAAGATGAGTTTTTTTACCTAATCAGAATTATTAGTTAGATTAGCTACTTACTTTACAGTTCGATCAATTGACAATAATCCTTCATTGCATTTTTGGTTACCCTTATCATCATTATGCTTGGTTTTGCATTTATAAATTGTATAAATTCTACCGAAAAGGATTTTCAGATGGAAAGCTTAACAAGAGATCCAATTAGTAAGATGGGTATGGAAAACTGGACTCCTACAAACAACTGTTTTCTGTGTGAGGTTGTATTTTTAGTGCTATAGATATACCAAAACAAGTGGAATCAGAGCTGACTCTGAACGTAGTCTCTGGTTCGGTTTCTAGAAGTGGAAATTTTCTTTTTGTACCTTCCTTAATAACATTATTAATTTGAATATTATTTACTCATGTGAAGATAGTGAAATGAATAATTTATTTCATGATCTTTACATAAATGGGAAGAGTATCTTACAGAATGTAAACAATTGTATAAAAATCATTAACCAAAACAAGTGGAATCAGAGCTGACTCTGAACGTAGTCTCTGGTTCGGTTTCTAGAAGTGGAAATTTTCTTTTTGTACCTTCCTTAATAACATTATTAATTTGAATATTATTTACTTATGTGAAGATAGTGAAATGAATGATTTATTTCATGATCTTTACATAAATGGGAAGAGTATCTTACAGAATGTAAACAATTGTATAAAAATCATTAACCAAATCAAATGACTTGCGAAAAGTAACTTTGCCACTCTATTTATTTATACTCAAAGTGGCAACACATTTCCAGTTTATCTTATAAATGTATTAATTTTTCCACAGTTTTGTTGCTGGTAATATAACAGTAATGATGTCATTAATGAATCTAAATGTTGACAATCATGTAAGATCGTATAACCTTGAATTTTTTTCTGCGCCGTCTCTGCTCTCCTATATTCGTACGTTTCTTGTATTCATCTCAAGATTAATGAACAGACGTCACGAAAGTTAAAAATAAACTAGTTGAACAGTAAATATTTTTCACAATTTCAACTCATATTATGTGATATATGAAATAAAAAAAATCTGCGAGTGCGGACATTGTGAAGAAGAAAGAACTTTGAAGTACACGCACCGCCAAACCTGAGTGCGGCTTCCGACAAAGCAACTGCAAGCCGCTTTCGGCAGCGTCTCCAGATTAATCATTTTCTATTTAATAATTCTTTTAGCAAAGACTACTGAATATTATATTTTTAGATAATTCTACGGTAATACAGAAATATTATACATCTTCCTAAGCTGTCGATCGGCAAACGAAAAACAAGCAGTTGATACTTTATAAAAAGCTATCAAATAGTACCAATATTGATATTTCTTTGTTCAGTGGTATGTATTTATTCACATTTTGCATATTTAGATTAAGATGAGTTTTTTTACCTAATCAGAATTATTAGTTAGATTAGCTACTTATTTTACTGTTCGATCAATTGACAATAATCCTTCATTGCAATTTTGGTTACCCTTATCATCATTATGCTTGGTTTTGCATTTATATTTGTATAAATTCTACCGAAAAGGATTTTCAGATGGAAAGCTTACCAAGAGATCCAATTAGTAAGATGGGTATGGAAAACTGGACTCCTACAAACAACTGTTTCCTGTGTGAGGTTGTATTTTTAGTGCTATAGATATACCAAAACAAGTGGAATCAGAGCTGACTCTGAACGTAGTCTCTGGTTCGGTTTCTAGAAGTGGAAATTTTCTTGTTGTACCTTCCTTAATAACATTATTAATTTGAATATTATTTACTTATGTGAAGATAGTGAAATGAATAATTTATTTCATGATCTTTACATAAATGGGAAGAGTATCTTACAGAATGTAAACAATTGTATAAAAATCATTAACCAAATCAAATGACTTGCGAAAAGTAGCTTTGCCACTCTATTTATTTATACTCAAAGTGGCAACACATTTCCAGTTTATCTTATAAATGTATCAATTTTTCCACAGTTTTGTTGCTGGTAATATAACAGTAATGATGTCATTAATGAATCTAAATGTTGACAATCATGTAAGATCGTATAACCTTGAATTTTTTTCTGCGCCGTCTCTGCTCTCCTATATTCGTACGTTTCTCGTATTCATCTCAAGATTAATGAACAGACGTCACGAAAGTTAATAATAAACTAGTTGAACAGTAAATATTTTTCACAATTTCAACTCATATTATGTGATATATGAAATAAAAAAATCTGCGAGTGCGGACATTGTGAAGAAGAAAGAACTTTGAAGAACACGCACCGCCAAACCTGAGTGCGGCTTCCGACAAAGCAACTGCAAGCCGCTTTCGGCAGCGTCTCCAGATTAATCATTTTCTATTTAATAATTCTTTTAGCAAAGACTACTGAATATTATATTTTTAGATAATTCTACGGTTATACAGAAATATTATACATATTCCTAAGCTGTCGATCGGCAAACGAAAAACAAGCAGTTGATACTTTATAAAAAGCTATCAAATAGTACCAATATTGATATTTCTTTGTTCAGTGGTATGTATTCATTCACATTTTGCATATTTAGATTAAGATGAGTTTTTTTACCTAATCAGAATTATTAGTTAGAGTAGCTACTTATTTTACTGTTCGATCAATTGACAATAATCCTTCATTGCATTTTTGGCTACCCTTATCATCATTATGCTTGGTTTTGCATTTATAAATTGTATAAATTCTACCGAAAAGGATTTTCAGATGGAAAGCTTACCAAGAGATCCAATTAGTAAGATGGGTATGGAAAACTAGACTCCTACAAACAACTGTTTTCTGTGTGAGGTTGTATTTTTAGTGCTATAGATATACCAAAACAAGTGGAATCAGAGCTGACTCTGAACGTGGTCTCTGGTTCGCTTTCTAGAAGTGGAAATTTTCTTTTTGTACCTTCCTTAATAACATTATTAATTTGAATATTATTTACTTATGTGAAGATAGTGAAATGAATAATTTATTTCATGATCTTTACATAAATGGGAAGAGTATCTTACAGAATGTAAACAATTGTATAAAAATCATTAACCAAATCAAATGACTTGCGAAAAGTAACTTTGCCACTCTATTTATTTATACTCAAAGTGGCAACACATTTCCAGTTTATCTTATAAATGTATTAATTTTTCCACAGTTTTGTTGCTGGTAATATAACAGTAATGATGTCATTAATGAATCTAAATGTTGACAATCATGTAAGATCGTATAACCTTGAATTTTTTTTTGCGCCGTCTCTGCTCTCCTATATCCGTACGTTTCTCGTATTCATCTCAAGATTAATGAACAGACGTCACGAAAGTTAAAAATAAACTAGTTGAACAGTAAATATTTTTCACAATTTCAACTCATATTATGTGATATATGAAATAAAAAAATCTGCGAGTGCGGACATTGTGAAGAAGAAAGAACTTTGAAGTACACGCACCGCCAAACCTGAGTGCGACTTCCGACAAAGCAACTGCAAGCCGCTTTCGGCAGCGTCTCCAGATTAATCATTTTCTATTTAATAATTCTTTTAGCAAAGACTACTGAATATTATATTTTTAGATAATTCTACGGTAATACAGAAATATTATACATATTCCTAAGCTGTCGATCGGCAAACGAAAAACAAGCAGTTGATACTTTATAAAAAGCTATCAAATAGTACCAATATTAATATTTCTTTGTTCAGTGGTATATATTTATTCACATTTTGCATATTTAGATTAAGATGAGTTTTTTTACCTAATCAGAATTATTAGTTAGATTAGCTACTTATTTTACTGTTCGATCAATTGACAATAATCCTTCATTGCATTTTTGGCTACCCTTATCATCATTATGCTTGGTTTTGCATTTATAAATTGTATAAATTCTACCGAAAAGGATTTTCAGATGGAAAGCTTACCAAGAGATCCAATTAGTAAGATGGGTATGGAAAACTGGACTCCTACAAACAACTGTTTTCTGTGGAGGTTGTATTTTTAGTGCTATAGATATACCAAAACAAGTGGAATCAGAGCTGACTCTGAACGTAGTCTCTGGTTTGGTTTCTAAAAGTGGAAATTTTCTTTTTGTACCTTCCTCAATAACATTATTAATTTGAATATTATTTACTTATGTGAAGATAGTGAAATGAATAATTTATTTCATGATCTTTACATAAATGGGAAGAGTATCTTACAGAATGTAAACAATTGTATAAAAATCATTAACCAAATCAAATGACTTGCGAAAAGTAACTTTGCCACTCTATTTATTTATACTCAAAGTGGCAACACATTTCCAGTTTATCTTATGAATGTATTAATTTTTCCACAGTTTTGTTGCTGGTAATATAACAGTAATGATGTCATTAATGAATCTGAATGTTGATAATCATGTAAGATCGTATAACCTTGAATTTTTTTCTGCGCCGTCTCTGCTCTCCTATATCCGTACGCCTTTCGGCAGCGTCTCCAGATTAATCGTTTTCTATTAAATAATTCTTTTACCAAAGACTACTGAATATTATATTTTTAGATAATTCTACGGTAATACAGAAATATTATACATATTCCTAAGCTGTCGATCGGCAAACGAAAAACAAGCAGTTGATACTTTATAAAAAGCTATCAAATAGTACCAATATTGATATTTCTTTATTCAGTGGTATGTATTTATTCACATTTTGCATATTTAGATTAAGATGAGTTTTTTTACCTAATCAGAATTATTAGTTAGATTAGCTACTTACTTTACAGTTCGATCAATTGACAATAATCCTTCATTGCATTTTTGGTTACCCTTATCATCATTATGCTTGGTTTTGCATTTATAAATTGTATAAATTCTACCGAAAAGGATTTTCAGATGGAAAGCTTACCAAGAGATCCAATTAGTAAGATGGGTATGGAAAACTGGACTCCTACAAACAACTGTTTTCTGTGTGAGGTTGTATTTTTAGTGCTATAGATATACCAAAACAAGTGGAATCAGAGCTGACTCTGAACGTAGTCTCTGGTTCGGTTTCTAGAAGTGGAAATTTTCTTTTTGTACCTTCCTTAATAACATTATTAATTTGAATATTATTTACTCATGTGAAGATAGTGAAATGAATAATTTATTTCATGATCTTTACATAAATGGGAAGAGTATCTTACAGAATGTAAACAATTGTATAAAAATCATTAACCAAAACAAGTGGAATCACTGCTGACTCTGAACGTAGTCTCTGGTTCGGTTTCTAGAAGTGGAAATTTTCTTTTTGTACCTTCCTTAATAACATTATTAATTTGAATATTATTTACTTATGTGAAGATAGTGAAATGAATGATTTATTTCATGATCTTTACATAAATGGGAAGAGTATCTTACAGAATGTAAACAATTGTATAAAAATCATTAACCAAATCAAATGACTTGCGAAAAGTAGCTTTGCCACTCTATTTATTTATACTCAAAGTGGCAACACATTTCCAGTTTATCTTATAAATGTATTAATTTTTCCACAGTTTTGTTGCTGGTAATATAACAGTAATGATGTCATTAATGAATCTAAATGTTGACAATCATGTAAGATCGTATAACCTTGAATTTTTTTCTGCGCCGTCTCTGCTCTCCTATATTCGTACGTTTCTTGTATTCATCTCAAGATTAATGAACAGACGTCACGAAAGTTAAAAATAAACTAGTTGAACAGTAAATATTTTTCACAATTTCAACTCATATTATGTGATATATGAAATAAAAAAATCTGCGAGTGCGGACATTGTGAAGAAGAAAGAACTTTGAAGTACACGCACCGCCAAACCTGAGTGCGGCTTCCGACAAAGCAACTGCAAGCCGCTTTCGGCAGCGTCTCCAGATTAATCATTTTCTATTTAATAATTCTTTTAGCAAAGACTACTGAATATTATATTTTTAGATAATTCTACGGTAATACAGAAATATTATACATCTTCCTAAGCTGTCGATCGGCAAACGATAAACAAGCAGTTGATACTTTATAAAAAGCTATCAAATAGTACCAATATTGATATTTCTTTGTTCAGTGGTATGTATTTATTCACATTTTGCATATTTAGATTAAGATGAGTTTTTTTACCTAATCAGAATTATTAGTCAGATTAGCTACTTATTTTACTGTTCGATCAATTGACAATAATCCTTCATTGCAATTTTGGTTACCCTTATCATCATTATGCTTGGTTTTGCATTTATATTTGTATAAATTCTACCGAAAAGGATTTTCAGATGGAAAGCTTACCAAGAGATCCAATTAGTAAGATGGGTATGGAAAACTGGACTCCTACAAACAACTGTTTTCTGTGTGAGGTTGTATTTTTAGTGCTATAGATATACCAAAACAAGTGGAATCAGAGCTGACTCTGAACGTAGTCTCTGGTTCGGTTTCTAGAAGTGGAAATTTTCTTGTTGTACCTTCCTTAATAACATTATTAATTTGAATATTATTTACTTATGTGAAGATAGTGAAATGAATAATTTATTTCATGATCTTTACATAAATGGGAAGAGTATCTTACAGAATGTAAACAATTGTATAAAAATCATTAACCAAATCAAATGACTTGCGAAAAGTAGCTTTGCCACTCTATTTATTTATACTCAAAGTGGCAACACATTTCCAGTTTATCTTATAAATGTATTAATTTTTCCACAGTTTTGTTGCTGGTAATATAACAGTAATGATGTCATTAATGAATCTAAATGTTGACAATCATGTAAGATCGTATAACCTTGAATTTTTTTCTGCGCCGTCTCTGCTCTCCTATATTCGTACGTTTCTCGTATTCATCTCAAGATTAATGAACAGACGTCACGAAAGTTAATAATAAACTAGTTGAACAGTAAATATTTTTCACAATTTCAACTCATATTATGTGATATATGAAATAAAAAATCTGTGAGTGCGGACATTGTGAAGAAGAAAGAACTTTGAAGAACACGCACCGCCAAACCTGAGTGCGGCTTCCGACAAAGCAACTGCAAGCCGCTTTCGGCAGCGTCTCCAGATTAATCATTTTCTATTTAATAATTCTTTTAGCAAAGACTACTGAATATTATATTTTTAGATAATTCTACGGTAATATAGAAATATTATACATATTCCTAAGCTGTCGATCGGCAAACGAAGAACAAGCAGTTGATTCTTTATAAAAAGCTATCAAATAGTACCAACATTGATATTTCTTTGTTCAGTGGTATGTATTTATTCACATTTTGCATATTTAGATTAAGATGAGTTTTTTTACCTAATCAGAATTATTAGTTAGATTAGCTACTTATTTTACTGTTCGATCAATTGACAATAATCCTTCATTGCATTTTTGGTTACCCTTATCATCATTATGCTTGGTTTTGCATTTATAAATTGTATAAATTCTACCGAAAAGGATTTTCAGATGGAAAGCTTACCAAGAGATCCAATTAGTAAGATGGGTATGGAAAACTGGACTCCTTCAAACAACTGTTTTCTGTGTGAGGTTGTATTTTTAGTGCTATAGATATACCAAAACAAGTGGAATCAGAGCTGACTCTGAACGTTGTCTCTGGTTCGGTTTCTAGAAGTGGAAATTTTCTTTTTGTACCTTCCTTAATAACATTATTAATTTGAATATAATTTACTTATGTGAAGATAGAGAAATGAATAATTTATTCCATGATCTTTACATAAATGGGAAGAGTATCTTACAGAATGTAAACAATTGTATAAAAATCATTAACCAAATCAAATGACTTGCGAAAAGTAACTTTGCCACTCTATTTATTTATACTCAAAGTGGCAACACATTTCCAGTTTATCTTATAAATGTATTAATTTTTCCACAGTTTTGTTGCTGGTAATATAACAGTAATGATGTCATTAATGAATCTAAATGTTGACAATCATGTAAGATCGTATAACCTTGAATTTTTTTCTGCGCCGTCTCTGCTCTCCTATATTCCTACGTTTCTCGTATTCATCTCAAGATTAATGAACAGACGTCACGAAAGTTAAAAATAAACTAGTTGAACAGTAAATATTTTTCAAAATTTCAACTCATATTATGTGATATATGAAATAAAAAAATCTGCGAGTGCGGACATTGTGAAGAAGAAAGAACTTTGAAGTACACGCTCCGCCATACCTGAGTGCGGCTTCCGACAAAGCAACTGCAAGCCGCTTTCGGCAGCGTCTCCAGATTAATCATTTTCTATTTAATAATTCTTTTAGCAAAGACTACTGAATATTATATTTTTAGATAATTCTACGGTAATACAGAAATATTATACATATTCCTAAGCTGTCGATCGGCAAACGAAAAACAAGCAGTTGATACTTTATAAAAAGCTATCAAATAGTACCAATATTGATATTTCTTTGTTCAGTGGTATGTATTTATTCACATTTTGCATATTTAGATTAAGATGAGTTTTTTTACCTAATCAGAATTATTAGTTAGAGTAGCTACTTATTTTACTGTTCGATCAATTGACAATAATCCTTCATTGCATTTTTGGCTACCCTTATCATCATTATGCTTGGTTTTGCATTTATAAATTGTATAAATTCTACCGAAAAGGATTTTCAGATGGAAAGCTTACCAAGAGATCAAATTAGTAAGATGGGTATGGGAAACTGGACTCCTACAAACAACTGTTTTCTGTGGAGGTTGTATTTTTAGTGCTATAGATATACCAAAACAAGTGGAATCAGAGCTGACTCTGAACGTAGTCTCTGGTTCGGTTTCTAGAAGTGGAAATTTTCTTTTTGTACCTTCCTCAATAACATTATTAATTTGAATATTATTTACTTATGTGAAGATAGTGAAATGAATAATTTATTTCATGATCTTTACATAAATGGGAAGAGTATCTTACAGAATGTAAACAATTGTATAAAAATCATTAACCAAAACAAGTGGAATCACTGCTGACTCTGAACGTAGTCTCTGGTTCGGTTTCTAGAAGTGGAAATTTTCTTTTTGTACCTTCCTTAATAACATTATTAATTTGAATATTATTTACTTATGTGAAGATAGTGAAATGAATGATTTATTTCATGATCTTTACATAAATGGGAAGAGTATCTTACAGAATGTAAACAATTGTATAAAAATCATTAACCAAATCAAATGACTTGCGAAAAGTAGCTTTGCCACTCTATTTATTTATACTCAAAGTGGCAACACATTTCCAGTTTATCTTATAAATGTATTAATTTTTCCACAGTTTTGTTGCTGGTAATATAACAGTAATGATGTCATTAATGAATCTAAATGTTGACAATCATGTAAGATCGTATAACCTTGAATTTTTTTCTGCGCCGTCTCTGCTCTCCTATATTCGTACGTTTCTTGTATTCATCTCAAGATTAATGAACAGACGTCACGAAAGTTAAAAATAAACTAGTTGAACAGTAAATATTTTTCACAATTTCAACTCATATTATGTGATATATGAAATAAAAAAATCTGCGAGTGCGGACATTGTGAAGAAGAAAGAACTTTGAAGTACACGCACCGCCAAACCTGAGTGCGGCTTCCGACAAAGCAACTGCAAGCCGCTTTCGGCAGCGTCTCCAGATTAATCATTTTCTATTTAATAATTCTTTTAGCAAAGACTACTGAATATTATATTTTTAGATAATTCTACGGTAATACAGAAATATTATACATCTTCCTAAGCTGTCGATCGGCAAACGATAAACAAGCAGTTGATACTTTATAAAAAGCTATCAAATAGTACCAATATTGATATTTCTTTGTTCAGTGGTATGTATTTATTCACATTTTGCATATTTAGATTAAGATGAGTTTTTTTACCTAATCAGAATTATTAGTTAGATTAGCTACTTATTTTACTGTTCGATCAATTGACAATAATCCTTCATTGCAATTTTGGTTACCCTTATCATCATTATGCTTGGTTTTGCATTTATATTTGTATAAATTCTACCGAAAAGGATTTTCAGATGGAAAGCTTACCAAGAGATCCAATTAGTAAGATGGGTATGGAAAACTGGACTCCTACAAACAACTGTTTTCTGTGTGAGGTTGTATTTTTAGTGCTATAGATATACCAAAACAAGTGGAATCAGAGCTGACTCTGAACGTAGTCTCTGGTTCGGTTTCTAGAAGTGGAAATTTTCTTGTTGTACCTTCCTTAATAACATTATTAATTTGAATATTATTTACTTATGTGAAGATAGTGAAATGAATAATTTATTTCATGATCTTTACATAAATGGGAAGAGTATCTTACAGAATGTAAACAATTGTATAAAAATCATTAACCAAATCAAATGACTTGCGAAAAGTAGCTTTGCCACTCTATTTATTTATACTCAAAGTGGCAACACATTTCCAGTTTATCTTATAAATGTATTAATTTTTCCACAGTTTTGTTGCTGGTAATATAACAGTAATGATGTCATTAATGAATCTAAATGTTGACAATCATGTAAGATCGTATAACCTTGAATTTTTTTCTGCGCCGTCTCTGCTCTCCTATATTCGTACGTTTCTCGTATTCATCTCAAGATTAATGAACAGACGTCACGAAAGTTAATAATAAACTAGTTGAACAGTAAATATTTTTCACAATTTCAACTCATATTATGTGATATATGAAATAAAAAAATCTGTGAGTGCGGACATTGTGAAGAAGAAAGAACTTTGAAGAACACGCACCGCCAAACCTGAGTGCGGCTTCCGACAAAGCAACTGCAAGCCGCTTTCGGCAGCGTCTCCAGATTAATCATTTTCTATTTAATAATTCTTTTAGCAAAGACTACTGAATATTATATTTTTAGATAATTCTACGGTAATATAGAAATATTATACATATTCCTAAGCTGTCGATCGGCAAACGAAGAACAAGCAGTTGATTCTTTATAAAAAGCTATCAAATAGTACCAACATTGATATTTCTTTGTTCAGTGGTATGTATTTATTCACATTTTGCATATTTAGATTAAGATGAGTTTTTTTACCTAATCAGAATTATTAGTTAGATTAGCTACTTATTTTACTGTTCGATCAATTGACAATAATCCTTCATTGCATTTTTGGTTACCCTTATCATCATTATGCTTGGTTTTGCATTTATAAATTGTATAAATCCTACCGAAAAGGATTTTCAGATGGAAAGCTTACCAAGAGATCCAATTAGTAAGATGGGTATGGAAAACTGGACTCCTTCAAACAACTGTTTTCTGTGTGAGGTTGTATTTTTAGTGCTATAGATATACCAAAACAAGTGGAATCAGAGCTGACTCTGAACGTTGTCTCTGGTTCGGTTTCTAGAAGTGGAAATTTTCTTTTTGTACCTTCCTTAATAACATTATTAATTTGAATATAATTTACTTATGTGAAGATAGAGAAATGAATAATTTATTCCATGATCTTTACATAAATGGGAAGAGTATCTTACAGAATGTAAACAATTGTATAAAAATCATTAACCAAATCAAATGACTTGCGAAAAGTAACTTTGCCACTCTATTTATTTATACTCAAAGTGGCAACACATTTCCAGTTTATCTTATAAATGTATTAATTTTTCCACAGTTTTGTTGCTGGTAATATAACAGTAATGATGTCATTAATGAATCTAAATGTTGACAATCATGTAAGATCGTATAACCTTGAATTTTTTTCTGCGCCGTCTCTGCTCTCCTATATTCCTACGTTTCTCGTATTCATCTCAAGATTAATGAACAGACGTCACGAAAGTTAAAAATAAACTAGTTGAACAGTAAATATTTTTCAAAATTTCAACTCATATTATGTGATATATGAAATAAAAAAATCTGCGAGTGCGGACATTGTGAAGAAGAAAGAACTTTGAAGTACACGCTCCGCCATACCTGAGTGCGGCTTCCGACAAAGCAACTGCAAGCCGCTTTCGGCAGCGTCTCCAGATTAATCATTTTCTATTTAATAATTCTTTTAGCAAAGACTACTGAATATTATATTTTTAGATAATTCTACGGTAATACAGAAATATTATACATATTCCTAAGCTGTCGATCGGCAAACGAAAAACAAGCAGTTGATACTTTATAAAAAGCTATCAAATAGTACCAATATTGATATTTCTTTGTTCAGTGGTATGTATTTATTCACATTTTGCATATTTAGATTAAGATGAGTTTTTTTACCTAATCAGAATTATTAGTTAGAGTAGCTACTTATTTTACTGTTCGATCAATTGACAATAATCCTTCATTGCATTTTTGGCTACCCTTATCATCATTATGCTTGGTTTTGCATTTATAAATTGTATAAATTCTACCGAAAAGGATTTTCAGATGGAAAGCTTACCAAGAGATCAAATTAGTAAGATGGGTATGGGAAACTGGACTCCTACAAACAACTGTTTTCTGTGGAGGTTGTATTTTTAGTGCTATAGATATACCAAAACAAGTGGAATCAGAGCTGACTCTGAACGTAGTCTCTGGTTCGGTTTCTAGAAGTGGAAATTTTCTTTTTGTACCTTCCTCAATAACATTATTAATTTGAATATTATTTACTTATGTGAAGATAGTGAAATGAATAATTTATTTCATGATCTTTACATAAATGGGAAGAGTATCTTACAGAATGTAAACAATTGTATAAAAATCATTAACCAAATCAAATGACTTGCGAAAAGTAACTTTGCCACTCTATTTATTTATACTCAAAGTGGCAACACATTTCCAGTTTATCTTATGAATGTATTAATTTTTCCACAGTTTTGTTGCTGGTAATATAACAGTAATGATGTCATTAATGAATCTGAATGTTGACAATCATGTAAGATCGTATAACCTTGAATTTTTTTCTGCGCCGTCTCTGCTCTCCTATATCCGTACGCCTTTCGGCAGCGTCTCCAGATTAATCATTTTCTATTAAATAATTCTTTTACCAAAGACTACTGAATATTATATTTTTAGATAATTCTACGGTAATACAGAAATATTATACATATTCCTAAGCTGTCGATCGGCAAACGAAAAACAAGCAGTTGATACTTTATAAAAAGCTATCAAATAGTACCAATATTGATATTTCTTTATTCAGTGGTATGTATTTATTCACATTTTGCATATTTAGATTAAGATGAGTTCTTTTACCTAATCAGAATTATTAGTTAGATTAGCTACTTACTTTACTGTTCGATCAATTGACAATAATCCTTCATTGCATTTTTGGTTACCCTTATCATCATTATGCTTGGTTTTGCATTTATAAATTGTATAAATTCTACCGAAAAGGATTTTCAGATGGAAAGCTTACCAAGAGATCCAATTATTAAGATGGGTATGGAAAACTGGACTCCTACAAACAACTGTTTTCTGTGTGAGGTTATATTTTTAGTGCTTTAGATATACCAAAACAAGTGGAATCAGAGCTGACTCTGAACGTAGTCTCTGGTTCGGTTTCTAGAAGTGGAAATTTTCTTTTTGTACCTTCCTTAATAACATTATTAATTTGAATATTATTTACTTATGTAAAGATAGTGAAATGAATAATTTGTTTCATGATCTTTACATGAATGGGAAGAGTATCTTACAGAATGTAAACAATTGTATAAAAATCATTAACCAAATCAAATGACTTGCGAAAAGTAACTTTGCCACTCTATTTATTTATACTCAAAGTGGGAACACATTTCCAGTTTATCTTATAAATGTATTAATTTTTCCACAGTTTTGTTGCTGGTAATATAACAGTAATGATGTCATTAATGAATCTAAATGTTGACAATCATGTAAGATCGTATAACCTTGAATTTTTTTCTGCGCCGTCTCTGCTCTCCTATATTCGTACATTTCTCGTATTCATCTCAAGATTAATGAACAGACGTCACGAAAGTTAAAAATAAACTAGTTGAACAGTAAATATTTTTCACAATTTCAACTCATATTATGTGATATATGAAATAGAAAAATTTGCTAGTGCGGACATTGTGAAGAAGAAAGAACTTTGAAGTACACGCACCGCCAAACCTGAGTGCGGCTTCCGACAAAGCAACTGCAAGCCGCTTTCGGCAGCGTCTCCAGATTAATCATTTTCTATTTAATAATTCTTTTAGCAAAGACTACTGAATATTATATTTTTAGATAATTCTACGGTAATACAGAAATATTATACATATTCCTAAGCTGTCGATCGGCAAACGAAAAACAAGCAGTTGATACTTTATAAAAAGCTATCAAATAGTACCAATATTGATATTTCATTGTTCAGTGGTATGTATTTATTCACATTTTGCATATTTAGATTAAGATGAGTTTTTTTACCTAATCAGAATTATTATTTAGATTAGCTACTTATTTTACTGTTCGATCAATTGACAATAATCCTTCATTGCATTTTTGGTTACCCTTATCATCATTATGCTTGGTTTTGCATTTATAAATTGTATAAATTCTACCGAAAAGGATTTTCAGATGGAAAGCTTACCAAGAGATCCAATTAGTAAGATGGGTATGGAAAACTGGACTCCTACAAACAACTGTTTTCTGTGTGAGGTTGTATTTTTAGTGCTATAGATATACCAAAACAAGTTGAATCAGAGCTGACTCTGAACGTAGTCTCTGGTTCGGTTTCTAGAAGTGGAAATTTTCTTTTTGTACCTTCCTTAATAACATTATTAATTTGAATATTATTTACTTATGTAAAGATAGTGAAATGAATAATTTATTTCATGATCTTTACATGAATGGGAAGAGTATCTTACAGAATGTAAACAATTGTATAAAAATCATTAACCAAATCAAATGACTTGCGAAAAGTAACTTTGCCACTCTATTTATTTATACTCAAAGTGGCAACACATTTCCAGTTTATCTTATAAATGTATTAATTTTTCCACAGTTTTGTTGCTGGTAATATAACAGTAATGATGTCATTAATGAATCTAAATGTTGACAATCATGTAAGATCGTATAACCTTGAATTTTTTTCTGCGCCGTCTCTGCTCTCCTATATTCGTACGTTTCTCGTATTCATCTCAAGAATAATGAACAGACGTCACGAAAGTTAAAAATAAACTAGTTGAACAGTAAATATTTTTCACAATTTCAACTCATATCATGTGATATATGAAATAGAAAAATCTGCGAGTGCGGACATTGTGAAGAAGAAAGAACTTTGAAGTACACGCACCGCCAAACCTGAGTGCGGCTTCCGACAAAGCAACTGCAAGCCGCTTTCGGCAGCGTCTCCAGATTAAATTTAATAATTCTTTTAGCAAAGACTACTGAATATTATATTTTTAGATAATTCTACGGTAATACAGAAATATTATACATATTCCTAAGCTGTCGATCGGCAAACGAAAAACAAGGAGTTGATACTTTATAAAAAGCTATCAAATAGTACCAATATTGATATTTCTTTGTTCAGTGGTATGTATTTATTCACATTTTGCATATTTAGATTAAGATGAGTTTTTTTACCTAATCAGAATTATTAGTTAGATTAGCTACTTATTTTACTGTTCGATCAATTGACAATAATCCTTCATTGCATTTTTGGTTACCCTTATCATCATTATGCTTGGTTTTGCATTTATAAATTGTATAAATTCTACCGAAAAGGATTTTCAGATGGAAAGCTTACCAAGAGATCCAATTAGTAAGATGGGTATGGAAAACTGGACTCCTACAAACAACTGTTTTCTGTGTGAGGTTGTATTTTTAGTGCTATAGATATACCAAAACAAGTGGAATCAGAGCTGACACTGAACGTAGTCTCTGGTTCGGTTTCTAGAAGTGGAAATTTTCTTTTTGTACCTTCCTTAATAACATTATTAATTTGAATATAATTTACTTATGTGAAGATAGAGAAATGAATAATTTATTCCATGATCTTTACATAAATGGGAAGAGTATCTTACAGAATGTAAACAATTGTATAAAAATCATTAACCAAATCAAATGACTTGCGAAAAGTAACTTTGCCACTCTATTTATTTATACTCAAAGTGGCAACACATTTCCAGTTTATCTTATAAATGTATTAATTTTTCCACAGTTTTGTTGCTGGTAATATAACAGTAATGATGTCATTAATGAATCTAAATGTTGACAATCATGTAAGATCGTATAACCTTGAATTTTTTTCTGCGCCGTCTCTGCTCTCCTATATTCCTACGTTTCTCGTATTCATCTCAAGATTAATGAACAGACGTCACGAAAGTTAAAAATAAACTAGTTGAACAGTAAATATTTTTCAAAATTTCAACTCATATTATGTGATATATGAAATAAAAAAATCTGCGAGTGCGGACATTGTGAAGAAGAAAGAACTTTGAAGTACACGCTCCGCCATACCTGAGTGCGGCTTCCGACAAAGCAACTGCAAGCCGCTTTCGGCAGCGTCTCCAGATTAATCATTTTCTATTTAATAATTCTTTTAGCAAAGACTACTGAATATTATATTTTTAGATAATTCTACGGTAATACAGAAATATTATACATATTCCTAAGCTGTCGATCGGCAAACGAAAAACAAGCAGTTGATACTTTATAAAAAGCTATCAAATAGTACCAATATTGATATTTCATTGTTCAGTGGTATGTATTTATTCACATTTTGCATATTTAGATTAAGATGAGTTTTTTTACCTAATCAGAATTATTATTTAGATTAGCTACTTATTTTACTGTTCGATCAATTGACAATAATCCTTCATTGCATTTTTGGTTACCCTTATCATCATTATGCTTGGTTTTGCATTTATAAATTGTATAAATTCTACCGAAAAGGATTTTCAGATGGAAAGCTTACCAAGAGATCCAATTAGTAAGATGGGTATGGAAAACTGGACTCCTACAAACAACTGTTTTCTGTGTGAGGTTGTATTTTTAGTGCTATAGATATACCAAAACAAGTTGAATCAGAGCTGACTCTGAACGTAGTCTCTGGTTCGGTTTCTAGAAGTGGAAATTTTCTTTTTGTACCTTCCTTAATAACATTATTAATTTGAATATTATTTACTTACGTAAAGATAGTGAAATGAATAATTTATTTCATGATCTTTACATAAATGGGAAGAGTATCTTACAGAATGTAAACAATTGTATAAAAATCATTAACCAAATCAAATGACTTGCGAAAAGTAACTTTGCCACTCTATTTATTTATACTCAAAGTGGCAACACATTTCCAGTTTATCTTATAAATGTATTAATTTTTCCACAGTTTTGTTGCTGGTAATATAACAGTAATGATGTCATTAATGAATCTAAATGTTGACAATCATGTAAGATCGTATAACCTTGAATTTTTTTCTGCGCCGTCTCTGCTCTCCTATATTCGTACGTTTCTCGTATTCATCTCAAGAATAATGAACAGACGTCACGAAAGTTAAAAATAAACTAGTTGAACAGTAAATATTTTTCACAATTTCAACTCATATCATGTGATATATGAAATAGAAAAATCTGCGAGTGCGGACATTGTGAAGAAGAAAGAACTTTGAAGTACACGCACCGCCAAACCTGAGTGCGGCTTCCGACAAAGCAACTGCAAGCCGCTTTCGGCAGCGTCTCCAGATTAAATTTAATAATTCTTTTAGCAAAGACTACTGAATATTATATTTTTAGATAATTCTACGGTAATACAGAAATATTATACATATTCCTAAGCTGTCGATCGGCAAACGAAAAACAAGGAGTTGATACTTTATAAAAAGCTATCAAATAGTACCAATATTGATATTTCTTTGTTCAGTGGTATGTATTTATTCACATTTTGCATATTTAGATTAAGATGAGTTTTTTTACCTAATCAGAATTATTAGTTAGATTAGCTACTTATTTTACTGTTCGATCAATTGACAATAATCCTTCATTGCATTTTTGGTTACCCTTATCATCATTATGCTTGGTTTTGCATTTATAAATTGTATAAATTCTACCGAAAAGGATTTTCAGATGGAAAGCTTACCAAGAGATCCAATTAGTAAGATGGGTATGGAAAACTGGACTCCTACAAACAACTGTTTTCTGTGTGAGGTTGTATTTTTAGTGCTATAGATATACCAAAACAAGTGGAATCAGAGCTGACACTGAACGTAGTCTCTGGTTCGGTTTCTAGAAGTGGAAATTTTCTTTTTGTACCTTCCTTAATAACATTATTAATTTGAATATAATTTACTTATGTGAAGATAGAGAAATGAATAATTTATTCCATGATCTTTACATAAATGGGAAGAGTATCTTACAGAATGTAAACAATTGTATAAAAATCATTAACCAAATCAAATGACTTGCGAAAAGTAACTTTGCCACTCTATTTATTTATACTCAAAGTGGCAACACATTTCCAGTTTATCTTATAAATGTATTAATTTTTCCACAGTTTTGTTGCTGGTAATATAACAGTAATGATGTCATTAATGAATCTAAATGTTGACAATCATGTAAGATCGTATAACCTTGAATTTTTTTCTGCGCCGTCTCTGCTCTCCTATATTCCTACGTTTCTCGTATTCATCTCAAGATTAATGAACAGACGTCACGAAAGTTAAAAATAAACTAGTTGAACAGTAAATATTTTTCAAAATTTCAACTCATATTATGTGATATATGAAATAAAAAAATCTGCGAGTGCGGACATTGTGAAGAAGAAAGAACTTTGAAGTACACGCTCCGCCATACCTGAGTGCGGCTTCCGACAAAGCAACTGCAAGCCGCTTTCGGCAGCGTCTCCAGATTAATCATTTTCTATTTAATAATTCTTTTAGCAAAGACTACTGAATATTATATTTTTAGATAATTCTACGGTAATACAGAAATATTATACATATTCCTAAGCTGTCGATCGGCAAACGAAAAACAAGCAGTTGATACTTTATAAAAAGCTATCAAATAGTACCAATATTGATATTTCTTTGTTCAGTGGTATGTATTTATTCACATTTTGCATATTTAGACTAAGATGAGTTTTTTTACCTAATCAGAATTATTAGTTAGAGTAGCTACTTATTTTACTGTTCGATCAATTGACAATAATCCTTCATTGCATTTTTGGCTACCCTTATCATCATTATGCTTGGTTTTGCATTTATAAATTGTATAAATTCTACCGAAAAGGATTTTCAGATGGAAAGCTTACCAAGAGATCAAATTAGTAAGATGGGTATGGGAAACTGGACTCCTACAAACAACTGTTTTCTGTGGAGGTTGTATTTTTAGTGCTATAGATATACCAAAACAAGTGGAATCAGAGCTGACTCTGAACGTAGTCTCTGGTTCGGTTTCTAGAAGTGGAAATTTTCTTTTTGTACCTTCCTCAATAACATTATTAATTTGAATATTATTTACTTATGTGAAGATAGTGAAATGAATAATTTATTTCATGATCTTTACATAAATGGGAAGAGTATCTTACAGAATGTAAACAATTGTATAAAAATCATTAACCAAATCAAATGACTTGCGAAAAGTAACTTTGCCACTCTATTTATTTATACTCAAAGTGGCAACACATTTCCAGTTTATCTTATGAATGTATTAATTTTTCCACAGTTTTGTTGCTGGTAATATAACAGTAATGATGTCATTAATGAATCTGAATGTTGACAATCATGTAAGATCGTATAACCTTGAATTTTTTTCTGCGCCGTCTCTGCTCTCCTATATCCGTACGCCTTTCGGCAGCGTCTCCAGATTAATCATTTTCTATTAAATAATTCTTTTACCAAAGACTACTGAATATTATATTTTTAGATAATTCTACGGTAATACAGAAATATTATACATATTCCTAAGCTGTCGATCGGCAAACGAAAAACAAGCAGTTGATACTTTATAAAAAGCTATCAAATAGTACCAATATTGATATTTCTTTATTCAGTGGTATGTATTTATTCACATTTTGCATATTTAGATTAAGATGAGTTTTTTTACCTAATCAGAATTATTAGTTAGATTAGCTACTTACTTTACTGTTCGATCAATTGACAATAATCCTTCATTGCATTTTTGGTTACCCTTATCATCATTATGCTTGGTTTTGCATTTATAAATTGTATAAATTCTACCGAAAAGGATTTTCAGATGGAAAGCTTACCAAGAGATCCAATTATTAAGATGGGTATGGAAAACTGGACTCCTACAAACAACTGTTTTCTGTGTGAGGTTATATTTTTAGTGCTTTAGATATACCAAAACAAGTGGAATCAGAGCTGACTCTGAACGTAGTCTCTGGTTCGGTTTCTAGAAGTGGAAATTTTCTTTTTGTACCTTCCTTAATAACATTATTAATTTGAATATTATTTACTTATGTAAAGATAGTGAAATGAATAATTTATTTCATGATCTTTACATGAATGGGAAGAGTATCTTACAGAATGTAAACAATTGTATAAAAATCATTAACCAAATCAAATGACTTGCGAAAAGTAACTTTGCCACTCTATTTATTTATACTCAAAGTGGGAACACATTTCCAGTTTATCTTATAAATGTATTAATTTTTCCACAGTTTTGTTGCTGGTAATATAACAGTAATGATGTCATTAATGAATCTAAATGTTGACAATCATGTAAGATCGTATAACCTTGAATTTTTTTCTGCGCCGTCTCTGCTCTCCTATATTCGTACATTTCTCGTATTCATCTCAAGATTAATGAACAGACGTCACGAAAGTTAAAAATAAACTAGTTGAACAGTAAATATTTTTCACAATTTCAACTCATATTATGTGATATATGAAATAGAAAAATTTGCTAGTGCGGACATTGTGAAGAAGAAAGAACTTTGAAGTACACGCACCGCCAAACCTGAGTGCGGCTTCCGACAAAGCAACTGCAAGCCGCTTTCGGCAGCGTCTCCAGATTAATCATTTTCTATTTAATAATTCTTTTAGCAAAGACTACTGAATATTATATTTTTAGATAATTCTACGGTAATACAGAAATATTATACATATTCCTAAGCTGTCGATCGGCAAACGAAAAACAAGCAGTTGATACTTTATAAAAAGCTATCAAATAGTACCAATATTGATATTTCATTGTTCAGTGGTATGTATTTATTCACATTTTGCATATTTAGATTAAGATGAGTTTTTTTACCTAATCAGAATTATTATTTAGATTAGCTACTTATTTTACTGTTCGATCAATTGACAATAATCCTTCATTGCATTTTTGGTTACCCTTATCATCATTATGCTTGGTTTTGCATTTATAAATTGTATAAATTCTACCGAAAAGGATTTTCAGATGGAAAGCTTACCAAGAGATCCAATTAGTAAGATGGGTATGGAAAACTGGACTCCTACAAACAACTGTTTTCTGTGTGAGGTTGTATTTTTAGTGCTATAGATATACCAAAACAAGTTGAATCAGAGCTGACTCTGAACGTAGTCTCTGGTTCGGTTTCTAGAAGTGGAAATTTTCTTTTTGTACCTTCCTTAATAACATTATTAATTTGAATATTATTTACTTACGTAAAGATAGTGAAATGAATAATTTATTTCATGATCTTTACATGAATGGGAAGAGTATCTTACAGAATGTAAACAATTGTATAAAAATCATTAACCAAATCAAATGACTTGCGAAAAGTAACTTTGCCACTCTATTTATTTATACTCAAAGTGGCAACACATTTCCAGTTTATCTTATAAATGTATTAATTTTTCCACAGTTTTGTTGCTGGTAATATAACAGTAATGATGTCATTAATGAATCTAAATGTTGACAATCATGTAAGATCGTATAACCTTGAATTTTTTTCTGCGCCGTCTCTGCTCTCCTATATTCGTACGTTTCTCGTATTCATCTCAAGAATAATGAACAGACGTCACGAAAGTTAAAAATAAACTAGTTGAACAGTAAATATTTTTCACAATTTCAACTCATATCATGTGATATATGAAATAGAAAAATCTGCGAGTGCGGACATTGTGAAGAAGAAAGAACTTTGAAGTACACGCACCGCCAAACCTGAGTGCGGCTTCCGACAAAGCAACTGCAAGCCGCTTTCGGCAGCGTCTCCAGATTAAATTTAATAATTCTTTTAGCAAAGACTACTGAATATTATATTTTTAGATAATTCTACGGTAATACAGAAATATTATACATATTCCTAAGCTGTCGATCGGCAAACGAAAAACAAGGAGTTGATACTTTATAAAAAGCTATCAAATAGTACCAATATTGATATTTCTTTGTTCAGTGGTATGTATTTATTCACATTTTGCATATTTAGATTAAGATGAGTTTTTTTACCTAATCAGAATTATTAGTTAGATTAGCTACTTATTTTACTGTTCGATCAATTGACAATAATCCTTCATTGCATTTTTGGTTACCCTTATCATCATTATGCTTGGTTTTGCATTTATAAATTGTATAAATTCTACCGAAAAGGATTTTCAGATGGAAAGCTTACCAAGAGATCCAATTAGTAAGATGGGTTTGGAAAACTGGACTCCTACAAACAACTGTTTTCTGTGTGAGGTTGTATTTTTAGTGCTATAGATATACCAAAACAAGTGGAATCAGAGCTGACACTGAACGTAGTCTCTGGTTCGGTTTCTAGAAGTGGAAATTTTCTTTTTGTACCTTCCTTAATAACATTATTAATTTGAATATTATTTACTTACGTAAAGATAGTGAAATGAATAATTTATTTCATGATCTTTACATGAATGGGAAGAGTATCTTACAGAATGTAAACAATTGTATAAAAATCATTAACCAAATCAAATGACTTGCGAAAAGTAACTTTGCCACTCTATTTATTTATACTCAAAGTGGCAACAAATTCCAGTTTATCTTATAAATGTATTAATTTTTCCACAGCTTTGTTGCTGGTAATATAACAGTAATGATGTCATTAATGAATCTAAATGTTGACAATCATGTAAGATCGTATAACCTTGAATTTTTTTCTGCGCCGTCTCTGCTCTCCTATATTCGTACGTTTCTCGTATTCATCTCAAGATTAATGAACAGACGTCACGAAAATTAAAAATAAACTAGTTGAACAGTAAATATTTTTCACAATTTCAACTCATATCATGTGATGTATGAAATAGAAAAATCTGCGAGTGCGGACATTGTGAAGAAGAAAGAACTTTGAAGTACACGCACCGCCAAACCTAAGTGCAGCTTCCGACAAAGCAACTGCAAGCCGCTTTCGGCAGCGTCTCCAGATTAATCATTTTCTATTTAATAATTCTTTTAGCAAAGACTACTGAATATTATATTTTTAGATAATTCTACGGTAATACAGAAATATTATACATATTCCTAAGCTGTCGATCGGCAAACGAAAAACAAGCAGTTGATACTTTATAAAAAGCTATCAAATAGTACCAATATTGATATTTCATTGTTCAGTGGTATGTATTTATTCACATTTTGCATATTTAGATTAAGATGAGTTTTTTTACCTAATCAGAATTATTAGTTAGATTAGCTACTTATTTTACTGTTCGATCAATTGACAATAATCCTTCATTGCATTTTTGGTTACCCTTATCATCATTATGCTTGGTTTTGCATTTATAAATTGTATAAATTCTACCGAAAAGGATTTTCAGATGGAAAGCTTACCAAGAGATCCAATTAGTAAGATGGGTATGGAAAACTGGACTCCTACAAACAACTGTTTTCTGTGTGAGGTTTTATTTTTAGTGCTATAGATATACCAAAACAAGTGGAATCAGAGCTGACTCTGAACGTAGTCTCTGGTTCGGTTTCTAGAAGTGGAAATTTTCTTTTTGTACCTTCCTTAATAACATTATTATTTGAATATTATTTACTTACGTAAAGATAGTGAAATGAATAATTTATTTCATGATCTTTACATGAATGGGTAAATCTGCGAGTGCGGACATTGTGAAGAAGAAAGAACTTTGGAGTACACGCACCGCCAAACCTGAGTGCGGCTTCCGACAAAGCAACTGCAAGCCGCTTTCGGCAGCGTCTCCAGATTAATCATTTTCTATTCAATAATTCTTTTAGCAAAGACTACTGAATATTATATTTTTAGATAATTCTACGGTAATACAGAAATATTATACATATTCCTAAGCTGTCGATCGGCAAACGAAAAACAAGCAGTTGATACTTTATAAAAAGCTATCTAATAGTACCAATATTAATATTTCTTTGTTCAGTGGTATGTATTTATTCACATTTTGCATATTTAGATTAAGATGAGTTTTTTTACCTAATCAGAATTATTAGTTAGATTAGCTACTTATTTTACTGTTCGATCAATTGACAATAATCCTTCATTGCATTTTTGGTTACCCTTATCATCATTATGCTTGGTTTTGCATTTATAAATTGTATAAATTCTACCGAAAAGGATTTTCAGATGGAAAGCTTACCAAGAGATCCAATTAGTAAGATGGGTATGGAAAACTGGACTCCTACAAACAACTGTTTTCTGTGTGAGGTTGTATTTTTAGTGCTATAGATATACCAAAACAAGTGGAATCAGAGCTGACTCTGAACGTAGTCTCTGGTTCGGTTTCTAGAAGTGGAAATTTTCTTTTTGTACCTTCCTTAATAACATTATTAATTTGAATATTATTTACTTACGTAAAGATAGTGAAATGAATAATTTATTTCATTATCTTTACATAAATGGGAAGAATATCTTACACAATGTAAACAATTGTATAAAAATCATTAACCAAATCAAATGACTTGCGAAAAGTAACTTTGCCACTCTATTTATTTATACTCAAAGTGGCAACACATTTCCAGTTTATCTTATAAATGTATTAATTTTTCCACAGTTTTGTTGCTGCTCTCCTATATTCGTACGTTTCTCGTATTCATCTCAAGATTAATGAACAGACGTCACGAAAGTTAAAAATAAACTAGTTGAACAGTAAATATTTTTCACAATTTCAACTCATATTATGTGATATATGAAATAAAAAAATCTGCGAGTGCGGACATTTTGAAGAAGAAAGAACTTTGAAGTACACGCACCGCCAAACCTGAGTGCGGCTTCCGACAAAGCAACTGCAAGCCGCTTTCGGCAGCGTCTCCAGATTAATCATTTTCTATTTAATAATTCTTTTAGCAAAGACTACTGAATATTATATTTTTAGATAATTCTACGGTAATACAGAAATATTATACATATTCCTAAGCTGTCGATCGGCAAACGAAAAACAAGCAGTTGATACTTTATAAAAAGCTATCAAATAGTACCAATATTGATATTTCTTTGTTCAGTGGTATGTATTTATTCACATTTTGCATATTTAGATTAAGATGAGTTTTTTTACCTAATCAGAATTATTAGTTAGATTAGCTACTTATTTTACTGTTCGATCAATTGACAATAATCCTTCATTGCATTTTTGGTTACCCTTATCATCATTATGCTTGGTTTTGCATTTATAAATTGTATAAATTCTACCGAAAAGGATTTTCAGATGGAAAGCTTACCAAGAGATCCAATTAGTAAGATGGGTATGGAAAACTGGACTCCTACAAACAACTGTTTTCTGTGTGAGGTTGTATTTTTAGTGCTATAGATATACCAAAACAAGTGGAATCAGAGCTGACTCTGAACGTAGTCTCTGGTTCGGTTTCTAGAAGTGGAAATTTTCTTTTTGTACCTTCCTTAATAACATTATTATTTGAATATTATTTACTTACGTAAAGATAGTGAAATGAATAATTTATTTCATGATCTTTACATGAATGGGTAAATCTGCGAGTGCGGACATTGTGAAGAAGAAAGAACTTTGGAGTACACGCACCGCCAAACCTGAGTGCGGCTTCCGACAAAGCAACTGCAAGCCGCTTTCGGCAGCGTCTCCAGATTAATCATTTTCTATTCAATAATTCTTTTAGCAAAGACTACTGAATATTATATTTTTAGATAATTCTACGGTAATACAGAAATATTATACATATTCCTAAGCTGTCGATCGGCAAACGAAAAACAAGCAGTTGATACTTTATAAAAAGCTATCTAATAGTACCAATATTAATATTTCTTTGTTCAGTGGTATGTATTTATTCACATTTTGCATATTTAGATTAAGATGAGTTTTTTTACCTAATCAGAATTATTAGTTAGATTAGCTACTTATTTTACTGTTCGATCAATTGACAATAATCCTTCATTGCATTTTTGGTTACCCTTATCATCATTATGCTTGGTTTTGCATTTATAAATTGTATAAATTCTACCGAAAAGGATTTTCAGATGGAAAGCTTACCAAGAGATCCAATTAGTAAGATGGGTATGGAAAACTGGACTCCTACAAACAACTGTTTTCTGTGTGAGGTTGTATTTTTAGTGCTATAGATATACCAAAACAAGTGGAATCAGAGCTGACTCTGAACGTAGTCTCTGGTTCGGTTTCTAGAAGTGGAAATTTTCTTTTTGTACCTTCCTTAATAACATTATTAATTTGAATATTATTTACTTACGTAAAGATAGTGAAATGAATAATTTATTTCATTATCTTCACATAAATGGGAAGAATATCTTACACAATGTAAACAATTGTATAAAAATCATTAACCAAATCAAATGACTTGCGAAAAGTAACTTTGCCACTCTATTTATTTATACTCAAAGTGGCAACACATTTCCAGTTTATCTTATAAATGTATTAATTTTTCCACAGTTTTGTTGCTGGTAATATAACAGTAATGATGTCATTAATGAATCTAAATGTTGACAATCATGTAAGATCGTATAACCTTGAATTTTTTTCTGCGCGTCTCTGCTCTCCTATATTCGTACGTTTCTCGTATTCATCTCAAGATTAATGAACAGACGTCACGAAAGTTAAAAATAAACTAGTTGAACAGTAAATATTTTTCACAATTTCAACTCATATTATGTGATATATGAAATAAAAAAATCTGCGAGTGCGGACATTGTGAAGAAGAAAGAACTTTGAAGTACACGCACCGCCAAACCTGAGTGCGGCTTCCGACAAAGCAACTGCAAGCCGCTTTCGGCAGCGTCTCCAGATTAATCATTTTCTATTTAATAATTCTTTTAGCAAAGACTACTGAATATTATATTTTTAGATAATTCTACGGTAATACAGAAATATTATACATATTCCTAAGCTGTCGATCGGCAAACGAAAAACAAGCAGTTGATACTTTATAAAAAGCTATCAAATAGTACCAATATTGATATTTCTTTGTTCAGTGGTATGTATTTATTCACATTTTGCATATTTAGATTAAGATGAGTTTTTTTACCTAATCAGAATTATTAGTTAGATTAGCTACTTATTTTACTGTTCGATCAATTGACAATAATCCTTCATTGCAATTTTGGTTACCCTTATCATCATTATGCTTGGTTTTGCATTTATATTTGTATAAATTCTACCGAAAAGGATTTTCAGATGGAAAGCTTACCAAGAGATCCAATTAGTAAGATGGGTATGGAAAACTGGACTCCTACAAACAACTGTTTCCTGTGTGAGGTTGTATTTTTAGTGCTATAGATATACCAAAACAAGTGGAATCAGAGCTGACTCTGAACGTAGTCTCTGGTTCGGTTTCTAGAAGTGGAAATTTTCTTGTTGTACCTTCCTTAATAACATTATTAATTTGAATATTATTTACTTATGTGAAGATAGTGAAATGAATAATTTATTTCATGATCTTTACATAAATGGGAAGAGTATCTTACAGAATGTAAACAATTGTATAAAAATCATTAACCAAATCAAATGACTTGCGAAAAGTAGCTTTGCCACTCTATTTATTTATACTCAAAGTGGCAACACATTTCCAGTTTATCTTATAAATGTATTAATTTTTCCACAGTTTTGTTGCTGGTAATATAACAGTAATGATGTCATTAATGAATCTAAATGTTGACAATCATGTAAGATCGTATAACCTTGAATTTTTTTCTGCGCCGTCTCTGCTCTCCTATATTCGTACGTTTCTCGTATTCATCTCAAGATTAATGAACAGACGTCACGAAAGTTAATAATAAACTAGTTGAACAGTAAATATTTTTCACAATTTCAACTCATATTATGTGATATATGAAATAAAAAAATCTGCGAGTGCGGACATTGTGAAGAAGAAAGAACTTTGAAGAACACGCACCGCCAAACCTGAGTGCGGCTTCCGACAAAGCAACTGCAAGCCGCTTTCGGCAGCGTCTCCAGATTAATCATTTTCTATTTAATAATTCTTTTAGCAAAGACTACTGAATATTATATTTTTAGATAATTCTACGGTAATATAGAAATATTATACATATTCCTAAGCTGTCGATCGGCAAACGAAAAACAAGCAGTTGATTCTTTATAAAAAGCTATCAAATAGTACCAACATTGATATTTCTTTGTTCAGTGGTATGTATTTATTCACATTTTGCATATTTAGATTAAGATGAGTTTTTTTACCTAATCAGAATTATTAGTTAGATTAGCTACTTATTTTACTGTTCGATCAATTGACAATAATCCTTCATTGCATTTTGGTTACCCTTATCATCATTATGCTTGGTTTTGCATTTATAAATTGTATAAATTCTACCGAAAAGGATTTTCAGATGGAAAGCTTACCAAGAGATCCAATTAGTAAGATGGGTATGGAAAACTGGACTCCTTCAAACAACTGTTTTCTGTGTGAGGTTGTATTTTTAGTGCTATAGATATACCAAAACAAGTGGAATCAGAGCTGACTCTGAACGTTGTCTCTGGTTCGGTTTCTAGAAGTGGAAATTTTCTTTTTGTACCTTCCTTAATAACATTATTAATTTGAATATAATTTACTTATGTGAAGATGGAGAAATGAATAATTTATTCCATGATCTTTACATAAGTGGGAAGAGTATCTTACAGAATGTAAACAATTGTATAAAAATCATTAACCAAATCAAATGACTTGCGAAAAGTAACTTTGCCACTCTATTTATTTATACTCAAAGTGGCAACACATTTCCAGTTTATCTTATAAATGTATTAATTTTTCCACAGTTTTGTTGCTGGTAATATAACAGTAATGATGTCATTAATGAATCTAAATGTTGACAATCATGTAAGATCGTATAACCTTGAATTTTTTTCTGCGCCGTCTCTGCTCTCCTATATTCGTACGTTTCTCGTATTCATCTCAAGATTAATGAACAGACGTCACGAAAGTTAATAATAAACTAGTTGAACAGTAAATATTTTTCACAATTTCAACTCATATTATGTGATATATGAAATAAAAAAATCTGTGAGTGCGGACATTGTGAAGAAGAAAGAACTTTGAAGAACACGCACCGCCAAACCTGAGTGCGGCTTCCGACAAAGCAACTGCAAGCCGCTTTCGGCAGCGTCTCCAGATTAATCATTTTCTATTTAATAATTCTTTTAGCAAAGACTACTGAATATTATATTTTTAGATAATTCTACGGTAATATAGAAATATTATACATATTCCTAAGCTGTCGATCGGCAAACGAAGAACAAGCAGTTGATTCTTTATAAAAAGCTATCAAATAGTACCAACATTGATATTTCTTTGTTCAGTGGTATGTATTTATTCACATTTTGCATATTTAGATTAAGATGAGTTTTTTTACCTAATCAGAATTATTAGTTAGATTAGCTACTTATTTTACTGTTCGATCATTTGACAATAATCCTTCATTGCAATTTTGGTTACCCTTATCATCATTATGCTTGGTTTTGCATTTATATTTGTATAAATTCTACCGAAAAGGATTTTCAGATGGAAAGCTTACCAAGAGATCCAATTAGTAAGATGGGTATGGAAAACTGGACTCCTACAAACAACTGTTTTCTGTGTGAGGTTGTATTTTTAGTGCTATAGATATACCAAAACAAGTGGAATCAGAGCTGACTCTGAACGTAGTCTCTGGTTCGGTTTCTAGAAGTGGAAATTTTCTTGTTGTACCTTCCTTAATAACATTATTAATTTGAATATTATTTACTTATGTGAAGATAGTGAAATGAATAATTTATTTCATGATCTTTACATAAATGGGAAGAGTATCTTACAGAATGTAAACAATTGTATAAAAATCATTAACCAAATCAAATGACTTGCGAAAAGTAGCTTTGCCACTCTATTTATTTATACTCAAAGTGGCAACACATTTCCAGTTTATCTTATAAATGTATTAATTTTTCCACAGTTTTGTTGCTGGTAATATAACAGTAATGATGTCATTAATGAATCTAAATGTTGACAATCATGTAAGATCGTATAACCTTGAATTTTTTTCTGCGCCGTCTCTGCTCTCCTATATTCGTACGTTTCTCGTATTCATCTCAAGATTAATGAACAGACGTCACGAAAGTTAATAATAAACTAGTTGAACAGTAAATATTTTTCACAATTTCAACTCATATTATGTGATATATGAAATAAAAAAATCTGTGAGTGCGGACATTGTGAAGAAGAAAGAACTTTGAAGAACACGCACCGCCAAACCTGAGTGCGGCTTCCGACAAAGCAACTGCAAGCCGCTTTCGGCAGCGTCTCCAGATTAATCATTTTCTATTTAATAATTCTTTTAGCAAAGACTACTGAATATTATATTTTTAGATAATTCTACGGTAATATAGAAATATTATACATATTCCTAAGCTGTCGATCGGCAAACGAAGAACAAGCAGTTGATTCTTTATAAAAAGCTATCAAATAGTACCAACATTGATATTTCTTTGTTCAGTGGTATGTATTTATTCACATTTTGCATATTTAGATTAAGATGAGTTTTTTTACCTAATCAGAATTATTAGTTAGATTAGCTACTTATTTTACTGTTCGATCAATTGACAATAATCCTTCATTGCATTTTTGGTTACCCTTATCATCATTATGCTTGGTTTTGCATTTATAAATTGTATAAATTCTACCGAAAAGGATTTTCAGATGGAAAGCTTACCAAGAGATCCAATTAGTAAGATGGGTATGGAAAACTGGACTCCTTCAAACAACTGTTTTCTGTGTGAGGTTGTATTTTTAGTGCTATAGATATACCAAAACAAGTGGAATCAGAGCTGACTCTGAACGTTGTCTCTGGTTCGGTTTCTAGAAGTGGAAATTTTCTTTTTGTACCTTCCTTAATAACATTATTAATTTGAATATAATTTACTTATGTGAAGATAGAGAAATGAATAATTTATTCCATGATCTTTACATAAATGGGAAGAGTATCTTACAGAATGTAAACAATTGTATAAAAATCATTAACCAAATCAAATGACTTGCGAAAAGTAACTTTGCCACTCTATTTATTTATACTCAAAGTGGCAACACATTTCCAGTTTATCTTATAAATGTATTAATTTTTCCACAGTTTTGTTGCTGGTAATATAACAGTAATGATGTCATTAATGAATCTAAATGTTGACAATCATGTAAGATCGTATAACCTTGAATTTTTTTCTGCGCCGTCTCTGCTCTCCTATATTCCTACGTTTCTCGTATTCATCTCAAGATTAATGAACAGACGTCACGAAAGTTAAAAATAAACTAGTTGAACAGTAAATATTTTTCAAAATTTCAACTCATATTATGTGATATATGAAATAAAAAAATCTGCGAGTGCGGACATTGTGAAGAAGAAAGAACTTTGAAGTACACGCTCCGCCATACCTGAGTGCGGCTTCCGACAAAGCAACTGCAAGCCGCTTTCGGCAGCGTCTCCAGATTAATCATTTTCTATTTAATAATTCTTTTAGCAAAGACTACTGAATATTATATTTTTAGATAATTCTACGGTAATACAGAAATATTATACATATTCCTAAGCTGTCGATCGGCAAACGAAAAACAAGCAGTTGATACTTTATAAAAAGCTATCAAATAGTACCAATATTGATATTTCTTTGTTCAGTGGTATGTATTTATTCACATTTTGCATATTTAGATTAAGATGAGTTTTTTTACCTAATCAGAATTATTAGTTAGAGTAGCTACTTATTTTACTGTTCGATCAATTGACAATAATCCTTCATTGCATTTTTGGCTACCCTTATCATCATTATGCTTGGTTTTGCATTTATAAATTGTATAAATTCTACCGAAAAGGATTTTCAGATGGAAAGCTTACCAAGAGATCAAATTAGTAAGATGGGTATGGGAAACTGGACTCCTACAAACAACTGTTTTCTGTGGAGGTTGTATTTTTAGTGCTATAGATATACCAAAACAAGTGGAATCAGAGCTGACTCTGAACGTAGTCTCTGGTTCGGTTTCTAGAAGTGGAAATTTTCTTTTTGTACCTTCCTCAATAACATTATTAATTTGAATATTATTTACTTATGTGAAGATAGTGAAATGAATAATTTATTTCATGATCTTTACATAAATGGGAAGAGTATCTTACAGAATGTAAACAATTGTATAAAAATCATTAACCAAAACAAGTGGAATCACTGCTGACTCTGAACGTAGTCTCTGGTTCGGTTTCTAGAAGTGGAAATTTTCTTTTTGTACCTTCCTTAATAACATTATTAATTTGAATATTATTTACTTATGTGAAGATAGTGAAATGAATGATTTATTTCATGATCTTTACATAAATGGGAAGAGTATCTTACAGAATGTAAACAATTGTATAAAAATCATTAACCAAATCAAATGACTTGCGAAAAGTAGCTTTGCCACTCTATTTATTTATACTCAAAGTGGCAACACATTTCCAGTTTATCTTATAAATGTATTAATTTTTCCACAGTTTTGTTGCTGGTAATATAACAGTAATGATGTCATTAATGAATCTAAATGTTGACAATCATGTAAGATCGTATAACCTTGAATTTTTTTCTGCGCCGTCTCTGCTCTCCTATATTCGTACGTTTCTTGTATTCATCTCAAGATTAATGAACAGACGTCACGAAAGTTAAAAATAAACTAGTTGAACAGTAAATATTTTTCACAATTTCAACTCATATTATGTGATATATGAAATAAAAAAATCTGCGAGTGCGGACATTGTGAAGAAGAAAAAACTTTGAAGTACACGCACCGCCAAACCTGAGTGCGGCTTCCGACAAAGCAACTGCAAGCCGCTTTCGGCAGCGTCTCCAGATTAATCATTTTCTATTTAATAATTCTTTTAGCAAAGACTACTGAATATTATATTTTTAGATAATTCTACGGTAATACAGAAATATTATACATCTTCCTAAGCTGTCGATCGGCAAACGATAAACAAGCAGTTGATACTTTATAAAAAGCTATCAAATAGTACCAATATTGATATTTCTTTGTTCAGTGGTATGTATTTATTCACATTTTGCATATTTAGATTAAGATGAGTTTTTTTACCTAATCAGAATTATTAGTTAGATTAGCTACTTATTTTACTGTTCGATCAATTGACAATAATCCTTCATTGCAATTTTGGTTACCCTTATCATCATTATGCTTGGTTTTGCATTTATATTTGTATAAATTCTACCGAAAAGGATTTTCAGATGGAAAGCTTACCAATAGATCCAATTAGTAAGATGGGTATGGAAAACTGGACTCCTACAAACAACTGTTTTCTGTGTGAGGTTGTATTTTTAGTGCTATAGATATACCAAAACAAGTGGAATCAGAGCTGACTCTGAACGTAGTCTCTGGTTCGGTTTCTAGAAGTGGAAATTTTCTTGTTGTACCTTCCTTAATAACATTATTAATTTGAATATTATTTACTTATGTGAAGATAGTGAAATGAATAATTTATTTCATGATCTTTACATAAATGGGAAGAGTATCTTACAGAATGTAAACAATTGTATAAAAATCATTAACCAAATCAAATGACTTGCGAAAAGTAGCTTTGCCACTCTATTTATTTATACTCAAAGTGGCAACACATTTCCAGTTTATCTTATAAATGTATTAATTTTTCCACAGTTTTGTTGCTGGTAATATAACAGTAATGATGTCATTAATGAATCTAAATGTTGACAATCATGTAAGATCGTATAACCTTGAATTTTTTTCTGCGCCGTCTCTGCTCTCCTATATTCGTACGTTTCTCGTATTCATCTCAAGATTAATGAACAGACGTCACGAAAGTTAATAATAAACTAGTTGAACAGTAAATATTTTTCACAATTTCAACTCATATTATGTGATATATGAAATAAAAAAATCTGTGAGTGCGGACATTGTGAAGAAGAAAGAACTTTGAAGAACACGCACCGACAAAGCAACTGCAAGCCGCTTTCGGCAGCGTCTCCAGATTAATCATTTTCTATTTAATAATTCTTTTAGCAAAGACTACTGAATATTATATTTTTAGATAATTCTACGGTAATATAGAAATATTATACATATTCCTAAGCTGTCGATCGGCAAACGAAGAACAAGCAGTTGATTCTTTATAAAAAGCTATCAAATAGTACCAACATTGATATTTCTTTGTTCAGTGGTATGTATTTATTCACATTTTGCATATTTAGATTAAGATGAGTTTTTTTACCTAATCAGAATTATTAGTTAGATTAGCTACTTATTTTACTGTTCGATCAATTGACAATAATCCTTCATTGCATTTTTGGTTACCCTTATCATCATTATGCTTGGTTTTGCATTTATAAATTGTATAAATTCTACCGAAAAGGATTTTCAGATGGAAAGCTTACCAAGAGATCCAATTAGTAAGATGGGTATGGAAAACTGGACTCCTTCAAACAACTGTTTTCTGTGTGAGGTTGTATTTTTAGTGCTATAGATATACCAAAACAAGTGGAATCAGAGCTGACTCTGAACGTTGTCTCTGGTTCGGTTTCTAGAAGTGGAAATTTTCTTTTTGTACCTTCCTTAATAACATTATTAATTTGAATATAATTTACTTATGTGAAGATAGAGAAATGAATAATTTATTCCATGATCTTTACATAAATGGGAAGAGTATCTTACAGAATGTAAACAATTGTATAAAAATCATTAACCAAATCAAATGACTTGCGAAAAGTAACTTTGCCACTCTATTTATTTATACTCAAAGTGGCAACACATTTCCAGTTTATCTTATAAATGTATTAATTTTTCCACAGTTTTGTTGCTGGTAATATAACAGTAATGATGTCATTAATGAATCTAAATGTTGACAATCATGTAAGATCGTATAACCTTGAATTTTTTTCTGCGCCGTCTCTGCTCTCCTATATTCCTACGTTTCTCGTATTCATCTCAAGATTAATGAACAGACGTCACGAAAGTTAAAAATAAACTAGTTGAACAGTAAATATTTTTCAAAATTTCAACTCATATTATGTGATATATGAAATAAAAAAATCTGCGAGTGCGGACATTGTGAAGAAGAAAGAACTTTGAAGTACACGCTCCGCCATACCTGAGTGCGGCTTCCGACAAAGCAACTGCAAGCCGCTTTCGGCAGCGTCTCCAGATTAATCATTTTCTATTTAATAATTCTTTTAGCAAAGACTACTGAATATTATATTTTTAGATAATTCTACGGTAATACAGAAATATTATACATATTCCTAAGCTGTCGATCGGCAAACGAAAAACAAGCAGTTGATACTTTATAAAAAGCTATCAAATAGTACCAATATTGATATTTCTTTGTTCAGTGGTATGTATTTATTCACATTTTGCATATTTAGATTAAGATGAGTTTTTTTACCTAATCAGAATTATTAGTTAGAGTAGCTACTTATTTTACTGTTCGATCAATTGACAATAATCCTTCATTGCATTTTTGGCTACCCTTATCATCATTATGCTTGGTTTTGCATTTATAAATTGTATAAATTCTACCGAAAAGGATTTTCAGATGGAAAGCTTACCAAGAGATCAAATTAGTAAGATGGGTATGGGAAACTGGACTCCTACAAACAACTGTTTTCTGTGGAGGTTGTATTTTTAGTGCTATAGATATACCAAAACAAGTGGAATCAGAGCTGACTCTGAACGTAGTCTCTGGTTCGGTTTCTAGAAGTGGAAATTTTCTTGTTGTACCTTCCTCAATAACATTATTAATTTGAATATTATTTACTTATGTGAAGATAGTGAAATGAATAATTTATTTCATGATCTTTACATAAATGGGAAGAGTATCTTACAGAATGTAAACAATTGTATAAAAATCATTAACCAAATCAAATGACTTGCGAAAAGTAACTTTGCCACTCTATTTATTTATACTCAAAGTGGCAACACATTTCCAGTTTATCTTATGAATGTATTAATTTTTCCACAGTTTTGTTGCTGGTAATATAACAGTAATGATGTCATTAATGAATCTGAATGTTGACAATCATGTAAGATCGTATAACCTTGAATTTTTTTCTGCGCCGTCTCTGCTCTCCTATATCCGTACGCCTTTCGGCAGCGTCTCCAGATTAATCATTTTCTATTAAATAATTCTTTTACCAAAGACTACTGAATATTATATTTTTAGATAATTCTACGGTAATACAGAAATATTATACATATTCCTAAGCTGTCGATCGGCAAACGAAAAACAAGCAGTTGATACTTTATAAAAAGCTATCAAATAGTACCAATATTGATATTTCTTTATTCAGTGGTATGTATTTATTCACATTTTGCATATTTAGATTAAGATGAGTTTTTTTACCTAATCAGAATTATTAGTTAGATTAGCTACTTACTTTACTGTTCGATCAATTGACAATAATCCTTCATTGCATTTTTGGTTACCCTTATCATCATTATGCTTGGTTTTGCATTTATAAATTGTATAAATTCTACCGAAAAGGATTTTCAGATGGAAAGCTTACCAAGAGATCCAATTATTAAGATGGGTATGGAAAACTGGACTCCTACAAACAACTGTTTTCTGTGTGAGGTTATATTTTTAGTGCTTTAGATATACCAAAACAAGTGGAATCAGAGCTGACTCTGAACGTAGTCTCTGGTTCGGTTTCTAGAAGTGGAAATTTTCTTTTTGTACCTTCCTTAATAACATTATTAATTTGAATATTATTTACTTATGTAAAGATAGTGAAATGAATAATTTATTTCATGATCTTTACATGAATGGGAAGAGTATCTTACAGAATGTAAACAATTGTATAAAAATCATTAACCAAATCAAATGACTTGCGAAAAGTAACTTTGCCACTCTATTTATTTATACTCAAAGTGGGAACACATTTCCAGTTTATCTTATAAATGTATTAATTTTTCCACAGTTTTGTTGCTGGTAATATAACAGTAATGATGTCATTAATGAATCTAAATGTTGACAATCATGTAAGATCGTATAACCTTGAATTTTTTTCTGCGCCGTCTCTGCTCTCCTATATTCGTACATTTCTCGTATTCATCTCAAGATTAATGAACAGACGTCACGAAAGTTAAAAATAAACTAGTTGAACAGTAAATATTTTTCACAATTTCAACTCATATTATGTGATATATGAAATAGAAAAATTTGCTAGTGCGGACATTGTGAAGAAGAAAGAACTTTGAAGTACACGCACCGCCAAACCTGAGTGCGGCTTCCGACAAAGCAACTGCAAGCCGCTTTCGGCAGCGTCTCCAGATTAATCATTTTCTATTTAATAATTCTTTTAGCAAAGACTACTGAATATTATATTTTTAGATAATTCTACGGTAATACAGAAATATTATACATATTCCTAAGCTGTCGATCGGCAAACGAAAAACAAGCAGTTGATACTTTATAAAAAGCTATCAAATAGTACCAATATTGATATTTCATTGTTCAGTGGTATGTATTTATTCACATTTTGCATATTTAGATTAAGATGAGTTTTTTTACCTAATCAGAATTATTATTTAGATTAGCTACTTATTTTACTGTTCGATCAATGACAATAATCCTTCATTGCATTTTTGGTTACCCTTATCATCATTATGCTTGGTTTTGCATTTATAAATTGTATAAATTCTACCGAAAAGGATTTTCAGATGGAAAGCTTACCAAGAGATCCAATTAGTAAGATGGGTATGGAAAACTGGACTCCTACAAACAACTGTTTTCTGTGTGAGGTTGTATTTTTAGTGCTATAGATATACCAAAACAAGTTGAATCAGAGCTGACTCTGAACGTAGTCTCTGGTTCGGTTTCTAGAAGTGGAAATTTTCTTTTTGTACCTTCCTTAATAACATTATTAATTTGAATATTATTTACTTACGTAAAGATAGTGAAATGAATAATTTATTTCATGATCTTTACATGAATGGGAAGAGTATCTTACAGAATGTAAACAATTGTATAAAAATCATTAACCAAATCAAATGACTTACGAAAAGTAACTTTGCCACTCTATTTATTTATACTCAAAGTGGCAACACATTTCCAGTTTATCTTATAAATGTATTAATTTTTCCACAGTTTTGTTGCTGGTAATATAACAGTAATGATGTCATTAATGAATCTAAATGTTGACAATCATGTAAGATCGTATAACCTTGAATTTTTTTCTGCGCCGTCTCTGCTCTCCTATATTCGTACGTTTCTCTTATTCATCTCAAGAATAATGAACAGACGTCACGAAAGTTAAAAATAAACTAGTTGAACAGTAAATATTTTTCACAATTTCAACTCATATCATGTGATATATGAAATAGAGAAATCTGCGAGTGCGGACATTGTGAAGAAGAAAGAACTTTGAAGTACACGCACCGCCAAACCTGAGTGCGGCTTCCGACAAAGCAACTGCAAGCCGCTTTCGGCAGCGTCTCCAGATTAAATTTAATAATTCTTTTAGCAAAGACTACTGAATATTATATTTTTAGATAATTCTACGGTAATACAGAAATATTATACATATTCCTAAGCTGTCGATCGGCAAACGAAAAACAAGGAGTTGATACTTTATAAAAAGCTATCAAATAGTACCAATATTGATATTTCTTTGTTCAGTGGTATGTATTTATTCACATTTTGCATATTTAGATTAAGATGAGTTTTTTTACCTAATCAGAATTATTAGTTAGATTAGCTACTTATTTTACTGTTCGATCAATTGACAATAATCCTTCATTGCATTTTTGGTTACCCTTATCATCATTATGCTTGGTTTTGCATTTATAAATTGTATAAATTCTACCGAAAAGGATTTTCAGATGGAAAGCTTACCAAGAGATCCAATTAGTAAGATGGGTATGGAAAACTGGACTCCTACAAACAACTGTTTTCTGTGTGAGGTTGTATTTTTAGTGCTATAGATATACCAAAACAAGTGGAATCAGAGCTGACACTGAACGTAGTCTCTGGTTCGGTTTCTAGAAGTGGAAATTTTCTTTTTGTACCTTCCTTAATAACATTATTAATTTGAATATAATTTACTTATGTGAAGATAGAGAAATGAATAATTTATTCCATGATCTTTACATAAATGGGAAGAGTATCTTACAGAATGTAAACAATTGTATAAAAATCATTAACCAAATCAAATGACTTGCGAAAAGTAACTTTGCCACTCTATTTATTTATACTCAAAGTGGCAACACATTTCCAGTTTATCTTATAAATGTATTAATTTTTCCACAGTTTTGTTGCTGGTAATATAACAGTAATGATGTCATTAATGAATCTAAATGTTGACAATCATGTAAGATCGTATAACCTTGAATTTTTTTCTGCGCCGTCTCTGCTCTCCTATATTCCTACGTTTCTCGTATTCATCTCAAGATTAATGAACAGACGTCACGAAAGTTAAAAATAAACTAGTTGAACAGTAAATATTTTTCAAAATTTCAACTCATATTATGTGATATATGAAATAAAAAAATCTGCGAGTGCGGACATTGTGAAGAAGAAAGAACTTTGAAGTACACGCTCCGCCATACCTGAGTGCGGCTTCCGACAAAGCAACTGCAAGCCGCTTTCGGCAGCGTCTCCAGATTAATCATTTTCTATTTAATAATTCTTTTAGCAAAGACTACTGAATATTATATTTTTAGATAATTCTACGGTAATACAGAAATATTATACATATTCCTAAGCTGTCGATCGGCAAACGAAAAACAAGCAGTTGATACTTTATAAAAAGCTATCAAATAGTACCAATATTGATATTTCTTTGTTCAGTGGTATGTATTTATTCACATTTTGCATATTTAGACTAAGATGAGTTTTTTTACCTAATCAGAATTATTAGTTAGAGTAGCTACTTATTTTACTGTTCGATCAATTGACAATAATCCTTCATTGCATTTTTGGCTACCCTTATCATCATTATGCTTGGTTTTGCATTTATAAATTGTATAAATTCTACCGAAAAGGATTTTCAGATGGAAAGCTTACCAAGAGATCAAATTAGTAAGATGGGTATGGGAAACTGGACTCCTACAAACAACTGTTTTCTGTGGAGGTTGTATTTTTAGTGCTATAGATATACCAAAACAAGTGGAATCAGAGCTGACTCTGAACGTAGTCTCTGGTTCGGTTTCTAGAAGTGGAAATTTTCTTTTTGTACCTTCCTCAATAACATTATTAATTTGAATATTATTTACTTATGTGAAGATAGTGAAATGAATAATTTATTTCATGATCTTTACATAAATGGGAAGAGTATCTTACAGAATGTAAACAATTGTATAAAAATCATTAACCAAATCAAATGACTTGCGAAAAGTAACTTTGCCACTCTATTTATTTATACTCAAAGTGGCAACACATTTCCAGTTTATCTTATGAATGTATTAATTTTTCCACAGTTTTGTTGCTGGTAATATAACAGTAATGATGTCATTAATGAATCTGAATGTTGACAATCATGTAAGATCGTATAACCTTGAATTTTTTTCTGCGCCGTCTCTGCTCTCCTATATCCGTACGCCTTTCGGCAGCGTCTCCAGATTAATCATTTTCTATTAAATAATTCTTTTACCAAAGACTACTGAATATTATATTTTTAGATAATTCTACGGTAATACAGAAATATTATACATATTCCTAAGCTGTCGATCGGCAAACGAAAAACAAGCAGTTGATACTTTATAAAAAGCTATCAAATAGTACCAATATTGATATTTCTTTATTCAGTGGTATGTATTTATTCACATTTTGCATATTTAGATTAAGATGAGTTTTTTTACCTAATCAGAATTATTAGTTAGATTAGCTACTTACTTTACTGTTCGATCAATTGACAATAATCCTTCATTGCATTTTTGGTTACCCTTATCATCATTATGCTTGGTTTTGCATTTATAAATTGTATAAATTCTACCGAAAAGGATTTTCAGATGGAAAGCTTACCAAGAGATCCAATTATTAAGATGGGTATGGAAAACTGGACTCCTACAAACAACTGTTTTCTGTGTGAGGTTATATTTTTAGTGCTTTAGATATACCAAAACAAGTGGAATCAGAGCTGACTCTGAACGTAGTCTCTGGTTCGGTTTCTAGAAGTGGAAATTTTCTTTTTGTACCTTCCTTAATAACATTATTAATTTGAATATTATTTACTTATGTAAAGATAGTGAAATGAATAATTTATTTCATGATCTTTACATGAATGGGAAGAGTATCTTACAGAATGTAAACAATTGTATAAAAATCATTAACCAAATCAAATGACTTGCGAAAAGTAACTTTGCCACTCTATTTATTTATACTCAAAGTGGGAACACATTTCCAGTTTATCTTATAAATGTATTAATTTTTCCACAGTTTTGTTGCTGGTAATATAACAGTAATGATGTCATTAATGAATCTAAATGTTGACAATCATGTAAGATCGTATAACCTTGAATTTTTTTCTGCGCCGTCTCTGCTCTCCTATATTCGTACATTTCTCGTATTCATCTCAAGATTAATGAACAGACGTCACGAAAGTTAAAAATAAACTAGTTGAACAGTAAATATTTTTCACAATTTCAACTCATATTATGTGATATATGAAATAGAAAAATTTGCTAGTGCGGACATTGTGAAGAAGAAAGAACTTTGAAGTACACGCACCGCCAAACCTGAGTGCGGCTTCCGACAAAGCAACTGCAAGCCGCTTTCGGCAGCGTCTCCAGATTAATCATTTTCTATTTAATAATTCTTTTAGCAAAGACTACTGAATATTATATTTTTAGATAATTCTACGGTAATACAGAAATATTATACATATTCCTAAGCTGTCGATCGGCAAACGAAAAACAAGCAGTTGATACTTTATAAAAAGCTATCAAATAGTACCAATATTGATATTTCATTGTTCAGTGGTATGTATTTATTCACATTTTGCATATTTAGATTAAGATGAGTTTTTTTACCTAATCAGAATTATTATTTAGATTAGCTACTTATTTTACTGTTCGATCAATTGACAATAATCCTTCATTGCATTTTTGGTTACCCTTATCATCATTATGCTTGGTTTTGCATTTATAAATTGTATAAATTCTACCGAAAAGGATTTTCAGATGGAAAGCTTACCAAGAGATCCAATTAGTAAGATGGGTATGGAAAACTGGACTCCTACAAACAACTGTTTTCTGTGTGAGGTTGTATTTTTAGTGCTATAGATATACCAAAACAAGTTGAATCAGAGCTGACTCTGAACGTAGTCTCTGGTTCGGTTTCTAGAAGTGGAAATTTTCTTTTTGTACCTTCCTTAATAACATTATTAATTTGAATATTATTTACTTACGTAAAGATAGTGAAATGAATAATTTATTTCATGATCTTTACATGAATGGGAAGAGTATCTTACAGAATGTAAACAATTGTATAAAAATCATTAACCAAATCAAATGACTTGCGAAAAGTAACTTTGCCACTCTATTTATTTATACTCAAAGTGGCAACACATTTCCAGTTTATCTTATAAATGTATTAATTTTTCCACAGTTTTGTTGCTGGTAATATAACAGTAATGATGTCATTAATGAATCTAAATGTTGACAATCATGTAAGATCGTATAACCTTGAATTTTTTTCTGCGCCGTCTCTGCTCTCCTATATTCGTACGTTTCTCGTATTCATCTCAAGAATAATGAACAGACGTCACGAAAGTTAAAAATAAACTAGTTGAACAGTAAATATTTTTCACAATTTCAACTCATATCATGTGATATATGAAATAGAAAAATCTGCGAGTGCGGACATTGTGAAGAAGAAAGAACTTTGAAGTACACGCACCGCCAAACCTGAGTGCGGCTTCCGACAAAGCAACTGCAAGCCGCTTTCGGCAGCGTCTCCAGATTAAATTTAATAATTCTTTTAGCAAAGACTACTGAATATTATATTTTTAGATAATTCTACGGTAATACAGAAATATTATACATATTCCTAAGCTGTCGATCGGCAAACGAAAAACAAGGAGTTGATACTTTATAAAAAGCTATCAAATAGTACCAATATTGATATTTCTTTGTTCAGTGGTATGTATTTATTCACATTTTGCATATTTAGATTAAGATGAGTTTTTTTACCTAATCAGAATTATTAGTTAGATTAGCTACTTATTTTACTGTTCGATCAATTGACAATAATCCTTCATTGCATTTTCGGTTACCCTTATCATCATTATGCTTGGTTTTGCATTTATAAATTGTATAAATTCTACCGAAAAGGATTTTCAGATGGAAAGCTTACCAAGAGATCCAATTAGTAAGATGGGTTTGGAAAACTGGACTCCTACAAACAACTGTTTTCTGTGTGAGGTTGTATTTTTAGTGCTATAGATATACCAAAACAAGTGGAATCAGAGCTGACACTGAACGTAGTCTCTGGTTCGGTTTCTAGAAGTGGAAATTTTCTTTTTGTACCTTCCTTAATAACATTATTAATTTGAATATTATTTACTTACGTAAAGATAGTGAAATGAATAATTTATTTCATGATCTTTACATGAATGGGAAGAGTATCTTACAGAATGTAAACAATTGTATAAAAATCATTAACCAAATCAAATGACTTGCGAAAAGTAACTTTGCCACTCTATTTATTTATACTCAAAGTGGCAACAAATTCCAGTTTATCTTATAAATGTATTAATTTTTCCACAGCTTTGTTGCTGGTAATATAACAGTAATGATGTCATTAATGAATCTAAATGTTGACAATCATGTAAGATCGTATAACCTTGAATTTTTTTCTGCGCCGTCTCTGCTCTCCTATATTCGTACGTTTCTCGTATTCATCTCAAGATTAATGAACAGACGTCACGAAAATTAAAAATAAACTAGTTGAACAGTAAATATTTTTCACAATTTCAACTCATATCATGTGATGTATGAAATAGAAAAATCTGCGAGTGCGGACATTGTGAAGAAGAAAGAACTTTGAAGTACACGCACCGCCAAACCTAAGTGCAGCTTCCGACAAAGCAACTGCAAGCCGCTTTCGGCAGCGTCTCCAGATTAATCATTTTCTATTTAATAATTCTTTTAGCAAAGACTACTGAATATTATATTTTTAGATAATTCTACGGTAATACAGAAATATTATACATATTCCTAAGCTGTCGATCGGCAAACGAAAAACAAGCAGTTGATACTTTATAAAAAGCTATCAAATAGTACCAATATTGATATTTCATTGTTCAGTGGTATGTATTTATTCACATTTTGCATATTTAGATTAAGATGAGTTTTTTTACCTAATCAGAATTATTAGTTAGATTAGCTACTTATTTTACTGTTCGATCAATTGACAATAATCCTTCATTGCATTTTTGGTTACCCTTATCATCATTATGCTTGGTTTTGCATTTATAAATTGTATAAATTCTACCGAAAAGGATTTTCAGATGGAAAGCTTACCAAGAGATCCAATTAGTAAGATGGGTATGGAAAACTGGACTCCTACAAACAACTGTTTTCTGTGTGAGGTTTTATTTTTAGTGCTATAGATATACCAAAACAAGTGGAATCAGAGCTGACTCTGAACGTAGTCTCTGGTTCGGTTTCTAGAAGTGGAAATTTTCTTTTTGTACCTTCCTTAATAACATTATTATTTGAATATTATTTACTTACGTAAAGATAGTGAAATGAATAATTTATTTCATGATCTTTACATGAATGGGTAAATCTGCGAGTGCGGACATTGTGAAGAAGAAAGAACTTTGGAGTACACGCACCGCCAAACCTGAGTGCGGCTTCCGACAAAGCAACTGCAAGCCGCTTTCGGCAGCGTCTCCAGATTAATCATTTTCTATTCAATAATTCTTTTAGCAAAGACTACTGAATATTATATTTTTAGATAATTCTACGGTAATACAGAAATATTATACATATTCCTAAGCTGTCGATCGGCAAACGAAAAACAAGCAGTTGATACTTTATAAAAAGCTATCTAATAGTACCAATATTAATATTTCTTTGTTCAGTGGTATGTATTTATTCACATTTTGCATATTTAGATTAAGATGAGTTTTTTTACCTAATCAGAATTATTAGTTAGATTAGCTACTTATTTTACTGTTCGATCAATTGACAATAATCCTTCATTGCATTTTTGGTTACCCTTATCATCATTATGCTTGGTTTTGCATTTATAAATTGTATAAATTCTACCGAAAAGGATTTTCAGATGGAAAGCTTACCAAGAGATCCAATTAGTAAGATGGGTATGGAAAACTGGACTCCTACAAACAACTGTTTTCTGTGTGAGGTTGTATTTTTAGTGCTATAGATATACCAAAACAAGTGGAATCAGAGCTGACTCTGAACGTAGTCTCTGGTTCGGTTTCTAGAAGTGGAAATTTTCTTTTTGTACCTTCCTTAATAACATTATTAATTTGAATATTATTTACTTACGTAAAGATAGTGAAATGAATAATTTATTTCATTATCTTTACATAAATGGGAAGAATATCTTACACAATGTAAACAATTGTATAAAAATCATTAACCAAATCAAATGACTTGCGAAAAGTAACTTTGCCACTCTATTTATTTATACTCAAAGTGGCAACACATTTCCAGTTTATCTTATAAATGTATTAATTTTTCCACAGTTTTGTTGCTGCTCTCCTATATTCGTACGTTTCTCGTATTCATCTCAAGATTAATGAACAGACGTCACGAAAGTTAAAAATAAACTAGTTGAACAGTAAATATTTTTCACAATTTCAACTCATATTATGTGATATATGAAATAAAAAAATCTGCGAGTGCGGACATTGTGAAGAAGAAAGAACTTTGAAGTACACGCACCGCCAAACCTGAGTGCGGCTTCCGACAAAGCAACTGCAAGCCGCTTTCGGCAGCGTCTCCAGATTAATCATTTTCTATTTAATAATTCTTTTAGCAAAGACTACTGAATATTATATTTTTAGATAATTCTACGGTAATACAGAAATATTATACATATTCCTAAGCTGTCGATCGGCAAACGAAAAACAAGCAGTTGATACTTTATAAAAAGCTATCAAATAGTACCAATATTGATATTTCTTTGTTCAGTGGTATGTATTTATTCACATTTTGCATATTTAGATTAAGATGAGTTTTTTTACCTAATCAGAATTATTAGTTAGATTAGCTACTTATTTTACTGTTCGATCAATTGACAATAATCCTTCATTGCATTTTTGGTTACCCTTATCATCATTATGCTTGGTTTTGCATTTATAAATTGTATAAATTCTACCGAAAAGGATTTTCAGATGGAAAGCTTACCAAGAGATCCAATTAGTAAGATGGGTATGGAAAACTGGACTCCTACAAACAACTGTTTTCTGTGTGAGGTTGTATTTTTAGTGCTATAGATATACCAAAACAAGTGGAATCAGAGCTGACTCTGAACGTAGTCTCTGGTTCGGTTTCTAGAAGTGGAAATTTTCTTTTTGTACCTTCCTTAATAACATTATTATTTGAATATTATTTACTTACGTAAAGATAGTGAAATGAATAATTTATTTCATGATCTTTACATGAATGGGTAAATCTGCGAGTGCGGACATTGTGAAGAAGAAAGAACTTTGGAGTACACGCACCGCCAAACCTGAGTGCGGCTTCCGACAAAGCAACTGCAAGCCGCTTTCGGCAGCGTCTCCAGATTAATCATTTTCTATTCAATAATTCTTTTAGCAAAGACTACTGAATATTATATTTTTAGATAATTCTACGGTAATACAGAAATATTATACATATTCCTAAGCTGTCGATCGGCAAACGAAAAACAAGCAGTTGATACTTTATAAAAAGCTATCTAATAGTACCAATATTAATATTTCTTTGTTCAGTGGTATGTATTTATTCACATTTTGCATATTTAGATTAAGATGAGTTTTTTTACCTAATCAGAATTATTAGTTAGATTAGCTACTTATTTTACTGTTCGATCAATTGACAATAATCCTTCATTGCATTTTTGGTTACCCTTATCATCATTATGCTTGGTTTTGCATTTATAAATTGTATAAATTCTACCGAAAAGGATTTTCAGATGGAAAGCTTACCAAGAGATCCAATTAGTAAGATGGGTATGGAAAACTGGACTCCTACAAACAACTGTTTTCTGTGTGAGGTTGTATTTTTAGTGCTATAGATATACCAAAACAAGTGGAATCAGAGCTGACTCTGAACGTAGTCTCTGGTTCGGTTTCTAGAAGTGGAAATTTTCTTTTTGTACCTTCCTTAATAACATTATTAATTTGAATATTATTTACTTACGTAAAGATAGTGAAATGAATAATTTATTTCATTATCTTCACATAAATGGGAAGAATATCTTACACAATGTAAACAATTGTATAAAAATCATTAACCAAATCAAATGACTTGCGAAAAGTAACTTTGCCACTCTCTTTATTTATACTCAAAGTGGCAACACATTTCCAGTTTATCTTATAAATGTATTAATTTTTCCACAGTTTTGTTGCTGGTAATATAACAGTAATGATGTCATTAATGAATCTAAATGTTGACAATCATGTAAGATCGTATAACCTTGAATTTTTTTCTGCGCGTCTCTGCTCTCCTATATTCGTACGTTTCTCGTATTCATCTCAAGATTAATGAACAGACGTCACGAAAGTTAAAAATAAACTAGTTGAACAGTAAATATTTTTCACAATTTCAACTCATATTATGTGATATATGAAATAAAAAAATCTGCGAGTGCGGACATTGTGAAGAAGAAAGAACTTTGAAGTACACGCACCGCCAAACCTGAGTGCGGCTTCCGACAAAGCAACTGCAAGCCGCTTTCGGCAGCGTCTCCAGATTAATCATTTTCTATTTAATAATTCTTTTAGCAAAGACTACTGAATATTATATTTTTAGATAATTCTACGGTAATACAGAAATATTATACATATTCCTAAGCTGTCGATCGGCAAACGAAAAACAAGCAGTTGATACTTTATAAAAAGCTATCAAATAGTACCAATATTGATATATCTTTGTTCAGTGGTATGTATTTATTCACATTTTGCATATTTAGATTAAGATGAGTTTTTTTACCTAATCAGAATTATTAGTTAGATTAGCTACTTATTTTACTGTTCGATCAATTGACAATAATCCTTCATTGCAATTTTGGTTACCCTTATCATCATTATGCTTGGTTTTGCATTTATATTTGTATAAATTCTACCGAAAAGGATTTTCAGATGGAAAGCATACCAAGAGATCCAATTAGTAAGATGGGTATGGAAAACTGGACTCCTACAAACAACTGTTTCCTGTGTGAGGTTGTATTTTTAGTGCTATAGATATACCAAAACAAGTGGAATCAGAGCTGACTCTGAACGTAGTCTCTGGTTCGGTTTCTAGAAGTGGAAATTTTCTTGTTGTACCTTCCTTAATAACATTATTAATTTGAATATTATTTACTTATGTGAAGATAGTGAAATGAATAATTTATTTCATGATCTTTACATAAATGGGAAGAGTATCTTACAGAATGTAAACAATTGTATAAAAATCATTAACCAAATCAAATGACTTGCGAAAAGTAGCTTTGCCACTCTATTTATTTATACTCAAAGTGGCAACACATTTCCAGTTTATCTTATAAATGTATTAATTTTTCCACAGTTTTGTTGCTGGTAATATAACAGTAATGATGTCATTAATGAATCTAAATGTTGACAATCATGTAAGATCGTATAACCTTGAATTTTTTTCTGCGCCGTCTCTGCTCTCCTATATTCGTACGTTTCTCGTATTCATCTCAAGATTAATGAACAGACGTCACGAAAGTTAATAATAAACTAGTTGAACAGTAAATATTTTTCACAATTTCAACTCATATTATGTGATATATGAAATAAAAAAATCTGCGAGTGCGGACATTGTGAAGAAGAAAGAACTTTGAAGAACACGCACCGCCAAACCTGAGTGCGGCTTCCGACAAAGCAACTGCAAGCCGCTTTCGGCAGCGTCTCCAGATTAATCATTTTCTATTTAATAATTCTTTTAGCAAAGACTACTGAATATTATATTTTTAGATAATTCTACGGTAATATAGAAATATTATACATATTCCTAAGCTGTCGATCGGCAAACGAAAAACAAGCAGTTGATTCTTTATAAAAAGCTATCAAATAGTACCAACATTGATATTTCTTTGTTCAGTGGTATGTATTTATTCACATTTTGCATATTTAGATTAAGATGAGTTTTTTTACCTAATCAGAATTATTAGTTAGATTAGCTACTTATTTTACTGTTCGATCAATTGACAATAATCCTTCATTGCATTTTGGTTACCCTTATCATCATTATGCTTGGTTTTGCATTTATAAATTGTATAAATTCTACCGAAAAGGATTTTCAGATGGAAAGCTTACCAAGAGATCCAATTAGTAAGATGGGTATGGAAAACTGGACTCCTTCAAACAACTGTTTTCTGTGTGAGGTTGTATTTTTAGTGCTATAGATATACCAAAACAAGTGGAATCAGAGCTGACTCTGAACGTTGTCTCTGGTTCGGTTTCTAGAAGTGGAAATTTTCTTTTTGTACCTTCCTTAATAACATTATTAATTTGAATATAATTTACTTATGTGAAGATGGAGAAATGAATAATTTATTCCATGATCTTTACATAAGTGGGAAGAGTATCTTACAGAATGTAAACAATTGTATAAAAATCATTAACCAAATCAAATGACTTGCGAAAAGTAACTTTGCCACTCTATTTATTTATACTCAAAGTGGCAACACATTTCCAGTTTATCTTATAAATGTATTAATTTTTCCACAGTTTTGTTGCTGGTAATATAACAGTAATGATGTCATTAATGAATCTAAATGTTGACAATCATGTAAGATCGTATAACCTTGAATTTTTTTCTGCGCCGTCTCTGCTCTCCTATATTCGTACGTTTCTCGTATTCATCTCAAGATTAATGAACAGACGTCACGAAAGTTAATAATAAACTAGTTGAACAGTAAATATTTTTCACAATTTCAACTCATATTATGTGATATATGAAATAAAAAAATCTGTGAGTGCGGACATTGTGAAGAAGAAAGAACTTTGAAGAACACGCACCGCCAAACCTGAGTGCGGCTTCCGACAAAGCAACTGCAAGCCGCTTTCGGCAGCGTCTCCAGATTAATCATTTTCTATTTAATAATTCTTTTAGCAAAGACTACTGAATATTATATTTTTAGATAATTCTACGGTAATATAGAAATATTATACATATTCCTAAGCTGTCGATCGGCAAACGAAGAACAAGCAGTTGATTCTTTATAAAAAGCTATCAAATAGTACCAACATTGATATTTCTTTGTTCAGTGGTATGTATTTATTCACATTTTGCATATTTAGATTAAGATGAGTTTTTTTACCTAATCAGAATTATTAGTTAGATTAGCTACTTATTTTACTGTTCGATCAATTGACAATAATCCTTCATTGCAATTTTGGTTACCCTTATCATCATTATGCTTGGTTTTGCATTTATATTTGTATAAATTCTACCGAAAAGGATTTTCAGATGGAAAGCTTACCAAGAGATCCAATTAGTAAGATGGGTATGGAAAACTGGACTCCTACAAACAACTGTTTTCTGTGTGAGGTTGTATTTTTAGTGCTATAGATATACCAAAACAAGTGGAATCAGAGCTGACTCTGAACGTAGTCTCTGGTTCGGTTTCTAGAAGTGGAAATTTTCTTGTTGTACCTTCCTTAATAACATTATTAATTTGAATATTATTTACTTATGTGAAGATAGTGAAATGAATAATTTATTTCATGATCTTTACATAAATGGGAAGAGTATCTTACAGAATGTAAACAATTGTATAAAAATCATTAACCAAATCAAATGACTTGCGAAAAGTAGCTTTGCCACTCTATTTATTTATACTCAAAGTGGCAACACATTTCCAGTTTATCTTATAAATGTATTAATTTTTCCACAGTTTTGTTGCTGGTAATATAACAGTAATGATGTCATTAATGAATCTAAATGTTGACAATCATGTAAGATCGTATAACCTTGAATTTTTTTCTGCGCCGTCTCTGCTCTCCTATATTCGTACGTTTCTCGTATTCATCTCAAGATTAATGAACAGACGTCACGAAAGTTAATAATAAACTAGTTGAACAGTAAATATTTTTCACAATTTCAACTCATATTATGTGATATATGAAATAAAAAAATCTGTGAGTGCGGACATTGTGAAGAAGAAAGAACTTTGAAGAACACGCACCGCCAAACCTGAGTGCGGCTTCCGACAAAGCAACTGCAAGCCGCTTTCGGCAGCGTCTCCAGATTAATCATTTTCTATTTAATAATTCTTTTAGCAAAGACTACTGAATATTATATTTTTAGATAATTCTACGGTAATATAGAAATATTATACATATTCCTAAGCTGTCGATCGGCAAACGAAGAACAAGCAGTTGATTCTTTATAAAAAGCTATCAAATAGTACCAACATTGATATTTCTTTGTTCAGTGGTATGTATTTATTCACATTTTGCATATTTAGATTAAGATGAGTTTTTTTACCTAATCAGAATTATTAGTTAGATTAGCTACTTATTTTACTGTTCGATCAATTGACAATAATCCTTCATTGCATTTTTGGTTACCCTTATCATCATTATGCTTGGTTTTGCATTTATAAATTGTATAAATTCTACCGAAAAGGATTTTCAGATGGAAAGCTTACCAAGAGATCCAATTAGTAAGATGGGTATGGAAAACTGGACTCCTTCAAACAACTGTTTTCTGTGTGAGGTTGTATTTTTAGTGCTATAGATATACCAAAACAAGTGGAATCAGAGCTGACTCTGAACGTTGTCTCTGGTTCGGTTTCTAGAAGTGGAAATTTTCTTTTTGTACCTTCCTTAATAACATTATTAATTTGAATATAATTTACTTATGTGAAGATAGAGAAATGAATAATTTATTCCATGATCTTTACATAAATGGGAAGAGTATCTTACAGAATGTAAACAATTGTATAAAAATCATTAACCAAATCAAATGACTTGCGAAAAGTAACTTTGCCACTCTATTTATTTATACTCAAAGTGGCAACACATTTCCAGTTTATCTTATAAATGTATTAATTTTTCCACAGTTTTGTTGCTGGTAATATAACAGTAATGATGTCATTAATGAATCTAAATGTTGACAATCATGTAAGATCGTATAACCTTGAATTTTTTTCTGCGCCGTCTCTGCTCTCCTATATTCCTACGTTTCTCGTATTCATCTCAAGATTAATGAACAGACGTCACGAAAGTTAAAAATAAACTAGTTGAACAGTAAATATTTTTCAAAATTTCAACTCATATTATGTGATATATGAAATAAAAAAATCTGCGAGTGCGGACATTGTGAAGAAGAAAGAACTTTGAAGTACACGCTCCGCCATACCTGAGTGCGGCTTCCGACAAAGCAACTGCAAGCCGCTTTCGGCAGCGTCTCCAGATTAATCATTTTCTATTTAATAATTCTTTTAGCAAAGACTACTGAATATTATATTTTTAGATAATTCTACGGTAATACAGAAATATTATACATATTCCTAAGCTGTCGATCGGCAAACGAAAAACAAGCAGTTGATACTTTATAAAAAGCTATCAAATAGTACCAATATTGATATTTCTTTGTTCAGTGGTATGTATTTATTCACATTTTGCATATTTAGATTAAGATGAGTTTTTTTACCTAATCAGAATTATTAGTTAGAGTAGCTACTTATTTTACTGTTCGATCAATTGACAATAATCCTTCATTGCATTTTTGGCTACCCTTATCATCATTATGCTTGGTTTTGCATTTATAAATTGTATAAATTCTACCGAAAAGGATTTTCAGATGGAAAGCTTACCAAGAGATCAAATTAGTAAGATGGGTATGGAAAACTGGACTCCTACAAACAACTGTTTTCTGTGGAGGTTGTATTTTTAGTGCTATAGATATACCAAAACAAGTGGAATCAGAGCTGACTCTGAACGTAGTCTCTGGTTCGGTTTCTAGAAGTGGAAATTTTCTTTTTGTACCTTCCTCAATAACATTATTAATTTGAATATTATTTACTTATGTGAAGATAGTGAAATGAATAATTTATTTCATGATCTTTACATAAATGGGAAGAGTATCTTACAGAATGTAAACAATTGTATAAAAATCATTAACCAAATCAAATGACTTGCGAAAAGTAACTTTGCCACTCTATTTATTTATACTCAAAGTGGCAACACATTTCCAGTTTATCTTATGAATGTATTAATTTTTCCACAGTTTTGTTGCTGGTAATATAACAGTAATGATGTCATTAATGAATCTGAATGTTGACAATCATGTAAGATCGTATAACCTTGAATTTTTTTCTGCGCCGTCTCTGCTCTCCTATATCCGTACGCCTTTCGGCAGCGTCTCCAGATTAATCATTTTCTATTAAATAATTCTTTTACCAAAGACTACTGAATATTATATTTTTAGATAATTCTACGGTAATACAGAAATATTATACATATTCCTAAGCTGTCGATCGGCAAACGAAAAACAAGCAGTTGATACTTTATAAAAAGCTATCAAATAGTACCAATATTGATATTTCTTTATTCAGTGGTATGTATTTATTCACATTTTGCATATTTAGATTAAGATGAGTTTTTTTACCTAATCAGAATTATTAGTTAGATTAGCTACTTACTTTACTGTTCGATCAATTGACAATAATCCTTCATTGCATTTTTGGTTACCCTTATCATCATTATGCTTGGTTTTGCATTTATAAATTGTATAAATTCTACCGAAAAGGATTTTCAGATGGAAAGCTTACCAAGAGATCCAATTATTAAGATGGGTATGGAAAACTGGACTCCTACAAACAACTGTTTTCTGTGTGAGGTTATATTTTTAGTGCTTTAGATATACCAAAACAAGTGGAATCAGAGCTGACTCTGAACGTAGTCTCTGGTTCGGTTTCTAGAAGTGGAAATTTTCTTTTTGTACCTTCCTTAATAACATTATTAATTTGAATATTATTTACTTATGTAAAGATAGTGAAATGAATAATTTATTTCATGATCTTTACATGAATGGGAAGAGTATCTTACAGAATGTAAACAATTGTATAAAAATCATTAACCAAATCAAATGACTTGCGAAAAGTAACTTTGCCACTCTATTTATTTATACTCAAAGTGGGAACACATTTCCAGTTTATCTTATAAATGTATTAATTTTTCCACAGTTTTGTTGCTGGTAATATAACAGTAATGATGTCATTAATGAATCTAAATGTTGACAATCATGTAAGATCGTATAACCTTGAATTTTTTTCTGCGCCGTCTCTGCTCTCCTATATTCGTACATTTCTCGTATTCATCTCAAGATTAATGAACAGACGTCACGAAAGTTAAAAATAAACTAGTTGAACAGTAAATATTTTTCACAATTTCAACTCATATTATGTGATATATGAAATAGAAAAATTTGCTAGTGCGGACATTGTGAAGAAGAAAGAACTTTGAAGTACACGCACCGCCAAACCTGAGTGCGGCTTCCGACAAAGCAACTGCAAGCCGCTTTCGGCAGCGTCTCCAGATTAATCATTTTCTATTTAATAATTCTTTTAGCAAAGACTACTGAATATTATATTTTTAGATAATTCTACGGTAATACAGAAATATTATACATATTCCTAAGCTGTCGATCGGCAAACGAAAAACAAGCAGTTGATACTTTATAAAAAGCTATCAAATAGTACCAATATTGATATTTCATTGTTCAGTGGTATGTATTTATTCACATTTTGCATATTTAGATTAAGATGAGTTTTTTTACCTAATCAGAATTATTATTTAGATTAGCTACTTATTTTACTGTTCGATCAATTGACAATAATCCTTCATTGCATTTTTGGTTACCCTTATCATCATTATGCTTGGTTTTGCATTTATAAATTGTATAAATTCTACCGAAAAGGATTTTCAGATGGAAAGCTTACCAAGAGATCCAATTAGTAAGATGGGTATGGAAAACTGGACTCCTACAAACAACTGTTTTCTGTGTGAGGTTGTATTTTTAGTGCTATAGATATACCAAAACAAGTTGAATCAGAGCTGACTCTGAACGTAGTCTCTGGTTCGGTTTCTAGAAGTGGAAATTTTCTTTTTGTACCTTCCTTAATAACATTATTAATTTGAATATTATTTACTTACGTAAAGATAGTGAAATGAATAATTTATTTCATGATCTTTACATGAATGGGAAGAGTATCTTACAGAATGTAAACAATTGTATAAAAATCATTAACCAAATCAAATGACTTGCGAAAAGTAACTTTGCCACTCTATTTATTTATACTCAAAGTGGCAACACATTTCCAGTTTATCTTATAAATGTATTAATTTTTCCACAGTTTTGTTGCTGGTAATATAACAGTAATGATGTCATTAATGAATCTAAATGTTGACAATCATGTAAGATCGTATAACCTTGAATTTTTTTCTGCGCCGTCTCTGCTCTCCTATATTCGTACATTTCTCGTATTCATCTCAAGAATAATGAACAGACGTCACGAAAGTTAAAAATAAACTAGTTGAACAGTAAATATTTTTCACAATTTCAACTCATATCATGTGATATATGAAATAGAAAAATCTGCGAGTGCGGACATTGTGAAGAAGAAAGAACTTTGAAGTACACGCACCGCCAAACCTGAGTGCGGCTTCCGACAAAGCAACTGCAAGCCGCTTTCGGCAGCGTCTCCAGATTAAATTTAATAATTCTTTTAGCAAAGACTACTGAATATTATAATTTTAGATAATTCTACGGTAATACAGAAATATTATACATATTCCTAAGCTGTCGATCGGCAAACGAAAAACAAGGAGTTGATACTTTATAAAAAGCTATCAAATAGTACCAATATTGATATTTCTTTGTTCAGTGGTATGTATTTATTCACATTTTGCATATTTAGATTAAGATGAGTTTTTTTACCTAATCAGAATTATTAGTTAGATTAGCTACTTATTTTACTGTTCGATCAATTGACAATAATCCTTCATTGCATTTTTGGTTACCCTTATCATCATTATGCTTGGTTTTGCATTTATAAATTGTATAAATTCTACCGAAAAGGATTTTCAGATGGAAAGCTTACCAAGAGATCCAATTAGTAAGATGGGTATGGAAAACTGGACTCCTACAAACAACTGTTTTCTGTGTGAGGTTGTATTTTTAGTGCTATAGATATACCAAAACAAGTGGAATCAGAGCTGACACTGAACGTAGTCTCTGGTTCGGTTTCTAGAAGTGGAAATTTTCTTTTTGTACCTTCCTTAATAACATTATTAATTTGAATATTATTTACTTACGTAAAGATAGTGAAATGAATAATTTATTTCATGATCTTTACATGAATGGGAAGAGTATCTTACAGAATGTAAACAATTGTATAAAAATCATTAACCAAATCAAATGACTTGCGAAAAGTAACTTTGCCACTCTATTTATTTATACTCAAAGTGGCAACAAATTCCAGTTTATCTTATAAATGTATTAATTTTTCCACAGCTTTGTTGCTGGTAATATAACAGTAATGATGTCATTAATGAATCTAAATGTTGACAATCATGTAAGATCGTATAACCTTGAATTTTTTTCTGCGCCGTCTCTGCTCTCCTATATTCGTACGTTTCTCGTATTCATCTCAAGATTAATGAACAGACGTCACGAAAATTAAAAATAAACTAGTTGAACAGTAAATATTTTTCACAATTTCAACTCATATCATGTGATGTATGAAATAGAAAAATCTGCGAGTGCGGACATTGTGAAGAAGAAAGAACTTTGAAGTACACGCACCGCCAAACCTAAGTGCAGCTTCCGACAAAGCAACTGCAAGCCGCTTTCGGCAGCGTCTCCAGATTAATCATTTTCTATTCAATAATTCTTTGAGCAAAGACTACTGAATATTATATTTTTAGATAATTCTACGGTAATACAGAAATATTATACATATTCCTAAGCTGTCGATCGGCAAACGAAAAACAAGCAGTTGATACTTTATAAAAAGCTATCAAATAGTACCAATATTGATATTTCATTGTTCAGTGGTATGTATTTATTCACATTTTGCATATTTAGATTAAGATGAGTTTTTTTACCTAATCAGAATTATTAGTTAGATTAGCTACTTATTTTACTGTTCGATCAATTGACAATAATCCTTCATTGCATTTTTGGTTACCCTTATCATCATTATGCTTGGTTTTGCATTTATAAATTGTATAAATTCTACCGAAAAGGATTTTCAGATGGAAAGCTTACCAAGAGATCCAATTAGTAAGATGGGTATGGAAAACTGGACTCCTACAAACAACTGTTTTCTGTGTGAGGTTTTATTTTTAGTGCTATAGATATACCAAAACAAGTGGATTCAGAGCTGACTCTGAACGTAGTCTCTGGTTCGGTTTCTAGAAGTGGAAATTTTCTTTTTGTACCTTCCTTAATAACATTATTATTTGAATATTATTTACTTACGTAAAGATAGTGAAATGAATAATTTATTTCATGATCTTTACATGAATGGGTAAATCTGCGAGTGCGGACATTGTGAAGAAGAAAGAACTTTGGAGTACACGCACCGCCAAACCTGAGTGCGGCTTCCGACAAAGCAACTGCAAGCCGCTTTCGGCAGCGTCTCCAGATTAATCATTTTCTATTCAATAATTCTTTTAGCAAAGACTACTGAATATTATATTTTTAGATAATTCTACGGTAATACAGAAATATTATACATATTCCTAAGCTGTCGATCGGCAAACGAAAAACAAGCAGTTGATACTTTATAAAAAGCTATCTAATAGTACCAATATTAATATTTCTTTGTTCAGTGGTATGTATTTATTCACATTTTGCATATTTAGATTAAGATGAGTTTTTTTACCTAATCAGAATTATTAGTTAGATTAGCTACTTATTTTACTGTTCGATCAATTGACAATAATCCTTCATTGCATTTTTGGTTACCCTTATCATCATTATGCTTGGTTTTGCATTTATAAATTGTATAAATTCTACCGAAAAGGATTTTCAGATGGAAAGCTTACCAAGAGATCCAATTAGTAAGATGGGTATGGAAAACTGGACTCCTACAAACAACTGTTTTCTGTGTGAGGTTGTATTTTTAGTGCTATAGATATACCAAAACAAGTGGAATCAGAGCTGACTCTGAACGTAGTCTCTGGTTCGGTTTCTAGAAGTGGAAATTTTCTTTTTGTACCTTCCTTAATAACATTATTAATTTGAATATTATTTACTTACGTAAAGATAGTGAAATGAATAATTTATTTCATTATCTTTACATAAATGGGAAGAATATCTTACACAATGTAAACAATTGTATAAAAATCATTAACCAAATCAAATGACTTGCGAAAAGTAACTTTGCCACTCTATTTATTTATACTCAAAGTGGCAACACATTTCCAGTTTATCTTATAAATGTATTAATTTTTCCACAGTTTTGTTGCTGGTAATATAACAGTAATGATGTCATTAATGAATCTAAATGTTGACAATCATGTAAGATCGTATAACCTTGAATTTTTTTCTGCGCGTCTCTGCTCTCCTATATTCGTACGTTTCTCGTATTCATCTCAAGATTAATGAACAGACGTCACGAAAGTTAAAAATAAACTAGTTGAACAGTAAATATTTTTCACAATTTCAACTCATATTATGTGATATATGAAATAAAAAAATCTGCGAGTGCGGACATTGTGAAAAAGAAAGAACTTTGAAGTACACGCACCGCCAAACCTGAGTGCGGCTTCCGACAAAGCAACTGCAAGCCGCTTTCGGCAGCGTCTCCAGATTAATCATTTCCTATTTAATAATTCTTTTAGCAAAGACTACTGAATATTATATTTTTAGATAATTCTACGGTAATACAGAAATATTATACATATTCCTAAGCTGTCGATCGGCAAACGAAAAACAAGCAGTTGATACTTTATAAAAAGCTATCAAATAGTACCAATATTGATATTTCTTTGTTCAGTGGTATGTATTTATTCACATTTTGCATATTTAGATTAAGATGAGTTTTTTTACCTAATCAGAATTATTAGTTAGATTAGCTACTTATTTTACTGTTCGATCAATTGACAATAATCCTTCATTGCATTTTTGGTTACCCTTATCATCATTATGCTTGGTTTTGCATTTATAAATTGTATAAATTCTACCGAAAAGGATTTTCAGATGGAAAGCTTACCAAGAGATCCAATTAGTAAGATGGGTATGGAAAACTGGACTCCTACAAACAACTGTTTTCTGTGTGAGGTTGTATTTTTAGTGCTATAGATATACCAAAACAAGTGGAATCAGAGCTGACTCTGAACGTAGTCTCTGGTTCGGTTTCTAGAAGTGGAAATTTTCTTTTTGTACCTTCCTTAATAACATTATTATTTGAATATTATTTACTTACGTAAAGATAGTGAAATGAATAATTTATTTCATGATCTTTACATGAATGGGTAAATCTGCGAGTGCGGACATTGTGAAGAAGAAAGAACTTTGGAGTACACGCACCGCCAAACCTGAGTGCGGCTTCCGACAAAGCAACTGCAAGCCGCTTTCGGCAGCGTCTCCAGATTAATCATTTTCTATTCAATAATTCTTTTAGCAAAGACTACTGAATATTATATTTTTAGATAATTCTACGGTAAAACAGAAATATTATACATATTCCTAAGCTGTCGATCGGCAAACGAAAAACAAGCAGTTGATACTTTATAAAAAGCTATCTAATAGTACCAATATTAATATTTCTTTGTTCAGTGGTATGTATTTATTCACATTTTGCATATTTAGATTAAGATGAGTTTTTTTACCTAATCAGAATTATTAGTTAGATTAGCTACTTATTTTACTGTTCGATCAATTGACAATAATCCTTCATTGCATTTTTGGTTACCCTTATCATCATTATGCTTGGTTTTGCATTTATAAATTGTATAAATTCTACCGAAAAGGATTTTCAGATGGAAAGCTTACCAAGAGATCCAATTAGTAAGATGGGTATGGAAAACTGGACTCCTACAAACAACTGTTTTCTGTGTGAGGTTGTATTTTTAGTGCTATAGATATACCAAAACAAGTGGAATCAGAGCTGACTCTGAACGTAGTCTCTGGTTCGGTTTCTAGAAGTGGAAATTTTCTTTTTGTACCTTCCTTAATAACATTATTAATTTGAATATTATTTACTTACGTAAAGATAGTGAAATGAATAATTTATTTCATTATCTTCACATAAATGGGAAGAATATCTTACACAATGTAAACAATTGTATAAAAATCATTAACCAAATCAAATGACTTGCGAAAAGTAACTTTGCCACTCTATTTATTTATACTCAAAGTGGCAACACATTTCCAGTTTATCTTATAAATGTATTAATTTTTCCACAGTTTTGTTGCTGGTAATATAACAGTAATGATGTCATTAATGAATCTAAATGTTGACAATCATGTAAGATCGTATAACCTTGAATTTTTTTCTGCGCGTCTCTGCTCTCCTATATTCGTACGTTTCTCGTATTCATCTCAAGATTAATGAACAGACGTCACGAAAGTTAAAAATAAACTAGTTGAACAGTAAATATTTTTCACAATTTCAACTCATATTATGTGATATATGAAATAAAAAAATCTGCGAGTGCGGACATTGTGAAGAAGAAAGAACTTTGAAGTACACGCACCGCCAAACCTGAGTGCGGCTTCCGACAAAGCAACTGCAAGCCGCTTTCGGCAGCGTCTCCAGATTAATCATTTTCTATTTAATAATTCTTTTAGCAAAGACTACTGAATATTATATTTTTAGATAATTCTACGGTAATACAGAAATATTATACATATTCCTAAGCTGTCGATCGGCAAACGAAAAACAAGCAGTTGATACTTTATAAAAAGCTATCAAATAGTACCAATATTGATATTCCTTTGTTCAGTGGTATGTATTTATTCACATTTTGCATATTTAGATTAAGATGAGTTTTTTTACCTAATCAGAATTATTAGTTAGATTAGCTACTTATTTTACTGTTCGATCAATTGACAATAATCCTTCATTGCATTTTTGGTTACCCTTATCATCATTATGCTTGGTTTTGCATTTATAAATTGTATAAATTCTACCGAAAAGGATTTTCAGATGGAAAGCTTACCAAGAGATCCAATTAGTAAGATGGGTATGGAAAACTGGACTCCTACAAACAACTGTTTTCTGTGTGAGGTTGTATTTTTAGTGCTATAGATATACCAAAACAAGTGGAATCAGAGCTGACTCTGAACGTAGTCTCTGGTTCGGTTTCTAGAAGTGGAAATTTTCTTTTTGTACCTTCCTTAATAACATTATTAATTTGAATATTATTTACTTACGTAAAGATAGTGAAATGAATAATTTATTTCATTATCTTCACATAAATGGGAAGAATATCTTACACAATGTAAACAATTGTATAAAAATCATTAACCAAATCAAATGACTTGCGAAAAGTAGCTTTGCCACTCTATTTATTTATACTCAAAGTGGCAACACATTTCCAGTTTATCTTATAAATGTATTAATTTTTCCACAGTTTTGTTGCTGGTAATATAACAGTAATGATGTCATTAATGAATCTAAATGTTGACAATCATGTAAGATCGTATAACCTTGAATTTTTTTCTGCGCCGTCTCTGCTCTCCTATATTCGTACGTTTCTCGTATTCATCTCAAGATTAATGAACAGACGTCACGAAAGTTAATAATAAACTAGTTGAACAGTAAATATTTTTCACAATTTCAACTCATATTATGTGATATATGAAATAAAAAAATCTGCGAGTGCGGACATTGTGAAGAAGAAAGAACTTTGAAGAACACGCACCGCCAAACCTGAGTGCGGCTTCCGACAAAGCAACTGCAAGCCGCTTTCGGCAGCGTCTCCAGATTAATCATTTTCTATTTAATAATTCTTTTAGCAAAGACTACTGAATATTATATTTTTAGATAATTCTACGGTAATATAGAAATATTATACATATTCCTAAGCTGTCGATCGGCAAACGAAAAACAAGCAGTTGATTCTTTATAAAAAGCTATCAAATAGTACCAACATTGATATTTCTTTGTTCAGTGGTATGTATTTATTCACATTTTGCATATTTAGATTAAGATGAGTTTTTTTACCTAATCAGAATTATTAGTTAGATTAGCTACTTATTTTACTGTTCGATCAATTGACAATAATCCTTCATTGCATTTTGGTTACCCTTATCATCATTATGCTTGGTTTTGCATTTATAAATTGTATAAATTCTACCGAAAAGGATTTTCAGATGGAAAGCTTACCAAGAGATCCAATTAGTAAGATGGGTATGGAAAACTGGACTCCTTCAAACAACTGTTTTCTGTGTGAGGTTGTATTTTTAGTGCTATAGATATACCAAAACAAGTGGAATCAGAGCTGACTCTGAACGTTGTCTCTGGTTCGGTTTCTAGAAGTGGAAATTTTCTTTTTGTACCTTCCTTAATAACATTATTAATTTGAATATAATTTACTTATGTGAAGATGGAGAAATGAATAATTTATTCCATGATCTTTACATAAGTGGGAAGAGTATCTTACAGAATGTAAACAATTGTATAAAAATCATTAACCAAATCAAATGACTTGCGAAAAGTAACTTTGCCACTCTATTTATTTATACTCAAAGTGGCAACACATTTCCAGTTTATCTTATAAATGTATTAATTTTTCCACAGTTTTGTTGCTGGTAATATAACAGTAATGATGTCATTAATGAATCTAAATGTTGACAATCATGTAAGATCGTATAACCTTGAATTTTTTTCTGCGCCGTCTCTGCTCTCCTATATTCCTACGTTTCTCGTATTCATCTCAAGATTAATGAACAGACGTCACGAAAGTTAAAAATAAACTAGTTGAACAGTAAATATTTTTCAAAATTTCAACTCATATTATGTGATATATGAAATAAAAAAATCTGCGAGTGCGGACATTGTGAAGAAGAAAGAACTTTGAAGTACACGCACCGCCATACCTGAGTGCGGCTTCCGACAAAGCAACTGCAAGCCGCTTTCGGCAGCTTCTCCAGATTAATCATTTTCTATTTAATAATTCTTTTAGCAAAGACTACTGAATATTATATTTTTAGATAATTCTACGGTTATACAGAAATATTATACATATTCCTAAGCTGTCGATCGGCAAACGAAAAACAAGCAGTTGATACTTTATAAAAAGCTATCAAATAGTACCAATATTGATATTTCTTTGTTCAGTGGTATGTATTCATTCACATTTTGCATATTTAGATTAAGATGAGTTTTTTTACCTAATCAGAATTATTAGTTAGAGTAGCTACTTATTTTACTGTTCGATCAATTGACAATAATCCTTCATTGCATTTTTGGCTACCCTTATCATCATTATGCTTGGTTTTGCATTTATAAATTGTATAAATTCTACCGAAAAGGATTTTCAGATGGAAAGCTTACCAAGAGATCCAATTAGTAAGATGGGTATGGAAAACTAGACTCCTACAAACAACTGTTTTCTGTGTGAGGTTGTATTTTTAGTGCTATAGATATACCAAAACAAGTGGAATCAGAGCTGACTCTGAACGTGGTCTCTGGTTCGCTTTCTAGAAGTGGAAATTTTCTTTTTGTACCTTCCTTAATAACATTATTAATTTGAATATTATTTACTTATGTGAAGATAGTGAAATGAATAATTTATTTCATGATCTTTACATAAATGGGAAGAGTATCTTACAGAATGTAAACAATTGTATAAAAATCATTAACCAAATCAAATGACTTGCGAAAAGTAACTTTGCCACTCTATTTATTTATACTCAAAGTGGCAACACATTTCCAGTTTATCTTATAAATGTATTAATTTTTCCACAGTTTTGTTGCTGGTAATATAACAGTAATGATGTCATTAATGAATCTAAATGTTGACAATCATGTAAGATCGTATAACCTTGAATTTTTTTTTGCGCCGTCTCTGCTCTCCTATATCCGTACGTTTCTCGTATTCATCTCAAGATTAATGAACAGACGTCACGAAAGTTAAAAATAAACTAGTTGAACAGTAAATATTTTTCACAATTTCAACTCATATTATGTGATATATGAAATAAAAAAATCTGCGAGTGCGGACATTGTGAAGAAGAAAGAACTTTGAAGTACACGCACCGCCAAACCTGAGTGCGACTTCCGACAAAGCAACTCCAAGCCGCTTTCGGCAGCGTCTCCAGATTAATCATTTTCTATTTAATAATTCTTTTAGCAAAGACTACTGAATATTATATTTTTAGATAATTCTACGGTAATACAGAAATATTATACATATTTCTAAGCTGTCGATCGGCAAACGAAAAACAAGCAGTTGATACTTTATAAAAAGCTATCAAATAGTACCAATATTAATATTTCTTTGTTCAGTGGTATATATTTATTCACATTTTGCATATTTAGATTAAGATGAGTTTTTTTACCTAATCAGAATTATTAGTTAGATTAGCTACTTATTTTACTGTTCGATCAATTGACAATAATCCTTCATTGCATTTTTGGCTACCCTTATCATCATTATGCTTGGTTTTGCATTTATAAATTGTATAAATTCTACCGAAAACGATTTTCAGATGGAAAGCTTACCAAGAGATCCAATTAGTAAGATGGGTATGGAAAACTGGACTCCTACAAACAACTGTTTTCTGTGGAGGTTGTATTTTTAGTGCTATAGATATACCAAAACAAGTGGAATCAGAGCTGACTCTGAACGTAGTCTCTGGTTTGGTTTCTAGAAGTGGAAATTTTCTTTTTGTACCTTCCTCAATAACATTATTAATTTGAATATTATTTACTTATGTGAAGATAGTGAAATGAATAATTTATTTCAAGATCTTTACATAAATGGGAAGAGTATCTTACAGAATGTAAACAATTGTATAAAAATCATTAACCAAATCAAATGACTTGCGAAAAGTAACTTTGCCACTCTATTTATTTATACTCAAAGTGGCAACACATTTCCAGTTTATCTTATGAATGTATTAATTTTTCCACAGTTTTGTTGCTGGTAATATAACAGTAATGATGTCATTAATGAATCTGAATGTTGATAATCATGTAAGATCGTATAACCTTGAATTTTTTTCTGCGCCGTCTCTGCTCTCCTATATCCGTACGCCTTTCGGCAGCGTCTCCAGATTAATCGTTTTCTATTAAATAATTCTTTTACCAAAGACTACTGAATATTATATTTTTAGATAATTCTACGGTAATACAGAAATATTATACATATTCCTAAGCTGTCGATCGGCAAACGAAAAACAAGCAGTTGATACTTTATAAAAAGCTATCAAATAGTACCAATATTGATATTTCTTTATTCAGTGGTATGTATTTATTCACATTTTGCATATTTAGATTAAGATGAGTTTTTTTACCTAATCAGAATTATTAGTTAGATTAGCTACTTACTTTACAGTTCGATCAATTGACAATAATCCTTCATTGCATTTTTGGTTACCCTTATCATCATTATGCTTGGTTTTGCATTTATAAATTGTATAAATTCTACCGAAAAGGATTTTCAGATGGAAAGCTTACCAAGAGATCCAATTAGTAAGATGGGTATGGAAAACTGGACTTCTACAAACAACTGTTTTCTGTGTGAGATTGTATTTTTAGTGCTATAGATATACCAAAACAAGTGGAATCAGAGCTGACTCTGAACGTAGTCTCTGGTTCGGTTTCTAGAAGTGGAAATTTTCTTTTTGTACCTTCCTTAATAACATTATTAATTTGAATATTATTTACTCATGTGAAGATAGTGAAATGAATAATTTATTTCATGATCTTTACATAAATGGGAAGAGTATCTTACAGAATGTAAACAATTGTATAAAAATCATTAACCAAAACAAGTGGAATCACTGCTGACTCTGAACGTAGTCTCTGGTTCGGTTTCTAGAAGTGGAAATTTTCTTTTTGTACCTTCCTTAATAACATTATTAATTTGAATATTATTTACTTATGTGAAGATAGTGAAATGAATGATTTATTTCATGATCTTTACATAAATGGGAAGAGTATCTTACAGAATGTAAACAATTGTATAAAAATCATTAACCAAATCAAATGACTTGCGAAAAGTAGCTTTGCCACTCTATTTATTTATACTCAAAGTGGCAACACATTTCCAGTTTATCTTATAAATGTATTAATTTTTCCACAGTTTTGTTGCTGGTAATATAACAGTAATGATGTCATTAATGAATCTAAATGTTGACAATCATGTAAGATCGTATAACCTTGAATTTTTTTCTGCGCCGTCTCTGCTCTCCTATATTCGTACGTTTCTTGTATTCATCTCAAGATTAATGAACAGACGTCACGAAAGTTAAAAATAAACTAGTTGAACAGTAAATATTTTTCACAATTTCAACTCATATTATGTGATATATGAAATAAAAAAATCTGCGAGTGCGGACATTGTGAAGAAGAAAGAACTTTGAAGTACACGCACCGCCAAACCTGAGTGCGGCTTCCGACAAAGCAACTGCAAGCCGCTTTCGGCAGCGTCTCCAGATTAATCATTTTCTATTTAATAATTCTTTTAGCAAAGACTACTGAATATTATATTTTTAGATAATTCTACGGTAATACAGAAATATTATACATCTTCCTAAGCTGTCGATCGGCAAACGATAAACAAGCAGTTGATACTTTATAAAAAGCTATCAAATAGTACCAATATTGATATTTCTTTGTTCAGTGGTATGTATTTATTCACATTTTGCATATTTAGATTAAGATGAGTTTTTTTACCTAATCAGAATTATTAGTTAGATTAGCTACTTATTTTACTGTTCGATCAATTGACAATAATCCTTCATTGCAATTTTGGTTACCCTTATCATCATTATGCTTGGTTTTGCATTTATATTTGTATAAATTCTACCGAAAAGGATTTTCAGATGGAAAGCTTACCAAGAGATCCAATTAGTAAGATGGGTATGGAAAACTGGACTCCTACAAACAACTGTTTTCTGTGTGAGGTTGTATTTTTAGTGCTATAGATATACCAAAACAAGTGGAATCAGAGCTGACTCTGAACGTAGTCTCTGGTTCGGTTTCTAGAAGTGGAAATTTTCTTGTTGTACCTTCCTTATTAACATTATTAATTTGAATATTATTTACTTATGTGAAGATAGTGAAATGAATAATTTATTTCATGATCTTTACATAAATGGGAAGAGTATCTTACAGAATGTAAACAATTGTATAAAAATCATTAACCAAATCAAATGACTTGCGAAAAGTAGCTTTGCCACTCTATTTATTTATACTCAAAGTGGCAACACATTTCCAGTTTATCTTATGAATGTATTAATTTTTCCACAGTTTTGTTGCTGGTAATATAACAGTAATGATGTCATTAATGAATCTAAATGTTGACAATCATGTAAGATCGTATAACCTTGAATTTTTTTCTGCGCCGTCTCTGCTCTCCTATATTCGTACGTTTCTCGTATTCATCTCAAGATTAATGAACAGACGTCACGAAAGTTAATAATAAACTAGTTGAACAGTAAATATTTTTCACAATTTCAACTCATATTATGTGATATATGAAATAAAAAAATCTGTGAGTGCGGACATTGTGAAGAAGAAAGAACTTTGAAGAACACGCACCGCCAAACCTGAGTGCGGCTTCCGACAAAGCAACTGCAAGCCGCTTTCGGCAGCGTCTCCAGATTAATCATTTTCTATTTAATAATTCTTTTAGCAAAGACTACTGAATATTATATTTTTAGATAATTCTACGGTAATATAGAAATATTATACATATTCCTAAGCTGTCGATCGGCAAACGAAAAACAAGCAGTTGATTCTTTATAAAAAGCTATCAAATAGTACCAACATTGATATTTCTTTGTTCAGTGGTATGTATTTATTCACATTTTGCATATTTAGATTAAGATGAGTTTTTTTACCTAATCAGAATTATTAGTTAGATTAGCTACTTATTTTACTGTTCGATCAATTGACAATAATCCTTCATTGCATTTTTGGTTACCCTTATCATCATTATGCTTGGTTTTGCATTTATAAATTGTATAAATTCTACCGAAAAGGATTTTCAGATGGAAAGCTTACCAAGAGATCCAATTAGTAAGATGGGTATGGAAAACTGGACTCCTTCAAACAACTGTTTTCTGTGTGAGGTTGTATTTTTAGTGCTATAGATATACCAAAACAAGTGGAATCAGAGCTGACTCTGAACGTTGTCTCTGGTTCGGTTTCTAGAAGTGGAAATTTTCTTTTTGTACCTTCCTTAATAACATTATTAATTTGAATATAATTTACTTATGTGAAGATAGAGAAATGAATGATTTATTCCATGATCTTTACATAAATGGGAAGAGTATCTTACAGAATGTAAACAATTGTATAAAAATCATTAACCAAATCAAATGACTTGCGAAAAGTAACTTTGCCACTCTATTTATTTATACTCAAAGTGGCAACACATTTCCAGTTTATCTTATAAATGTATTAATTTTTCCACTGTTTTGTTGCTGGTAATATAACAGTAATGATGTCATTAATGAATCTAAATGTTGACAATCATGTAAGATCGTATAACCTTGAATTTTTTTCTGCGCCGTCTCTGCTCTCCTATATTCCTACGTTTCTCGTATTCATCTCAAGATTAATGAACAGACGTCACGAAAGTTAAAAATAAACTAGTTGAACAGTAAATATTTTTCAAAATTTCAACTCATATTATGTGATATATGAAATAAAAAAATCTGCTAGTGCGGACATTGTGAAGAAGAAAGAACTTTGAAGTACACGCTCCGCCATACCTGAGTGCGGCTTCCGACAAAGCAACTGCAAGCCGCTTTCGGCAGCGTCTCCAGATTAATCATTTTCTATTTAATAATTCTTTTAGCAAAGACTACTGAATATTATATTTTTAGATAATTCTACGGTAATACAGAAATATTATACATATTCCTAAGCTGTCGATCGGCAAACGAAAAACGAGCAGTTGATACTTTATAAAAAGCTATCAAATAGTACCAATATTGATATTTCTTTGTTCAGTGGTATGTATTTATTCACATTTTGCATATTTAGATTAAGATGAGTTTCTTTACCTAATCAGAATTATTAGTTAGAGTAGCTACTTATTTTACTGTTCGATCAATTGACAATAATCCTTCATTGCATTTTTGGCTACCCTTATCATCATTATGCTTGGTTTTGCATTTATAAATTGTATAAATTCTACCGAAAAGGATTTTCAGATGGAAAGCTTACCAAGAGATCAAATTAGTAAGATGGGTATGGAAAACTGGACTCCTACAAACAACTGTTTTCTGTGGAGGTTGTATTTTTAGTGCTATAGATATACCAAAACAAGTGGAATCAGAGCTGACTCTGAACGTAGTCTCTGGTTCGGTTTCTAGAAGTGGAAATTTTCTTTTTGTACCTTCCTCAATAACATTATTAATTTGAATATTATTTACTTATGTGAAGATAGTGAAATGAATAATTTATTTCATGATCTTTACATAAATGGGAAGAGTATCTTACAGAATGTAAACAATTGTATAAAAATCATTAACCAAATCAAATGACTTGCGAAAAGTAACTTTGCCACTCTATTTATTTATACTCAAAGTGGCAACACATTTCCAGTTTATCTTATGAATGTATTAATTTTTCCACAGTTTTGTTGCTGGTAATATAACAGTAATGATGTCATTAATGAATCTGAATGTTGACAATCATGTAAGATCGTATAACCTTGAATTTTTTTCTGCGCCGTCTCTGCTCTCCTATATCCGTACGCCTTTCGGCAGCGTCTCCAGATTAATCATTTTCTATTAAATAATTCTTTTACCAAAGACTACTGAATATTATATTTTTAGATAATTCTACGGTAATACAGAAATATTATACATATTCCTAAGCTGTCGATCGGCAAACGAAAAACAAGCAGTTGATACTTTATAAAAAGCTATCAAATAGTACCAATATTGATATTTCTTTATTCAGTGGTATGTATTTATTCACATTTTGCATATTTAGATTAAGATGAGTTTTTTTACCTAATCAGAATTATTAGTTAGATTAGCTACTTACTTTACTGTTCGATCAATTGACAATAATCCTTCATTGCATTTTTGGTTACCCTTATCATCATTATGCTTGGTTTTGCATTTATAAATTGTATAAATTCTACCGAAAAGGATTTTCAGATGGAAAGCTTACCAAGAGATCCAATTATTAAGATGGGTATGGAAAACTGGACTCCTACAAACAACTGTTTTCTGTGTGAGGTTATATTTTTAGTGCTTTAGATATACCAAAACAAGTGGAATCAGAGCTGACTCTGAACGTAGTCTCTGGTTCGGTTTCTAGAAGTGGAAATTTTCTTTTTGTACCTTCCTTAATAACATTATTAATTTGAATATTCTTTACTTATGTAAAGATAGTGAAATGAATAATTTATTTCATGATCTTTACATGAATGGGAAGAGTATCTTACAGAATGTAAACAATTGTATAAAAATCATTAACCAAATCAAATGACTTGCGAAAAGTAACTTTGCCACTCTATTTATTTATACTCAAAGTGGGAACACATTTCCAGTTTATCTTATAAATGTATTAATTTTTCCACAGTTTTGTTGCTGGTAATATAACAGTAATGATGTCATTAATGAATCTAAATGTTGACAATCATGTAAGATCGTATTACCTTGAATTTTTTTCTGCGCCGTCTCTGCTCTCCTATATTCGTACATTTCTCGTATTCATCTCAAGATTAATGAACAGACGTCACGAAAGTTAAAAATAAACTAGTTGAACAGTAAATATTTTTCACAATTTCAACTCATATTATGTGATATATGAAATAGAAAAATTTGCTAGTGCGGACATTGTGAAGAAGAAAGAACTTTGAAGTACACGCACCGCCAAACCTGAGTGCGGCTTCCGACAAAGCAACTGCAAGCCGCTTTCGGCAGCGTCTCCAGATTAATCATTTTCTATTTAATAATTCTTTTAGCAAAGACTACTGAATATTATATTTTTAGATAATTCTACGGTAATACAGAAATATTATACATATTCCTAAGCTGTCGATCGGCAAACGAAAAACAAGCAGTTGATACTTTATAAAAAGCTATCAAATAGTACCAATATTGATATTTCATTGTTCAGTGGTATGTATTTATTCACATTTTGCATATTTAGATTAAGATGAGTTTTTTTACGTAATCAGAATTATTATTTAGATTAGCTACTTATTTTACTGTTCGATCAATTGACAATAATCCTTCATTGCATTTTTGGTTAACCTTATCATCATTATGCTTGGTTTTGCATTTATAAATTGTATAAATTCTACCGAAAAGGATTTTCAGATGGAAAGCTTACCAAGAGATCCAATTAGTAAGATGGGTATGGAAAACTGGACTCCTACAAACAACTGTTTTCTGTGTGAGGTTGTATTTTTAGTGCTATAGATATACCAAAACAAGTTGAATCAGAGCTGACTCTGAACGTAGTCTCTGGTTCGGTTTCTAGAAGTGGAAATTTTCTTTTTGTACCTTCCTTAATAACATTATTAATTTGAATATTATTTACTTACGTAAAGATAGTGAAATGAATAATTTATTTCATGATCTTTACATGAATGGGAAGAGTATCTTACAGAATGTAAACAATTGTATAAAAATCATTAACCAAATCAAATGACTTGCGAAAAGTAACTTTGCCACTCTATTTATTTATACTCAAAGTGGCAACACATTTCCAGTTTATCTTATAAATGTATTAATTTTTCCACAGTTTTGTTGCTGGTAATATAACAGTAATGATGTCATTAATGAATCTAAATGTTGACAATCATGTAAGATCGTATAACCTTGAATTTTTTTCTGCGCCGTCTCTGCTCTCCTATATTCGTACGTTTCTCGTATTCATCTCAAGAATAATGAACAGACGTCACGAAAGTTAAAAATAAACTAGTTGAACAGTAAATATTTTTCACAATTTCAACTCATATCATGTGATATATGAAATAGAAAAATCTGCGAGTGCGGACATTGTGAAGAAGAAAGAACTTTGAAGTACACCTACCGCCAAACCTGAGTGCGGCTTCCGACAAAGCAACTGCAAGCCGCTTTCGGCAGCGTCTCCAGATTAAATTTAATAATTCTTTTAGCAAAGACTACTGAATATTATATTTTTAGATAATTCTACGGTAATACAGAAATATTATACATATTCCTAAGCTGTCGATCGGCAAACGAAAAACAAGGAGTTGATACTTTATAAAAAGCTATCAAATAGTACCAATATTGATATTTCTTTGTTCAGTGGTATGTATTTATTCACATTTTGCATATTTAGATTAAGATGAGTTTTTTTACCTAATCAGAATTATTAGTTAGATTAGCTACTTATTTTACTGTTCGATCAATTGACAATAATCCTTCATTGCATTTTTGGTTACCCTTATCATCATTATGCTTGGTTTTGCATTTATAAATTGTATAAATTCTACCGAAAAGGATTTTCAGATGGAAAGCTTACCAAGAGATCCAATTAGTAAGATGGGTATGGAAAACTGGACTCCTACAAACAACTGTTTTCTGTGTGAGGTTGTATTTTTAGTGCTATAGATATACCAAAACAAGTGGAATCAGAGCTGACACTGAACGTAGTCTCTGGTTCGGTTTCTAGAAGTGGAAATTTTCTTTTTGTACCTTCCTTAATAACATTATTAATTTGAATATTATTTACTTACGTAAAGATAGTGAAATGAATAATTTATTTCATGATCTTTACATGAATGGGAAGAGTATCTTACAGAATGTAAACAATTGTATAAAAATCATTAACCAAATCAAATGACTTGCGAAAAGTAACTTTGCCACTCTATTTATTTATACTCAAAGTGGCAACAAATTCCAGTTTATCTTATGAATGTATTAATTTTTCCACAGCTTTGTTGCTGGTAATATAACAGTAATGATGTCATTAATGAATCTAAATGTTGACAATCATGTAAGATCGTATAACCTTGAATTTTTTTCTGCGCCGTCTCTGCTCTCCTATATTCGTACGTTTCTCGTATTCATCTCAAGATTAATGAACAGACGTCACGAAAATTAAAAATAAACTAGTTGAACAGTAAATATTTTTCACAATTTCAACTCATATCATGTGATGTATGAAATAGAAAAATCTGCGAGTGCGGACATTGTGAAGAAGAAAGAACTTTGAAGTACACGCACCGCCAAACCTAAGTGCAGCTTCCGACAAAGCAACTGCAAGCCGCTTTCGGCAGCGTCTCCAGATTAATCATTTTCTATTTAATAATTCTTTTAGCAAAGACTACTGAATATTATATTTTTAGATAATTCTACGGTAATACAGAAATATTATACATATTCCTAAGCTGTCGATCGGCAAACGAAAAACAAGCAGTTGATACTTTATAAAAAGCTATCAAATAGTACCAATATTGATATTTCTTTGTTCAGTGGTATGTATTTATTCACATTTTGCATATTTAGATTAAGATGAGTTTTTTTACCTGATCAGAATTATTAGTTAGATTAGCTACTTATTTTACTGTTCGATCAATTGACAATAATCCTTCATTGCATTTTTGGTTACCCTTATCATCATTATGCTTGGTTTTGCATTTATAAATTGTATAAATTCTACCGAAAAGGATTTTCAGATGGAAAGCTTACCAAGAGATCCAATTAGTAAGATGGGTATGGAAAACTGGACTCCTACAAACAACTGTTTTCTGTGTGAGGTTGTATTTTTAGTGCTATAGATATACCAAAACAAGTGGAATCAGAGCTGACTCTGAACGTAGTCTCTGGTTCGGTTTCTAGAAGTGGAAATTTTCTTTTTGTACCTTCCTTAATAACATTATTATTTGAATATTATTTACTTACGTAAAGATAGTGAAATGAATAATTTATTTCATGATCTTTACATGAATGGGTAAATCTGCGAGTGCGGACATTGTGAAGAAGAAAGAACTTTGGAGTACACGCACCGCCAAACCTGAGTGCGGCTTCCGACAAAGCAACTGCAAGCCGCTTTCGGCAGCGTCTCCAGATTAATCATTTTCTATTCAATAATTCTTTTAGCAAAGACTACTGAATATTATATTTTTAGATAATTCTACGGTAATACAGAAATATTATACATATTCCTAAGCTGTCGATCGGCAAACGAAAAACAAGCAGTTGATACTTTATAAAAAGCTATCTAATAGTACCAATATTAATATTTCTTTGTTCAGTGGTATGTATTTATTCACATTTTGCATATTTAGATTAAGATGAGTTTTTTTACCTAATCAGAATTATTAGTTAGATTAGCTACTTATTTTACTGTTCGATCAATTGACAATAATCCTTCATTGCATTTTTGGTTACCCTTATCATCATTATGCTTGGTTTTGCATTTATAAATTGTATAAATTCTACCGAAAAGGATTTTCAGATGGAAAGCTTACCAAGAGATCCAATTAGTAAGATGGGTATGGAAAACTGGACTCCTACAAACAACTGTTTTCTGTGTGAGGTTGTATTTTTAGTGCTATAGATATACCAAAACAAGTGGAATCAGAGCTGACTCTGAACGTAGTCTCTGGTTCGGTTTCTAGAAGTGGAAATTTTCTTTTTGTACCTTCCTTAATAACATTATTAATTTGAATATTATTTACTTACGTAAAGATAGTGAAATGAATAATTTATTTCATTATCTTCACATAAATGGGAAGAATATCTTACACAATGTAAACAATTGTATAAAAATCATTAACCAAATCAAATGACTTGCGAAAAGTAACTTTGCCACTCTATTTATTTATACTCAAAGTGGCAACACATTTCCAGTTTATCTTATAAATGTATTAATTTTTCCACAGTTTTGTTGCTGGTAATATAACAGTAATGATGTCATTGATGAATCTAAATGTTGACAATCATGTAAGATCGTATAACCTTGAATTTTGTTCTGCGCGTCTCTGCTCTCCTATATTCGTACGTTTCTCGTATTCATCTCAAGATTAATGAACAGACGTCACGAAAGTTAAAAATAAACTAGTTGAACAGTAAATATTTTTCACAATTTCAACTCATATTATGTGATATATGAAATAAAAAAATCTGCGAGTGCGGACATTGTGAAGAAGAAAGAACTTTGAAGTACACGCACCGCCAAACCTGAGTGCGGCTTCCGACAAAGCAACTGCAAGCCGCTTTCGGCAGCGTCTCCAGATTAATCATTTTCTATTTAATAATTCTTTTAGCAAAGACTACTGAATATTATATTTTTAGATAATTCTACGGTAATACAGAAATATTATACATATTCCTAAGCTGTCGATCGGCAAACGAAAAACAAGCAGTTGATACTTTATAAAAAGCTATCAAATAGTACCAATATTGATATTTCTTTGTTCAGTGGTATGTATTTATTCATATTTTGCATATTTAGATTAAGATGAGTTTTTTTACCTAATCAGAATTATTAGTTAGATTAGCTACTTACTTTACTGTTCGATCAATTGACAATAATCCTTCATTGCATTTTTGGTTACCCTTATCATCATTATGCTTGGTTTTGCATTTATAAATTGTATAAATTCTACCGAAAAGGATTTTCAGATGGAAAGCTTACCAAGAGATCCAATTATTAAGATGGGTATGGAAAACTGGACTCCTACAAACAACTGTTTTCTGTGTGAGGTTATATTTTTAGTGCTTTAGATATACCAAAACAAGTGGAATCAGAGCTGACTCTGAACGTAGTCTCTGGTTCGGTTTCTAGAAGTGGAAATTTTCTTTTTGTACCTTCCTTAATAACATTATTATTTTGAATATTATTTACTTATGTAAAGATAGTGAAATGAATAATTTATTTCATGATCTTTACATGAATGGGAAGAGTATCTTACAGAATGTAAACAATTGTATAAAAATCATTAACCAAATCAAATGACTTGCGAAAAGTAACTTTGCCACTCTATTTATTTATACTCAAAGTGGGAACACATTTCCAGTTTATCTGAGGTTATATTTTTAGTGCTTTAGATATACCAAAACAAGTGGAATCAGAGCTGACTCTGAACGTAGTCTCTGGTTCGGTTTCTAGAAGTGGAAATTTTCTTTTTGTACCTTCCTTAATAACATTATTAATTTGAATATTATTTACTTATGTAAAGATAGTGAAATGAATAATTTATTTCATGATCTTTACATGAATGGGAAGAGTATCTTACAGAATGTAAACAATTGTATAAAAATCATTAACCAAATCAAATGACTTGCGAAAAGTAACTTTGCCACTCTATTTATTTATACTCAAAGTGGGAACACATTTCCAGTTTATCTTATAAATGTATTAATTTTTCCACAGTTTTGTTGCTGGTAATATAACAGTAATGATGTCATTAATGAATCTAAATGTTGACAATCATGTAAGATCGTATAACCTTGAATTTTTTTCTGCGCCGTCTCTGCTCTCCTATATTCGTACATTTCTCGTATTCATCTCAAGATTAATGAACAGACGTCACGAAAGTTAAAAATAAACTAGTTGAACAGTAAATATTTTTCACAATTTCAACTCATATTATGTGATATATGAAATAGAAAAATTTGCTAGTGCGGACATTGTGAAGAAGAAAGAACTTTGAAGTACACGCACCGCCAAACCTGAGTGCGGCTTCCGACAAAGCAACTGCAAGCCGCTTTCGGCAGCGTCTCCAGATTAATCATTTTCTATTTAATAATTCTTTTAGCAAAGACTACTGAATATTATATTTTTAGATAATTCTACGGTAATACAGAAATATTATACATATTCCTAAGCTGTCGATCGGCAAACGAAAAACAAGCAGTTGATACTTTATAAAAAGCTATCAAATAGTACCAATATTGATATTTCATTGTTCAGTGGTATGTATTTATTCACATTTTGCATATTTAGATTAAGATGAGTTTTTTTACCTAATCAGAATTATTATTTAGATTAGCTACTTATTTTACTGTTCGATCAATTGACAATAATCCTTCATTGCATTTTTGGTTACCCTTATCATCATTATGCTTGGTTTTGCATTTATAAATTGTATAAATTCTACCGAAAAGGATTTTCAGATGGAAAGCTTACCAAGAGATCCAATTAGTAAGATGGGTATGGAAAACTGGACTCCTACAAACAACTGTTTTCTGTGTGAGGTTGTATTTTTAGTGCTATAGATATACCAAAACAAGTTGAATCAGAGCTGACTCTGAACGTAGTCTCTGGTTCGGTTTCTAGAAGTGGAAATTTTCTTTTTGTACCTTCCTTAATAACATTATTAATTTGAATATTATTTACTTACGTAAAGATAGTGAAATGAATAATTTATTTCATGATCTTTACATGAATGGGAAGAGTATCTTACAGAATGTAAACAATTGTATAAAAATCATTAACCAAATCAAATGACTTGCGAAAAGTAACTTTGCCACTCTATTTATTTATACTCAAAGTGGCAACACATTTCCAGTTTATCTTATAAATGTATTAATTTTTCCACAGTTTTGTTGCTGGTAATATAACAGTAATGATGTCATTAATGAATCTAAATGTTGACAATCATGTAAGATCGTATAACCTTGAATTTTTTTCTGCGCCGTCTCTGCTCTCCTATATTCGTACGTTTCTCGTATTCATCTCAAGATTAATGAACAGACGTCACGAAAGTTAAAAATAAACTAGTTGAACAGTAAATATTTTTCACAATTTCAACTCATATCATGTGATATATGAAATAGAAAAATCTGCGAGTGCGGACATTGTGAAGAAGAAAGAACTTTGAAGTACACGCTCCGCCAAACCTGAGTGCGGCTCCCGACAAAGCAACTGCAAGCCGCTTTCGGCAGCGTCTCCAGATTAAATTTAATAATTCTTTTAGCAAAGACTACTGAATATTATATTTTTAGATAATTCTACGGTAATACAGAAATATTATACATATTCCTAAGCTGTCGATCGGCAAACGAAAAACAAGGAGTTGATACTTTATAAAAAGCTATCAAATAGTACCAATATTGATATTTCATTGTTCAGTGGTATGTATTTATTCACATTTTGCATATTTAGATTAAGATGAGTTTTTTTACCTAATCAGAATTATTATTTAGATTAGCTACTTATTTTACTGTTCGATCAATTGACAATAATCCTTCATTGCATTTTTGGTTACCCTTATCATCATTATGCTTGGTTTTGCATTTATAAATTGTATAAATTCTACCGAAAAGGATTTTCAGGTGGAAAGCTTACCAAGAGATCCAATTAGTAAGATGGGTATGGAAAACTGGACTCCTACAAACAACTGTTTTCTGTGTGAGGTTGTATTTTTAGTGCTATAGATATACCAAAACAAGTTGAATCAGAGCTGACTCTGAACGTAGTCTCTGGTTCGGTTTCTAGAAGTGGAAATTTTCTTTTTGTACCTTCCTTAATAACATTATTAATTTGAATATTATTTACTTACGTAAAGATAGTGAAATGAATAATTTATTTCATGATCTTTACATGAATGGGAAGAGTATCTTACAGAATGTAAACAATTGTATAAAAATCATTAACCAAATCAAATGACTTGCGGAAAGTAACTTTGCCACTCTATTTATTTATACTCAAAGTGGCAACACATTTCCAGTTTATCTTATAAATGTATTAATTTTTCCACAGTTTTGTTGCTGGTAATATAACAGTAATGATGTCATTAATGAATCTAAATGTTGACAATCATGTAAGATCGTATAACCTTGAATTTTTTTCTGCGCCGTCTCTGCTCTCCTATATTCGTACGTTTCTCGTATTCATCTCAAGATTAATGAACAGACGTCACGAAAGTTAAAAATAAACTAGTTGAACAGTAAATATTTTTCACAATTTCAACTCATATCATGTGATATATGAAATAGAAAAATCTGCGAGTGCGGACATTGTGAAGAAGAAAGAACTTTGAAGTACACGCTCCGCCAAACCTGAGTGCGGCTTCCGACAAAGCAACTGCAAGCCGCTTTCGGCAGCGTCTCCAGATTAAATTTAATAATTCTTTTAGCAAAGACTACTGAATATTATATTTTTAGATAATTCTACGGTAATACAGAAATATTATACATATTCCTAAGCTGTCGATCGGCAAACGAAAAACAAGGAGTTGATACTTTATAAAAAGCTATCAAATAGTACCAATATTGATATTTCTTTGTTCAGTGGTATGTATTTATTCACATTTTGCATATTCAGATTAAGATGAGTTTTTTACCTAATCAGAATTATTAGTTAGATTAGCTACTTATTTTACTGTTCGATCAATTGACAATAATCCTTCATTGCATTTTTGGTTACCCTTATCATCATTATGCTTGGTTTTGCATTTATAAATTGTATAAATTCTACCGAAAAGGATTTTCAGATGGAAAGCTTACCAAGAGATCCAATTAGTAAGATGGGTATGGAAAACTGGACTCCTACAAACAACTGTTTTCTGTGTGAGGTTGTATTTTTAGTGCTATAGATTTACCAAAACAAGTGGAATCAGAGCTGACACTGAACGTAGTCTCTGGTTCGGTTTCTAGAAGTGGAAATTTTCTTTTTGTACCTTCCTTAATAACATTATTAATTTGAATATTATTTACTTACGTAAAGATAGTGAAATGAATAATTTATTTCATGATCTTTACATGAATGGGAAGAGTATCTTACAGAATGTAAACAATTGTATAAAAATCATTAACCAAATCAAATGACTTGCGAAAAGTAACTTTGCCACTCTATTTATTTATACTCAAAGTGGCAACAAATTCCAGTTTATCTTATAAATGTATTAATTTTTCCACAGCTTTGTTGCTGGTAATATAACAGTAATGATGTCATTAATGAATCTAAATGTTGACAATCATGTAAGATCGTATAACCTTGAATTTTTTTCTGCGCCGTCTCTGCTCTCCTATATTCGTACGTTTCTCGTATTCATCTCAAGATTAATGAACAGACGTCACGAAAATTAAAAATAAACTAGTTGAACAGTAAATATTTTTCACAATTTCAACTCATATCATGTGATATATGAAATAGAAAAATCTGCGAGTGCGGACATTGTGAAGAAGAAAGAACTTTGAAGTACACGCACCGCCAAACCTAAGTGCAGCTTCCGACAAAGCAACTGCAAGCCGTTTTCGGCAGCGTCTCCAGATTAATCATTTTCTATTTGATAATTCTTTTAGCAAAGACTACTGAATATTATATTTTTAGATAATTCTACGGTAATACAGAAATATTATACATATTCCTAAGCTGTCGATCGGCAAACGAAAAACAAGCAGTTGATACTTTATAAAAAGCTATCAAATAGTACCAATATTGATATTTCATTGTTCAGTGGTATGTATTTATTCACATTTTGCATATTTAGATTAAGATGAGTTTTTTTACCTAATCAGAATTATTAGTTAGATTAGCTACTTATTTTACTGTTCGATCAATTGACAATAATCCTTCATTGCATTTTTGGTTACCCTTATCATCATTATGCTTGGTTTTGCATTTATAAATTGTATAAATTCTACCAAAAAGGATTTTCAGATGGAAAGCTTACCAAGAGATCCAATTAGTAAGATGGGTATGGAAAACTGGACTCCTACAAACAACTGTTTTCTGTGTGAGGTTGTATTTTTAGTGCTATAGTTATACCAAAACAAGTGGAATCAGAGCTGACTCTGAACGTAGTCTCTGGTTCGGTTTCTAGAAGTGGAAATTTTCTTTTTGTACCTTCCTTAATAACATTATTATTTGAATATTATTTACTTACGTAAAGATAGTGAAATGAATAATTTATTTCATGATCTTTACATGAATGGGTAAATCTGCGAGTGCGGACATTGTGAAGAAGAAAGAACTTTGGAGTACACGCACCGCCAAACCTGAGTGCGGCTTCCGACAAAGCAACTGCAAGCCGCTCTCGGCAGCGTCTCCAGATTAATCATTTTCTATTCAATAATTCTTTTAGCAAAGACTACTGAATATTATATTTTTAGATAATTCTACGGTAATACAGAAATATTATACATATTCCTAAGCTGTCGATCGGCAAACGAAAAACAAGCAGTTGATACTTTATAAAAAGCTATCTAATAGTACCAATATTAATATTTCTTTGTTCAGTGGTATGTATTTATTCACATTTTGCATATTTAGATTAAGATGAGTTTTTTTACCTAATCAGAATTATTAGTTAGATTAGCTACTTATTTTACTGTTCGATCAATTGACAATAATCCTTCATTGCATTTTTGGTTACCCTTATCATCATTATGCTTGGTTTTGCATTTATAAATCGTATAAATTCTACCGAAAAGGATTTTCAGATGGAAAGCTTACCAAGAGATCCAATTAGTAAGATGGGTATGGAAAACTGGACTCCTACAAACAACTGTTTTCTGTGTGAGGTTGTATTTTTAGTGCTATAGATATACCAAAACAAGTGGAATCAGAGCTGACTCTGAACGTAGTCTCTGGTTCGGTTTCTAGAAGTGGAAATTTTCTTTTTGTACCTTCCTTAATAACATTATTAATTTGAATATTATTTACTTACGTAAAGATAGTGAAATGAATAATTTATTTCATTATCTTTACATAAATGGGAAGAATATCTTACACAATGTAAACAATTGTATAAAAATCATTAACCAAATCAAATGACTTGCGAAAAGTAACTTTACCACTCTATTTATTTATACTCAAAGTGGCAACACATTTCCAGTTTATCTTATAAATGTATTAATTTTTCCACAGTTTTGTTGCTGGTAATATAACAGTAATGATGTCATTAATGAATCTAAATGTTGACAATCATGTAAGATCGTATAACCTTGAATTTTTTTCTGCGCGTCTCTGCTCTCCTATATTCGTACGTTTCTCGTATTCATCTCAAGATTAATGAACAGACGTCACGAAAGTTAAAAATAAACTAGTTGAACAGTAAATATTTTTCACAATTTCAACTCATATTATGTGATATATGAAATAAAAAAATCTGCGAGTGCGGACATTGTGAAGAAGAAAGAACTTTGAAGTACACGCACCGCCAAACCTGAGTGCGGCTTCCGACAAAGCAACTGCAAGCCGCTTTCGGCAGCGTCTCCAGATTAATCATTTTCTATTTAATAATTCTTTTAGCAAAGACTACTGAATATTATATTTTTAGATAATTCTACGGTAATACAGAAATATTATACATATTCCTAAGCTGTCGATCGGCAAACGAAAAACAAGCAGTTGATACTTTATAAAAAGCTATCAAATAGTACCAATATTGATATTTCTTTGTTCAGTGGTATGTATTTATTCACATTTTGCATATTTAGATTAAGATGAGTTTTTTTACCTAATCAGAATTATTAGTTAGATTAGCTACTTATTTTACTGTTCGATCAATTGACAATAATCCTTCATTGCATTTTTGGTTACCCTTATCATCATTATGCTTGGTTTTGCATTTATAAATTGTATAAATTCTACCGAAAAGGATTTTCAGATGGAAAGCTTACCAAGAGATCCAATTAGTAAGATGGGTATGGAAAACTGGACTCCTACAAACAACTGTTTTCTGTGTGAGGTTGTATTTTTAGTGCTATAGATATACCAAAACAAGTGGAATCAGAGCTGACTCTGAACGTAGTCTCTGGTTCGGTTTCTAGAAGTGGAAATTTTCTTTTTGTACCTTCCTTAATAACATTATTATTTGAATATTATTTACTTACGTAAAGATAGTGAAATGAATAATTTATTTCATGATCTTTACATGAATGGGTAAATCTGCGAGTGCGGACATTGTGAAGAAGAAAGAACTTTGGAGTACACGCACCGCCAAACCTGAGTGCGGCTTCCGACAAAGCAACTGCAAGCCGCTTTCGGCAGCGTCTCCAGATTAATCATTTTCTATTCAATAATTCTTTTAGCAAAGACTACTGAATATTATATTTTTAGATAATTCTACGGTAATACAGAAATATTATAAATATTCCTAATCTGTCGATCGGCAAACGAAAAACAAGCAGTTGATACTTTATAAAAAGCTATCTAATAGTACCAATATTAATATTTCTTTGTTCAGTGGTATGTATTTATTCACATTTTGCATATTTAGATTAAGATGAGTTTTTTTACCTAATCAGAATTATTAGTTAGATTAGCTACTTATTTTACTGTTCGATCAATTGACAATAATCCTTCATTGCATTTTTGGTTACCCTTATCATCATTATGCTTGGTTTTGCATTTATAAATTGTATAAATTCTACCGAAAAGGATTTTCAGATGGAAAGCTTACCAAGAGATCCAATTAGTAAGATGGGTATGGAAAACTGGACTCCTACAAACAACTGTTTTCTGTGTGAGTTTGTATTTTTAGTGCTATAGATATACCAAAACAAGTGGAATCAGAGCTGACTCTGAACGTAGTCTCTGGTTCGGTTTCTAGAAGTGGAAATTTTCTTTTTGTACCTTCCTTAATAACATTATTAATTTGAATATTATTTACTTACGTAAAGATAGTGAAATGAATAATTTATTTCATTATCTTCACATAAATGGGAAGAATATCTTACACAATGTAAACAATTGTATAAAAATCATTAACCAAATCAAATGACTTGCGAAAAGTAACTTTGCCACTCTATTTATTTATACTCAAAGTGGCAACACATTTCCAGTTTATCTTATGAATGTATTAATTTTTCCACAGTTTTGTTGCTGGTAATATAACAATAATGATGTCATTAATGAATCTAAATGTTGACAATCATGTAAGATCGTATAACCTTGAATTTTTTTCTGCGCGTCTCTGCTCTCCTATATTCGTACGTTTCTCGTATTCATCTCAAGATTAATGAACAGACGTCACGAAAGTTAAAAATAAACTAGTTGAACAGTAAATATTTTTCACAATTTCAACTCATATTATGTGATATATGAAATAAAAAAATCTGCGAGTGCGGACATTGTGAAGAAGAAAGAACTTTGAAGTACACGCACCGCCAAACCTGAGTGCGGCTTCCGACAAAGCAACTGCAAGCCGCTTTCGGCAGCGTCTCCAGATTAATCATTTTCTATTTAATAATTCTTTTAGCAAAGACTACTGAATATTATATTTTCAGATAATTCTACGGTAATACAGAAATATTATACATATTCCTAAGCTGTCGATCGGCAAACGAAAAACAAGCAGTTGATACTTTATAAAAAGCTATCAAATAGTACCAATATTGATATTTCTTTGTTCAGTGGTATGTATTTATTCACATTTTGCATATTTAGATTAAGATGAGTTTTTTTACCTAATCAGAATTATTAGTTAGATTAGCTACTTATTTTACTGTTCGATCAATTGACAATAATCCTTCATTGCATTTTTGGTTACCCTTATCATCATTATGCTTGGTTTTGCATTTATAAATTGTATAAATTCTACCGAAAAGGATTTTCAGATGGAAAGCTTACCAAGAGATCCAATTAGTAAGATGGGTATGGAAAACTGGACTCCTACAAACAACTGTTTTCTGTGTGAGGTTGTATTTTTAGTGCTATAGATATACCAAAACAAGTGGAATCAGAGCTGACTCTGAACGTAGTCTCTGGTTCGGTTTCTAGAAGTGGAAATTTTCTTTTTGTACCTTCCTTAATAACATTATTAATTTGAACATTATTTACTTACGTAAAGATAGTGAAATGATTAATTTATTTCATGATCTTTACATGAATGGGAAGAGTATCTTACAGAATGTAAACAATTGTATAAAAATCATTAACCAAATCAAATGACTTGCGAAAAGTAACTTTGCCACTCTATTTATTTATACTCAAAGTGGCAACACATTTCCAGTTTATCTTATAAATGTATTAATTTTTCCACAGTTTTGTTGCTGGTAATATAACAGTAATGATGTCATTAATGAATCTAAATGTTGACAATCATGTAAGATCGTATAACCTTGAATTTTTTTCTGCGCCGTCTCTGCTCTCCTATATTCGTACGTTTCTCGTATTCATCTCAAGATTAATGAACAGACGTCACGAAAGTTAAAAATAAACTAGTTGAACAGTAAATATTTTTCACAATTTCAACTCATATTATGTGATATCTGAAATAAAAAAATCTGCGAGTGCGGACATTGTGAAGAAGAAAGAACTTTGAAGTACACGCACCGCCAGACGTGAGTGCGGCTTCCGACAAAGCAACTGCAAGCCGCTTTCGGCAGCGTCTCCAGATTAATCATTTTCTATTTAATAATTCTTTTAGCAAAGACTACTGAATATTATATTTTTAGATAATTCTACGGTAATACAGAAATATTATACATATTCCTAAGCTGTCGATCGGCAAACGAAAAACAAGCAGTTGATACTTTATAAAAAGCCATCAAATATATTGATATTTCTTTGTTCAGTGGTATGTATTTATTCACATTTTGCATATTTAGATTAAGATGAGTTTTTTTACCTAATCAGAATTATTGGTTAGATTAGCTACTTATTTTACTGTTCGATCAATTGACAATAATCCTTCATTGCATTTTTGGTTACCCTTATCATCATTATGCTTGGTTTTGCATTTATAAATTGTATAAATTCTACCGAAAAGGATTTACAGATGGGAAGCTTTCCAAGAGATCCAATTAGTAAGATGGGTATGGAAAACTGGACTCCTACAAACAACTGTTTTCTGTGTGAGGTTGTATTTTTAGTGCTATAGATATACCAAAACAAGTGGAATCAGAGCTGACTCTGAACGTAGTCTCTGGTTCGGTTTCTAGAAGTGGAAATTTTCTTTTTGTACCTTCCTTAATAACATTATTAATTTGAATATTATTTACTTACGTAAAGATAGTGAAATGATTAATTTATTTCATGATCTTTACATGAATGGGAAGAGTATCTTACAGAATGTAAACAATTGTATAAAAATCATTAACCAAATCAAATGACTTGCGAAAAGTAACTTTGCCACTCTATTTATTTATACTCAAAGTGGGAACACATTTCCAGTTTATCTTATAAATGTTTTAATTTTTCCACAGTTTTGTTGCTGGTAATATAACAGTAATGATGTCATTAATGAATCCAAATGTTGACAATCATGTAAGATCGTATAACCTTGAATTTTTTTCTGGGCCGTCTCTGCTCTCCTATATTCGTACGTTTCTCGTATTCATCTCAAGATTAATGAACAGACGTCACGAAAGTTAAAAATAAACTAGTTGAACAGTAAATATTTTTCACAATTTCAACTCATATTATGTGATATATGAAATAAGAAAATCTGCGAGTGCGGACATTGTGAAGAAGAAAGAACTTTGAAGTACACGCACCGCCAAACCTGAGTGCGGCTTCCGACAAAGCAACTGCAAGCCGCTTTCGGCAGCGTCTCCAGATTAATCATTTTCTATTTAATAATTCTTTTAGCAAAGACTACTGAATATTATATTTTTAGATAATTCTACGGTAATACAGAAATATTATACATATTCCTAAGCTGTCGATCGGCAAACGAAAAACAAGCAGTTGATACTTTATAAAAAGCTATCAAATATATTGATATTTCTTTGTTCAGTAGTATGTATTTATTCACATTTTGCATATTTAGATTAAGATGAGTTTTTTTACCTAATCAGAATTATTAGTTAGATTAGCTACTTATTTTACTGTTCGATCAATTGACAATAATCCTTCATTGCATTTTTGGTTACCCTTATCATCATTATGCTTGGTTTTGCATTTATAAATTGTATAAATTCTACCGAAAAGGATTTACAGATGGGAAGCTTTCCAAGAGATCCAATTAGTAAGATGGGTATGGAAAACTGGACTCCTACAAACAACTGTTTTCTGTGTGAGGTTGTATTTTTAGTGCTATAGATATACCAAAACAAGTGGAATCAGAGCTGACTCTGAACGTAGTCTCTGGTTCGGTTTCTAAAAGTGGAAATTTTCTTTTTGTACCTTCCTTAATAACATTATTAATTTGAATATTATTTACTTATGTGAAGATAGTGAAATGAATAATTTATTTCATGATCTTTACATAAATGGGAGGAGATTCTTACAGAATGTAAACAATTGTATAAAAATTATTAACCAAATCAAATGACTTGCGAAAAGTAACTTTGTCACTCTATTTATTTATACTCAAAGTTGCAACACATTTCCAGTTTATCTTATAAATGTATTAATTTTTCCACAGTTTTGTTGCTGGTAATATAACAGTAAAGATGTCATTAATGAATCTAAATGTTGACAATCATGTAAGATCGTATAACCTTGAATTTTTTTCTGCGCCATCTCTGCTCTCCTATATTCGTACGTTTCTCGTATTCAACTCAAGATTAATGAACAGACGTCACGAAAGTTAAAAATAAACTAGTTGAACAGTAAATATTTTTCAAAATTTCAACTCATATTATGTGATATATGAAATAAAAAAATCTGCGGGTGCGGACATTGTGAAGAAGAAAGAACTTTGAAGTACACGCACCGCCAAACCTGAATGCGGCTTCCGACAAAGCAACTGCAAGCCGCTTTCGGCAGCGTCTCCAGATTAATCATTTTCTATTTAATAATTCTTTCAGCAAAGACTACTGAATATTATATTTTTAGATAATTCTACGGTAATACAGAAATATTATACATATTCCTAAGCTGTCGATCGGCAAACGAAAAACAAGCAGTTGATACTTTATAAAATATTCTGTGTGAGGTTGTATTTTTAGTGCTATAGATATACCAAAACAAGTGGAATCAGAGCTGACTCTGAACGTAGTCTCTGGTTCGGTTTCTAGAAGTGAAAATTTTCTTTTTGTACCTTCCTTAATAACATTATTAATTTGAATATTATTTACTTATGTAAAGATAGTGAAATGAATAATTTATTTCATGATCTTTACATGAATGGGAAGAGTATCTTACAGAATGTAAACAATTGTATAAAAATCATTAACCAAATCAAATGACTTGCGAAAAGTAGCTTTGCCACTCTATTTATTTATACTCAAAGTGGCAACACATTCCCAGTTTATCTTATAAATGTATTAATTTTTCCACAGTTTTGTTGCTGGTAATATAACAGTAATGATGTCATTAATGAATCTAAATGTTGACAATCATGTAAGATCGTATAACCTTGAATTTTTTTCTGCGCCGTCTCTGCTCTCCTATATTCGTACGTTTCTCGTATTCATCTCAAGATTAATGAACAGACGTCACGGAAGTTAATAATAAACTAGTTGAACAGTAAATATTTTTCACAATTTCAACTCATATTATGTGATATATGAAATAAAAAAATCTGTGAGTGCGGACATTGTGAAGAAGAAAGAACTTTGAAGTACACGCACCGCCATACCTGAGTGCGGCTTCCGACAAAGCAACTGCAAGCCGCTTTCGGCAGCGTCTCCAGATTATTCATTTTCTATTTAATAATTCTTTTAGCAAAGACTACTGAATATTATATTTTTAGATAATTCTACGGTAATACAGAAATATTATACATATTCCTAAGCTGTCGATCGGCAAACGAAAAACAAGCAGTTGATACTTTATAAAAAGCTATCAAATAGTACCAATATTGATATTTCTTTGTTCAGTGGTATGTATTTATTCACATTTTGCATATTTAGATTAAGATGAGTTTTTTTTACCTAATCAGAATTATTAGTTAGAGTAGCTACTTATTTTACTGTTCGATCAATTGACAATAATCCTTCATTGCAATTTTGGTTACCCTTATCATCATTATGCTTGGTTTTGCATTTATATTTGTATAAATTCTACCGAAAAGGATTTTCAGATGGAAAGCTTACCAAGAGATCCAATTAGTAAGATGGGTATGGAAAACTGGACTCCTACAAACAACTGTTTTCTGTGTGAGGTTGTATTTTTAGTGCTATAGATATACCAAAACAACTGGAATCAGAGCTGACTCTGAACGTAGTCTCTGGTTCGGTTTCTAGAAGTGGAAATTTTCTTTTTGTACCTTCCTTAATAACATTATTAATTTGAATATTATTTACTTATGTGAAGATAGTGAAATGAATGATTTATTTCATGATCTTTACATAAATGAGAAGAGTATCTTACAGAATGTAAACAATTGTATAAAAATCATTAACCAAATCAAATGACTTGCGAAAAGTAACTTTGCCACTCTATTTATTTATACTCAAAGTGGCAACACATTTCCAGTTTATCTTATAAATGTATTAATTTTTCCACAGTTTTGTTGCTGGTACTATAACAGTAATGATGTCATTAATGAATCTAAATGTTGACAATCATGTAAGATCGTATAACCTTGAATTTTTTTCTGCGCCGTCTCTGCTCTCCTATATTCGTACGTTTCTCGTATTCATCTCAAGATTAATGAACAGACGTCACGAAAGTTAATAATAAACTAGTTGAACAGTAAATATTTTTCACAATTTCAACTCATATTATGTGATATATGAAATAAAAAAATCTGCGAGTGCGGACATTGTGAAGAAGAAAGAACTTTGAAGTACATGCACCGCCAAACCTGAGTGCGGCTTCCGACAAAGCAACTGCAAGCCGCTTTCGGCAGCGTCTCCAGATTAATCATTTTCTATTTAATAATTCTTTCAGCAAAGACTACTGAATATTATATTTTTAGATAATTCTACGGTAATACAGAAATATTATACATATTCCTAAGCTGTCGATCGGCAAATGAAAAACAAGCAGTTGATACTTTATAAAAAGCTATCAAATAATACCAATATTGATATTTCTTTGTTCAGTGGTATGTATTTATTCACATTTTGCATATTTAGATTAAGATGAGTTTTTTTACCTAATCAGAATTATTAGTTAGATTAGCTACTTATTTTACTGTTCGATCAATTGACAATAATCCTTCATTGCATTTTTGGTTACCCTTATCATCATTATGCTTGGTTTTGCATTTATAAATTGTATAAATTCTACCGAAAAGGATTTTCAGATGGAAAGCTTACCAAGAGATCCAATTAGTAAAATGGGTATGGAAAACTGGACTCCTTCAAACAACTGTTTTCTGTGTGAGGTTGTATTTTTAGTGCTATAGATATACCAAAACAAGTGGAATCAGAGCTGACTCTGAACGTTGTCTCTGGTTCGGTTTCTAGAAGTGGAAATTTTCTTTTTGTACCTTCCTTAATAACATTATTAATTTGAATATAATTTACTTATGTGAAGATAGAGAAATGAATAATTTATTCCATGATCTTTACATAAATGGGAAGAGTATCTTACAGAATGTAAACAATTGTATAAAAATCATTAACCAAATCAAATGACTTGCGAAAAGTAACTTTGCCACTCTATTTATTTATACTCAAAGTGGCAACACATTTCCAGTTTATCTTATAAATGTATTAATTTTTCCACAGTTTTGTTGCTGGTAATATAACAGTAATGATGTCATTAATGAATCTAAATGTTGACAATCATGTAAGATCGTATAACCTTGAACTTTTTTCTGCGCCGTCTCTGCTCTCCTATATTCCTACGTTTCTCGTATTCATCTCAAGATTAATGAACAGACGTCACGAAAGTTAAAAATAAACTAGTTGAACAGTAAATATTTTTCAAAATTTCAACTCATATTATGTGATATATGAAATGAAAAAATCTGCGAGTGCGGACATTGTGAAGAAGAAAGAACTTTGAAGTACACGCACCGCCATACCTGAGTGCGGCTTCCGACAAAGCAACTGCAAGCCGCTTTCGGCAGCGTCTCCAGATTAATCATTTTCTATTTAATAATTCTTTCAGCAAAGACTACTGAATATTATATTTTTAGATAATTCTACGGTAATACAGAAATATTATACATATTCCTAAGCTGTCGATCGGCAAATGAAAAACAAGCAGTTGATACTTTATAAAAAGCTATCAAATAATACCAATATTGATATTTCTTTGTTCAGTGGTATGTATTTATTCACATTTTGCATATTTAGATTAGGATGAGTTTTTTTACCTAATCAGAATTATTAGTTAGAGTAGCTACTTATTTTACTGTTCGATCAATTGACAATAATCCTTCATTGCATTTTTGGCTACCCTTATCATCATTATGCTTGGTTTTGCATTTATAAATTGTATAAATTCTACCGAAAAGGATTTTCAGATGGAAAGCTTACCAAGAGATCCAATTAGTAAGATGGGTATGGAAAACTAGACTCCTACAAACAACTGTTTTCTGTGTGAGGTTGTATTTTTAGTGCTATAGATATACCAAAACAAGTGGAATCAGAGCTGACTCTGAACGTGGTCTCTGGTTCGCTTTCTAGAAGTGGAAATTTTCTTTTTGTACCTTCCTTAATAACATTATTAATTTGAATATTATTTACTTATGTGAAGATAGTGAAATGAATAATTTATTTCATGATCTTTACATAAATGGGAAGAGTATCTTACAGAATGTAAACAATTGTATAAAAATCATTAACCAAATCAAATGACTTGCGAAAAGTAACTTTGCCACTCTATTTATTTATACTCAAAGTGGCAACACATTCCCAGTTTATCTTATAAATGTATTAATTTTTCCACAGTTTTGTTGCTGGTAATATAACAGTAATGATGTCATTAATGAATCTAAATGTTGACAATCATGTAAGATCGTATAACCTTGGATTTTTTTTTGCGCCGTCTCTGCTCTCCTATATCCGTACGTTTCTCGTATTCATCTCAAGATTAATGAACAGACGTCACGAAAGTTAAAAATAAACTAGTTGAACAGTAAATATTTTTCACAATTTCAACTCATATTATGTGATATATGAAATAAAAAAATCTGCGAGTGCGGACATTGTGAAGAAGAAAGAACTTTGAAGTACACGCACCGCCAAACCTGAGTGCGACTTCCGACAAAGCAACTGCAAGCCGCTTTCGGCAGCGTCTCCAGATTAATCATTTTCTATTTAATAATTCTTTTAGCAAAGACTACTGAATATTATATTTTTAGATAATTCTACGGTAATACAGAAATATTATACATATTCCTAAGCTGTCGATCGGCAAACGAAAAACAAGCAGTTGATACTTTATAAAAAGCTATCAAATAGTACCAATATTAATATTTCTTTGTTCAGTGGTATATATTTATTCACATTTTGCATATTTAGATTAAGATGAGTTTTTTTACCTAATCAGAATTATTAGTTAGATTAGCTACTTATTTTACTGTTCGATCAATTGACAATAATCCTTCATTGCATTTTTGGCTACCCTTATCATCATTATGCTTGGTTTTGCATTTATAAATTGTATAAATTCTACCGAAAAGGATTTTCAGATGGAAAGCTTACCAAGAGATCCAATTAGTAAGATGGGTATGGAAAACTGGACTCCTACAAACAACTGTTTTCTGTGGAGGTTGTATTTTTAGTGCTATAGATATACCAAAACAAGTGGAATCAGAGCTGACTCTGAACGTAGTCTCTGGTTCGGTTTCTAGAAGTGGAAATTTTCTTTTTGTACCTTCCTCAATAACATTATTAATTTGAATATTATTTACTTATGTGAAGATAGTGAAATGAATAATTTATTTCATGATCTTTACATAAATGGGAAGAGTATCTTACAGAATGTAAACAATTGTATAAAAATCATTAACCAAATCAAATGACTTGCGAAAAGTAACTTTGCCACTCTATTTATTTATACTCAAAGTGGCAACACATTTCCAGTTTATCTTATAAATGTATTAATTTTTCCACAATTTTGTTGCTGGTAATATAACAGTAATGATGTCATTAATGAATCTGAATGTTGACAATCATGTAAGATCGTATAACCTTGAATTTTTTTCTGCGCCGTCTCTGCTCTCCTATATCCGTACGCCTTTCGACAGCGTCTCCAGATTAATCATTTTCTATTTATTAATTCTTTTACCAAAGACTACTGAATATTATATTTTTAGATAATTCTACGGTAATACAGAAATATTATACTAAGCTGTCGATCGGCAAACGAAAAACAAGCAGTTGATACTTTATAAAAAGCTATCAAATAGTAACCAAACCAAACCAAACCTCTGGTTCGGTTTCTAGAAGTGGAAATTTTCTTCTTGTACCTTCCTTAATAACATTATTAATTTGAATATTATTTACTTACGTAAAGATAGTGAAATGAATAATTTATTTCATGATCTTTACATGAATGGGAAGAGTATCTTACAGAATGTAAACAATTGTATAAAAATCAAATGACTTGCGAAAAGTAACTTTGCCACTCTATTTATTTATACTCAAAGTGGCAACACATTTCCAAATTATCTTATAAATGTATTAATTTTTCCACAGTTTTGTTGCTGGTAATATAACAGTAATGATGTCATTAATGAATCTAAATGTTGACAATCATGTAAGATCGTATAACCTTGAATTTTTTTCTGCGCCGTCTCTGCTCTCCTATATTCGTACGTTTCTCGTATTCATCTCAAGATTAATGAACAGACGTCACGAAAGTTAAAAATAAACTAGTTGAACAGTAAATATTTTTCACAATTTCAACTCATATTATGTGATATATGAAATAGAAAAATTTGCGAGTGCGGACATTGTGAAGAAGAAAGAACTTTGAAATACACGCACCGCCAAACCTGAGTGCGGCTTCCGACAAAGCAACTGCAAGCCGCTTTCGGCAGCGTCTCCAGATTAATCATTTTCTATTTAATAATTCTTTTAGCAAAGACGACTGAATATTATATTTTTAGATAATTCTACGGTAATACAGAAATATTATACATATTCCTAAGCTGTCGATCGGCAAACGAAAAACAAGCAGTTGATACTTTATAAAAAGCTATCAAATAGTACCAATATTGATATTTCTTTGTTCAGTGGTATGTATTTATTCACATTTCGCATGTTTAGATTAAGATGAGTTTTTATACCTAATCAGAATTATTAGTTAGATTAGCTACTTATTTTACTGTTCGATCAATTGACAATAATCCTTCATTGCATTTTTGGTTACCCTTATCATCATTATGCTTGGTTTTGCATTTATAAATTGTATAAATTCTACCGAAAATTATTTTCAGATGGAAAGCTTACCAAGAGATCCAATTAGTAAGATGGGTATGGAAAACTGGACTCCTACAAACAACTGTTTTCTGTGTGAGGTTGTATTTTTAGTGCTATAGATATACCAAAACAAGTGGAATCAGAGCTGACTCTGAACGTAGTCTCTGGTTCGGTTTCTAGAAGTGGAAATTTTCTTTTTGTACCTTCCTTAATAACATTATTAATTTGAATATTATTTACTTACGTAAAGATAGTGAAATGAATAATTTATTTCATGATCTTTACATGAATGGGAAGAGTATCTTACAGAATGTAAACAATTGTATAAAAATCAAATGACTTGCGAAAAGTAACTTTGCCACTCTATTTATTTATACTCAAAGTGGCAACACATTTCCAAATTATCTTATAAATGTATTAATTTTTCCACTGTTTTGTTGCTGGTAATATAACAGTAATGATGTCATTAATGAATCTAAATGTTGACAATCATGTAAGATCGTATAACCTTGAATTTTTTTCTGCGCCGTCTCTGCTCTCCTATATTCGTACGTTTCTCGTATTCATCTCAAGATTAATGAACAGACGTCACGAAAGTTAAAAATAAACTAGTTGAACAGTAAATATTTTTCACAATTTCTACTCATATTATGTGATATATGAAATAAAAAAATCTGCGAGTGCGGACATTGTGAAGAAGAAAGAACTTTGAAGTACACGCACCGCCAACCCTGAGTGCGGCTTCCGACAAAGCAACTGCAAGCCGCTTTCGGCAGCGTCTCCAGATTAATCATTTTCTATTTAATAATTCCTTTAGCAAAAACTACTGAATATTATATTTTGAGATAATTCTACGGTAATACAGAAATATTATACATATTCCTAAGCTGTCGATCGGCAAACGAAAAACAAGCAGCTGATACTTTATAAAAAGCTATCAAATAGTACCAATATTGATATTTCTTTGTTCAGTGGTATGTATTTATTCACATTTTGCATATTTAGATAAAGATGAGTTTTTTACTTAATCAGAATTATTAGTTAGATTAGCTACTTATTTTACTGTTCGATCAATTGACAATAATCCTTCATTGCATTTTTGGTTACCCTTATCATCATTATGCTTGGTTTTGCATTTATAAATTGTATAAATTCTACCGAAAAGGATTTTCAGATGGATAGCTTACCAAGAGATCCAATTAGTAAGATGGGTATGGAAAACTGGACTCCTACAAACAACTGTTTTCTGTGTGAGGTTGTATTTTTAGTGCTATAGATATACCAAAACAAGTGGAATCAGAGCTGACTCTGAACGTAGTCTCTGGTTCGGTTTCTAGAAGTGGAAATTTTCTTTTTGTACCTTCCTTAATAACATTATTAATTTGAATATTATTTACTTATGTAAAGATAGTGAAATGAATAATTTATTTCATGATCTTTACATGAATGGGAAGAGTATCTTACAGAATGTAAACAATTGTATAAAAATCATTAACCAAATCAAATGACTTGCGAAAAGTAACTTTGCCACTCTATTTATTTATACTCAAAGTGGCAACACATTTTCAGTTTATCTTATAAATGTATTAATTTTTCCACAGTTTTGTTGCTGGTAATATAACAGTAATGATGTCATTAATGAATCTAAATGTTGACAATCATGTAAGATCGTATAACCTTGAATTTTTTTCTGCGCCGTCTCTGCTCTCCTATATTCGTACGTTTCTCGTATTCATCTCAAGATTAATGAACAGACGTCACGAAAGTTAAAAATAAACTAGTTGAACAGTAAATATTTTTCACAATTTCAACTCATATTATGTGATATATGAAATAAAAAAATCTGCGAGTGCGGACATTGTGAAGAAGAAAGAACTTTGAAGTACACGCACCGCCAACCCTGAGTGCGGCTTCCGACAAAGCAACTGCAAGCCGCTTTCGGCAGCGTCTCCAGATTAATCATTTTCTATTTAATAATTCCTTTAGCAAAGACTACTGAATATTATATTTTGAGATAATTCTACGGTAATACAGAAATATTATACATATTCCTAAGCTGTCGATCGGCAAACGAAAAACAAGCAGTTGATACTTCATAAAAAGCTATCAAATAGTACCAATATTGATATTTCTTTGTTCAGTGGTATGTATTTATTCACATTTTGCATATTTAGATTAAGATGAGTTTTTATACCTAATCAGAATTATTAGTTAGATTAGCTACTTATTTTACTGTTCGATCAATTGACAATAATCCTTCATTGCATTTTTGGTTACCCTTATCATCATTATGCTTGGTTTTGCATTTATAAATTGTATATATTCTACCGAAAAGGATTTTCAGATGGAAAGCTTACCAAGAGATCCAATTAGTAAGATGGGTATGGAAAACTGGACTCCTACAAACCACTGTTTTCTGTGTGAGGTTGTATTTTTAGTGCTATAGATATACCAAAACAAGTGGAATCAGAGCTGACTCTGAACGTAGTCTCTGGTTCGGTTTCTAGAAGTGGAAATTTTCTTTTTGTACCTTCCTTAATAACATTATTAATTTGAATATTATTTACTTATGTGAAGATAGTGAAATGAATAATTTATTTCATGATCTTTACATAAATGGGAAGAGTATCTTACAGAATGTAAACAATTGTATAAAAATCATTAACCAAATCAAATGACTTGCGAAAAGTAACTTTGCCACTCTATTTATTTATACTCAAAGTGGCAACACATTTCCAGTTTATCTTATAAATGTATTAATTTTTCCACAGTTTTGTTGCTGGTAATATAACAGTAATGATGTCATTAATGAATCTAAATGTTGACAATCATGTAAGATCGTATAACCTTGAATTTTTTTCTGCGCCGTCTCTGCTCTCCTATATTCGTACGTTTCTCGTATTCATCTCAAGATTAATGAACAGACGTCACGAAAGTTAAAAATAAACTAGTTGAACAGTAAATATTTTTCACAATTTCAACTCATATTATGTGATATATGAACTAAAAAAATCTGCGAGTGCGGACATTGTGAAGAAGAAAGAACTTTGAAGTACACGCACCGCCAACCCTGAGTGCGGCTTCCGACAAAGCAACTGCAAGCCGCTTTCGGCAGCGTCTCCAGATTAATCATTTTCTATTTAATAATTCCTTTAGCAAAGACTACTGAATATTATATTTTGAGATAATTCTACGGTAATACAGAAATATTATACATATTCCTAAGCTGTCGATCGGCAAACGAAAAACAAGCAGTTGATACTTTATAAAAAGCTATCAAATAGTACCAATATTGATATTTCTTCATTCAGTGGTATGTATTTATTCACATTTTGCATATTTAGATTAAGATGAGTTTCTTTACCTAATCAGAATTATTAGTTAGATTAGCTACTTACTTTACTGTTCGATCAATTGACAATAATCCTTCATTGCATTTTTGGTTACCCTTATCATCATTATGCTTGGTTTTGCATTTTTAAATTGTATAAATTCTACCGAAAAGGATTTTCAGATGGATAGCTTACCAAGAGATCCAATTAGTAAGATGGGTATGGAAAACTGGACTCCTACAAACAACTGTTTTCTGTGTGAGGTTGTATTTTTAGTGCTATAGATATACCAAAACAAGTGGAATCAGAGCTGACTCTGAACGTAGTCTCTGGTTCGGTTTCTAGAAGTGGAAATTTTCTTTTTGTACCTTCCTTAATAACATTATTAATTTGAATATTATTTACTTATGTGTAGATAGTGAAATGAATAATTTATTTCATGATCTTTACATAAATGGGAGAGTATCTTACAGAATGTAAACAATTGTATAAAAATCATTAACCAAATCAAATGACTTGCGAAAAGTAACTTTGCCACTCTATTTATTTATACTCAAAGTGGCAACACATTTACAGTTTATGTTATAAATGTATTAATTTTTCCACAGTTTTGTTGCTGGTAATATAACAGTAATGATGTCATTAATGAATCTAAATGTTGACAATCATGTAAGATCGTATAACCTTGAATTTTTTTCTGCGCCGTCTCTGCTCTCCTATATCCGTAAGTTTCTCGTATTCATCTCAAGATTAATGAACAGACGTCACGAAAGTTAAAAATAAACTAGTTGAACAGTAAATATTTTTCACAATTTCAACTCATATTATGTGATATATGAAATAAAAAAATCTGCGAGTGCGGACATTGTGAAGAAGAAAGAACTTTGAAGTACACGCACCGCCAAACCTGAGTGCGGCTTCCGACAAAGCATCTGCAAGCCGCTTTCGGCAGCGTCTCCAGATTAATCATTTTCTATTTAATAATTCTTTTACCAAAGACTACTGAATATTATATTTTTAGATAATTCTACGGTAATACAGAAATATTATACATATTCCTAAGCTGTCGATCGGCAAACGAAAAACAAGCAGTTGATACTTTATAAAAAGCTATCAAATAGTACCAATATTGATATTTCTTTATTCAGTGGTATGTATTTATTCACATTTTGCATATTTAGATTAAAATGAGTTTTTTTACCTAATCAGAATTATTAGTTAGATTAGCTACTTACTTTACTGTTCGATCAATTGACAATAATCCTTCATTGCATTTTTGGTTACCCTTATCATCATTATGCTTGGTTTTGCATTTATAAATTGTATAAATTCTACCGAAAAGGATTTTCAGATGGATAGCTTACCAAGAGATCCAATTAGTAAGATGGGTATGGAAAACTGGACTCCTACAAACCACTGTTTTCTGTGTGAGGTTGTATTTTTAGTGCTATAGATATACCAAAACAAGTGGAATCAGAGCTGACTCTGAACGTAGTCTCTGGTTCGGTTTCTAGAAGTGGAAATTTTCTTTTTGTACCTTTCTTAATAACATTATTAATTTGAATATTATTTACTTATGTGAAGATAGTGAAATGAATAATTTATTTCATGATCTTTACATAAATGGGAAGAGTATCTTACATAATGTAAACAATTGTATAAAAATCATTAACCAAATCAAATGACTTGCGAAAAGTAACTTTGCCACTCTATTTATTTATACTCAAAGTGGCAACACATTTCCAGTTTATCTTATAAATGTATTAATTTTTCCACAGTTTTGTTGCTGGTAATATAACAGTAATGATGTCATTAATGAATCTAAATGTTGACAATCATGTAAGATCGTATAACCTTGAATTTTTTTCTGCGCCGTCTCTGCTCTCCTATATTCGTACGTTTCTCGTATTCATCTCAAGATTAATGAACAGACGTCACGAAAGTTAAAAATAAACTAGTTGAACAGTAAATATTTTTCACAATTTCAACTCATATTATGTGATATATGAAATAAAAAAATCTGCGAGTGCGGACATTGTGAAGAAGAAAGAACTTTGAAGTACACGCACCGCCAACCCTGAGTGCGGCTTCCGACAAAGCAACTGCAAGCCGCTTTCGGCAGCGTCTCCAGATTAATCATTTTCTATTTAATAATTCCTTTAGCAAAGACTACTGAATATTATGTTTTGAGATAATTCTACGGTAATACAGAAATATTATACATATTCCTAAGCTGTCGATCGGCAAACGAAAAACAAGCAGTTGATACTTTATAAAAAGCTATCAAATAGTACCAATATTGATATTTCTTTATTCAGTGGTATGTATTTATTCACATTTTGCATATTTAGATTAAGATGAGTTTTTTTACCTAATCAGAATTATTAGTTAGATTAGCTACTTACTTTACTGTTCGATCAATTGACAATAATCCTTCATTGCATTTTTGGTTACCCTTATCATCATTATGCTTGGTTTTGCATTTATAAATTGTATAAATTCTACCGAAAAGGATTTTCAGATGGAAAGCTTACCAAGAGATCCAATTAGTAAGATGGGTATGGAAAACTGGACTCCTACAAACCACTGTTTTCTGTGTGAGGTTGTATTTTTAGTGCTATAGATATACCAAAACAAGTGGAATCAGAGCTGACTCTGAACGTAGTCTCTGGTTCGGTTTCTAGAAGTGGAAATTTTCTTTTTGTACCTTCCTTAATAACATTATTAATTTGAATATTATTTACTTATGTGAAGATAGTGAAATGAATAATTTATTTCATGATCTTTACATAAATGGGAAGAGTATCTTACAGAATGTAAACAATTGTATAAAAATCATTAACCAAATCAAATGACTTGCGAAAAGTAACTTTGCCACTCTATTTATTTATACTCAAAGTGGCAACACATTTCCAGTTTATCTTATAAATGTATTAATTTTTCCACAGTTTTGTTGCTGGTAATATAACAGTAATGATGTCATTAATGAATCTAAATGTTGACAATCATGTAAGATCGTATAACCTTGAATTTTTTTCTGCGCCGTCTCTGCTCTCCTATATTCGTACGTTTCTCGTATTCATCTCAAGATTAATGAAGACGTCACGAAAGTTAAAAATAAACTAGTTGAACAGTAAATATTTTTCACAATTTCAACTCATATTATGTGATATATGAAATAAAAAAATCTGCGAGTGCGGACATTGTGAAGAAGAAAGAACTTTGAAGTACACGCACCGCCAACCCTGAGTGCGGCTTCCGACAAAGCAACTGCAAGCCGCTTTCGGCAGCGTCTACAGATTAATCATTTTCTATTTAATAATTCCTTTAGCAAAGACTACTGAATATTATATTTTGAGATAATTCTACGGTAATACAGAAATATTATACATATTCCTAAGCTGTCGATCGGCAAACGAAAAACAAGCAGTTGATACTTTATAAAAAGCTATCAAATAGTACCAATATTGATATTTCTTTATTCAGTGGTATGTATTTATTCACATTTTGCATATTTAGATTAAGATGAGTTTCTTTACCTAATCAGAATTATTAGTTAGATTAGCTACTTACTTTACTGTTCGATCAATTGACAATAATCCTTCATTGCATTTTTGGTTACCCTTATCATCATTATGCTTGGTTTTGCATTTATAAATTGTTTAAATTCTACCGAAAAGGATTTTCAGATGGATAGCTTACCAAGAGATCCAATTAGTAAGATGGGTATGGAAAACTGGACTCCTACAAACAACTGTTTTCTGTGTGAGGTTGTATTTTTAGTGCTATAGATATACCAAAACAAGTGGAATCAGAGCTGACTCTGAACGTAGTCTCTGGTTCGGTTTCTAGAAGTGGAAATTTTCTTTTTGTACCTTCCTTAATAACATTATTAATTTGAATATTATTTACTTATGTGTAGATAGTGAAATGAATAATTTATTTCATGATCTTTACATAAATGGGAGAGTATCTTACAGAATGTAAACAATTGTATAAAAATCATTAACCAAATCAAATGACTTGCGAAAAGTAACTTTGCCACTCTATTTATTTATACTCAAAGTGGCAACACATTTACAGTTTATGTTATAAATGTATTAATTTTTCCACAGTTTTGTTGCTGGTAATATAACAGTAATGATGTCATTAATGAATCTAAATGTTGACAATCATGTAAGATCGTATAACCTTGAATTTTTTTCTGCGCCGTCTCTGCTCTCCTATATCCGTAAGTTTCTCGTATTCATCTCAAGATTAATGAACAGACGTCACGAAAGTTAAAAATAAACTAGTTGAACAGTAAATATTTTTCACAATTTCAACTCATATTATGTGATATATGAAATAAAAAAATCTGCGAGTGCGGACATTGTGAAGAAGAAAGAACTTTGAAGTACACGCACCGCCAACCCTGAGTGCGGCTTCCGACAAAGCAACTGCAAGCCGCTTTCGGCAGCGTCTCCAGATTAATCATTTTCTATTTAATAATTCCTTTAGCAAAGACTACTGAATATTATATTTTGAGATAATTCTACGGTAATACAGAAATATTATACATATTCCTAAGCTGTCGATCGGCAAACGAAAAACAAGCAGTTGATACTTTATAAAAAGCTATCAAATAGTACCAATATTGATATTTCTTTATTCAGTGGTATGTATTTATTCACATTTTGCATATTTAGATTAAGATGAGTTTTTTTACCTAATCAGAATTATTAGTTAGATTAGCTACTTACTTTACTGTTCGATCAATTGACAATAATCCTTCATTGCATTTTTGGTTACCCTTATCATCATTATGCTTGGTTTTGCATTTATAAATTGTATGAATTCTACCGAAAAGGATTTTCAGATGGATAGCTTACCAAGAGATCCAATTAGTAAGATGGGTATGGAAAACTGGACTCCTACAAACCACTGTTTTCTGTGTGAGGTTGTATTTTTAGTGCTATAGATATACCAAAACAAGTGGAATCAGAGCTGACTCTGAACGTAGTCTCTGGTTCGGTTTCTAGAAGTGGAAATTTTCTTTTTGTACCTTTCTTAATAACATTATTAATTTGAATATTATTTACTTATGTGAAGATAGTGAAATGAATAATTTATTTCATGATCTTTACATAAATGGGAAGAGTATCTTACAGAATGTAAACAATTGTATAAAAATCATTAACCAAATCAAATGACTTGCGAAAAGTAACTTTGCCACTCTATTTATTTATACTCAAAGTGGCAACACATTTCCAGTTTATCTTATAAATGTATTAATTTTTCCACAGTTTTGTTGCTGGTAATATAACAGTAATGATGTCATTAATGAATCTAAATGTTGACAATCATGTAAGATCGTATAACCTTGAATTTTTTTCTGCGCCGTCTCTGCTCTCCTATATTCGTACGTTTCTCGTATTCATCTCAAGATTAATGAACAGACGTCACGAAAGTTAAAAATAAACTAGTTGAACAGTAAATATTTTTCACAATTTCAACTCATATTATGTGATATATGAAATAAAAAAATCTGCGAGTGCGGACATTGTGAAGAAGAAAGAACTTTGAAGTACACGCACCGCCAACCCTGAGTGCGGCTTCCGACAAAGCAACTGCAAGCCGCTTTCGGCAGCGTCTCCAGATTAATCATTTTCTATTTAATAATTCCTTTAGCAAAGACTACTGAATATTATATTTTGAGATAATTCTACGGTAATACAGAAATATTATACATATTCCTAAGCTGTCGATCGGCAAACGAAAAACAAGCAGTTGATACTTTATAAAAAGCTATCAAATAGTACCAATATTGATATTTCTTTGTTCAGTGGTATGTATTTATTCACATTTTGCATATTTAGATTAAGATGAGTATTTATACCTAATCAGAATTATTAGTTAGATTAGCTACTTATTTTACTGTTCGATCAATTGACAATAATCCTTCATTGCATTTTTGGTTACCCTTATCATCATTATGCTTGGTTTTGCATTTATAAATTGTATAAATTCTACCGAAAAGGATTTTCAGATGGAAAGCTTACCAAGAGATCCAATTAGTAAGATGGGTATGGAAAACTGGACTCCTACAAACCACTGTTTTCTGTGTGAGGTTGTATTTTTAGTGCTATAGATATACCAAAACAAGTGGAATCAGAGCTGACTCTGAACGTAGTCTCTGGTTCGGTTTCTAGAAGTGGAAATTTTCTTTTTGTACCTTCCTTAATAACATTATTAATTTGAATATTATTTACTTATGTGAAGATAGTGAAATGAATAATTTATTTCATGATCTTTACATAAACGGGAAGAGTATCTTACAGAATGTAAACAATTGTATAAAAATCATTAACCAAATCAAATGACTTGCGAAAAGTAACTTTGCCACTCTATTTATTTATACTCAAAGTGGCAACACATTTCCAGTTTATCTTATAAATGTATTAATTTTTCCACAGTTTTGTTGCTGGTAATATAACAGTAATGATGTCATTAATGAATCTAAATGTTGACAGTCATGTAAGATCGTATAACCTTGAATTTTTTTCTGCGCCGTCTCTGCTCTCCTATATTCGTACGTTTCTCGTATTCATCTCAAGATTAATGAACAGACGTCACGAAAGTTAAAAATAAACTAGTTGAACAGTAAATATTTTTCACAATTTCAACTCATATTATGTGATATATGAAATAGAAAAATCTGCGAGTGCGGACATTGTGAAGAAGAAAGAACTTTGAAGTACACGCACCGCCAAACCTGAGTGCGGCTTCCGACAAAGCAACTGCAAGCCGCTTTCGGCAGCGTCTCCAGATTAATCATTTCCTATTTAATAATTCTTTTAGCAAAGACTACTGAATATTATATTTTTAGATAATTCTACGGTAATACAGAAATATTATACATATTCCTAAGCTGTCGATCGGCAAACGAAAAACAAGCAGTTGATACTTTATAAAAAGCTATCAAATAGTGCCAATATTGATATTTCTTTGTTCAGTGGTATGTATTTATTCACATTTTGCATGTTTAGATTAAGATGAGTTTTTATACCTAATCAGAATTATTAGTTAGATTAGCTACTTATTTTACTGTTCGATCACTTGGCAATAATCCTTCATTCCATTTTTGGTTACCCTTATCATCATTATGCTTGGTTTTGCATTTAAAAATTTTATAAATTCTACCGAAAAGGATTTTCAGATGGAAAGCTTACCAAGAGATCCAATTAGTAAGATGGGTATGGAAAACTGGACTCCTACAAACAACTGTTTTCTGTGTGAGGTTGTATTTTTAGTGCTATAGATATACCAAAACAAGTGGAATCAGAGCTGACTCTGAACGTAGTCTCTGGTTCGGTTTCTAGAAGTGGAAATTTTCTTTTTGTACCTTCCTTAATAACATTATTAATTTGAATATTATTTACTTATGTAAAGATAGTGGAATGAATAATTTATTTCATGATCTTTACATGAATGGGAAGAGTATCTCACAGAATGTAAACAATTGTATAAAAATCATTAACCAAATCAAATGACTTGCGAAAAGTAACTTTGCCACTCTATTTATTTATACTCAAAGTGGCAACACATTTCCAGTTTATCTTATAAATGTATTAATTTTTCCACAGTTTTGTTGCTGGTAATATAACAGTAATGATGTCATTAATGAATCTAAATGTTGACAGTCATGTAAGATCGTATAACCTTGAATTTTTTTCTGCGCCGTCTCTGCTCTCCTATATTCGTACGTTTCTCGTATTCATCTCAAGATTAATGAACAGACGTCACGAAAGTTAAAAATAAACTAGTTGAACAGTAAATATTTTTCACAATTTCAACTCATATTATGTGATATATGAAATAGAAAAATCTGCGAGTGCGGACATTGTGAAGAAGAAAGAACTTTGAAGTACACGCCCCGCAAACCTGAGTGCGGCTTCCGACAAAGCAACTGCAAGCCGCTTTCGGCAGCGTCTCCAGATTAATCATTTTCTATTTAATAATTCTTTTAGCAAAGACTACTGAATATTATATTTTTAGATAATTCTACGGTAATACAGAAATATTATACATATTCCTAAGCTGTCGATCGGCAAACGAAAAACAAGCAGTTGATACTTTATAAAAAGCTATCAAATAGTGCCAATATTGATATTTCTTTGTTCAGTGGTATGTATTTATTCACATTTTGCATGTTTAGATTAAGATGAGTTTTTATACCTAATCAGAATTATTAGTTAGATTAGCTACTTATTTTACTGTTCGATCACTTGGCAATAATCCTTCATTCCATTTTTGGTTACCCTTATCATCATTATGCTTGGTTTTGCATTTAAAAATTTTATAAATTCTACCGAAAAGGATTTTCAGATGGAAAGCTTACCAATAGATCCAATTAGTAAGATGGGTATGGAAAACTGGACTCCTACAAACAACTGTTTTCTGTGTGAGGTTGTATTTTTAGTGCTATAGATATACCAAAACAAGTGGAATCAGAGCTGACTCTGAACGTAGTCTCTGGTTCGGTTTCTAGAAGTGGAAATTTTCTTTTTGTACCTTCCTTAATAACATTATTAATTTGAATATTATTTACTTATGTGAAGATAGTGAAATGAATAATTTATTTCATGATCTTTACATAAATGGGAAGAGTATCTTACAGAATGTAAACAATTGTATAAAAATCATTAACCAAATCAAATGACTTGCGAAAAGTAACTTTGCCACTCTATTTATTTATACTCAAAGTGGCAACACATTTCCAGTTTATCTTATAAATGTATTAATTTTTCCACAGTTTTGTTGCTGGTAATATAACAGTAATGATGTCATTAATGAATCTGAATGTTGACAATCATGTAAGATCGTATAACCTTGAATTTTTTTCTGCGCCGTCTCTGCTCTCCTATCTTCGTACGTTTCTCGTATTTATCTCAAGATTAATGAACAGACGTCACGAAAATTAAAAATAAACTAGTTGAACAGTAAATATTTTTCACAATTTCAACTCATATTATGTGATATGTGAAATAAAAAAATCTGCGAGTGCGGACATTGTGAAGAAGAAATAACTTTGAAGTACACGCACCGCCAAACCTGAGTGCGGCTTCCGACAAAGCAACTGCAAGCCGCTTTCAGCAGCGTCTCCAGATTAATCATTTTCTATTTAATAATTCTTTTAGCAAAGACTACTGAATGTTATATTTTTAGATAATTCTACGGTAATACAGAAATATTATACATATTCCTAAGCTGTCGATCGGCAAACGAAAAACAAGCAGTTGATACTTTATAAAAAGCTATCAAATAGTACCAATATTGATATTTCTTTGTTCAGTGGTATGTATTTATTCACATTTTGCATATTTAGATTAAGATGAGTTTTTTCACCTAATCAGAATTATTAGTTAGATTAGCTACTTATTTTACTGTTCGATCAATTGACAATAATCCTTCATTGCATTTTTGGTTACCCTTATCATCATTATGCTTGGTTTTGCATTTATAAATTGTATAAATTCTACCGAAAAGGATTTTCAGATGGAAAGCTTACCAAGAGATCCAATTAGTAAGATGGGTATGGAAAACTGGACTCCTACAAACAACTGTTTTCTGTGTGAGGTTGCATTTTTAGTGCTATAGATATACCAAAACAAGTGGAATCAGAGCTGACTCTGAACGTAGTCTCTGGTTCGGTTTCTAGAAGTGGAAATTTTCTTTTTGTACCTTCCTTAATAACATTATTAATTTGAATATTATTTACTTATGTAAAGATAGTGAAATGAATAATTTATTTCATGATCTTTACATGAATGGGAAGAGTATCTTACAGAATGTAAACAATTGTATAAAAATCATTAACCAAATCAAATGACTTGCAAAAAGTAACTTTGCCACTCTATTTATTTATACTCAAAGTGGCAACACATTTCCAGTTTATCTAATAAATGTATTAATTTTTCCACAGTTTTGTTGTTGGTAATATAACAGTAATGATGTCATTAATGAATCTAAATGTTGACAATCATGTAAGAATGTATAACCTTGAATTTTTTTCTGCGCCGTCTCTGCTCTCCTATATTCGTACGTTTCTCGTATTCATCTCAAGATTAATGAAGACGTCACGAAAGTTAAAAATAAACTAGTTGAACAGTAAATATTTTTCACAATTTCAACTCATATTATGTTATAATTCAAATAAAAAAATCTGCGAGTGCGGACATTGTGAAGAAGAAAGAACTTTGAAGTACACGCACCGCCAAACGTGAGTGCGGCTTCCGACAAAGCAACTGCAAGCCGCTTTCGGCAGCGTCTCCAGATTAATCATTTTCTATTTAATAATTCTTTAAGCAAAGACTACTGAATATTATATTTTTAGATAATTCTACGGTAATACAGAAATATTATACATATTCCTAAGCTGTCGATCGGCAAACGAAAAACAAGCAGTTGATACTTTATAAAAAGCTATCAAATAGTACCAATATTGATATTTCTTTGTTCAGTGGTATGTATTCATTCACATTTTGCATATTTAGATTAAGATGAGTTTTTTTACCTAATCAGAATTATTAGTTAGATTAGCTACTTATTTTACTGTTCGATCAATTGACAATAATCCTTCATTGCATTTTTGGTTACCCTTATCATCATTATGCTTGGTTTTACATTTATAAATTGTATAAATTCTACCGAAAAGGATTTTCAGATGGAAAGCTTACCAAGAGATCCAATTAGTAAGATGGGTATGGAAAACTGGACTCCTACAAACAACTGTTTTCTGTGTGAGGTTGTATTTTTAGTGCTATAGATATACCAAAACAACTGGAATCAGAGCTGACTCTGAACTTAGTCTCTGGTTAGGTTTCTAGAAGTGGAAATTTTCTTTTTGTACCTTCCTTAATAACATTATTAATTTGAATATTATTTACTTATGTAAAGATAGTGAAATGAATAATTTATTTCATGATCTTTACATGAATGGGAAGAGTATCTTACAGAATGTAAACAATTGTATAAAAATCATTAACCAAATCAAATGACTTGCGAAAAGTAACTTTGCCACTATTTATTTATACTCAAAGTGGCAACACATTTCCAGTTTATCTTATAAATGTATTAATTTTTCCACAGGTTTGTTGCTGGTAATATAACAGTACTTATTATAGACAAAAATTTGAATTGGTATGAACAAATAACATCTCTTTCAAACAGACTTAAATCTAAACTATACATATTAAGAACTTTAAAAAAATCGGTGGACAAGGAAACTCTAATGGTTGTCTATTACGCCATCTTTCAGTTTCTAATAACTTATGGGATTACTTTCTGGGGCAACAGCTCTTAATCTAAACAGATTTTGATTCTACAAAAAATGGCACTACGCATAATTTATGGCCTGAAGCATCGAAACTCCTGTGAAGGTACTTTTCGCAAATTCAATATTTTAACTGTTCCGGCACTTTATATCTCGGAATGTCTCATGTTTAACTTCAGAAACAAATACTATTCGGCAGAGTATGAAAACGGACAAGTATATGAAACTCGTAATATTTTATATCTTTACCCAGAGGTTGATTTAACATTATATCAAAAAAATATGGAATACATGAGCCTTAAGCTTTTTATCAAACTTCCAAATGAGATTAAAGAGATTGAGGAATTAAAAAAATTCAAAGCAGCTGTTGCTAAATTGCTAATAACTTTAGAACCTTATACAGTTGCAGATTTTTTAGAACAATAAAGTCTGTATATTAGTGCTAACGTTATACGGTGATAGTGTTTCTATATTATTTATTATTTTATTTATATATGTATATATATATGTATTGAAGTGTATATACATATAGTTATTATGACGTTTTTTAATACTATATTGTTCATGTTTATTTTTTAAATGTAGACAAACCATGTTGGAATAAAGATTATTATTATTATTATTATTATGATTGTTGGATCATTTGCCATTCAGCCATATCTTTCTCACTAAGATCGAAGAATCAAAGTTTGAGTTTATAATGTATGGTGGTACGATTGTCTTGTGGAATGTTGAATGCGAATACCTCCAATTGAATATCGTTGATTTTTCGAAAATCCGTCGGGATTCATTCGATACGGTTACACTCCCCACCACCATCGGTTGCAACCTTCAGACAAATATAAATGCGCTCAACGTGTTGGGGAACGTTCGCGTATAGAATACCATTTTGTCTTCGTAAAAATTCAAGTCTCTTCTTAGTTAATGAACTTTCTCCACAAATTTGCAAAGTCTACGTGTGTATTCTCCAAAAGATATATTCATAATGACACATCTACAAACTTACTGGATATCTATATCATAACCTCCAACTATTCACATTGCTACACATAGAGTTCTCAATATCAATGTGATGAATAATGAGTAGATATCATTATCATTATTACTCGCATTTTATTCCTCATCTGATCATCATAGTTCGTGAATGATGGTCGCCGGATTGAAACAATGACCGCCGCCGGTAACGTCATCATCGTTCGTAAACTATGGTTGCCGGATTGAATAAGTGACCGCCGCTGGTGATGTCATCATCGTTCGTAAACTATGGTTGCCGGATTGAATCAGTTACTGTCACCAGTTTGGAGCAGTGATGTCATCATCGTTCGTAAACTATGATCGCCGGATCTTCAATCCAATAAAACATCACTTACTCGTCAAAATCATTATGTATTTTGATACACATGAAGCTATAGTTAGATGTTCTCCCCACCCAATTCGCATGCATCACATTGATTTTACCTCATCAAAAATATGGAAATTAACATTCTGCATGTCAAGACTTTTCATTTATCTAAAACATACTGCTCGACCGATCAGTTTAGTATAAGCCACCATGAGAATAGCATTGGTTGACATTCAGGGATTCATCATCGATGATGTCTTTCACCCCAAAGAAATGTCCATACAAATTGGGTTCAAACGACATTATTCATTATTTAAGCCAGCCGTACCGCTTACGATGTTAAGTGAAAAGGACCAAAAATCCGCTTGGTATTTGGAACGTTTTTATCATGGTTTGGAATATACATCTGGGGATGTGGAATATGAAGAAATTGATAATATTCTAAGATTGACTCTACTGTGTGCAGCCGACATTAAACATGTTCGAGGCCATCAAAAAGCAGAATTTTTCACGAAAAAGTGCGTGAAGCTAGATATCTTTCCACGAATAGTAGATGTGTATAGTTTCGACGACACCATATGTCAAACGGGGAAATTCGAGCCGACAAACAGACTGAGCTGCCTGAATTATCGCAATGATGGAGGGAAATATATGTGTGCAGTCCAGCATGTCGATAATCCACAACATTGGCTTCTCACGATCATATTTCCAAAATAAAAATGTACTTTTTCCAAAATAAATAATATTATTAATATTTGATATTTCATTTCACATACACCATAAACGATTCAAAGTCGCTTGAGTAGAACGGCCAATTGGCAGGAGTCGGACGAGTCGAACTGGTGGTGACACCTCCACGAAGCAGTCTGTATCTTTATGCTGTGACGTCACACGTCTGCCATGTGATAGCAAGCAGCCTGTCACGGGAATCTTGAATTTTCCCTGTACATCGGTCATCCATAACAGTGGTGGCGACACCTCCACGAAGCAGTCTGTACCTTCAACAATCACCCACCATGACAGATGTCACGCGGTGATGGTGGCAACACCTCCACGAAGCAGTCTTTACCTTCAACAATCGTCCGCAATGACAGATGCCATGCGGAGGCGTCACCTGTCACGTGATATACGCGTGACGTACACCCTGTGGGACACACTCTTTACAAGCACCACGTATACTCTTTACAAACAACCTGTCCTCATCTCACACACTAACCCCTTATCAACCACGTCCTTTCGAAACTGATAAGGACAACAACACACCGGATGCATATCGACAGCTAGACCGGAAGTGAAGACCGGATATCCTGTCGCATGACTCGTAGAGTTAATCTACTGCTGTCGAAGGGTTATTATTACTATCTCTATTATAACAAAAACTGATTTCATGCTGAAGGGAACGAGGAGGCAGGTTCGTAGTTATACAGAAAATAAATATATCAGAAAATTCCCACAAAAATCTTTCTGGTGCTGCTGAAGGGATAGCATGGCGACTCTTAGTGTTAAAAAACAGCTTGTGCTGAAAGTTCCAATAATCGGTTTCATGATGAAAGTGTCAAGAAGCCAGGTTGGTTTGTGATAAAAATTAACTATTCTTACAAGAAAACATTGTTGCAGTCGAACGTGTATAATTTGTATGCCTTCAATGTTGGAAATGATAATTTCAAGCTTCAGCACGGAGATAATTATATATCATAAAGCGATTTTATATGATCAATAAAATAGTATTTAGTGGATATTAGTCCTAAATTTACTAATACTTGTCACTTTAGGATTAATACAATCTCTTTCGGATAAATCCAATACTATCACATTGGATTGATAACAATAAAATAGGATAGAAGGCGTTTACCAATTTTACATGATTTAGATAGCTCTTACAATGTTTTTTATAAATCCGACAACATCTAGAATTGATTTTATCTTCCGATGTATTAAATCTATAAGCCGAGTATTATAGATTTAATAACTTCTTTAATACATCAGTCCTAAAATACAGCGAGTAATAATAGCGGTATATTTATCGATTTTTTGATAAATTGATTACTTTTTGGATAAATACAATAACTGACTATGGGATTGATATCAGTAACTTTGGAAACATGCTTCTCACAAATTTGATGTTGTTTTGAATAAGTTTTACACAGTTTTTTATGAATCCCATAACATTGAACATTTGTTCTGTATCTTTCAATATATTGGATTAATCAGGTTTTTTGTAATCAATAATGTTCTGGATAGATTCACATATAACCTGTATATTATTGCTTTTTATATTCTAAGACAAATTATAAACATATTTTATGTATTATGTCCCATAGTGATATGTAATAAGGTATTTTGCTGCAAATTAAAAGAATTTCTGTAATAATACTTACTTCTTAGATTATTTAGAATATTATAGTTTACAAGTGGATGTGAAAAGTCACAAGTTTTCAAACCTCCTATAACATTGAAAGATGACGTTGACTATGAGTTAGGTTTAATTTTTGAGAGTAACAATTATATTCCAAACATTCAAAAGGCATTAACAAGTTATGAAATTAGAGATCGTCAAACTGTAATACGCAAATTTAAACTTAATAAAATTAGAAAGGATGCAAACGGAAGTAATCCAGAGAAGAAACACAAGGTAGTAAAAATCGCAAATAATAATACCTTGAAATGTTACATTAAGGGGAGTGAACAAATGGATTTTTCAAAATCAGATTCAATAGGATGTTTGTTGGGTTTTGAAAAATCTATTCTGAAGCCTGATAAGTCGCACGAATCCGATTTTCCTATTAATATAACAACTGTGAACGCAATATGCATTGACTGCAATTTAATAGCTGGTACATACATCAATAACAATTCAGGTAATATTGTTTATGAATTTTTCCCGAACGTTCCACCAGGTTTCAGAATAATCGAATGTCCCACTAACGTAGTTTATCTACCAATCAACTCGAAGGAAATCACCAATATAACTCTTAAAATAACCGTGCTAGATTTATCAATTTTAGAGGTGAAACTGTGACGTTGAGACTTTGAAGCCTCACATCTGATAATCATACATTTTTGAAAAGTATTTGATTAAAACTGAAATGTTAGGGAGAAAAATAAATCTTCATTATCCCATCGATTCAAACTAAATTTTACATTCAAATTTAGGAAATTTTTATTATTTTGTAAACTAAAGTGTATATGTAAAAATGAGTTTTGAAATTTTGAATGTAAATGAGAAGGCGTTATTCGACAACTCAATAGTGAATATCGAGAAGCATTCCCATCAACCTTTTGCCTCCTCAACTTTCCACAATAACGATGAAATACGAATACCAATACAACAACAGGATGTGTACACCTTACCTTCCCAGAGTTATCTGTATATAGAAGTATATATTCTATCTGTATATAGAAGGTAGAATGACTAAATCTGATGGGACTGTTACAAAAACGGCAAAATCTATAAATAATGGAATTACATTCTTATTTGATGAAATTCGTTATGATTGGGTGGTGTTGTAATCGATCGAGTAAGAAATCCAGGTATAACTTCAACCTTGAAAGGTTATGCATCATATAATAAACATGAAATTATGAGACTAAGCAACGGAGGTTGGACCGATTCATTCGATTCACACAGTATAGTTGATGATAAGGGCTATTTCAACGTTTGCGTACCATTATGTAGTTTGTTGGGATTCGCTGAAGATTTCAAAGAAATTATTCTAAACTTACGTCAGAAGTTGGTTTTGATACGCAGCAGCATCGATACAAATGCTATTATTAACACGGTGGAAAATGAGAATGTAAAAGTTGAATTGACAAGAATATTATGGAAAATACTACACGTTTCGGTGGCTGATGTTGAAAGACTTTGACTGATGGACAATGTGGAGAAAAGCATCGACTTTGATGTTCCTTTCCGCTGTTGGGAATTGCATGAAAATCCGCTTTTACAACGTCAAACGAAAAACCACGTTTTATTTTGTTTGGATTTCAAACGGAACGCAAAAGTAAAACTAGAATGGATATGAGTAAATTTGAACATTGCAATCTGTGCAACATAAAAGTTTATCTCAACTCTGAAATGTATTTAGAATCACAATCAGTGGGCGATACTTTATGAAATGTATGGACAGTTTCAACAGTCTTATTATGTTATTAAAAAGATAATGAACATTTATTCAGCCCAGTTATTGATTGTGTAACATGTAAATTCCACATAACTGCTTAGAAATGGCCGCTGTAGTACAATCGGTTAACTCCTCCGACGTCAGCTATGCTGGACCGTATATTCTAAGGGTCATGGTTGTTCAGTGTCAGATTCGTAGATTCCGCTTCCATTTCGAGGTTGTTCTGTGAGACAGACATTGAAGCGCCGGAAAGGTGAGAAAATGGCGATTACTTATCGTCAATTCGTTCAAGTGAGAAGTGCGTCGCTAGGTCATTTTCAACAGGGAGATGATACCAAGCTTGTCGTTTGGAACCAAATTCTGGGAATATTCTTCCGTTGAAAACAAATACATCAATTACCAATTTGGATTGGAATATTTGGAATTATTTGGGTAACTAATGTACCTTAGGAAATCTAAACCTAGTTTCGAAGTGACTGGTTGTGAACGGAAATAAAGTTGTCTTATTTGAAGGAAAACCCTATCGTGATAGATAATTTGTTAACAATTGTTATGTATTTTGTTCATGTCTGTCTTCTGAGGACAGTAGAACAATAAAGGTTTGAACATTTCGTGATTTGAGGGTTCTTCTTCTTCCTTTTTTTTTCATCTATGTTTTGGAAAATTCAACAAGAAGGGTGTTGAGGATTGCTTGAATCTGCTGTGGAAAGATTACTTAGGAGTTGCTGATTTATTTGTGCTGTACACTCGTGGAAACGGTATTACAATTGTGGCAGGGACCCCTACATGGAGTAGAAGTAATTAAACATCACCAAGCAAGTACAACATCCGGCTCTCACAGGTCAGGCTATCGATTTGGTTTAGGTAACAATTTTGAAAATCATTGAGTATTGTATATTGTGTAAGTTCAACTGTTCACTGTTTTAATGATTTAAGTAATTAACCTTATCCATATTTTTTAATCAATCGCTTCATATCTCATTAATGTAAGTCCTGTCATAAATTATATCAATATTAGTATATCAAAGTAAATTTCAATCATTCTGGGTACAGGTCTTTTATTTTATTTTCTTTCAGGCTAATTTAACCTGGGGACTTGAGTATTTGCATCCCCTAGTTATATACATAATTCATTGGTTGGTTAAAATACTCTGGCACCCAAATTTTTAACATCTAAAATATAACCTACGACCATCTTCACTGTAGCTGTCGGCAACCAAGTGATAAAATGGAGCTTTAAGTTTATCCTTTAGTAAGAGAAAATTGTAACCCTTACAATTGCTCTCGACAAAACGAAGTTCTAAAAGCTGCTCCCGTAGATATTCGTTTGGAATTTGAAACTACTAAGAACATCCCCGCAAATACATCTGGATATTGTCTTATTCTACACGATCGTTTATTTCAATGCAATCCGTCATCCAATGCTGTAAGAGCTCTATAATCATGTTCATTGTTGATGTTCAAGGTTTTCAATCTCACAGAAGCAAGTTTCTTCGCAAGGAAATAGCTATATAATATATACTTCAAATGGAGTGTGTTCACGCTATAATTTCAGCACCCTCTGAATCTAATACGTTGAAGAAGGATTCCAAATATCAAGTGAACTGGCTTGCAAATAATTTACATGGATTTGGTTGGAATTAACAATTTGAAAGTTTGCTTTAAAACGAGCTTGGTGACTTTATCGCAAAAATAATTGGTGATAATGATGTTATGGTTAAAGGGTTGGAGAAGAAGAAATGATTAGAACAATTTCTACTGGAAAACTATATTATTGATATGTTAGATATAGGTGTATGTAATATCAAAATTTTAAAGAATAACTCACCAGCATCACAACTCTGTCTAAAACATAAATTTAATTATTTACAGTGTGTAAGAGAAAATGTATATTTATTATACAGTTGGTATGTTGGAAATGAAAAGGAAATTTGTTTGCAATAAATGATATAAAAATATATTCCACTTGTCTTTTTGTATTCGAATGTTTGATAACTAACAATTTAGTAGGAGCTAAGTATGCGAATTGTTGAACAAGCTGATAGTTTAACTATAATCAATTATGATTACCTAATACTAGATGCAGATAAATCTAACATGCATGGACTACTTCTGCCATCGAGCATTCGTGGAATTTTAGTTGGACCTTCTAATTCAGAAAAGACAAATTTATTGATTGGACTATTGGAGCATCCAAACGGTTCAAAGTTTGAAAATATCTACATTCATTCAAAATCGTTGTTTCAACCCAAACATGAATATTTGGAAAATTTGATCAAACCAATCAAGGGTATTGAATACAAAACATTTAAGGATTCCGAAACTATACAATCCCCCGATCAAGCTAAGAAAAATTCTATATCTATTTTTGATGATGTTGCTTGCAATAAACAGGATTCTATCAGAGAATATTTTAGCATGGGTCGACACAAAAAAGTAGATTGTTTCAATCTATGTCAGACATATTCTCGTATTCCAAAACAACTGATTCGCGATAACGCTAATATGATAATTTTATTCAAGCAAGATGATCTCAACCTTAAACATGTATATGATGATCACGTGAACACTGATATGGAATATGAAGTATTCAAGGAGATGTGTTCAGGATGTTGGTTAGATAGTTATTTCTAAAGATAATGATATTGATAAAGGTCGATATAGGAAGACATTCGATCAATACATACACTAATAATAAACAGACTGTTAAACGGATCTGTTTAAAAGCTGTTAAGCCTGATCAATGGGTCTGTTCAAAAAGCAGTTCAATCTGATTAACAGGTCGGTTCAACAGCTGTTCGTTTTAAGACAAATACTTCTGAAACAATCATAATATTTTAATTAGGATTCTACTCTGCAAATAGGTTACTAGTAAGGATTCAACTAAAAAAATTATTGAAAGACGTAAAGTTATCAAACGCAAACTTGATCAGTTGAGGCATGGTGAAATCATAGACGGAAAAAAATATAAACCTATCACGAAGCGATTGCAAACTATTATAGTGTTAGATTGGTTTGGTGGTTCGTAAGGGGTAATTCAATTAATACACATCTGTCCAGTTGCGAGTCTGACATCAATCTGTTCATTCATATTTTAATTAAATTGAAACAATCCGTAACGAATGACAATAATGTATATAGTGGGAATGTGCCGAGTAAGAGGTGTATTGACCGGCGCCAGGTCTGTCTCTTTAAGCTACTTATTTGGTTGTGCATGCACTACACCTCCACCCCTTTAATGAAGATTTTCGAAACATGATTCTAAAATTAAAAACTAAATACCTTTTACATGATGTACAATCTGAAGCAACATTTTCTTTATTTATTTCTAAAATATATCAATCTGTTATTAATGAAATTAATTAATGAAGATTTTCGAAACATGATTCTAAAATTAAAAACTAAATACCTTTTACATGATGTACAATCTGAAGCAACATTTTCTTTATTTATTTCTAAAATATATCAATCTATTATTATTTACGATATGGTTTTTCCCATTTTTGTCCACTATAGTCGAATTCGCTTTATCTTTACCAGTTACGGTAAATGGACCCTTATATGGAGTTCTAACTTCATATTTCTAGCACCTTTTTTTGATAATACCTGATCGTTTATATTGAAGTTCGAAGGTTTCACTTCTTTATCGTTATACACTTTCCGTTTAATTTTCGCACTATCTAAGAAAGTTCGGGCTTTTTCGTGTGCTTCTTTTAAACGAATTTTAAGTTCACTTGCGTTATCGTCTACGTTATACACAATTATTTTACTGAAATGTTCTTGATATGGGAGTCTCGGTATTTTTCCAAACACTAATTCATATGTGCTATAGCTCGTACTGGTGTGTGGTGTGACGTTGTAAGCTAATACGTAGAATTGAAGGAATTCGTCCCAATCTGAGGATGTTGCGTAGTTTATCAAATATTCGTTCAACACCCTGTGATTTCGTTCGATTACACCCAATGTTTCGTGATGGAACGCAGTCGATGTCACGTGATTTATGCGGAAAAATGTATCCACTGATTTTAACAATTTTAACATACTCTGTGCCTAGGTCTGTTTTTAGTGTTTTAAATAGGCCGAATTTCAGAATGAAATTATCAACTAGGGCCTTCGCTATTGATTTAGCATTTTTAGTTTCTAGTGGGACTGTTTGTATAAATTTTGTCAAGTTGCAGTGTATGGTCAAAATGTATCTAAAATAGTTTTCTGCTATTTTTAAAGGACCAACACTGATATTGATTCGAAACTTGTTGATGGTGTGCCGGCTATTACTAGAGGTTCTTTTATATGTTTAATAATTTTATTTTTCTGGCAATCTTCGCAATTTGTTACATGTGTCTTTACCATTTTAGACATATTTTCGCTTTAGCTTATTTATTGTGCGTTTTACGCCACTATGTCCTCCAATTAATGAATTATGATATTGATCAATTAACTCTTCTTGTAACTGTAATGATTCTATTCTTTGAGGTGATCTACATAATAAAATTTGAATTTTCCCACTATTTTCTGTATATCTATTGTTACATATGTTTTTGAATTTCGAAATTTCTATATATTCAAATAACTCATCATTTGATGCTAGTACAAACTCTAAGCGGGTAGACTCTCGCTCTTCATTCAAATTATAAAGTTCCTCCAATGCAATGCCTGAGCTTTGCTTTAGATTATCGCTTGGTACCTGCTTCATTGCTAATTCTATTTTGTCAAATTTCTCCAGTGCAATGCCTAAGCTTTGCTCCGGATTATCGCTTGGTAATTTTATCAATATTGCATTTTGTGTACATTGTATAAATAAATTTTTTATTTTTATCATTTGGAATTGGATTTTTTTGAATTTTTTATGTCGATTAAGGATGTAACTTCTCACGTACCCAACTTATTAGGCTGTTGGCTGATATTGTAACTTGAATCTGGTGAGTTGTTTTCAAGTTTGTTGTTGTTAATTTGTTCAGTTAATGAACGAGTAGTGATGGCCAGTACAGTTGGGATCATTGCTTTCAGCATATTCGAGTCTAGTTTGATTCTCGATAATGCATCAGCATTCGTGTTTATATTTGATTCCGAAGTTATAGTCTTGCAAATCTAGACGCATTCGAGTTAGTTTAGATGACGGGTTTTTATGCGTGAATAACCCGACGAGAGGCCGATGGTCAGTTACGACAATAAATTTTTGGCCATATACATACGGGCGAAAATGAGTAATTCTCCAATGAATTGCTAACAATTCTTTTTCTATCACCGGTTTATTCAGTTCATGTTTTGCTAAACCTCTGCTGGCGTAAGCTACATGCCTGTCGTTTCCTAGTTCTCTTCGCGAGAGAACGCATCCTAGTGAATAATTTGACGCATCTGATGTGAGAAGAAATGGTTTCGAAAAATCTGGGTATTGGACAATCGGCGGTCTCGTCAATTTCGTTTTAAGATTAGTGAATGCTCTGTCACGTTCGGCTGTCCAAGCAAATTTAATGTTTTTCTTTAATACTTCGTTCAATGGACGAGCAATATCAGCAAAATTACGAACGAATCTACGGTAATAGTTCATGAATGCAATGAACCGTCTGGTATTGAGTAACTTTCATAACATCGTACTTTTTAGGGTCGGGTAAGATTCCTTGGTTTGATATTAAATGCCCCAAATATGTCACTTCAGTTTCCAAGAAATTTCATTTTGCGGGGTTCAATTTGAGATTATACAACCGACATCTTTCAAAAAATTTGTTAAATTTTGGTTGTGATGTTGTTAACTATATCCGAAGACTATAATGTCGTCGACGTATGAAAAAGCGTCCGCGCTTAAGCCTGACATTGCTATTGTCATCATCCGTGAAAAACTACTAGTAGATATGTTTAGCCCGAATGGTAGCCTCTTGAATTGGTAATGGCGGGGATTAGTTGAAAATGTTGTAAGTGGGCGAGATTCTTGTTCCAATTCTATCTGATGGAAAGAGCTGGCCAGGTCTAGTGTAGAAAAATATTTTGCTCTGCCCAATTGGTCTAATATATCTTCGATATGAGGTAAGGGGAATCTGTCTGTTACTATTTTCTTATTTAATTGTCTCCATTTAGGCGTGTTACCCTCTGTTTTTTTTTACTATGAACAAAGGTGAGTTATAAGGGCTAACTGATGGTTCTATTATGTCGTTTTCAATTAAATTATTCACTTGTTTTGTGATTTCAATTTTTTGAGCTTGTGGTGATCGGAGATTTTTTATGTATACTGGTTGTTTGTCCGCTAATTGAATTATTCGTTTATAAAAATTGGTTGTTTCTAGTTTGTCACCTTTCAAATAAAATATGTCATATTCCTTGCATAGTGAAATTATGGAATTCGATGCGTCAATATCTTTGTCATTTACTCTAATTTCTTTCGCCAATTGTTCTGACCTACTTTCTTGTAAAGTACATGTATTTGCTATTCTAAAAACATTGTAATATGATAATCGATGCGTCTGCAACTTAAAGTTGTTTATTGTGACTAGAGATGCCACGAATATTCGGCTACCATTCGGTATTCGGCCACTTTTTTATTATTCGGTATTCGGCCGAATACCCATTTAATACCGAATACCAAATTATAAAAAAAAACTTATAAATATCACTCCGAACAATTTTTATTTTAATGAAAAATTAGCATATTTAATACCTAAAATCTATCAGTGGTAAGTAATGATGAATGAAAACAATTTTTTCAGCATTTGTTGATAGCAAACGATTGCGCTTCCCCTCATAAATTATTCTTGCTTCCGAAAATAACCGCTGACTATATACACTGCTACCGGGAGATGATAAGTAAATCTTAGCAAATTCTGCTAGCATGGATACTGTTTTGCGTTTGCTGACCACCACTTGTGAGAGTCTGCTGTCCGATCTAGGCGAACTAGGCAAACAGTTAAGTAATTTAATTTGATGTAACAATCAACAAATAATGCGCGTTGTGACACGACCTACTTGCAAATGAAACAGATACGCCCACGGCGTAGTTACCGAAAGCACTTCAATGATGCAGATCGGAACCTGTCGCCCGCGAAATATACTGAGCGTCGCTTCGGCCAAAATCCTTGCCGAAGATTCGGTATTCGGTATTCGGCACCTTTAATTGTGACGTCTTCGCATGATGTATTTACGAGTTTAATATGAGCTATTCCTAGTTTTGGAACTATCGTGTTTCCTAGGAAAATGCCTTTTTGAATCTCTTGACTTAAAACCACTTTATCTTCGTTGGATGAAACATTTATTGCATGTATGATTTCTGTGCGAGCTGGGATTTAAATTTCATTCGAGTCTGGCAGTTCCGTTTTCATTGGGATGACGTGTTCTAGCTCTTCGTGGTAAAGTTTTAAAGTCCAAGAATTATAATCAATTATGCAATCAAATTTCGAGAAAAAATCACGTCCCAGTATCCCATCTGTTAATATAGGAAAGTCATTTTCCACAATACGAAATTCATGTTCTAAATTTAGGTCGAAAATTGAAAGTTTTGTTAAAGTTGGACCGAAAGTAGTAAGTTTATTTTTTGTTATGCCGCCGATGATGCATTTATGTTCGTCATCTCACACTAAACTCTACATAATTTGTGGTATTTGACGTTATGAACATTAGTTTCTGAACAACTTCCCGGCTGACGAAGTTTGAGGCTGAGAGAGCTGGTCTTGCTCGTTTCCCTGGTTATCTTCGTGAACGTAATTTACATTGCGTTGATAATTTCCTATTTGTCTGAAATTTCGTCCACGTTTATAGTAATTACGGATATTTTGACCTTGATAATAATTTTGACTTTCGTTATAGTTTAACTGGCTATTTAACCAGTTTTGTTCATTTTGGCCGTTACTAAAATACCTGTAGTGATTTTGATGGAAACCTCTAAATCCTCGTTGATTATTATCTCTAAAGTGTCTGGCATAGTTGCTAGCATTTCCTTGTTGCGCGTAGTATAAATTTACTTGTTGTTTTGGCTGAGCGGCTTCGAATTCTAAAGCTATGTCTACAGCTTCACTGAAAGTATCTATCCTCGCAGTCATCACTATCGGTTGAATCATAGATAACTCTACTACCGTAGAATGAAATGTCTTATGGAAGGGACCAAAACCGTCAAGTATTTACGCTTCCAAAACACGGGAGGGCGGGTCAAGCGTCCGAAATTAATAGAAATTATAATGCGCATGCGTTTGTTATTGTTGTTCAATAGTAGCCATGTTTAATTCATTTGTGAATTTTGCTTGCTATCATACACGCTATTTCTACAATATTAGCTAAACGGAACTTCAAAAGAAGCAAAAAGGGAAGATGGCAACTGGATAATGTTAGTGGATACTTGAGAGCAATGTCAAAATTGACTGAGTTTCATGTAACTCCTAATAAAGTGAAGAAAATGAAGGTATCAATATGTGCTCAAGTTTTGAGTAGAACTGTTGCATCGACTATTAACCTTATGGCAATTAATGGTAAGTTTAATTTGTATCATATATAAAATAAGTGTATATCTAAATTTTCAAATTGCAGAACAAGTTGGTTCAAATGGAACAGTTAAAATGGAGAGAAGAGTCAGTGAAACTGTGGAATTTCTTTGTTTTTGGCATAATTTATTTGATAGTTTAAATGGATTTGCAGCCGTGAACAAAGAGGGTAAACCATTAAGAACTCGAGTCTCTATTTTCAAGAATAATTTACATATGACGCATTGGAAAGAATCACTCAAATGGGAAAAAAACTGTACCACCAACTTTCAAAAATTGGATAATAACAATTAAGGGGTTTTTACTTCTTACTCACCATTGCGATTCTTAAAACCGAAAGATATTTATCAAGATCCCCTTGAAAATTTTTTTGGGCGAATTAGGCAGAGAGGCCAAAGATTTATCAAGCCAACATGTAAAGCATTTGGACCATTTTATAGAACTTTGCTAGTTCATAATTTGGTATCGAAGCATTCTATTGGAGCAAATTGTGAAGAAGACAGAAGTGGCATACTTGTAACAGCAATTCATTACTCAGGTGTGTATTTTACATTATATGTTATAAAAATTGTATCATAATTATTTTACTATTTTTATCAGTTTCAATCAATAGTCTTATTTCTTACAGGGATTCATCAGTGAACCACAAGTGGAAACTTTGGATGAACCATCTTTTCACTTACCCAAGCATTTTGACATTTTAAGACCTTTGGAAGCTGCATCACTGTCATACGTAGCGGGATATATAGTAAAAATGAAAACTGACATCGCCTATAATTTAATAGCTTGTAAATACAATGTATTAAGAAGAGAAGGGGAAAATGACGATTTTAACTTGTTAATTAAATCTAGGGAATATGGTGGACAAAAAGTTGAAAGGATAAAGTACTGCAATTTTGAATTTATAAAAAATTTGGTAATGTGCTATAATATTATGTTATTTATGCTACGCAAAATTGCCCACACTAAAAATATTTTTGATAAAATAACAAACATTATTAAAGTATCAGTGAATTTCAACTTCATCGAATGTGAAGATTCAAAATTGTTGGAGAATTCTGTTATTAAACATTTTTCCCGGCTTGTAATATTCAATTATTTCAATGGAGCAAACAACATTATAACAGGAAAAGATAATAGAATTCTACCACCAAACTGTTCTTCATTATATCAACAGGCTATAGAAATTTATTTAAAGGCAAAGAAGCGTACGACTGCGAGTTGATAAGAACATAATTTGTATATTTCATGTATTTTTGTTTTAATTAGTCTCGGTATTTAATTGTATTTATATGTATATTTTTTGTATTTTTGCTTTAACCCATTGTAATTAGTCTCGATATTTAATTGTATTTATATGTATGTTTTTTGTATTTTTGCTTTAACTCATTGTAATTAGTCTCGATATTTAATTGTATTTATATGTATATTTCTATATTTAAGTTCTAACTCTGTTGTTGAATAAAAACTATTGGTAAAAACTATCGACTTTCATTTCCTACTTGAATTGTAGAAAACAAAATTTGCATTTATGTGCTGTGTAACTTCGAATTTCCCTCCAAACCATTATTTAGTACGCTTCCAATCCTCACGCAGCGCTCTTGTCGTGGTTTCGGTATCTAACATTTCATTATACGGTAGTAGGGTTATCTATGGGTTGAATATTAGAGTTCAGACCGATTTTGGAGAAATACAAAGCCTCTCTATCGTTTAACATTGTTACCGTGTCGCGAGCATCGTTTCCTACGCAAGTTAGATTGATTTTAGCTAGCTCTGTTATTAAAGTTTCTACTTCTGAAGCGAATTCTGAAACGGACTTATTATTTTGTTTGGCATTGTTCAGTTCTGCGTGAATGGACGATAGTGTAGTTCTTGGTTTGAAACGATTTGTTATCGTATTTCTCAGTTCCTCAAATGTTTTCGGAGTCGCAGCTATGCTGTTTTTTGCCTGACCTTTTAATTTTACCTTCAATAAAAATGTTAACAACTGAGCTTTGGCTGCTTCTTTGAGCGTGGTATTGTAATAATCTGCGGCTTCTATGAAATTTGTAACTTTATTTGAATCTCCTGCAAAATCGGGTACAATTTGAGCTTTTGTTTTGAAATCGGAATCCTTTTTTGAAGTGAAAACTTCTTATGGCGCGTTGGGCACTTTTGTGGGAGAGCATTTTCAGCCGTTCTCGCGACAGATGAGATTTTACACAGATATACTCCGCGTGTATTCTTATAATATATGTATACTATACGCGCTCTTTGCATGGGCATTCGTTCGTGCTCTCGCGACAGACGAGATTACATACCTATATGTATACTCAGAGTGTATAGGTATGCGAGAGCGCTGCATGCTATACGCAGTCTTTGCATGGGCATTCGTTCGTGCCCTCGCGACAGACGAGATTGAGAGTTTTTTATATTTATTTTATAAATGAATATTAATTTGTGGGAAAGATAATACTAACTACTATTGATGCAGTATTCACAAGATATATAAATAGATTTAAATCAAAATTGTTCATTTCATACTTTAGTTACCATAGACCTATTGTTTCAGTTTTAGAACTTGATGAAAATCCTGATAATAATGATGAAAATGCTGATAATGATGATGTAAGAGTTGTTGAAATTATGGATGAGAATTGATAAATTTTGTATTTACTATTTACTAATATTTACTCATTTAAATAAAACCACTTCCTTCGAATATAGTTTCTATATTATTATACTTCATGTCTATTCAAAAAGTGCCCACATTGCTTTGATAAACTTGATTTTTTATGAACAATTTCTCATGTCGCGAGCGCACCTAAAAATGCTCACCCAAAAAAGTGCCCAACGCGCCATAAGTTCAAGTTTTCACTTCTGCCTGCACTCCCGGAGTGCGCTGACTATACATAGTCAAGATAAAATTTCAAAACTAAATATATTAGAGTCAATGGGAATTTTCAAAGGAATGATGTATGATAAAAAGATCATAAACGATCAACTAGATTTGTATTACAGTAATCTCTTCAATGTATTAATAACCTGATTTTAGTATTTAAAGTCCGTTAGTGAATATACCCGCACCACTAAGGTCCTCATGGAATTACCTAATTACCTTACCCCTCTCTGGTTTTTCCTAGCACTATTTCCTATAGCCATAAAATTTGTTTGCAATCCTTTAACCTATATATAGTAGATATAATATTTGTTAAATTCATTTTTCGTCTGAAGATGACACGATTAGTGTTAAAACTGTAGTAACGACTATATTAAATATCAATGATAGTAAAACAAAGTAGTTTTATTTATTATTTCGTTAAAATGATAAACTGTCACAAAGTAACGGCTTCCACAATTGAATTTATGATTTCGATAGCTGGATCAAAGTTATTTGAACCAAAACCAAGAGAAAAAAAAACAAAAATCAAGCTCAAATCAGGCTAAAATCAGGTCCCACGTTGGGCGTCATTTATATATGTGACCTTTAATCCCTCTATGAAGTTGGTATGCTCGACTAGCTAATGATCATAAGGTTATATATATTTGTTTCTCTTTCATACCTATTTATTCAGTGGTTGGGAACAAATAAATTCAATCTTTATAAAAGAAGTAGAACTTTACTGATTCTTTACAAAAATCACCGATATATACACAATATACAAATATTGATTCAATAAATACGGAACAATTAATAAAAATGCTAATCAGTTCACTTCAAAAGTAAATATGTCAGAAATATCAAAAAAACTACGACCTGTTCCTTCTTGTGCCAATAATCCCCTTAATAATTCATGATTCTTATCAACAGTATCAGGTATATTTCTACCTATCCGAATAGCTACCTCATAATTCAATTCATGAGCTTTAAGAAAATTTGGAATCAACGACATGTTATTTCAATAATCAATATCAAAGATTCAAAATCAAGTAATTCAAAAGATATCGTGAATCAGTATTCAGCAAACTATGATTTCGATAGCTGGATTAAAGTTATTTGAACCAAAACCAACAGAAAAAAAAACAAAAATCAAGCTCAAGTCATGTTAAAATCAGGCTTGAATCAGGCCCCACGTTGGGCGCCTTTTATATATGTGACCTTTAATCCCTCTATGAAGTTGGTATGCTCGACTAGCTAATGATCATAAGGTTATATATTTGTTTCTCCTGGTTGGGATCAAATAAATTCAATCTTTATAAAAGAAGTGGAAATTTACTAATTCTTTACAAAAATCACCGATATATGCATATACACAATTTACAAATATTGATCCAATAAATACGGAACAATTAATAAAAATTTAACTTATAAATAATCAAATATTATAAACTTAGCTCATCGAAATCCAGGCAGTTTTACATTATTAATGATTTCATTTAATACATCGATATATTCCAGATTCTAGCCAATATTCAGTTGAGGATGAAAGTTCCAAATTTGTGTAGATATAGAAGTGATTCAATATCCAATTTATATTACGTATTCGAATTAATATAAAAGAGAAAAAAAAACTGAAAGAAATCAGGTTAATTAGTTTTGTGTATAACTGTTTTCTTCTTTTAGGATCTCTGAATATTTCTACGATTTATACTATTTGAATTTAGTATAGAAGGAGAAATTAAGTATAGCTCCAATTCAAATATGGCTACAATCAAAATTTCAAAACACTTTGATTTCACGATATATTAAGAGATCAGAAAAGAAATAAGTTTGAACATAGTTAGTATTAATCATGCTTTTGATTAGTAAATGCGAATTATTATGTTTTAATTATTGATTGCTGAAATATGAATAGATTAATCGAAAAATGATGAGGGTAGCATGTGACTTGCAGATACAAATTGTATTAGAAATAATATTGAATTTATATATCGACGTTAATAAAACATATTGCTAATTATAAAGACTTACCGCTTTTTTTCAAGACGTTTTTCACATATAATTATAGATTATTGTATTTCATATATATCAGTAAATTTTACTGCAAGTCAAATTGCATGCTATACACACAAGTGTCGAAATCAAAAAGAACGTTAATTGAATTAGAACGCATATATAAAATGCATTAGGCATTTTAACGCATGGCAACTAGTTTGGTCTATATACCTTCCAGTGAAGAAATGTTTCACCAGTGGCGATCTATCTAGAAATTAAGTGAACGGACATATTAACCGTTACACTTCATCTATCAAAGCGAGTATATCCTAGCTCTATTTGATGCGGTTCGGGAGGCATCTGATCTGTGGGAGGCATAATGGCTAAAATCATCAGCGGCAGAATCTATTATAATTTAAGGACAACAATGATGGTATTAAAGCAAACAAGCCACAAAAATACAAGCATCAAATATCATTTCATCCGTAATCAAATTGAGTAAAAGGTAATAATTTTGAAATATATATTCCAACTAGACAACAATTGCCGATGCAATAACGAAGCCACTACCAGGACCTGAGTTCATAGAATGAAAAACCCATTAGAATAATCAAAGATTACGTAATATTGTAATAATAGTTAAAATTAATAATCAACTAACACATGTGGTCTGATCAGGTATCTTGGACTTTCCTTATCCTAAGCAACAAAATATTGAACCACTAATCACTTGTTATTTTAGATAATATTACTGCCCGAGAAATAACAAAAAAACATAATAACAAAAAAACATCTTTTCTCAATTAGTCGTAAGTATAATATACTAATTATTGGAATTAAAATTGTACAACCATACATAGAATAATAAGAATTTATCTTTGCATTCAAAATTATTTTTTGAGGGGGCGTATTAGAGTTACTAACAAAAATATCTTTCTAAGATTGATATAGTTTTTATTCAGCATTTTACCATGACGTTCAGTCGATTTAGTATAGTACCGGGATATCAACAATTATGTTGGTCAAGGGTGGTTGTGGAATCTAAAACGTGTGTCTTACTTTACGTTTGAAATAATTATGTCACTGTCACACTGACATCATCAATAACCTACAAATTTCATACCTATTTATTTCAGTTGTAAAACAATAATGAACCACAAATTATGAAATAACGGTTTTAGGAACAAGAAAAACTAAATTACTATAATTGTTGGAAATGTCCCCCGTTTTGTTCGATGCACAAGTTGACGCGCATCCTCATGCATACTCTTCCATACGTTGACGAACGTCATTGACAACTTCTTCACTTCTTCTGTACGAACTCTTGGTCTACCAGCACCTTTTTTTATGAGTCAGACAACTAGTTTTGCGAAACACTTCAACAAGATTTGTAAGGCACGCATAAAAATTGTCCGGAAATATTGCCACGTTTGGGAAGTGCTCTCGAAAATTGTCCAAACACAAACGTTGACTGTATTGCCAATTTCTATTAACTATCGCACCCGTTCGGAAATAGGCTTCAATCGTGAAAATTTTGTGCTGTGTGGTAAGAGGCATGATTCAAAAACTGGATAAGAAAATTTCAGCACAGATTCTGACAAAACAAAACAGATTCAAAAATGTAAAGTAAGTTACGTTTTACATTCCACAACCACCCTTGGCCAAGATAATTTTTGATATCCCGGTATATTTAGTTTGACCCTTATTTCGTAAGTATTAGTTTGTTAAGTTACCTTTTTCGAGTGCTAACTGATGAATAAACAACTTCGCAATAGATTTGATATTGTGTTTTATATTATTGAATATTCTCATAACCTCATCGTAAAAATACCAACACTTGAAAAGGAAACTATCGAACAATACGCCCATTCCCTCCACACGGGTCCAACAGAGGGGTAGGTAAGATTTTTATTGAAGGAGTGTGCCTTGCCTCCTTAAGTCTCGAGGTTACAACTTGCAAGTTGCAACACTAGCGGCATGACCTTTTTTAACTATCATCATGATCCATTCGTCCTCGACAGGAGATCGTGATATTCTAATATTGTTGTGTGAATTATAAAAATGTAATAAATTAACTTGTATTATGCTTGTTGGCTCTAATTATAATACAGTAAAAACTCGAACATATTAATATGAATTCAGGATTATGCGTGATAGCAGTAGCCTTTCATCGGGTGCCGCCGTCGAACGAACTAGTCCTTTGTCGGTTGCCGCAGACCGCACTAGCAGATGTCTACAATGTGACCGACGGCGAATGTTTTGTTGACACGGCGTCCCCTGCTTGCTCTTTACTCAACGAGGACTGGGAGATTCTCCTTAGATTAGACATTAGATCATGCAAATTATTCAATTTGTACAAACTAACATATGGAACTGCCTATCACCGTTTCTATCCATTCTTTTTCTTAGCAACTTTGAAAGAAAAAGCAAAATTCGGAAATTTTCCCCAAAGTTTGGTTCACATGATGAAAATTTTGACCTGAATAATTACATGGATTATCAAATAACCTGTAACTATGACCATAACATTCACTTGAGCTAGAGGAAAACAAAAAACTTTCTTTTCTATACCTGAAAATCATTCAAACTAACGATGTTCTGAATTTTGATATGTACAGAAGTAGAAAACCTACACAAAAATAATTATTATAATAATATATTATAACAGCTGATACTCCAGATACTCCATGGAATCAAAAAATAGCACTTTTCACTGTTCTCTCAAATAATTATCATAATCACATCATTAACTATAGACAGATACTACAAAGAATTATTAAACATTTACCGTATTGGTATACAGAAGAGATACGAAAAATCAGTAGTAAATAAATTACTGATCAAACAACTCATACAAATAGCTCGCAATCAAAATACTACTTATATTCCGGAAAACAACAAAGAAGTGGTTACCAGTTTTGCGTAACAAGTTTTCGAACCATTTTGAAAATGTTAACATGAAACCGATTATACCTAAAAGTAAAATAAACTTAAAATTGTTATTCGGAAATACTTCAGACATTTCTAACATTATAAAATTAAATGTTAATTTTATAAGAATTTTATGTGAGCCAAAACTAAAAGAAATATGCGCACTAGAGATAAAGGATATTTTTATCAGTTAGTTATTACAACAGTAATCATGTTTTACTGATGGGCCATGATATTTCCCACAATTATTTGTCACTATCAAACCCGACTTCCAGAAGATACTTGAATGAAGACATTCAAAATTATATATTAAAACTAAAACATAACGACCAAAATGTTATTACCAGTAATCCTCTACTAACTTTAATCCGTTAACTAGGGTAGCCCCGTACTTTAATAAATAGTATTGTAGGTTATTGAATTAAAAATTTTGAAAATCAAAACCGTACGCAAAAATACTTTTCTAAATCCATGTAATCAGTCCGTCAAAAAAAATTCATCTCGGGAGTCGTCTTCATCTGAGCTCGAAAAATCATTGTTTATTGATGAGGCATTATTATACTTGGAGAAATGGTTTGTTTTAGTGAATCGATCTGTTTTTTATCAAGGTAATTCTTGGATCAAAATTAGAAAATTGTAATATCGACATAAATAAGGAAGTGAATAAATTAACTGCTAAGTTGTTATTTTATAAGCAACTTAAGCATTAAAATATATATCACTATCACAGAAATGGCACAATATATTTAACATTATTTCTCAACTTTTCTCTGTGCCCACTTCAGCATTCACCTAGAGAGTTTTTCCAGTGATGAACTTAGTAAGAATAGTGCAACAAGGCTAGTATTAATTTAATAAAAATGAGTAGGTAATTCATTATGAATTTCCAAACGATTTGACACAAAAAGAATTTATGAGAGATACGTAATACTCTAATTAATATTATCATTAGTAGCGAAAAATATGTTGAACATTGACGATTATTAACGAGCCTTCCCTTTTTTCTCATATATCTCTGTGAATATCAATACTATTAGCCATCAATAATTCCAATTCACCAGCTTCTATCGTAGCTTGCGGAATGCCTTAGAATTTCAAAATTTTACATTGGAAAACGGTGACATAGTTAGAATTATTTAATCAAAGCTTTTATTTATTTATTGTACGATGTAAAGTATTTGTGATATTATATTATTATGTAAATATGTTTTAATTTTTGATATAAACGTTTATAATTATAATGTATACTTTATATTTTATACTTTTTACATTCGATTGAAGTGTGATTGGTTAACACCAACACTACTGCTCCGGGTGGTTACCCTAACTCTAGCTAGGCCACTGATCTGACTTGGGTGTGATGTATTCAGCTTTTCTCAATGGTTCGAAATATTTTGTTCTGCGTCAGATCATTTCCGAAATTTAATTCAGAACTGTTGGCTTTTAAAATTGTTTGAATTATGTAAAATATCCCACAGAAGTTATGATAGTATTGCAAGTAGTAAAAAAACAACAAGAAATCAAAGCAATTGTGTATCATTCTAAACATGAAATTGAGTTCTATAAGAATGAATTCAACTGAAAAAAATTTAATACATTTATGTACATCTAACAAATAGTTTCGATATTGCAACCCAAATGAATTGTACAATCCGATATAAAAATAAAAAACCTTGATCAGAGTAAACATCGGTTAACACCAGTTCTTCATGGTAATGAAATTATTAGTTGACAGCATGTTTTTCAAAACAGTGGAATGAATTGTAAAGTTTGTAAGAAATTCGATAAGACCGTGAATTGTGATGGCTGTAATATAATATCTATGTGTTCAACAAAATGTACCATTATATAATTATCGCCCTAAAAAAAGAATTGAATTAGCATCAAAACACTTTTCTTTTCTCTCCACATCTCTGTAAATATGAATACTATTGAGAAATATTTTAAATTCAGTTATTTGTCAAAAAATCTATAGTGGGAAAGGGTGCTTGTGATTTTTATAACAGTAAAATTCTACAGATATAATATATCTATGGTTTCGGCGTTTACGTAGTGTAAATTCATAATACTTCAGAAGTTGGAGAATAAAACTCAAATTTTACACAAAACTTTTAACATTTAATTTAAAAATGCTGACAAATTGTTTCACCACACTGTGGCATTATCAAAGCGAGGAGTTATCAACTAAAGCTAAATCTAAAAGTATGTCCTTAAATATCAGGGATCAGAATGTGGTGCAAATTGAGGGATGGGGGTGGATAATGGTGGGAGTGTGTTTACAAAATTGTTAACAAGCGGTGAATTATATGTGTCGATTTGATCATTTAATATTACATTATTATTGTTTTTTGCGTGTTTCAAAATTTCTATGGATTCTAATATATTAAGTTTATGTCCTTTTTCCTGAATATGTAGAATATCAGGATTAAGGGTGAAATTGTGGTTATGTTCTAACAGGTGATTTGCGTAATTAGAGTCTTCTTTTTTGAGCCTGTAACTTCTCAAATGTTCATTGAACCTTACGCTGAAACTGCGTCCAGTTTGTCCTATGTACAAAGCACTACAGTCATCACATCTCAGTCTGTAAACTCCAGATTTCTTTAAGTTATCTTTTTTAGATTTCGAGTTATTAATATACGAGCATAGGTTATTTGTTGTTTCAAAGGCGACGTTTTTATTCTGTTTTTTAAGGAATTGAGATATTTTTAGTGAATGTTTACCTAAATATGTTAGACATGTGAAATTTGATTTTGTGTTATTATTAATTTGCGGATAAATTATGCTTAAGGCTTTTTTATTGAGTTTATTTTGGAGTATTTTATTAATTATCTTGACATTATAACCGTTATTTTTGGCAATATCTACGATTCTGTTTAATTCTAAATGGAAATTATCTTTACTTAATGGGACATTAATTAATCTATGTATCATACAATTATATGCTGCTAGCTTATGTGATTGTGGATGTAAAGAAGTGTTGTGTATTGTGGTATCTGTGTGGGTGGGCTTGTGATAAATAGCGAAAGAAAAGTAATTATTTGTGTGTGAAATTGTCAGATCTAAAAAGTTTAAGGACTTGTTGTTTTCCATCTCTAATGTGAATTCTATATTTGGGTGTAAGTTGTTGATATAGGTGAGAAAAGAATTTATTTGACGGTTACTGCCTGTATAGCAAGCGATTACGTCGTCAACATAGCGATACCAATATACAAACATGTGCTGAAAATTGGAATTTAAAATCTTAGTTTTCAAGTAATTCATAAATATTTCTGCTAGCAACGGAGATAATGGCGAACCCATGGGGAGTCCGGTGTTCTGTTTGTAATATTTATCGTTAATTGTGAAATAATTTTTCCAAGTATTCCCACACAATTGACCATCACTCTAATTGAAGATCTTTTAATCCGCAATAATACTTTACCGGCAATAACACAGGAAATATTAAGTTTAATCTCACTTTGCATAGACCAAAATTATTTCACAATTAACGATAAATATTACAAACAGAACACCGGACTCCCCATGGGTTCGCCATTATCTCCGTTGCTAGCAGAAATATTTATGAATTACTTGGAAACTAAGATTTTAAATTCCAATTTTCAGCACATGTTTGTATATTGGTATCGCTATGTTGACGACGTAATCGCTTGCTATACAGGCAGTAACCGTCAAATAAATTCTTTTCTCACCTATATCAACAACTTACACCCAAATATAGAATTCACATTAGAGATGGAAAACAACAAGTCCTTAAACTTTTTAGATCTGACAATTTCACACACAAATAATTACTTTTCTTTCGCTATTTATCACAAGCCCACCCACACAGATACCACAATACACAACACTTCTTTACATCCACAATCACATAAGCTAGCAGCATATAATTGTATGATACATAGATTATTTAATGTCCCATTAAGTAAAGATAATTTCCATTTAGAATTAAACAGAATCGTAGATATTGCCAAAAATAACGGTTATAATGTCAAGATAATTAATAAAATACTCCAAAATAAACTCAATAAAAAAGCCTTAAGCATAATTTATCCGCAAATTAATAATAACACAAAATCAAATTTCACATGTCTAACATATTTAGGTAAACATTCACTAAAAATATCTCAATTCCTTAAAAAACAGAATAAAAACGTCGCCTTTAAAACAACAAATAACCTATGCTCGTATATTAATAACTCGAAATCTAAAAAAGATAACTTAAAGAAATCTGGAGTTTACAGACTGAGATGTGATGACTGTAGTGCTTTGTACATAGGACAAACTGGACGCAGTTTCAGCGTAAGGTTCAATGAACATTTGAGAAGTTACAGGCTCAAAAAAGAAGACTCTAATTACGCAAATCACCTGTTAGAACATAACCACAATTTCACCCTTAATCCTGATATTCTACATATTCAGGAAAAAGGACATAAACTTAATATATTAGAATCCATAGAAATTTTGAAACACGCAAAAAACAATAATAATGTAATATTAAATGATCAAATCGACACATATAATTCACCGCTTGTTAACAATTTTGTAAACACACTCCCACCATTATCCACCCCCATCCCTCAATTTGCACCACATTCTGATCCCTGATATTTAAGGACATACTTTTAGATTTAGCTTTAGTTGATAACTCCTCGCTTTGATAATGCCACAGTGTGGTGAAACAATTTGTCAGCATTTTTAAATTAAATGTTAAAAGTTTTGTGTAAAATTTGAGTTTTATTCTCCAACTTCTGAACTACAGATATAAACTCAGCGTTTGAATTAAATCAAACATGGAACAAAATGTAAATCCAGCAAAAATTGCTGTGGGTATCAATATCATATGATCAATCAAGTTCTGAGTTCTGGGTCTTGGAACTGTATGAAGAAGGATACAGGAATTGGTTATCCAATTCCAAATTCGAACAAGTTCCGGGCTACAGCAATCCAGAATTGTTCTTCAGGGCTCGAATGTTGAATTCGATGTCCGAATCAATGACTCTGGCAGCGACGGGATCTCGTAGTTAAATTCGCAACGCGAGAACCACAATACTTATAGATTTTGACCAAATATTGATTTAATTCCAACCTCAGGATTTTGCAGCGTCAGGATGTTCATATTCTTCTCAGGTTACAAAATATTGGATTAATTGCGGTTGTAGTTGCAGTCGGGCCACTGAGTATTGGATTAATTGGCTCCTATAGCAATAATAAAAGTCAATCAATATGAAGATCTTTTAATTTAAAATAAATGTAAATTAGGAAGAAAGTATAATTGTTGAGTAGAAGAAGTAGAATTTGAAATTGGTAAATTAGGAAGGAGGTAGAATTGTTGAGTAGAAGAAGTAGAATTTAAAATCAATTACTATTAGGAAGATTAGTAAGACATAGCTTACTAGGATAACAAATTAATATAAAGCAATCTAATTCGATTGGGTCAGTCACACAGAACAAGTTAGTCAGATACGTAGTATGTAATAGACTTTACAATACAGTCCAGTTCAGGAGTATAGTATCGACTGCCGCCATGATGAAACTGAACCAAGCAATTAACTCATGTCTGCAAACACTCTAATACTTTAAAGCGTATGTGTATGTATGTAATCTTGCCCATTAAGATCATTGAATCAAATATCATATAACTTATAATCTAAGATAGGTATCTTGAATGCTGTATTTTACGCTGTTCCCATAATTCGACAATTTTTTTCTCCGTCGAACCATTTGTTCGGAAATTTAATTCACAATTGCCCGGTTGTAAAATTTTTTCAATAATATGTAAGATATCCCATAGAAGTTACAATAGTATTACCGAGAATCTTGTATGGAAATGAAATTGATTGCAAGTTTCTGACGCTCTTCACGACCATTCACAGTTCGGAAATTCAACTCAAAATCGTTATCAACTCTTTTCCAGAATGACTCGAAAACGGGATAACCTACCATATCGATCTTAGTTTCATTCGAAAGCTCAACGGAACTGTTAACTTGGTTCCAGTTGCTAACTAAATATATTTAACAACTATTCTCAATAGTACTCATAATATCCTCTAATTTCATAATGAACCAGTACTAGAAGAATCTAGTTATCTTCGGTTGGGATAATATGGATTATCAAACTGATTTTATATTATTTTGTTTACAAAGAGGGTAGGTACGACAAATATACGTTTGAATCAAAATATCACCTGCTAATTGAAATCATAATATTCTGTTGATATAATCTTATCACCAAGAAAACTTTAGGGTATGGTCAGTTTTGATGACATTTTTGAGCAATTTGTATTTCATCTTTACGAAGACATCAGTATAACGAGATACAATACAACACATCTGGTATTTCCCCCAGTTAGTTTACTAAAAATAATATCTAGTACCAGAAGCTTTCACAGATTCATTCCAAAGTCAGATGGAATAATTGCTTGTAAAATTATTGGAAATGATGAAAAGAATGAACTGATTTTTGATTTGTTAGATAAAAACGTTTACGATTGGGTATCCAATACATATGTTAGTTTCATAGTTGACAAAACATGGAACCTTGGTTTCATTATCAAAACGAACGATGATATGCTTGAAGCTGAAATATCAATTATGAACCAACTGGTAAAAATAAATACGTGTACTCCGATAGAAATTTAAAGATTGGTTATAATTCCATACTATCAAATGTCACAGTGGAAACTGTGAAGAATTATGTTAAAATAAAATTATACAGACAAACAAAAAGTGAATTTGAACAGTTTTTCAAAAATAAATTATGTGACCAATATAATGATTATATTACTGTACTTGAGTTGGGTATTACTACTCTCACAACTGTTTCTCACTTGTCTTAGGATATTGTTGATTTAAAAAATGTTATTATTTTTATCACAAAAATTGATATTGAATTTTTAAATGTATTCATAATATCACACATCATTGTTAAATAAATTTTCCTGTGAGAAATTAAATCGAATAAAAAAATATGAAAATTATTTAGAAGTTTAAAAACATCAAATCTATAGACCTGTGACTGCAACTTTTTTTGGATTTCAATATTTTTTTCAAGTTCTGCTGAATTGAATTATTTAAATAAAATTAATTCCAAATTTCATTAACCTACTTCTTCAATTCTATTGAATTATGATTGAATTCTACAATGCTCATCGTACTTAAATATTAAATATACCTAACGATAAAATTAAAAAATATCAAATTTCCTTATTTTCGGTCTTTTGACGCAAATTTTCATATCAAGAGCATGAATCCGCAGATTTTACATGAAAGAACATGGTTTCAGCTACCTTCCCTGACAATTTTGAGACAATAGAAGTGGCAGCAACTGAGTTATGAATTTTTAAAGAAAAAGTGACATTTTTGAGTTTTTTGCGCATGCGTCAGCGAAATACGCTACATATTCTGATTTAATCGGATTTCTGGGAAAATTTCCTATCAATTTGGGCTTTCCCAAATATTTTTTGGTCCTAAAAGTTCATTTTTACCGAAGAAATTTGATTTTGAATTTTTTGATGTTAAAATTGGCCAAATTTTTTATTGGCCGATATATACAAAATTTTATTTCCTATCGACCTGAAATTTTCAGGATCTTATTTTTTCGGTAATGAAATGCTATCCTCAAAATTTGAACGAAATCGGAGATGTTGACCCTTTGAGCGTTGCTGTTCTGACGTGGAATGACTCGTAAGCCTACATCTACGAAATTCGTAGATAGTTGTTCCGTGGTGTCGACCGTTGACATTAGCAAGAGAACATAACCCCCTTTGGGATGCAAACCACTTTGTATTCTGTATTGTATTTAATGTTAAAATACAAAGTGTTCATCGTTATTAATATCCATACAGATTCAAGTTATTTTAAAAATAACGTCTCAATCGAAATACGGTTAATATCCAATGGTTGCTTAGCTAATTAGTAAGGTAAGTAGATTATAAGTAGGCCGACTAGACGATCTCAAGCTAGCACCCCTACATTGTCAAGCTCGAGACCTACCGAAATTCTTCCTGTTAGGCTTCATTTATCCATTGAACAGAAAAGATTCCAAACTTTCAAGAAAAATTCGAATTCCCATATCTCCTCTCCCAAAATTCCACCGCTGATTCACACGATGTTCTTCGAATGTTATAGGTATTCTTATTGTATATAAAAAAAGATGAGATCATTAATCAATAAATAATCCATCGACATATACACATAGATAACTCTACTACCGTAGAATGAAATGTCTTACGGAAGGGACCAAAACCGTCAAGTATTTACGCTTCCAAAACACGGGAGGGCGCGTCAAGCGTCCGAAATTAATAGAAATTATAATGCGCATGCGTTTGTTATTGTTGTTCAATAGTAGCCATGTTTAATTCATTTGTGGATTTTGTTTCCATAATGACTTGTTGCTTGCTATCATACACGCTATTTCTACATTATTATATATATTATATATATATAGCTAATCATGTACAGGTACTACAGGTAAACTATAGGTGAATGAAAATAATTAGATTTCTCTCATTCACACTCTTTCAGGTTTTCATGCTGCGAGGTATTGAGGGAAAATGGGAACAACCAATTATGTATCGATTTATTAAAGGAGCAGCAAAAGCTGAAACCATTAAATGTTCAATTCAAAACATTGTACGATCTTGCAGGGAAATTGGTTTCAATGTGGTGGCCACAATTTGCGATCAAGGTACAAATAATGTCAGTACGATAAACAAATTAGTGAAGGAAACGAAAGAAGAGTATGCAAGAGGAGGGAAAGAATTATATGACTTCATATTTGAAGTCGATGGACAACAAATTATTCCATTGTATGATCCACCACATTTTCTGAAAGGTGTGAGAAACAACCTAACAAAAACCGTTCATTACACACTAAACGGAACTCCAAAAAAAGCTAAATGGGAAGATATACAAAAGGCATGGCAACTGGATAATGTTAGTGGATACTTGAGAGCAATGCCAAAATTGACTGAGTTTCATGTAACTCCTAATAAAGTGAAGAAAATGAAGGTATCAATATGTGCTCAAGTTTTGAGTAGAACTGTTGCATCGACTATTGACCTTATGGCAATTAATGGTAAGTTCAATTTGTGTCATATTATATAAAATAAGCGTATATCTAAATCTTCAAATTGCAGAACAACCCATTGTAATTAGTCTCGATATTTAATTGTATTTATATGTATATTTTATATATTTTTGTTTTAACCCATTGTAATTAGTCTCGAAATTTAATTGCATTTATATGTATATTTTATATATTTTTGTTTTAACCCATTGTAATTAGTCTCGAAATTTAATTGTGTTTATATTTTATGTATTTTTGTTTTAACCCATTGTAATTAGTCTCGATATTTAATTGTATTTATATGTATATTTTACGTATTTTTGTTTTAACCCATTGTAATTAGTCTCGATAATTAATTGTATTTATATGTATATTTTATGTAGTTTTGTTTTAACCGATTGTAATTAGTCTCGATATTTAATTGTATTTATATGTATATTTTATATATTTTTGTTTTAACCCATTGTAATTAGTCTCGAAATTTAATTGTATTTATATGTATATTTTATATATTTTTGTTTTAACCCATTGTAATTACTCTCGAAATTTAATTGTATTTATACGTATTTTTGTTTTAACCCATTGTAATCAGTCTCGATATTTAATTGTATTTATATGTATATCTTATGTAGTTTTGTTTTAACCGATTGTAATTAGTCTCGATATTTAATTGTATTTATATGTATATTTTATGTATTTTTGTTTTAACCCATTGCCATTAGTCTCAATATTTAATTATATTATTATATTATACATAGTCATTTCTATTGTTTTTGATGTTTAATTGTATTTATATGTATATTTTATATATTTCTGTTCTAACTCTGTTGTTGAATAAAAACTATTGGTAAAAACTATCGACTTTCGTTTCCTACTTAAATTGTAAGAAAACAAAATTTGCATTTATGTGCTGTGTAACTTCGAATTTCCCTCCAAACCATCATTTAGTACGCTTCCAATCCTCACGCGGCGCTCTTGTCGCGGTTTCGGTACCTAACAAGGAACATTTCATTCTACGGTAGTAGAGTTATCTATGCATATACATATGGACTGCGCGTGGCAATGATAAGCGCGGGTAGTGCCGGCGTGAGAGAGGGGAAAACGAAGAGGACTAATACTGTCTTTATCTACTTTATCTATCGCGTTTCTATTGGCCGCTGCGTTGCCATGGAAATGCAACATGACTGTAGCTAGTATGTTTACGTCTTGAGCCGATAGGTAAAGACAGTATTAGGCCTCTTCGTTTTCCCCTCTCATGCCGGCACTACCCGCGCTTATCATTGCCACGCGCAGTCCATATGTATATGTCGATGAAATAATCTAAAAATCTATATTGAAACACATGCTTATAGCGGCATCTAGTAATTAATGTTAACAGTACAAATGGTAGGTAGGGTACTGTAAGTATATTCAATAGGGAACTATAACAACTTATTTGACAGAAATAAATCTGGCCAATGGTCTAACCGTTGATAGAAAGAAATACATGTAAATGATATGATTAACATATCAATATGAAGATGGCTAACGTATTAATGAATAAGCGACCGTTCCTCGAACGTGGTGTAGACATCTATGGGTGAAACACAGTATTATTTTGTTCTGAACACCTTTGGAGTATCAGCCCGCCGGCCCTCTGCGACAGAACGGCGGCGAATGAGTTAAGTTTGTCATTGATTAAGGCTGGGATTTTGTGGAAAAGGAAAGCGCCTCGACAGAGAGGGAATGGTAAACTGCCCAGTAGTGCTCAGGAATATTCCCATCTACACTCGGGAGAGACAATTCATGCAAATAAGTTTGTCATTGATAATTGTAAATTAATTGGACAATAGAGCGAAAACAAAAAATCTTGAATTAATAATGAAGGTTTTATGTAGGTTTATGCGACGTTTAAGATGACTACCTTTTATATTGAACCGGCAAATTGTTATAAATATTTTAATTAATAAATTGTTTCTCTGCAACTAATTGATATTTATTATTTGAATTTTGAATTTGTCCACATTAATCAACAATTCACTTTACATTCCCATATCTTGCATATTTTGCAATTGTTTAAACAATCAAGCTGGTATGTTTATTAATGGAGCGGTATCCTATAAAGCTTATGGGTCTGTGTAATGTAATTAATATTGATACGAACAACCATCTCTATATAGTCCTGCCCTGAAATTTTATTTTACATTTGTTTATTCAAAGTTAAAAAAGACCTTATGAACAAATAGAATAACTAGGCTAGTAGTCCAAGCAATAGACAGAAATGCGTACAGAAATTAATACCTGGAAAAAAAAATGAGCGTATAGAAAATTGAATTTAAAGGTGAATGCGACTCGATCTGAAATGGCGAACATAACCTAAAAAATTGGCAAAGTTGCAAAAAGTGGTTTTTCTAAATTAATTAAAAAACTATAGCTTGGATCGGAAAAATTTGAAGAAGAAAGTTGTAGGTATCAAATAGATCTATCAATTCGTCCCATAATAATCATAAATATCATCCACACTTTTCGAGTTATATCGAAAAACCGTTAAAGATCGGGGTATCGAGAATTCGTTAACTATTACGTTTCCATATGTATTGTTTGCTGTACATATAGCCCATGGCAAGCTCAGAGAGCACTCTTTTTCTTAATTTGAAATATTGATTATTTTTCAAAATATATCGATTTTTCGAAAAAAAGACGCTCTCATAAATTGGCTAGATCTTCTCAGGAAATGGTCCTGGAGTAACGATTTTGGGCTTATTTTCTTCATGAAGAGTTGTGCTATTATTTTATTCAAAAAACGTAGCGATTTTTCCAATTTTTATGGTGAAAAAATCATCTTTTTTTAACATTTTTTTTTCAGATTAGTTTTACAATTTTAATTTTAGAAAAATGTCTTTGTCGAAAATCGATTTCTAACATTTTTTTACAAATTTTTTATTTCAAAAAAATCTATAAGACGCAATACACATTATACAGAAGTGTGTTTTATGGGGGTTAATGTTAAATACCTACATTTTCAATAAAAAAATTCTGGGATATGTTTCAATGATCCATAGTATTAGAAATTGAGTAACAAAGCTAAGCGTGCGCGGCTGCCGGAGCGTGTGGCGGAGTGGGGGAAGCATTGCGCGCTCGCACTGAAAATTGATTTAGTGCGTTGAAAGCAAACACGAATATCGTATTTATTTTCGCCTTAGAAGCAAAATAGACCTATTATTTATTTTCAAATAGTTATTTTTGTATTAAGTGCGTAAAATGTTTTTTTAATGGCACATGAGAGTGTGCCATGAAAACATGAATTTTATACACGAAATACAAACGACATTTTTTGTACAACTGCGAATGTGAATTTACATCGTCTGAAATATATTAAAAATAAATACTTCCAACATAATTTCACAGCATCCAGTGGTCTTTCTGTGCCGTTACTATAGGAACGGTTTGTTGACACGCCGCGTGTTTGCCTGTTTGACTGTGTTTGCTCGTAGTTGCTTCAATTTCAACATGTTGTTATGGGACCAATCGGTAGATCTATTCGATACCTACAACTTTCTCATTTAACTTTTTCCGATCCAAGCTATAGTTTTAAAATTATTTGAGAAAAACCACTTTTTGCAACTTTGCCAATTTTTTAGGTTATGTTCGCCATTTCAGATAGAGTTGCATTAACCAGAAACTTACCTTTAAATTCAATTTGCTATACGCTCATTGAATTTAAAGGTAATATATTTCCTATACGCTCATATATTTTTTTCTCAGGTATTAATTTCTGCACGCATTTCTTTCTATTGCTTGGACTATAGGAACATCGTATGTAAACGCGGTTTGCGGCTTTAAAGTAGTTTAGAAGAAGATAAATTTGAGCTGAAGTTGACTTTAAAATAAATTATAAATTAGAATAAAATAGTTATATAAATGAGACATTAAGACACTCGGCAAAGTTTTACCGTATTTATTCAAGAATTTGTCGGACAGGTGTTTTAGTCTATTCTATACTAAAGTACTAACATACAAAGTGTACTAACAGGGCTATGCTACCTACTCTTTGTGTTGAGTTATGAACACTATTTTCTCATTCTGGGACATATTTTTGATACCTATAGGAACAAAATAATAATAGAAATATAAGTATAGTCTATTTAAGCTTGAACTTTTATAATAAGTTTTGTGAGTTAAGATAGGTAGGTAGGGTAGGTATAGTAGATTTATCTCATGAGTCACCTTATTGTATCTACTGATCAAGCAGTCTATTGAATTTCATCCATATTGGGATCTCCAGAAAGCACATACGACACTATCAAAATGCAAGATCGACAATTTTCTTGTTTCAGTTGAATATGGAATATGCAAGATTCTTGTTTCTTCAATACACTTTATAATGTAACTTTTAGCCAGTCTACAACTACTTAAATACCATTTATATTCTTTGTAATTTTGAAGAATAAATATTTAGTATTTTATATTCGTCCGAGTTTGTAACGAACAGGTCGTTACGTGATTACATAGAACTATTTATTAAATGGATTAGATTTCTTCTCGTTAGTAATCATGCATATGATATTTAAAGACATCTGCCGCTTAATAAAACAGAGATTATTGAGACTACCATTCCTGATATGAGATGTCACTATATATCACGGAGTGGGAATGTAGGATAGCGGAAATCGAGGAGAATTCATTGTGTTGTTAATCTTTGATAGGGTAAGTCGAGTATTTCATATTCTTTGCAAACTTTCTTAATTTTTGGTCTTCTGAAATATGATACACACCGGGTTACCGATAATTTGATTTAGTTGTTAATTAACGCCTGGATGTAAGTACCCGCGTGTGATTATATTTCAGAGGAATTTCCTCGACTTGCTTTATTAAAAAACACAATCAAATTTGCATCTAGCATGAACCCAGGTTTATCTTTTCAATCACTACCGGGATTCTTCTAGTCACTGTCTATAATTACTCTGACGAGTCGTGAGCAGCTGTTACAGTCAATATTTAATTTTCACCTTTACTTTAACCTGTAATTTGAGCACATGTTAGTTGCGCGATCCTGAAGATCGCCATTTTGTTAACCTAGTACTTGATACATAGGGTGGTCTTATTAGACCCACGTGCCGAAAAGGTTGTTAATGGTGAATTAACCTAATTACTGCTTATTAGGTATAAGTATATATTTTTGACACTGTCACGCCGTTAGGGAGTGATCACAGTTTACAGTATCAATCCACGTGTATAATTCTTTTCAAGCAAACCAGAATTTTATGCTAACTAGCAAATTTTCAACAGTTCAAATAATATTCTTTCCAGATATAAATTTAATCATTATTGTTTTTGTCACATGTTAACTTTTTGCTAATTTTAAAAATCAATTGTAATTGTTTATTCCTTCAGATTAAATTAAAATTTTGCCTAAATTGATATCTCGTCAAGATATCCATTTTGTACTAGTGTTTTCTCAATTTGGGAAAGATAACATTATCGGTTGTGGAATTACTTGGTTATTCCAACCGACGGTGTTGCTTGTCCTTTTGATCTCAAGTAGAATCATTCGAGGTACACTGTAAGTCCTCTTATTGGATAATTAGTCCTTTTCGATTTAATAATTGATTTAATTTATTAATTGTTTTCTTATAATTCACTTTATGTTACGAACTAATTCAATTTAATAATCATTTACTCAAAAATTCATTTAAGTTACTATTTTATTTAATTTAATAATTATTTTTACGAATTCAATACTATTTATGTTTCCAATTGGAATTCTAAAAATTTGTAATTTATTTTGTTAAAATTCAAATTCTGTGGAATATACGAATTGTTAAGTTGAACCTGTATTGTTTTTCTGAATTCCCATCAACTGTTTAACCATCTCGTAGTGCTTGTATTCTTGACTGTGAATTCATTCAGTTTTATAGTTTTTTTTTCAAGCAGTTGGCGCTCGGGCAATTCACAGTCTTGAATCACAAGGCACGTTTCACTACGAGCCCTGAGAGTAATTAATTTAAATTGAGCTAGTTGGGCCAACTTAAACCGGCCTAAGCGGGTCCGTTTCACTGGCGCCCAATCTTTAACGTGGTCTAGAACACAGTTGATGGTTGTTGAGAGAAATATATATTAGAGGTGAAAAATTGGTCATTCTATTATTTTTATCTCATTTTTTGATCTGTTTGAATTTGCACGAAGTGATTGACAATTGTTTTCTGAATAATTATTCGATTTTATAAAGCTCTCTGAAGATGGAGCCTAATTTTTTGAAAACTAAAGAATTATCATATGAATTAGCTATTAGGGGTCAATCTACGGATGGTGATGCTAATACTAGACGAAAACTTTTAAGGGGTTGTTTGCATAGAGAACAACATGATAGAAGTTTAACATCAATTAATGATGAATTTGATTTTGAAGAAAGTATTGTAGAAATTTCAGATTCTCTTAAAGACATTAAAGAAGCAATTAATAGATATCAGGGTGAACCAGGGGATAATGCTAGGAGAATTGAAACTAGGTTAAACCACTTGTCTGGTCGCATAGACAGACTCAATCCCGAAACTTTAAATGACAAGATTCAAAAAGATAAATTAGCAGCTGATGTACTTGCTCTAGAAGGAGATTATGCTGTTAAACTTCGGCCTGTTGGTCAAGTTCCAGGAAGTTCTACTCCGCAAACTCCAATTAACCAAGGAATATCATCGTATCGCCCCAAAGTTCCTGTTTTCAAATGGGACTTATTTTTTGATGGGGCAGGAGATCATCAAAAAGTTTATGATTTTTTGGATAGAGTAGAAGAATTGAGGGAGGCACGAGGTTTGACAGAGGAAGACCTTTTTTCTTCAGCTGTTGATCTTTTCAAGGGTGATGCCTTGGATTGGTTTAGATCCGTGAGATCTTCTATTTCATCTTGGATGGAATTGATAGAGGTATTAAAAGCAGAATTCTTGCCTAAATACCTTGACTTTGGAATATGGAATCAGATCAGAAATCGCAAACAACTTACAGGACAAAAATGCAGCTTGTACATAGCTTCGGTAGAAAAATTATTCTCCAGGCTTAAAGTTTCTCCTAATGAAGAAACGAGATTAGAACAAATTATGTCTAATTTACAACCTCACATATTGAATCAATTTGCATTACTTAATTTAACATCAATAAAGGATTTAAAAGCGAATTTGCACGTCAAATTCCTATTTCTGGAGATTTTTACGGCAAAGTTGGAGGTAACGACATCCTTAATGTTTCTAACAAAATTCATAGACAATCAGATATTGAGTCATTACCGAATGTCTTCAATGAGGTAAGACAAAACATTGTGGCGGAATATAAGGGATACAAAAAGCATTATAATTTGAGAAAACGCCCAGTAGCTTTCAAGGTGGGTGATAAAGTTTGGAAAAGAAATTTTGTTCAGTCCAACGCGGCAAATTTCTTTTCAGCCAAACTGGCTCCTAAGTATATACCATGTGTCGTAACCAAAATAATTTCTAATCTAGTATATGAGTTACAGAATGAAGACAAACAGAATTTGGGAAACTGGCATGTTAAGGATATAAAAGAAGATCTGTGCAATGACGATTCTGAACAGGAGGATGAGAGTTCCAGTGATGAGAGATAGGGTTCCTAGCAGGTTGCTAATTCTGCGGTGGATTTTGAGGTTCGCATTTATGACTGTCAGTTTTGTGGAGTCGAGACCCTTAATTGCCACAGTAGATGAATACTGTTACGGAAGCTGCAAATTATTGGTGATCTGCGGGGGTTCCCTGTTGCTCCGATCTGCTTCGCTCTTTCTTCTGCACGGATGACGCTAAGTATCATTGTTTTACTTTGATTGCCAGATTTCTGAATTTTGTTCTCTTTATTTTAGTATAGTCCAATTTATTTTCATTAGTTACCTTAACTTTATCGGATACATTATTTTTTTTATAGTTGTTATAGTGAAACCACCATTTTTAGGACTTGATCACCCTGGAAAGTGGGTGGATTTGGAAGTTTGAGACTTCCACATTACGAGTTTGTTTTCAATAATTGCATATGTTAATTTGGGATCCGCTGGTCCATGCTATGTCATGTTTGAAAATTAACTCTAGTATCTTCTTTTAGAGTCTGTTCTCTTAGTGTTTTCAACACGTAAGATTGGACTAATTTAGAGTGAGTTATTGTCTGGAAAACGTATAATTTCAGGAATAAGCTCTTATGTATCCGTGAGTTATTGTCTGGAAAACGTATAATTTCAGGAATAAGCTCTTATGTATCCGTGAGTTATTGTCTGGAAAACGTATAATTTCAGAAATAAGCTCTTAAGTATCTATAGTTTATTTTTTAAGGTAACTTAAACTTGAGGGAGTCTTTTGACTCAAAGATTGGACTTATTTAGATTAAATTCAGTATTGTTTTTGAGAATTGGAATTTTATTCTTATTCATAGAGTTGCGTTATAGTAATTTATTAATTCGACATTATTGGTTAGTCTCTCATTACCATTTCATTTTTTGATATACAAGTAAAATTGTATTGATTGTTAATCAATTCGGTCCGGAGTGTAGGGGACTTTAAATTGGACCTACACTTATGCTTGGGATAACTTTGTGAAAACATCTATTCACTAGCGTGAACCTAGTTCACTAACATGCAGCTACTATTTTTTTCCTCTCCTCCTATCAATTATAAATATATTAACTAGTGTGCTACGTAGTTCACACGAAATTCTTCTCTCACGCCACTATGACGTTTACCGGTCTCTAAATACCTTAGGGATAATAGGGAGATTTTTTTTTCCTCCTTTATACATTCAATCAAGTAATTATCGAAATTTCCGATTATTCAGAAATCTCATAATTTAAAATAAAAATGAAAACAAAGACATTCAATTGTATGTTATTTTGAAACTTCTTCTCATAATAACGGAAGCCACTAAGACATGCCGGTAACAGTTAAATTCTCTGTTATATCAGTATATTATATTTAAAATACAACTGTAAATAATATAACAACGTTTCCAGTCCCTATGTTTAGGGCGATGCATTTCATAATAAAGAAGGTCTCTGGTTTCTAGTCTGCTTCGAAAGAAGAATAAACAAGAAAGAACTTATAAAACTTTCCTGTTTTTTATACCACTTAACCATTGATGCTTATGCTTTCTTTAAAAACTAATAATACTATTATATCATATGTCGCTGGGGAATGGATACTGTTATGTTATTCCATGGTTATATTGTTCCTTTATGAAGAAATTTCGTTTGGTTAATCTATTAACATGCGATTTTCAAATTATTTTCACATTTTAGATTGAACAAGTTATAAATTATAGTTGATAGTGGCTGCTAATATAACTAAATAGAAGATTTAGTTGTTGTAATTGAAATGGTAATGCTTTTTGTATCTCTGAGGCGTAGGAAACTACGGTGAAACTGTTTGTCTGTAAAATTTTCGTATAGTCACAGATAGAATTACCAGTTATGTCGAGTAACCTTATATAATAAGGGATTAATGTACGTAGGTACATAATTTTGTTGTTGTGTAGTATATTTTTTTATATGGACATTCACAATTACCCGCTTAGGGTTAGATTGGAAGAAATCAGGTTACATAGTGTTTTTTTTGATATTGAGAGGACGTTGTGTGAACCAGAGGGGGTGCTGGAGCGGGAGAACCATGCGACGACGCAGTCGGGTGGCATCCGGTAGTTTTGGGGAGAATGGGCCCCCTTAGAAAGGCCTTGGGAGCGGGGTTTCGTCTTGGTGGCCGAACCTTCTGAGCCGGCTATTATTATTTTTTGTTTATTTTTACTCCTACTCTTCTTTCCTTTAGGCATTCTAGACCGTGGGACCCAATCCCATTTCTTTCTCTTCTTCATTCTGAAAACTATTTCTTTTTATTGCTTGGTTGCCGATGGCTCTTAAGGAAGGGGATTCTGTAGTGGACTTAGTCCAGCTGGGGCGTTACTAGTAACTAAGGGTAAGGTTCCTACCGGGGACGTCTGGGTTCCGCATGGGGTCGTTCGCTGAGCACACTTTCTGCGACTCCACAGCTATCCTGTAGTTTTTTTTGTTTATGTATTCCTGTGATCTTCCAATTGAACAATTGTGTATGTTACATTATTATAAAATGTGTAGGACATTTTAATTTTCATTCAAAATTTTTTTAGTACTCCTTTTGAGTATCGTAATATTGGAACTGGTCAACCAATATTTATGTGAAGACCACAAAACTCCTTTTGAGTATCGTAATATTGGAACTGGTCAACCAATATTTATGTGAAGACCACAAAACTCCTTTTGAGTATCGTAATATTGGAACTGGTCAACCAATATTTATGTGAAGACCACAAAACTCCTTTTGAGTATCGTAATATTGGAACTGGTCAACCAATATTTATGTGAAGACCACAAAACTCCTTTTGAGTATCGTAATATTGGAACTGGTCAACCAATATTTATGTGAAGACCACAAAACTCCTTTTGAGTATCGTGATTCTGGAGTTGGTCAACCAGTCTCTACGTCAAGACCGATTTTTTTGTATTCTCTTAAAAATTTTTGAAGCTTCACTTCAAAATTTTTCTCGTGGTAGAGGGGGAATGTAACGAACAGGTCGTTACGTGATTACATAGAACTATTTATTAAATGGATTAGATTTCTTCTCGTTAGTAATCATGCATATGATATTTAAAGACATCTGCCGCTTAATAAAACAGAGATTATTGAGACTACCATTCCTGATATGAGATGTCACTATATATCACGGAGTGGGAATGTAGGATAGCGGAAATCGAGGAGAATTCATTGTGTTGTTAATCTTTGATAGGGTAAGTCGAGTATTTCATATTCTTTGCAAACTTTCTTAATTTTTGGTCTTCTGAAATATGATACACACCGGGTTACCGATAATTTGATTTAGTTGTTAATTAACGCCTGGATGTAAGTACCCGCGTGTGATTATATTTCAGAGGAATTTCCTCGACTTGCTTTATTAAAAAACACAATCAAATTTGCATCTAGCATGAACCCAGGTTTATCTTTTCAATCACTACCGGGATTCTTCTAGTCACTGTCTATAATTACTCTGACGAGTCGTGAGCAGCTGTTACAGTCAATATTTAATTTTCACCTTTACTTTAACCTGTAATTTGAGCACATGTTAGTTGCGCGATCCTGAAGATCGCCATTTTGTTAACCTAGTACTTGATACATAGGGTGGTCTTATTAGACCCACGTGCCGAAAAGGTTGTTAATGGTGAATTAACCTAATTACTGCTTATTAGGTATAAGTATATATTTTTGACACTGTCACGCCGTTAGGGAGTGATCACAGTTTACAGTATCAATCCACGTGTATAATTCTTTTCAAGCAAACCAGAATTTTATGCTAACTAGCAAATTTTCAACAGTTCAAATAATATTCTTTCCAGATATAAATTTAATCATTATTGTTTTTGTCACATGTTAACTTTTTGCTAATTTTAAAAATCAATTGTAATTGTTTATTCCTTCAGATTAAATTAAAATTTTGCCTAAATTGATATCTCGTCAAGATATCCATTTTGTACTAGTGTTTTCTCAATTTGGGAAAGATAACATTATCGGTTGTGGAATTACTTGGTTATTCCAACCGACGGTGTTGCTTGTCCTTTTGATCTCAAGTCAGGTACTGTTCGTTCTTTAAATTTACAGGGATTGAACGTCTGAGGTTCCTCACCCCTTCACTCCCAGGCGGTATAGTGACTTCCCTGACAGGACCGACTTCCAGTTCCTACGAGTTCCAAGGAGGGTAACATTTTCTTGTTTGAGTGACCATAATTTCATTCTCTGATTTTGTTGTTTATCCGAAGTTGTATTCCACTAATTTTTATAGAATCATTCGAGGTACACTGTAAGTCCTCTTATTGGATAATTAGTCCTTTTCGATTTAATAATTGATTTAATTTATTAATTGTTTTCTTATAATTCACTTTATGTTACGAACTAATTCAATTTAATAATCATTTACTCAAAAATTCATTTAAGTTACTATTTTATTTAATTTAATAATTATTTTTACGAATTCAATACTATTTATGTTTCCAATTGGAATTCTAAAAATTTGTAATTTATTTTGTTAAAATTCAAATTCTGTGGAATATACGAATTGTTAAGTTGAACCTGTATTGTTTTTCTGAATTTCCATCAACTGTTTAACCATCTCGTAGTGCTTGTATTCTTGACTGTGAATTCATTCAGTTTTATAGTTTTTTTTTCAAGCAGTTGGCGCTCGGGCAATTCACAGTCTTGAATCACAAGGCACGTTTCACTACGAGCCCTGAGAGTAATTAATTTAAATTGAGCTAGTTGGGCCAACTTAAACCGGCCTAAGCGGGTCCGTTTCAAGTTATAAAATTCACTTTAATGCTAGTTCTTTATGAGTGCATTTTGCGAAAATTGTGATTGTGATAAAGACGAACATTTAAAACGAAGTGTTAATGTGACCTATTTCCCAAGAATTTTTATATATAATTCATACTGGGTCAAGAATCTTTATTACAATTAATAATGGTGGTTCCGGTTAGTGATTTGCGAGTATAAACTTTAAACGTTATTCGTACCTACTTACTACGTATTTACCCATGAAGTGCGTTGTTTGTATTATTATTTTTATTTTTTATTTTAACATAATTATTCATTTTTTAGTTTAATAGTATGTAGTTACCTATTGCCTGTGACACAATGGGACGAAATTCTCTAAAACTTTATTTATCTATAAATAAACAACGTACTCAACGTTTTTCCCCAGCTATCAGAGATAGCTGGGGAAAAAAGCAAAGATTCAAATGGTCCACGAAATATTGAGCAATTTGTTTGAAAATGTGGAACAAAATAAGCAATCAACATTGGACTGCAAATGGATCGTGGAAAAACTACTTGAACATGTATGGAATCGTAGTGATTTGAAACCCAGCGAGAATGGAAGTGCCACCTTTACAGCCTGCGCTTTTCGAGGAACCAAAAGATGAATATGCGTTTAGATGGATATCTCTAGATTAGTATGTGTTGTTGTATCAGTTATTCCTCTGCTTTTTTATTGTCATCACATCATTGAATTTAATCTCTTATAGGAGCACTTCATGCTACTTTTTGTATTACATTCATCTGTGACTACTCGTCACCAATTATCAGGAATTGTAAATAAATAAGTATGTTTTCAATTTTCATATAACTTCAATTCTATAATGTTAGCTAGCTACAAATCGATGAAATGCATGGACACAAATAGGAGCTTTCGACATCGACACACAAAGATCAAAATCGTGTCTTAATGAACATTTGGCCTAGTTCTCTACGAACCTTCCAAAGGGGTTTTTATTAGATATTTGTTTAATGCCCTACTACGCCACTGAAACAACTTTTGTGCGTCATCTACCGTCGAAAAGTCGACATATAAATTCGCATATTTCGGTCAGAATTTACAGAAACCTTTCGAAATATATACTCTTCTTATTTATAGCTTTCTCAATATTTTATAATATTGTACATGATGTTGGTTTCGTATTCACCTACAAAAGTATTGATCTAATTGATTTTCGTGTCAACTTATAGTTAAATCTGTAGTGTTTTGTATGAATACAATAATAACATGATTAAGGTCATATTTCACGTAAATTATACCTTTTGAAGTACCGAATTGACCTGACGAAAATAGCATGTTTTCAATAAGTTATTTCGAAGACGTAAATTAATCAATCTTCTCAAAAATTACTTCATATAATTCTGCATACTTTCAACTTTTATTTGATATGAAACTTGTATACAATGTGTTCGTAATTTTTGTTATGAATACGAAATGAGACGGCAATGTTTTACATGTAATTTAGTATACCCGGACCGCAGCCTTAACTTTATTCCAAATATCCACGCAAGGGGTTTACGTTGGAATTAAGGTTGGGCGACCGATACGTATCGAAATTTTATCGTATCGATACGTATCGATATTTTATCGTATCGATACTTTGCGTTTCGATACTTTTCGTTTCGATATTCGATATTTTGAATCGATACTTGACCGATACCACAGATGTATCGATACTCGAGTGAAGTATCGGATGTACAGTATCGATTGAAATCGAACATTATACAAATACGCAGAATAAAATTGTAGAACTCATTTATTTGACTTAATTTTTTTTGAAGCGCCATCTATGTTGCTTCACTTTACGAAGTATTAGATAGATTCCTGTAAATGTTTATTTATGCAAACTGTCTCATAAAAGGGAATTGGAGTAACATTTATGCTTACGTCTACTATGTCTATTCACCTATTCTTATTAAATACCCAAAGGCTCCAGCAATGGTAGATGCTAAAGATTTGCAAAAAAAAGGAAGTAATTTAAGTCTTACGTCCTATTGAAGAAGTTTCGAAAAAAATTTTCAGAGATATATATATATATAAGCAAGCAAAATAATTTCCGTAATGAACTGTCTAAAACATAAGCAGCTTTAATTTTTGCCAGAAAGTGCCCAATTATCAGAAAACCTGGCTTTACAAGCTTCACTTGCTTCACTTTACGAAGTATTAGATAGATTCCTGTAAATGTTTATTTATGCAAACTGTCTCATAAAAGGGAATTGGAGTAACATTTATGCTTACGTCTACTATGTCTATTCACCTATTCTTATTAAATACCCAAAGGCTCCAGCAATGGTAGATGCTAAAGATTTGCAAAAAAAAGGAAGTAATTTAAGTCTTACGTCCTATTGAAGAACTTTCGAAAAAAATTTCCAGAGATAAATATAAGCAAGCAAAATAATTTCCGTAATGAACTGTCTAAAACATAAGCAGCTTTAATTTTTGCCAGAAAGTGCCCAATTATCAGAAAGCCTGGCTTTACAAGGTATTTCAAACAGGTTTGGTGCTGTGGAACAAGTAGATATTTTAGCGTGTGCAACTATTTTGGATCGCCGTTTTAAGAAAGTTAATTTTAACAACGTTTCCTCATGCAATTAATATGATCGATCAAGAATGTAAAATGATATCGAAATTGTGGAATCACCAAATACTTAGTGTCCTAGAATCTGATAGCTTGTGGTCTCTACATGAAACGTTAACTCAAGAAAATATTAATAATCAATTTGGCCAACAAACTGATGAACTTTTCATTGACTTCAAACATTATTTGAACAGACCTGTGATGTCTTTAAAATCAGATTCATTAATATTTTGGAATGGAAATGAATCTAACATTCTAGAACAAATTGCAATCAAATATTTGACAATTACCGGCAGTTCTGTACCCTGCGAAAGAGTATTTTCACAAGCAGGAAATATAATGACACCGAAATGAAATAATTTGAGCGGCGAAATGCTTTCACATTTATTATTTTTGAAATCCGTAGATTTAGAAGATTGACAGATCTAATTCAAGAGCCTATTTGTTCAATGTTGAATGTTTAATTTTTTTCGGCATATTTCAAAAAACTTTTTCAGTCTTTGACATGCAGTTTTTTCTAGTTTGCATAGTTTCTCAATGATTCCTTTACTCTTCTCTATACGATACTTGATATTTTGAGTATCGATACATTCAAAGAGATACGATCCCAGTATCGATACCATCAGCTTCGATACTTTACGATTCACAGAATCGATTCTTCCGAAAGTATCGCCCAACACTAGTTGGGACTGAGAATTGCGGATTGAGTCGACGGGTCCCTTCCAAGGAACTTTAAAGACAAAAATAAATCACAGCAAATGCTCAAAAAGTTGTCATTGTACACACAACTCTGCACTTCCTCGAATATTATCATGAACTGCACGATTTATTTATGTTCTTCCAAACTCTATAACAATATAGAGTTGAAGGTCCTCAATGTTATGGTACTGCTTCTGGCAATATACGCTATCTTTTACTTTGGATGTAATGTATCTGGAACATTGAGATCTACAGACCTTGTTGAACAAAACACCGAAACAATATTCCATATCCATCTGTCCCAAATCTCTCGGTACGATAATGAGATTTTTGTATTATGTGGCGGAGTACCATATTGAAACCGTTGTATAGGTAGATCACCAAAACAGTCTTCAAAAACCGATTACTAAAAACTGGTATAGGTTTCTCCATCGAGAGTTCCGTTAAAGATTTGGGACCTAGAAGTATATCTTTGTAAATCCACACTGCCGAACTGCCTGGTGTTGTTTATGCATGAAATGTGCTCACTATTTCGGTTGAATATACCGAGGCGGTGGAACTCCGGTAGTAAAAATTTTTTTTTCAGAGACTATAAGCTGTTCAAAATAATTTACAACATTTATTCAACATTGGCCGCTCGTAATACATTATTGCTATTATATTGCAGCATACTATTCCTAATAATTATGTTTTGTCATAATACTCATTATTAATAACATCATACATATCACCATTTTAATTTTTCCTCATGGAATATTGAATTATTGCAGTTTTGAATTCACCTATCCTCTTACCATTTCAATGATACACCTACGTTACGAGATTCCGAGATGTAAAAAAATCAGAAACAAACCTATTATCTCATGTTGACTTTTGCGAGATAATAATGATAACGTCTTCCTAGTCCAGATCGATCAGTACCATCACAAACTTATTTCCAATCGAATTTGTCCGAACTGCCTGGGGTTGTTTATGTATGTAATGTGCTCACTGTTTCGGTTGAATATACCAAAATTCGTAAAGCTGCTTTCATCTGTTCAAATCACTTTCTTTTCTATTCCTCAAAATCATTCAAACCATGTGCAGTATTTTGATATCTACAGAAAACAATTATTAAAATATATCAGCTGATTCAGATAGACCATGAAAACAAAATAACACGTTTCAATAGTCTGATTTACAGAGTCTTATCGTAGTATATTGTTTATACCTATATAAATGTTCAATATGACCCTCAGAAGAAAAAATAAGTTGATGATGGTGGCAGAAAGACGAAATCTGAAATGGAAAATCTGAAAAGAGTATCATGTTATACTATGAATGTGCAATTTATTTTGGAATCCTTCTCATAATAAAGCCAAGAAAAAATCAATAATTTTCAAAATTTCTGTTTTTTCCGGATATTTTCGGAATTTTGAAGCATCTTCGTATTTCTTATAGTTTTCGAGATGCCATTGGCGAGGATCAAATTCGAAACAGCTGGTACGATAACTTGACCAGAAAAAAATTGTGAAACGATATTTGTAGAATTCTAATGGGTTTTACTTCTGGGCAAAAAAGTGGGAACTTTTGCAATGATTGATTTAGAAGACATAATAAAAACGCTCTGATGGGGGGATTCATGAAGGTGTAAACGTAAATCAAAATGGTTAGTTAAACAAATAAATATTCTATGAGTGTCCAATTTTTTTCTGATCGGAATAATTTTCAAGATTTGTTGAAAATTATTCTGATCGGCTTATAATCTCCGACATTTTTTTTTCATATTTTTTAGAGCAATTTGGTTTCAGAAGAAAACCGTAGTTTTCAAAAAGCTTTTTAAATTAATTTGTTATATTTATTATATAGCTTGGATCGCTAATTCGATTCCATGAATTAATTTATGTTTCTTCGAATGTATTATTTAGTCTCTCTGCCATAATTTCAGTAGACAAATACATTGTTCTGGTTATAGCTTCAATGGCCACAATTTTTATTTGTTCAAATAGTGTTACACAATAATGCACCTGAAACATAATGCTGGATTTAAATTTAAACTAATCTAAAATCATTTACCTGTTATTGTTAACTTTGTATATTCAGTATTTTTAACTGCAGTGTAGGTACCGACTTCCATTGCCTTCGGAAGGAAAGTAGAGATATTATAAGGCGTCACGCCACTATTGTTTATAATGCAAATACACCTTCTTCAATATTAAATTACTGATTTTCATCTTTCAGATTAAAAACATTCACTATCCTCGCAGCCAACTATTACCATTGATTAGCTATTAGCTCCTAATACTAAGTAAATCAATGATATGACCGTCTCTGTCGAAATCAATTTCTGAAGTCCACAATGCTTTGGCTCAGTGGATATGGAAAACAAGTCTAAATGAAGACTGATTGTTGATTAGAACATGAGGTGAATGATTCAATTGTATTTACTAGTACTCGAAATTTTTCTGTGTAAATCCAAAATTTTTCACATAGATGGGACGATTCCACTTGTGTTTAGCTTTAGCTTGTTAAAAGACAAATGTGAAAGTACAATACATGAATCATGTTTGTTAAAAATAATACAGCGCTGTATTATATAAAATCTTATTTTTTCTTTGCGGTTTCCAAAATATTGGATTGTATGAAAATAAGGTCACTGTCGAATTGCTCAATGGCAGGTAACATTTTCGAAAGGTCACGTCAATTAACTTTTTTATAGGTATTCGATACTTTTTTAGATACATCTGTTTCACTTGTGTAGCTACTAAATCACTAGCTATGTAGGGTTCGATCATGACCTAACGATTTATGACAAACCTAATATAAATTTTACTTAAATTACGTTTGTAAAATTTACAAACAGAATCATGTAAAATTTACGTAAGTATTAAAGTATTTTATGACTCAGAATAACGTTACACAAAATTATGTATAAATCTGGTTATTTGAGGTTGTGTAGTACTGTAAATTTCAGCTGTCTCACGTAGAATACAAGATTTGGATTACATGTTTACAAACTCGACTTTCAGTGTTATTCAGAGTTCTCTCACTAATTCTATTTCTTCCTAAAGTCCAATAAAACTTATAAAAAGTCTGGAGTAAAAAACCTAACACGGAACCTGAGACGAGGCAATGGCTGAATTATTGTTTTGTCATGTTATATTTTTGAAGCCGGTTGATGTAGATAGATTGGAGAGAATTTTTTCAATTACCTTGTAGACACATATTTAACTAATGTATATAGTCTTAAAAATTAAATAGAATCAGCCATTACGTGATGAAATCCATTTTAAGCGTAAATAAAATAGTTGATTTTCACTAATTTAATTTATAAATAAATGTCACTAGTTTCGGTATCGCCGTAGCTTCTTCAAACCAAGTTAGTAACTTTACAATATCTATTTGCTGAAGCTACGGTGTTAGCGAAATTAGTTATATTGATTTACTAAATTTGAGAAAGTCATACTATCAATAGCTATTTTATTCGAGTATCTAATTTCCCAATCCAGATACGGGAAGATTTGAAAACTCGTATAAACTTGAGATTTTGTATTCAAATATTTTGGGACGGGACGTGATGGACTCATGGTTTTACCCCTCATCTGAAATAGCCCAACGCGCCTAAAGAAGTTTTCACTTCAATAAAAATCCCAATTGCACAGCGACTGGACTAATACGGCAAACCGCCAGTATCTTTTCCAGCGACAAGCTGTCTAAAACTACTTGCATTGGAAAATTAATATATCCTATCCCGAAGCTAGTTTACCAATCGACCGCGATTTTTACATGGACTATTGGATTCGTCGAACTCCAGATAGTGAATCAGCATCGAATCTCATTCGAGAAGTCACATATATATTACCTAATTCAGGTTTTTACCAAGACAATGTTCCGAAAGTAATCAAAATTTATCATTCAAGGTAAGATTCAAGATTTACAATAATAATATTAAGGAGGAGCATCAATCTGATAAAACATACTGTTACGCCCATCCCTATTTCTACATATTATTCCAATATTATTTCACTATTATTCCTAACATCAAACGATCACAAATCATTGAACTCTGAATCTCCTGTAATTACTTTAAGCTATATTTCAAATTCGGAAAGGCCATATAAATTTATTATGGCAAATCTTACCAGCTACCCAATTCACAACATCTGCAATCCAGCTGGTCAACAACCTATTGCCTAGCAAATTATAGGAATTTTTCAACCACCACAACAACAACCACCGTATCTAAACAAATAGATACGAATTCCTACCTCTTCCATAACTTCTGGAGAAGAACTACTATCAAGAGGGGATGAAGTTCGAAACCAGAATTCAAGATTCAATATACACATTTATTATTATTCAATCAACGTTCCAACAAACATCCAAATATATACTCGTTTATTATAGTCTAGTTTGTTATTATTATATTGTTAAGTGTAAGAATTAAATTCAATCAAAAATATTCAACAACTCTCAGTTATTAAAATAGTGCCTTCGTGAACGATCCCAATACATTACACATACATTGGAATGCTTCACAAGATTTTTTCAAACAGAAAACAACTATTAACACAAATGTTCTAACAAAACGTTCCATACTTCCTAGTATTGCACAAATTTTCCACCCGTTGACATTATTGGTCCAGTGATATTAACTTTAAAATTGATTTAAAAAATCTATGGCAGTTTGATTGGGACGCACCAATCACAGTAAACTTCTTGCAAGTAATAGAATTTTTGCACATCATTCAAAGTGAGATTTTCATGAATTAAAGTTCGGAATGTATTATAAAACTATGACCATTTGTCATAAGACTTGCCATCTGCTTCATTCGGCAAAATGTACTGTTTTGCTATGGCTATAGGTGCATAATATTTGTGTTCCACCTGTATACGCTCATCAGCCTGTTTGACAATATAGAATATACTCCTCATCTAATAATTCTATTTCATCCTGAACCTTTTCAAATTCATATATCTGTACTCTTGTTAGTCTGAATTGAATTTTAATACCCTACTATCCTAAGTCCAAAAAATCGAAAAATCTGATTTGCCCCTTAATTTGGCCAGTACGTGCTTTGAGTTCTTTAAGCCTATCATCTGTAATAAATGATAATTATAAATAGTATCTGAACAAGTGATAATTTACTAAAAATGTTAGAAATGATAGAATGAATAAAATATCAACTGAATTTGGACACAAACTACTTGCAGTAAGTATCTCGTTATCTAACCTATACGTATTCCAACAAACTCACACAGACAGAATGAATTCTTTTGATTTGAGCTTTTAATATGCAGTTTCGAATGGGAAAGGTCTCACTTTTTTGTCCGGCTCGAAGGACCGACCTTTTTATGTGAAATCTTGTGTCGCTGTTATTTAAGTGAATTGTATTTTCTATATATAATCAAATGAAATCTTGTTCGTGTGATTAATATTGCACAATGTGATAAAAAATGTTATTGAATCAATTATGTATTGCTATCTAACTTTTTTCAAAAACGTCTCTTCCAGAGCCGCCCCGCTTTCCAATGTCATTATATTTCATAGAATCGATAACATCGAACTCGGAGTCACATCAGTATAGTTTCTTATTTGCATACCGCAACACCATCTAGCGATCTACTGTGGGGGCCCAAAATGAGCTGTTTTTTGGAAGGCCATTGATATCATTATTTGATCAGCTCAAACCGGATGTTTTCCGAAATATTGACAGAGTTCAAATGAATCAGTAAAGAATTCATGACAGAGGAGCTCATTATCAAGAATTTCATGAAGCAGAATCATATTATTATATGGCGATCCTACCAGAGGCACTTTTAAAAATGCTAACTGCGAACGGAAAATAGTGAAATTGTCAAAAATCGGAAACTCCAAAATTGGAATCATAATGTGCGGTTCGAGGTATAATAATCGAGAGAACAACGAGATTCTTGCAGCAGGAACTGGATCAAACAACGCCAATCAGGAAAACACATCTTCATTTTCAAGAAACGAATGGATGACGGTGTCAATTTTGGCTATAATTTTGTTGGTAATCGTGTTCTACATCTATAACAAATGGCAACAAAAGTGGCGTGCATCGGTTAATCGAGAAATCGAGATGCAGGAGTTGCGGAAGTCGAGATCATTACTGGACAATGATCAAAAATGAAATAACGAGATGACGACATAGCCTAAACCCATCAGCGACGGATCCACCTCGTCAGCCACAGCAGCGTTCAACAACCACCAAAACAATGCAGTGATTTAAGTGATGTTCAAAAAGTTGAGTGATGAGTTAAGTGTCGCGTGCATAAAAATCAAAAACATAAAAACAAACCTACTAAAAGACAATCAAGAGAAAAGGAATGACATTGGAGTAGTAGAACGTAAGTTTATAGATGTTAATTCAATTGAAAATAAATGTAACGAGTTGTACACTCAATATGAAAAAGATGTAATAGTTCATGGTATCAAAAAAGATACAGAAAGGTTGATAATCAATATATTTCATGATATAAATTCAATAATAAGTGAGTGTAAAGAAATATTAAGAATTAGGAAAGAAACTATCGGAATATCTTATGTAAAGAGCGATCAAACAAGTAATAGTATCGAAAGCATAGATAAATCACAAAAATTAGATAATATGGCAGATTTTGACTTCAAAATAGCAGCTACTGTGCTTCCAAAAACCACGAATCAGGAATCAGTTAAAAGTTTAATTAGGGGGATAAATTTATACGAGCCCAGTCTTAACCAAGCCGGTAAGAGACATATAGTTAATTATGTTTTGAACAGTTGTTTGTCAACCAGGGACAGCGCCCGAATGAAAAGAAATTATAACACATTGGCAGAACTGATCAGTGATTTGGAAAGTAAATTTTTAACAAAACAAAGTGCGAATGTTATCTCTACAAAACTTTTCGCGATGAAGCAAGGCAATCTCTCTTTGAACGACTTTGGCGAAAAAATTTGTACATTAATGTCTGAGTTAACAATTGCCCAAGCAGAAGGTGACGCAGCCAAATTGGAAATATTCATGGAAGCAAACGAAAAGACAGCAATAAATGTTTTTGCAAACGGAATTCGTGACCCAGAGTTGAGGGTGACCATGAAAAGCAAGAATTTACAAACGATAACGGATGCGATTAGTTCGGCTAATGAAGAAAACGCCCTGATTCTGTCTAATCAGAGATCGAATCATGTAGTCATGTATGCTGACAGAGCGCAAAGTAATGTTAAGAGTAGATATTTCAATAATAATTCTAGAGGTAGATTTAATTCAAAAAAGATTTGGGGTCACCAAAATAACATACATATGGGAAAACCTCAAACAAATTTTAATAGAAATAGAAATTTCATAACTAACAATACTTATCAAAATAATAACAGGGGAAACAGACTCAGTCGTGGAACGGGAAACGGAAGCCGAAGAGTGTATGTTGCGGGTGAACAACAATACGCGGAAAACGGTGACGAATTTTTTCGTGACCAACGAAATTAGGGAAATTATTTTAAGTGTTAATGGCCTAAATTTTGTTAGGTTAAGGTACGGCGATACAGATGTTGACCTATTAGTTGATACAGGAGCATCCATTAGTATATTTTTTAAGGAAAGTTTAGTTGAAGGCTTACAAAATATTAATAATAATGACAAAATTAAAATCTCAGGTATTTCAGGAATTGTCGAATCTGAGGGATCAGCATTTATCACGTTACACTTAAATCAAGGTTCAATAAACCAAAAGTTCATAATAATGAAATCATTTGATAAAAACATTGATGGAATTTTAGGATCAGATTTCTTTCAACATTATAAAGCATCAATAAATTATGAAAGTTCTAAATTATCATTGTACAGTTTAAATCAAAACAATTATAAAATAAATTTGCAAATGCATTCAAAGCATAAAAATTCAATTATAATTCCAGCACGTTGCGAAATTATAAAACAATTCAAAACAAACAAGGTCAATAGTTCAATAGTTTGTAATGAAGAAATTGGAGAAGGAATATTCGTAGCCGGATCAATCGCGCGCAGATCTAGTGACGGAGAAATCCCCATTCAATTTTTGAATACAACTGATAAAGACATAGAAATAAAAAACTATGTCCCGAAATTATTAGATGCTGAAAATTACGAAATCATTTCGTTTTCAAAAAATGATATCAAAACAGTAGAACGAATAGACAACATATTGAGTAAAGTTGATTTATCTCATTTGAAAAAGGAAGAAAAATATGCTATTCAACGAATTTGTGCAAAATATGCTGATGTCTTTCAGTTAGAGAATGATTCTTTAACTACGACAAACATTTATAAACATAAATTACAACTTGAAGATAAAGTGACACCCACTTATTGTAAACCCTATAGATTACCATATGCTCAAAAATCACAAATATATAAAGAAATAAATAAGATGCTAGACGATGGAATAATTGAACCTACAAGGTCTGCTTGGTCAGCACCTTTATTAATAGTACCGAAAAAAGCTAATGGAAACGAAGAAAAGATATGGCGTGTGGTCATTGATTTTAGATTACTAAACAAAAAGATTAAGGATGATAAATTTCCACTTCCAAATATCAACGAAATATTAGATTCCTTATCGGGAGCGATGTATTTCTCGCATTTAGATCTTTCTCAAGGTTATTATCAAATCGAATTAGATAAAAATAGTCGTCAATATACAGCATTTACAACTAATAAAGGGCAATATCAAATGACAAGGTTGCCAATATCTAGGTCATTTAATTTCAGCGGGAGGTATTTCTCCTGACCCAGAAAAAGTCAAAACAATTAAACAATACCCTGTTCCATCTGATGCAAACTCGACCAAACGATTTGTAGCTTTTGCGAATTATTATAGATCATTTATTCAAAATTTTGCTCAAATCACAAATCCGTTAAATAGATTATCAAGAAAGAACACGCCTTTCGTCTGGACAGAAGAATGTCAAAAAGCATTTGAGACATTGAAGCAAAAATTAATTAACCCCCCAGTTTTAGATTATCCAGATTTATCAGAATCAAACACTTTCATTTTGAAAACTGACGCGTCGGGTACAGCTTTAGGGGCGGCCCTTTTTAATAAAAACGATAAACCAGTAGCGTATGCAAGTCGGGCATTAAATCCAGCTGAATCACGGTATTGTACAATAGAAAATGAATTATTGGGTATAGTTTGGGCAGTAAAACATTTTCGACCTTATTTGTATGGAAAGAAATTTATAATTCAAACAGATCATCGTCCCTTAGTATCTTTGTTTAACATGACTGATCCATCTAGCCGATTAACAAAATTTAGATTGATATTAGAAGAATATGATTTTAAGATAGAATATATTAAAGGGAAAACAAATGTAACCGCTGATGCTTTGTCAAGAATTACAATTACATCTGATGAACTCAAAAAAGCACAAAATCATACAACCGCAGTATTAAATGTAATAACAAGAGCCCGTAGAAAACAATTAGATCAGGAAAAAGAAAAATCAAAATCAAAAATAGTAAGCAATAAGGATAGGATTGGCCATCCAGGAATTGTTGAATTACTTAAAAAACCAAAGAACGCCACAGAATTAAAAATTGTTAACAATAAGTTATTTGAAGAATTTAAAAATAAAGAAGGAATGAAAATGTTAGATAGGAATATCTTGATAAACACTAGTGTAGAAAAAATATTTATGAGATGGAGTGATGCATCTTTAGCGTGTGAGCTTCGGTCATCGTTAAAGGCCCTCCGAAAATTGTGCACAAAAGAAAAAATAAATGAATTAGTTCTCATAAAAAATGAAGAAAATATTATAAACCTTGCAAGGGAAATAAAGAAACATTCCGATATATTAGGCGATATCAATATTACAATACTACGAGGCAGAAGAACAATATACAATCCTGAATTACAAAAATTATTATTAAATGATTACCACATTTTGGCAACAGGCGGTCATTCGGGAATATCTAGAATGTATAATACAATCAAGCAACATTATTTTTGGAAAGGTCTTTATAAAGATGTAAAAAAGTTTGTCAGTGAATGTGACGAATGTCAACGCTATAAAAATTCTGTACCGAATATTCAACCCCTTTCCATAACAACAACAGCATCAGTAGCATTTGAAAAAATTAGTTTAGATTTAATGGGTCCGATATCAGCCGATATTGAAAATAAGAAATACATCTTAACAATACAATGCGATCTGTCAAAATACGTTGAAGCCTACTCACTGGAGAATAAAGAGGCCGAAACCGTAGCCAGAGCGCTGGTCAATAACTTCATCTTGCGATATGGAATTCCCAATACGGTCCTGCACGACCAAGGTAAAGAATTCATGTCAGCAGTTTTCACGGAATCGTGTAAAATTCTTGGCATCAAGCAATTACATTCAACTGCGTACCACCATGAAACATTAGGAGCCATAGAAAATTCACACAAGAATCTGGGAGCTTTTCTTAGAATGCAAACTGCAAAATATACAGAAGCATGGAGTAATTGGGTACCTTTCTGGTGTTTTAGCTATAACACAAGCGTGCATACGGAAACAAAATACACCCCCTTTGAGTTAGTATTTGGTAGAGTAGCATCACTACCTTCAAATTTGGGAAAAATTGATCCATTGCATTCATTCGATGATTACCCTAAAGAACTCAAATTTAGGTTGCAACAAGCTAGCGCTGAAGCGGAACAAAATCTGCTGAAATCAAAATTGAAAAGGAAAAACTTGTTTGATCAATCGAAACAAAATTGTAATAGAAATGTAAGTTTTAAAATAGGAGAGTTAGTTTTAGTTAAAAATGAAAGCACCAATAAAATGGACGAGATATTTAAAGGACCTTATCAAGTGCTAAGAGATGAATCTCCAAATTTAGTTATTAGAAATAAAAATAAAGAATTAATAGTGCATAAAAACAGAGTGAAGAAATATTTGACAAAAACCAGTGGAAGTGATAGCAATTAAGCAATTAACCATAGTTTTAGGAGTACAAAAAAAAAAAAATATATTTTTTTTTCTTTGCACCCCCGGAGGTGTAATGAGGCTGTTATTAGTTAGGAACTCTTATTTAAGTCATACATGGTATTTAGACACTTGTTGTGCCAACAGGTCCTATGAACTATATGAACTAAATAAAGGTTACAATTAAGCAACTATCATTGACTAAGCATATGCATCGATCGTCGACCTGATGGTCAACGGACATTGACCAGCTGACGCTGCACCGATCAAACATTAGGTAAATGTATGAATATATGTAAAAGATAGTTGAATTGGAAGGAGGATACTAAGAACATCTAAATAAATGCCTTAGACCAAGTACACCGATCTTTTATTATTATATGGCTCATTATCAAGAATTTCATGAAGCAGAATCAGTGTGAATTAGCAATCCATTGGGGGGATCAGCTTCGGGGCAAATGGTAGAAACGTTGTTTGATAAGAAAGAAGATAGTTAGTCAATGATATAGGCAAAATGGTTTGATCCAAATGGGCATCACCACTAGATGTCACTAGCTCGATTGTGTCCAAGTCATGGCGTGACAATAATAGCAAATCGTCCAAAGTTCCGCAAATTATTAAATTATGAGATGGTTAACGAAAACTGCAAGAAATTCCAGAAATTCCCTATAAGTTTCATATTCCATCCAGGAGGCGTACTAGTACAGTGCCATAAATTATGCAATTTTTGGAAGGTTCTATTGAAAGAACCTAGATGTCACGCGCGATTGTTTCAAACACTCTTTCTACAGTGACTGCCTAACTATCTTCTTTCTTATCAAACAACGGTAGAAAGGACAGGTCGGTGGAGTCGGTGCTCATATCTAGTGGAGACTGAGGGGCGCCTAAAAAGAAAACACGGAGACCCAGACTGACCTTTTGCAAAGAAGTATCTGCACAACCTCATACAGATCAAATACGATCTTCTAGCATCTAGCCTGATGAATCCTCCTCCAGCTGATACATCGGTAGTGCTGAAGATTACCATCCAATACGATTTCCAGCTGCTACGGAAGTACCAGTTTTAATAGGTCTTTCGAATGATTCTGACGTCATCTCAGAGACTTTTAAGTCTAGAAGAAATCCACACCGGGAAAGGAAAGTTCCATCCCGCTACCAAACTTGATTTATTTCGTAAGGAAGAAAATGTATCATACCTTATTGTTCTGTCAAGAACCATCGAAAAACGATAAAAGAGATTCGAGTCGTTGAAGAAACGCAATGTATTTTACATAGATATTACTATATATATCTATGTATTTTTAACATTATTAACCTCAACATAATATTTTATTACATTTAATTTAGATTACCCTTTTGTTCAATAATAGCAATAAAGTGATATGTTGAAGGTGAGGTTCAAAGTTCACGAGTTTCTAGTTATAATTCAAACAAAATAAGAAACTGGAAAGCAACGTGAAGATGGCTGCCAAAGTTGGCTGCTAAAATTTCCGAACATTGCCGATCGATCAGTGGCATCGCGAAATGATTTCCCAAATTAAATATTCAATGTATTCTTATAGTTTTTTTATTTTGTAAATCTGGATAACATATGGGAAGATGTATGGTAGAATGAATCAATTTACATATCATAAGTTATTCGATTCTATTTCCTCCACTATTGGAAATGATTTCCAAATCGAATATCTTTACGATTTCTTTTGACTATTCTATAATACCAAGAAAATTGTTGTAAAACACATTTACTACTATGAGTACAAATTGATGTAGAGCTGCTTGCTCTTCAATCTGAGATACTGCCAAAATCAAAAAATATGGAAAAGCATCCTCATGATGTGTAGAATCTCAAAATACTAAAATAATTTCTTGCACTCGGGGACTACTAGGTTCCATACGGGGACACATGAATTTTTGAAAATAATTTTTTTTTCAACTTTCCGGAGCGACTGCCAAAATCAAAAAATATGGAAAAGCATCCTCATGATGTGTAGAATCTCAAAATACTAAAATAATTTCTTGCACTCGGGGACTACTAGGTCACATACGGGGACACATGAATTTTCGAAAATAATTTTTTTCTCAACTTTCCGGAGCGACTGCCAAAATCAAAAAATATGGAAAAGCATCCTCATGATGTGTAGAATTTCAAAATACTTAAATAATTTCTTGCACTCGGGGACTACTAGGTCACATACGGGGACACATGAATTTTCGAAAATAATTTTTTTTTCAACTTTCCGGAGCGACTGTCAAAATCAAAAAATATGGAAAAGCATCCTCATGATGTGTAGAATCTCAAAATACTAAAATAATTTCTTGCACTCGGGGACTACTAGGTCACATACGGGGACACATGAATTTTCGAAAATAATTTTTTTCTCAACTTTCCGGAGCGACTGCCAAAATCAAAAAATATGGAAAAGCATCCTCATGATGTGTAGAATCTCAAAATACTAAAATAATTTCTTGCACTCGGGGACTACTAGGTCACATACGGGGACACATGAATTTTCGAAAATAATTTTTTTCTCAACTTTCCGGAGCGACTGCTAAAATAAAAAAATATGGAAAAGCATCCTCATGATGTGTAGAATCTCAAAATACTAAAATAATTTCTTGCACTCGCGGACTACTAGGTCACATACGGGGACACATGAATTTTCGAAAATAATTTTTTTCTCAACTTTCCGGAGCGACTGCCAAAATCAAAAAATATACGGATACGGCCGTCTTGACGCAACCGCTGATTGGGTAGCTTGTCACGGATGTAAGCGTTGGAGCCATACAAATTGTGATCCATCGTCCGGAGATAAAACTTCAGCGGTTTTTTTTCCTGCGATAATTGTGCAGCCGAAAAGAAAGTAAACCACGAAACAACCTCGTATAAGTGTCTTTATTGCGGTTTAGATGATTTGGATGTGTCCGTTGATTGGGTAGCTTGTGATGGGTGCAACGGGTGGATCCATCAAACTTGTGATATTAAAAATCAAACTTATAGTCGTTCTTTTTACTGTGAAGGTTGTTCCAACAATTTAAGATTCAAATGTAACGAAGCCATGCAGAAATTAGATAGTGATAGCTCGCAAAGACATCTAATTGAATTAAATATCAGAGATCAGAGACAGTCTGCTATGTGGTTTGAGGAAAGAAAAAAAAAGATTGACAGCGTCAAATTTTGGTGTAATATGCAAGGCAAGGAGTTCTAAAACTAAATTAAATTTAGCACAATCTCTCATAACGACAAAAAGTTTTTCAAATAAGGCTACACAACATGGCATTGATTGCGAGAAGTTTGCGCTCGAAGCATTCCTCAATCGAACAAATTATGAATATAAAAAAAGCGGCCTAATAATACATAAAAATTATTCATTCTTAGGGGGGTCGCCGGATGGCCTTCTGAATGATGACGGACTCATAGAGATCAAATGTCCCTTCAAAGTGCGCGATTGTGAGCGAAATGAAACCCTAGTAAAACACGATTACATCGATAGGGACGGACACCTGAAAGTCAATTCGAATTATTATTATCAGATTCAGGGTTTATTAGAGATAACCAATAGACCATGGTGCGAATTTGTTCTTTATAATTTTAAAGGGATTCAGTTAATGCAAAGAATTCAAAGAAATTCGACATTTTTCAAAAATATTTTACCAAAGTTGAAGGAACTTTATTATTATTTCTATCTGCCTAGTTTACTGGGATTTGAAAATATTGACGATAAGTCGCGTAAATGGAGACCCGTTAAAGATGTCACATTTCTATCAAATGGATTGGTAAATGACATTAATTATTACAAAAAAACCAATAGAGATTATGTCGTGGCACTTTTCAAAAATTTAGATTGCTTCAATCAAATTAATTATTCGGATGTTGCATCTCTTGATAATAATAGTTGGTTAACTAATTTTGTAGTAGACATAAGCTTAAATTTTTTGAACGTTGAAAATAAATATCAAATAATACCGGAGGAAATTACCACCCTCATTTTTAATGGAGAATTTTACGAAACATTTTTGTCAACAATACAAATTAAGAAAAAATATGTCGCTTAACCGATTTTAATTAATGGAAATCATCATTGCCTTGCAATCATTAATTTTGAAAAGTCAACTTTTGCTTTCCTGGATCCAATCCATAGCAACATGAAGAAAACAAAATATTACTTAAATATATTTTGCAAATTCATAAATTGTTATAATCAAAGTAAGCGAGATAATGAGCATCTTGATAGCAATCTATCTGTTTTAGTTTATAATCATGTTAAACAAAACGATTCTTATAGTTGTGGTGTATTTTGCATAAAATATTTCGAATGCATCTTGAATGACGGTAATATGATGGCAATAACAGATTTGGGGAGATATAGAAATGAAATTAAAACGTTAATTACAACCAAATCTGATGAAATGAGGACTTCTTGTTTGATATGCTCAAGAATTATTGACAAATATAAAGCAATCCTTTGTTCGTACTGTAATAGATTCGTACACAGTGAAGAATGCCTTTTAATTGGAGAGGACGCTTTCATTAAGGATAATATTTGTCAATTGTGCCTCCAGTATTAGTTTTCTGCCAAATGTTCTCTGGTATTTAATACAATTAATATGTATATCATATGACCAAAGATAATGCTCACTAGAAAATATTGAGCTTTTATTCCTGATAAAATATTAACGACTGATGAAATCATTTTAATTTTCATAATGTGAGGTAAGGGTAAGGCTGTGAGGGGAGGTAGGAGGCATTTTACAGAGATGAATCAAGCGGTGCGTCTCATCTCTGTCCTAGGGATAATATAAGTTAGGAAATTAATGTCATTTACAATATACATGTGAGGTAAGGGTAAGGCTGTGAGGGGAGGTAGGAGGCCTTTTACAGACATGAGTCGACTACGTGACTTGTCCCTGTCCTACAATAAATATAATTACGACTTTAACTAATACGATGTGAATAGCACACCAGCATCAATAACAAGACGTTTTATGATGCACTTGAAGTGATGCAATTATTAATGTCATTTTCAATTTCTCATGTTCTTACACGTGGGAAGATAGGGCTCCTGGCGAACAACCCACGAAAAAAAAAGGTAACGCACCCTTGTGAGAGCTGACTGTGATTAACTTCCATAACTTCAAAAAATTAAAAGCTTCAGACGAGGGGCTCACTCGAAATTTCTAGCATAATCTTAATTAGGCTCTCACACTGCAATACCTCCTGGGTGGGTGTGGAAAGTTGCAAGTAGTCAGTGACAATATGGCTTTCATATCAAGAGCATGCCTTTCAATATTTTTTCATTTTGGCAGTCGCTCCGGAAAAAGGAGAAAAAAATTATCCCTCAAAATTCATTTTTCTCCGTATACAACCTAGTAGACCCCGTTTGCAAAGAATTATTATAGTACGTCCGAAGAGTATGTTGCATTTACTCTTTCTAAGCTATTTCTAAAATTGTTAAAATAAGTCCTATGCTACTGTTACATCGACCACATTACTATTAAGTTTCAATTGTCTACAACTAACTTGTGATGCTTCGATTGAGTAAGACGGATAAGATGATTCGATATATCAAGACACCAAAAGAAAAAGTATAGTCTTTCGGAATCGGAAATGCAGTATCCAATTATTGACAACGAACAATAATATTACTTTCCAAATACATGATTCATTTTTTATTCAATACCGTAATCACGAAATTCCAGATAATCCATCTGTTTAATTTTATGATCTTTTATGGCTTAGAGAACTACCCTAGATCCAACGTTTATTATCTGTTGAAATCTGTTTATTATATTTATATCTGTTATGAACAACTTAGGTAGGTTTTACTATGTTTTGTCGAAACATTTCAGAATAGGACAATACATTAAAATATTCGTTTCTGACACTTACCAAGTAGCGTATAATTTTATTTTATTTGAATTTTATAAAAAACTGTTTCACCGCAAATACATGGGAAATAATCTAATTCTATCATATATTTAATAACAGTTTTATCATTTGAGTGCTTAGTTGAAAATTTACCAATAAAGGTTATTTCGGGAATAAATATCTGATATCGAAACTATCATATATCCTGACTTAGAACTATATTTTATATTGTACTTGGGATCTTCCTGCATAAACAAAAAAATATATAGAATTCAAACGATATATTGAATTACAACGGAACTTGATGAATTTAACGATTTCTCATAATTCTTGACAATTTTATTATTTTAGTATTTTGAGATTCTACACATCATGAGGATGCTTTTCCATATTTTTTGATTTTGGCAGTAACTCCGAAAAGTTGAAAAAAAAATTATTTTCGAAAATTCATGTGTCCCCGTATGTGACCTAGTAGTCCCCGAGTGCAAGAAATTATTTTAGTATTTTGAGATTCTACACATCATGAGGATGCTTTTCCATATTTTTTGATTTTGGCAGTCGCTCCGGAAAGTTGAAAAAAAAATTATTTTCGAAAATTCATGTGTCCCCGTATGTGACCTAGTAGTCCCCGAGTGCAAGAAATAATTTTAGTATTTTGAGATTCCACACATCATGAGGATGCTTTTCCATATTTTTTGATTTTGGCAGTTGCTCCGGAAAGTTGAAAAAAAAATTATTTTCGAAAATTCATGTGTCCCCGTATGGAACCTAGTAGTCCCTGAGTGCAAGAAATTATTTTAGTATTTTGAGATTCTACATATCATGAGGATGCTTTTCCATATTTTTTGATTTTGGCAGTCGCTACGGAAAGTTGAAAAAAAAATTATTTTCGAATATTCATGTGTCCCCGAATGGAACCTAGTAGTCCCCGAGTGCAAGAAATAATTTTAGTATTTTGAGATTCTACACATCATGAGGATGCTTTTCCATATTTTTTGATTTTGGCAGTCGCCCCGGAAAGTTGGAAACAAAATTATTTTCGAAAATTCATGTGTCCCCGTATGTGACCTAGTAGTCCCCGAGTGCAAGAAATAATTTTAGTAGTTTGAGATTCTACACATCATGAGGATGCTTTTCCATAATTTTTGATTTTGGCAGTAGCTTTGGAAAGTTGAAAAAAAAATTATTTTCGAATATTCATGTGTCCCCATAGTAACCTAGTAGTCCTCGAGTGCAAGAAATTATGGTAGTATCTCAGATTGAAGAGCAAGCAGCTCTACATCAATTTGTACTCATAGTAGTAAATGTGTTTTACAACAATTTTCTTGGTATTATAGAATCTACCAGAGTCCTAATCAAAAGAAATCGTAAAGATATTCGATTTGGAAATCATTACCAATAGTGGAGGAAATTGAATCGAATAACGTATGATATGTAAATTGATTCATTCTACCATACATCTTCCCATATGTTATTCAGATTTACAAAATAAGAAAACTATAAGAATACATTGAATATTTAATTTGGGAAATCATTTCGCGACGCCACTGATCGATCGGCAATGTTCGGAAATTTTAGCAGCCAACTTCACGTTGTTAAACTGGAATTTGTTAAGTTGAACTTTCGCATATAAATCGCTATCTTCCTCCTAGATATATGAAGATTCCTATAAAAAAAAGAAATTATCAAAACTTGCAAAATCCCATGGAGTGCATAAAATTTCCGTTTTCTGCTATTCACTGTTGATTTCTATATCAAATTAATTTATTATAATTAATCATAGTTAACATCAAGAACAACTGAATTATTTCAAAACTTTCTTGATTACAGAAAATATAGATCAAACCATATTGTTTCGCTAACTTTTTGTTAAGCTAGAAGAGCGTGATTTCTTATGTGTCAACATTTCGTAGACTAGAGATCATTATCTGGCAAAAGCCAACATATATTAATTCATATCTAATTTCTTATTTTTCCTAGTGAGAGGAATACCAACTCGCCCCTGAATTTGCTTAAAAAAGGTTTGCATAATTGCTACACAATTTCTTGTCTTAATATACTATAATATAATTATGCAAAATCAATATAAAAACGTGAATATGTCAATGCTAAGTAGGTATGAACACTCATCTCCTTGATATCATATTATTCATATGCATTAGAAATTCAATAGTCGGTGACATGATAATGTTTGCTTGCAGGTGATGTTGGCCAGCCATTAAGAATCTGCAATAAGTAATTTTGAATGTAATGTAATGTGGTAACTATGAACTGATACAATAAACGTATTCACTGTGTATTATAAAATATCAGTTTAATTCACTTTATTAAAATTCTTCCATAAGAAAAGTTTCTGAGTTTCTGATATTTTCTGTTTAGTCTTGGTATAATCAAACAGCTGTATAGAGACAGCTTCAAATGATGTAGATTATAATCTTATATAAATGGCTAGTTCAATTTCAATAGAAGCTACCTTTTGAAACTATAATCATGATACACTTGTTTCCCTCAAATGAGCATATTATGTCTAAATTTTGTTCATTACCAGGCAGGGCCTTTTCCACATAGTTTGACTAAGTTGTCGATGATCGAAAATTTCATCAACTAATGCTGCCATCAAGAAATTTGTAAGCAGGGATTCATTGCCTGCCTTAATTGCAGATAAATTTCAATCAATATTAAGATATTGTAGCAATGAAAAAATTACTAAAATTACTCTGAATGAAATAAGTTCAATAAAAGTTAATCATGTTATTTCAAGTTGAATATTATTCTCATAGTCATATATAAAGCTAGTTTTGAATCAAGGAGCAGTTGAAAGAGTTATATTCTCAGTCTGAATCAATGTCGCTGTATATCATTAGTGAAAACATGCAATCTAGGAATTCAGTCAATTATTCATATATTATTGAAATGGAAGCTTTTAATTGTGTTCTATTTATATAATGTATTAAACAATTCAGTTGCTGATCATTTACTGCTATAATTTGATTAGTGGATATTTTCTGAACTTTTCATATGGAATTGATCTCTTCAAGCCTTAAACTGATATTAATACGAACAGATTTATTAGTTTATATTCATTGTAAATGGTAGCACTACCAACTGGACTTGGCATCTCATAAAGTACAGGTTAAAACAACATATAACTTTATTATGAAAATAATCAGTCATTTTCAGCACATGTGGTTCCGTTTTAAATATGTTATAAACCTATTGTACATTGGACTTTTAGAAATAGAATTTGTACACTGTGATTCAATGTTCTTCAGTATATCACTACTATTTGAGTTTTGCTCTAGTATATTTTCATCTAAATCGTCCACCACATTGAATAAATCCATAAAATCCTCACGCTTGTATTCCTTGTTTTCATTGCGGAATTGACGGCCTCTTTCCCAAAGACTACACAAATTACCCAATCCGGTTGTTCCTGTTTGTCTTATAAAACTTTTAAATATCGATGAACAATGAGGATTTTCGAGACAATTATCACTACCTAAATGGAACTTGTGCACATCTTCTTTTTTAAACATGTTCAGCTTATTATTTGCTATAAAATTTAGATATTTGATGGATTAATACAGGATCGGTATTCTGAATATGATTACATTTCTAGGTTATTTCCTACAAACAATTTTCATTCTGCATCTTATGACTGACAACTGACAGCCAGCCCGGTGACCGGCAGTTCCGATCACGGTTATATACGACCCTGGTTCCGACCACAGACTCTGTGATACCGACACCGAACAAATATATAAATATATAGCAAAGTATTTTTTTGTGCATGCTGTATTTGGACGGCCGATAGAAGTTGATTGTTTGACTATTTTAGTGGGCATCTTTGTATATTTCGGCATTTATTAGTAAATTATCCAAAATTAAGCAAATTCCTTTGCAATTTTTCAAACAACGTTCTAGGTATATCTGGTTGCTGTCTTTCGGGATACATATTAAAAACATTTAGCTGCCATAGAATTTCTTCTACACTGAATATACAATATAAATATAATACATATCGGCTTTTTCGTCGTTTGAAAATATTTCAGCGGTAACTCAGTAACAATACAAATATGAATAAATGAGTTGAACGATGCTATAAGCACTTTTGTTCGTTGTTTTAGTTCAATGTCATAGCAGTAAAAATATGACTATCTATCGAATTTCATGAGCTTATCTTGAAAGTGTGTCACACACACACACACACACACAGAACAATTTACACACACAGAAAAATTTATAAATTGAAAAAGATATTTGCTTTTACCAAAATATTCGCCTTAAAATTGGGCAAATTTTTTGTAATTTGAGCCTCCTGTATCTCTTACCATTTCTGATATCCAAATGAAGAGCCTTTAGTGCATCAGCCTGTATTATTTAAATATGTTCGATGAACTTATTGTTACTTGAAATTACCTCTCTATGGTTTAACAAATGTGTAATTATGCTTTCTCAATGGCTAATGCAGTAGTGAACGTATTTCTAAATAAATAAATATTTTCCTTAAACCGACATAATAATATTGCATTTGAAGTATTCGAATTCAAGTTGGAGTGGGGTGATATACGAATGTTACTGGCGACAAGTGAATTATATTCTCAAACTATTCCTGTTAAAATATTACAGATTTAAGAATCTGTTCCGTTTTGTTTTTTGAGATGTAGAAACGAAATTACTTTTTTTGACATGTACAATTTTCTCGTCTCCTTTTTTACTCTGAATAAATTATTTAATCCCTGATGGTCACATCACCTGACTGACTTGTACCGGGATATCAAAAATTATCTTGGTCAAGGGTGGTTGTGGAATCTAAAACGTGTGTCTTACTTTACGTTTGAAATAATTATGTCACTGTCACACTGACATCATCAATTACCTACAAATTTCATACCTATTTATTTCAGTTGTAAAACAATAATGAACTACAAATTATGAAATAATTATGTGAACTTTGAAGCATGGAAATACATTGTGTTCATCTACTATCTTTCCAGGAATTATATTTACAAAAATATAATGTATATATGTGTATAATGGTGTAATTGGTAAACATGATTAACTAGACATCCAGGAATGTCGGCTCAAATTCCACCTATAAGATTTTTTCTTTTTGACGCTTCCATATTTTATCTATAACTTTATCAAGAATTGTTATATTAATTAGTATTTCCATGTAATTTAGAAAAGAATAGATGACTTTGATCAATGGAATGCATCTGCTGCCGACTTTTGTTTCTTAAAATTCAACTAAAACTGCAGGAAACATTGGGTCGGTTATTGTGAAAGAGTAATGTATGGCTAATCATCAAATTGATTTACTCGAGATGGATTGAATCTAACTAATTAAATACCTAAGATACTATTATATTATTTATAAATCTAAATAACTATGATCATTTTATGAATGACCTATTCTAAGATTTACATTCCATTTCTATTACTATAATAAGAAATCAAGTTCTATGAAATATTTATTCCAAAACTGTCACTGTTATAAATGTAATAATGTCAGATAATACATTATCTTGTTAGGTTGAATTAAATAGACAACAGAAAGTGGTAATTCAAAATACCTGAATTTGGTTAAGTTTGAATCAGATTATTAAAAAGTTTTGAAAGATTAGAATCAATTTTACTATTTTCGTTTAATTTGGATACTTTGGATATTAAACATTTTTTCACATTCAAAATTGTTGTATTGTTGTAGACTAATAAATGGTTTGTGTCTGTTATATGTTTACTAAGTGCAGTGGATTTTTTGTATATTTATGACCATTCAATCTTTTATCAAGATTGGCCGATGTATAATTTTCCACAATCTTTACAAGGGATGGAATATACAGAATGGGTTATCTTTTTGAAATATACGTCGGTTTTTGATTTAGTAAAATTACTTTTCTGGTTTAAATAACTTTTATGACATATATGTAGATAATAAAGTTTTACTATATTGCTTAATTTTTCAGAAAGATCATTGATATATGGTACTGATATGTAATGTTTTTTTTTGATCTCTTATTAATGGTATTGGTTTTACTAGAGGAGTTATAATGTGTATGAATTTTGTCTTTCGTTATAGAATTGACTAAATTATTTCGATAACCATTCTTTATCAAAGTTTCTTTTGTTTTTCAAATTGATATAGTTCTTAGTTTAGGAAAACTTAGTTTAAAGCTCTATCTATCAAATTTATAACAACATTCTTCTTATATTTTTTAGGTATATCATATTCCATAACCTGACAAAAAATATGGTATAGATATTTTGAATTAATTAGCGCGATGAATTATTCCGTTTTCTTGTTTTACTGAAAAAATTGAATTGACACCTCAAACTAACGAAACTAAGAGAACCTCAATAACTCTCACAACAAAGTCAAAAATCAAATTTATTGTTGCTTATCACTATTTTTTTTCTACTAAACTTTCACATCTCAATATATATTGAAGATAGGAAGGTATAGGAACACTACATAGAAAAGTAGCAAATTTGAATGGCGTTCCGAATAAGAAACAGTATGCAATCCATTTGACAAAAAGAACTTTTGGTGCTTTTTCTAACCGACCAAATAAAATTATATTTGGACCAACTGTATATTGCACCTACGATTTATTTGTGAGATATAAAATCTCTGGTTAATTATAACCTTCTAAAATGATAACATATAAAGATATGACGATTTTTTCAAAGGAGTGTCTTGTCGATAAAAAAAATATAAAATTAATAATATTTCAAAAACCTAGGCAAAGGAATTTATCAATTAAAGTTATTTAATACATAGAGAAGTCAAATATATTTAATATTAGTATAGGGTATAGATAATAGTTCATCCACGGTAAATGACCCTATATTCAATGTACAAAGTTGGGTTGCGAAATAATGTAAGCGGTGAATTGAATACTTCTTACAACCAAAGAACAACGTCCTACTATTTCCTAGATTTGTTCCGCGACTGAAATATTTGGGAAAAGTTTTTCCCACAGTTGCGTACTTGCTAGATATACCTATAGCTACTCAAAATCATGAAGTTATCCATTGAATATGAAATCTATGATTAGTTAAAATCACAAGAGGTCTTATATTCAGATAGTTTGACCTTTAATATTCTTCTTCCACACACATACACACACACTCATACGCACACACACATACACACACATTCAGACACACAAGCACACCATACAATTAATTCAACACCAGAAAATATAATAAATAATACCCTCCCTAATAAAACACGTTATCTTCTACATTTTATATATAAATAGATATAAATAAATTATAATTCAACTATTTCTTAGTAATCGGTACTAGTTTTCATTCTGCAGAAGTCATGATTTCTCCTTCAATATTCTCAGAATTTTTTTCCAAATTTTTATCTAGAGTCTTGGTATCCTTTAATGGTTGTGCAGGAACTCCCAGATTTTGAATTTGAGAGATGATCGGACTAGGAGTTTCAACTTGAGGTCTTTGAGATTGCGGTCTCACAACATTTTGTATGGCTTGAGATAAGTTTTGAATATTTTGAATGATCGTTGGTCTTTGCGGGGTTCCCTCATCGCTGGGAGAATTCGGAGGTCTTGTAACGAAAGGGTTCACTTGATTCAGTACATTATTCGCTTGCTGAGATAAATTTTGAATCAGAGTTGGTCTCTGGCCAGTACCACCATCGCTAGAGGAATTTGGAGGCCTTTGAGCAAAAGGATTCACTTGGTTGAGTGCATTATTTGCTTGCTGAGATATATTTTGGATAAAAGTTGGTCTTGGGCCAGTACCTCCATCGCCAGACAAATTTGAAGGCCTTTGAGCGAAAGGGTTCACTTGGTTAAGAGCATTGCTTGCTTGCTGTGATAAATTTTGAATAAAAGTTGGCCTCTGGCCAGTACCTTCGTCACCAGTGGCATTTGTGGGCCTTTGAACAAAAGGATTCACTTGGTTAAGGGCATTGCTTGCTTGCTGAGATAAATTTTGAATGAAGGTTGGTCTTTGACCAGTAACTTCATCGATAGGCCTCTGGATGAAGGGATTTACTTGATTTATCGCATTGCTAATGGTGTTGGTGAAATTTTGAAGAATCTGACCTGGTGGTCTTATAGCTGAAGAATTTATACCTTCGTCCCCTTGAACTGAAGGATTTTGTGAAGGGATCAAGTTATTAATCGCATTATTAAGTTGTGTAATAGCGCCCTGTATAATTCCAGGTGAGTTATTATTCGATACACCAGTATCGCTCTGATTTGAGGGCCGATTATTATTATTTAAGTTATTGGTTCCAAAAATATTTTGGAATGCATTAACTACATTTGAAATAATTGGATATGTTTCCGTACTAGACAGTCCGGTATCTCCAAGAATTGTGCTTGATGTACTTCCTTGGCTGCCTAAATTACTTATAGTGGAAATTGTCTGCTGAACTCCTGTAAAAGAAATAAATTATTAGTTGAGGTTTCAGTAAAAATTATAAATAAGGATGTGTATGATTTAAATTTGAGAATTTGACGAAACGAAAAATCAACTGATTATCTATGAATCATACAAATTTTTTAAAATATAGCTTCATTCAATTTTATTCAGAAAGTTCATCTCAAAACATTAAACACTATTAACGACTTCATTAGAGATCAATGGTTTCTCTCCTCTGAGTAGATACTGGGTACTTTAATTGATTAGTGCTAGTATATATTTATAGTATAAAAACATTAATTTTGAAACCATGTCCATCATTTGAATATCAGTAGTGGGCTTAACTTTTCATTAATACTGGCGGTTAATCCGTAGATATTCATCACCGGTGCAGTGTTCCTAGACAAAGCCAAAGCCTTTGACAAGGTACGCTACGCTGGACCAATAGCCTACCTGCAGCTTATAGATTCGTACCTCATGGGGCGCAGATTCAAAACGAGGGAGAACGATATCATGTGGGAAGAAAGACAAGCAAAGGCAGGTGTACTACAAGGGTCCATCCTTGGACCGGTACTCTATAACTCGTATACTGCAGATGTACCTAAGACAGCAGAAGTAAACTTGGCTCAATATACACAGACGACATAGGAGCCTTATGCCAACACATCCAACTGAAATGCGTACAAGCAAGGCTTCAAAGATACATCACCGACTTGGAAGAGTGGTTCAACAAATAGCGAATAGAAGTGAACGTCACAAAAAGTCAAGCGATAATGTTCTCAACGAGAGACATTAAACATAAACCGACCAAAGATATTGACATAAACAAGAAAAAGAAACGCTTTGAAATGTTTATAAAATTTTTTTTTATTATCATTTATAATCTAATTTATTTAATATTTTTATTATTAAAAATATTAATTTTCATAAAGAATTAATATTTTATTTTAATTTATTTAATTAATTTCATGTCTATTTTTTTATCTAATTAAAATAAAGTTCTAGCTTTTATATTATATTTTTATTTAATTTACATGTAAATTTTTGTATGAGTTAATTAAAATTAAAATTTTATTATTAAAATCGCAGTATATAAATATAAAAATCAAATAAAATTAGATTTATCAATATAAAAAGTATTAGCAAAATTTGTGCCAGCAGTTGCGGTTGAACAAATAATGCAATATAATATTTTTTGATAAAGTTAATTTGAATATTATAAAAAATCAAATATAAATTTATCAAGTTTAATTTTAATTTTATAAAATTTTTATTTATCCAATGAAGTTTAGAAAGCTTTTAAATAAACTAGGATTAGATACCCTATTATTTTAGCTATAAAGTTTAAATCAAGATTAGTATTAGTTAAGTTCTTAAAAATTAAAGATTTTGGCGGTATTTTAGTCTTTTCAGAGGAATTATTATATCAATTAATTAATTAATAATATATTATGGATTACAATATATTTTATATGTGAATTAATATATTTAAAATTATTATGAAAATGGATTTGAAAGTAATTAATTACATATTTTTTTATTGATTTTAGCAATATGTACATATTGCCCGTCACTTTCAATTAAATTGAAATAAGTCGTAACAAAGTAGATTTACTGGAAAGTGAATCTAGAAAATAAATTATAGTTTAAAAAAATATTTTATTTACATTAAAAAGTTATCTTTTAAAAGTTTAATTTAAATATAAAAAATTATTTGGAATTATTATTTATTTAAATTTAAAAGAAATATATTTATTTTTAAGAAAAAATTAATTTAATTATAGTTTATTAGTATTGAAAAAGAATTGATAAATTATTTTTAAAAGAAAATTTTATTTATTGTACCTAGTGTATCAGGGTTTATTAATTGAAATTTAATTACTTAAATTCCTCGAATATAGAAGAGCTAATTTTATATAAATTTTAATGTTAAATAATCATTTAAAATATAAAATTAGTAATGAAACTATATTCGTTTTTAAATGTCTAGTTTTTGAAGAAAAAAAATTTATTTTATTTTTAATTTTCATAAAATTTATTAAAATTTTTTTATAAAATTAAAATTAAATATTTCAGGGTTGAGCTTTAAAATTTATTTTTATAATTAAATATTAAATTATAAATTGTAGGATTAGAAATTTTTATTAATAAAATTATGTTATAATAAATTATTATTTATTTAAGATTTATATTTCATTTAATTTTTTAATTAAAATTTAATTATCAATTTCTAATAATTAGAATTGATGATAAAATTAGTATATATTTTTATAAAATTTTTTCAAAAATTTTAGGTTAATTTAAGGAATTCGGCAAATTATTTTTTTACCTATTTATTAAAAACATGTCTTTTTGAGTATAATTTAAAGTCTGACCTGTCCACTAAAATTTTAAGGGCCGCGGTATTTTGACCGTGCAAAGGTAGCATAATCAATAGTTTTTTAATTGAAAGCTGGAATGAATGGTTGGATAAGAAAAATACTGCATTAAATTAAATTTTTCTTAATTTCATTTTTAAGTTAAAAAGCTTAAATTTTATCAAAAGACGAGAAGACCCTATAGAGTTTTATAATAAATTTATATTTAATTTTTTAGAATTATTTTTTTAATTATGTTTCTATTATTTGATTGGGTTGATTTAAAAATTTAAATAACTTTTCATTTTTCTTTACATTGATTGTTGAAAAATTGATCCATAAAAATGATTATAAGAATAAATTACCAGCGTAATTTTCTCTGATAGTTCTAATTGATGAAAAAGATTGCGACCTCGATGTTGGATTAAAGTTAATTTATGGTGCAGAAGCTATAGGATTTGGTCTGTTCGACCTTTAAAACTTTACATGATCTGAGTTTAAACCGGTGCCAGGTTGGTTTCTATCTTTAATTAAAAATTATATTTTAGTACGGACCAAATATAAAATTAACAATTTAAATTTTGAATATTGATATTATTTTGGCAGAGTAGTGCACTAGATTTAGAATCTAATTATATAATTTTTTATAAATAATACTTGTATTTTAATATATTTTTAATTTTAATGTCTATAATTATTTTAATTGGAGTGAAATACTTGGGAGTAACGCTAGACAGAAAGCTAACTTTGATTCCCCGCCTAAGGAATGTAAAGAAAAAAGCAAACCAGATAAAGGGGCAGCTATATCCGCTACTCAATAGGGAAAGCAGAAGTAAATTAAGATAAGACCGACAATAACATACGCCGCCGAAATTTGGTAACAAGCATCACCCGCGCAACTAAAGAATTTGCAAATAATACAGAATAAGGTAATCAGATCCTGTCTAGATGCACCGTATTACGTTACAGACGACCTACTCCATAGGGAGTACTCAGAGGCGCAGCGGCTATGACCTGCTGTTGGAGCCAAAGTACAAGGAGCCAAGAACGACCCTTGTACTTAACGCCCAAAATGGGCAATAAAGAAGAAATAAACACAAATAACAAGCAAAAGAGCTTTTAATAAAACCGCAGCGGAAAACGACCACGGCTCGAATTCGCTAAAGACAAATGTAAGATCATAAGTATGATATTCATCAATAATTTCATCTTTGTTTTTGCTCATATATCCAAATTGAATAATTTGAAATCATGTCGGCAGTTTCGAAACCCTGCTTGTGATCTATTCGAAGTTATTACAGATACAATTACACGAACAGTCAAGTTTTACTTCAGCAAAGTTTTAATAAACATATGATTTAATTTTTTAATTTATGTCGAAAGAAATTGATCGTGTTTTTGATATCTACCAATCTAGTGACCATTCCCAGAAATCAATAAGAAATCGAAATAAATGGGACATTGTCGATGTAAATTGCACCGGTCTTAATTTTTTTTTACTAATTTTAGGCATTTGTGTAATTTCTCTAAAATCACATAATTACGCTGATGGAAACTTTTTGGATTGAACGAAATAATTTGAACAATTATTCACTATACATGATATTCATCATATGAAAAATGTATTTGGTCTATTATAATATAAATATTTGTCATAAAAATAACTTAGTATTCCCAATTTAAACATTATCAGTATTAATTGATTATTCGATTCATTTAGTTGAAGATATGGCCTAATTTCGAAACTGTAGGCTGTCGTTTTCCTTCAAGTCAAGCTTGATAATCGAAAATGCAACATTTAGATTTATCAAGTGATTATAAAGTAAAATAAACCATCAAATATCGGACAATTTAAAATATACCTTCGGACAATGTTTCTACAGGTTGATATGACCCAGAGTAACAAAATATACGGATTATTTTATAGACAATCACATTTCACAAAGTTGTTCCTATCACCGTCTTCAAATATGTTTCACGTCACAAATGCTCACTCTTTCAACTCTCAGCTTGATAGTAGAGTCCACAATTTCAAAATGACTCCTATACCAAATTCAACAATCTACAGCACTTACAAAACCACAAACGCAAATACTAAACACACAATTTCTAGAATTAACACTTTTACTACTAAACAATGGATCGTAAGTGTAAATAATAAAATATATTAATAAAAATATAAAAAAATAAAATAATATTAATTTTTCATATTTTCAATAGTAATTTTTAATAGTTATTTTATTCAAGCTTAGAATGGATTTTCATCAAGTAATTGCTCATTCTATTCAATTTGTAAATAATATTTTATGTATTCAATATCTGTGCTGTGAGTATAGTGGTTTTGACCATCCGCTCAATTACAGGTAGATTATTGAAATCTTTACCTTTTCCGCACTTTATACACGTAAATTGCGGAGAAGGTAATGACATCGAGACATCTATATTTTTAACGGTATTTACTTATTTAAACCGTTCACGTGCAGCTGATAACTTACAGCAAATTATCAGGTCAACACCAGCACACTGTAACAGTACTACGACGATCGCTTTATTGAGGCAAGTTTTATTACATCGATAAATTCAAAATAATATTCGTATACAGGTTACTTGAATTTTATGAGCTCGTTTATCGTACTTTTCCATTACGAGTCTCGTCAATTATATGTAATTATTCCGGAACAGAATATTCACACCCATAGGAGCGACAACTTCATCACCGTCTCATAATTGCAATGACCTATGTCCCATTCGATTAAGTTGAATTGTGAATTAAATTTAGAATTTCGCATTTACAATGCGTACATTGTTTTTCATGTTCTTAGTGTCGCCGGAATTGAAAAAAGCTTTATTTAGCAGAGATTGAAAGTCCTGTCTTTGACCTTTACAATCAAATTTAATATAAAGGTTTATTTTGCAGAGATTGAAAGTCCGGTTAAATTCGAGTCTGAAATGCAATTCTGCAAACAGTAAACGATGAAAAAGTTCACACTTTGGTTACACTATAACACTATTCATAAGAAAAACAATCACCCTTATCCAGTAAATATACTGTTAAAGTACTGAGGACCTTCCATCTACCAAGTAGCCATCATCAGAGTAAACTAAAAGAATTTACTATGATGATGGCTACTTGTTAGCTGAATGGTCGTCAGTAGTTTGACAGTATTTTTAGAAGATAAAGGTGATTGTTTTTCTTACTTAGTGTTCTGGAAATACGGATGAAAAAAAAATTATCACTTTGGAAGGACTATTCCACATGAATATCCTAGAGAAGCAAAAATATCAGGAATAGTTTGGGAATCTATTGACAAACAAAACAGGTAGGTCAAGTATGGAGGTCAGGTCAGGCTTTTCTTTTATGAGAGAGTTAAAATAAAATGATAGGGCCAAAACATAGCCTTTCACCAGTTTTTTAATTTCTCAATTATGTTGTATAGTATTCAAACTGGCCTCTTTATTCGGTTTTTATTCATACTATTTTGTTGTTGAACCTATTTTCTTTAATCCATACTTGAGTAGATTTATTTTGCTACTAAGTACTGATATATTAAATTTGATGTTCTAATTTTATGAACTTTCTGAAGCTATTTTAACTAATATAATAACAATGACAATTAATAAGTCGATTCTCAAGCCAAACATTTGTTTTGAGTTACAGCTACTTAATGACTGATGCTACATCTCAACATAACCTTGCAAAAAAAAACAAATTATTCAGCTTTCTAATTGGCAGATGTATATCTGTTATAATTAATTATAACCGTTGCTAAGAAGGCTAACCTTATTCTAAGCGGTCTACTAGATCGTAATATTCTTATTAAAATTCAACATATTGGAAATTATATGTAAAAGAAAGTACTATGTGTTTGAAAATGTGACAATAAACAATGGTAAGGGGTCCACGTTAGTCACGATCATTGAAATCAATATAAACTTCTAATCTGCACGCACTGAAACAGCGATGTTTGATAAAATAGTATATCTTAATTTTCCATTGTTAAACATATCTTAACGACATTTTTTATTATTTCGATGTGAATGAAGCTTGGAAGATTTTAAATTCTAAATTCCAGGTAATAGTTGTGACATATGATATTCAAGTTATTTCTCAGATTAGAAAGTCGTTAAATACTGTGATATTCCAATAAAAGAACCAGTTCAATCTTAAAATAAAAGGATTACTTATTTTGAATCAAAAGTTCGCCTGTGCATAACGAGGGGACAAACAGACAACCAAAATTCAACACTAAATTGGGTGTTTCTCATAGTGTTTCTATCTTAACATATTTCATTAGCAAATACAATTATTATAAATGTTGCATATTACTTGATATTATTTCCGGATTTCCAGCGCTTTCAGTTGATCTCGTGATTGACACTAACTTCCTCAATTTCAGTAGAATATCCTGCATATGTTATCATGAAATAATTTATCATTTAATCGCTAGATGAATATTTCATCTGGTGAAATATTCAACAATAGCTACTCGCGTGAAAGAACATGAGCGCTGTACAAGAAGGCTTCGTGACACCAGTAGATCTGCACTTCCGGAATACAAGTTTGACACTTATCATCAAATCCTTTCCGAGAATACTAAAATCCTAGCCCGAGCCCCAAACTTCTATCAGCGAAAAATCCAAATAATCTAAACAGTGACTCAAGATATTACCTTCCCAATATTTGGAAACCCATCCTCGAAAATTCCACTTCGCACATGAAATCCCACCATAGCAGGGTCAGGTGCCAGAACGGAGTTAACCACCGGAATGAAGGCAGTGAATTGTGTAGGGTGAAGGAATTTTTCCTACAATAAATACGGCTACAGAAACCAGTAGGATCAGTTTTAGTTCAAGCTTCAAGCCTGCGCTGAAGATGCTATCTGTAATGGTTGGCGAAACGTCGGCATCAAGTAGTGGCATTGTGACGCGGAATCCATCCGGAAGCCAAGATTTTTCAAGATTAGCTATCCGCGGAAGTCTACTATTAAAGTATTGTCTGTCGTTGCCTATCATCAATTAGTTTTGGGTTCGTAGAATTTTGATTAAACATTTGAGATGACATAGACGTTCTCTTATCTCCTCATTCCGAAGAAATTAGCTTGAGAAGAATATGCAGCTTATGTTATTTTTTTCGAATATAATCTGGTAGACGTCATTTATTATACTGATTTTGCTGAGGCTTTTAAAACGATTTCGCACGCAGTCCTAATCAACACTTCACGTAGCGAATTACGAAAAGTCTTACACACTACCGGAAACAGAGAATTAGTATCAGGAGATATGACTTCTTGACTGAGTTCCTCAGGATTCCAATTTTGGTTCGTTGCTTTTTTTTACATGAATAATAGTATATTCAGAGTAATAGTCATTACATTACCTGATTTTTGCAGATGACTTGAAAATATCCATTAGTGAGTGATATGAATGTGCAACTTTGCAATCAGATATTGACAGGGTTGTAGACGGATCAAGAAAAATAAGTTGAACTTCAACATCGAGAAGTGTAGCATATTGTAATTTACCCGCAAGAAGAATATTATTCTGTTTGAGTACGCTATGGAGGCGATACCAGGAGGTCCATGACCTAGGAGTTGTATTTGATGGTGAATTAACGTTTACATAACAGTATTATAATTAAAGCCTCTAGGATGTATGGCTCTGTTGTTCGGAATAATCGGCAGTATTATCGATTACGTTAAACATCTGTTTGGAGCCTCATTATCAATCTCAAAAATATAATATTGAGCGAATACAAAATAAATTTATGGGATATCTGGTTTGTAAAGAAAACTACGGCTAAATGACTTTCATAATAGTCTTTTATTGCGGAAATATAACTTGCGAACATTGGAAAACAGGAGGAAGGTGTCCGATATTATTTAAATCTACAAAGTAATACACAATGAGGTCGAAGATCCTCACTTTTTGTTGTTAATATGTATTAATGCACTATCTTATCAAACTAGAAATCCATTAAATTTTTACTTAAGCACCCTCATGTAAATTGTTATGCTAACTCACCGATAAGTTTTATGTGTAGATCCATGAGATGGATGGAAACTGCAATTTCATTTGACTTCAAAGGAACTCATATTTTGTATTTGTGATGCATTATTGTGAGTGGATTTTATGGTTGTTATCTGTGTCGTATATTTGTTATGTAATATATATGGCAAGTTTAGAAAATAACTCTTGTACCGAATCATGAGATGCAAATACAGAAAATACTGTTGGGTGTTCCATTTCATCTGAACGTAATTTTAATGGAACAAGTAGGGTGTTTTTATTCTTTTCGATCCCCTGTTTAATTCTAGGTCTACCTGTGGTATCACACATGGGTCTAAAACGTACCGTTTTTGAGTTTATCAATTGTTTTTGAGTTTGCACTGCTCTAAATATAGACATGCAGTATGTATCTAAACCATCAAGGTTAAAACTGCGGTTTTGGAAATACGTTGTCACAAATTATTTTCACTACCACTAAAATGTGTATGAACTTCATAGGCGTAGCTGTAACTTAATGTAGCCTACGTTGGACAATTATCAAACAGAGAACTTTTTTTCGGATGGAACGACCAATATTAATTAATTATCTTTGGACTGATACCAGGTTGTTTGTATATATATATATCTAATAGTTATCGAGAAAAATTTGATTATTTCTTTTAAATTCCGTAAACGTACTGTCTGAGGCAGAAAGAAGGCTTTGGAACAATTGTTAAAAACCTCGTTTGATTTCAAAATCAATACCGAAATATTGGGTCGGTTTATTTCGCCAAATAAATTCTATTGTTATTCGTTTTTCCTGACTGCGATAATAACCGGATATCAACAGATACACCATATTTAAGAAATGCGCCAACAAACAAAAGCAGACCCTCATCAGTAACTTCAAAATATAACATAAACTAAAATTCTAAACACAAAAAATAAAAAGGGAAAAGAATTAGGTAGGGTATTGACCAAAACGGAGGACATTTCGAGCAATTGATGTAAATAAATAGTGCACTCATATCATTTTATGTTCACTTTTTTATTGTGTTTAGAATGTTACGCTCTGTTTTCAATGTTGATTGAGGTCTGTATTTTTTAGATATGATGTATCTGTTGATATCCGGATCATTAACAAATTGAACAAAAATGTATGCAATTCGATGCCCCACCATAAAGTGCTTTATTTATAAATGAGTGTTTATTCATTCATCTAATCCTACGTTAAGTTATCTCCATAGAAGAAACTTCAAACATGTAATTAGTAAAATAGAGGATGTACAATTCAGAAAATGCATTTAGTTAGTGTAAACTGCCTGAACTAACGGAAATATTTTGATAAAAAGGTTTTTGAATAATACGTGAAGAGACAAATTCTAAAATCAAATTCCAATTCGTTAACGAGATATATGAAATAGAAAACATTCCGTGAAAAGCTATATGTTGTCACTTACCTCCTTGAAAATAATTGATAATTGCTTGTCCTATTGAAGGTTGTTGTTCTTCTTCGCTCGAGGTCGTTGGTCGATTTAGGTTCTGCACAAACGTATTAGTCACATTCTGAATACCATTAATAAATGATTGTATAAAATTTGGATTGCTCTCTTGTCTGAAGGTGTGAGCTAACTGTTCTTGTTTCTTGTATAATTGTTCAATATTTTCTTCTAGATTCCTCCATTCATCTGTCGATGGTCTTCGCTCATGGCTTTGCAGAGGATGTTGATCAATATTTTGTCTTATGATCCTTAAACTCGACATCATAACATCTCTAGCTTGTTTCAGCAGAAATACTTGATTTTTGAGACCAGATGAAGATTCTTTCTTCAAAATATTCTTAGGCAATTCGATAGAATTTGGTAAATGTTCGGGAGCTCGTTTTAATTCATCTTCGGACAGTTGTACTTTCTCATTCAAATTTCTGCTGTAAGTAGATTTAATTCCACTGACTAAATCTCCTTTTACTTTTTTATGGTACGTTTTCAGTGGTACAGTTTTTTTTTCTATATTTTTTTCCACGGATCTCGATTCGGATTGTGAATCATCATAAACAACATTGACAGTTATTTCTTTTTTACCCAAAGTAGCTGCCTGAACGGCTATCAAACAACAACCTACGAGACAAAGTACACACTCTAGCTTCATGATGGTTGAGCAAAATTGAAACTGAAGTCGATGAACATTTCTTCTTGGTTTTATAACGCTCCTCTTTAGTAAGTATACTCTTTCCCAGCATGGGACGCGAGCGGTTTCCTCAACCGGTCCAGCAGTGGTTTCATCACTAAGAACTGCAACTGAGGTCAAGGACAGCTATCCGTTATTGAAAATAAACAGGATGTGCTAATTTTCATGCTAAGAATTGAATAAATTGGTCATCAATATTGATTTAAAAATATCTTTTATGTTTACGTATTTTATATTAGGACGAATCTAGGTGACCGGTGAAATTATAATTATATTGACAGAAGATTGACAATAATATATATGAATTTAAATTGAAATTGTTCAGCCTGAAAAAAATATTTTAACTCATTATTGTATTCGAAAAGGATAAAGGATAGGATTTGCAGAGCTTATGAAGAAGTAGCATCTGTAATAGTTTTACTATTGAAAATATACTTTGCATAAAATTGTGTTCTCAATTAGCGTTTTTCATATTTCATGCACGGTCTTATTGTTAGAATCATATGAATGTTTATGTTTATCGTCTGTAGAAAATGAATGAATCGGATATAGAGCAAATTAAGTTGTAGACTGCTTGAACTTCAGAGCACGAAGCTTATTACACTATTCGCCGATGAAGTCCGAAGAGTATATTGCATTTACTCAAGCTATTATTTATAAAATCGTTAGAAAAGTAATAGAGCAAATTCCTTCACTATAGATATTTTCCAAATTTTAAGCAAGTTTGAAAAAAGCTGTCTGTCTATCTGGATGTCCGTTGTGACTTGCTTGTCTACATGATATCTCAAAATGAAAGCTCCTATCATATTCAAATTCAAATCAAAAAATCGTTGGCTTTTCGGTGACGAACTCTATTGCTTTCAAAGGAAATAAAATAAACCCACTATTTTCTGAAGGGTTGAAAATTTTTTTAAATCATAACTTCCAAAGTACACATTTTTTTTCTTGTTGGGAGGTGGTTGAAACCCTTTATGGACACCTTATGGTCCTGTTACATCACATAAGGTAGTGTGGGAGTCCCTGAGTTCCGAACTTAATCCCCTCAGATACACCCACTAAATACTCCACCTCGTGTGGTAGGCTCGATCCTGCAACCAGGATAGTCTCGATGACACTTGGGCTTGACAGTCCATTGTATCTTGCCGCACCACTTTCTCGGGCCATCGGGAAAATTCCGCAGTCGCAGGATCCGAACCTGCGACCAGCAGCCACAGTGATTTGAAGATCGATTCTTCTACCACTGAGCTACCGGACCCAAAGTATTACTTGGATTCAAAACTTTTATAGTAAACTCAAGTTAATTTAAGACTGCTTTCACCCAAATTTCAAAAAAATCGTTTAACAACAACAACAACGAATTAATAAAAAAAATAATTGATCATGTTTCTATCATGTTCTCAAAACTAGTAGATTTTTTCCTCTACAAACTCTTATTTTCGGGCAATATAATGGCTCTACTATTATATTATATTATTTTTTTGAGCAATACATATGTATGGCAGTCAGTATTCATTGTGCAAAGAGAGCAGTTAGGTTTATATATTTTAAAGGAAATCTTGTAACAAACACACTCTTTTCTGAACATTGACAGATTTTGAGACCACGGATGAGGTCTATGACAAGAGCGGCACAGCTGTCTGGAACTATAAGGTTTGTGATGTCACTGATTGTTATCTGGCACAAGCCAACATGAGATAAATGAATATATTCATATGTTCTTTTGTATATAATTCTCTTACATTAGTTTGTTTGTTTTGTATTAGATTTGCCAATTTCTGGCGACATCTCCGAGTTGATTTCCATTCCGTTATGTTCTTTATATCTTCTCTTTTAACTGTAACGTTTATCCAGGTAGGCAATCTTTTCTTTCAATAGTTGATGGTCTTCTTGTACAGTTAGATTTGCATCTTTCGATCCGGTAATCGAGGAATACTTCATGTTACGGTCGTTGATGATGATGCAAGAAGTACGGGTGTATTTAGGTGAATTCAGGAAAATTTCCATCTCCAATTTGACGTCAATGTTGATGACTTTGTTTCGAACAATCGATTAAAAAAATCTTTTTTTTTCTTGAAATCTATGTAATCGAGCATCGGCTGGTTAATCATTTTATTCGAAAATGATTTCTGGACATCTTACTACATCTGGTATGCTTCCACATATTGTTGATCGTTGAAATTAAATTTCATTGCGTCTTATGGATAGCAATCTGAATTGTAGTATGATTTCATATTCAGCAAGTTTATATTACGAAAAACATACTTTGCTTAACGGAATTATTTTTCGTTTGGAGAACTAGAATCACGTATCTGGAGTATTCCAAATTCTTTGATGTTCTAACTGCTCAAATGTCTCGAGTGTTCTCCTTCATCAACGGATTTTCATGCAGAATCCAATTACGGAAAGGATATAATACAGGATTGTCGGCATTCAAATTCCGCAACATTTGGAATTTAACTTCATCATTTGGAAACACATGTCAATTCAAATTTCGCGGGTAATTAACCACTTTCAGTTCAACAAAGTATCGACTATTGAACCCCACTCTCTTTTACCAAAACTTTTATTCTTAACACACTCATATTATTTCAAATTTGAACACTTCATAGATGATAATCTTTAAAATTAACTGTTCTGACAGGATAGCTTAAAGATGGAGATATAGCTACAACAGCAGACATATTTTGAAATTTGGTCTGGCAACTTTGACGTTTGCAGGATGCAGGTATCCACTCATTCGTAGAAGAATTGACAATATGACAATAACCATGACATTTCACGTGACACCCGCCATGACACCTGCGACATATACTACATCCAACGGCAACTACTACAGTTCATACGACAGTTCATACAAGTTCATACGACAGTTCATACAAGCAACTTTGTGAAAAGATTTGAATTTCGCGGGTATGAATTTCGGGTCTAATATTAGGTTCGTTCCAATACCTCGAGAAACCATTCCCGCACGGTCGCGCTTTTGCGCAATAGATCAAACCCGTTCCAACCAAGAGCTGAAGGTTTATCGGACGATCCGTTTTGCATTCCAACCAAATTTCAGTACATAGTCAAAAGTAGAAACTAGTGTGGATTAACCTGCGCATTGAACATTTTGAGAGCTGATTTGAAATTGTTCATTTGTTGTGTTTATTATATATTGGAATGATTGGACAATGTACCTATATTGTAACAACATATTGAAATACATTTAACATCAAATATTTTACTCACCCACAAACGTGTTATTATTCATATTTAATTCACGTTTTGTGTAGATACAATTCAATTTGATTTATTCTGTTGAACAACGCAAAATTATGGTTATGTTTTGTGTTGTCATGAATGAGAATACTGAAACATACAGTCACTGAACCGTTCCAAAACCTCCAGTTCCCTGCTTACACATAAAACATTGCGAAGATCGCGCCTGCGCATGGAACAGATTCGAACGATTTCAATAAAATAAATAAAATTTCATATATAAATTCTCGGGAAATATAGGACACATTAACACTTATCCTTTATATTTTCGTCTTTACGTACGTTTCGGTCTTATGACCATCATCAGAAGACTTATTATTTCAATAACCTGATTACTTAGAACTAATTGTATTAATACTAAGCGTCCTTATCGTAACAATTTCATTTAAAATCCAACGTTGCCGAAACGAACAGAAACACGAAATCGAAATTGTAACACAACAATGTTATAAGTATAATACAGGGTATTACATCTCAGACGAGCCACCCCGTACATTTCTTATCCCATAGTGAGTGGAAAAATCGCCCGAAACACGTCGAATGATTTTGTTTGGGGGACATCTTTTGACGTATATTTGAGGCTTGAACGAGCAACCCCCTAATAGGGGGCGCTTCAACCCCTCAAAATTGAATAGGGGAGAGGGGTTGAGTGATACGTCATTTGAAAGGTCTTGGAAGCCTCTTTACAACGGTGTGTGAAAAACGTAAATTTGTTGAACCGTTTTCGCCAAAAATTAATTTTGTTGCTCGAATGCGCCACCTTGAATATTTTGGTTATTTGTACAATGTACAAGCTCATTTTTATTAAGCCTTTTTTACAAACTTAAACAATCTTCAAAAAATCACATTGGTAAAAAAATTGAATTGTGTTGTCATGCTTACAATGAAAAGAATTAAATCTGCGTGTTTAAACCAAATGTTCAAATTGTCCTCCATTGACTTCCATACAATAATACATTCTCTCAAACTAATAAATTAAAAAACAGCAAAACGTTTCCTTATGTTGCCTTCATTTTTTGTTTTTAGAAGGTGTTTATCTTGTTTTAACGTTTCTTCGATCATTTCATGATTTTAATCAATCTGTTGAGTTAGTACTTTGCTGATTTGTTAAAAATTTGAAAAAATATGGTGTACACATTGCAAGAACGTATTGAGCTGGTTAGCCTTTATTACCAAAATCAAAATTATGCCCGAGCGGCTGCAAGGATATTTAACGAAAACCATCCTGAACGTAGCGTTCGCCATAAGTACGTTATGGAATTGATTTCAAAATTTGTGGAGACGGGTTCAGTAATGGATGAAAAAAGGCCATTGGAATTGATAATGATGAAGGAGCAGCTGTGGAGGTATTGGGACATGTCTAACTTATGGCAAACACGCAATCTGTACGACAATTTTCTGCAGCTTCCGGTATTAGACAATCTAATGTTTTCAGAATTTTACATAAGCACAAGTTCCATCCGTACAAAATTAAATTAATTCAGAAATAAAATGATGATGATTGGGATCGAAGGCAAGAGTTTTGCGAAATTATGGTCGATCGTATCAACAATAACCCAAATTTCTTGTACCACGTTTGCTTTTCTGACGAAGCCCATTTATTGTTAATGGAGAGGTTAACCGGCATAACTGTAGAATTTGGAGCGATACAAATCCTCATGTATTTCGAGAAACTCACACTCAACATCGGGAAAAGCTAAATGTTTGGGTAGGAATTTTGGGAGACCACCTAATTGGACCTCTGTTTATTCCTGGTAATTTAAATGGCGAAATTTATCTTGAAATGTTGTAAAATGCGATTGATCCGTTAATAACTGAACAATTAGAAAACGATCCTCTACTACTTGAACAACAATTGCATTTCCAACAAGACGGAGCTCCTCCTCACTACGCCGCACCAGTTCGCCAATACCTCAATTTGCAATACCCCGGTCGTTGGATTGGAAGAAGAGGTCCTATGGAGTGGCCTACCAGATCTCCTGACCTGAACCCTCTGGTCTTCTTCTCTACGCCAACGAATTGTAAATGAGTGTCGTCAAATAACTCCGATTATGCTGAACCATGTTAGAGACGGTTTTCAGTCAAGATTGTATTATTGTATCGAAGTCAATGGAGGACAATTTGAACATTTGATTTAAACACGCAGATTTAATTTTTTTCATTGTAAGCATGACAACACAATTCAATTTTTTTACGAATGTGATTTTCTGAAGATTGTTTAAGTTTGTAGAAAAGGCTTAATAAAAATGAGCTTGTATATTGTACAAATAACCAAAATATTCAAGGTGGCGCATTCGAGCAACAAAATTAATTTTTGGCGAAAAGGGTCATCAAATTTACGTTTTTATACATCGTTGTAAAGAGGCTTCCAAGACCTTTCAAATGACGTATTACTCAACCCCTCTCTCCTATTCAATTTTGAGGAGTTGAAGCGCCCCCTATTAGGGGGTTGCTCGTTTAAGCCTCAAATATACGTCAAAAGATGTCCCCCAAACAAAATCATTCGACGTGTTTCGGGAAATTATTCCACTCACTATGGGATAAGAAATATACGGGATGGCTCGTCTGAGATGGAACACCTTGTATATCAAGAATCACAGTCTATGAACGACTAACAAACGAAACGAAATCAAGTATTTACTTTCGTACCAGATGTCACGATCTATTAGGTAATAAAAGAAGGTCTGGCTTCTGGAATATACTTTTGACATTCTACCTAAAATATACTTTTAACATTATAAGTACGCATGTAGGAATTTGCAAGAATATTAATTAATTAAGTTAGTATAAATATGACTTAGTGTCTGAACATCAGTCCTATGATTTACAGATTTGGAGTCACGTTTTATGTGAATCATCTCCAGAATAGATCTTTCATAATAATTGGTTTCCTTAGTTAAAATATTAACATTTTTGTAATCGAATTGATGGTTATAATCAAAGCAATGTTTAGCAAGGGCGGTGGAATTTTCTGAGTATCTGTTTCTTGTGCTATACTTATGACCACACATTTTTTTTTGTAAATATTGCTTAGAGATTCAAGTATAAGTCCCATCAAAATCTAAACAATTTAATTTGTATACTGTGTCCTATCTACAGATTTGGAGTTACGTTTTATGTGAATCATCTCCAGATTAGATCTTTCATAATAATTGGTTTCCTTAGTTAAAATAACATTTTTGAAATCGAATTGATGGCTATAATCAAATCGTATGATTTACAGATTTGGAGTCACGTTTCAATACATCTCCAGAATAGATCTTTTATAATAATTGGTTTCCATAGTTAAAATATTAGCATTTTTGTAATCAGACTGATGTTCAGACACTAAGTCATATTTATACTAACCTAATCAATTTATATTCTTGTAAATTCACACATGCGTCCTTATAATGTTGGAAGTATATTCTAGGTAGAATGTCAAAAGTATATTCCAGAGGCCAGATCTTCTTTTATTACCTAACAAATCGTGAAATCTGCTTCGAAAGTAAATACTTGAACTCGTCTCGTTTGTTAGTCGTTTAAAGACTGATAACCAGGTTATTGAAATAATTAGTCTTCTGATGATGGTCGTGAGACCGAAACGTACGTCAAGACGGAAATATAAGTGTTAATTTGACCTATTTCCCGAGAATTTATATATAATTCATACCTGGGTCAAGAATCTTTATCATAACAGTTTCATGATGATAATTAAATAAATGTTGGAACGAACCTAATGATATAGTACCTAGTGACCGATATATACTAAGTAATTTACAACAATTGAAATTCGCCGGTTATAACGATGGAATCTCCTGAAAGCACGTGCTATGTCATTAACGACATTTGAATTTCGTGATTAATAGCACGGTTATGGCCATAGCCAAAGTATACAGGTCTGCCGGAGCCTCCCTTCCATCGTTTCAAGCGCTAGGTGACGTCACCTAGCTCCTAAAAAATCACAGCCTTGCAAGTAACAACATCATATTATGTCATCGTCAATAACATTGAATAAACGGAATACACGACCAATCAGCTTGCACTAAAATTTTTAAAAGAGTAGAAGGGAGGCTCCGGCAGACCTGTATACTTTGACTATGGTTATGGCGATCAACCAATGGATTTGATCCTCCCTACAGAGATTCGTTATATGTACTTCATTAAAATCGATGGTTCTCAAGTCCTCTACAACACGCAGGTTAATCCGCCTGACTTTGGAATTCATCTCAGGATATCACCCGGTTTGAATCCGGAGCATCATCATCGTAAAATTCCTCGTGAAAATACAATGTTCATCCCGATAAAGAATGTCTTGAAAAACCTATAGGGTTCGGAATAACGCGTCCAACTTTAAACAACCTTATGTGGAAAAACTACACGTACAAGCAAAAACACCGATGATAACCATTTTCCCTTGCAGAAAGAGTTTGGTGGAGCATTATGATCGTGATTTTTAGTAATAAAAAGTGGCGCCCCTACCAAGTATTGTTCGAGACATAAGGAAAAAAGACACCTGCGTAGAACCTCGAAAACATATAAAAGACAGCCGCAGGCTGAGTTCGGGGCTTTTTGTTTTTCCTCTTTGAAATGTAGGTGCGACTAAAGTTATTATACGAACCGTTCCTTTTAAAACTAATTATCAAATTAAGAATTGTGAATTAACACAAGGTAAATGATAAATGCACCTTTGAGTAATTATACAGTTTCCGAGAGCTTGTATGTTTAAGACGCCCTGTCGTCTTAGCCATATTTGTACACGTTGTACCAATTCCAGAAGTGTAAGTGATAACCCTTCTGTTGAACGTGAAGTCTCGGCCGTGGTTTGAAGGGTTTTTAAGCCATGATTGTCCAATATTTGAATGTGTGAAAATAAGATTATCAGACACTGATATAAAATTACTGGCGGGGCAACAGTTAAACAGGGACCGACAATATTAAAACAAACAATGTAGAATAAATTATGTCAAATTATCCGTTTCTACCGTAAAATGCAGTTTTGATACATCGACCTAAAACAAGGGTATTGACAAATACTGTTGACATCGGAAAGTAAACCCATAACAGCATTTACCATACCAGACTGTGGCTTATTCCGGTTTAAGGTAATCGCCCATGGCTTAGGTTTCGCCTCTGCCACTTTCCAAAGACTCATGGATATATTATCGGACCGGATATGGACCCACATGTCTTCCCAAACCTAGACGATATTATCGTTTTGGGAGAGACGTTTTAAATATCTCACGTATTTGAGAGAGGTTTGCCGCCGATTAGGGAAAGCTAATTTGAAGATAAACTCAGAGAAATGTCATTTCTGCAGCATGTCAATAAAATATCTGGGATAAGTAGTCACCGCCGAGGGTATTCACACCGACTCTGATAAAATCGAAATTATCAAGCAACTTCCGAGCCTGTCTACAGTAAGGGCACTCCGTAGTTTCATAGGAATAGCTCATCGGATAGAGATCCTGGAAGAAAACCATGATTGCAGGACATTTAGGTATTGCCAAGACCATATCTTAGTATTTTTTCATAGAGATCTAGGTATTTAACATAAGCATCCATAAAGCACACTTCTGTAAAATGTTTATTGCGTCTTACAGATTTTTTTGAAATAAAAAAATAATCTCTGGTCCAGAAGGTCATAGATGAATAATGATTTTTGTGATTCGTGAAAAAATGTTAGGAATCGATTTCCGTCAAAGACATTTCCTTAGAATAAAAATTGTAAAGCTTAAATGAAAAAAAAGTGCAAGTTTTCAAAGTTATTTTTTCACCCTTAAAATTTCAAAAATCTCTATATTTCTCCAATAACATTATATCACAACTCTTCAAGAAGAAAATAAGCCTGGAATCGTTACTCTAGGACCATCCGCTGAGAAGATCTAGCCAATTAATGAGAGCGCCTTTTTTTCGAAAACTCGATATATCTCGAAAAATTATCAATATCTTAGATTTAAAAAAAAGTTGCTTCTCAAACTTGCCATGAACTATACGTACAGCAAATAGCAAGTATGGAAACGTGATAGTTAACGATTTATCGATACCCCGATTTTTTCAAAATAAATCGAAAAGTTATGGAAGATATCGATAATTATCATGGAAGCAAATCGATAAATCTATTTGATACCTACAACTTTCTCATCTAACTTTTTTCGATCCGAGCTATATTTTTTTACTTATTTAAGAAAAACCGCTTTTTGCAACTTTGCCAATTTTTTAGGTTAAGTTCGCCATTTCGGTTCGAGTTGCATGAAACAGAAACTCACCTTTAAATTCAATTTCCTATAAGCTAATTTTTTTCCAGGTATTAATTTCTGCAAATTTAACATTGTAGACTGTAGGTTGTTTGTTCTGCATTTCTGCATAATGATTCAAGATTCTGTAAAACTATCTTTTAACCGTGATGTCTATCTAATTGAGCTTCTTCATATCCTCCCGGGTCGAGTTTTTGTTGTTTTAAATACCGTTCAATTGCATTCCGTATTATATTTTGAATAAATTAAATATTTGGAATCCTCCGCTTTACATAGCTATTTCTGTTCCATCTTGTAATGAGCAAAGTTATAACCAAATATCAATTGTGATTGAAACCTATAATATTTATACTGTTTTTCTGTCTAATGGACTCTGGCTATACTTCATTGTAGGCACCGAAGAGTTTTGATATTTTGCGAATCATTCTGTAAAACGTAACTATCTTTAAACCGTGCTGTCTATCTCATCGAGCTTCCGGGTCGTGTATTTGTTGTTCAATTTCATTCATATTTATCCGCAGTATATATATTTTGAAGAAATTTAATATTTTGGAATTCTCCGCTTTACATAGATATTTCTGCTCCATCTTTTAATCAGCTAAGTTATACCAAGTATCAATTGTGAGAGAAGCCTATAACATTTTGGTACTGTTTTTCTGCCTAATAAGCCCTGGCTATACTTCACTGTAGCTACCCTAGGAACAAGGCTATCTATAGATAGCAGTGATAGCACCTTGACATGCTTTGTGATGAGGACCCTACTAGAAGTCCACCCTGAGGAGGTAACCTTAACAAAAATAAGTAAGTAGCTTAGGCCATAAGTGACAAGACACGTCACAACAACTTTTCACAAAAGCGCTTCAATACCCAAATTAATCCTCACTAAACCTGTATTCTTGAAAATCGACACACTCGACATTAAATCTTCACAGGCCTTAGGAATATACACGCTGACAATTTGAAAATGAGCAATCGGTTATAACTCCAGAAACACAAGATGTATTTCAATATACAGAAAAAAAATAATCGGTTCTCATTTTATGCCACTTCTGCCTGACGAAATTTTGTTGCTCAGCATTATGACAACCAACGAAGGCATCCGATGCCACAGATACTATTGTCTACGGAGTTTAGTATGGAGTTGTTGTACTACGAAATTACAATTTTATTATTTTTAAATGAAAATTAATGTAATTAGTTTTTCTCTAGTTTTCACAACTATCCATTTCAATCAACAAATATATAAATTTTTATATTTAATAATAAAAAACATAGAATCGGCGGTACAATCCCTGTAAAGAGTATAAATGTAACCCCGATAGTCATTATAATAAATAGACATTATATTATTTTCAAAACATATTATTCATTGATATTTACATCGATGTAAATGAAAGTAATGTTAAACAGCATTGTTCCGAATTGAAGATGTCTACAGATGGTGGTAAAAGAAAACATCTCCAATTCGGACAATGAACAAATAATCTAAAAAGAAACGCAAAATGTGAACATATAAAAATTTCCGTCAAATGTCAGTATGATCGTAAATTACACCACAAATAATTATTTGAAATAAAATTTTGTACTTTCGTATTTGTAGTATTAAAAAAAACATGGAAATCCTGAAGATTTTGTTGTTAATCCTATTATTTCGACTAGGCCAGTGTAATAATCCCACAAATTCTTACTTTTGGGTCCTTTAAATAATTCAATTTAATTCGAATTGAAGTTTTATAAAAGAGGCCCAAACACATTTAATAAAATAACTTCATTTCTACTCAACCCAAATTGATCTGCTTGGACTTAAAATACTCGCTATGAAAACTTCTAATAGAACCTAGAATTTGGATTCCGTGAAAATTTGAATTTTTCGGTTTTCCAAAATTTTCAAAATGGCGCCAAAGCTATGTCTTTGGATCAAAATGTTTGAACCTTGGATATTAGGTGCAGAATAATGAAATATTTTGAATGAATTTGGGGTTAGATCGATGACATGAGTATTGCATCTGAAATGAGTAAAATAGAGATTGTTCAAAATTGCCGATTTCAAACTAAACAAATGAGGTAGGTCAAAATACCAGGAACCGGAAGAATTGAAATAATAATACTATTTTTTCACCGAAACAGAATATGAAAAAAAAAAATCAAAAACAATATACTCAATTTTTCAATGTGTTAAGAAACACACTTGGGCCCACGATCTCGAATCGACTTCGGACCAGAGCCAAAAAACGAGTATTTATTTTTCAACAACTTTTATCTAAGCATTTTCCCATATAACCCATAGTTTTGTCTCAAAACACAAAAAATCGAAAAATTATCATTTTTGGGTTCAAAAATGGCAATAGTTTTTCGAGCACAGGGTTAATCCAAATTTAAACTACACCATCGTGTTCAGCATACATACATATGTATTGTAGATTATTTGCATTTTTCATACCACAGACGGAAGGCCTATCATAGTACGGTATATATTACCATATATTCATTTTATTCTTTACCCATTTTCATACTATTCTTCTTCTGTGAATTTTATCTCCTTGAAATAAATTAAAGTCACTGTAGAATAAATGTTCTCCTAACCATAGCCACGGTCGTACATACAGGTGTGGGGACTCGAGGCTGTTTTCTATGTGAGAAGTGGGTCCGCTAATGACGTCGACTGTCGCGTAGTACCAAAAAGGATGGCGCAGTAGTCGAAATTATCCGACAACTGTCATTCTCAAATAAATAAATTGTAAGCACAAGGAATACCTGCGTTTTTAGAAACAAATTACGAAATCGTGCATTGTGCTGAAATGCAAAACGGGGTACAAAAGTATAAAGCAAGAAACTTCTGGTTTTAAAGTGCGGAAATGCGAAAAAAGTGGATGCTTGCGATTCCGGATAGAAATCGTTTTAACGAGGTCTTTTATGTGTGCGTCATGTATAACGAAAAAGGGGAAGTTATTTATAAGGTGATTAATACATTTTGACAAGAGTAACAGTTCTATTCCTCTCTCAAATCAGAATAGTAAATATTGCGTTACGAGAAAAATTATTTTACTTAATAATGTGATTGTTGCCGTACTTCGATCCAAACGTCAGCTAGTGGCTGAGCGAGTTTGGCGACGCATAAGAGACCCATGTCCAACATACGAGTCCCCAGACCTGTATGTACGACCGTGACCATAGCTTATAACATTCCTAATAACATAGAAATAGGAAAATATTTCGATGCCTAATAATAGTTGTTCTACATTTAAATATACAAAATCTATGTTGTTCTATGATTCCTAACCTATCTTGACTGATTCAACTTGCTTATAATTTTCATAACGTTTCGTCGTTGTCTACCACATACTATTTATTGTTGAATCGATACAGTGGAATCAACAATCATCATATATATTAAGTTCAAGTCATCACAAGTTCTCTGTTTCGAAACATGCCTAAGGTTAAAACGGAGAAAACGCAGAGAATTCACAAAGATGTGGCTAAGCAAGGTGTCTATTTAATAATTAGATCATGACATTTCTACTGTATTTGCTTCTTATTTCTAGGTATCTTATTCAATAAGGATTTTGGCCAACATATTCTCAAAAATCCTATGATAATCACATCTATGATAGATAAGTCGGGGTTGAGACCTACAGATGTTGTTCTAGAAATTGGACCGGGTACAGGCAATATGACTGTGCGATTGCTCGACCAAGTGAAAAAGGTCATTGCTTGCGAAATTGACACTAGATTAGTGGCAGAATTACAGAAGAGAGTTCAGGGAACACATTTGAAGCAAAAGTTGCAAATTTTAGTAGGCGATGTATTAAAGACTGAATTACCTTTCTTCGATTTATGTGTTGCCAATATACCATATCAAATATCCTCACCTCTTGTATTCAAATTGCTTCTACATAGACCCTTTTTTCGATGTGCTATATTGATGTTCCAAAGAGAATTTGCACAACGTTTGGTTGCAAAACCGGGTGACAAAATGTATTGCAGATTATCAGTTAATACACAATTGTTGGCCAGAGTTGATTTGATCATGAAAGTAGGTATGAAATATTATATCTTCATGTATTACCTATATGCATTAAGTACTGTAAACTACTAAAAATACTAAAAGTACTAAGGAGCTTTCAGCTAATATGTAGCCACCATCAAAGTAAACTAAATGTAAAAACAAAATGTGCCTGTTTAAATACTTTTTGGAATTAATAGAAATTAGGTAGGGATAAGAGATTACCCTCACTTGATAAATCTGAATTCATTAAATTGCTTTTTCGAATTAGTAATTCTATATATTATATAGATAAACCACTCTTAACCAATAGGTAACTGATTCTGCAGAATCAGTTACACCAATTATTATAAAATAGCTCCATTGCATAGTCTTGTTCATAGATTATTAAACTTCCCTTTGAGCCAGAGAAATTAGAATAACGAAGTTGAGAATAATTATGACAAATCTTTGATCAACAACTTAATTTCTAACCAAAAAAGTAAAATGAAACAAACGATTAACCAAAGAACCATTATCTTCAAATAGTTCGAAATAATTCAAAAGTTTCATTTATCTCTGTTCAGTAATTAATAAAGTCCATAATTTGTTTTCTAAATTTGCAATACAACCAGACTGTTCCAGATTGACAAATCTGGGAATTACAAAATCGATTGTGTGTCATGTTCAAAATGCTATGAAGGCTGAACTAGAAGGAACATTCTAACTCAGTATAAAGAACATTTTGCCCACATGAAGAAAAATGATGTTGAAAAATCAGCATTAGCGGAACATATTTTAAATACAGGTCACACTATTTCTCAAGAAAGTTAATCACTCTTGAAACAATAATGACAACTATCTAGGTAATGTAGAAGGGATTGAAATCTATAAGCTATAAAGCAATTTAATGAATTCAGCTGTGGGTAATCCCTTATTTACCATATTAACCCCAACTATTATTAAACAGACACATTTATAGTGAAAGATCCTCAGTACTTCAACAGTATTTTTAGGGGATAGGGGTGATTATTTCTTATTTATAGTAAATTACTCCCTCATAGGCGATTTTGTCAATCTGCTTTATTGATGTTCCAAAGAGAGTTTCCAAAACCAGGTGACGAAATGATCGTCAGTCAATACGCAATTATTATTGGCCAGAATTGAATTGGTATTATGCAGGATGGTCCAGTTTCGAAAGCGGAAACTTTATAGGCATACAGATAACTACAAAATAATATCAGTTTGTACTATAAACTATGTTCAAAAATGCTTCGTTACAAAGATACAGGGTGTCAAAATTTTTATAAAAAAATCCAGTTTTATTAATATTTTACTTCCACCAGTGGCGTGCTCATAGACACATCTTCGGCTATTTTTCATAAAAAATTTGGTACGCCACTGATTTTTTTAGAAGCAAAAATTATTTCTAGAATCCTTGTTCAATTTACAACAAAAAAAGGCTCCTTACTTTTCTCCGTTTGACATATCGTTTGCCGGAAAAAATTAAAATTCTTCGTGGAACTGGAATTCAGACAAATTTCAATCTGTCGTAGGCCATTAAAAAAACAACTACTACTGTAAGTGTTCTTTCATTTTATTATGACAGTTAATTGAATTGTGTCAGGTAATTCAATTTCGAGTTATTGTTAACATTGTTATTAGTGTTGCGCAAGTATTAATCTGAAAAATGCTTTTTTCTAACAACGAATACGCAGATATTCATTTTTGCTACTAATTTTGTGATGGAAATGCAAAAGTGGCAGTTCGTGAATATCGTAGACGCTATCCAAGAGTTCCAGATGCTCGCGTTTTCATCAGAACACATCAGAATTTTCGTAACTTTGGCCTGCGTGATAATAACGAACGGAACAGAAACTGTCGATGTAATATTCAGAATAATCGTATACTTCGTACTTTTGATAAAAATCCGAGGCTGAGCTCTCGGAAGGTAGAACCTTCACATACCGAAGTCTACAATATTACGAACACTACACGATGACCACAGACATGCATATCACCCACTACCTGTTCAGGATTTGCATCCTGGTGATGATGAAAAGAGAATAAGATTTTGGCAGTGGCTTTTAAACTCAATGGAAGAAAATCCTGACTTTTTCCATAAGATTCTTTTACCAGACGTGGGGTAACAAATTACCATAATACCCATATTTGGGCACGTCAGAATCCTCGAGAAATTCGGTCAAGATCATTTCAAAATGAATTTTCCGTAAATGTTTGGTTGGGAGTTATTGATGTTAATGTTTGTGGTCCACATTTCCTACCCCCAAGGTTGAACTCGCAACTTTTTATGGAGTTTTTTAACAATAATGTGCAGGACTACCTAGATGATTTACCCATTAATTTAAGGCATGGAAGTTGAATGAAACTAGATGGCGCCCCCCCACATTTTGTAATAGTTGTAAGAGAATGGCTCAATACCAATTATCCTCGACGATGCTAGGGAGGAATGACATGAATAATGACGTGGTTAATGGTATTGGACCAGTGGCCTGGCCACCCAGGTCACCGGATCTTAATCCGCTAAACTTTTATGTTTGGTGCACTATTAAAGATAAAGTCTACACTAATGCCGTATTCACAAGGGAAGATTTAGTTTTAAGAATTCAGCAAGCCTGCAATGATATGCCGCGAAATTTGCATGAAGTATCTGCTGCAGTAAATGCGTTAGTGAGTAGATGTCGAAAATGTATTGAGGTGGGTGGACTACATTTCGAGCAATTTTTGTGATTTTACCTTTCATTTTCTTTCATTTTGTTATTGTTGTTATAAGCCACTAATTAAATTTCTTGTTTTCGTTTTGTTCAATTGTTTTTCAGAAATCAGGTATTTTAATTTTTTACTGGCAAACGATGTGTCAAACGAAAAAAGTAAAGAACCTTTTTTTGTTGTAAATAGAACAGGGATTCTAGAATTATTTTTTGCTTCTAAAAAAATCAGTTGCGTACCATATTTTTTATGAAAAATAGCTGAAGATGTGTCTGTAAGCACGCCACTGGTGGAAGTAAAATAATATTTTTTACGTAAAAAGATGTATTTAAATTATCTATTGAAACGTGCCAAATTTCATTTGAATATCTAAAGTAGTTTTGAAAATATTATCAAATCTGTTTTTTTTAATAAAAATTTTGTATCTTTGTAACGAAGCTTTTTTCAAATATAGTTTATAATACAAACTGATATTATTTTGTAGTTATCTGTCTGCTAGTAAAGTTTCCGCTTTCGAAACTGGACCATCCTGTATATTTGTTTATTAAAAAGTTCTATAGTGAATACTGAAAATTGAACATTAGAATTTATGCACATTTTTTGACAAAAAAGTCACTTTTCTGTTTGTTAAATTCCCTAATAAAGATTAATTAATGGATTTAGTGTTGGTAGTCAATGAGCAAAACACCTGATTTAAAGTACTTCCAAGGCAAATTTTCTAATGCATGGGAAGCCTATCTTTTCAAGATTGTGTTAATATGTTTTAATTTCTACATTGCATTGATTACAATTTTTAGTATTCATATTTTGACCATGTTACATCATTGATATATAACAACCTTGCTTGGACAATCAAATAAGCGAAAATGATTAATATAATATAAAACAGGATATTTAATTGTTCAGCTTGTAGAGAAAAATAACCGTAATTTTTTCTTTATAGGTGGGTAAAAATAATTTTCGTCCACCACCAAAAGTTGAATCCTCTGTAGTCAGAATAGAACCAAGAAATCCACCTCCTCCTATTCCATATAAAGAGTGGGATGGCCTTACTAGAATCTTATTTACTCGTAAAAATAAGACATTGGGAAGTGCTTTTCGTCAGACTCCAGTTTTAAGCACACTTGAAAAGAATTACAACCTGCATTGCAGTTTGAACAATCAAGTGAGTAATTTTTTTAATGTATAGTAGAAATAGACATTTAGAGTCATCTTATATCTAGAGCATCTCCCAAATATTAATATGAACATATTAATTACAAGAAATAGTATATACATGATGCCCATAGCTTAAAGGCGTATTTCTTGTACAATTTTGAGTAAAAAGTGGCTTATACCCTTTTGTCCAAAACTAAATAGTTAAGGAGTTATGAGCAATATTGTAACCTTACTATATGTGGGGGCGAGAGAACAGGTCTGAAAAAGTTGCTTTTGAATTTGCGCACATTTTTGTTATAAAATATTTTCCCCTCTGAGAATCCTCTTAAAGTTATATTCTTAAAAACCTTATTTCAAGTTTATTTACCCACACAAGTTAGCTGGATCAAGTGGTTCTTTATTAGCCTAAATAGACTGGATATACATCTTGAGTCAGATCGAGCGGTGAATCTAATAAGCGCGAGCGAGATTCGACAAAGATGAGATAAATGGGCGTTCCCGAATACTTTACTTCATTCCAAGGTGTGGTTTGGAAAGCTAAAATAATTATCTAAAGATGATGGCTAGAACTAAAATAGAATTGAACTAGGTACTGTAAATTTATTTCATTATTCATACCAACAAATTTACGAGATATTAAAAATTCTCAAATCAATGTTTAGCGAGTTACTGCCGTAACTCGACAGTGGAGTGAGTGTGAGCACATCGCATATCGTTAGATGATACAAGTACAACCCACTATTAGCGCTGAACTTGTTTCTCTTTTAAAACAATACAGTTCGTCTGGCTTGCTCTAATTCAAAAAACTTTACACCGCTCTATCTGACTCAATCAGTATATAACTATTCTTATGTTAGTATTACATATATGGGAACACACATTCAGAATGAAAGTAATGAATTAATTTTGCTGGAATCCCTGAATGATCAACAAACATTTAATTCTTCTCCCTTGTTTATTTGTATAATTTATTTTCCGTCTGTTACCAGTTTGTCGTTTAATCCCTCAATGGGTTAAATCTCAATAACCATCTATCCCAAGAGTATCATTAAAGTTATATATTAGCTAGCTCTTTTGTAATATACTGTGTTAGCGAAACTATAGTCGTGTTTTTCTGATTATAAATATATATCACATATATAATATATACGTAAGAATTTCTGCAGGTTAAATATTATTTAAACCTGCAGAAATTTTCATTTTAAGATTTAAGTGACGCCATCGATGTGACATGATCTATTTTGACTTTTTTCTGTAGTACATTTTAATAATAGTTCGTGTGATAGCAAGTGTCAGTATAATTATAGTGTGAATAATTCCGAAAGTCAAACCTGACTGTGGATGAAACAGAGTTGTGAAATACATTATGTAGACCATTTGGATACAATTTCAATGTATATAATATAATTTAACGTATGTGAGTAGAGTCTGAAATCTAGTTAACTAACAAAAATCAATTGATTTCAGTTTTTTTATAATTGTTGATACAAGAACAAAAAAAAAACGGGCTGTCACCGAGCACTGTTGGCAGAAGTGAAAACTGACATTATGAAGTAACCAATTTATTTTATGTTATCTTTGAATTATTGTAGCATCCGAAATTACAATTTAATTATTTTTAAATGGAAATTAGTATAATTAGTTTTTCTTTAGTTTTCACAACTGTCAACATTTCAATCAACAATTATATACATTTTTATATGATAATAAAAAACTTATAATGGGCGGTACAATCCCTGTAGAGTATAAATGTAACCCGATAGCCATTATAATAAATAGACATTATTTTATTTTCAAAACATATATTTACATCGATGTAAATGAAAGTAATGTTAAACAGCTTTTTCTTCATTTGCGTCATTATCGGTAACTTCGACGATACTTAAATTATTAGATTAGATCCAAGCATGAAACATACTGTGGAATCAGATATATAAACAGGCTACTATTACCGATCACACATAATTTAATTATTACTTTTTACTCTGTAATAATTAAAGTATGAGTTGTGTTGCAAAAAAAAGTTCATTTTTTCAGTTAGCATAAAAATATAACTTTCGTCTGCACGAGATCGGAGGATTGAGTAAATGAATAACGTCGAGTATATGCGTGCTGTTGTAGCTGTATACAGTGTATAGTGTTTATATGCAGTATATGTATACCTGCCCTGTATACCGTAATCGAGAGCACTGACTCACACAGGCAGGCTCATCAACACCGACTCAGATATGCACACGTGTGTAAGCGTATAGAGAGACTGCCTGACGCCTGATCCGAGTCCCGCAGTTACGCACGCAGCAGTATACATAATACCTAATACATATAGCTACAGCGTGACGGGACGTGACGGACTCATGGTTTTACCGCTCATCTGAAATAGCCCAACCCGCCTAAATAAGTTTTCACTTCAAAAATTAACTATCGATAAATTATCTTGACTTTCGCGGACAGATAATCTTGAAAAATCTTGGCTTACGGATAAATACTCCGTCGCAGTAGAACTCGAAACCGAAGTTTCGTCAACCATCGCAGGTGGCATCTCCAGAGCAGGCTTGAACTGAAACTAATTCTTCTGGTTGTTACGTGAAAACTTCACCCTACATAGTACATATTGTCTTTGTTCCGATGATTGACCGCTCTGGTACTCGAACCCGCCATTATGTGATCATGTGCGAAGTTGAATTTGCTAGGATTAGATTCCAAATTTTGTGAAGGTATCCTGAATAATCAATCTTTAGGGTATTCATTACCTACTAGATATATTCTTGGCAATTCCACTTCGCACATGATCACACGACAGCGGGGTTAAGTATCAGAGCAGCCACCTCATAAATTAGCCTGTAATGAAAAATACTTCTAAATTTTGTAACTGTGTTTCCATGTAATTTAGAAAATAATAAGACTGTTTAATGAAATGCTGATATACCCGGCATGGCTTGGATTAAAGGATTGATGAATACTTTTCACATTTGACCCCTTCCGACCACATCCCTAGCACTCAACTTAAAAGGCGTCAGAAGTTCAACTGTGGTTTTCGATTATATTAGTCAAAAATATAATAAGAATCTAGCCACTAAATTGGATAAACAATCTTTTGACGTTAAACAAGCAAAAATTCAAAATATCGAAAAGGTTTTATATTGGAAAGTATCCAAATTAAAAATATCAATTGCGTCGTAAAATAATTGATTCTGGCCTGAAAATTGAAATGCTATTTTTTATTTTTTACAGGAAATATCGCCCGATTTTGATATAAAAACTAAAGTAGGGGAAATATTGACAAAAGTAGATGCTGAACAAAAAAGGGCCAGAACGATGGATATCGACGACTTTATGGGGTGAGTACCGCATATTTGAGACACTGATTAATATATCATTATAAAATCTGATAAATAAAATTTTGATTTTGGCTATGCTGTTTTTAAAATCGTAATGCAGTTGTCTAATAATTATTGGAGTGATAAATATGAAAAAGTTTCATACAAAGGATCCTCCATACACATGCAAATGGTGATTTTTAAACAGAATCTTACTCTGCCAAAATAGTAACACAAGAAAAGACAAATCAAAATTACTTTATCAAAATGGATGATCTTCATAACTGTTTATTTTCAGGTTACTACATGCATTCAATAGTGAAGGAATACATTTTTCATAGAGTAAAATATTTCATTCATTTAACTTATATCTACAATTACATGATGTACAATTTGAATTTTATAATGTTATAAATAAATAAAAATCTTTGGATTTGATGTTCTTTGAAGTATTGAGTTTACAATATTCATTTAGTCTTCTCATATCTACTCTCTGCCTCCTTATCATCGAAATCCATGTTTGTTAAAGACAAGGAGTGAACTGAAAATAAATAATCTATCAGTTCAAGATTACAAACAATTATGGTAAGTGTTATAATAATCTATCTATCTATACATATATATTATACGCTACTGTAAACATTACATGTTTGTTAAAGACAAGGAGTGAACTGAAAATAAATAATCTATCAGTTCAAGATTACAAACAATTATGGTAAGTGTTATAATAATCTATCTATACATATATATATTATACGCTACTGTAAACATTACTCCTCCTAGATTGTTAGACTTACATGCACGTGCTATATATCAATCGAAAGGTCATGGGCTGAACACGTTACGAACGCTTTTCGATTTTCGGTGACCTTTGACCGCAAAATTAAAAAAACTAGGAGACAGATGAAAAATAATTTCAGATTTGGATTCAGCTTACAAAAATTAGTCAGAAAAGTTAATTAATTTTTTTTCAATTTTAAAATTTTATTTTTAATTCATTTTTTTTTAATTTTCGCTAAAAAATAAATTTAAAGACATATATGAATTCAGCATATTAAAATTAAGCGCACCGTAAAAGAAAACAAACTAAAAAAAATTTCTGTAAAGTGGCTATACCAGTTTATTACTACTCGCATAGGTTTGATCTAAACTTCTGATCACTTTTAAGTGACAGAATAAAGGTTGTTTTTAAGTTGTTGTTGAGATCCTCTGAACCATGTGGCTTGACCGCAGCAGAGGGATCTAGGAATATAAAAAAATTGAAAAATAATCTAAATTTCACTAGATTGATGCCATTTTTCTTCTTTGGGAAAGTAGTATATATATAACAGGGTTTGCGACTTTTTTTTATTGATCATTTTTATTTATTTTTTAGAATATAAATGGACGAAAACAACCGTCTATCACATCTGATAATTCAATTTCTACTAAAAATCCTGTGTATAATGGAATTTTGTAAATATTATATACAAATCATAGTTTCAATTTTATATTAAGAGCTGAAAATTGTAAATATTTGTACATTTATACTTGACTATTGTCAAGTAATTATAATATAATATAGTATTACAACCTAATATTTGATTTACTTTTAAAACAATTTTATTATTACTTTGAATAAATATCGCGAAATAATGAGCGTGACTTTTTATTCCAGCGGATATCGTTAAATTTTGTATAGATCACATCATAATTATGGTAATGTACATTGGCCCCAAAATCTCTATTTCTGTAGTTTTGTTGAATTGTTAAATCAGCAATGCTTCTCAATTAGAATAGTCTGTTGATTGTAAAATTATATCCTATTTAGTGCCCACAGAATGATTTAAATATATTATACTGTCAGTTTCAACATGCGTAGTGTATTAATTAACATTTCCTTCATCATACAAATATAACAATAATGGCATCAACTACTGGAATATGGAAACACGTATTTTGTTCGATTAGGACAGTCATGAACGTTACAAAATGGCTAAATGTTCTTGGCAATTACATGATGATCTTCTTTCAGATAATAATAAGTTCCGGTTTTGACATTTCCATTCTTTTCACTGATGAAGCATAATTCACTAGGGAAAATCATTAAATTTCCATAATAATCATATCTGGGCTGAAGAAAACTGACATGTGGTGCTTGAAGTTAGAAACCAATACCAGTTTTCTCTTAATGTTGGGCTGGCATGATTGAAGACTATTAATCGGACCATATTCCACTTAATATTCGAAATAGGTAATGAAAATATCTTAGCGAAATCATTGCTGATTCGTGCGTAGTATAATTTCATAATTCACTGTAAATAGATATTTTGACTGCATTAATATAATATAATCAAAATATAATTTGTCAGGATATGTGTAACAGGAATATTTTGCAATGAAGAAATATGTCTTATCATCAACATGAAGACTTCAATTTGCGAGTTTATAATATTTGGACCATATATATGTACATATTGGAAATTACTCAAATTCAATATAACAGACTAATATATATATATATATATATATATATATATATATAGTATAAGTAATTTGGGGAGTATTCAGCCATTTTTTAACATCTTTAAGTTTATATTTATTTTTACATTCCTTTATGTTATTAGTTATTATTATATATTACAATATGTGTAAGTAAGTAGCTAGTTAAGAGAAAGATCTTTGTTCAATTTTTTGTGAGATCGGTGTATGGTAGTAATATGGTTTTTGTAGCGGGTTTCATAACTATGAGAAAAATTTGTCTGAGATCTTTTCATTTTGTGTTGCATCAGTATGACTTTATAGATATAAAGAAGTCTGGACTTTAATATTCCAGATTCTTTATAAAGGAGATTAGTTAGGTATGCTCTGTTTTTTTTAAATATTATTTTCTGGTTGGTTTCTAGGCTCTTAAAATGACTTTTGTATAAACCTCCCCAACCTGTTATGCCATATTGTAGAAGCGATTCAACCAGAGCAGAGTAGATCATTCTTAGATTAGTTATATTCAGTATATTCTTGAGTTCTTTGAATTTGTAGATTAGTGATTTAATTTTTTTGACTAATTGTTGAATATGTACATCCCATTTCACAAATCGGTCTATTTCGACGCCTAGGTAGCGTTCTTGGATTTTTCTTGTGTTTCCAGAAGAAGTGAGGTTCAACTGATGGAACTCCGGAGAATTTCTAGAGTCGCAGCTGAATGCTATATATTTAGTTTTTTCAAAGTTGATGGTGAGACTCATTTCATTAAACCACTTTTTGAGATTTTCCAAGTCTTCCATTATTTTAACATTCCTCCAAGAATTGTGTGTATATTGTATGGATGTGTCGTCTGCGAAAGATGTAATGTAGCTCTAAGAATTGGTTTGAAGCAAGTTGTTTATATACATCATGAAAAGTATATAACCGAGTACCGTGCCTTGCGGAATGCCAAAATCCCATGTTTTGGGCTCGCTGATGGTATCGTCAATATTGTATCCATTGTTTCAAATCGGATTCCATCAGAAGAAGTGCCAAACCTCTGAATGTCTTCTAAAATAAGTAGAAGCTTTTTGTGTTCTACTTTGTCAAAGGTCTTGGCCAGGTCTGAAAATATGCATATTGTAGGTTTACTGTAGTCTGAGTCTGAGTCGTCATAACTTTCTCCACTATTTTGGCTAAAGTAGTTTCTTATTTCATCTAGATTAGTTGGGCGAAAGCAGATGGAGTTGCGCAAAGATATGCGTTTCATGCGATGATTTTTGGGCTTCTCGATGTTTTCAGACATTTCCGATTTTTGAGAAGTGGTCATTGAATTTCTTAGATATTTCTTCTTTGTCCGGAATAGTTTCATCGTCAATTTGAATTTCTTTAATTGTGGTTTTCAGACGTTTTTTCTTCGTGAATTTATTAATGACTTCCCAGATTGTTTTACTATCTTTGTCGTTTTTTGTTTGTTCAATAAAATACTCGTTTTTCGTGCGCCTGACTAGTAACCGGAAGTTTTGTTTGTATATTCTATATTCTTGTTCGTTTTGTTGGTTTCCGGGGTTTTCCCGTAATTTTCAAAACAGTTTTTGTTTTATTTTACTTGATTTTGCTAGTCCTCCAGGTATCCATGGATGTCTCTTCTTGATTTTCAACTGTATTTTATTTTTGTAGTAACTTGAAATTGAAATTGCATTTTTCAATTTATTTGTCAATTCAATCGCGCCTGCTCTACATCATCAGGTGCATAGACAGTTTCCCAGATTACTTTTTTATCAGGTTTTGGAAAATGGCTTCATTGAATTTGGTTATGGTTTGTTATGGCTATTTCAGGTTCATTCGGATTGTATTCGTTAATACTGGCAATTATTAGATTATGGTCTGTGGTATCGTCCTTCACGACATTTGATTTGATTTCATAATCACGGGAGGTTTTTATAAATATGTGATCCAAGCAAGTTCTTGATGATTTTTGTATTCTAGGTTAATTATTAATCAAGGAGTAAAATCTGTATTCGCACATTCATCTCCAACAATGAATTGAATGTTTTCGTTGAACTTTGAGTCAGAAAGATATCCTTGTAAATTGTTATTGAATTCTTCAGGGCCTATCGAAGGCGAGCGATATATAGGTGTCAAAATAATTTTTTTGTCGTTGCATTTTATATTTACCTTTAATGCTTCGATAATTCTTATATTTTCGATTGACATATAAGCGTCATTTGTATAGGTTTTTGATGTATATTATGGTACCGTCGTTTTGATTTATTAGACCATCATTATAAAATGACTCATACCCATATATTTCAAAAAAACTTTTATCTCTCATCTCCCAGGTTTCGGTGAGAATTACAATATCAAAAGGATACTGAAAATGTTCCATAAGTAGACATATTTCATCAAAATTGAAAATATTTCGTATATTGACGTGAAAGATAAAAAAAAGTTGTATGTAATGTTGGTCCACTTATTTCCATGAAGGTAGTTGTCTTTTCAGTGATTTCTTCGTTTTGAATGTCTGACAAATTGATCGATCTTTATGTTTAATTATGTTCTATCCTAACTGTATTAAATCTAGAGTTGCACGAAAAAAATATCTATACTTATGCAAGTGTATAACTAGCGAAAAATAAAATAAAATTTTAATTGGTATGAAAATGAGGTGATAAAAAAAGATTATGTTCTATTTCTTCACGATCCTTCTTGTATTTTTCCTTTCGATTTGTGATTTTTTCTCTTCTTCAATTGATATTTTTCGTTTTTTTCTCTTCCTCTTTATCCTTCTTCTGCTGTTTTTCGGAAGTGTAGGTAACATCCTCAACGATCAACGGGTTTCCTATGAGTGTCGCATTCTTTCCGGGATGTCTCTATTTAAAAATTGCCTCAAAAATTTATTTATTGTCAGTTCAGTATGTGTTTTTTATAGTACTTCGGTTTTCTTGAGGGGACGATTTTCTTTTCTTCATATCACTAGTATCTATCTCCACTTCCAAAGCGTTTTCTAAAAATTTTCAACCTATAATCCAGAAGGTTGCTACTGCTAAGCCAAATATTATTAAGTTATTTTCCCAATTTTTTCTCACAATTTTTATGAGGGATTCCTAGAGATTTTCGTTTTCAGTTTCTAAGTAATATGTGTATTTGCGTTGTTTTAAAATCTCCACTTAGAGTTTCCAATATTGTTTGTGTTTTATCGGCCTTCTCATTCAGAGATTTCAGTTGTTTCAGGATATCCTCTAAAATTGCTTGTGACATCGTATTAGATTCAGTCTGTGCGATAAATATATATATTGTGTGTGTATGTCAAATCGACATTGGGCGACTGCCCAAAAACGTCCACGAAGCATTAACGGGCTCGATTGGCAAAAGAATGATTCAAATAATAGTTATAGAGTTATAGAAAGAAAATAATGTTCATAATTAGTATCCAATGATCTAAGTCATTTAACTAGTTCAAGTACCTACCTTCAAAATACAACTCTTGTTCTGGTTTAGTATGGAATAGCTAATTTCTAAGATAAAAAATGCCCAATACTGTTTAACTTGGTTAAGTACCTTATCGAAATTACCTTATTAAATTACCACAATTTAGTCAAACACCGTAAGTATAACGTGTTAAAATTTCGGTATGATTGGCTATTGCTGAGTGGAGAAATCCTAGATCAAAAATCAGAAAATTAACATATAAGAATGAAGGAAAACTAAGAATAAATTTTTATGAACACGTTTTCTTACTTCTTCACTTTAACCGTGCAATATTCCTGTTTAGAGAACCTAGGTAAATTTCGGAAGAAACGTCGCGTTCACGGACAACTAGTATTACAGAGTATATACTTAATAGTTGCTTTATGGTACTATATCAATATGTTTGTAGTTTTCAATAACAATTGTGGTATCATCTTACACCATATTTTTCTAGAACCACTAATGTATACTAATTTGTTCCGTGTGATGGAATTCGAATAATTTTTCCTGTTTGTTCATAGATTATATTATATTTCAACATACCTTCCGATTCTATTGAAAATCCGTTATCCATGCGCCTCAGTTTTTCTTTGAATTGATTGGAAATGCTTCTACCTGTCAAACTATATATCGGTTTATCTGCTACAGACTCAACCTGAAAACGAAAATTAAATATTACAATGGATAACAATATGAATAAAATTCCTGAGTATAGTATAAATAAGGGAAGTAGAGTAGAATTTCATTTGAGTATAAATCACAAAATGTAATTTGTAAGAAAGTTTAGAAAAAATGGCAATACAACGTTCCAATGTGAGACACGTGAAAAATCGGAATAGAAACAACTTTTCTACATGAGTATTTTTGAAATTCAATCAAATAAGTCTATTTTAAGCGATTATTTTGATGAAAGGTCACTTTGACAGTCACTGAAAGTGTATTTGATCATTTAAAACTATTATTCTGTAATATTTTTAAATATCACTGATTCTAATTTGAGCTGTTGATAAAATTATGATTAACTTCTAAGGGGACCCTTCTGTATGATATCCTCCTTCTCACGTCTCATGTGTTTTGGGAAACGTACACTCCCAACTGCATATATGGCAGGTGGCAGGACAATTATCACAATTCAGGTTATAAACTTCGGATTTTCTAAAAATGCCTTTGATTTAGAATTATGAATGAATCTATATAAATTGTTTGGAATTTTACACGGGTTTATTCAATTTTTTTTATAAATTGAGATAAGCTTTCTGATGATGACGCTAAAAATACAGAATTGGTTGTGGATTCATTGTTTGCAACAATAAATCTTGCGATTACTTAAGTTCTAGGATATACACGACGGTTTTAGGTAACGTTTTAACAAGGAACTGCTTGTTATTTTTTTATTAATCATGCTATAGTAGATTTTGATATGTGTTTCAAGAAATTAAACGATTTACATCAATAACAATAAAAACGAAAAACATTTATCAAACCAAATTAAAACAATGGTTTACTCCAAAACTTATTATATGTAACTGGATTGATATTAAAAATAATTGAATATTAAGTCCGCATAGTATATGCACTTATCATGTATGTTTATAAGAATTCTTCCGAATATTCTATATTTAATTAGATTGACCTTTATACAATCGAACCACCCTATTTTGTTACTACGTTATTTACTATTATATTCATATTTTTCATATTTCTCACATTTCATCATATATCACCATTAACATTTTAACGGTTTTTATTCTTATTATTTTTTTAATTGTTCGTGTTATAATATACGATGGATGAGGTTTGGGGAAATATCCTCATAAAGAGTGGCCAGAAAAATGGCTAGTAAATTATTTTGAAGTTCGTAATTCAACCGCTAGGGGGTGTAAAGTAACTGCTATGAAAGAACATAAAATTCGCGCTATCGCGGAAAGTGAGATGATGGCTATTTGATTCGTTTTTCTCGCCAAGGTAACTTGATCCGATTGAGGTACTCGAATTTTTAACATTTCCGCCTATAAATCGGATGAAGATATCGCGATGCGGTTTTCACTAAAATTTAGCTAAGGTAGTAGTAGTAGTACCGTTCCATTCAAACTTTTATCAAAAATCACAAATAATGTAATGTGATGTAATCGCCCTCTAGCTCTTTTCGGTTTTCTTTCAAACGAGATCAAAAATATTTAAATCGGTTGAATGGTTCGAGAGATATTTAAATGTAAATATTGAAAAATTCATTGGCCTCCCCCTCCCTTATTATGACAGATACGAAAAAATGTCACAAAGCAAAATGATGCGGTATTACCCAAGCTATCAAACGATGTTCCTTCATAGCAGTGACGCCTCCTAGCTAATGAATTACGAACTTCGAAGTAATTTCTAGCCATTTCTTTTGCCCACTTTATTTATAAGGATTTTTTCTCAAACCTCAAGGCCTCATTGTCGAGATACAGCCACTCATTACCCTTATTCGGACACCCGGTGTATCATCATTTTACCTATTTTAAAGCATGATAAATTGTAAACATCAAATTTTCATTACTATTTTATCTGTGCAGGAAAAATGAGAGTCTCACGCACAAGGGTTACCAATTTTTTTTGTTAGTATCTTTAGTTATTGATCTCCTGCATATATTTTTTCTTTCATGGAAGCAAAGAGAAACCACTGTAATATTTTGTTATGCTGATGATAAATAAATGCATAAGACAACTGATGTTAGCTTAGACTTGTGCATTTATGCATCAATGATTTATTTAATTGCATCCAGAAATGTATTACTCTTTAAATGTTTATTTCAAATCAAATGAAAAAAGTATTTCAAATAAACTTACCCGTTGCTGTTCAAATCTCTGTCTCAAATATTTCACTGAATTGAACCTTGGATTCAATTCTAAGTCATCATCGCTAAATGTAAAGCATTGATTCTGAGTAGTCTCCAAAGATTCTTTTTTATGCAATTTGTTTGAACCCACCGATGTCAAGTTGGTCATTGACTTAGATAGTTGTCTTAATCTATTTGCGACCAATCCTTGGGCTTTTAATTCAGAAATTTCGTTTTCCCCAATCCTTTTGTCTCGTTTCATTGGTGGATCTACTTTTATGTCGCTTCGTACTACTTCAGATCCGTTGGATTCCAATTTTGCGAAGCTTTTAACTTTCTCGTCGTCTAAATAGATGTTAGGTAAGACAAGTTGAGGTGACGGTAATGACACTTGTGAATACTTAGGTTTAACATCTACTATTTTGATATTTTTTCTTCTGCTGTTATGCCCAAATGTTCTCTCGTTTGCTTCAATTTCCGTTTCAGCAAGGTCAATTGTGCCCGGTAATGTAGATCTATTATTCAATGCAAAACTTCGTACGTTTACATTGGCGTATATCTTCTTTATCAGAGTATTATCAGACCTCTTCTGTATAATAAACGGAGTTGAAGAGAAACTTGGGGTTGGTACTTTAATCCGTTCACTGTTGTACTTAGTATCAGGCACATAATTCTTTGTAAGTTCGTCCGTTGTATCAACGTAATCTTTTGTGTGTTCAATTTCTTTGTCGATCGTTTTTATGACTATTTTATTTCTAGGTTTAGCAACGGGTACAGAGACCTCATGTCTATCAATTGAATTGTTGACTTTCAGTTTGACGTCGCGGTCTTGTATCTCTGGTTCATTTCTTACAACTAGACTATCTACGTTTGAAAATTTGGCATACACTTTTGATTCTATTACATCGTAATAATTGATCTGGCTCAAATCAGAATCACTGGTGACATCAATGTTTTCTACGTTTTCCTCCTCACTAATTTCAGGTTTAGAATAGTCATCATGAATAGAACTATTCATGTACTCCATATCTTCTACTTTTACTGGAGTAGCTACATAAATGTCCTCCGAGTATTGCTCGAGTGCTGGAACGAAATCGTTTGAATATTTCTCTTCATGGTCTTCGATCGAAGGACTAGTAGAATTATGGAAGATAAATGATGAATTTTCCTGTCGAGTAAAAATATGTTTAGTTTGTTGAATGCTGGTTGACAGTTATTTAATAAATGAAAGCGGAAAAGCAATTCTAAATAAATACGATGAAAACCTCATGAATGATTATACCTAGAAGCTGAGACAATATTTACCTCCAGGCAGAGATTATATACAAAAGTTGATATCCTAAGTGATCAACCTAGATAAGTAATAAGGTGCTTAAATGTTGTGAGTTAGGCTATGATTACGAATTAATTCCATCATAAAATCATTGTAAACATACATGCAAGTATTTTTGATGCTGCAATTCGACGCGAAAAACGTGTGTAAAATACATGATTCATATTTTTAAAATTTCATGACAATATACCAGCCACATAAATCAATCAGGTGTAGAAGTTTCTTGTATGCTGTGCCTATGTGCTCCGGCCCCAGAACACAAATGAATTCCTGATTCCCATATATCAATTTACCAACAGAGGTGCTCAGATTGTTATTGACATCATAGTGTTTATAGTTTCATTCTATTTGTATTTAGAATAGTTATTTCAATTATTTAATCATAACTAGATGAACAAGGAGATCTGATTATTCAATCGATTATTCTTTTTCATTATTGTTAATTTGTTTTCTTTTACTTCTATTTCATTAAATATATATTATATTGTTATGAATTGGTAGTTTTTGATTAACGTAGCCATATATGGACCTCCTTGTATTTAAGAAAAGTGATAGTGTCTGAACCAAATGAGTGAATATTAAATCTATCTGTACCTTCATTGTTACCAAGTAAATAGAAGAAACGTTTGATTAATGAAGAATGCAATTAATTCAGTTTAAATAAATAAACAGAGAAGGGGAGAATAACATTTATTATATCTGCATAGTTCACTGGTATTTAGTTTCGGACTTTAAAACACTCGATTTTTGAAATTTTAACTCTGATAACTGAAAGGCTGTTATGATTTGATTCTAAAATCTAGGTAAGGAGAGTGAAATTAATAGAGATTATATTAAGAAAGAAAAAAAGGAAACTCGTATTTTTATTAAGTGGTTCGGCTACCAAGTAGCCATTATCATTATAAATCAAAATGTGCCTGTTTAAATACTATTTGTGGATAATGATACAAACAAGGGGTTACCCTGAGCTGGAGATAGATCGGAATTTAATAAATTGCTTTTTCGTTTATGCATTTTCATCCCTTCTAAATTACCTAGATATTTGTCCGTACTGTGTTTTGAAAGTGATAAACTTTCTTGAGAAATGGTGTGACCTGAATTCAAAATATTTTCGTTTAACGCTGATTTTTACCATAATTTTTCTTTATATGGTCAAAATGTTCTTTATACCGAGTTCCTTCTAGTTTGAGCTACATAGCATTATGAACACGACTCACAACCGATTTTGTAAATCCGGGATTTATCGAAGTCGGAAACTTGCCTGAACGGTCTTAGATCAATAATTTGATTCCTAAACAACAAAAGAAATTGGAACGCAACAAACTAACCAAAGTACCGTCAAATAATTTAATAAAATTCGAAAGTTTCACTTATCTTTCAGTTAATGATAAATTTGTTTTCTAAATTTACAATAAAACCAGTTTATAGAAAATAACCGTTTAACAACACCTTCGATGATTTTCCGACGTCGACATATCCGGGGTTTACAAGACCGATTGTGAGTCGTGTTCAAATGAGGGTCAAACTAGAAGGAACATTTTAACTCTGTGTAAAAAAACATTTTACCCATATAAAGAATAATGGTGAATAATCAGCGTTAGCCGAACATATTTTGAATACAGGTCATACCATTTCCCGAGAAAATTATCACTTTCAAAACACAGTACGGACAAATATCTATGTAATTTAGAAGGGATGAAAATGTATAAACGAAAAAGCAATTCTTTAAATTCCGATTTATCTCCAGCTGAGGGTAATCCCTTGTTTGCTTTATTATCTCCAAATAGTTTTTAAACAGGCACATTTTGATTTATAATTTAGTTTACTCTGATGATTGCTACTTGGTAGCCGAAAGTACCTTTATAGTACTATTAGTTGATGAGGGTTATTATTTATTATTTATAATGATTATTTTCCTATCAAGTTGGCCTTACGTTGCAATTAGAATTGAAATTGTTTTAGAATAATCACAGTGTTCCTGCCAAGAAGTCTAAAATGGCAGGAGGCAAATCTTGACTCAAACTTGTGTGCAGAAAAGTGGAATAAATAAGGGTTCGCCAAGTCGTCACTTTTGGCGCTGATTACACTTAGGAACCAGTAAACTTATTGGGAAGGCTGAGCAATATTATAGATTATTGTTGACAGAATTATTGTCGACTCAAGTGTCAAGTGCACCTAGTTTTGTTCATAGATAATACATGGTTTTTCATCGCGATAGTCGTTCTGTTCATTAAAAGATTCAAAATTATACCAAATTTTTATTAAGAATATATTAATATATTCATTATATCAGGAAAGTAAATATATGCAAAGATAAGGCTTCTCTAGATCGACCAGAAATAACAAAGCAAAGTTCCGTAGATATATGCCTGTATATACTTCTATTCTCATTGAATTCAATTAGAAGAAGACTAAAACCATAATAATTCAAAGTAATTGCATGTATCATTTGGAAGTACATTATAAAATCTTGGTGCTAAATAGGTGTGGCATCGCTGACCAATAATTTTTTGTAAATGGTAGTTTCATGATATAATTGTGGTTTACCTTATAAATGAATAGTAAACTTGCCTGAATTAAATGGAAAAGTAGGTAATTGAAAGTGTTTGAATTGATAATAATCTATCACGGAAACAGCATATCTTCAATTTAATGAAAATAGCAAGATATCTTATAATTATGTGATATGTAAATTAAGCAGAATACTATGTATGAAGAATTTATTGAATAATATGTACTACAGTGTGGTTACATCTGGTGTAATTGACATAAGAAGTCAATATAAAACATTCATGGAAGCATTATTCAAATACTTGAAGGTGTAGATATTAATATACCACATGCTCAAAGCAGCATACTACTACAAAAAGTTATCAGAAAAATTTATAATTTATAAAAGACAAGGATCCTTTCTTGCTCTTAGCATGGAAAGCTTTGAAGCAAATTCTGATTCTGATGACCATTCAAAATGTTCTCCTTTTTCTCTGCACACTTTTGTTTCATGTCGTCATTCATGTTTTTCTCGCTGAAAAATATACAAATTCAAACATGTAATTTAACTTACCTTGACTTATTTTATGCAGTATAAAATGATGTACAATCCAAAATGAATTAGTATTTGAAGCTACAATAGTTTAAGGTGACTTATGCATCTTAAAAACACAAAAACTGTGTTTTCAAAATTATTACTTTTTTACATCTCTACCAGTTCTGCTACAAGTCAGAAGTTCCTCATTCTGGACAATGAATTATTGATTAAAAATCAGTTTCCGTCATCATAATAATACTAACCTTCGAAGTAGCAAACAAACTTAAAACTTTGTCTTCATTGAAGAGACTTTTCATCCAATCAGAACGGGTACACAACACTTCACCATATTTAAACTGATAATTATAAATGTAGTGTTTTTATTATAAAAAATAGTGATCAAATTGGCATGGTGCTTGCCCTTGAGTGAACAACCCTATCAACCTCAGACTAATACATTATTACACTGAGCTGATAACTCAGATTTCCCCGTCAACAATAACCTATAACAATGACAATAACATCGTTAGCTGTCAGGCGCAGTGCCCAAGGATTCATAATCCTAGGTTCAGACCAATAACTTCACTGGTCCCTAAGTGTAATCGACGCCAAAAGTTGCGACTTGGCGAACCCTTAATTATTCCACTTTTTGGCATGCGCCGAGCTAGAAGGATATGGTGGAGATTGGCCACGTGTCATTCTAGACTTATTGGTTCTTACTTTTCATGGTATAAAATGGGCTATTCTGAACAAGAAAACATCGATATGATACAAAATAGTTTGTTAAAATTTTTTTTCAACATTCCAGAGAGAAAATCGAAGAAGGTTTCAAGATAGGCAAGCACCTACTCGTATGACGATATTAGATACAGGACACAATTAAGTGAAAAAAAACACTTGAGCGAAAAGTGAGAACATTAGGAGGGAACATTGATGAAGACATCAACATTTTACTTTATTTTGAAGATTTTTTGTTTGAAGCTTTGCTTTTTTAATATAAGTTCATCTTTATATATATAATTCTACTGTACGTGTGTATGTAATTGAACTCCTCCTAAACGGATGGACCGATTTGAATGAATTTTTTTGTATGAGTTTGGGTGGCGCCCTGGATGGTTTAGATTCACAAATCAGCCCGACAGATGGCGCTGCTGTGGGTATCTAGGTTATTTATCTATATAGCTGGACCGATTTGAATGCATTGTTTTGTATGCGTTTGGGTGGCATGGCGCCCCGGATGGTTTAGATTCACAAATCAGTCCGGCAGATGGCACTGCAGTCGGTATCTAGGTTATTTATCTATATAGCTGGACCGATTTGAATTAATTTATTTGTATGCGTTTGGGTGGCATAGCGCCCTGGATGGTTTAGATTCACAAATCAGCCCGGCAGATGGCGCTGCAGTCGGTATCTAGGTTATTTATCTATATAGCTGGACCGATTTGGATGAATTTTTTTTATGCGTTTGGGTGGCGCTCTGGATGGTTTATGTTTACAAATCAGCCCGACAGATGGCGCTGCAGTCGGTATCTAGGTTATTTATCTATACAGGGTGTCCTCGAACTGCGTGGCTGAAATAAAACCGAAGATTCTTTGATTCAAAAAAAATTTGAGGAGCCTTTTTACTTTTGCCTCAAGTGTCTTGTTTAGTCGGTAGAGGGCTTCAAAGTTGCAAAAATTATTTTGTTTTTTCGGTATAACTTGAGAACTTGATGGAGGAAAATTACAATATTTGGCAGGTGAGTTACTGTCAATAATAGCCGTTTTTGAGAGCGGAGCATAGAGCTTTGGAGACCATAGAAATGGCTCAAACTTGAGGATGTAACGGGAAAAGTGTCCCTAACTTTTTTGTGGTCGATGTAATTCACTCTATATTTTTTACGTAGATAGCTTATCTAATTTGAAAACTTTTCTTACTCTTAGAAAATTTTGATAAAATCAACGGATTAGCTTGAAAAAAATAATTTTCGAGTCTCTGCAATTTTGGCTTACTAATTTTACTTGATTAAAATACGTTAGTTGCCTTTGCTTTTCTAATGTCATTTTGGCATTTGGAGAATTTATTCTCAAAACTGTCAGTTTTTACTTTGCTTTCCGTAAAAATTTTATAAAATTATAGCTCAAAATTTCACTAACACTGAAATGGTTAATATCTCGGTAAAACACGAATAATAAAAACAATAGAAATGGGGAAACGATGTGATTATTTAGGAAAAACAAATGCTAAATTAAAAGAAACAACAAAACTTTTTTGGAAATCGCTAAGGCATCAATTGTTCTAAATGTTGCCCATTTTCCTGAATACACAAATTAATTCGTTTCAAGAAATTGGATTGAACTCTGGCTAGTACTTCAGGATCATTCTTCAATAAATCCGCTTCATGATTAATTCGTTGCAACAATTCCTCTCGGTGTTCACTGGTGCATCGTGTCCTCTACCTATCCAGCGATCTGGATATTCCGCACTCAAATGTCGCCTCACAGCTAATGTGAAATGAGGAGGTGCACCATCATGGATAAACCAGGCCACGACGAATGTGTAAGGGCAAGTCTTCCAACAGTTCAAGTAGCCTTTGTTCCAAAAAGTTCAAGTAGTTCTCCCCGTTCAATCGATCGGGTATAACGGTAGGGCCAATAATAAAGTTATCCACAATTCCAACCCAAACATTGATTTTAGTTTGATTCTGAAAATATGTAACTTCCGTTTCATTAGGATTTTCATCAGCATAGAAATGTTCATTATGGAGGTTAAAAAGACCACATCTCGTGAAAGTATCTTCGTCCGTGAACAGAATTCTTCTACAAAAATTGGGGTTTGCGTTTTGTCTTTGGACAATAAGCCGACAGAAATCTAGCCGATGACCTGGATCCATGGGCAATAAGTCTTGAACTGTTTTAATATGATAGGGATACAACAGTTCTTCTTTCAGTACATTATGAACTAATGATTTTGAGGCTCCAATACGAAGTCCCAAAAGTAGTGTGCTTATCCCAGGTTCAGTTTCAACCGCTTCCAGTATCGCTTCTTCGAGATCTAACGTCCTTCTTGTCCGTCTGCGTCCAGTTTCTCTGCGATTTGCTTCAAATTTGCCAGTTTCGCGAAGGTTTGCCGATTTGGAATTCTGCGATGCGGATATCTTTCCCTTCTCCGGCCATTGCAACGACAAAGTCCATAAATCAATAACATATCAACCATTTCAGTGTTAGTGAAATTTTGAGCCATAATTTTATAAAATTTTTACGGAAAGCAAAGTAAAAACTGACAGTTTTGAGAATAAATTCTTCAAATGCCAAAATGACATTAGAAAAGCAAAGGCAACTAAGGTATTTTAATCAAGTAAAATTAGTAAGCCAAAATTGCAGAGACTCGAAAATTATTTTTTTCAAGCTAATCCGTTGATTTTATCAAAATTTTCTAGGAGTAAGAAAAGTTTTCGAAGTAGATAAGCTATCTACATAAGAAATATCGAGTGAATTACATCGACCACAAAAAAAGTTCTGGACACTTTTCCCGTTACATCCTCAAGTTTGAGCCATTTCTATGGTCTCTAAGGCTCTGTGCTCCACTCTCAAAAATGGCCATTATTGACAGTAACTCACCTGCTAAATATTGTAAAAGTTCTTCATCACGTTCTCAAGTTATACCGAAAAAACAAAATTATTTTTGCAATTTTGAAGCCCTCTACCGGGTAAACAAGACACTCGAAATCTTTGCCAGATCTCCATTAATTGCGTCAACCTGTCCCTGTCTCGATCCTCTGGTTTCATTGGATGGTACAGGGGCTCTAAATGAGAAAGCGGTATACAGTGCACCATCATCTGCAAAGCTGTGAACGTAACAGGTGGTCACTTCCAGCGAATCGTTGATATGGAGCAGAAACAAAGTTGATGCCAAGATTCATCCCTGTGGAACACCAGCGTTGATAGCCATTGTATAGGAGGATACTCCGTCAACCACCACATGGAGTGATCTATCTGAGAGAAAACTCGATAGTAAGCGACAAAGTTGAAACGGCAAACCATATGAAGGAAGTTTCCCAAGAAGGCTTTGGTGCCAGACGGTAGATAAGCTATATGTAACTATGTTAGGTTAATAAGCATTAAGCTTTTATTCTTAATAGACAGAAAGTACCTTCATCGTAATGAAATATCCAAAAAAAATAAACTGCTATGACTGCATCTTTATAAGAAACATAGTCAGGTTCATGGCAAACTCTCCGATAACAAATAAAAATATTTGAGAGGGTTACAAATTGACGCCCGAGAAGAGACCGCCACCGAAAACCGAAAAATTGAATTTTGGTCTTCCTATCTTTCCCAAATGAGGATATATCAACTGCAGAAATCTATTTTGAGCTTAGCGCTCATGGATCAAGTCAGTCGGGTGTATAATTTAATGGAAAAACGCGAATTCCTGGAACGTTTTTTCGAATTCAAAAATTAACATTGAATTGAGAATCAAGGCTTGAGGGCCAGCATCCATGTGATAAACGCAATAATTGCCATCAGTGGCGTACGTGGACCGATTTTCTTGAAGATTTCGAATTATCCTTCCAACCGAAGATTCTACCTCCAAGATATGTAACGAATTCTCGTTTTTAGATGGCCTTTCTGTCCGGAGTGATTCCTACGGGAAATAGGTTCCTCCCAGTTGTTATCACGAACAATTTTGATGGATAATAACTACAATGGTAATCAGCTGTCTAACAATACGAATTACAGGAGTGATATTTTCCTCTCAGCATTTCTACAGTTTTTTCCGGAATTATAATTGTATATCGATAGTAAGTACTCTATTCTGGCGGAGATGGTCGAATAGTGACTTCATAGTCCAACTATGAGAGAAGCTTAAAGCTGTCTGTGACTGATAGCCGTATTGTCACTGTTCGACCTAGATAAATCTGAACTCTATTTAATGAGAACACATGTCAAACATGAACCCACCCTCTAGTTTACCAAAACCTCTAATCTTGTTAGTACCTACTGCCTTCCCAAAACAACTCTACCTGTAATTCTACAGATCTAAGACAGAATTTTAAACTCACACATCTCTGCTGGGTTAGGGTAATATCTTTTCGTAATATATCTTGTGATCAAGTCTTGATATTTAATATCTGAAAAAGCGGGATGATATTGCATATGAAGAATTTAAATATGATTTCCTATGCGAAATTTGCCATTGTTATAAAATTAGCACACATACTATAAATATATGGGATTAGACAAAAATTCCGAAGCTGCGACCAAAAACTGGACTTTTTCATTTTTACAACTTCCTGTGTTTTTGTGAAAGTCGGTAAAAGAATAGGAAGTGTTCCTGAGTTGATCAAATCGAATTCAATATTTTGGATGAAATTGACTCCGAGATATTTTAAGAGGCAAATTAAATATTTTCTTTGGGTTCAATGAGCAAGATTCACGGTCATGCCGTTGCTTATAAATTTAAAAAATTCCAACATTTGTTATATAATCTCTTGCAGAATATCTGAAAACATATTCTTGTATAAGAAGGCTTAGGACATCTAATGCTCGAATTTAAGTATTGTAGAAGAAAAATAAAAAGGTGAATTATTACAATTCTGTTTTTGAAAGTGTCAAACTCAAAAATCACACATAGAATGGTGTAGAATTTTTGTCGAATCCTGTTTTAATTATTCATAGCAGTCATTAGCATTATTTAGTTACCAGTCCCATCGCTTTAGAACATCAAAGAATCTAAGTTAAAACCACCTCTACCTTTCTATGTCACATTTTTATCCCCTTAAGAATTATAAAAACTTACCCATAATACATAGAGCTGGGTAATAATTGATAAAGTCAATTTATTTACTAGGTACTTAAAAAAGTCATGATTTCAATCGCTATCTTCAAAGTAGTCGTTGAAATTTTAAACATTCAAGTTTATCAATTAAACACTAAGATCATCGTCGTTAACTTTCCATTAAATTGTATTCGGATTTCGATATAGAGTCTTAAATTATTCGAAAAATATTCATTCTTGGAGCGAATCAGGCCCGTAGCCAGCCGATTATCTCGAATCCGAACATCAAAAATTGCTTGTGAAACATAAAATACGCTTTTACTAGACAAGTGTTGGTTTTCACACAGTTTACTGGTAACAGACTTTTCAGCTTCACGCTTCCTTTGTCAGTTCAACTGCAAGAAAAGTCACGTGATTTGGCATCAGCGAAATCGTGAATATGCTTCAAGAAGAACGAAAAACTGCAGAAGTATCGTTCAGCAAAATGTTTATAGCAGCTGAAAAGCTTGCAAACGATACATTCGATATGGAGCTGAAAGTTCCAAGACTCACGTCGAAGCAAACGACTCGTTCCAATTATCAAACAGACTCTGTTGAATCGTACTTTCGGTCTGCTGTTTTTATTCCTTGCCTCGATATGCTGATTCAGAATTTGTCTGACAAGTTTCTTAATGAGAACGCGAGAATGTTATCAAGCTTACAGATACTTCTCCCTGGATTTGCTGTAATTGAAAAAGTAGATGACTTGCATCATCTTTCGCCATACTTTGATGATCGAGTCTCAGAATCCGCTGTAAAAGCTGAGTATAAGTTGTGGTGTGAGAAATTATCGGGACTCGAGAAAGATGCCGAGGCTTTACAAGTATTGGATTTTTGTGACAAGAGCAGATTTCCAACAATCAAATATCTATTAACAGTTTTGGCAACTCTTCCGGTCACAAAGGCAAGTGTGGAAAGGTCATTTTCGACAATGAAAAGAATCAAGACTTACTTACGTAACTCAACGGGCAACGAAAGACTTAGTGCACTCGCCGTACTGTAAATTCATGGAAACTTAGGTATCGATCCGAATGAGGTTCTTGAGATTATGGCAGCAAAGAAATCGCGAAAGTTAAAATTTTAAATTTTGTCTACTGAAATTGACGTTTCAGTTTGACAATTGATGTGTATGTGCTTGACTGACAATTAAAATACAGTGATGATATTAATAACAATAAAGCAGTTTTTCACTAGTCCAACTTTAATAACAAATATCCTTGCAAGACACCCATCAACCATTTCCGCCCCCCGGCCCCCCAAAAAATTATTACTACGTTTTGCCCCCCCCCCCCCCCCAAACCAAATTTCTGGCTACGGGCCTGGAGCGAATATATGCATTTTTGTAAACATTCGCTATGCTTCTTCAACCAAGCATTCAAGAATCATTGGGTCTTAACAGTCGATCCCTTATAATGGTTTTTTGAACACGGTCAATAACCGATTTGATTCAATTAAATTCACTGTAGAATTATTAAGCAATAGTCAGGTTCCTTTTCTTGACATTAATATTATCAAAGTTGGTTACTATTTGGAATTCAACATATACAGAAAACCTTTACCGACGAGTAGTTATATTCCATTTGATTCATGTACACCAATTAATTATAAATTGGCTCTATTCAATAGTATTGTTTTTTGAGCCAGAGAAATAATAAAAACGAAGTTGAGACACTTCAGCAAATAGTGAAGGACAATGGTTATGACAAATTTCGGACCAAAATTGGAACGCAGTCAACTAACCAAATTAGAGCCATTACTTTCAAATAAATCAATGATATTCAAGTGTCACTTATCATCCTTCAATAATCAATACATTTCCTGAAATTCGTTTTGCAAATTTGCTATGAAACCCGTTTATAGATGCAAAAACAAGCTAATAAACAATTAAGTTTCCAATTTCGAAAAATCTGAAATTTACAAAATTGTTGTGAGTCGTGTTCAAAAATGCTATGTGGGTCAAACTAGAAGAAACATTTTTACTTGTTATAAAGAACATTCTGCCCATATAAAGAAGAATAATAGTGAAAAATCAGCATTAGCAAAATATATTTTAAATACAGGTCACACCGTTTCTCAAGAAAGTTTATTATTTTCGAGACAGTACCGACAAATATGTAGGTAATTTAGAAGGGATGGAAATGTATAAGCGAAAAAGGAATTTACTGTTTTGATTTATCCCCAGGTGACCATAACCCCAAATAGTATTAAAATATGTAAATTTTATTTCCTAATTTAGTTTACTCTAATGATAGCTACTTGGTAGCTTTAAAGTCCATCCCTCTCTTACTCACATGCACATCTTTCACTCTGCTCAATTGAACTTCTCAATTTGTTTTCTACAAGTTACTCAGATCATTGAATAAAATTGGTGAATAGTTACGGATTGTTTAAGCTTAAATAACATTTATGCACTCCATGGAGTGCTGCTAGTAGTAATTATTTGTATAATTTTTGATAAATCACGCAATTTTTCAATTAATGGAAAATATCAAATTCATACTTCCTGAAAAGCCAAAGCAGTAATTTTCAATGACTCAATATTTGTTAGAAATAGTTCAATATGAATTTCACGATTTTACAATGTTTTCAAGACTAAGGAAATAGCCAACATTATTCAATGTACTTTATTCAATTTGTTCACATAACAACAATACTCAGGCAAATTCTAAGTATATTGGTAACATTCGAGTGCTATATAAACATAGAACATAAATAAGAAATATAATTCGCTAGCAATGTGCACATTATTGCCTTACACCATCATACAAATTGATTTGAGTCTAAGGATATTATAATAGATAAATAATGAACAACACACTATATCACAAAGAACTGTAATTTTCCGGGAAGTTAAGCAAAGGATTTTTTACGAAATTCTTGCTAGAATTTCTAGGAGAGTAAAGGCTTCTTGGTAGACTAGAATACGTGTAATTTTCTTCCAGTTGGTTTATTCGTTTGTTTAAACTTACCTCGGCTATACTAGTTCCCCTCGCTCCTGAAGGCAAAGATGCTTGCCTTACATAATAATCACTGCCAAATCTGGAAATAAGTTCACACTGCAATTTAAGATTGATGAATACGTAGAAGTAGTTCAATGGAACTTGTGTATATTTATAGTTTTTCTTGCAAATTAATTTACTAAACTAAACCTGCTTTGATTATTCATATATAATTCAATTAATTATAACCATCATAAAGTAACATTATTATTCTACCTAACGAAATTATAACAATTACCCCAGAAGATATGTAAAAAATAATATAAATAAACATACTTGTAATTTATTCAAGATGGGGTATAAAATTATCTGAATGACAATAATATTATATGAAATCTGTTTTTAGTATCAAAGAGTTTAACCAGATCAATTTTCTGATTTAATCTGAATTAACTACTTAAATCGAAGTCAACGGCAAATTATTTTTCCGATGACCTACATGAAGTACGTATCATTTCGCACTATGAGCAAGTGCAGAAAATTACGTATTTCGCAATAATGCAAAATATTTAATTTCACACTGAAATTTTATATTCCTCCTCGCTCGCTCTAGGATTGGTACGATTACCCATTAAGTACCTATACTCTAATTTTTACTCAATTATAGGTAGCTGTAGCAATGACAAATCTACAAATACGTTTATGACATTATAGTATCAGTGTGTTTCACTGTGCAACTTATTTTGAAGTAATTTAATTTATTAAGTAAAGTAGATACCTGGTACTTCCAAATTGTACAAAGTTTTCTTGGTCTTAAGAACAACGCGGAATTTACATCCATCGATAGAATGATAGATTCTACTCACCCATAAATCCGCTATTTAGCAAGCGAAACGACTAAAAGAATTGTTACCAGAAGAATTAAAATATCTTTATGATTTGGCATATAATAATTTTGTCACGGAAAAAGTTTTCCGAGGTTGTTTTATTAGCATACATAGTAGAATTAGGGATAAATACAAGCCAAATATTGTCTAGTCAATATATTCTACGTTACTAACATCATTAATCACCATGGTGTGACGGCTCCATATTGCAGTATTATTTGTCTGGTAATATTTGGATAATATCTTGCAATATATTGCAGGGTCTAATAAACTCATCATTTTGCATCTAAGAAAGATGTATCCGAAATATTGAATATGGTAGTTTCAGAATACGTTTGAATATATGTAATATTGTATACAGTGGAAACACACAATAATGTAGAATGAAATATGAACGTTGCTAACGAACGAAAAACTCACAGGGTGAAATCAGCAATCTGAATTATTTGAAATGTCCCGGTTCAAATGATAAATAATACAGATCAATCCATTTTACTTCATGGTATTGGGTACTGACCTGTGATCTCGTGCAATATCCTTCTCAAGTACGTCTACTAATTTACTCATTATATCACTTCTATTTCTAACTAACACTACTTCCACGATTTGTAAAATTAAATCTCGTGATTTTATGAATGCAACTTATACCATAAACATAAAGTCAATCTTAGCATAGGTAATCATAATCTTACGTTATCTAAAGATTAATGGAATTATCAAGAATCTGAATAAGTATGCATTGTCTTATTGTAATTTGCACTTACATTTTATCCATGGAGTTACTTGTTTTCTTGATACGTTTCTCAATATTCTCTCTAGAATAGGGGTTATATTTCATTTCAACAGTGTGTTTCCATTTTTCTTTTTCTTTTTTGCTATAGTTTCCTGAAAAGCAATTTCTAGGTTAAAATGTAAGTTAAATTTGCTTAAAGTCTAAAGCTTTTCAACAACGATATTAATGTTCTCTTTAGTAACTTAGTGAGAAGTGCTAAACAAAATTAATAACAAACCATTGAAATTCCTGAAATTTGACAATAGGAAATTTCAACATTCTTTCTTATTAGATTTTCAAATTTTTTCGAAAGAACTCGAAATCTAATTTCCCCAATATATTGGATTTCATTAGACATTGGCAACAAAGCTGTATTAGAACTCATTGAATGCATGTGTTTATCATTTCAGGAATATTTTCAATATTTTGTTTTTTTCAACTGGACATTAATCTTGTCAAGAGTTTCACAAAATAAGGAACTAGGTAAGTCTAAAATTATTATGAAAATTGTATAGTCAAAAATGAAATGAAATAAAGATAATGTTCGAAATACTCAAGAAAGTAGTTTAATTCGGAAAAACATACGATCTATCGACAACTTAGATCACAAGGGAAGGAATGGTCAATAACTGCATGCTTTTTGGCAGAAAATAATAGATCGATTCAAACTAATGAATTTTTCATTGAAGAAATCAGATTACCAGGCGAATGAATTATAAAGGCTTAAACTTGAATATCAAAAATTGTTTCTATAAAGCTCAAAACATTGGAAAATTCATTGCCAATAAATCTATTCCATGCTTTGTAAGAATTTACTACTAAATCGGAAATCTATTAAAAAAAATAGTAATCCTGTATGATATGAAAATGCCGGTAGCTGCGATAGTAATCAATTTTTAATGTGAAATTAGAATACAATCGCATTTCATGAATCTTGATATACTATAATTTAGCAGATTATCAATGTAGATAATAGAAAAATGAGATAAACTACAATCGCACCTGGAAAGATAGCATCATTATTATTCTCTTCCTCTTCATCACTGTTATCTATTCGATCACAGTTGCTATTTTCGAAATTCTTTGGATATTCTATATCTGCATTGGATGATCTGAAATGTATGCTTAAGGTATAAGTATAAAAACGGCACATAATAAAGCTATTATTACTATGAATAAAATAATAATCATTTGGGAATGTATGTTGTTTTCTTGGTATGTTGGTTCTTAGATATGACTGAAAATTAATAAAAACTCTTTTTTTGACGTTTCGATAATACTGTATCATCTTTATCAAAAATTTTTGATAAAGATTTATCACATATTTATCTAAAGTTCAATTGATTTGAAGTGAGAATTGTAGGTTAGAGTATTACTATGGTTGGTAATTAATCTGACAGTACTCATTCAATGACAGCATGCCGGTTCTTATATATTTCTATAGAACTGACTGAGAAGTGTTCTGGGTAAGTTGAAGTTTCTTTGCCTAGTTGGCCACAATTTCGTGTAAGTACATTAAGAGATATATAATTAAATTTTCTGAATTATGGAGATAACTTAGATAATTTAACACCCTGGACTAGACATCCAGTAATGTGGGTTCGAATCCCGCCTATGGTTCAATGTTTTACGTTTATTCATCTTTATAATCCTACGTTAAATTATCTAAGTTACCTATCAAAAATTGTTTTGTTAATTAGTGTTACCATTTAGAAAAAAAAAGATGATTTCGATTTATAAAATGCGCCTGCAGCCGACTTGTGTTTGTTAAATCCAATTAAAACCGCAGAATATATTCAACACCGAGGATATGTTATCAAAATTTCTCCGTTTGAGGTTAAATTCATTTGATAAGTATTATCTGTAGAATTTTTTAGCTTAAATCTTCTCTGGAAATGTAATAATAGAATAATGTAAAAGGCATTCAATTCAAAAAACGTGATGAAACAAATAAGGTTTTTCCCACCAAAAAAAATAATTTAAAACTCACTTGGAGCTGGTATGTTTTTTCAATATGGTTCTTGGTAATGATGCGTAGCTCTCAGTATATTCGGTGTCTTTCTCTGTGTTACTATTAATGGAAGAAAGGGATGCGTCAATCATATCTGAAACAATGTAAACAATTATTGTCAAAAGGATTCAGCTACCTGTCTAATGTATTTAATTTTTTGCATACTTTTGTAAAACATAATTATGAATACATACAGCTCAAGTCAGATCGACCGGGATATAGAAATAATCTTGTTATTTAGTTTAGTGTAAGCGAGCCAGATTATTGTTTAATACGAATAAGAATTTGTGCAGTAGGGAAAGGGAACTGTGTATTGCACAGGTTACCCTAGCCTGAGCGAGGCGTGTCCCGTTCAATCATTAGCTCGCGGGAGACGTGAGGGTATTCAAAGATTTGGGAATTCATGACATCGAGATCTCGGCTATTTGTCGACTTGATATGTCGCGATTTTCCTCAACCGATAAACATATCAATGTACCCATATCATTATTCAAAGGTCAAATGAATTGAATTGGTAGTTGGTATATTACTATAGGTACATACTGGTCTCTGTCGGGAGTTGAAGGACACATGGGGTGTACTCACATGCGCATTATAAATCACGTATTACTGTTATAGGTAGGGGATAATGCTATCAACAGCAGCGTCAATTCTTTATCGCACGTATTAACTTCCAGTACTCCGGTAGATTTGACTCAAGCTGCTTATTTTGCACTGTTTGTCATATTATTATCACTCAATTCAACATTAACCTATATATTTCTCTGTGTTACTATTAATGGAAGAAAGGGATGCGTCAATCATATCTGAAACAATGTGAACAATTATTGTCAAAAGGATTCAGCTATCGTTCTAATGTATTATATTTTTTGCACGTTTTTGTAAAACATCATTACGAATACATACAGCTCAAGTCAGACTAACCGGGGTATAGAAATAATCTTGTGAGTGTAAGCGAGCCAGATTCTTTTATTGTTTAATAAGAACAAGAATTTGTGCGGTAGAGAAAGGGAATTGTGTATTGCACAGGTTACACTAGCCTGAGCGAGGCTTGCCCCGTTCAATCATCAGCTCGCGGGAGACGTGAGGGTGTTCAAAGATTTGGGAATTCATGACATCACTGATTCTCGTCTATTTGACGATTCGATATGTCGTGATTTTCCTTAACCCATAATCATATCAATGTATCCATATCATTATTCAAAATTCAAATGAATTGAATTGTTAGTTGGTATATTACTATCGGTATATACTGGTCTCTGTCGGGAGTTAAGGGACACATGGGGTGTACTCACATGCGCATTATAAATCACGTATTACTTCCTTATGTTCTAGGTAGGGGATAATGCTATCAACAGCAGCATAAATTCTTTATTGCACGTATTATTAACTTCCAATACTCCGGTAGATTTGACTCAAGCTGCTTATTTTGTATTGTTTGTCATATTATTATCACTCAATTCAACATTAACCTATATATTTCAATGTCGCCAATATTTAGAATACCAACCGTGATTTATAACATAATAACTATGCTAAGACAGCGTATATGAATGTTTTAGATAAATATGAACTAGCAAGAACAAGAACAGATGTATTTATTAAGTAAATAACAGGTCATATTTATGTGTACATATACATTCAAAACGTATACAACAATTATATTTAGAAATCACGTCTAGTAAGATGTAACAATATTCTGTATGAATAAATCATAGAATGCAGAACAGAAAAAAATATTTATATAGTATTATCAGTTTTCTAGTTTTTTTTAGAAAAAGTACCATCCAATGAATAAACAAGTATGTGACTTCAATATACGTAAACATTTGAAATAATGTACTTAAAGTTACATTCCTCGTTTCAAAGGGTTATTATAATACGTTTCTATGTATTATCGAATGAGATATTCGTTAACGAAACTGCAAAAACGTTATACAGAGTGTACATAATTGATACAAAGTTCATAAACTGATAACACGAATTTTAAATTCTCTTGATGTATGCGGGATGTAGGTAATTAACATTCGATATGATGTAAAAAAAAATTATCGCAGTAAAATTTTTAACGATAGTTTCAAATGAGCAATTGAATAATGACATTTAATTACAGCCTTTATTGTGTATGAAATTGTAGATATAACTGTTGGGTTTGTATTACTATTTTTGTCGAGTCTGAGTCACTGATTGATTTTCTCAGTAGGTGCTCAAAGTTGAGAAGTATTTGAAAGTTGAGTTTGTTTCCGAGTCCTTGAAGCATCAAAATATCTCAAGATTCAAGCTTACCTCTAGTTGGAATACATTCAGTCCTGGCAATCAAGTAGTCTTGATCTATTTCATCAAAATCTTTACCTTCTTTCACTCCTGAATCGGCTGATATTTCATCGTCTGACACACTGGTTATTTGAAAATTCAAATCGCTGAATATGGTTTTCCCACCAATTATAGATTTTGAATCAATTAAATGATTCTCTATCCCAATACTAGTGTCCATGTTCTCAAAATCTGAAGCCGCATCCGATAAATCCGACGTGTCGTCAATTTCTTGATCACCGATTAAAACTTTAGCTTCTGAGGTGGGATTTGGTACTAGCATTGGTACAGGAACTGGAGAATTATTGCCTTGAAACGGTTTTCTTTGTAAAAACCAATTTGGTTCATCATTACTGAAAGCTGAATTGGCTCGCATATATTCCAGATCTTGCTCTTCGTCATCTGAGTCAGTTGAAGACACCTCTTCAATTCTTTGGTGTATCTGCAACAGAGTAGTACCTATTCATAATAATTTGTTTGTCTTCACAACATACAGGTGGAGTTTAAGATATATATTTATTCAGATTTAGCGAGTGTGATAAAGATTCGACGAAAATCATGCTCGTCAGCACCTCATTTGTACGATAAGATAACCGTGACCAGAAGACGTGCGTACATATCATATGACCAGGTCCAACCTTCTGAGTTTTACATGTCTATCTGAAGAAGCAACACAATGTGTCTGACTCGCTCCAACTCCCAATACTTTATAAGTATATAGTTTATTTAGTCCAGTCCATTTAGAATTAAGTTTTTGAAAATGCACGAATCGTGATTTCTGCTCAAAGGGGACATGGGTAGAGTCCTATTCAAAAAAGTTGTGACTGTACCTGCTGACTTCCGGTCGCCATCTTGGGAAAACGAGAATAACGTTATATCTCCTTTCCTGTTCGTTTTTCGCAAAATTTATGAGAATAAAGTTGTATAATCATTTTATCTTTCAGTTTCAATTTAACTTTTTTTTAGGATTGATATTGTAAGAATTACATCTTATTGATTTTTCAACTATCAAATAAAACTTCCGGGTGTAAAGCTGTGTATACCTTTGATTTGAATTTCCGTTGAACTTTCTGTGGCTAATAGTTTTAAAGCTGTGGACCCGCGAATTTGACCTCGCAGATTTCAGCGTTCGAGCTTGCCTCGTATCTTGCTAGGCGGGGTCTATGTGATTGCTCACGGTAACGTGAACTATTTCTACTCGAAAATTAGTGAATTGTTGGTTTGTAATGTAATTATGTATACCATTTATTGCATTGAATGCAACTGTTAAGGGCAAAAAATACACAAGTTCAAATAATTTGTGGCACTATTCACTATAATTATAATTCACTATAATGATGTGGAAACACAAAAGTTTTTGAAAGATTATCACGAGCGAAATGAAAAGTCACAGTCACAATCACAGCTGCTGTTGTTTTATCACAGGGATGTCGAACATGCAACGACAAGAAATGGAATGGGGGGCGGTTGTGCATGTGAGACCTTAATTATGCGTAGGATTAACTTTGCGGCTCTATAACTTTACAAGTATTAGTCACAGAAACATCGCTGAGCATTCAAATTAAAGATAATTACGTCTTTCAGACTCGGAAGATTTATTTAGTAGTTGAAAAATTGATAAGAAAAATTATTTTCCAAACAACTGTAACTTTACAATATCAATCCTATAAAAAAGTAAAATTAAAAATGAAAGATAAATGATTTTCTACAACTTTAGTTCTTATAAATTTTTCCTAGAATAGCAACCGAAAGCCAGCAGGTACACTCCCGACTTTTTGGTGTTAGACTCTTCCCATATCTCCCTTCCAGTTAGAACGAAAATCCCGTTTAGTGCATTTTTTTCAAAAATTTTACATTGCTTTTTGTCCAAATGCGTGCGATTCGTAAGATTTAAGCTTATATACGTTTCAACAGAATGATGGTATTTGGTATTCTAACATCTTCAATGAAGATCAGATTTAATCATGTGCAACATTTATTTTGAAGGATTTAAGGTGCGGAAATCAAAGATCGCCATGTATTGAACGACTATATTCAATAAATGGTGCTTTACTTGAAATATTAGTTATAAATTAATGTTATACTTGAACAGAAGAGTAATATTTCTATAATTTGTGATATCCCGAATTCTCCCCCAATTCTAAATTACATAACACACAATATTCTATTTTCTTATGTCATAATAATGTTTATTGAATATAAACGTATTTGTTATTTGTATTATATAGCATAACAAATGAGGAGTCGACAATGTTCCTACCGTGAGTGCACGACATCAGTGTCAGTGTCGGCATTTAAGATATTTAAGTAAGTTCAGTAAGTTCAGCTAGAGAAGTTAGTTCTTAGTCAGTCTAACTTAGTATTAGAAAGTACCATGTAGTGAACATTAAAATCACATTTCGTACCCAGTTTGTGATTCTAACCATTTGTCCCTATGTCTAAGTTCCATACGAAACTTCTACCATAACCCATCACCGAGCCTGTTAACTGATAACATGGCTTCCTTTGCAAGCCAAAGAAGGAACCCTTGTTCAGATATTATAGGACAGTCAAATTTTCCCAGGAACAACTTTGCATATAGCAAAGAGTTCTATATATAGAGCATCGACATATAGAATGGACTGCGCGTGGCAATGCTGGCTGCGGATACTGTAGGCGAGAGAGAGGGAAAACGAAGAGGCCTAATACTGTCTTTATCTATCGCGTTTCTATTGGCCGCTGCGTTGCCATGGAAATGCAGCATGACTGTAGCTAGTATGTTTACGTCCCGAGCCGGCACATGCGATTCAGCGGCCAATAGAAACGCGATAGATAAAGACAGTATTAGGCCTCTTCGTTTTCCGTCTCTCTCGCCTACAGTATCCGCAGCCAGCATTGCCACGCCCAGTCCATTCTATATGTCGATGATATAGAGTAGAAAACTAAGCCTTTCACTGGTATGTTAACGGACATTCTGTCCTTCTCGCACATGTACTGCGCTCTCACTCCCACGATGTGCGCGCGTTATCTTATTCATGTATTTTTATACCCTTTGTGATAGAAGGGGAGACCGTGCGAGTGAGAGCGAACCAACATGTGCGAGAAGGGCAGAATGTCCGACTAGTTACTAGCGCTTTCTTATGCTTAACAAACTTGTAGTTTGTCTACTCTATATATAGAACTCTTTGCATATATGTTCATTAATTACTTGATTAGGTATTATGTACTATTTCTTCATAACATATAGTAAATAATGCAAAGCAAAACAGCATGCAAATATGCGCCGCTGTCTATATTATATAGGGTTAGGAGACATTAATTTATTGATTTATTAATTTAGAAGATTTACCACAATCAGAAAATTGCTGAATACAGCTTTTTCATATCACATTTAAATATATATTAAATTAATTTAGTAATAACTTGTAATAGTAAATTGAATTTGAACATAATCAGGAAATAACTACGTTATTAAGGATATAAATTGATTAGCTATGTAAATGATAACAATTTTTTTAGTTAATTTAAATTAATTAGAAAGTAATGGAATTTTGCTGAAAAAAAAATTCTCAAGGGATAATGGTAATTATTCAATATTATTATAGCATTTGAAGTATTAGATATTGATATATTGATTCAAGAATATTATTAAAAATAACCTTGATTAATTATCAAATAATTTAGAACCAAAGGCAGAATTATGAATAATCAGATATATATTGATAAGAATTGGTTTAAAAAAGTATATTTAATGCCAGGGAAAATTATCCCAGAAAATCATTAAGAAGTCATAAATGTTGAACCAACAATAATGTTATTCCAGGATAGAAACCAGCTATTATTATGAACTGTGTATAACATTGAATATGCAGAATTTTTATAAGATCTATATAATTAGAAAGCAATAAAGATAAAACATATTATTGGTAGATGTTTGGATATTTGACGAGGTTCGGAGAATTGATTACAATTATTATTGTAATGAATATGATGATGAAAAACAATTTTAAATTAAATTGCTGTAGGATTAGCGATTTGCGTGCAACAAAATACCTTAACTCAATCATAACAATAATATAAAATTTGCAACAAAACATATTTCATTCATATTATAGTAAACGTAGTACCGATTAAATCAGCGAAGTAATTGCGAGCGAATATTTCATTCGATAATTAAATAACAATTCATTGGGTCTATAGCCAATGAATGAATGATCACCCAGGACGTCACGGGAGGGGAGATAGGTATAATAGGAAACTCCAGTACATAACTCAGGAAAACCTAAAATATACAGGCTACGTTCTACGTTTGAGAGAAATTGCTTTTGCAGATTAAAAACTGGCCAAAATAGTCATTAAATTTTGAAGATCGTATGAATAACTTGACCGTTTATACATTAAGTAAAGCCTTTACTGAAATTTAAAAAGTAAATTTTTTATGTGGAAGTGCGAATCCAAATTTTAACACAAAAATCAAGTTATGTCAGGTATGGTTAAATTTAGGTATTGAGAAAGCTGATGGAATTCAACCTAAAATTACACGTACAATCCAAAATGTGTAATAAAAATTAGATATAGCATTCTATTTAAAATAAGAAAGTTAGAAATCTTCCGGTGACACCAGAACTGCACCATGATTCAAAATATTTTTAATAGATAGCTCATGTTTTTTTATGAGGTGGTTCAAATTTTCAGATCTCAATACAGCTCAGAAAGTCATAAACTTAACACTTCTCGCAAATCACCCTGTATATTATTGTTATAACCAGATATATTGATTTCAAGTCATTACAATTATAGGCTAGCAGTAAAATACTTTTGAAATTACGCTTGAATCAATTTTTTCATCCAAACAATTAGTCCAGCAAATGAAGGTTTCTACCCACGAATACTTTTATAGAGGTAGAAAATTTATGAAACTTGATTTATTTTAGTTATATGCATTTGAGAAATGTTTTTGTAGTTCTATACGCCCGAGAATACAAGAAACAATCACTCGGCCGATGACATAATTTGAATGTTTTTTCCATTCTTCAATTTTTTTTTTAAATACTTATTGTTGATCAATATTTTTGTATTTTCATGGACAATTATTTGAGAAATAATAATAATATATTATACCATTTTGAAATTTTTCTGACAGATTGATAACCGGTAACACGGAAATTTCGAAGTTTCATAAAATTCATCGTCAGTTTTCGCATTTAAATTACCCCGGCTGCTGCCCAATTTCAAATTTCATCGGAAAAATCGTTGCTATCTTGGAAACTATGCGTTCTTGGAGAAAATATCACAAATACTACTTTTTCACCCTTTGTAAAAACCAGCTTTTTTTTCGTTATTTCAGAATAATTCGGGAAATATCGGTCGGGGAGAAAAGTTGTAATAACAAAAATATTCGTCTTTTCACAATAAACAATTTCCTTAAAAAAAATTTGCAATTATTTCAATATTAATAATCCGAATAACTCGGAGAATATCGGTCGGGGAGAAATGTTGTCAAAAATACTCGTTTTTTCACAATAAACAATTTCCAATTTGCAATTATTTCATTGTTTTCCAACTCCACTGAAACGTCTCCGATTTTTTGAGAGCATGAAATGGAAGTAACAATGGGGATGAACAACATGACTACGATAAATATTTTAACTTTTCATTTAACAATTTGTCAATTTATTCAAAAATTAATATATATCATCTTCTTACAGTAATAATATAAGAAAACAATGTTACCTTTGTGTTTTATTAATAACCAATCACCTTCTTACAGTATTAATGTAAGAAAACAAAGTAATCTGTGTGTTTTATTAATAATCCCTAGTTTTACTAATAATCCATAGTAAAACTGTGATCAGTATGATATTTCAAATTAGGTGGGGAAATTTTGAATAAGACGCAATTTTATCTAAATAAAAAATCTCTTCCTTCTGAATAGATTTCTTTGTAGTAATTTAATTAATTTTGAACCGGGAAATTCAAAACTATTTAGGCAATAAGATTATTATGCATATGCTTTCTTTTTAAATAATAGATTATTCTTTTATAATGATATAGGCTAACGAGTTGTTGATAAAAATCTATTTAAAAACAATTTAATTGCAAAGTACCCAAAAACGCTAATTCCTGAAAAGTTATTGAATGTCTTGGTTTATTCATTGATTAAAATACATCTAGTATACCATTCAAATCTTGCTTTCGATATTATTTAATTTGCTTATTTGATAAAAGAGGGAATAATTATTGCTGACAATTATATATTATATATTCGTTTCCAATAATTACGAATCGATATTAAAATATGAAAATAACTCGTGACTTATTGCATGACTTAATTGAGGTACAATAACAACTGAGAGGTATATTTTAGTTCCAAATATCAATTTTCAATTACAAATTATATTATATTACATAGAATGATCACTATCGTATAATATCAAATAACATTGATATTTTGAGTGTATATCTATATAATAATAAGAAAAAAGAATCAATTAACATTTTTAATTTATCGATTCTGATAATGAATTGGATATTACCCCTCAATGAATGTATTGTGCGCATTCATCCCAAGAGTTCCAAGTCTCAAAGGAGACAATCAATGTCGTGTAGTGTTGAATTTGCTTCATTGTGGGTCGTTCCGTTTGTCTGCATTTACCGCCTTGGCCGTTTGTAAATTTTTTCCCGCTAGGCGTATGTTTAGGCCTAGGCATTGATTTCAATGGCCTAAGCTAAGAAATCGTGTCTTTCAAAATGGCAAACTATCTCTCTACCAACTGTATTATTTTTAACTTCTTAATATATATATTAGGAGATCGAATCCATCTACCATTTGAAAGCTAAAGCTAAAATATATTGCAGGTAGGTTTGTTTCCCTGACATATTCTATGTAACATTTACAGATTTAGCAACTATAATACAGGGAACACATTCTGCTTAATAGGGTTTCGAACCCTAATACAGGCGGTACCAGTCTTATGTATATTAATCAATGATGTTACTAATATGCTTACCGTCAGCGACAATTTATCCACATATTTTGTTGAACCTAAACTGGAATCCGTCTGAACCCATTCTTCCAAACTGGAAACGGAAGTATTATCTATATCTGTTGTTTTCCATTTGCTGTCTATCGTTTCTTCTCCAAAAGAGAAATTGTGCACTTGGTCTCGAGATGATGTAGAACGCCTACTACTGACGCTGTTTGCAGATGACGATGGAAGATTATTTTGTGCATTGCTTATAACCTGAAACATTGATAATTAATGTTATGCTAATTATAGCCTTAATGTGTCACATGCTCACATGTCATAATTAATTTTGAAAAGAAAGCACATTCTAAATTAAAAAGTCTAATCTAATTATACTATTCGCAACAAAGTCGGAAGAGTATATTTCATGTAGGTACTCAAGCTATTTCTAAAATCTTTGCACCATCCATCGAATTTTAAGCAACTCTGAAAAAATCCGTCTGTCTATCACGGAACTTGTATACACGCTGACTCTTAAACGAAAGGTCCTATCATATTCAAATTTTGACAAAAATTGTTAGACGTTTGGTGACGAACCCTAAAAAATAGACACCCCTTTTATGTAGGGTTGAAAATTAACAAAAATCATAACTCCCAAAGTATAAATTGGATTGAATTTGACAGTACTATTTTAATCAAGCGTCAATTGTACGTATGTCAATACATCGTATATATTTAAAAGTTTTTCATTAAAAACAAATAGAACAAACAAGGAATACATTCCTACATGGTCCTTCAGAGCATGGATAATTACACAATAAACAGTGTGAGCAAAGCGCGTCGAGACCCGGCATTTCATCGTTTACAAGCGGGAAGCATCAGCCGCAGCAGTCGAGACGGTGCGAATTCGTTCAGCGTCCAATTGTAAACTGTGAGTTTCCAATTTGATATCCTACCCTTATTCAACTCCTTTAAAAGCACAGTTTCTTTTGCGATACATAACATAACATTAAGAACTATATTTTCATAAATAAATAACTTCCAATAATAATAAAATGGATGCGGAATTAAAAGGTTTAATTCAAAAATGGGCATTTTTCAAAAGTCAATTAACAAGATTAAATACGTTTCTAAATGATATCACACCAGATAGAACATTTGAAGTTTCAATACGATTGGAGAAAATTGAGCCTCTCTTAGAAGACTTTTACGAGGTGCAAAATCAAATTTTATTGCTAGAGAACACTGCAGCTCAACAAGATGAGGTACAAGCATTTGAAGATTCATATTTTAAAATTGTAACACTGGCAAAGCAATTGTTGCTGCCTGTATTACCACCTAGCGATAATAACAACGCTATTAATAATAAAAACACTACAACTTCTTCGGTCTTGCAGCTACCCACAATTAAACTACCTGAGTTTAATGGAGCGTATGAATCTTGGCTAGAGTTTTACGACACTTTTAAATCACTGATCAATAATAATGTATCAATCGCACCAATTCAAAAAGTTTACTATTTGAAATCATGCTTAAAAGGCGAAGCTGCACAGGTAATCAGTGCATTGGATGTTTCGGATACAAATTATGAGGTTGCGTGGGATTTATTGAAACGAAGATTCGACAATAGTCGAATAATCACAAACACACACGTCAGGGTTCTTTTTGATATACCCGTTCTTTCCCGCGAGTCAAATTATTTTTTAAGAAAATTATTGGATGATTTCTTGAAGCATACGCGAGCTTTACAAGCTCTTAAACTACCTGTACAACATTGGGGCACACTCCTTATATATTTAATATGTAATAAGCTGGATGCTACCACTAAACGGGAGTTGGAAACTTCCATTGCTGAAGAAACAAATGCAAACAATATCACTATGGAAATGTTGATCAAGTTCCTTACTACAAGATGTCAGTTACTTGACACCTTGGAAACAAAACACAATAAAATTAATAAAAAAAGTCCAGATGAGAAACCATTTGTACACGTTTCTACAAATAAATTCGCATGCGCATACTGCCGACAAAAACATTTTCTTTATAGCTGCCAGGCTTTTTTGAAACTTTCTATTCAAGCAAGATTCAACGAAGCAAAAAAGCTCAATCTTCGCACTAATTGCTTGAAACCTAACCATCAGGCAAGTGATTGTAAGTCAACACATACTTGCAGAACGTGCAAAAAATCACATAATACACTTTTACATTTTGAATCGTATAAAAGTGCGTCGAATAATGTATCACCTACAAGTGTATCAAATGAAAATTCATCTGTTGTCACTCACTGCATACCACAACGGTCAAATGATGTAAACATAATATTATCCACAGCTCAAGTATTCGTTTTCAACAGACAAGGTACTCCAATAAAATGTCGAGCATTATTGGACTCTAGAAGTCAATCTAACTTCATGACGCAAAATATTTTCAATCAACTCAAATTAAATTTTGTCACTACCAATATACCTGTATCCGGGATCAATCAAAGCACAACCAACATCACAAAAATGACTAATACCAAAATCAAATCATGCCAAAACGGCTTTAGTGCAGATCTTCCATTTTTAATTTTGGATAAAATAACTGATAACATTCCGGCATCGTCTTTCGACATGTCCAAATTAAATATTCCCGCAAAATTTACAACTCGCTGATCCACTACTAAACAATTCCGACAAGATCGATTTGCTTATAGGCGCAGGAGTATATTTTGATATCATGTGCGTTGGTCAAATCAGAATAGGAAGGGGACAACCTATAGCGCAAAAATCTAAATTAGGATGGCTACTTTGTGGCCCCATGACGGTTTATGAACCTAACCGGAAAAATAGTTCAAAATGCCACTTATCAGTGAATCAAATTTTAAGTAATCAAATCGAAGCATTTTGGAAACTAGAAGAGATTTCGGCTACTAAAGTTCTTTCTAGTAGTGAACGCACATGTGAGGAACATTTCGTTCAAAATACAACTCGGGATGCAGCTGGCAGGTTCACCGTTAGTTTGCCGACAAAGCCCGATTACAAAAATTTGGGACGTGAATCTAGAGAAAATGCAATTAAACGCTTCTACGCACTAGAACGAAAATTGATAAAAAATCCAAAAATGAAAGAACAATATGATAGTTTCATGCAAGAATACGAATCATTGAATCATATGACAAACATTGATCCCTATTCTGCCGAAGACAACACAATATATTACTTGCCTCATCACGGCGTCATCAAAGAGAGTAGTCTTACAACAAAGCTACGCGTCGTGTTCGATGCATCGGCAAAAACTGATACTGGGTTATCGCTAAATGACGTTCTTTTGGTTGGTCCAGTACTACAAGATCATTTAATCTAGATTTTGCTCAGATTCAGAAAACACAATTACGTTATAACTGCAGATGTAGAGAAGATGTATCGACAAGTTAACATTAATACAGAACAACGTGATTTACAGCGTATAGTTTGGCGATTCAATTCAGATTGCGACATTTTCAACTTAACACGATCACCTACGGTACAGCAAGTGCTTCATTCCTAGCTACGAGGTGTCTTCAACAAGTAGCAATTGAGAATCGCGAAATCTAACCCAACTGCTTCCGTTGTAATTTTGAAAGATTTTTACGTCGATGACCTAATTACGGGGTCCGATACAGTAGAAAATGCACGAACTCTTAAGCATGAAATAAGCGATGTACTAGTCAGTGCTGGGTTTATTTTGCGCAAATGGGTGTCTAATAATAAAGACATATTGGATGACCGCGAAGATCACACTTCAATTTCACAATATTATATAACCGACGATAAAAACAAAACGTTAGGTCTGATGTGGAGTGCTAATTCAGATACACTGAATTATAACGTGAATATGAGGGATGGTGGTGAACGCGTTACAAAAAGAATAATTTTAGCTTCGGCCGCTCAAATTTTCGATCCTCTAGGATTAATCGGTCCTGTGACACTCATCGCCAAAACCATTATGCAAAGTTTATGGCAATTAAAGTTAGGCTGGGACGAATCTGTGCCTATCGACATATTCACTTCTTGGAACGATTTTCGGAAAGAATTGGATATAGTTAACCAAATCGTAATCCCAAGACAAGTAATGCTGAAAACATTTTCAGAAATTCAATTGCATGGTTTCAGTGATGCCTCCGAGACAGCATACGGAGCATGTTTATATATCAGAACTACTAATACGTCACAAAACCATGTCTCGAGGTTATTATGTGCTAAATCCTGCGTTGCGCCCTTAAAATGTGTATCACTTCCACGTCTTGAATTATGCGGCGCGGTACTTTTGGTTAAATTAGTTGAAAATGTTATCACGTCTCTAGACATAAATGTAAATTCGGTTCATTATTGGAGCGATTCCACAATAGTTAGACATAAATATAAATTCGGTTCATTATTGGAACGATTCCACAATAGTTTTGTCATGGCTTAACTCCGAACCAAATAAACTGAAAACCTTCGTCGCGAATCGAGTCTCGGAAATTCAACAATTATCGAATGCTAATCAATGGCGGCACGTAAGATCGGAATTAAACCCGGCCGATATAATATCAAGGGGAATTCGGCCAAATCAACTTGCATTGTCAACATTATGGTGGCAAGGCCCTACTTTCCTAACATGAGAATTGGCAGAATGGTCAGAACCATATGTTGTACGAGTTCTAGTCGATTTACCGGAAAGGAAATTAACAGTAACAAGCTTAGTTTCTGTGAAAACAAATATTAATTACATTTTCGAGCGATATTCAACGCTAACCAAATTAAAACGAGTTTTGGCCTACATTTTAAGATTTGCTAGAAACTGTAAGTGACATGACAATAAAACTGTTGGAAATCTGTCCGTGGCGGAATTAGAAAATGCTTCAGTCCGGCTGCTGAAAATTTGTCAGACAGAAAACTTCCAGGTGAAAATTGAAAGTTTAAGGGGATCAAGATGCATATCAAATTCTAGCAGACTTTTACCTTTCAATCCGTTTCTGGATGATAACAATTTATTGCGTGTTGGCGGCCGACTATAAAATTCACAATTAACTTATGAAAAAAAACACTCGGTGTTAATTCCGAAAAATCATCCATTAACCAAACTAATAGTTCTTTACGAACATAAGCGTTTATTGCATGCTGGCGCTCAGGCCACGTTAGCGGGTATTAGAGAAAGTTACTGGATACTCAGCGGTCACACGGTGGTTAGAGCGATTTTGCATCGCTGTGTTACTTGTTTCAGATGCAAACCTCGACAAAACATTAATGGGAGAATTACCTAAGTCACTTATTTTTCCGGCACGTCCTTTTTTGACGACGGGAGTAGATTTCGCCGGACCGTTTTTATTAAAAGAAAGTAAGTTAAGAAACAGAAAACTGACAAAGACTTACTTGTGTATCTTTGTCTGTTTTGTCACCAAAGCTTGTCATTTGGAATTGGTCAGTGATTTAACAAGTGATTCTTTTTTAAACGCATTAAAGAGGTTCATTTCTCGCCGAGGTTTATGCAAGGACTTGCATTGTGATAACGGTACAAATGTTGTGGGTGCCTCCGAGGCTATTTCCGAAATAATTGCCAGAATTATAAATGATAAAATAGTAGTACATTTTCTCACGGAAGTTTCAATAAAATGGCATTTTATACCAGCGCGTTCAGCTCATTTTGGCGGCCTTTGGAAGGCCTGCGTCAAATCGGCGAAGTATCACCTAACACGAGTTGTAGGTGAAGCGCATCTAACATTTGAGAACTTATATACTGTTATTACGCAAGTAGAAGCTGTGCTTAATTCCCGTCCTTTAACCCCCCTCACGGCCAATCCAAACGACCTTCAAGTACTCACTCCTGGCCACTTCCTCATTGGAGACGCTTTAACCAGTTTGCCACAGGCTGATGTAAGAAATGTACCAGAAAATGGGCTAACGCAATACAAGTGACTGCAGCAAATTGTACAACATTTTTGGACTAGATCGTCCGCAGAATATTTGCACCAGCTTCAACAGCGCAGCAAGTGGAGGCAGCATTCCGTAGAAATTATTACCCCAGGAAAGATAGTAGTTCTCAAAGACAAAAACACAGCTCCACTCAATTGGCAGATGGAACGCATAACATCAGTTCACCCAGGTATTGATGGCGAAGTTCGCGTAGTATCAGTGAAAACGCGCAGTGGCATCGTCAAACGTGCGATTGCTCAAATTTGTGTTCTTCCCATCGATGACTGATTGTGATAACGAATATTTATCTGAACATTATTTTTTATTTTTCTTTAACGACGTTACATAGCTTGCTGTTTGTATTTAGCACGTAGGTATTGTAATTGAAAGCTGTTTCTTTCAAGGTGGCCGATATGTATGATCATATTTTAAGATTGATAGTTAGCCTTGATAGTTAGACAGTACTATTTTAATCAAGCGTCAAGACGCATCTATGTTTGTACGTATGTCAATACATCGTACATATTTAAAAGTTTTTCATTAAAAACAAATAGAACAAACAAGGAATACATTCCTACAATTGAAATGAACTCAAACTTACATTGTACTTCAACAGTTTATACTTCGTATATCAACGTTGTGATATAAGTGCTAGGATATTTTACTTTCACGGAGTAGACTCGGGTTCAATTCCCAGAAGCGGAAAATTTGTTATTGTACATTTTCTCAAAAACAATATTGAATATTATTTGGTTGTATAAATATTGTAACGTTATACGTAAGTATGTCTTATAATTGTTTGAATAACGGTTTCCGCTTGGAATTGTAGATGATTAAACATGGAAAGAGACTATGATTGACATCTATGTTTTAATAGATAATCGATCATTTAACTTGCGCGAAAACTCGATAGAGGTCTTGCGACACGCGATGAGAGGGTTGACTAGAAAACGGAAATCGAGATATCAACGTTGTGGTATACGTACTAGGATATTTTACTTTCACGGAGTAGACTGGGTTCAATTCCCAGAAGCGGAAAATTTGTTATTGTACATTTTCTCAAAAACAATATTGAATATTATTTGGTTGTATAAATATTGTAACGTTATACGTAAGTATGTCTTATAATTGCTTGAATAACGGTTTCCGCTTGGAATTGTAGATGATTAAACATTGAAAGAGACTATGATTGACATCTATGTTTTAATAGATAATCGATCATTTAACTTGCGCGAAAACTCGATAGAGGTCTTGCGACACGCGATGAGAGGGTTGACTAGAAAACGGAAGTCGAGATATCAACGTTGTGGTATAAGTGCTAGGATATTTTACTTTCACGGAGTAAACTCGGGTTCAATTCCCAGAAGCGGAAAATTTGTTATTGTACATTTTCTCAAAAACAATATTGAATATTATTTGGTTGTATAAATATTGTAACGTTATACGTAAGTATGTCTTATAATTGCTTGAATAACGGTTTCCGCTTGGAATTGTAGATGATTAAACATGGAAAGAGACTTTGATTGACATCTATGTTTTAATATATAATCGATCATTTAACTTGCGCGAAAACTCGATAGAGGTCTTGCGACACGCGATGAGAGGGTTGACTAGAAAACGGAAATCGAGATCTCTCACCTTGATTGTGAATTCCAACTTGGTGAGTTGTATTCAAATCGTTTTTATTTTCTGATATTAATTGGCTTCATTGTCGACAGTGAACACGTAATTTGATGTCTAATAGTGTCTAAACCTAGTTGTAGATGTATTCTCTGATCGATGACATTTTTCAATAATAAAAGAATCGACTCACCCACGTGTTCACACCAAATCACTTTTGCTTGCTCGAATCTAAATTAGATAATCATTCACTGTATTATTTCTCTCGTCTTTATTCAGAATCTAATTTCTCAAGTTAGTAGTCAGAATGGTTTATGTCGTTCTCTAAGGCTTGTTTAACCTAAAAATTATCCGCGTGGTTGCGCGGTATTCCGTATTTCCTTTCTTCGACCTTCCTCATATAAATTTGTAATGGTTATGTCTTTTAAGGCTGGTATTGGTGAGATAACGAAATAATTATCGATCTGGGTGAACTTAAATAAAGCCGAAATTCTCATTTACTACTTTATGAGATCACCGAGTAATTCATCTGATATTGCTTGAACGGATTATTCATTTAGAATCTACGAGCACAATTTCAATATACTGTACTCGGTAAACTATTATCTAATTGTTCTCTTGCAAATTTCTAAATTAACTCACTTATATTTTTTAAGACCACCTTTTATTTTATATACTTTGTAGTTTAAATTACCATAATTTCAATAAGGAACTTAGTATCCAAATATTCCAAGATTTTAATATTCTATTTTACTTGTTCTCTTCAAGATTTCAATCCTTTTAATAATTTTGAATAATAAAGATTCTTGACCCCTGTATGAATTAATACAAAATTCTCGGGAAATAGGTCACATTAACACATATATTTTTACCCTCGTCTTTACGTACGTTTCGGTCTTACGACCATCATCAGAAGACTTATTAATACAATAACCTGATTACTTAGAAATACTGTAATAACACAAAGCGTCCTTATCGCACAAATTTCGTTCAAATGCCAAAGTCGCCGAAACGAACGGAAACATGAAATCGGAACTATAACACAGCAATGTTGCAGCGTAAAAATTAAAAATCCACTATTAAGTAGAATCATCAACAAATACGAACACATTTCATAAATGTCTGCGAGAGACTAACAGACAAAGAGTACTATCCTCTTTGCTAACAGACGAGACCATCTGTCTGCGTCCATGTCTGCGAGAGACTAACAGACAAAGAGTACTATCCTCTTTGCTAACAGACGAGACCATCTCAAGTGTTCATTTAAGCGCCAGATGTCATAATTCATTAGGTGATAAAAGAAGGTCTCTGGCCTCTGAGAAATACTTTAGACAATTCTACCTAAAGTAAACTTTAACATTATAAGGACGTAAGTAGGTATTTGCAAGAATATTAATTAATTAAATTAGTATAAATATTACTTAGTGTTTGAACGTCACTTCTATGATCTACAGACTTGGAGTCACGTTTTATGTGAATCATCTCCAGAATAGATCTTTTATAATAATTGGTTTCCTTAGTTAAAATATTAACATTCATGTAATCAAATTTATGGTTATAATCAAAGCAATGTTTAGCAAGCGCGGTGGAATTTTCTAAGTTTTTGTTTCTTGTGCTATACCTATGGCCATACATTCTTTTTTGTAAATATTGTTTAGAGATACCAGTATAGGTCCCATCACAATCTAAACAATTCAATTTGTATACTGTGTGGGTTTGTTTATCTTTAGGAATTACAGGTTTTAGATTTGAGAAATATTTCCCAACACAGTTAGTAGGTTTATGCGCTACATCTATATCATACTTTTTCAAACATTTCTTAATTTTCTCTGAGGTCTCCGGAATGTATGGTAAAGTTATATATTTGTCTGTATTACCTTTTACGTTATTTTTATATTACGATCCATTATAAATTTTGTTTATCTCTTTAATAATAGGATTGAAAAAAGTTTTTGGGTAGCCATTCAATTCCAGTGTATTACGAACAATTTTTAGATTTTTGGGACGGTCCTCTGGGTGGGACAAGACTGTTTATGACGCTTTTTTTTATAACAAGTTGGTGCAACGGAATTGAAGTGAAGATAGCGTTGACACCAAACTTCTTTAGTAAACCACGAAGTTTTTATTTCTCCATCTGCATCATGCCTAATGTTCATATCTAAGAAATTTATGTTTTTGTTCACTTCTATTTCACAGGTAAATTGAAGTTTACAGTGGAAATTGATAAATTTATTAATCACGTACTGAATTTTGTCATTGGGAACACACATAAGGCAATCATCTACATACCGTTTAAAAAATACGGGTCGAAAATCTAATGAACTTGTAACAGATTCCTCCAGGCATTCCATAACGAGGTTAGCAATGGTAGCAGAAATAGGAAAAATTTCCACTGTAAACTTTAATTTACCTGTGAAACAAAAACATAAATTTCTTAGATGTGAACATTAGGCATGATGCAGATGGAGAAATAAAAACTTCGTGGTTTACTAAAGAAGTTTGGTCTCAACGCTATCTTCACTTCAATTCCGTTGCACCAACTTGTTATAAAAAAAGCGTCATAAACAGTCTTACAGACCGCGCGGTTAAATTGTCCCACCCAGAGGACCGTCCCAAAAATCTAAAAATTGTTCGTAATACACTGGAATTGAATGGCTACCCAAAAACTTTCTTCAATCGTATTATTAAAGAGAGAATAAACAAAATTTACAATGGATCGTCATATAAAAATAACGTAAAAGGTAATACAGACAATTATATAACTTTACCATTCATTCCGGAGACCTCAGAGAAAATTAAGAAATGTTTGAAAAAGTATGATATAAATGTAGCGCATAAACCTACTAACTGTGTTGGGAAATATTTCTCAAATCTAAATCCTGTAATTCCTAAAGATAAACAAACCCACACAGTATACAAATTAAATTGTTTAGATTGTGATGGGACCTATACTGGTATCTCTAAACAATATTTACAAAAAAGAATGTATGGCCATAAGTATAGCACAAGAAACAAAAACTTAGAAAATTCCACCGCGCTTGCTAAACATTGCTTTGATTATAACCATCAATTTGATTACAAGAATGTTGATATTTTAACTAAGGAAACCAATTATTATAAAAGATCTATTCTGGAGATGATTCACATAAAACGTGACTCCAAGTCTGTAAATCATAGAAGTGACGTTCAAACACTAAGTCATATTTATACTAATTTAATTAATTAATATTCTTGCAAATTCCTACTTACGTCCTTATAATGTAAAAGTTTACTTTAGGTAGAATTGTCTAAAGTATTTCTCAGAGGCCAGAGACCTTCTTTCATCACCTAATAAATTATGACATCTGGCGCTTAAATGAACACTTGAGATGGTCTCGTCTGTTAGCAAAGAGGATAGTACTCTTTGTCTGTTAGTCTCTCGCAGACATTTATGAAATGTGTTCGTATTTGTTGATGATTCTACTTAATAGTGGATTTTTAATTTTTACGCTGCAACATTGCTGTGTTATAGTTCCGATTTCATGTTTCCGTTCGTTTCGGCGACTTTGGCATTTGAACGAAATTTGTGCGATAAGGACGCTTTGTGTTATTACAGTATTTCTAAGTAATCAGGTTATTGTATTAATAAGTCTTCTGATGATGGTCGTGAGACCGAAACGTACGTAAAGACGAGGGTAACAATATATGTGTTAATGTGACCTATTTCCCGAGAATTTTGTATTAATAATTTTGAATACACAATTTGGGAAAATAACATAATCAGTTGTGGAATTATATTGATTATTCCTGCGGATTTAGTTATTTGTCCCTCAAACTTGTGGCCAAGGTATTACTCGCATTGACTGTCCAGGGTTTGAACAATCGAGATGTCTTCATTCTTTTTCCCGTGTCGTGTTGTAGAGGGAAATTCTTGGCAGAGCACTTCTTCCAAGCTCATCCAAGTTTAAAGGACGGTAACATTTTTCTTAGTTGGAATAACCAAACTTTCATAATCAATAGTTTATGTTCTCTAACTAAATTTGTTTCCATTTCTAATTTCTTAAATTTGAACCTTTAGTTCAAAACTTATATTCTTTTCTTAAATTAATAATTTCAATTTAAGTTATTAAATTATTAAAACTTCTAGTTTGTTTCACTTTCAATTTTTCAGTATTGAACTTTGTTAATTTTAAAAATAAGTGTTATTAATCAAACTAATTTTGTTCAACTTATAATTCCTTAGAAGATTGAAACCAAATTGTTAAGTTCAAACTTGTCTTTATTATATATAATAATCATCAACATTTATACACCTCGTAGTGCCGGAAATTCTTGATCTAGAATTATATTTTAACTTTATTTGCTAAAGCAGTTGGCGCTCAGGGTAATCCGTTCAATCAAAAATCTAAGGACACGTATCACTACGAGCCCTGAATGTAAAGTATTCTAGTGAGCTAGTTGGGATCATTAAACATAAAAGGTCACTTCAAAACCTTACAGTGACCACTCACTTCAAAACTTTATTTATTTTATTAATTTATTTCATTATCCTTACACAAATGCGAACAGTATCTTATAGAATGTAAAATAATTATATAAAAATCAGTAGCCAAGAACATTTATTCTTCAAGCGGCAACACATTTCCAGTTTGATTATATCAAAATTATGTATCACCAGTTCTACTACTTTAACTCCAGTTTTAACTATATTAGGTAGTAAGTATTTCGTATTTCCTTCATTTTCTTATATATCATGAATAATATATGCCTTCAGTGTTGAGCGTTCAATTCAGAGTCCAAATGCTTATGATCAGGGATGATCGATAGTGTGAAAAGTATCGATATTTTGTATCGATACAGATAGTAACAAAAGTATCGATTCCATAAATATGTCAGTGTTTTAATATCGATCCGTTGTTCGATTCAAGATATCACTACCTACATGAAAATTGCACGATATTCAGGTTACGTATCTTAAAATTCTGAAGGAAGAAGGAGTGAAGACTTACGGACAGGAAGAACATGCTATTATTCTTCAAAACGCTTATTTTATCTGTAATTTTGGATTTTAACGATTCTTAACTAAATTGTTAATGGTACCTACTTACACAGCTTCTGAGAATCGATACAGTATCGAACATCCCTACTTATGACCAGTGAAGCAGAACAGAAATATTTGTTTTAGTTTTAATACCAGTCCACAGAAGTTTGTCACTGTCAAACCATATTTTAGACACCAAAATTGAATTAGTCCAAGGCGCCAAAGAACTTAATTGTTTCTTTTGATAGTGTTAAGTGTATCAACAGTGAGAATTCTTTTATACTTTGTTTAGACATATCAAGTATTATTGTCATAGTAAGTATAACGGTCTATATCATGATAATGTATGAAGGAGAAATTTTGAGAATTTATTGGAAATAGAATATTATGAACAAATACCCTCATCTGGAACTATCGTCATAGCAGAACTATGACGACAAGGTAAGAACTCAAGATTTCAACATTGCAATCACTAAAACAACATGTTCTTTGAGTTATAAGATTCTCAAATAAGGAATAAATAAATTTGACGCACAATTGAGAATTTATTGGAAATAGAATATTATGAACAAATACCCTCATCTGGAACTATCGTCATAGCAGAACTATGACGACAAGGTAAGAACTCAAGACTTCAACATTGCAATCACTAAAAGAACATGTTCTTTGAATTATAAGATTCTCAAATAAGGAATAAATAAATTTCACGCACAATTATTATTATTGAAAAGAAGTTCAAAATAGATGAGCCCTTTCGATTTATAGAAAGTTAACAATAATGGTTTACCATATTTTGAAAACGATTAAAAATTGTTGGTATTAAGAATTTTCCGACCCCCGATGTAGTAGCATTTGACGTGGTTGTTATTATTATTATATTAGCTTGCAAGAATATGTTATAGTTGATATAATAAGTGTATTGTGAAGTTTACGTCGATATTGAGAATATTCCTTCTGAAAATAAAGACACTTTTTATATGACGCAATGAAGAAAACAGGGAATAATACACAGGGTGTTTAAGAATAATATTCCGATAGTTGAGAATCCAATTAGTTGCATGGTTTCAAGAAAAAAGTTCATGTAAACATAGGTCGAAAAATCCTGAAGATTTTTCTTCGGACTCACGATGTAGTAGCATTTGACGTGGTTATTATTATTATTGTATTAGCTTGCAAAAATGTGTTATACTTTATATAATAAGTGTATTGTGAGGTTTTCGTCGATATTGAGAAAATTCCTTTTGAAAATAACTGACATACGACGCAATCAAGAAAACAGGAAATAATAATATACAAGATGTTTTAGAATAAGATTTCGATAGTTGAGAATTTAATTACTTGGATGGTGTCAAGAGAAAGAAATTCTGAAGAATGATTTTTCTAAATAATATTTTGAATGAATAATCTTGACATTTTGATTCGTTCCAATTGGAAGTTGTTTGTAACAGTGATTTCGCAGTTCATAGAAGACATTATCTTTAGAAAATATTCCGTAATAATGCTTGTAGAATAGTTCGTTTGAAATATATTTTCATTATAAAATTTTAAAATTGGCGTAAGAAAGTCAAGAGTAAATTGAAATAAAAATATATCATTCGACACTTTCAATGGCGTATATAGAAGGATACGTGAATAGCTTCTGGGCTGATGTCAATTATAGTTGAAGTTTGGAGACGTAGTTGAGGAATCTTATACTCATTAACCGTTTTGAATTTCAATATTTTATCTTGAACTGTTTCGAAGATATTTACAAAATTCTTAGGGGTGCATTTTCCGACCCACGTTTCAATGAACTTTTTTTCTCGAAATCATGCGATGGATTCTCAAGTACCAGACCCTTATTTTAAAACACCGTACCTATGTATGTTGTACGCAGGACGGCGCTGTTAACGCTCGAGAATAGTTGCGGCCACGGTCGTATACACAGGTCTGGAAACTCGAAGCTGTTTCCTATGTGAGAAGTGAGTTCGCTAAGCGTCAACTGTCGCGTAGTACCAACGGGTGGCGCATTAGTCGAGAGATGTTCTCTGGCAATCTTTGTATTGTGGGGCTTGAAATTTGAACGATATGGCGCCTAATCCTGATAACATACTGTGTATACGACAGTGAAAAAAACTATTTTCTTTGTTTTTTGATCCTACATTGACTGGCCACGGTCGTAAACACAGGTCTTGACAACATACTTCGATCCATGCGCCAGCTGGTGGTTGAGCGAGGGACTACGAAACATACAGAGGGTGGGCTAGAACTAACCACTCCATATTTATAATTCCACGAGCCTTGTTTCCGATACCTTCGATTATAGAGATAACGTGGGACTTGTTAAACGATCCCGTAATCGTAATAAGAATCTTAATAATACGAAATCCACCCACGTGGTTCTAGGAATCTCTGAACTTTAATTCATAACTAATTTCAAACTCAATTCATTTTTCTCTAACTTTGTTTAAATTCATTTTGTTAAAATTGTAGTAAATTCTTAATAATTGCCACATATTAATTTAATTTGTAATTGTAATCATCATTTTTCTAACTTAACTCAACTATTCACAGCGACAATACTGAGTCATTGCACGTATTAAATTTTACTTCTTTTGTGGACATCCTACTCGTGTATTTTCTTTCTTTTTCGATAGGAGGATATTGGATCCAATACACTACTAGAGACCACGCGGAACCATCATCAGGACCACAGGAGGAACACAGGGGAGTAATTTTAATATCTCTGTTGCAACTTTCATTACCATGATGAATTAGATGCTGGTCGTAATTGATGAGTCAAAGTAGTTTGATTACCTTTATTTACAATTGTTTCAGTTTTATATCGGTGCCCCGAAAGGGCATGCGAGTTTGTTAAACCTTTTTGCTATTGTTCATTTATAATTGAATATATTTGTTATTGTTCTTATATGCTTTGTTTATTTTCCTTTTTACTTACTACCAATTCAATGATGCTTATTTCTTTATTTATAACAGCCTGAAATTCTTCTTTTTTTAACTCGTGGTGGCGCCCAGGGTTTGTTGTTTGAAAAGTAATAGGGCAAGTATCATCATTGTTAACGTAAAGGGCCGAACAACCACGAATTTGAGCTAGTTTGGGAAATATTAGTAACTTGGGTAAATTCATCTTTTTGATTAATTGAGAATCAAGGGAAGGTGGAAATTGTGTAGCTTACGGCTTTTATTACATTTGGCACCTAACAATTATTTTGTTACAATGTCAAACAATAAAGTTTCCAAACCTGTGTATATGACCGCGGTTGCGGCTCATTCAAGCTTGGTTCGTGTATAGCAAAATGAAAAGGAAATCGCGCGTGGTTATAGGTGAATTATGGTGCACGGAATCATACGATTAATAGAATTGCATAATGAATCCTATCGGGAAATGCGACGTTTCTCTTGTCTACCTAGTTTTGTTGGATGCTATTAATGGAAGCTCAGATATTTACAAAACCCTTCTAAATGTACAATAACATCACATTACGAAATAATGATAACTTACTTTGTTTAATATGGCAGTAGCAAGAAGATCTTCGTAAGTTCGACTTGTTTCATCTATAAGGGAATTTGAATTCTGCTGAACCTCAAGAGTGGGTAATGTCGATGCCTCTCTTATGAGGCAATGTACCAATTGCTTTAATAATGCGTGGGAAGAGCAAGGTGATTGTCCTAATATTGGGAGATCTGGAACAATTGAAACGTTCGTTATTTTACTTAGAAGCCAAAAATTTTAGAAATTAAAGATTTTTTCATAGCTGAACCAAGCCAAACCAAACATATATTTTGGTAGGAATCTGCATAACTAAATATTTCATGAAACTTGTCATAATATGAATAGGATGAGAATTTGTACTGGACTTCCTCATCAGACATTTATTTAGATAAAAAATAATAAGGATTTTCGTTATTCGTGAAATATTTCAACTGATTATATTAATTGTTACAACCTGAATATATAGTCCAGGCTGTGAACCGGGATTTTAGCTGAAATAAAAAAAAGCATGTAAGTTCGAATCGAAAAATTCCTTTTGCATTAGCTTCAAGAGGTTCTCAGGATCATTCATACACCTTAAAAGCTCTTGGGAACCCTAACCCCACGCATTGGGGCGAAAATAGCCCGAAATCTCCCTCACATTTGCAACATGCCAAGTCTTGAATTGTATTTTCTACAAAAAAAGGTATTTTGGCATTTCGAGTGCACCTAGTTGGTTTTTTGGGTCGCTGAACTCGAATCCAAAAAATTGGCCAATTTCGCACTCCTAATATGTTATTTTGCAATTTACCTGTTGTTAGCATTTTGAATGCATCAAGGAGGTTTTTTAGGTCGCTGAACACGAATCCGGTGACAGATTTACTTGCAATCCATTGTGGAGGGGGGGGGGGGGTTAAAATCGAAAAAATTGGCCAATTTTGCACCCCTTATATGTTATTTTGCAATTTACGTGTTTTAGGCATTTCGATTGCACCAAGGGGACTTTTTGGGTCGCTGAATACGATTCCGGAGCCAGGTTTACTTAAAATTCATCGTTGGGGTGGTGAAATAGTCAAAATTGGCCAATTTTGCACCCCTATTTTGCAATCCATCGTTGAGGTGGTAAAACCGACAAAATTGGCCTATTTTGCATTCACAGGATGTGACACCACCTCAGCTTTTCATCGAAAAGGAAAAAAAAACATTCTTTGATATGCTCAATCAGAACACCGCAGAAGGAGCACAATTACGCGAATTCGCCTCTGCATCCAAAAACAGAGTCAACAACATAGATGAAATTTTGGAAGCTGGAATAAATTGTTTACTGTATTTATATAAATTCAAAACTACAACATAACTAAAATCTAATAAGAAGAATGCAGTCAATCTTGCAAATCTGCCCCCTTCTGTGGATGGTATAAAACAACATCTAAAAAGCGTCTACATTCAAGTGCAGACTTGGATGGGATATTTTCACAATTCTAATGAAGAGCTGCAACCCACAAATTTGGGATGGAAAATACAGGCGGGTGGATTCATTCCTGTCCGAATGACAGGTACCAGCACCAGAACAAATATTAAATATGATTTCGTGTGGATGTAAAAAAGGATGTGGTAGATCATGCGGCTGCCGAAAGAATGGAGTACGATGTACAGTGAACTGTACACATTGCAAAGGTTCTACTTGTGCTAATGTTGACACAGAAACGTCTGCCAATGATGAGGAAGATGATGATCCACAAGTATATGATAATATAGATTTTACCAACTGCGAAGATGAAGATGGAGATCAACGTGTTAATAATAATAGAGGCGAGCCAATTCTTGGAAATGATGATTCTGTTGACGAATATTAAGTATTGTGAATAATTGTATGAAAAAATTAAGGTTAAGAATAAAAAAAGTGTAGTTATCAAATATTTGTGTTCTTTTTCAAACAATTACTAATATTCCTATCCTCTTAATATTAAAAAAGGAGAAAACTCCGATGAAATTTTAAAATGCAAAAATAATAAAAATTTAGACGCGTGTCAAATTAGCCATTTTTGTGAATTTCCCACTCCTACGATGATATTCGAGTAAATCTGACTTTGGAATCGTATCAGCGGCTCAAAAAATCCCCTTGGTGCACTCGAAATGATAAAAACACGTAAATTGCAAAATAACATATTAAGGGTGCAAAATTGGCCAATTTTGTCGATTTCACCACCCCAACGATGAATTTTGAGTAAATCTGGTTTCGGAATCGTATTCAGCGACCCAAAAAACCTCCTTGGTGCATTCGAAATGCCTAAAACACGTAAATTGCAAAATAACATATTAGGGGTTACAAAATTGGCCAATTTCTTCAATTTTACCACCCCTAAAATGGATTGCAAGTGAATCTGTCACCGAATTCGTGTTCAGCGACCCAAAAAACCTCCTTGGTGCATTCAAAATGCCAAAAACACGTAAAAGACGTAAAACATATTAGCAGTGCGAAATTGGCCAATTTTGTCGATTTGACCACCCCTACTATGGATTGCAAGTAAATCTGGCTACGGATTCGTGTTCAGCGACTCAAAAAACCTACTAGGTGCACTCGAAATGCCAAAATATCTTTTTTTGTAGAAAATACAATTCAAGACTTGGCATGTTGCAAATTTGAGGGAGATTTCGGGCCATTTTCGCCCCCAATGGGTGGGGTTGGGGTTCCCAAGAGCTTTTGAGGTGTATGAATGATCCTGAGAATCTCCTGAAGCTAATGCAACAAAAATTTTTCGATTCAAACCTATATGTTTTTTTTTTCCGGTTCACAGCCTGGACTAATAATATTGCTGCCAATCAACCAAATACCTCAGTACTCACACGATTATATCAAATTTGTTCTATTATATTTAAATCTACCATTTGTTTAGAACATAATCATGTATCTCATTATATCTTATTATTCTCTGTGTAATGTATCTACCACTAGGTTCTTTGAGTATTGCGAGATAAACATATGTTTGAATATGCATAATATATTCAAGGGAGTACTCACTTCACACACACATAGAATCTGCAACCAATTAGTTGTTCTTTGTACGAGTGGTGATTTACAATATATACGATATATATTGTGTATCGATTCTTATTTAGGAAATATCGCAATACCCCGGATCGGTCATGACAAAGTAAGAAAAGTATTCATTATTCTTTCAATTGCCTTGCAACCTCTAGCCTGAAGTAAAAATATCGCATGAAATGATTTAATTTGACGACTTAGGCGGTATAATTCTCCCAAAAAAAATTTTCCACTAAATTTAATTATGATTTGTTTCCTTTATTACGTCAAACGTTTTGTTCGATTGCGATCACTACACATTCACTTCTTGCACATTTAATTCTTATTCTATCAATTTCGAAATTTCGAATATCTTTCCTGTGTAAATAGGTACCACTAACTAATATTTAAGAAATTACAAATAAAATGAGAGTTTTGAAGAACAGTAGTATGTTCTTTCTGTCCGTAAGTCTTTCCTTCATTTTCCTTCTGAATTTCAAGATAAATCTGCAATTTTCATCTAGTGATATCCTGTATTGAACAATGAATCGATATCGAAACTGTTCACTGAAATATTTGTGGAATCGATGCTTTAGATACTAGGTACCCGGATCGATACAAAATATCGATACAAAATATAGATACTTTTGACAGTATCGAACATCTCCAATCTGCAACCAACAAGTCAAAGTCATGGTATCGAGCTCAATAGTTCACTTTAAACAGGTGATTCAACCTTGAGCCCATTTTCCTTCTGAATTTCAAGATAAACCTGTTTATTGTGCAATTTTCATCTAGTGATATCCTGTATTGAACAATGAATCGATATCGAAACTGTTCACTGAAATATTTGTGGAATCGATGCTTTAGATACTAGGTACCCGGATCGATACAAAATATCGATACAAAATATAGATACTTTTGACAGTATCGAACATCTCCAATCTGCAACCAACAAGTCAAAGTCATGGTATCGAGCTCAATAGTTCACTTTAAACAGGTGATTCAACCTTGAGCCCAGCGACTTATCATGTTCAGTCAAACGAATTTGCTTTTGAGAATATATGCATATGTCTTTGTGAATACTTTATAATTTATAATGATAAATTTTGGGATAGGACTTCAGTCTTTTGTTATGTTGTGGGTTTGCGATTGGTGTTGATAAGTAAACTTGTTTATAAATTAATTTTATTGTTTTTTATTGTTATTTAGTGTTACATATATAAATAAAAACTCAAATAATGAATCAAAGTAAGGTTTAAAGATAAGTTTTACCAATTAGAATACCCCAACCAGTCTGTTACATGTTCGCACTGTCAATCGTTGAAGGAAGGTTTCCGTCGACTTTAGCATCAGGATGAAAGAGGAAGTGGGTTATATAGCCGATTCTTTTTCACACCGGAAGTGGTGTGCATATTTGGAATATACGTAATGTGTTGAACAATAATATACTATTTATATAGCCTGTCCGCGATGAGGGTTTACATTTTTCATTTTTTGAAATATAACTTTATGAATTTTAAATAAGAGGCCTCATACCTATCTATGAGCTGGCAAATGTCGTTTTGCAATTCCGATTTCTCACCAGTCTGTATGGAAGCATATGTAGGAGAAGGTGTTGTCAATACCCTTATTATAAACAAGTTTCCGTTTGAAGTTCATATTCCCGGTTACCAATACTGTGGTCCCGGTAGGAAATTAGAACAACGGTTGGGAAGAGGAGATCCTGGTATCCATCCACTCGATAAAGCTTGTCGCTAACACAATATTTCCTATAGCTGTTATCATATTTGAAGACGCTGCTTGGCAACATGATAAATCTAAAGACGCGAAAGCGGAGAGATGATTGCCGCTTTCGGTGTATGAAATTGAGGATAAGAAAGAAAGTTGGGTTCGGTAATGCGATAGTCGACGGCGTCCGACAAAATACGAAAAATAAAATCAACGCATCCAATCTAGAGAAAATAACTCAATTTGGCGAATTCCTTCCATATTTAATACCTTTGTTTGCCGGGTTATGTTATGGAGCATTGGCGGGAGGTGGTTTAGGCATCGCTATAGTAGTCTCACATAGCAAAGCAGCTCGAATAGCCCTAGAAACGGAGAGCCACAATAAAATAATATAGCTATGGGGAAACAAGAAACTGGTCTACATTTTAATAAATACTGCAAAAGTTTCATACACATCCATATCTACGTCTATATTTGAATAAACAATGACTATAGCTATGGGACAACAACTTTTGAAGAAATACTGCAAAGGTCTTCATCTATATTTGAATAAACATCTAAAAACTGTCACACTGTCAGTGAACCAACCCAAAAGACCTCTAACTGATCTCGATCTACGGAAACTCGCAAGAACTGTGAAAATTACCCATTTCTGAGGAGTATTTATGCATGATGAACTGCCATCTAACGAACGGTGGAAAGACGAGTCGGGAATAATTAATTTAGATAGCTCAAACAAAGAAGACACTCACTGAGTTGGATTTAAGAAAGTCGGTGATACAGTTATCTATTATGATAGTTTCGGAAAGATATTATCCAATCACGACAATTTTCAGCAATATAACACTTAATAACAGATTGTCAATAAAGTTATTATCAATTATTTCAAAGGTAAGAGCTACCGCTTGTCTGATGTAGATTTTCATCCACCAATAGAACTAGATCATCATTCACATTATTCTGCATTGCACTCGGTTTTCATATGTACAAAAGTATCCCGAATATTGAAGAAAGTTTTAGTTAATTTTATTATAAAAAATGGGAAGGTTGAAGAGAAAGTAGTAGCTACATACCTACAGGGTCCTACGAGACAGACATTGCACATTTCATACGATGATCATTTTGTGGGCTAGTAGTGAAGCAAGAGGAACGTGAGCCAAAATTATCAATAAAATTTAACAAACACTCTACACACAGAGCTGAAGAGTGATTTTGAAGTGAATATTATTCCGAATGATAGTTTAAGCAAACTATTGGGACTCTTCAAGTAGAAATTGACACCTGGTATCTGTATCTGACCCACATATTCGTGTAAATATAATCAAAGTTCAAACTATTAGAGTGGAGTGTAACTTAACCACACCAGCTTATTATAACAATAAGTTAGCTTGTACGATATACAAGCTTTTGCCTTTTGTACCACCTGTTTTTTCATTGATGTAGAGCTTAAAAACGTTATTCATCTACCGGTCATCAACAAGACCTCTTTCGATAAAATCGTACTAAATATTTTAGATCAGAATTGGAAACAGGTATATTTGGAGAAGAAATCATTATACGGTTGGAGTTGAAAAAGATCGCTAGAGGTCTGGCTTTCAACAATAAATGTTAGTCCATTACTCACCAGCATTCATTCGTTTCTCTTTGAATATATCAGTTAATGAATTAAATGTAGAAGTAGTATGGTATTGTTGGCACCATTAGAGAGCTTATCTAACATATGTCGAAAATGAATCTATACCTCTAGCTATTTCCGAATGGTCATATAAAGATGCAATGGGTTCAGTCTACAACAATAAAATCAATTTATGGATCCTGCTGAATTTTCTACTAGACCCATTCTTTGACTATACCAAAGTTTTGAATGGTGAACATCAGCTGCGATTGATAAAATCTCGAACGACAACGCTTGCCATATTACAGTTCAGACAACGAATCGAAAAAAAAAGACATGTAGGTCAGAATCGGAAATTTTTTGTGTAATTCGATTCGTGGGGCTATTAGGATCATTCATAACACATAAAATCTCATCGGTCCCCCCCTTCCGCCCTTGGGGGCCAGAAATGGTCAAGAATTGCCGATTTTGTACCCCCAGAATTGATTAAAAATAAGTCTGATGTCAAAAGTCGTGATAAGCGTTCCAAAAAACCTCCTTGGTGGATTTAAAATCCAAAAATAATATATATTGCCAAAATAATCTACAAGGGTGCAAAAATGGTCAATTTGATCAATTTTCCACCTACAAAAAATTACTTGATTTCAAGTAAATCTGACGTCAAAATAGTGATCAGCGCCTCAAAAAATCTCTGGTGCATTTTAAATTCGAAATTACCCTTTTGGGGATCATTTCTGGCCCCCAAGGGAGGAGGTGTGACCGATGAGGCCTTATGTGTTATGAATGATCCTGATAACCCCGCAAATCGAATCCTCATTGCATGGATTAATAATAGCACAGTGGTACGAAAAGGGCGAAAACAAATGTGAAAACGATAGCACTAAAAGTGCGACATGTCTTTCCAAAAGTTGAGGAATTTGAGTGCTGAGAAGCCTATATTGATTCATTGCCGTAGTTTGGATCTGCATTTGGGCAGTTAAAACATTAATGAATTTGAAACGTCCCAGATAGGTGATTCTAGCTTTCCAAACGGATGGAAAAAAGAATCCTACTAAACATAGTACATATTTCGATAAACTTGCTAAATGTGGAATTATACTTGAACTCTAAAGTGCTATTCATAAGTAGCAATGAAATTGAATTTCAACGATCTGCAATATGTGGAAGCCTACCAGATGTTCTACGAATTCCAGAAATAATTCTTAAACAAAATAAGTGAGCTGATCGACTATATAGCTTTAAGAAAAAAGCGATTTTTGTAATCGATTGTCCGAAGAAAAAAATGATGTTATGAAGTCATCAACAGTTGACGTCAAACTGGAGATGACCGCTGTCTAATGAAATCCATTGAAACGATTGATGACGAAATCATCACAGTTCGTGAACTACGATCGTTGATCAATGACTAATGATTCAATATACATGTACCTGCTTCACCTATCCTTCAAATTCCAAAGTTATGTTTGAAAGCGTTGAAAATCATCACTTCTGGTGCAACTGAGGGATATCTATTCAACAACATTTCTGGTGTCGTACCTTACTTCATTGATTGATATGACAAATGATAGATATTTGAAGTAAGAGTTCCAATTCACTTCTGGTGCAACTGAGGGATATCTATTCAACAACATTTCTGGAGTCGTACTTTACTCCATTGATTGATATGACAAATGATAGATATTTGAAGTAAGAGTGTGGTTTTCTGCCTGAAAAGTTCCAATTCACTTTAAGTTAGCATGCTCTACCCATAGATCATATATTTTGAAATTAGGACGTGGTTTCCTGCGTTTTAATACCTGCTCATATTTTGATTCGTCAGCAGCACAATGAGAGCTACGTATGATAGATGATTTTGTAGCTATGACATAAGACGTTTCACAGGTATCATGACAGCTGACAGCTCATAGACTGGTATGTAGCGATTCAGCATGCTACAAGTCGAGCCCTTTCATTTAATACCCATGGAGCTATAGTCATTTAAATGCGCCATATTAGGTTATTTCGCTTCGAGACCTTCCATTTGATATCCATAAAGCTATACTCTTCGAAAAAGGAAAATTCGCTATATAATCAATATGTTCTTGTTCAAGACATTAGGTTATTTTAGAAAATCCACATCTCATTTTTCACTTCCGGTGTAACACAGTGATGACTCTAAACCTAGTTCTGTTTTTCATTTTGATTAACCGATATATGACTCTACTTTGAGGGAATACGCCTTTGGCAGTTGAGAGATAGGTGACCTCTTTTCATGTGTCGCTCACTTCACACTTGCTCTATGACCCCACTTGTTTCATGCAGGATACGTCTTTGAGAGCTGACAGATAGATGGCCATACAAGATATACTTCATTGACAGATTATGTGACAGCCTCCATGACAGTACGTTGAAAGGTCATGTGACAGATGCCTTGACAGATGATGTGACAGACGTCATGGCTGATAATGTGACAGACGCATGACAGCTCGAGGGCGCCATGAGAGTTCAACGATGGACAAAAGCCTCCTCGAGGATTATAAATTTTTAGAAACAACCGGTATCTCAAACATGCGTCCATCTACACAAACAACCTGTTCATACACGCCGGATGCCGGATGCATGACTCCCGACAGACCCGAAGTGGAGACAGGATATTCTGGGAGGAGTAGTAGTTTATCTATTCTTGTTAGAAATTAATCTAATCCGCAAAAGTTGTATAGGACTCTCTAGATCGACATGTGATACCTCAGCTAAATAGTATTGAACAGCTGTTTACGCGTAACAGCTACCTGAAACTATTTAACTGAGGTGGTACTGATCGATCTAGGGAGACATGTACTATGTTTATGGATTAGATTAATTTCTAACACGTTATGAAGATGCATATAGCCTATATGATACAGAGTGCAGTATTGGTGAAGAAATCATCGACTATACGTCGATATTTTTAAATCAGTTACTTCTTTTACTTCTCTCACTATACGTAGTATATAGTGTAAGGAAAGTTGCGAAAGTCAACCTGACAGAAGGTGTCAGTATGAAACATAAAGTTGCGAAATACATTATGCAGACCGTTTCGATAAAATTTCAATGTAACATAGACATTTAACGTCTTTCAATTAACGATTTCTAAATCATTCCCAATATATTTTCTGTTCCTACAATCATTTACATTTGACCCGCACGAGTGTCCAAAACCTATTTTACTGACAAAAGAGAGGGGAATCACGTGAACACTTGATCAAAGCTTTTCTTCGTATATTTAGAATTGAACATACCGAACATATTGTATACGTAAACTTAGTTTTAGACCTATTACAATCAAAACTAGCGCATATTGAGTTTCTAATAGCCCATATAAGCTATGTGTGCGCTTCTCACTATTTCAGCTGTGTTAACACTAGTATCTAATCATATAGACTATAGTATAGAGTATAGATAGACAACGAAACAACACTATGGTTTCGAGTATTACGATTTATTCTGCAAATTTTCATCAATTTCTTCTCGATTTATGTTTGACAGAACCCCTATAGCCTATCAACTATAACGTCACACAAAATTCGATTGCTCATAATGACTAAGTTTGAATGGATTTCTTTCTAAAACACCGTATGGGTTTGTTTGTCTTCAGGTAGATTTGAAGAATATTTAACAACACAGTTAGTAAGCTTATGCGCAACATTTATGTCATACTTTTATTTCTTATTTTTCTCTGAGGTTTTATACAATAATCTGTCACAATTTCAATTTCTCGTGTTTCGTCCCGCGCTTTAGTTGATGTGAAATATTTGTAAAATTCTGGAAAATCGGTGGGAAATTAAGTCAATTTTCCTTCATATACATATCTCGACATCTCAACATGTCCAATTATATGTTTTCGTAGTCGCTGAGTATTATTTCATGGTTATAAAAACAAAAATAAATATAGTTCTTTGGAAAATTCCGGAAAATGAAAATTTGATTAATATTTAATATTTTTGTTTTCAGGAAATTGTAGTGAAAAATCTATATATATGATGATATTACTCATCATAATAATTGTCTAAAATTTTTCGAAAAACAATAACAATTAAAGATTGTAGTGTAAATATGTCAAATTTTCATTTTTCGGAGTTTTAGAAGAAAACTATAGTTGCTTTTGATTTTATAACCATAAAATGATACTCAGCAACCACAAAAACATATTTGACACGTTGGACGAGGACCGAGACAGGAATGTGAAGGAAAACGACGCAATTTTCCACCAACTTTCCAGAATTTTTCTTCTTTCAGTGAAAATTGTACCAAGACAGATCACGGCATCTCATTATTTCAGTCTGAGACAAAATGTTGTTTGTTGCAAGATTTGGTGACAATTTCCGGGTTTTCCAGCATGTCCGATTTTTCAGATTCCTAAAGAATCTTTCACTTAAATTAATCTCACAAGAACTACAACAAGTGATCGAATTTCTTCTGATTAACTAGAGTTAACATTATATCTTTGTTGAATAGAAGATGGGATGCGTGACTCCATCTATCAAATTTATAGGAGGTAACTTTTTGACACTCACGGAGGTTAATGAAGTTGTGCTTATTGAACTTGAATATCCTAGGTAATTATTGTGATGATTATATTTAATTTTTCTCTCGCTTTGAGAAAAAGTTCACTTGTTGGTAGATACTATGAGTTAATTGAGAACCTGGTTATCGCAAATACTTGGACTGCCGCTGATACACAATCTTGTCTAGGGATTGCAAAAATCTGCACTTGACTCATGAAAATGAACAGTTCAATTGATTTCAATTCTGTGGAATGTTTCAATATTTCTACAAGAATTTCAGATAATAATCAAATCTGTAAACGTATGTCCCAGGAAGTAACTTTTCTCTGATCTACAAGAAATCAGAATTCCTCTTCTCTAAACAAAACGTCAACATGATATTTTGAATTTTACAGCTTTCAGGTATTCTGATAAGATACATATCGTATTTTAAATGATTTTTCAAGTACGATTTAGATCACCTATTTAGTCTTAACCACGTTCAATGTTTGAGAGGTCATGGACGGAATGTTGAAAAGGAGAATTTCAAATCGAAGTCACGACAGGGCTTGCTTCTGAACAGAATTTTTTTAAGTTGTGATGTTGTAAGTGCTACGTCAGTTAAAACCTTTAAAAATCATTATGACAAATTCAAAATATCTACTTAAAGGTTGTGTTTTTTCCACCAGTGTTTAGTGGTTTGTAACTGATATTCAAAAACCAATTGTTTATTATTATTGTGGTCTGACTTATTGATAACCTATAAGTATTATTTTTGTTGAAATCGCCATTTTACACACTGTATTCTAGTAGTTGAGCTTTATTTTGGATCGGCTCATTATCCAGTACTTGATGATAATAATAATGTCATGAATAATGGGACATGCAACAAACTAATAAACTCATTTTATCGGTAGTACCAACATTAAATTTTAATTATAACGTCATATTAGAATGTAATTAGAACGATTAGCTACTGTAACCAATTATGATGTTATGCAAATTATCAATATGTATCGATGGAGACTGGAAAATCGAATTTTCCCGAAAAATTTTGAAGCAAGTCTGTCAATTTATGGACCTTGCCGGGTAATTCAGATTTTTGTTCCTGAATTCACTTGCCTGCCGTATAGTATAATTGTTTAGCAGGAGTGGTCGAGCGTATTGTGAAAAATCAAGTTAGTACCGGATATTACTATTAAAAAAACCCTTTTGAGAAACATGATGCCCAACGTAAACTTTTGGCAGAGACGAAGCCCTAATGGAAGCCTTCGGAAAACATGAGACTCCAACATTAACCTTTCCGAGGCATCTGCCTTAGTTTCTTCATGATTTATTATTATTCTTACGTTTTGTTTACGAGGATATGCTTAAGACTTTCCTGATGACTTGATGAAGTTGTCTTCAAAATAATTAGCAAAATAAGCTTAAGAATTTCTCGATATTTAAATTAGAAAATAGTTAGGTATTGAAATTATGATTTACAGATCAATAGAGGGTGTTCCAAGAGAGTTCCACCCGTCCATTGGCCGTGAACACTTATCGTGACGTATGTAAAATTTAATTGAAATTGACTCATCGTAAATATGGGGTCATTCACAAATTACGTAACGCAGTTTTGGGGGGGAGAAGGTCATGGATTCGTTACATTTTGTGACGAAGGGGGGCTGGGGGCTTATACGGTCGCGTTACGAAATAAAATGTGAATACAAATGAATTTTTCGTTTGAATATTGCATTTAAAATAAACGTGCGTACTTGAAGTATTTTAAATTTAAGCGCGGTTTCTGAGCAGCCGATAAAGTAGAATTCTTGGCGGTTCAAATCATCTGTTTTTATTTACCGTTTGAGTATCCATATAACTAAGCACACATCTCTCGACACAAGTGTGATGATTTGCTTTTCTACTTTTACAACTAAGAAACAATGTCTGGTAAGAACAAAAATTCGTATAGCAAATTGTTTTTGATACAACAAAATGAGAATTTGGGGGGGGGGTACATTTATATAACGTTACGTAATATAACGGGGGGGGACTCAATGGTTTGTTACGGTTCGAGACAAAGGGGGAGGGGGGATGGAAAAATAGTGAAAAGCAGCGTTACGTAATTTGTGAATGACCCCTATGTACTTATTGCAGTTTTTTCATCAAGCAATCGTGCACATTTTTCATCAAACATGGATTATATTTCCATCGTATTCATTGCTCGTCCAGGGTAATTGACGCCGATTTACAAACTTTTCTTGTATCACTCAATTGATTTGACTGTTAGTGAAATGATTTAAAGACTCGTAGAACTTTCAACTAGGTTTTATTTTGATTGCAACAATAGTTATGTTATTAATACTTATTAGAAAATTTTATTCCGAGAGCTGAATGTTTCCAGGTTGGCCGTGTTAGATATTGGGATTAAAAAGGGATTTGTAGCGCATGTGCTGTTTCGAACGCGCTATTTGGCTATCTGTCGTGCACACCCACGCAGTTACCAGTAATCTGTCAATAATAGATCTGCAGCCAATCTTATATAAAATCTCATAATATCGTGAGAGATAGTTACACTCTACTGAAGCTGTCTAGCCATGAATTATCGTGAACGGAAATAAAGGAAAAACTTGAAAACTCACCTAAGAACACTTCCATAAAGTAACGGTACCCATATGTTGAAATACATAACAAAATCCACAATGTTATTAAGACAGAACTCATAATTATTGATAACATTATGATTATCTCACTAGAACTTCACTTAGAATATAATTCCAATATAAACGATGATATCTTATCACGATTTATCTTATACGCTCCACTTCCTGAGGAATGTGAGATGTCGATCCATTTTGCACACTCTTAGCACAATCGAATAATTAATGAACTATTACGCCTGTTCTTAGAAAAATGAAACATGAATCCCATTCGCAAGAATCTATTTATTTTCGGCATAAAGTACTTCCTAAACAATTAACTCGTAAGATCTATAAAGAAAATATGTAATAACTATAATATCGTAATTACAGACCTCCCGATATACACGTTTTTATATGTTAGATATCATAGCGAAAATGCTTTGACTCAAAACGAAAGAAGCTTGGTTCCTCCACGTCGGGGGCTCTTAAAACCTTACTATATCCTATTGCTTCTAAGAAACCATAGCCAAAGTCAGTAAAAACTAGTATGTGATGATCTAATCGGCAACCTTTCATCCCAAACTTTGCATCATGACCAAATAATAGAGAAAAATCAGCAGTCCTATATAAATAAGGGCTTTAGATATTTAAAAATATTTCCCGATCGGATTCGTGATCCTTCCTTTCCATATTCTACTTTACATAAAAATAAATATTCACAGTATAGTCAACATAAATATACCTTTGACATTAAAAAATATAAGATGCTGGAACTTGACAGACTGAATAGCCCAGGAAAATAATCCACTACATAAGCTTCGAATTATGTTCACTCTCATTAAAAAGTGTTAATTATGGTAAAATACAATCAGCAAAGTTAAATAATATGATACCGTTTGCATTCAATTAACAATTCATGTAATATCAGCTACGCTAGGTTGCTTATAAAAAAGAGTCATCTTTAATTTTACATTGTGATGCTACTTTTTTGATCGGATAGACCCCCCTCTGTTTTCCTCCGAATGAAAAACGTTGGTAACCTGGGTTCCAATTCTTTTTAGCCTGAAAATGTATAAAGCTTTTATCTGCTACAGATATAAAATCAATCAGATAGAAGGACATTCCGGCATCTACTATAAGAAGGTTAGTAACCAAGGGTCGACTTTATAATAGTACTAGGTACTAGGCCACTTGGGATATCCCTCTCCACTATACCTTCAGGCTCCGCCTCTTTCTCACCCAAGTTAACCCCACCACAAAGCTCAGCCCTTTCCCAATTGGATTCGCTGATCTGCTAATTTTCCGCCTATGCTAATCTCTACTACCAAGCTCCTCCCATGTGAGTTTTTCACCTTGTTCTTATTGGCTAACCTACAAACGAGACTTCCACCCTTCGTCTCTCATTGGTTGATCCCTATACTAAGTGTCTGTATTTGCTACAGGAGAACTAGTATCTGAAATTTTACATGTAATTGTAGACTCCTGTTGTTATGGCGTCTATAGTTCTATGGAGGAATTCTCTATATCTGTTATGGTACGCTACTCATGAACCTATAGTAGAACTGGTGTCTGAAATTGTAAAAGTAATTTTACTTTTCTGTTGCAACGACATCTAGAACTCTACGAATGAATAAATTCTCTGTATCTGCTATTTCGGCAATGTGCCAATTCAATTCAGCTGCACTAAATACAGAGATGTTTTGTCTTGGCATCACAGCCGTGAAAGTGCCTGCTGGGCGTGGTAGAGGAAACCAATACAATTCTTTCGATGATGAGTGTAGTAAGCGATGAGGAATTGTTGCAATCAACAATAAGGATGTCTTGGTTGGTAGTTGCTATAACCTATGTGAATAAAGACCCTGAGGTTGTCAAAATACGGTTGGACAGGGTAAAAATACAGGATTTAAATAAATTTCCTAGACTGTTTACGCTACTTTAGAAGTAATACTTGCTACGATAATCATAAAAACAGGGATCCTTGGGTAAAAAAACCGTTTGTGATTACAATGTCATAAACTGAAATATACAATTTTAATTTGTAAATCTATTACATTGGTATGGTAAACAATCAAAACGTTAGAGACTTATGATATGATACAATTATTGCCGATGAAAAAATATACAAGCTTACCCATTGTATAGAGAGAAGACAAATACATTTGTCAATAGTATATATGTTACTAATTACCTTTTAGTGGATGTCATATAACAATATAACTTAATTATCTACGTCACAATACACTTCATATAGCTCTCAGATCAGAATCCTTTTCTAATTATTAGGTACGTTTCCATCAACAAACCATGTCCTAAGTTATTTGATAGAATGTTTACCGATTTCTAATTACCTACTTATTCAGACATTCTACATAATTATGAGTTTGAAAAGGTGTACCTGTGACGAATTATATGCACCTCGAAATTATAATGTTAGTGTTTTATTATTTTTTATTTCAGTATTAAAGTTTTCCAAGATGATTATATTTACACTATTATTCTTTTATAAACATGAAATTATGTTTGATTTGAATAAATAATCGTAAAAATCCAGTATGATTAAATTGAAATAGGAATAGTGTTTGTTTGTCATTCTTAAATATGGAATAATAACGATAAATTGAAAATAATATGAGCAAAAACCAACTCTAAGCTATTCAAATCAAATAATTATTATATATAGTTAATTGTATTATGAAATTCACTAAATCAAGTATATGCTAAACGATTCAGGTCTCACTTTCATCAGCTATAACATTCGAACAAGAACATCTGAAGTATCATGATGTAGCTATCTTATTTGTCGCAGAGCGATTACAAAGTTGTCCCTGGAAAATCGAAATATTACCTCAATCGATCAACACATGACCATGACTGTTCGATGTTTTTCAGATCAATTGATTTCAATGATGAATTGATAGATGGGTTATATTTCGATGTTAACATTCTAATGTTAACATTCTAATTTTGATGTGGATATCAGAGATTGTGTTGATGAAAGCTTCTGTACCTGAGACGCGAATTGAATTTTTCCTCTATCGTCTCCAGCACAGCTCTAAGAAGCTCTCGAATATCTTTCGCGCTGGTGATACAGACCTAGGGGTTAAATCATCAGTTGCTACATCATACAACAAATAATTTTTTGCCATCAAGGCAGAACTAAACGCATTCCATATTTTCTCATCGATGACTCGGTGATCTAATGTCAGTCTTTCCTGATCATCAGCATTTTCGGCGTTGACTTGTGGGCACTGCTGTTGCTTTGATTTTTCCTTCACTACAAGCTTTCTACTATGGATGTTAAAACTGATCCTTAGACCTTCCTACAACCAATTAACGTTTTTATTTTATTTCTATGAATAATAAGCAAGTCAAATTCTAGAGTTTAGTAACCACAAGAATTTAACAGTGTTTTGGTTGCTTCAGATCTATTTGTCTTCTATCCATACAATGGATACAATCGGTAAATTCGTATTATTTTTTTGGTCGACAATAATTAATTGTTTAACATTCCAATCTAATAAATGTTTCTTGAATCAATTCGAAAGCTAAACGTAAAGCACCTTCCAATAGTGTATCAGCCGATAAAATTTCTAATTGCCTTGTTAGAATGACATGTAGTAAAATTTCAGAATAAGCTGGTATTCGAAATCACCACCATTATGTGCAATATAATATATATGCAATAACATTTTTTTTAATTTCTGGTCTAAGGTCATGATCTGGCCAACGAATGAGAAATCGGATCATGACATCTGAAATTTGCTAACGAACACCGCATTTAAGGTAATTTCATAGTTATTTTCCATTCGTCGCAACATCATCGAAAAACACGAATTATTCCTATGAATTACATGCAAATCGAATTGTAGAGTTTAGTAACTACAAAAAAATGTTACAGTGTTTGGTTGCTACAAATGTATCTTCTCTCTATACAATGAGTAAGCTCGAATATTTTTTCAGTGGCAATAATTATATCATATCTTCAACATAGCTCTAACGTTTTGATTATTCAACACACCAATCTAACAGATGTTCCTTGAATCAAACACAGTACGTAATTCAATGATCAGAGAGATATTGTTGAAACTGCTGGAGTTCAGGAATACCACTGCCACCTTCTGAATTCTGAATCCTCTTTAAGTTTCAGAGCTGTTTGATCCTGCATTTTTCCCCTGTCCATACTTTATCAAGCTAACGGTCATTACTTACATAGGGAAAAATACTCATGTTATCTACGTTACAATGCACTTCCAGTAAACTTCAGGTTAGTCCTATTATAGGTGAGGAAAGAACCATGTATCACAATCTTTTGCTGTAGTCTCTGCAATAATCGTGACATACTCACGAGCATGGTATAAATTTCAAAGACGAATATAAGTGAAGCAAATTTAACTATACTTTGAGTTCACCATCCTAAAAATATTCGGTAAATCGCCTTCATCACTGAAAGACCTGCATATTTTAATGTTGAGAGATAAGTAACAAAAAATTTATTTTGTGTAATATTTCAAACATACCATTACTCATTGTACAGGGAGATATTAATTGTCTATTTAAATTTCATGAGTGTAATTTAAATGTTAATCATTCCAAAATTAAGACTTGAAGCATAGGTTGCAGTTTTTAATGTTTTATAAAGTATGTTACATGTTTGTAGAACAATTTTATCAATTTTAATTGTATATTTCAGTTTATTACATTATTATACTATATTTTAATTATTTCACTGGGTTGAGACGTGTGCTGCGCCCACTGAGGGTATCATTGTAATTTGAACGAATAAACTATCTAACTATCATGGAAGACAAACAAAAGATCGTTATATTCAGGTTTACCCGCATTCGGTTGAATATAGCATAAATGATCTGGGGCTCTCTTTCTCTGACTTTACCGCCGTTTGTTGACATAAATCACAGAGTTTAATTCTGTCATTTTTATGATTATCGTAATAAGTACAACCTGACAGCTGTGATGCCAAGACAGAACATCTTTGTATTTAGTGCAGATGAGTTAAATTGGCACATTGCCGAAATATACTCATTCATAGAGTTATAGATGGCCTTAGAACAGAAACCTAAAATTACTTCTACAATTTCAGACACTTGTTCTACTACAGGTTCATAGGTAGCGCACCATAGCAGATTTAGAGAATTTCTCAATAGAATTAAATATAAATTCTTGGGAAATAGGTCACACTAACACATATGCTTATTATTTTCGTCTTTACTTACATTTCGGTCTCACGACCTTCATGAGAAGACGTATCAATGTCTAAAACGGGATTTCTTAAAGCTAATTGTATCAAGCACAAAGCGTCCTTATACCGGGATATCAAAAATTATCTTGGTCAAAGGTGGTTGTGGAATCTAAGACGTGTGTCTTACTTTACGTTTGAAATAATTATGTCACTGTCACACTGACATCATAACCTACAAATCTCATACCTATTTATTTCAGTTGTAAAACAATAATGAACAACTTGTGCATCGGACAAAACGGGGGACATTTCCAACAATTACTGTAATTTAGTTTTTCTTGTTACTAAAACCGTTATTTCATAATTTGTAGTTCATTATTGTTCTACAACTGGAATAAATAGGTATGAAATTTGTAGGTTATTGATGATGTCAGTGTGACAGTGACATAATAATTATTTCAAACGTAAAGTAAGACACACGTTTCAGATTCCACAACCACCCTTGACCAAGATAATTTTTGATATCCCGGTAGCACTAATTTCAATTAAAAATACCCATGTCGCCGAAATTAACAGAAACACGAGTAATCGAAAAGGCACATCAATTACGATATGTGCAGTGTGACCTATTTCCCGAGAATTTATATATAATTCATACCTGAGTCAAGAATCACTATTAACCTGCATAGAATTATAGATGGCGGCAACAGAAGTCTATAAATACATCTAAAATTTCAGATACTAATTCTCCATACCATAGCAAAAACTGACTTAGTATAAGAGTAGCAAATACTACTTCATATAAGTGTAGGGATCAACCAACGAGAGACGAAGACGAAAAGTTGGAGTTTCGTTTGTAGGTTAGCCAATAAGAACAAGGTAAAAACTCACAGGGGAAGAGCTTCGAAGTAGGGATTAGCCAAAAACTACAAGTTCATCAAGAGGGAGAGCCTCGGGGAGCGGTTAGCATAGGCGGAAAATTAGCAAATCATCGAATCGAAGGGTTAGCCTAGGTGGGAAAGGGGCGAAGCCTAAAGGTACAGTGGAGGGGAGTGTCCCAAGTGGCCCAGTCCCTACTATTACTGCTATAACGACCATTGGTTACTAACCTCCGTATGGTAGATGCCGGAATTTCCTTCTATCTGATTGATCTGTAGCAGATTAAAGCGTTAAGCATTTTCAGGCTGAAAAGAAATTGGAACCCAGGTTACTAGCTTTTTTCATTCAGAGGATAACAGATGAGGGTCTATCCGATCGAAAAATGTTTTTCAAACAAAAATATAGTGTACACTTTAGCACATCACACACGTTTTTACTATCATGGTCTCATTACAATTATTCCAATATGAATTTTTATCTCAATAACCGATCGCAATAAATATATTTCAAGAATCACAATAATATAGAATCAAACTATTTAACTTCATACAAGCTATCCTTAATTTTGCACAAACATTTCACTTTGGGCGAACAATTTATACTGTATTTTAAACATTCCGTATTTCATACCAACCGTCACTTCTCCGGATAGCAAGTAGGTGACTGTGAACTTGTGAATAACTGTGATTTGCTATCTATGAAAATACTTTCTTAAATGAAAAATTTCATGTTTTCACTATTTTAACCATCCTTATTTATATAGCACAACCTGTAATTAACTTAAAACTTATGTACATCTACAAGGAGAAATAATGATAGTGGTGTACCTCCATAAACGTATCATTTACGAACCCGTATATAAATAAAATTCTTCAAAACTTTCTCAATACGATGTATTGTATTACATCAAGCCATTATTATCGTCCCTTCTCGATTTCTCGATACAGCTATATAGAACTTTAAAACCATGGACACTTTTACCCTGGTTAGGAAGGATCGGTGAAGTTGATAACAGAATAAGAAAAATGCTTTGATTGGAATAATTATATGTGAATAATTATTTCGAAAATTAATTAGTTGGTGGAGGTTGAATTTAATTTCTTTTCTTTTCCGCAAATCCTGCTAAACCATGTTGAGAACTGTATGCTGGAATGCGTGTGTAGAAATATCGGCTACATTGGATGGTTGAGGTATGTAAAGTGAATTATTATCGTTCCTTCTCGATTTCGATAACGTTTCCACCAAAATTCTATATAACTGGAAAATAATGGGACACTTTTACCCTAGCTAGAGTTCATAACAGAATAAAAAAAGTGCTTTGATTGGAATGCGGGACCAGGGAAGTGCATCTCTGCAAATTTAAAAAAAATATATATTTGAAGTTTCGAAATAGATGACATGCTTTAATCAGAATGTAATATATGAGATTAATGAAGACTGTAATTTGTTCTGTGTAGTCACGATATTGTCAAAATTGACCAAACTTTAGTCAACTTCGCCAAAACAAAATTCGTATGGTCATCATGATTCTTACATAGTCCACCCACATTTTCCGATCTTTCGGTGGACTGAAAAAAATATGCCATCGAAATCAAATTTAACTCGCTATTCCAACTCCGCAGCATCTTTGATTGTGGATATATTCTCTCTAATGCATCACCCGAGATATCAACCAGGGAAGTAGATCCTATGTTAGGGCATATTAGTAGAATTTCAGGGAAAAACATATTCATGTAGATAGTAGACGACAAACTGTTTAGGAAAATACATAATACAGTATTGGATTAATATTTTGATTCTTGATTAGTATTCAATGAGCGTTCAATTGAAGCGTTTGAAACATTCACCTTCTATGAATGTATGCCAAGATAGTTGACTATATATGTGAGTATTGAAATCGAATTCACGTTATTTACGTTTCCTATGTTATGTAGGACGGTGATAAAAATCAGCTGGGTGGAATGACTTACATCTAGCCCAGTCAAACAAGTATTTTTGTATGAAACCTTTTTGTATGAAACCTTTTGAGATGATCATTCGTCCTCACTCCGTACTTGCCGAAATCGAAATGTCTTATTAATTATTTAATTAACAAATTGTCTATTATTAACAACTATATATAAATAGCAAATGTAATATTTCATAAATAGCATCCTTGCCTTAATGCAAAAATATTACCTACTGGGTTTTTGAGGTCGTTGATTAGTTACCTACTGATCCGACGTTGGAAATTTAAGTTTCAATATGGCTGTCTTTTTGGAGCGAAAATGTACCAAAATTCTACAAAATGAGATATAGTGGCGAAAAATGTAGTTTTTAGAATAATTACAAGAATCAAGGAGTGTATTATAGAATAATGTTTTATGATCCATAAGAAAATATGATTTCAAACCCCTTTTGTTTGATAATTTCAATCCTAATATGTCAGGTGAAAAAATACTGTTTTAAAATTGTATTAATTTAAATTTATCATGTAATTAAGATTAATTTATTATATTGAAATAAAAATAAAATACATCAAATCAACCTATAAAATTCCAAATTTTCACAAAAATGCATCCAAAATTGGATGAGCTTTGCGCTTTTTATATAAATAAGCCAAATAAAAAACTCATACAGCTAAGATTTAAAGCTATCATTTTTATTCTATTTTGTGCTAGTAGGCTAGTTTTTTCTGGATAATGCACCGGAAACAGAGAAATGTTTTTCAAAATATTGAGATCTTTCGCCTCTGCGCGTCATATAATGTTTGCCGTTCAAAAAATTAACATGGCTAACTAAAAATTCTGATTTCAATAGCTGAGACATTACCTGGACAAATATACTATGAAAAAGAAACACACACGTCACAATCAAAAATCCCATGTGACATTTGTGATATACCATTTTAACTAGAACGCATTAAAATTTTTAGACTGATATGTCATTCAGTTTTGTTTTGCCATCGATCGAAAGCAACCTTGAAAATTTTTATAAACATGGAAAAAAGTGAATTTCGGGTCTTAATTAAATATTATTTCTTGCGTGGAAAATACATTAGGGAAACCAAAGCTATTGAAACGTTGTGACGCCGAACGTTTTGGTCGTCCAATTGAGGTTACAACGCCAGATAAAATCGATAAAATCCTTAGTTTGATATTGGACGATCAGCGAGATGAAGTGCATGAAATTGCTGAGGCTTCGGGCATCTCAACCGAATGGGCAAAGAACATTTTGCATACATTTTTGAATATGAGAAAGTTATCTGCCAGACGAGTCCCGCATTTGCTCTCTGTTGACAACAAGCGCGACCGTGTGACAACTTCAAAGGAGTGTTTGGCGATGTTCAAGCGCGATAAGAAGTCTTTCTGCACCGTTTCGTAACCGTGGACGAAACATGGATCCATCACAACACACCGGAGACCGAGAACAGTCGAAACAATGGACTTGTACTGGCGAATCGAAGCCGAAAAAAAGCCAAAGTGCCGACGGTTTTTTGTGATTCATACGGTATCGTCCATATCGAATTACCTTGAAAAGGGCAAAACAATCGTATGTGTCTGTTTATTATATTTCATTGTGAGCTTAATACACACCTGTTATGAAAGTAAAGAAAGTGAATATCTGAATCAAATTGCCAAGACACAATTTTTTACGAACAAAGAAATGAGAGACAAAAAAAATCAGCTCACCGCCGCCACCAACAAACCTATCCCAACAGAAGGCAACCAGATGTCAAACTTCTCAAGAATCTTTATCAACGATTAGGGGAAACTGTTTCACTCCGTTCTGTCGCCCAAAAACAATGCATATGGACCAAGGAGAAGAAAGTTTGATTCGTCGAGATGTTTGGAAATAGCTCAGCTTATTTATCTTGGTCAAAATACAGGAGCAAAAATATGTATCAGACTTAATTTTAAGGGCATTTATTCGTAAAAATGAAATTAAGTAGAAGCTGCTACGCCTAATGGTACATGTCAGCAAAAAAATACATAAAACTATGGATTATGGATAATAATAATTTTTAATTGTATACCCAATACTTTAATGCTTTGCATTTGAACATTTTAGGAATACGGCACTTTAGTACATATCACATTGTTAATTTTTGTATTGGCGGCTGATATTAATGAATTATGTTTAATTTCGGAGGAATATAGTTTGATATATTGCTAGTATCATTATCATTGAATTATATATGCAAGTGAAATGTTACTATTCATGCGAATGGCTGCTTCTTCGTCACTTTGTAACAATCGATTAAGCACAATATCTATTATAGAGAAACAACACAACACCGCACTACTACTGACACGCGTGTAAGGTTTCAATCGTTACTTTCGTCGTGATTACTTTTACTGTAGTCTTGTTGTACTTTAATAATAACTAGGATGATAACATGACCAAGGTACATTTTTCAAGATCGACGACTACCTGAAGGTTACGGAGTTATAATAATGACGTATTATTCGCATTATAAAAAATCTTGTTCATCATTAAAATAAATTAATTGAATTATGTTCATCATTATGTTGTATGTACAGTATGTTCCTCATTTCGAATAAACTAGAGAAAATATGGTTGTTTTCCTTTTACACTAGAATTTCAATATCAATCGATCGGATTTGGTCATTCTTCCTTGCATTGTTAACAAAACAAATCCTTTTTAGGGGGAAAAATTCGTAATAATGAAGACGAGAAACGCTTCAATTAAAAATTTTAAACTGTCTCTAGACCAAGAGATAAAAGTCTATGTATTCTCTCAATAAATTCAAGTTTCAAATGTAGGAATAATCGAGCTCACTACATGTTCGACTTATTTGAAGATTTTCTGAGTATTGCACATTCCGTATATTGAACCTTTTGCGTTCTGTTCGCAGACTTCAATTTAGACCTATAGCCTAATCATCATTGCCATATTAATCTATGAAGAAAAAAAGATACCCACGTGTCAGAAGAATATTTTTAGAGAAAGTCCACTATATATACTCCTGTGAATTTCCTCGCCAAACAGGTAAAAGCTTGATTATAGCCACTCAAAGATTGTTTGGGAGGATGGAGTTGGTCAGAGAAAGAGACGCAACTCCTCAAGGATGTTTCGGCATAAACGCTACTTTTGAAAATATTTCTTATTAATTTATAGAGAGAGTAGCCTACAGAAATTGAGTCGAACCTTCAATAACACTGCTTATCATCGGTCGGAGTTTTTCCAATTTACTTTATAAATGGACTCCCTTTTCTAAGCGATGACTTTGAAATAGAAAGCATGTTCGAACAATCTGCAATCTGAGCTTGAATCCTGATAGACAATATTTTTTTTCAGCTACATACAAAAAGAAGCCACTGATTGTAGCCTCTACTTAGGTGGGCACACGTACAAAATAGTCCAGAGAGGTTGAGTTTGAGTACAATCCACGACCAAAGATTCTCTGAGAAGAACCATATTAAGAAGACTACAGAGAAAGCTACAAAGCCTTCCCCAGCCTAAAATATTTCATTCAGAAATACACTTTATTCAATTTTGCAGAGACAGTTAAAAACTGAAATAAAATTTTCCAAAATATGATGATAGACAGAAAATTGTAGTGAAGGCGTTAAATGACGCACACGAATCAAAACTGCCTGATAATGCCTCGAGGCTCACATATTCCGGACGACAGAAACCAACAATTCCACCTTAATATGGTCATATGAAAACGTAGAAGGAAATGGAATGATTTATTACTTTTAATTTCGCTTTTTCAATTTTATTTTTCCGTATCTGACTCACCGTTAGGCGCAAAAACTTAAAACTTCCCTTTTTTACTTCACTCACTATACGTATAGGCCAGTACAAATAGTATTTGAACAACAAAAAAATTCGTTACAGCAATCTGACAGCGGGATATTGTAGAACAAGATATTGTAAAAGAGGGAAAAATAAATCGAACCGACAACTGCTATCCGAGGCGGAATGGGGTGTGTTTTTAGGGTTTTTCGTGATTTCTGGCTAAACCGTGCATTCTATCAAAAAAAGATCTACAACTTTTGTATCCACCGTTTTTACCCTAACCTCAAAATTTTACGACAAAGATGCGAAAAACCGATTTTTCGGTTTTTAATTTTTTTCTTTGACAAATTGAACTTTATGAAGCTCCTACATTGACAAGAGATACCTCTATTCATTGCACAAAGGCAGTAATTTTCTTGGAAGGAAATATTCGGAGGTTGTTGTTAAATTTGATTTAACAAAAAAAAAACAAATTTTTAACTGCGATTCCTCTTAAAACTACGCATGCTACAGAGTTTTGTTTTTGTTCACTTACTTACTGTTATGTCTACTTTCGATAAGTGGTAAAAAAAGGTATAATGCAATGGAAAAAATGGCGGGAAAATTGAAAAATTCGAAAAATTGCTTTTTTCGTGGTAATTTGCATATTTATCGTTGAATAATTGTTATTAATCAATAAAATCATTTTATTTTTTTATGTTTATGGAAACTATAATATTATTTCTTTAATTATTGTATAGATCGAGTTTTGATATGATGTCATGCATGTCTAAGACAGCAAATTATATCTGCTATATTCGTATATTCGTAATCGCAGGATACGAATATGAGAAATTTAAAGAGCTGTTTTCGAAACTAAAGACAGCATGCGAACGCAACCAGAGGCCTTCTAACTTATGTTTAAATTGTTTTAATTTAGAAAATTACTCAAATGCTGAACTTCCACAAATTTCCATACACGAAACTGACTCGGAAGAAATGGAAACAGATCAATGTACTATAACTGAAACAGTACTGAATGAAACTTTCTAAAACACTGGAGAATCGTTCAGTTTTGTTGAATTGGACGAAGAAGAAGTACAACGCTCTGCGAAGAAAGCAAGATTAGAGAAAAATACATCTATGGGAATGCATACTTTTTTAAGCATGTTTAAAATAATATTAATTTTTTTTTACCGCATTTATGAATTTCATGTTGTTAATATTTACTACCTAAAAACAGGAGGGATCTTCAATTTTTTCAAAATGTATAATTTTTTATAATTAATATTCTTGACCCAGGTATGAAATATATATAAATTCTCGGGAAATAGGTCACATTAACACTTATGCTTTATATTTTCATCTTTACGTACGTTTCGTTCTCACGACCATCATCAGAAGACTTATTATTTCAATAACCTGATTACTTAAAACTAATTGTATTAACACAAAGCGTCCTTATCGGACCAATTTCATTTAAAATGCCAACTTCCCCGAAATGAACAGAAACACGAAATGGTTTGAGCTCCATAAAATTTTATTTGTCGAAGAAAAAAATTAAAAACCGAAAAATTGGTTTTTCGCATTTTGTCGGAAAATTTTGAGGTTAGGGTAAAAATAGTGGGTACAAAAGTTGTAGATCTTTTTATTCCCTACAACTTTTATATTTAATTTTTTTTTGATACGATGCACGGTTTGAAGAGAAATCATGAAAAACGGTTTTCAACCCCTAAACACACACCCCATTCCATCCCGGATAGGAGCTGTCGGTTTGATTTATTCTTCCCTCTTTTATAATATCTTGTTCTACAATATCCCGCTGTCAGATTGCTGTAACGAATTATTTTTTTTATTTCTAATATTTGCTCCTATTAGTACTGGCCTAGTAGTACATAGTGTAAGAAAGTATATTGTAATTAGACCAAAACAATTTTTCTTCAAATTCGCGGATATATCCGCTTTCTGCTTTTCTGAATTGATGAAGACTATTCTTGACATGACGTCGTATGCGTGTAAAAACTGTTGATTTGCAGTTCCTATTGGTGGTACGGATTCGAAATTTTGCAAATCGCTTTAAAATTGTGAGAATCTCGGTGATAATAGAAACTGGGCGCGTGGCGCCATTTCAATGAGTATTTTTGACATTCATCTTCAATTTTTCGGAGTTATTTTAATATTCTATTGAACCATAATGACAGTGTTTTTCTGGTTATAAATATATCACTCGCATATATTTAAACTGCAGAATTCTTCGAAATTCTTCAAGTAACGTCATTGATGTGACCTCAGTCAATGTATACGTTTACTCTGTGGCAAATATTAATAGTTCATTTGTCGGTAGGTGTCACTTTAAAACATAGAGTTGCAGAATTCATCATGTAGACCATTTGTCATTAACTGTTAAATCATTCCCCTACAATCCCTACAATCATTAATTTGATCCACAGAAGTATCCGAAAGCTATTTTGCTAACAAAAGTTAGAGAAGTCAGTGATCGATTGATCACAGTCAATTTTGAAATCGCAACGGAAATTCTTTTCGGTATTCAATTAGCCTATAAAAAGCCTTTAAATATGATATGTGTTCATTGAGTTCTGCCGAAATGTCTCTGACCTTTGCGTTGTTCTGCTAGAATTACCGTAAACCTAGCAGAAAGTTTCATAACAATACTATATCGGAGCGGAATTTTTTTTTGTCATTTAATTAGTCTATAAAAGTTGTTACTTATAATATATTTTTTTGCCGAAATGTCCCTTCTAATTTTATCGACGTTCCTAACCTTATGATTCTATGATCGTTTAAAAATGGATTAAGATTTATCAATGAATTACTAGTTACATGTGCACATAATTTTGTGTTTTGTGATTGTGGGAACTGAACCATTTTCATTAATGAATAATTCAATTCTTCTGAGGATAAGATGCCTGATTGTCTAAAATTTTTAGTTTTGATATTGCTAATAAACCTGAGTACATACACAGAAATACGTTCATTCAAAGTTGAAAATTTATTTAGTTCGGATAAATTATAAAATATATCCATGTCATTATTGTATGATATTAAGGTGTTAGTGCGAACCTCAGGAATTCCGGAGTTTAGAATTAATAAGAGTACTTGCAAAAGTGCCTCTCGATAAAAGATCAGCGGGACTATCGTGCGTATTTACGTAATTAAATCCAGAAGTGCTCGATAGTTCTTGAAATCGAGCTACCCGGTCGGAAATAAAAACCTTCCAAGAATGTGGAGAACCTTTCAACCAAGTCTATGCTATTGTCGAATCACTTCAGTACGATATATTCTGTACTTTTTTGTGAAGGGAGTTCATTGCTGATATTACCTTGTCCGTTAGTTTAGCTAAGAGCACATAGCCCAAGTCCCGCAATGGTCTGCGGTTTAAAGGCGCCTAACTACCGACACGGGGAGCTGTTTATTTCATCTGCTGACCTCAAGTACATAGAAGCTGTTTGGGATGCAGGACAAACCAGTGAAGTTCTATGTATTTAGGTTGTTGGGAGATTGTAAGCCTGGTTATTTGGAGATTATTCAGTTTTCTAATCCATCTCTGATCTTATACCAAGCAGTGGGTATATTTGAGTAAACTGTTCATCCCAGGATGAACAGCATGAATACATGAAAAAACGTGTAGTTTCATACGTAGCTATATTGAGTACAAAAGCAGATAGAAGATCAGGAGTATATCGCCATAACATTTTTTGAAAACTTCTTTCCTGACTTTTTATTAGGACTTGCCTGTACATCTATTCAATATTAGCAATTATGATATTATGATATGAGAACGTAAAATTATTGAAATCATGCCATTCTGTATGGTTGGTCCGGCTGCTAAAATATCATTTTGAAAGATTTCTCTCAAAAATATGCTTCTGAGAAAGAAAATGTTCTGATGTCCACTTCCCAATCGATCCAACCACAACAATTAGAGTCAGAAGATCGAATTACACAATTAGAGCTATTGGAGATGAATGTAATCGATTCCAGATCGATTCTAATAGTTTGAGGATTCAACCTCTTCGTTTTTGAATGGCCCAGTCAAGGACAGGTATGATAATAAATTGAAGAAGGTCGGTTTCACCGCTTCTTGGGAAAATTGGGATAAATCTTTTCTTAATGTTTCCATTGATATAATTACGCGCTTGTAAAAGGAAGATCTGACAAATGTTAAGAAAAAAAGTGAACCTCTGCGGAAACCGTGTTCAATTTGAGCGGCTATTGGCTTCCCAAAACTTTACCATCCAGTAGCAGAATGCTGTAATTTATTTCCTTATTTATTTACATTACACTCATTTAACAGGCATAGAGCTCAATTACAAAATGAGGAATAACACAATATATGAATATTCAAGAAAATATTATAACAGGCATTGAAATTAAAGTGAGATAACATAATATTCTGAGAACAGAACATAATGATATAACTAGAATGTAAACAACGAAGAGAGAAAATGCAATCTATAGAGAACTGAGGATTGCACGAAACGCTTCAGACCTCAGATAACTCAAACTACATGTCAATAGATCGACCCGCATATGTATGTTATTGTAATCTCTGCACATGCCACCGATTGGCGATCACTTGCTTATGTTTGTTCTCGGTGTGGTCAATTAAAAAAATTAATTAAGTGTGGACTCAAATCTAGGCACATGAAAACACAAAGCCCGCAAATTTTCCGAACATTCTACAGTAGAATGGAAGAGTTTGAACAGAAATACTGTACCCGACCTGGATCTTCGGTAAGTCAAACACCATGTATTCACAGCTGACAGATTGGATTGAAGTTTGAGACAATCACCGAGATCGAATACCTTGAAATATGTTTTGAGGTAATCGGCATACAAAAGATGGGGGACATCCAAGGCCGCCAAGAGGTCATTATTGAACAAAGGCCCAATAATTGACCCCTGTGGCACCCCCGAAGTAGCAGAAATGTCGGCCGATCTTCGACCACGGTAAGACATAAAGTGTTTGTTAGTTTGGTAGTTGTGGAGCGACCGGATACAAACCCATGTTGCTGCTCAGGTATCGACGATTTGACGTTGAAATATATTTCAAGAGAAGGATTTCGATAACTTTAGAGAAGTTATTTTGAAGAACTATCCGTCTATAGTGGAAGCATATCCTTTTTTAGGAATAGGAATGGCCTCAGATGCTTTCGAAGTAGAAGGAAATGTATTTGTTTTCAGCGCTAAATTAAATAGGAAGACGAAAGAACGCGAAAAGATGTCAGCGCAGTCTCGGACTAATTATGCGAGAATTTCATCCGGACCAGAAGTGTGCTTGGGCTTGATCTTTAGTAAGGCCTTGAACACATCGTTCTCTTCAAAACAGGACACGTTAAATACGGGAGCATTCGATACAGGTGAACGCAAAACTATCTCAGGGTTAGAAATAATATAAGTGTCCTGAAAATTTTTTTCGCAATAATCTCTGAATCGTCAAATGACTCAACATCAAAACTCACTGTGGAGGGGCAGCAGACTCTACCTTCTTGGATTTAAAGAATTTCCAGAATGCAGAAGGGTCATTCTGAATATCTTGCTCTTCTTTACTGTTGAAGTTTCTGAATGCTGCTTCAGAGCAATTCTCAATTCTCAATCTCTTGGAATTCACTGAATGCTCTTCACTACCTGAGCGTTGATATAGACGCCATGCCCTGAACTTAGACTTTGATGAGGACATCAGGTTAGAGTCAAACCATGGAGGATAAGAATGACATCGTTTTTGGGACAAACAGATCCAATACCGAATAAATAGTTTCATAAAAACCAGAACAAGCACTGTCAACATCAAAAAGCTCGTTTAACCTACAAAGTCGGCATTTTTAAAACAATACCTGAAAGAAGGAATGGTGCATGCCCTATCATTCAACTCCACCGTCGGATGATAAGTATCCTCAGGTAATAAGACATCCGAGGCCCTCTGTAAAGATATTGATAAGTTGCTATAACCTAGCTCCAGGATTCTTAAATCAGCATTGATGATATCATTATATTGTGTAAGATCAAAAAAGTTTTGTAGATCATCCAAAATCTGCATAGTAAGCCTAAGCCGAAGACCACTGCCAAGAACAGCTTTAAACTCAAGGACGTTGGAGTCGCCCATCAGGATCACTTTGGCAGACATCATGAACTCCAGGGAACAGAAAATGTCGAAAAGGCCGTCGTAATAATGCTTAGCAGATCTTGGTGAAATGTACTATAAAAGTACGAGATAAAAACAATGATGGTTGAGTGTGACTTTAACGCAGAGAATATCCAAGACTGGCAGACTATCCAATAATTGTGGGTTTATCTCAGTTTCTGATGTCAGTAGGTGTGACTGCATGGCAAGCAGAACATCGTCCACTTTTGAGTAACCCGTCTGAGACGATCACTCCTGTAAACTGAGAAGTCAGTGCCAAATATCTCCGAGGTATTGACCCCGTCGTGCAGCCACGTCTCAATAACCGCAAGAATACCATAGCAGCAAACAGAAGCAGCATTATACAGAAGACTCTGCTCAGATTTTGTAACCCAAGAGATTTGAAAATATACAGGAAGAGAACCACCGAGACCGTGTGTCGAACCTACAGATCACGAAATCAGATCTGATAGATTTAGAAATATTCAAAATTATTATTAACAAAAAAATAACGTGCCGGGCGGAAGTAGATCCGTTGATAAAATTTGATGTAGTTATTAACGACATTTTAGAAATAAAAGCTCATTATGATTGCGGCTCTAATGTAACAAGTTGTTTTAGAATGAAAATTTAAGAATTTCACAATGGATAGCATGAGAGTGATAGACCTACAGGAGGATCGATCAGATTATGATTAGATGTGGACTCCTGATAATGCTCAAGAGTTAGATGAATACATCGAAATAAATTTCAATGAAAATTTGGATATAAATGAATTTGAAGCGAAACTCAATCATGTTGATAATGATGAGAATAAACAACTGGTGTGGTGACACTCAAGGAGCCACGATATGATGGAATGCTACATCCTGTCGCATATTGTCATGGAAGCTGTCAAATACGAAAAAACGCTTCGATATTATTCCTTTTGAATATGGAGCAATAAAAGATGGTATAAAGTTTTGGCACTTTTACTGAATCGGACGTCACTTTACGGTTTGGAGGGATCACAAACCATTAGAGAATTTAAAACAGAATCAAGAACTGAGAAAATTTTGGAGACTTAATTGTTCATTTATCTCAGTTCGATTTCAATATAATATATGAAAAAGGCAAAGACCTATTACTTGCATTCCCGTCTTAGAATATTTTGAAAATGAAGTTATTAATTTAATAGATTTATCTCCTATTTTGAAAGATCAAAAGAAACATCTACCGGGAATAGATTTCTAACATAATTACTACCGAAAGTATTGCGAGCACTCATGGTATTACCCCTATTATTTCTGCTGTTTTCATAGCATGTATAATGAAGAGTTTTTTGTACCAACGAACAAAGTATCCGGACCGATCGTTGAATATACGGAAACATAAATTGTAATTTCAGTTAGTTAATGAAACTTAACAATAGAATTTTAATGAGTGAATACGGAGAATTAACTTTTATAATTTATCAAGTTAGTCTACAATCAAAGTCTACGGAAGTATTTGCAAGTTGAGATTACAAATAAACAATTTTGTTGTTAGGTTCAAAATCTTGTTCTAAGGATTGTCTTCATGCGATATTATTTCGATATGTAATTTCGTGTACTATATGATTTGATTATAATATTGTATGTCTCGAGCCAGAAAAATATAATTTTAAGTTCCTCATTCTAACATTATACAATTCGGTTTTCAATTATGCGAGAACGTTTTTGTAAACTTTATAATACTTGTGTCGGGAATTATCATCTGGTAGAATAAACGATTTTTGGAAATAATTATGGCAATGGAAATGATAGAGTTTTTTTATACTTCAACTACACGAGAGGGAAACCTGTAATGATCGAACATCTTGTGAGCCAGCGGGGAAATGTTGGGAGAGGAGATAGACATTCGAATTTTTCTTGAAGGTTTGGAGGTTATAGCCATAAGGAAAGACCTCAGTATACCAAGAGTTCCCCAACTTCGCTGTTCGATAGGTTGAAACGAAGTCTGGTAGGAAGAAGTTCGGCAGATCTCAACTTGACAACGAAGGGGTGACAAGTTTGAGCTCGTCTAGTCCGCCTATCTGAAATCTCTCTCTCTCTCTCTCTCTCTCTCTCTCTCTCTTGTGATGGAACAACAGACGAGATTTCTGATGAATCTCGACCATGGAAATATCTATAGAAAAGGGAAAGATCTCCCACTTTTCTATGTTGTTCCAGAGAGGTCAATGAACTCGTAAGTGTGGCATAATGAGGAATAGCTCTCTTCTGGATAGAATCCAAGAGCTTCAGCTTGTATGTTTGAGAGCCGAACTCCAAACATGTGAACAGTACTCCAGGACAGGTCGAATCTGTGCTTTGCAGAGAATGATGAGCTGCTGGGATGTAGAGTAGCTCTTGGCACGTCATAATGAACATCACATGATCATCCCTCGAAATGGTGCTGTTGGTGGTGATACCGAGCATAGAAGACTTCGTAGGAATGATTGCACCTGACATTATCATATCAGGGATTCCTGGAGAAAATGCAAGGGCGACTTTTGGTTGCATTGAACTCTACTACTAGATTATCAGATCCCCATTTCAAAATCTTTGCGAGGTCTCTATTAATTGCGTCAACCTGTCTCTGTCTCGCTCTTCTGGCTTCATTGAATGGTATAGGGGCTCTAGATGAGAAAGCGGTATACAGTGTATCATCATCTCCAAAGCTGTGGACAAGACATGTTGTCATTTACAGCAGATCGTTTATATGGAGCAGAACAAAGTTGGTGCCAAGACACATCTCTGTGGGACACCAGCATTGATATCCATTCTATCGATAGTAAGCGACAAAGTTGAGGCGACAAACCATATGAAGGAAGTTCCCCAAGAAGACTTTGGTGCCAGACTCAGTCAAATGCTTTGGAGATATCCAATGCTACAGCTAGAGATTTACCATGTTTTTCAATAGATTGCTGCCATACATGTGTTACGTAGGCTAGCACTGACACTTCTCAGCTTCCAAACTGTTACTCCGTTACTCCTTTGAAAGCACTTTTCGAGACTGAACAGTTCAATTGCGTTTTTCTCGAGAATTGTTGAAATTATCGAGCTCTTGCTGATAAGGTGTTATTTGTTCCGGTCGACCTTCCTGATTTTAAGCCCGAAATTAACCTATTTCTCCCAAACGACGATATAGGTTTTGAAAGTTTTATGATTTAATTGCCTTCTTTATTCATATTATAACAACGGACTCCTGTAATTTCTTATGCATATACACAGATCATGTCCCACATTTTTATATTTGTAAATTGATTAAAACAAGGCATTATAACATAAAAGGTGACTTGTTAATTACACTTTGAAAACGCAACAATGCAAGGAACTGTCAGAACTAACAATAAATGATAATTTATGGAAAAGTTAAATTGTCAACAAAAATGAAAAAATATTACAATTTTAACTAATTTTTTTCTACAGTAGCATTTCATCAAGGTATCTCTGGTCTAATTCTCATATTTTAGTCCAAATAAGCTACTACTTATACTTATTCTTATATATAATACTATATGTCCCAATAGTTATACGACTATAATATGACTCATATAAATCTCATCAGTAGTATTTGCTCCATCAGATGGCATAGTCAAATTGAAAATTTTTAATTGGGCATAGTCAAAAGCCAGTCAAAAGTCAGTCCAATTTGTTATATTTTACATTCATATCTCCTCGCTATAGCTGTACAAAGTGTCATGACTATGCGGAATATTCTCAATTTTATGAAACAATACCACTGAAAGTTTCGAAAACCCCAAACTTCGCTCTATGAAAGCACGCTCTTCGACATACAAATGACTGAAAGAAGAATGACAGGACAACAGAAGTGGGATTATTAAAATTTCTTGACGTTAACGGGGTCCTAAGGCATTGAATGCCTTCATATATGAATCGAACCGTGTCTGGATATGCTGAGGGGTTTTCAAAGTGCTAGGAAATAACCAAACACCAGGATACATAGGAGGGAATGAAATGGCTTATCACCTTGTCAAAGGAGAAACAGATTCTCTTTTTATAGCATCTGACAATGAAAAGTCATCAGAGAATAAAAACAAGGCTGGTCATAAGACCCTAAGCAGAAGCGCAGTAGCAACTTGGCAGCAATTTAAACTACCTTGGTTAGAAAAAACTCGGTAGCAAAATATAGCTTCCGTCACTAGAGGTGATGCATCCCAGAGACAATCAGCCTAACCAAGTATAATTATCCAACCTGATGAGTCATACACTGGCCTACCTTTGTCAAAGGAAGGAATGACACAAAAAATTCAAGTTGAAACGTTTTATTGAAAATTAATCTTAAAAGGATAGTTGATCAGCTAAAAGACGGCAGAAAAAAGTGGGATGTAGCAATGAACATTGCCAAAATTTGAAATATTCTCCCATAGATATAACGTTGTGACATGTGACACCTGATATCTCAGGACGCAGATTGAATTCGAGCTTCGTCTTGATCTGTGTCGAGTTCTAATCATGTACAAAATTTCAAGTTGATTGGTTAAGAGAAGGCCGAGAAAACACGGATTTAGAATTGTCGTTCGCTGCTCTCAACCTAGGCTGAAACTCATTCTCTGAACAGAAACGCAGCACGATATGATAACCTCTCACTTGTAATCTCCCTAGGGCTTGAATTATTGCCGCGACGAGGGTAATTTTCTAAAAACATTCATGTACGAGAAAAATTGACGGCTATTAATTCAAGCACGCGGGGAGATTCTTCAAGATAATTGCAAATCTAAATAAAAGAAATATATATTAATGATATTTGACTTATTTTAGTAAACAAAATTATTCCATAACAAACAAACAATTTTTAGTAATTTTTTGAAACTAAAAAGGGCGAAAACGATATTATTCTTCGAGATATTATTCATATATAGGTATTCCGACTGACCCAAACTGTTGTGTTGTAATGTTGAATAATATAAGAAATACAGGATTATACCTAATTTAGTGAAGAAAACATAATATAATGAATTACAGTAGATATATATTAATGTCTTATGAGTAATTTTTTGCCTGGGAAGATTGTTTAACATTGCATATATGTCGAAATCGTGCAACTACATAGGTTTCTACTCTTCTGAGGTTTCAAGATATAAAAAAGTTCCACTTATTTCATGAACAAACCCCATTCATGGCCTACTAATCTCGTACCTTATTAATCCTGATATTATCCTAAAATAATCTTAATGTCACATAAAACTAATATATATTTATTTTATGTAGATGTGAAATTTTCTTAGCGGAACCCCCGCATTCTTGAATCAATAACCAGAATTATAATTTTCAAATATATATGGCAATTGACTCTTTACATTATGAGGAATTGAATGCAAGAATGATAAACGAAGTGGTTTCATGTTAAAATGAAGTCGTTAACCTCTTCGTTAATCATCCTGTAGTGTAGAGAAATCTGTCAAATTCTGAATTGCTAGTATTAAACGTCATGTATTCCCAAAAATTTCATTTGGAATCATTACACGACTTATAATGAACTCAAATCCTCATGTAAACATATAGAAAAATCTTGAATAGTAGATTTCCGCATATAGCTAATTTCGAAAAATCTTGGCTTCCGGATGAATTCCGCGTTACAATAGCTCGACTTGATGTCGACGTTTCGCCAACCATTACAGGTGGCATCTTCAGGACAGGCTTGAGGCTTGAACTGAAACTGGTTCTTCTAGTTTCTGTAGCCGTATTTCTTGTAGAAAAAATTCTTCATGCTTCACAGTTCACTGCCTTTATTCCGGTGGTTAACTCCGTTCCGGCACCTGACTCTGTCGTTGTGTGCGAAGTGGAATTTCCGAGGATGGGTTTCCAAATGTTGGGAAGGTGATATCCTGAGTCACGGCTTAGATTATTTGGACGTTTCAGGATTTCTATAGCTTCAAGGATTTTTCGCTGATAGAAGTTTGGGGCTCGAGCTAGGATTTTAGTATTTTCGAAAAGGATTTGATGATTAGTGTCAAACTTGTGTCCCGCAAGTGCAGATCTACTGGTGTCACGAAGCCTTGTATAGCGCTCATGGTCTTTCACACGAGTAGCTACTGTACGACCTGTTTCACCAATGTTGACTTTACCGCAAGAACATGCAATGCTATGAACACCTTCTAAGTGAAGAGGAGGAAGGGGATCTTTGATAGGTTTGTAAAACTGAGATAATTTTGAAAGTGTGGAAAACCGAGTAGGATTTTGGAAATTCGATCTGTGATATTTTCAATATATGGAAGATAGGCAGTAGATAAAGCAGGCGGAGGGTTTGTGGCTCAGGGCAATTTGAAATTTTAGGTGAAGTGTATTTCTTTATGGCTTTTTGAATGTTGTAATGGGAGAAATTGTTTGATAATATGACAGATAAAAGATGTTTAAATTCTGATTTTAAGGATTGAGGTTGAGATAAGTTGACAGCTCTGTGAACCAAGGAGTTTATGACAGATTGTTTTTGGGCAGGGTGGTGGTGGGAAAGATCATTGAGGTATCGGTATGAATGAGCTTTCGAAACACAGAATGTCCTAAAGTACCGTCAGACTGTTGACTAACCAATATATCTAGGAACGGGAGTGAACCTTGCCATTCGACTTTCATGGTGAAAAGAATATTGGGATGTAATGAATTTAAATGATTGAGGAAGGTAATGAGCTTTTCGCGATCATGTTGTCAAATAACAAAAGTGTCGTCGACAAATCTAAACCAACATTTCGGCTTGAGAACAGATGAGTCAATAGCATCTTGTTCAAAAGTTTCCATGAAGATATTAGCTATCAGGGAAACTGGGGAACCCATGGCAGCTCCCGAGGACTGCTCGTAAAATTTGCCATCATATAGAAAATATGTGGAGGAAAGACAAAAATCAATTAACGGTAGCAAGTCTATTGAAATGATTTTGGCAGGTTCCAATTGAGAAATTATGGCAAGGGTGTCTGGAATGGGAACATTGGCAAAGAGTGATTGAACCTCGAAGCTGACGAGCAAATCGCCTGGGTCAACTTTTAGAGTTTGGGGATAAGAAATCTCTTATCCGGATCAGGAAGGGAAGAATGACGGAAAATATGTGAAATCGAACGTTCTATACAGGGGGTGGGATCTTCTGGTTGGAGATTATAGGAATTAGTTTGCAGATGTTGCAGGATTTTGTTATCATAATCTGAACGACTCATGACAACAGTGGAGTTTCCTTTATCAGCTTTCAAAATAGCTAAATCGATCTGAGTAAATTAAGAATTAAAGGTTTAGGGCAATTTGATTTAGGAATGTTGGAATGACGAAGAATTTTAGCAATATCGAAACGAATTTCATCTGCTGCAAGATGGAGAACCTTATGTAGGGATGTAGGTCCCCCATTTTGCAGCAGATGAAATTCTTCGCATAGCGGCAGAGTCAGGTACCGGAACGGAGTTAACCACCGGAATAAAGGCAGTGAACTGTGTAGCGTGAAGGATTTTTCTTACAATAAATACGGCTACAGAAACCAGTAGAACCAGTTTCAGTTCAAGCCTCAAGCCTGCCCTGAAGATGCCTGCAATGGTTGGCGAAACGTCGGCATCAAGTCGAGCTATTGTGACGCGGAATCCATCCGGAAGCCAATAAGAAACAAGTTCCGGATCTTTCATATAAATTCATATTCAAATATGCTCACATCAATTGGCTCCACTGACACCGTATTTTGTTTCTAGAGGAAAGGGTAAGTATTAGGGTGGGCTGAAAATTACCTTTCTTATTAGAATACCCCTCAAAAATTGCATTCTACTTCTCCATTTTTGAAAAAAATATATTGATTTCTCTACCAACCCTTAAAGATATGATTAAATCAATATTACAATACCAATCAAAAGGTGCATTTCAGTCTGAAACATCACTGTGACTTTTATCAATACAAAAAATATCTTCAACAGTAGGTTTTATTTGCGACAAATATGGCATTCCTGACATATCGGCACCTTTGATTCCAACTGCAGTATTGAAAGATGTAGGAATTGTCTCAACCCTCTTAAATTATTAAAAATAAAGTAAAAAGGATGCAACAGAAAACCAAAAGTACACTTAGCCAGGAGTTCAAGACTGAATGATTAAAAGCCTTTCCTTCGAAGGAAGGGAAGATAAAGTTTCAAATAAAAACTATTATATTTGTAATTATACTACAGTTATTTTTTTGATCAAATAATGATATTGTAAAATTAAACACTACCATATTGAAATCACTTTTATTTGTAAATTCCGTTAATCGAGTTTCAGCGTTATTACGCTATCTTAGATCGTCGGAAGATGGCGTAATAACGCTGAAATTCGAATAACGAAAATTACAAATAAAAGTGATTTCAATATAGTAGTCTTTAATTTTACAATTTCATTATGGTTTGTATCATGATTAAAAATTAACTATTGTATAATTACAAATATTTATTCACGATGCAACTAAAAGGACGGTAAGGCTTTAAGACATGATTTTAAAAAATTGGGAAAAATACAGGTAATTTTTATGGGGTATTGTGATTAGCAATTTTTTGTGGTAGATATTCAAGGGTTGGTAGAGGGCTGAAGACATCTTCAAAAAAAAAGGGTAAACTACACACATCAGAACTCAACGTTTAATGTGTATTGCAGATCAAAATACCAACTTTTATTTTTTCGGCACGCCGGCGCCGTTGAGCATCGATTACAAATGATCCAAATAAAAAGCCAGAATACCAATACTAGCTGACTTTATTAGACATAAACATGGAATCTCCCAAAGTACACCATAAAGTGAATTTATCGTTTGTTTCTTTCCTTTTTTCGCCTTGTCGGAATTGGTAAACCAGTTGCCTAAAACTGTATAAAACTGAATCCAATTCAATCAGCCAATTACTTCAAAAGACGTGTGGCACTCGGGGACTGCCGCGGTAAAGCTATTGCATAGCATTTTTTCTCAACTTATGCAATTATAATTATTTATTTATTTTTAATTTATGCAGTATTTTTTTTTCTTTGATATTAATTCAAGATTTTTCTTTGATATTAATTCAAGTTACACTTTTTGAGCGTGGTGACCGATAAGAAAACAAATTTTTTTCTTTTATTGAATAAATGAGAAGTTAATATCGTTTAAATATTTTAATTATCTTACAATACATGTAGGTTATTCAGGAATTTGTTATCATTGAAACTATAGGTTTATATGGTAACTGAAATAAGAGACTTAAGTTTGAGACTTGATATCCTCTAAATATCTGGAAAATACCGCGTCAATGGTGGATCATTATTCATTTTCAAATTCAATTTTTCCGAAAGAAAAGTTGTCAACCGCTCTGATTTTTTATCAGCGAAGTTGATGTTGAAATCGCCAGCCAAGATAAGTGGAAATTTATTACCATTTGTACCAAGTATTTTCGACCTTTCTTCAGTGTACTCCAGTAAAGTGCGATGAATAAAACAAATGAGGGCCTAACATTAACATCGCTAACGTGTGCAATATTTATTTCAATATTCGGAGTCATAATATTAGTTACATTATTATTATTTTGGTAAATAGCTACCCCACCTTTTGGAACCGTATCTCGTTTGAATTGAACAATACAATTGAAATTAGGTATTTCAATCGGATTATCATGCGCCATGCAAGTTTCGGTAAGAAGTAACACATTTGTTTGTCTCGTAACTGAATCTTGTAAATCGTATTTGTGACTATTTAGACTTTGGCAATTGAAAGTCATTATTGAAATGCCATTTCTATTACTAATGAAATCTAAGACACTTTGAACTGTCGTCTGAACACTATTTAACGACAGTCTTTTGAATTCTTGCAACAAAGATGCAGTCGATGCAGCTTGCCTTCGATTATGATAAAACTTGAATGTAGAATTATCGTTTTTTGTCGTGATATACAATTTTTCAATATTAGTTACCCGAGAGAGCGCAACATAAACGAGTTCCTGAAAATGTGCTTAACTATACTCATATACTATTTCGTCAAAAGTCCCACCTTGCGACTTATGTATAGTTATAGCAAGAGCTGAAGTTAATGGAAAATGTTTGCGTTTGGCTATACATTTTCTATTCGATATTAATGAAATATTTGCTGTTCGTAATTCAATGGGAACAGCGAGATTGCCGACTCTATTTTGCACTGTAGAGCGGCTGCTTTTTGCCTTAATTATGTCACTGTCGCACTGACATCATCAATATCCTACAAATTTCATACCTATTTATTTCAGTTGTAAAACAATAATGAACTACAAATTAAAAATTATCTTGGTCAAGGGTGGTTGTGGAATGTAAAACAAAATGTTAACTTTGAACCTTTTACAAGGTCGCAATAGCCACAAACGGGATCGAAAACTGTTTTAAATTGGTTAATTTTCGATAAATCGAATGACGTTCACGTGAGGGGCGCGTAGCTCGCGAGTTAGAAAAGTGAAAATCTTCGGAACATATAACGTCTTTGCAAGGAATTTTCGCATGCGGTTTTCACTCCATGTCGTTAGTTTATGAACGGGGCCAACTAAAGAGCATAGTCTCGGGCCCCAAAATGTCGATTAAATAGGAAAATTTAATTAAAATAGAAACAGGTGCTCTCAGGTCTCAGCTACGCACGTCTAACGTATAAACTCTAACTGACGTGTAGCGAGCTCCTAGAGGCATATGTCAAAATCATTTCGTTCGTAGCTGATTACATAGGACGTCTGGCGTTCATGCAATTGTGTTTTTATACAATTCGAACCTTCTAATTTCGATAGGCCACGTGAAAATCCCGGAGTCAAAGCGTTAGAGTGTTATAACATTCGCATAAAATATAGAAATTTCTCACTTTTAGAAACTTCAAATTAATTAATTAATTTGACACATGTTAGGTGTTTAGGTTTTAGGTTTTTTCGTTACGGAATTTCTTGATTCGGTCGCCGCGCTCAAAGCCCGTGGTAAAAGCTATATGCAATAGCTTAAAAATTTCATGCATTCACTTGAAATTAACACATGCAAAATCTTTACATTGACATTATTTAGTGCTTTATAATCTCATACAAGATAGTGCATATTGAGAGTTTCAAAACTTACTCGCTATAGACATATGTAATGCAGATCCCAAATCAGTTAAAACATTACTGAGGTCATGATGATATCTTGTAAACATTGCTTCATCTGTAATTTTATGGAATATAGAATTAGAAATAATCGTTAATAGCAACTTAGGTAGAAGAATTAATTTATGGCATCCAATGTAACAAATATTATTGCTACTTAAATATAAAAGAACCCAATTCGATTATTATCAACGATGAACAAAATCACAATAAGTTTCAGATTATCACAATCTTAAATAATAAAACTTGACATATCAAGTTACACAACACAGTGGTTTCGCCGGAAAATTGGTGTAAACTAAAAAAACTTTCGAAGCCGAAACGGTGTCACGTAGGTCAAGTTTTAAGAAATAATATTGTGAAAATCAGAATCAGAATCTTATCGTGTTTTAACATCCTTCATCGTAAAAACTGTAAAGAATATACACTCATATAAATGTGAGTGCGTTCACTTATATACCCAAACTGATAGCTAGATAGATATTTGTTAACCATTTGTAATGGTACATTAAAATAAAAAGATGTAATTCAAATATGGCAATGAAGTATTACATGATATAAGAGCACATATTACAATAAATTATTTTGCACACATTAAATTGATTAAACTATATTAAATTGATATTTGTAATCTAATGAAAATAATGACCTGTGTAGATTTCTAAAATTGAATCACTAAAAAACTACAGTTGAAGAAATATTAAATCCAGAACAATTTGATAGGTTGTTACTAGAAGTATTAGTAGATACACATGTCGCATTCTCGGACGTAAGTTGCGCGCGCAGTTTACATTCTAGGTGCAGCTAACTCCGACCATAGAGCTCAAGGTTATTTAATGCGAGATCATAGAGTTCAAAGCTTTAAAGACTGAGGCTGTAGAATAGGTGGGGATTATCAAAGACATTACCCGAGGAGCTCTCATTCAATGAAATGTCTTGCTGCCTGTGAAACATCTTGTCAGAATAATAATGCCATACATCTGTCTTAGTAGTAGTCGTTATATGAGGTGTCAATCAATAAAATGATCAATCTATGAACTGTTATCAGGAGTATCCATGAGCTGTCGTTGGGCTGTCGACCAATAGACGTCTCTCTGATGCACCAGGAGTACTGAGACTGCAATAACTCGAATTCTATGTGTAACACTACAATGACCGTTTATTCTCGAACTATGATTGCCGGACGATAACCTTTTCAATGACATACCCGTGCATTAAGTCACGTGCTTTAACATTTCGTCACTTGCTTTGACACGTGTTAGTCATGTGAATCATGTGCTCAGACATGCCCTTGAAGATTCCGTTATGTGTTTTCAAATTTAATCATGTGTTGCGACACATCATTCAGTCACATGATTCGACATTTAATCATGTACTTGGACATTCAGTGTCGTGCTATAACACGTATAAGTCACGTGCCCTAACATTTTCTCCGACACATTCTGTACAATTATCACTTAGTATCTAAATAAATATTTAGCAATACACGTTTCAGTTTGATGTGAAATCTACTCTAGATATGATGGAAATTGTTATCGCAGAAGCTCCAAATACTTCAGAACAAACTACAGCGGCTACCTGAGAGTTTTTGAAAAAATCGTAAATTCGCGTGCCCAGGCCTATCCTAAAAAGAACAAACAGTTACTACCGTACATTCCTAGATATATGGTACATGGTATAATATATTCTGCATGCAGAAACATACCGTACTAGAGATTGTAACTATAGATCATTCACATTTTCGAATTATACATGCCAGGGAGTCGAACTAATATCGCAGAAGCAGAAGAATTCGTTTATGTTTAGGTATATGATACATGGTGATTTACATAAAACAGGACTTGACAACAAATTCCTGGCATGTATAATTCGAAAATATCGAAGATCCATAGTTACAATCTCTAGTAATAGTAATATTAGTAGTAGTATCATTTCTGCATGCAGTTATTAAACGTCTTTCATGCATGTTTGTCCACAATTTCTTTTTCGTATTATTCCAAAGAATAACCCATTTTATTTTTAGATTTTACATTTAGTACGAAAAACAGTGGAAAGATGTTTCTTGCATTATGGCTATTTGAGTAATGAATGATGTCAGATAAAATAATCATTTGATTTTATAAATAATTATAAAGATATAGAAATACTTTTTTACATGTTCGTTGTATATGATTTAAAAAAGTTTTAAGAATACATATATTTTGTTATTACATGAGTGTACATGGTTAGTACTCAGAACTACAAATTAAACGTCTAGACCACATTTCAGCAAGTAACGAAATTCAAAAAGTAAGTTGTTGATATTTATATTTTTTATAATCTTATGAGCCGAGAGCAAGAACTCCACTGAGACGTCTTGAAATTCTCGCTCTAGACAAAACACTCTCGGACTCGCTCTGGCTAAAACTGGCGTGGTGGTCTTCTCGCTCTCATGCACTAATTATAACTATAATATTTTAGTTTCACAGAAATTGTGGTGAGAGTTGCGGAAACATTAGCTGGATGTTTCTTTTTACGAATTTTAGAGAATGCTAGGATAACATTTTATAGGTACAGATCAATTTCAATGCGTTTGATGTATCCAATTAAATAGAATATCATGAATTACTAATCAGTAATTCAACAAAAACAAACGTACAACTTTCTCCATTCATATATCTTAGGAACAAGTCACACCACATTTAGATGAAGTTAAAATTTGCTTCTAGTGGTTTTAAATAAAACACCGTAGCATCAGTAGAAAATTTTAAAGGTATAGTATAGTTCATAAAATACCGTTGACCTTTACTGCAATACACCAACTAGCTGATCAAGCTATAAACACTGTGAATATATTATAATACTATTGACAAGAAATAATTACCTTTATCCACTATAAATACTATTAAAGTACTGAAGACCTTTCAGATACCAAGTAGCCATCCTCAGAGTAAACTCATTTTACTTTTTTTTTCTAGATAAGGATGAATTACTTCTTATCAATAGTGTAGGAGATTAAACCTCATTGAGTAGGTTCCAACATCTTCAAACCGCAAGAAATTGGTGCAGGGTCGTCTTAAAAATATACATACACTAAAGAAAAATAATGGTCAATCGAAAATAATGTCTTAAGTTATTACTGAAGATATAATGAGTTCAATAAAAATTAATATGTATTACCAATATTGGGTGGAACCATGTCTAACCTCCAAAAAACTGTTTTTTTGCTCTTTTTTTAGGACAGTTTTGGAGTTTTATTTTTTTTTGACCCTTTAGATTTCCGGCTACGGTTTGAAATTGGTACCCTTTCATTGTTGGTATTTGAGGAACCTTCAAACCAAATTTCGTGACATTTCGTTAACCCCCCCCCCCCTCCTCCTGGAACATATATAAATACGTTTTTTGGAACAAAAATTCATATCGAGCTATTTTGGCCAAATTGCAACCAAATTAGATAAAAATTTGGTGAAAAAGTAGGTCGCGGCGGTCACAATAAGTGGTCCAACCTTGCGTCGTTGATCAGCCTATTTTTTTAGGGAAACTAGTGCAGTTACAGATTGTTCTTTTTTCTTACATTTTATAAATTGCTCCTTCTTATAAATTGGATATATTTTCAAATTTCACATTTTGTATTGAATAACTTATATAACATCAATAAGTACCTTCAGGTTCCTAAACCGTATACCCTACGTAATCTTATTGAACCCAGAATGGCCGGAATCCAGTAAAAACGCCCATGATCAGAACCACTAATACGATCTGTGGCTTGGGTATAGCGTGCGGGGCTCAGACAGATCTTGTTACTTTGTCCATTTTTCCTCCTCTTTAAAGATAATGTTCTTCTCTGCCGGAGCATAGAATACGATGCCATACCTAGTCTTGGTTTTTATATCCAGGAGGAGAACGTAAGCCTTTTTTGCTTGTATGGACCTGACGGTCGAAAACGAGTAATTTCAGTAGATCTGACATCTTTCATTTCCTGCAACGGACTCAACATTTCCTGGCATATAAGACATCACCGGCTGTTTGTCTATTCCGTACGGGTTCCTTAAACGGTAATACAGCACCCGTTGGGCCGCTTTTGCTGGACATGCCGACAGCAGGCAGAAAAACGTCTCAGGCTCCTTTAGACAGGACCTGCATTTGACATCAGGAACCTGCACATCCATCACATTCCGGCGATAGACGAAGGTGTTGATTACGCTATCTTGGCAAGCTGCGGTAAAACCCTCGGTTTCGGATGTAAGCCCGGCTAACATAGGTAACCGAAGGTCAGCCTGGTAAACAAGCATAGCATTTTGATGTTTCGATAGAAAACACCGTGTATCGGCTCGTCAACAGGCGCCGCCTTTGCATAAAATCTTGCTCCGCGGCATTTATCTGGGCTTTCAAGTGAGAAGATTGGAGTCTCCTACCTCCCTTGTGACGTGGGAGATCAATGCGGGAAACGGATGATCTAGAATGCAAAACAGTAAAACAGGAACTGGAACGGTAAGCTTATTTGTTGCAGACGCCTTGTTCTCACTCGAAAGTTCGGAAGACTTTCGAACAAGCTTTCTGTACTTTGCCGCGTAGAGCCACCTTTGCCTGGGAAGCGTCATAATTAGGAAGCTGTTCAATTCCCAGGTATCGATAGATCTCTCCACCATCAAGATATTTAAAGATGTTCCCGTCGGTTAGTTGCATATTCTCGTGTACTTCCGAATACCGTCCTTTCCTCAAATGGAACATTGTGCACTTGTCGAAGCCCAACTCCCATGCCTGCGGGTCGTGTATATTCTTGAACCACGTTGAGTGCTTGATTGAGATCATCTATGTAAAATAAATGGGTGATCTGATGCGTACGGCCGTTTGGTGGTTCATAGTAATAACCAACAGAGGACTTCGGGATGACTAGCTGGACTGCTTCAAACGGAGCGAGCTAGCCAGTGGGGGATGCAAGGCGCGGCCGCACGCACTTTGGTGCATCATGCATACACAATACTGTGAATTTTCCGCACAACCCTTGCGGAATCAAGTATTCTACCTGCGGAGAACTGCCTATATAAGAACGAATCTTATGCAGGCTGCAGCACTAGAACAAGATCTAGCACCACCAGCATTCTCCATTGCGTTAAGATGGACTCGTGGATATTACTCTGGATCACCTGGAACAACTGGAGGCATCAGATCACCCATTTATCCTGCATGAATGATCTGAAGCGAGAAGGTTGCAACTCGAGGCCCTCCTCTAGTTGGCCTTCTCGACTGATGTGAAATCCGGGACAAGTTGATGTTGAATCAAATGCTTTGCGGTAGTCAATCCAGACCATGGAAAGGTTGCGCTTGTAGAACATGTAGTCACTAGGTTCTCCAGGCACACCCTCCATACTTTTCTTTGCTTCGCGCAGCTCGCTGTTGTTATTAATTACCGGACCGATCGATCTCAATAACGTAGCATACAAGATACGTGTAAATAACAAGTGATCGGCCTGTAGTTCTTGGGATCAGACAAGTCTTCATTCTTTAAAAGTAGCACAGTGTACCTCTCGACAGCCCAGCTTAAAATTTGCTTTTGAATTTAGCCAAAGTCAAAGACTGGCCAGACGGCAGTGAGTCGAAGCAAATTTCTTCCACCACCATATGTCAAAGGCGTGAGGGCCGCGAGCAGCAAAGTTTTTGGTACCGACAAGAGCTTATCGGACCTCACCTTCGATGACTGCCTCGCACTCTTCTGTTTTGCGTAAGTTGATGTTCAGCGCAAAACATTTCGGAGTGTGCTAGGGCCGGGGTGTCTAGGTGAATTGTACTCGGTGACTCGTACACTCCTTTCCAGAACTGCTCGACCTCCTCCCCAAGAGGAGGGGGGCAGCAATTGTGGGCGATGGAGATTCAAAAAGCCGAGACGGGCTATCGGGAAACAACGAATTCTCCCTGATGCGTCTAACCCGTTTGGCCAGATTTCTCCTTACCACGCCCAGGACTCGAATCCTATCCGCACAATGTTGCTTGATGATCTGTGACACTGTAAGTTTTAGTGTGTGATGGTGCCGGCATAGTTTGAGTAGTAAGTATTGCTCAAGTTGAACAAATCGAACCATTCATCGAAGAACATTAAGAAAATTATAGTACACTGATAACTTAAACAGTACTCTGCTTCTACAGGCAGAATATGAAGATAAAGTCTTATATATATTTCCCACAAATTCTATACATGTATTTATATCATACAATCCATTTATATAAAATTAAACTCTGTATATATATTTAGAAAGTTATACAATATATATTGTAAAATTTAAAATACATATATTTTAGAATGTTTGAAACATAAATAGGTGATAATCATGATACAAACGGCGCATCATATTCTATTATCCTAAAACATGCAGTATCTACCGGCCTAAGCTTTGAACTTTCCACCCCCATAAGGGATTACAATGATGTCAGGAGAAACTACTATTTATTGAACTCAAATTGCTGTTTATTAGTAACTGGACGGCACCGCTCACTTTTACTTAAAGATGTTGTACAAACAAATGTTGTTTCATGTCAAATTAGGAAGAAGAAGAAAAAGCAATGTAGGTTTTCGATTTCCGAATAGGTATTTTATATTTTCAAAAAAATCGGCAATTTTAATATGAACACATAATAAAACTGAATACTTACAGTGACTGTCGTTGTACATATTATCCACACTTGCATCATCAACATTCCCTCCTAACATATTATTGATCAAACGTTCGATGAAATCGCGAACTTGTTCTTTTTCCTTGTTCCTTAGCTTGTCCAAGTCTTCATCGATTTCGTTGATGGTTCCTTCGTTCATGATTGTATTGGTATACAACGCTGGAACAAAAGGAAGATAATCTACTAACATTCCACCTCAAATTTTTCTACTTGACATTGGTGACAATTTAATCCATAAAATGAAATTTTCCAAAACTCCTCTCCACCAACTTATTTCACCAATGAAAGCCGTATTGCTTGATATTGCGAATATTTCGAAGATTTTGTTCACCTTGTTGCAAAATCCGGTTTTGAGTAAATTTCGGAATTTTGGCGATTTTTTCAAAATCATATATATAAATTCTCGGGAAACAGGTCACATTAACACATATGCTTTTTATTTTCGTCTTTACGTACGTTCCGGTCTCACGACCATCATCAAAAGACCTATTAATGTATAAAACTTGATTTCTTAAAACTAATTGTATCATCACAAGGCATCGCACTAATTTCAATAAAAAATGCCCACGTCGCTGAAACCAACAGAAACATCAGTAATCGAATAGATGGAGAAGTGTATCGTTTTAAAGTTACGCCTTATGGTATTCAAAGTGCATCCAGTGCGTTAGTTAGAAGTATGAATCAGATATTAAATAGATTTGAAATTTTTGTAGTTCATTACATAGATGACATTATAAATTATTAATATTTTCTAGAACAGTAGAAGATCATAAAGATCACATAAAATTAGTTTCGAATGAATTAGATATAGCAGGTTTGAAAATAAATATTGAGAAATGTTAATTCTATGAAACAGAAATGAAATTTTTGGGTTATAAATTAACGAGGGTATCCACTTTTGAACCGAATGTTGAAGATTTATGAGGTAATAGAAAAAGGTTGTCAGACCTTATTAGAAATATTGCTATTTGAGCATTCTAAAATATACTTTCAACATTATAAAGATGCATTTAGGAATTTGCAACGGTTTTAATTAATTGAATGAGTATAAATCTGACTTAATGATTGAATATCTGTTCTATGATTCACAGACTTGGAGTCAGGTTTTATGTGAATCATCTCCAAAATAGATCTTTCATAATAATTGTTTTCCTCAGTTAAAATAATAACATTTTTGTAATCGAATTGATGGTTATAATCAAAGCAGTGTTTAGCAAAGGCGGTGAAATTTTCAAAGTTTTTGTTTTTTGTACTTTACTTATGGCCATACAATCTTTTTTGTAAATATTGTTTAGAGATTTCTGTATAAGTCCCATCGCAATCTAAACTATTTAATTTGTATACCATATGGGTTTGTTTATCTTTAGGTATTGAAGGTTTTAGAATTGAAAATATTGTCCCAACACAGTTATTAGGTTTATGCGCAACATTTATATCATACATTTTATATTAACTTGTACTACTTAACTAATACCTTTTATATTAACTGCCCGCAGGTGTCAGTATAAAATACAGATTTCTGAAATTTATTGTTTTTCCTTAAATCATATATTTTACTCGAAGAAGTAAATTGTGCTAAAAAGTGCCTACAGCGTACCTTCCCTAGATGTGTCGCTAGAAAGTCCACTGAAGACCGCTTACAGTAGAACATGTGAAAACAGAATCCATTATCTACATAGTCCTAAAGAAAAAGTACTACCTATGTGGTCATCCTTACCTCGGGAAAGTCAAAAAAGCCGACGTTCAAAAATACTTCACGGTCATTGATAATTTCAAACACGCCTGTTAAGGAAATTATGAGAAAATCAGAGAAGAAAGAAAGAAAACATTTCGAGGAGAGCCATGATGAATGAAACAATAAGGTGGGCATAAATAAACTAAACGCAAAAGCAAAAATAACACAAAAAGTGAATAATGTGAAAAGCAAAGCGAGATTTAGTTCATCTAATACTGAATTATCTGCAGATGATATGGATTTAGAATTTAAAGAAGATACAGTTACTTGGGTAAGGATAATGAAAATTGGTGCCGATGCTATGCACAGCCTCGACAATTTGAGCATTTTTTTGAATCCTAAAGAAGTCAAAGCGTGGATTTGTGCCTGATTGTTTGATTATTAATAAGATCTTTTTGTTTTGTTTATTATTATTATTTACTCTGATTATAGTATTCTTTGTAATTATATTTTCATACTTATATATATTAATTACCAAGCTATTAGTCAAGTTGCTCACGGAAATTCGTCAACTTATCAGCAGTTGCTTGCTCGCTCTACCTGTGTTTGCATTTACGTAAGTGTTCTTTTATTTACCCAGTGAATAGGTACCTAGTGCTTAGTTATCATCTCGTCACTCTATTGTATGTCCAACTGCACTGATATAACTTACATTTGGTTTTCTCCGAACTTTACATATACCCCCGGTATATGGACCAGTGAAACAACCTAGTGAACAGTGAATATTGTGTATTGTGTGTATTTGAACATTAGATCTCTGTCTCGCCCTACGCGCTATGTAACCTGGTATACCAATCTAGGCAGACTTAGCATCGCCCCATTTCATCGGCCTCTGTAGTTATTGCCTGTATAACCTGCAGTAATAAACAGGGCCCAGGGCCCCTGTCTGTGTTGATATTCTGTTCCAGAGCTAGCTACCGAACGCAACAACCCCAAAGGGCCCCCTTGCCGGGCATCACATCAGCACATCACCCCATCACCAAACAACAGCGATATCCTAAGACACAGCGGTGTCAGATTGACGTCAAACCTAGAACTTCAACCAGTAAAAAATACCAACGCGGTATCATATTGGCGGTCAAACGTGAGACAAATCTAGTCTCAAGATACCAGCGGTATCAGTCATGCCTCCTTTTTTTCTAGTTCACATTGTTTTATTGTTTGGTCTAATTTTTTTTACAGACAGCAATATTAGTAATGAGCTATACGTTTTCCACTACAGGTATCATCAATGGTTTAGTTCATATTATATATTATATAGAGAAAATTGAAGTCTGATTTATCACAATAGATATTTCCAGATATGTATTACCCCATTTTCAAGTATATTATAATGGCCACAATGAAAATCATATTTCAAAATCGCAATTCATTCATTTCATTATCAAAAATATTAAAACTTATCTATATCAAATATACCTTAATACAAATCAAAATTATAATGTAAAATATCTGCTACTATGAATGTAAGTATAAAATTATTTTTTACAAAACATTTCTCGACCTACCAAAATATTTGTTTGTTCAGTTTAAATTTGACTGACATTTCGAAATAAAAATGATTTTCAATTTTCTTAAAAATTTTTATTTGTTAATACTTTGTGATATTTATATAAAAAAATTAATGGATAAATAACGAATTTGAAATACGATTTTTTATAGCCATTATTCAATTTTTCCACAATTTTAAGAATGAACTCACATTTGAATGATACCAGTTTATTGATTTGTAATTTTTTAATTAATAATGCAATTAAGCAATCCAATTCAATCTAGTCCCAACTGAAGTTTCCTTCATTTCAATAATGGACCCTCAGTTTTAATTTAATTGAGAAAAGGATTGAATGAGGACACTTCTTTCGACTATAACAACGCTAAATATCGCAAAGAATAACTTACTTTCGATATTAGAAAGTATCTAAAATAAAAAGAACAATTGCCTTAGGTAATGATTCCAATCTAGAATAATTAACTAGTAATATAGAATTGAACCTAATCAAACTCTGATATTATGACGCATCACAACCCTTTGTCTATAGTTTCCTTTTAAATAAATTTAATCTCAAAGAAACTATTTTGATAAGTTATTGCGTTAATATTGATAAAATTAAATATAATCTTTCCAATATTTTAAATCAGTAAAGGAACGAACAGATATTATTATCATTACTACTGTTTTCTTTCGAATAGATTTAAATGGGAAGGATATTTTCATAACTATTACCAACAAAATTTTCTCAAGTTTACTTCCTACTTTATTGAGAAATGGTGTGACCTAAAATCAGAATATGTTCATCTAAAGCTGATTTGTCACCATTATTTTTATTTATAGGGGCAAAACGTTCCTTCTAGTTTGACCCATATAGCATTTTGAACACGACTCACAATCGATTTTGTAAGTCCCGAATTTGTCGAAGTCAGAAACTTTATCAAAGATGTTGCCTGTTGCTTTTAGCTTGTTCTACATCTATAAACTGGTCGTATTGCAAATTTATAAAACAAATTATGGATTTTATTAATTACTAAAGGATGATAAGTGGAACTTTTGAAATTCAATTGAAGTACTTGAAGTTAATGGCTCTGAATTGGTTAGGTGGCTACTTTCCAATTTCTTTTTTTTAGAATTTAAATTATTGATTAATGTTTATGTACCTATGTTACGTTTTCTTGGTATTTTCATGTAATTTAGAGAAGAATAGATGATTTTGATTATTAAATGCGTCTGCAGCCTTGGATCGGTTGTGTGTGAAAGAGTAATGTATGGATGATTATCAAATTAATTTACTTCAAATGGACTGAATCTAGCTAATTAAATACCTAAGATACTATTCTTTGATATCCAATCTAAATATAACTATGTTCAAAGCTATTTTGTATTTAATAATTGCGCAATTTTACAGTGTGGACTTTTATTCTTACACTCTTAAAGCTCAGATATTCTATTTTTATGAAATTAAAATATATAAATCATAATGTAATACATCAGATTTTGACGTGTTCTATGCAATGTAATGCTTCTTGAATAAAAATACTACTACTACTACTACTACTACTACTACTACTACTACTATGATTATTTTATTTTTATTCATATTATATATATTTATATATTCTTTTATTTATATTCTTGAACCATTTCGGAATGTATGTTATGTTTTCTTAGTATGTTGGTTCTTAGATATGACTGAAAATGGATAAAACTCTCTTTTTTGTGACGTTTCGATATCAGCTTATTATTTTTATCAAAAATTGTCAATTAGTGTTTCCATGTAATTTAGAAAAGAATAGATGATTTCGATTAATAAAATGCGTCTGCAGCCGACTTGTGTTTTTGAGATCCAATTGAAACTGCAGAAAACATTGGATATGTTGTGTGTGAAAGAGTAATGTATGACTAATTATCAATTTGAAATGGATTGAATCTAGTTGAGCATAAGACATTATTTTAATATAATACAATTCTAAATATCTATGATTATTTTATGAATTAGTTATTTTATAATCTATGATTAACATTTCATTTCATATATATATTCTTTTATTTATATTCTTGAACCATATCATTTTCAATCATATATATATATATACTTTTTTTTTTTTTTTTTTACATACAAACCTGGTCGGGGCTGCTGCGTGCTCCGACGACATCGCGCCAGAAAAACCTAAAAGGCGGTTAATCGGAGCTACCCCTCCCCACCGGTCGGTAAGTAGCTTCAGGTTCCTAAATCGTGTGCCCTCAATATTTTAATTGTACCCAGAATGACTGCCTTTTGCATCCGGTCTATCAAGATCTAAGCCGAGCACTTACAGGCTAGAATGATCTTCACGTTTGAACGCAGCGAAGACCGAATTCCGCCCAAAACACCGATGATCAGAACCACTAATACGACCTTGTGGCCTGGGTATAGCATGCGGAGCTCGAACAGGAGATCTTGATATTTTGTCCATTTTTCCTCCTCTTTCAATACTAACAATAATATGTTCTTCTCTGCCGGAGCGGAGAATTCGATGACATACATAGTCTTGATTAGTTTATCGAGGAGGACAACATCAGGCCTATTTGCTTGTATGGACCTGACGGTCGGAAACGGGTAATTCCAGAAGATCTGGCATTTTTCGTTTCCGACAACGGACTCAATATCTCCTGGCATGTAAGGCAGCACCGGCTCTTGGTCTATACCGTACGAGTGCCTTAGATGGTAATACAGCACCCGTAGGGCCACATTATGGCGATGGGTGTTTTGCCGAACTTGCCGACATATATATATATATATATATATATGTATATATATATATATTTAAATATTTATTCTTTTATTTATATTCTTGAACCATTTGGGAATGTATGTCTCGGATCCAGGGTGTGATGGATTTTATTTCTAGCAGCAGGGCTCTTACGCCAAAAATTCCGCCAAACTGCGCCGCCACCATCTCACACTAAAACGTACTGTGTTGCAGACCATCAAGCAACATTGTGCAGATAGGATTCGAGCCCTGGGCGTGGTAAGGAGACATCTGGCCAAACGGGTTGGACGTATCAGGTAGAATTCCTTGTTCGCGATAGCCCGTCTCGGCTTTTTGAATCTCCACCGCTCACAATGCTCACAATTGCTGCCCCCAGACTGTGGAGGAGGTCGAGCAGTTCTAGAAAGGAGTGTACGAGTCACCACGTCCAATTCACCTAGACACTTCAGCCCTAGCACACTTCGAAATGTTTTGCACTGAACGTCAACTTCCGCAAACAGAAGTGTGCGAGGCAGTCAGCAAAGATGAGGTCTGACAAGCTCTTGTCAGTACTTTGCTGCTCCCGGCCCTGATATCATTAACATATGGTGATGGACGAAATTTCCTTCCACTCACCGCCGTCTGGCCAGTCTCTAACTCTTGGCTTAAAGAGAAGCGGCAAATTCCAAGCTGGGCTGGCGAGGGGTACTCTGTACTACTTCCAAAAAATGGAGATTGGCTGATCCCAAAAACTACCAACCAATCACTTGTCTCAACACCCGCTACAAGTTATTCACACGTTTCTTGTATGCTAGGTTGTTGAGATCGATCGGTCCGGTAATCAATAACATCTGCAAGCAGCGTGGGCCAAAAAAAGGAATGGAGGGTTTCCGGCAGAACCTGGTGATAGATAGATCTATTATGATTCAGGACTCCATAATCAAGCGCAACCTTTCCATGGCCTCGCAAGGCATTTGCATCACATGAGCTATTATTATACTTGTTCCAATGCCTTGCGGTACCAACGCCACTAGTGAGATGCATCTGTTGCCACTGTGTAAGACTCGTTTTGCCATCACATCAGGCACACAACGAGTCTTGACAGAATTGGTAACATTCTAGAGTGGTGTTTTCCAAGGAGACCCCTTAAGTCCCCTCAGGTTTTAACATTTTACTGCAGCCGGTCTCCATTGGTTTAAGACGGACTCTTGGATGTTACTTTGGACCATCGAACGAGACCGGAGGCATCGGATCACCCATTTATTTTACATGGATGATTTGGAACTGTATGCCTCTGGGGAGAAAAACATCCATCAAGCTCTCAACATGGTTCAGGAATATACACGAGCCGTAGGCATGAACTTGGGATTGGACAAATGCTGTTCATTTGAGGAGAGGACGATCTCCGGAAGTGCACGAGAATATGCAGCTTGCCGATCGAAGCATCTTTGAATACATTGATGCTGAAGAGACCTATTGTTAGCTGGGAATTGAACAGCGTCCTAATTATGACGCTCCTCAGGTAAAAGTGGCTCTCTGCGGCAAGTACAGAAACCTTGTTCGAAATATTAGGTCTTCCGAACTTTCGAGTGGGAACAAGGCATCTGCAACGAATGTGCTTGCCATTCCAGTCCTGCTCCACTCTTTTGGAGTGGTGAAATGGACTCGACAAAGACACCCGGAAAATTATGCATATCCGTCACAGTTTGCATCCTAGGTCGTCCGTTTCCCCCATTTAACTACCATGTCACCGGGGAAGCAGGGGACTCCTCAGTCTGGAGGGTCTGCATCGAAGTGTGGTTCTGAGTATACCTAAGGTCAGCCGGGGTTACATCCGAGACTGAGGGATTTACCGCAGCTTAGCAAGATGGCGTAATTAACCCCTTGGTCTATCGCCGCAACGTACGTACTGAGCGTACACCCATCGTCATAATGCGGCCCTGAGGGTGGTGTATTACCATCTAAGGCCCTCATACGGAATAGTACAAGAGCCGGTGCTGCCTTACATGCCAGGAGATATTAAGTCCGTTGTCGGAAACGAAAAATGCCAGATCTAATGGAATTACCTGTTTCCGACCGGCAGGTCTATACAAGCAAATATGCCTGACGTTGTCTTCGACGATAAACTAAGCAAGGCTATGTACGTCATAGAATTTTCTGCTCCCGCAGAGAAGAACATAGTCTTGAAAGAGGAGGAAAAATGGACAAAATATCAAGATCTTCTGTTCGAGCTCCGCACGCGTTACTCAGGCCACAAGGTCGTATTAGTGATTCTGATCATCGGTGTTTTGGGCGGAATTCAGTTTTCGCTGCATTCGAACTTTAAGATCATTCCGGCCTGTAAGCACTCGGCGCAGATCTTAATAGACCGGCTGCAGATGGCAGTCATTCTGGGTTCAATAATAATACTTAGGGCACACGATTTAGAAACCTGAAGCTACTTACTGACAGGTGGAGAGGAGTAGCTTCGCTTAACCGACTTTTGGGTTTCCTGGCCATTAGTGATGGAAATCCGTTATAAACTTAGATAAAACAACTATTAAAAGTTTTAATAGTTGTTTTATCCAAGCTTAAACATAATTTGGGGTTAACAGGACAGTCTTTTATTATAGCCTGCAAGCTTGAATATCAAAATAATAAATGGGATCATAGACAGATTTGTTCCAAGAATACAGAATCCAACAATTAAATCATAATATTTAGAAGAAGAATTCTAATAGACTGAAAAATCTACAGAAATTGTTAGTGAAGTAACGTTAATGTTCTTTCGTTCATTAGACATAACTTACCTCTAGTTAAGGGTTGCATAATCTTCTGCATTCCTTTGAACCAACCATTGGATTGTGCATGACATGTTCGACAGATCCAACCGCTTGCAGGCTCTTGTATACAGCATTTTGGCTTGCATGTTTTGCCACCACATTTTATACACACTACGAAATCTTCCTTGTGCAGAACACGTTCTACCGTTCTTAAATATTTGCCACATACGTTGCAATGCCACTTGCGATCACTGTAAAGAAACGTTCTAATTAATTGAAATTATTAACATATAATATGTTAAGTTAGGTAATGATAGTATTCGAAAAAACTATACCTTTAAATATAGAGATTAAAATACGATTAATAATGATTCCTGGCCAGGTATGAATTATATATATATTATATAAATTTCTCGGGAAATAGGTCACACTAACTAAAATAATAAGCAAATGTGTTAGTGTGACCTATCTCTCGAGAATTTTATATATGATTAAAATACGGTTAAATTGGTAAGAAAATATTTATACATACTATAAGACCTAAATAAATATCTAAATGCTAAGACGATGGTAGAAATTCGATCTGAAATAAGTAAATTCGTTTTTAACATTTCTTGGCTCATTGTATATTCTAGATACACCTTTCAGCGATATGTTCAGATTATTTTGGAGCATAAAAAGTGATTGTACCTTGTGTTGTGACTATGTCTATCGTTATGCCAGAGGACCTTTTCGTTTTTGTGAATATAACCTAAAACTTTTCAGTATACCAGCAACATACATGAAATATTTTAAGTTCGTTGACATAAAACTTTTGTCTTTTATTTTATTCCTCGAAAACATTTCAAAATTTTTGTGCAGCCTTAATGTAGGATTCCATATAAGAGACGTATTTTCTGCTAGATAAAGGTTTTTTGAGTACATTGAAATTGAATACTCTACAAGTTTGTTCAATTTTACCATACATATTTTCTGTAATAATTTTAATGCTGCCATTTTTTTATATTCATATAATTTAGATAGATGTGAACATCTTCAACTTTCCTGTGATTAGTATGGAATATTAGAAATTTTCTTTTGTTTGTTTGCAGTTTAGTTTGTTGAACTTCTGACAGGAGAGATTTAAAATTTTCATGTATTTTTGGGAATACTAGGTTCATAGATTATTTGAAAGTTTGTTGTAAATGATTGATTTTCCTTCTTCCTCACACACATATTATTAAAGTGTTCGGTTGGGAAGTACCGCACCTGTTTATTAGCTTATCGTTAACAATAGTGCCTGTTACTTATTAATCTGAGAGCGTTGTATCTGTGTCTATCGTTGTGCGAGCCTGCGCGCAAAGACGCCAGATTGCAAAACAGAGAATGATTGACCATTCCTCGGAGAGATGATATACGTACCTAACTTTTTTCATCTACATGCTTTGCAGATAGGCTTTTACTGCATAACATTATTGTTATAGCAACTATATCAGAGAGAAAGAAGTACATAACAATGTCTGCCACATATAGGGAAATCCAAACTGATAACTGATATACACGGTACATGACAAAATCATAGTATCTAAGTACTTTACATTATGTACATATACACACAAATACTCTACATAGATATGTATATATGTGGTTATCATAAAGAGAGGGGTATATTCCAAATTATTATTTAGTTTTAAGAGTTAAGCTAGTAGCAAAAAGTAAAGAAAAAAAGAGTTACTTGAATAATTGGATTGTAGTGTATTTATGGGAAATAAAAGAGTAGAAACGCAATTCAGAGAATTGTTCTCGGAATAAAATTCTCGTAAACGTACTATAGTTTCGATATGATGATGTCACGCTAGTGTCGAAACTATAGTCACGATTTGTTTCTATAATATATGTGATAAAAACAAAGTAAATGTGTTTTATTTTGCAAAATCAATATGATAAATTATTACAAATTAATGGGTTCCCCCACTGAATTTTTAAGTGAATGCAAACGATTTAAACTTTAATAACATGGATTTGCAAATACGAATTGGTCTAATGTAATATTATTATTGCGGTAGAAATTACACAAAGAAATTGAAAACATGATATTTATGCAGGGTGGAACATTTATGGACCAGTTACAGAATTTCTAACAGCGATTTTTTAATATTGTGTTATAAACTGACATTTTGTAAATTCATGACTACCAAGATCACCTGATCTTAGCTCCGCGGATTACAGATTGTGGGGTTACATTACAAATTTGGTGTCTAGAACACGATATACAACGGTGGAAGAATCTTTATCTATGATATATGAGTACTAATAGAATGATAAAACTAGAGTTTGCCGTTATGACGACACACGATAGTTTTGCTTGATAAGTTCATAAGATTTTTCTCCATTCCAAATATTCTTCGTAAATCAATATATTTCCAGGTTTCAACCTCGTAGTTTCAGAATTATTCACGGTTGCTGTGTTAAGATAGATTAGTATAATCCAAGTGTATAGATTCTATCTAGTATAATTCAAAAGACATCAGTTTTGAAATACCATATGTGTATACATTTCACATATCTATAGACCTACTTTAAATAAGGGCATGTTTACAATGCGTTATACTAAGCGAGAGCAGGTCCTTGAAACTATTCAAATATCCGTATATTTTGGCCAGCATAGGAATAAATATTGATTTTTGAAGAAATTTAAATTAATTATTCAGAATCTTGAGTGGAGATAATTGAAGATGTTCAATGGAAACCGGTTTCTCGGTTATTACTTAATATAGTCAAGATTCTAACTATTGTGTAACAATAGGTCCTTCATCATCTTAATCATATACTATTTACTGTACTGATTATTCATAATTTATTAAAACAGCAAAATAAATTATTCTACTATAATGAGTGAAATCTCGATAGCCGTCATCTGGTTCAGAATCTGAATATGAAGCTGCTCATAATCAAAACGAATTGAACTTGCTGATTATAGTAATATCCATAATATGCCAAAAGAGTTTCATTCATTGCTTAATTCATTTTCAAAACTTTTAGTTAAGTTTAATTACTCATATTATGACAAATTAAACAGTTTTTATTCAACCACTGAATCTACATATATGTTTGGCAACTGGGAAGACTGAAATTCTATCCAGGAAATGAAAACACATGAGAATCCATCCAAAGTTAAATTTCCCATAAATTAATATAATTGGCCACAATTCCTTGTAAGTAAATTGTGATATAGAATTAAAAATTATTGGGATTATTGAGATATAGAATTCTAAATTATGAACAAGACTATTTAACATAGGATAATCAAAATGAATAAACGTAAAACATTGAACCATAAGTGGGATTCGAACCCACATTACTATATGTCGTTCCAATAAGTTGACCAATTGAACCATATTATTCACGTCAGGGTCTTATATATTTTGAATATAGTAGATTATTGATAACACTAATACCTAAACTTGTCTATTCAAAACTATTGAACCCGAGATGAATATGCGTGATTAATTGATCTATGGCGGAATAATCGAACCGCATTATGTTTGTAATATTAGAAGTTAGATACGTTCAATAAAATATGAAAATATTTGATAAAAAAATTACTTAGACTTATTCCAAACAAAATATCTCAAATAGAGTTTGTTAAACGACTTCACACCAAAATAAATCGACGTGAATTACCTATAAGAATTGTTGTTGTCACATTATTCATTTTCCACCTTCATTATTTATTCATTTTATCTTGAATACGGTTACCATAACCCATTCATTATGCCGTAGGATATATGTAATAAGCGGGAGATATGGATAATAACGTCAGATAATTTGTTTAATTCTTTTAAGTTATTTGCTGTGGTGCGAAGGATCAAAATTTCAGTACAGCAACGTTGTATGGTATTTCATGCCATCCTCAAATAAATATTTTTTTCTACGGGAGCCAACATGGAATCTATGTTCTTCAGTTCTTCAGGTACAATTATTCTTATTATCAAGAGCCACGTTCAAATAGCAGATTCATAAAGTGTAAAATAGGGCTTCTTCGTATTTTCGGATATAGTTCGACTTATTCAGATTGGAATAAACAAACCAGTTCGCGGTTCTCTAACAACAAAAAGTAGGTTTCAGCTTTTCGGTGAATTTTAACGTTATCGTGCTACAAATGTCCATTCGGCATTTCCAAGTAACGGAAGAATAGTACAAATTATGTCTATTTGACGTAAATCACCTTATTGATAAAAGCTTGCGGAGAGCTAGAACTGTTCAAAGATGTACATTCATACATCTCTCAAAATTTCGCAATTAGGAAAAATGCTCTTATCATTCAATTGTTATTTAATAATTTTCCTTAGCCATATTTCATAATTAGTTAGTCATGAAAATAGATTTTTTTCGAAAACGGTGTGTCATAGCGATTTCAAATATGAGCGTCATTTTTCCAAGGAAAAATCAAATTTCTTATGTTATGGCAATTACAACATTTTTAAAGACAAAGAAGCTATAAATACAAATGTGCAGCCAAACGAGCCATATTAAGGTTTCTCTAGGTAGAACAGAGACTACACGTCTATCAGTCCCAGACAACTGTTTCGCTGTCTCATGAGCTCATCAGTGGATCGAGAAGGCCGATGATGTCACTATTCGACAATCTCCGCCAGATTTATAGTATCCCCAATTTGGAAATGCTAGAAAACCAAGTTTTCCAAACGCCAGAGCGTCTAACTTCTGTTAGATGGCCTTTGGAGAACTTGGTGCTCCAGTATTTCCAAATTGGGCTTCTATACTTCTTGCAAAGGTACTCGTTCCCTGGAAGAGCTGTTCCGGCTGGAACTGATATACGTGTTGTCACTGTTCGACATAGAGAAACCTTAACTCTGTCTTTCGATTACTAATAAGAAAATGTGTTTGTCTCGGTATACGATAATATATAAAAAATATGTTCATATGTTATGATATTTATGGAAGTTAAAATTTGTATCTTGCTTCAACAGAGACAATGAGATATAACAATGTAAAGGGATACAAAAACTGGATTGGATTAATCTTTTATTTACCATATCAATATGCTGATCCCAGGTATTTATTTGAATTAGTTCTTTCGATAGATAGTCATATTTATATGTATATATTAAATATTTATTCCCATCAAAATTAGGTATAAAGTTACACATTTAACACTATAATCTGCGTGTAGATCAATATCGGATAATTTTAGAGTTTCTAAGTTCAATAGGTGTAAGCTTATCAAAATTCAAAAATAGGAAGTGAGAGTAAAGTAAAAGTGGGTGGCATCTTCAGAAAAAATTATTAATTTATAATAATGAAGATTCAATATTTACAATCCTTTATTTCTGAATTCATCCATAGTGTAATAATCAATATTTGATACTAATTATATTATAAGTTTATTTATATGTAGTACATAATAAACAATGAAGTTATTTATAATAATTGAAAAATATTTAATTATAATAGTGTAATTGTTGAAAACAAATCAGTTTGTATTGTTTTGACAATAAACAAACAAATAAACCCGTAATATGTTAGCGTGCAACCGCTGATGACCCATTTTAAGCATAACCTAGTAGAACGAATATGATAATTGAATAATTATTACATAATTCTCATTAAATAAGTATGTATGTCTCTCGTTACTTCTACATACAGAGCCGTACTATTATCCGAACGAGAAAGTTATTACACAACGGTTCTGCCACTTTTACTTTCAATGAAACGAAAATATCTTACACCAGCACATATATTACAACAAATACTTGCGAGCATCGCTACTATTCTTCGAGAGCAAATCAAATTACACCCCCAATGTGTGGAAAACCCATAAAAGTGTTAACATCACAAGTGCAAATAGTGTATAAAGTGGTTAATATTAACATCTTGCGGTGAAATGTTTTTAATGTCAATGTTGATAAGTGTTCAAGGGATTGGTGTACGAGGCGACTATCCCCCAGGCACTTCCTACAGGCACAACACAGTCCATTTGGATGTGTTCATGGCTTTATTTATGTTATGCACGCTAGAAGTAGTCATACTAAAAATTCTAACTTTTGAAGAAGCCCAAGACGAACAAAGAAGTGCATCCGCAAGTATTTGGTTTGACAGATGAATTATTCAAATATTTAGATAGATGTTACACGATTTATATAATTTGACCATTAACATTTGAATGTGAATACATTATTATAGTTTTTAATAAATTTTATACAAGCTAGTGGAATTTTTAACTGAGCCTCGAGTCATCGAGTTTCATAACAACTCGATAACATGTGTTACCCTTTAAGTTTCTCAAGGTTAATATTGGTGACAGATTTCACTTATATCGAAATAATTACAAAATCATGCATTAAAATTCAATCAAATTAATTCAGTGTTATCCAAATGAACTATGTCTACATTTACAGTATTTGAAAATATAATGTAATTATAATAATATTCATTTTCCGTAATTGCACAAAGTATAACAGAACAGGAAGAAAGTAAACATGATAAATGAGTGAAGCTTGAAGTTGGAGAGTGATTGTTAATAAATTATAATATAATAAAGCGCGGATTCCTTTACTAAACACTCTGCTATTCATAGCATTAATTTCAATTCAAAATGTTGCGACATAGACATATTTAATTAAAAATAATGCGATACAGATGCAATCAATTTAAGGAATCCCGTCCTTTAGTTTTCAAACGTCTTCTGATGATAGTCATGAGACCGAAACGTAAGTAAAAATGAAAATATAGTTGGTGAGCAATCATTCAGATTGACTGTTATGATGTGATTCTGTATTAATTTTATCTTCATAATGAATGTCAACAAATAATAAAAAATCCTTAGCGTATTCACGAAGCTGTTCTGTCTGAGGAGTTTTTTTTTAAAGTTTGAAAGTTTGTTATTTTTTTTTGCTTGATAACATGGAATCAGAAAAAATACTACTGAAAGCTTGATGTTTTTTTTTGTCATCTAAATCCAGAATTACTTCATTTGGATACATTTTCTCAATAAATTTAGGTTATATTCTCTAACATTTTCTCTTGACTTGAAATTGTTAGTGATAAAAGTTATTTCTATTCCGATTTCACACAAATGTCGCAAATTTAAACGTTCTATTGCAACTTTTAGGTTTTGCCATTTCTTTAATATTTACGAAATTTGTGGAATGTGTTACTTCTACAAATCTGTTTCAGTAGCTCTAAGGATGCTACTAAGTTTCAATTACTAATTATGTGCAAATTTATGTTTTTTTTTAGAAAATGAGAATATCGCTTCAAATTTCTGTTACGTTTGATGCAAAGTTGATGTATTGTCGAGCATTCAGGATAGCAAATTATTTAAATGGATTTTTTCAGTACTGAAATGATCAAATTCATCAATCACAATATCATGAAATTACGTACGTATTTAACCAAAGTTTAGAAATTTTACGGAAGAAATTAATCTAAAATTTAATTGTCATTGGCCTTCCATAGCTGGGCTAGGAACAATACAATTTCTTTCATAAAAAGTACAGTAGTAAAAAAAATCAATTTAAATTAATTTCTATCCTAAGTCCTTGACGATACATCAACTTTGCACCAAACATAACACAAATTTGACGCAGTAATCCCATTTTCTGAAGAAAAATATATTTTTGTCGATAATTAGGAATTGAAAGTATGAAGAGATATTGGAATAAATAGTTTTGAAGAATTTTTTAATACGCAAGTAATTTCGTAGACATTTGAAAAATGACAACTAAATGTTGTTATAAAACTACACATGTGTACAATCGGAATGTGAACAACTTTTCTCTCTAAAGTTTTTTGAAATTCGAACAAATAACCGATTATTTTTTGAAAATGTCAAATGGCAAATAGCAAAAGTTTCTTGGCCCCGTCCGACTAGGTCATTTTCATCTTATTCAAAGCAAAGCCTATCGACCAATCCAAATTTACAAATAAATTATTATTAATAGTTTATATACAGTGTTTGTAATTCAGAAAAGATTGTATCATTAATAAAATTCTCTGCAGACGACTTCTATATTCAAATCCAATAACCTACAGAAGAATTTAGATTGGTACTGTATGGAAGTAGGTATATTAGAAAACATGTCAAGGCTTTATGATATATGGCCTACTACTAAGATGTTCAGAAATTTGTGTTTCTATGAATTAAATATCTAATATGCTATTCTGATATTACATGTCTAGGAAGCTAAGATGATTCCGGGAATTCAACCTAAAAAATATTTATTAAATTTTCTCATAATACACTTCAACTTACAGTCTATCCAAGGTTTTCTGTAGTTTTATTTGATTATTTCAATACATCTAATCACAAGTCGTCTACATGCCAAATTTATTTTTATTAATTCAGACTCTATGATAGAGTAAGTAGTAGTATCCAAGTATATTTGCATCACCCCAGTAGATTTAACGTATTACGTTACAAGTTTCAAACTGTTGAATTACACATGTACTCATATTGTAGAGATACAGAAAAATAATCGTGGAACGTTACAGTACAACAAAGAGTGAAAATCGTTGATGATTGGGACAATTTGTGTAATTGAACCTAATGCAAAAATCTTGGTCCACTGTTCAGAGAAATATAATTTTTTGAAACTATGACTGAACCTTCAACGAAATATGTTGTATTAACAGTTCGAAATTCTGATACAGTTATTGTATTAGAATAATATAAATAATAAATAAGCAATGAATAGATATGTCAATGCTAATGCTAAGCAAACTACAGTTTGATTACGATTAAAAATGAGATCAAAAATAGGTACTTGAAGTAGAAAGTCAACAAGTAAGGAATGTAAAGCCTGCAGTTCACTGTTAGCAGTAATTTGTACTTGGAACACTACTTGTTCCATTTACATACCTTGTTAATTATTATCTTTCAAGTTCATTATATCATTGATGCAAAACTTAACTGGCAATGTATATAATCAAGAAGAGTGAGTTATATCAAACTTTGAACTATCTTGCAAAAAAGTAAATTGTCTTATTTTGGGTAGGTCATCAGTACAGTTTCAAGGATGAAGGAAGAAATGTTTTGATAATGAGAATCAATTGCTCTTGTTTTGTTGGTTCAAGATTCCGACGTTGCATTTCTCTATCTAATAAATTTAATATACGGGTACCACAGAATTATACATATCTGTTGGGTACCTGGTTAAGAAGTTTCGTAATACGAACAATTCTTTTTTTTTTGTATAATATATTATCAGGAGAAATGAATAGTTTCATATTAGCAAAACATAAACTTTAAATGTTTAATGATTATTGAAAATTTGGGGTTCTCAACTATACGAAACTCATCCTTTTTAACATTTAGAACAATGTAAGCAAAATCTTGCACAATTGACAGCGATAGTAATGTCGTCACATCCCCATCAATCACTGTCATGAGAATTTCAGTAAATTTTCAAGCTCTAATATTAACCTTTATCGCACTGGAAAATAAGGGTTAGAAGAATAATTTTTTTCCTTTCATAAATTTTAATTAATTTCTCCCTTTTAACAAATATTTAAGAGCTTCCAATAAAAATATGGTATACTTGGAATATATGGGAAAGTGGTAAGATAGGTTCGCTTCATTATTTTTCAAAAATTGATTTTAATTATAAATGATAAACGTAAAAATCTCTGATAAAGGTTTAAATCCCAATTGTAATTGACTTCGATAGAGAAGTCGTCACACCCCCACCATTCACTTCCATAAGAATTTCAGTAGATTTATCGCACTTGAACATAAGGGTTATGATGAGATCATTTTTTTCTCAATAAATATGTAAATAATTCCAGTGTGAAGGTGGTATACTCTGGGAATGTAATGAGATAATTTTATTTCATTATTTTCCAAAAATTGTAATTAAATATAAATTATAAAGTAAAAATCAACAGTTTTTATGTGAAAGTAATAGCAAATTATTCAGCTCTAAGAGTGCAGTAATCAAATTTTTTAAATAATTATCTTCTTAGAGTTACGTACAAATCAATGTACCTATACTTTATTGTATTATATTATTACCGTTAGGAGTATGTACATAGAAATGAAGACCCATTTGAAAAGTGAATGGTGGTGATGTGACGACATCACTATTGGAATCAATTACAATCCTGCCTTGCGCAGTAAAAATATCGTTTTGCAAGTCAAAGTGTTAGCCACAAAGAGGTCTATACAGATACATAGACCTCTTTGGTTAGCCATGGCAGGTATCTATCCTATATTTGAAAAATTGCTACAGTATACAAATAGCAATGCTCAATATCAATTTCAAATAGTTTATCTGATTATATCACGGATTCGTATTAATTTGTGTGTTCAGTTGAGTAGATAAAACACACTTCCCGATATACTTTATGATTTGCCTCAACAGGTTAAAAATATATTTGGTTTAATTAGACGGTGTTACAAATGCTACAAATGTTAGGAAGTATTCACATCAAATATCCCTAATCGGTGGATTGGTTGGATGATCAAGATGCTCCTGTTAAGTGGCCACCCCGTTCCCAGAGCTTAATCTCTTAGACTACTCAGTCTTATATTTCCATCAATTTGTATTTATAATATTATGAATTTGGAGGATTCTTCTAATTTTTTGGCTAGAAATTCTTAGGTTCCAATCAAACTACAACAAATAACAACTCAATTCTTCAAAAAATAAATGATTTTGCATTGAAACAATGTGCTACTATGGAAAGTAAGTATCTCCCAGAAAAACTGTAAAGCCTTTCAATACCGATTACCCTCGATAAATTCTAGGAAAATTGAAACAACTGTTATGCAGTTTATAGTGCTTAGTTATTATTAATGTTGATGGCATAATTGTAATTTCAATTTATTATAGAAAATGACACAAACAATACAGATTTTAAAATGACATATATATTGCTTTCCTTTGTTACAATTATTCTATTTTTAAATGTCAAACTTAGGAGCTTCAGCTAGGAACTGGGATTGAATAATTGAGAAAGGAAAATATGGTACAGGTAATTAGAAAATTTTAATGCGGAGATTTACTAGGAAGGTACAAGCAAGTGGATTACGACGAATATAATGTTATCAACACATTGAAAAGAATACTGTAGTACAAGTCCAATTTTACTGTTGTTATTTTTTATACCTTTAAAATTTTCTTCTGATTTTAGTGTGTTTAATTTTAAACTTTTACTCTGATTAAGCAAAATTTTAACTTCATCTAAATTTGTAAAAGTGTGCCCTGTTTCTAAAGTATGATTGAAGAAAGATGGATCTGTTTTATTGAGTTTAAAAAGTAGTTGAAATGTCTGCAATTTTTTCCTCATAGCACCAAAATATGTTAGGGACAAATATTTTGATGAGGAATAGAATTCTTTGTAAGAGGAATGCTTGAAAAGTTAGTTTCTGCTTTTCAATTGATTTATAGGAAGAAGCAGAAATTAACTTACTCAATTATTTATCCTGTTTCAAAAATTCTAATTCCTCATGAAAATAAGTTTCACTAACCTATTTTGTGCTATGATTGGAAAATCGCAGACATTTTATCGAAACATAACCTAAAACTCAGCTTCAAGCCCCAAAATAAATTGCCTTGCATTTTGTTCAATGCTAAAGATAAAACGATAAGTTTAACAAGTCTGGAGTGTATAAATTAACCTGTTCAGAGTGCGATAACATTTACATCGGTAGATCAAGTCGTCTCTTAAGTGATGGAGAAAACAATCAATATCGAACTCATCCAATACTTAGAGAGCTTGTGGATGGCCGGCAATATGACTTTCGTCAGCAGTGATCCACGGGAGACCTGCTATTGAAAAATATGGGGAATATCTAGCTGTAGCACAGGATATCTTCAAAGCATTCGACCGAGTCTAGCACCAAGACCTTCATTGGAAACTTCCTTCATATGATGGTTTGCCGCCTCAACTTTGTCGCTTACTATCGAGTATTCGCTTAGATAGCGAGACCACACTCCATGTTGTTGTTGACGGAGTATTCTCTGATAGAATGGCTATTAACGCTAGTGTTCTACAGGGATGTGTGTTGGCACCAACTTTATTTCTGTTCCATATCAACGATCTGTTGGAAGTGACCACCTGTCCCGTCAACTGCTTTGCAGTTGATTGTATACTTCATACCGCTTTTTCATCTATAGCGTCTATACTAATGAAGTCAGAGGCAGGTTGACGGAATTAATGGAGATCTGGCAATTATTCTAAAACGGGGATAATATAGTGGAGCTTATTGCAACCGAAACTCAAGCTTGTATTTTCTTCAGGAAAACACAATCCCTAATATGATGATATTAGGTACAAGTATGGAGTCTTCCATATTCATGCTCAGGATCACCACCAACAGCATCTTATCATAGGATGATCATGTGGGGTCCATTGCGGAAACGTTTCACATAATCTTGGTTTTCTATTCCGTGCGAAGAGTTACTGTACATCCTACCGGCTCCTCAAAATCAACAAAGCACATATTCGACCTGTCCTGGAGTACTGTTAACATGCTGAACCTTTTGGATTCTATCCAGACTCCGTTTTTCTATCGAACGGCAAACTTTCAAGAAAAGCCTATCTCCTCTTCTAACATTCCACCTCTGGCTCACACGATGTTCCTCGAACATTATAGGTTTTCCTATCGTGTAGTCAAATTATAGGAAATAATATATAGAAATTAGATATAAGGATCATTTTTTGTCTTTTGAACTCAAAAAAACATATTCACCTTTCTTCCATCATATTTCAGAAACAATGCACAATTTTCCTAAATTTTTGCATAATCAGAGTAGAGGTTTCAAATTAGTGTGCGTGGCAAAGTTATTCTTCGCAAATCATTTGATTTGCTTACTGATTTTAATATAATTATTTTACATTCAATAAGATACTCGCATTTGTGCAAATATAATGAAATAAATTATTTATTCCAATAGCTGTGCACAACTAAATAATTTTCGAATTTAATAATGTTTTTAAGAAAATGTACGTTTCATCGCCGTTTGTTATAAGCTGGTAAAGTACGGTGTAAATTTAAGTTTAGTTCAATAATTGTTTTTGTTGTTTTTGAACGGTTTTTTTTGGATTTGGTGAAAACAGTTTTAAATTAACTTAAATTTCGTGTAAGACTATATTTTGGGAGTATACAAATTTAACAACGAAATAGATACGTGTTAAAAATATTATCACTGAATTCAATGAGCTATTAACGTAAGTGATTAGAAAACTGTCAAATTTCCAGGTTGAATACTTGGAACTGTTGTTTCTTAGTATTATATTCATTGGTCAGTTACACAAAAAACATAAGATTCCGCGTAATCCACTTAGACCGGGTTGTACCAAAGTTAACTGATCCATAGTTCAACTCCGGCTCACCCGTGAAATGCGTTCAGTCGATTAAACATTGTACCAGTCGAGGTTAATAATAAATAGTTCAGTTGAACGCAAATTTCTCGATGTTGGTAAACATGAAGTGTCATTCATCTGTCACTTGTTACATTTTCTGAAACTATTTTAAAATAATTTTCGAGCTCTCGTTTGTTCTGTAATTCGGTTGTTGTACAACTTGCAAAATAAACTTATATTGGCATTTCCTCAATTTTATTTATTTTCTAGAATTTATTAAGCTATATAAAAAATGTATATGACAATGCTAACAGTAGTTGCATGCACAGTAACATTAGAGATGTTTCTGATTCTATTTAATTCTTGCTTTAATGGTGTTAGATTGAATTTTATTTAAAAAAGAAACAATTCTGATAGGTTTGGTGAACAAGTATAAAGATAACGTTGAATGTAAGAAATCTGATACATTATCTAGTAGGAATTTTTACTTATTCGAAACGCTTACATCACTTTCCGATATTTGTTCGATTATAAACGTGACTACTTCTTTTAATAAACTAAATCTTTTCCTACACTCTTCATCGTTCCACTTCTTAAAATGATTCGTTCGCTCGGAAAATATTTGGGGATTTCTAGAATGAAATACCAATTCTACTAATTCCGCAAATTCTTCATCATCAGTTAATTCAAGCATATCTATTTCAAGTTTTTTTAATTCTAACAAAATCAAATTATAAAGTTAGAATCACTTGAAGTAATAATTGATAATTATTACACATGCGAAATCACTTCTATTAAACTTTGAATTTTGAGTGATCAACAAAACCGGAAAATTGAAATAAAGATCAACCTGAGCTTCTGTGGTACAACGTGATTTATACGTAAACTACAGATCAACGTTGATCTTTTGCTGAACGACGATGGTACAACCCGGTCTTACCTTTTTGTACCTTTCTAGTAAATCTCTGCATTGAAATTTCCCAATTACCTAATTAACGCTACCCTATTATCCTATTTCAATTATCCAATCCTAGTAATGTATTTTTAAATATACTTATACCATAGTATCGTTTTGAAGATGACACGATAGTTGTCAAAACTATGGTCACGTTAGTGTTTCTATAAATATAAGTGATAAAAAAGTTAATAACAATCAAACTCAAATATACACAAAACTTGAAACATTCAAATTGGAATTAATGCAGACAAATTGTTTCACCACACTGTGACATTCAAAAAGGTAGAAGCTATGAACTAAAGCTAGTTCTAAAATTATTTCATTAAATATTACAAATTAATCTGAATGTGGTGCAATTAGAGGGATGGGATAGACATTGTTTTGAGTGGGGGTTTAATTAAACAATTGGTGAATTATAGTTATCGATTGACCAAATCTTAAATTTAATTTAAATTAATATTTTGTTACTATTGTTTTCTGGATGATTTCTACTTGTTTCAACGGGATCTTCTCAAAAGGAAAGTGAACTGATGGTAATCAAGAAAAATGAAAATACTTTTATGAGAGAATCGTTACTAATTCAAAACAAATTCCCCTCCAGCTAGAGTTCAACAATAATTGAACATCACATATCTACTTATCCATATATCAAGAATTAATCTAGCCTATATTGAGAACAATGAAACAATTAAATGAACAACTATTTGATTCATGGTACTGAAAGTTCAATGTGAAGAAGTGATTTCGTTTGAAGAGTGAGTAGGTACCCAATATTGAATCATTAACCAATTCATGCTTGGAGCCTCCGAAAAATTGCCATCAGTTTTTAATTACAATTTATAGGAAATAATTATACATTCACCAGTGATTTAGATGATCGAAAATATGAAAGTCTTCCATATGTTTGCCATTGTTATAATTTAGGTAGACGAGTTATTCAATATAATGAAACATGGCTTCATGATTCCATTGCGATTAGGGAACTATTTCCTTCCGATTATATTGTTTTTAGATGCGATCGTAATCTAAATATTACAGAAACTACAAATGGTGGTGGGTCACTACTTGCTGTACATAACTCAATCAGAGTACAACAAGTGATTTAGAAACCATTGGCGGCTCCTCCAAGCAGGCTAAGGAGGCTCAGCCTCCTCACCAATTTATCTTGTTGATCATTCTCCATTTTATTTCCTGTTTCTCTAATAACTTTTTTAAATTTTACAATTAATTCCCCGTTCTCAGTAGATATTTTTAATCTGGCAACAGTGCCCTGAGGCTAGACTCTCTATATATCTCAAACTCTAAACGGTAAACATGTGTTGCTCAACACAGTTGCCGTTTTTCCGGCTAGTCCAATTGCTAAATACCGTAAAACATAGCTGAAACGGCAACACTCTAAGTAGGCTAGCCTGCCGCTGCCGCCCGCCTTTAAGTTAAGTACGGTCGGTGTGGTACGCAATACGACACATGCGTGTTGCGTCGGTGCTTGTTTTGTTTTATGCGGGTATAATGATTGAGTGACGCCACACGAAATAAGGTTAGATTAGAATTTGTCTGTTCGGTAAATTATTAATTGTAAAAAATGGACAACTAGTGGAAATACTTTTAGGATTCTACTATGTTAGTTCGGGAAGAACAGCGGTCAATTTATTCAATTTTTTAATGGAAACGATTCGACTTTGCGAATAAATCAGACTTACGACGGCGCATCTGTAATGGCGGGACATTTAAACGGTCTTCAAACAAACGAACGTAAGTTTTAAATAACATAGTAGGAAACAGAATTCCCTGTAATGCTCCAACTCGATGGAATTTTACATCACGTGCAGTGTTTAGTTTACCATCCATAAAAATAAAGACAAATTAATTGAAACATTTGATTTTATATTGAACAGTGATGACTTTTCAACAGATCAGGTTTCATTAAATACTGCTGTTGGTTTAAAATCTTATTTAGAAAATCAAGAATTTTTGTTTTTTCTTGATACTTTTAAATTAATATTTGAACAAACTGATCTTATTTTTCAAATTTTACAACATAAATTCACTGATATAATTTATTCAAGAGATCGTTTGAAACATCTCATTGATAAAATTTCAAGTTTCCGTAATATAGAACTTCATTTTAATATTTTATTTGGAAATTTTTCAACTTCTCCCGTGAAAAGGAGGAAAACATATAATTTGGTAAACAAGAAACTACATTATAAACAACTTTTTGATGAAATTTTAGATACTATTAAAGGTCAAATTGAGATTCGATTTTCCGATTTACATGAATTGAAGTTTTTCGACTTGACGAATAGAAGATTTTTCGAATCTTTTTCAAAAGAGTTTCCCAATACACTTTTAGATTACTTAGTTCTAAAATACAATTTTTTTTATGAAATAGCACTGCACAAGGAATTATGCGTTGTATACTCGGATAAAGATATTTTAGGCCAGTACGACAGTCACGCCGATATGATAAACTATATGATAGATAATGATTTGCAACAAGTTTTACCTGAGTTTTATAAACTACTTTACAATGGGCCAAAATCGTTTATACAATGTTAGTTTACTTTAATATGAAAAAGATTTAGTAAAACACTTAGAACATAATGATACATTTTATGATAATATTATTGATCATTTTTCGCAAATTAAAGACCGTAGAATTCCGTTAATATATAAAATAGTTGATAAAATTAATAAAAAAAAAACAAAATATGAAAAATTCCAAAAAAAAAACATTAAAAATCCAAAAAAAATAAAAAACAATAAACGAACGAAAAAAAATTTGTTGGCAAGAGAAACTCTATACCTCCAGGTTGGTTCTTGCTGGGTAACAATTAATTTTGTCACTGAAGTAGCTGGTACATTGGCTGCGCAAAGGTTAAATTAATTGGCTGAATAGAGTATATTGTTACAAAAACGTTTTATGTCCAGCCTCCTCTCTCAAAAAGTTCACGAGCCGCCACTGTTAGAAACGTTACTGGAACATCTTGAAGAAATTTCCCTAGTTTATGAGCACCTATCAATTTTAGGTGACTTCAACATACCTTCTTTCATAAATGAGAATATTGTTGATAAACTTTATTTGTTATTAAGAAACTTCATGAATTTCTTGTAATTGAAACAATACAATAATATAACGCACTCTTGATTGAGATCTCATTGTGTAGACCTCATAATCAAAACTTCAAAGGTATAAGTGTAAACAACACATAAAATATAAGTTTAGAAAAGCTAATTTCTTACAATTATATAATATGTTACTTGAAACTGACTGGTCCATTCTGAATGATTACTCTAATATTGATGAGGCTTGCTCTGAATTCTATAGTATGGTATACTCTATATTTGATGTAAATGTACCATTATTTCAAAATAAAAACGTGGTTATCCACCATGGTTTGATAGGTCTACTATCGATCTAATAAAACATAAAAATAATGCTAGAACTAGGTATTTAAAACATAAGTCTCGTCAGAATCTTGGAGATTTTAAGCAACTGAGATAGATCTTCAACCAAGGTTCGAAAAAAGTAAGCTTATAATCTCTATTTGGAGAAAATCGGTAACTCCATCACTCATGATACAAGAAGTTTTTAGAACTTCATGAATGAAGAAAAAACCTCAAGAATAAATACACCTCCGGACATGACCAAATACCAAGCTTCTTAATAAAAGATTGCGCTTCTGTGTTCGTTGTCCCACTACAGATTTTGTTCAATCTCAGTTTGAAATCTAATAAATTTCCTAGTGTTTGGAAAAAAGCAAAGATTATTCCCGTTCACAAATCTTGTGATGTTGGAAATATACTCAATCATCGTCCAATTGCGATATTGTCTAACTTATCTAAGGTCTTTGAGATGTGTCTGTATCAACGCATTTACAGTATTTTCTCACATATGATATCACCATACCAACATGGATTTGTCCAAAAGAGATCTACGGTTACGAACTTGTTTGAACACGTATATAGCTGCTATTCTTGACAACCAAAGACAGGTTGACGTATTATTTACAGATTATTCGAAGGCCTTTGATAAACTTGATCACACTATTCTTCTAGGCAAGCTCAAATCCATTGAATTTACTACCTCCTTAGTAGCGTTTTTTTGCTCATACCTCATCAATAGATCGCAGTTTGTGCAGTATTGCGGTCAAAGATCAAATTCATTTATCGCCAAACCCGGTGTGCCTCAAGGTGAGCCATCAATAAATTAAGTCTAAATATTAGTAAATGTTGTGTTGTTAGCTTCAGTCGTAAAGTCCATTCTATTTTGTTCGACTATCTTTTAGATTCAGTAATCCTTTCTCGTAATACTACAGTCAAAGACTTAGGTGTTTTATACGATCATCAGTTCACTTTTAATCTACATATAAGTGATATGTGTGCTAAATCTAATAACATTAGGGTTTGTACTTAGGCATTCCAAATATTTCAACAATTTAGAGGTACTACAAACACTATTCAAATTCATTGGTTAGACCAAAACTGGAATATGCTTCACTCATCTGGAACCCTCAGTATAAATTCCAGATTACACTAATTGGGAGCATTCAACGTGAATGTTTGAAATATCTCTATTTAGAACATTCAATATCTTTCCTAGAAGAGGTTTTGACCATCAGTTATTATTATCTATTTTTGATTATTTGACACTTGAACTGAGAAGAAGAATAAGGAGCACAATATTCCTCCATAATTTGTTGAATAATAATATTGACTGCAGTTACTTATTAGGTAAATTAAATTTTGTTGTACCTAGATTATCTTTTCGCTGTTCCTTAACTTTTTACAATGTTAGGTCATACAAATGTATCATCTAGATGTCCAATATTTGTCATGACAATAAACTTTAATGTTATTTTTTCACAATGTGACTTACTTTTCAATAGTATTCAGTATCTTATCAATGTGGTCAGGTGAGGTTATTTATCACCATATAATATAAGATATTATTATATATTTCTTGTTATTCTGTATATTATGTGGCTCTGTATTGTTTGTCCTATAATCGGGTTAACCTGTTGGGCATACTAAATGAATGAATAAATAAATAATACAATTTCATTCCGGGCATAGGACATGAATATTACACTAGTGCCCATACATAACTTGTCTATACAGGGTATTCCACGAGAGCCGTTCGTTAGAAGTTTTCGTGGTTAGAAAAAAATTAGAATTTTGAAATTTTGGGTTCCAGGGTTATCCAAGATTTTCTTTCTTTTCTAAATATTTTCAAGATCATACTACTTCCGGTTACACCGACACAGGAAGTCGCCATTAACTTCCTTATTTTAAATAGAACACCCGGTATATTATTTCATTTTTAGATTTCCGAGAAAATTTCATAGTGGATTCCATCAGGTTTTCCTATACCTATTTTCAATTTTTTCTTACATATCTTGATTTTTTTTTAAATTTTGACAGATGTAGCGCTGTTTTGAGCATTGCGCCCTTCATCCAATTTCGATTGGTGGAAAGCGCTTCTGGGGTAGACGGAAGCACAGGAATGATTCTTCCGAATGCCATATTGACAACTGATGTATCGCATACAGGGTATCCAAAATTTAATGACCAATTACATCATTTTAAAAGTTGAAAAAGTTCGTTTTTTCAAATGAGACAGCCTGTATTTTATTGGATGGTCGGATGCAAAATTTGATTCTACATCGATTTGCTATAACATTCCCTATACCTATTTCCAGTGGTTTTCTTGTTAATCCATATTTTTATTTTAATGTGGTTTTTTGGCAGGAACCGAAACATCACTTGCCTTTCGAAGCCAAATGAACATCAATGAAACGGTAAAAAATTTACTTCAATTAGAACATAACATTTAGAACGAAATATAAAATAAAAACAAAAGATTGGAACATAATGACATAAAATAATAAGAGAATGTAAAATTACAATAATTGTTCTATATGACCTCCATTTTGGTTCAAACACTGTCATATACTCCTCGCGAAACAGACCTCCGAAGTTCGTCTGGAGTTATATTAGTAAGCACATGGTGAACACGGTTCAACAATTCCTCCCTAGTTTGTACCGGCCTAGAGTACACTAGTTCTTTTATGCGACCCCAGAGGTAAAAATCCAAGGGGGTCAAATCGGGTGATCTGGGTGGCCAATTCCTAGGTCCTCGCGGGCCAATCCACCGACCCTCGAACATCAGTGATAATTACTGGTGTACAGCTATAGTGGAATGTGCTGGAGCACCATCAAGCTGATACAAACTGTGTGCTCTATCACGTGGAGGTAGGGCATTTAGAAAATCACTAACAAACTCTCTCAGTATCTCCAGATATCTTGCCGCATTTAAATTTTCATAGTACACTCGATAAGCCACTCTGTTTTCCATAATTAAACAAAAAACATTGAAACTAAAGCGGTCTTGGTGATTATGTTCCCTAATAACATGTGGATTATCTTGTGCCCAGTAGTGAGTATTTCGGCGAATTGTAATCCGTGAACAGTTATCTCACAAAAAGGATGCATTCCATGTTTATTTAATATTCTGTGGATTGATGTTTTTGAAATACCCAAATCCAGCGTTGCGGTCGAAATTGAACTCCGCGGATAAGCTTGAAAAAACGCCAACACATTCACCTCGTTATCTTCATTATCAGTTACGGGCTTTAGCTTATTTTGAGTTGCCCTTACGTTTCCAGTTGTCATAAATCGAGTTTCGATTCTTGCGAATTTTCCGGGAGTCATTGTTGGTAGGTCCGGATATCGTCCCTTAAATAGTCTGCATGTTCGTCGAACAATTCGTCTACATTCACCGTGCGTGTAAAACAAATTTAACGAATCACTATTGGAATATTCTTCAACATTCTTCATTATAAACTGTACTTCAGCAACTTAACAAAATCCCTAGAACTGTGAGTAGATACCTCACGAATCTGTACGATGATAGTGCCTTGACATTAAATACACATTGTTTCAATTCCTGTCAAAATCAAGGCTTACTAGGTAGAACTTTGCCTTGACATTAAATACACATTGTTTCAATTCCTGTCAAAATCAAGGCTTACTAGGTAGAACTTTTGGAGTTTGATCACCTTTTGATAAAAATATGGATTAACAAGAAAACCAGTGGGAATAGGTATAGGGAATGCTATAGCAAATCGATGCAGAATCAAATTTTGCATCCCAATAGAATATAGGGTGTCCCATTTGAAAATACGAACTTTTTCAACTTTTGAAATGATGTAATTGCTCATTAAATTTTGGATACCCTGTATGCGATGAAACAGTTGTCAATATGACATTCGAAAGAATCATTCCTGTGCTTCCGTCTACCACAGAAGCGCTTTCCACCAATCGAAATTGGTTGAAGGGCGCAATGCTCAAAACAGCGCTACATCTGTCAAAATTTTCAAAAAAAACAAGATATCTAAGAAAAAATTGAAAATAGGTATAGGGAAACCTGATGGAATCCACTATGAAATTTTCTCAGGAACCTAAAAATGAAATAATATACCGGGTGTTCCATTTAAAATGAGGAAGTCAATGGCGATTTCCGGTGTAACTGGAAGTGGTATGATCTTGAAAATATTTTGGAAAGAAAGAAAATCTTTGATAACCCTGGAACCCAAAATTTCAGAATTCTAACTTCTTTCTAACCACGAAAACTTCTAACGAACGGCTCTCGTGGAATACCCTGTATTGTAATTTTATTTGATATTTGGAGTATATAAAATTCGTAAATTCACCCCATATTTTAATGGAGCGCATTTTGCTGATAATATTCTACAGGTGCTATAGTAACATTTTTGATGAGGCAACAAAGAAAAAGGTATAATTAGCTACTGCATAACGTATTGTTTTAGTTATTCATATGTTCTTGTTAATAAATTAGAACTGAAATTCTGCGAGAAAAAGCATGTGCATTGCTTGAAGCTAGCTCATTATCGAATACGTCTGCTAGATTTTTTTTCTGAAGAAGATCAATGTCTAATAATCAATTATTCATTGAGCGCATTCTACTGACTCAATTCAAGATTATGTATATAGTTGATTTATACAGGTTGTCCTCGAACTGCGTGGCAAAAATAAAACCGAAGATTTTTTGATTCGAAAAAAATTTTATGGCCCTTTTTACTTTTGCCTCAAGTGTCTTGTTTACCCGGTAGAGGGCTTCAAAATTGCAAAAATTATTTTGTTTTTTCGGTATTACTTGAGAACGTGATGAAGAACTCTTACAATATTTGGCAGGTGAGTTACTGTCAATAATGGCCATTTTTGAGAGTGGAGCACAGAGCCTTAGAGATCATAGAAATGGCTCAAACTTGAGGCTGTAACGGGAAAAGTGTCCAGAAGTTTTTTGTGGTCAATGTAATTCACTCTATATTTTTTATGTAGATAGCTTATCTAATTTGAAAACTTTTCTTACTCTTAGAAAATTTTGATAAAATCAACGGATTAGCTTGAAAAAATTAATTTTCGAGTCTCTGCAATTTTGGCTTACTAATTTTACTTGATTAAAATACCTTAGTTGCCTTTGCTTTTCTAATATCATTTTGGCATTTGAAGAATTCATTCTCAAAACTGTCAGTTTTTACTTTGCTTTCCGTAAAAATTTTATAAAATTATGGCTCAAAATGTTGATATGTTATTGATTTATGGACTTTGTCGTTGCAATGGCCGGAGAAGGGAAAGATATCCGCATCGCAGAATTCCAAATCTGCAAACCTTCGCGAAACTGGCAAATTTGAAGCAAATCGCACAGAAACTGGACGCAGACGGACAAGAAGGACGTTAGAGCTCGAAGAAGCGATACTGGAAGCGGTTGAAACTGAACCTGGGATAAGCACACTACGTTTGGGACTTCGTATTGGAGCCTCAAAATCATTAGTTCATAATGTACTGAAAGAGGAACAGTTGTATCCCTATCATATTAAAACAGTTCAAGACTTATTGCCCATGGATCCAGCTCATCGGCTAGATTTCTGTCGGCTTATTGTCCAAAGACAAAACGCAAACCCCAATTTTTGTAGAAGAATTCTGTTCACGGACGAAGATACTTTCCGAGATGTGGTCTTTTTAACCTCCATAATGAACATTTCTATGCTGATGAAAATCCTCATGAAACGGAAGTTACATATTTCAGAGTCAAACTAAAATCAAAGTTTGGGTTGGAATTGTGGATAACTTTATTATTGGCCCTACCGTTATACCCGATCGATTGAACGGGGAGAACTACTTGAACTTTTTGGAACAAAGGCTACTTGAACTGTTGGAAGACTTGCCCTTACACATTCGTCGTGGCCTGGTTTATCCATGATGGTGCACCTCCTCATTCCACATTAGCTGTGAGGTGACATTTGAATGCGGAATATCCAGATCGCTGGATAGGTAGAGGACACGATGCACCAGTGAACTGGCCGGCCCGCTCCCCTGATTTGACGCCCTGCGACTTCTTTCTATGGGGCGCTTTGAAGTCGAAAGTTTATGCAGCTCCAGTAAACACACGAGAGGTATTGTTGCAACGAATTAATCATGAAGCGGATTTATTGAAGAATGATCCTGAAGTACTAGCCAGAGTTCAATCCAATTTCTTGAAACGAATTAATTTGTGTATTCAGGAAAATGGGCAAAATTTCGAGCAATTGATGCCTTATCGATTTCCCAGAAAGTTTTGTTGTTTCTTTTAATTTAGCATTTCTTTTTCCTAAATAATCACATCGTTTCCCCATTTCTATTGTTTTTATTATTCGTGTTTTACCGAGATATTAACCATTTCAGTGTTAGTGAAATTTTGAGCCATAATTTCATAAAATTTGTACGGAAAGCAAAGTAAAAACTGACAGTTTTGAGAATAAATTCTCCAAATGCCAAAATGACATTAGAAAAGCAAAGGCAACTAAGGTATTTTAATCAGGTAAAATTAGTAAGCCAAAATTGCAGAGACTCGAAAATTATTTTTTTCAAGCTAATCCGTTGATTTTATCAAAATTTTCTAAGAGTAAAAAAAGTTTTCAAATTAGATAAGCTATCTACATAAAAAATATAGAGTGAATTACATCGACAACAAAAAAGTTCTGGACACTTTTCCCGTTACATCCTCAAGTTTGAGCCATTTCTATGGTCTCTAAGGCTCTATGCTCCGCTCTCAAAAACGTCTATTATTGACAGTAACTCACCTGCCAAATATTGTGAAAGTCCTTCATCACGTTCTTAAGTTACACCGAAAAAACAAAATTATTTTTGCAACTTTGAAGCCCTCTACCGGCTAAACAAGACACTTGAGGCAAAAGTAAAAAGGCTCATCAAATTTTTTTCGAATCAAAGAATCTTCGGTTTTATTTTTGCCACGCAGTTCGAGGACACCCTGTATAATAGAATTTTAAGCATAATTGAGTAAATCACAAAATTTCAGTGTTTTCAATTATTTGGTCTTATTAAAAAAACATTCTATAATTACAGTAATTTCACGAAACTAAATTAAAAGTCCACATTACAAATTTTTTCAATAACAGTGGAAAGTAAATATTTCATCATATTTTTGCGAAAATATAGCGAATTTGTCGGTAACATACTCAAAAACAGAACCATTATCAGCAACCTCAAAATTAATAGGATCTTTATATTTAATTTCTTTAAAAAATGGCAGCCAACCATATCACTGCACTATAGTGAAATTAATAAATCTGACTGTAGAATCGTGATCAGCGACCTCGAAAACCCCAAAGTGTGGATTTATTTCTAGCCTTTTTGTTGAAATTTGCAGATGTTCCAGTTTTTGGCCATAAACTTTGGCCAGTATCTGGCCAATAAAAGGGCAAATGAAAAATCTGTCTGGGGAATCGTGATCAGCGACCTCGAAAACCCCCAAGTGAGGATTTCTAGCCTTTTTGTTGAAATTTGCAGATGTTCCAGTTTTTGGCCCTAAACTTTGGCCAGTATCTGGCCAATAAAAGGGCAAATGAAAAATCTGACTGGGGAATCGTGATCAGCGACCTCGAAAACCCCCAAGTGAGGATTTCTAGCCTTTTTGTTCCAGTTTTTGGCCATAAACTTTGGCCAGTATCTGGCCAATAAAAGGGCAAATAAAAAATCAGACTAGGGAATCGTGATCAGCGACCTCGAAAACCCCCAAGTGAGGATTTCTAGCCTTTTTGTTGAAATTTGCAGATGTTCCAGTTTTTGGTCCTAAACTTTGGCCAGTATCTGGCCAATAAAAGGGCAAATGAAAAATCTGACGGGGGAATCGTGATCAGCGACCTCGAAAACCCCCAAGTGAGGATTTCTAGCCTTTTTGTTGAAATTTGCAGATGTTCCAGTTTTTGGCCATAAACTTTGGCCAGTATCTGGCCAATAAAAGGGCAAATGAAAAATCTGACTGGGGAATCGTGATCAGCGACCTTGAAAACCCCCAAGTGAGGATTTCTAGCCTTTTTGTTGAAATTTGCAGATGTTCCAGTTTTTGGCCATAAACTTTGGCCAGTATCTGGCCAATAAAGGGGCAAATGAAAAATCTGACTGGGGAATCGTGATCAGCGACCTCGAAAACCCCCAAGTGAGGATTTCTAGCCTTTTTGTTGAAATTTGCAGATGTTCCAGTTTTTGGCCATAAACTTTGGCCAGTATCTGGCCAATAAAAGGGCAAATAAAAAATCTGACTGGGGAAACGTGATCAGCGACCTCGAAAACCCCCAAGTGAGGATTTCTAGCCTTTTTGTTGAAATTTGCAGATGTTCCAGTTTTTGGCCATAAACTTTGGCCAGTATCTGGCCAATAAAAGGGCAAATAAAAAATCAGACTGGGGAATCGTGATCAGCGACCTCGAAAACCCCCAAGTGAGGATTTCTAGCCTTTTTGTTGAAATTTGCAGATGTTCCAGTTTTTGGCCCTAAACTTTGGCCAGTATCTGGCCAATAAAAGGGCAAATGAAAAATCTGACGGGGGAATCGTGATCAGCGACCTCGAAAACCCCCAAGTGAGGATTTCTAGCCTTTTTGTTGAAATTTGCAGATGTTCCAGTTTTTGGCCATAAACTTTGGCCAGTATCTGGCCAATAAAAGGGCAAATGAAAAATCTGACTGGGGAATCGTGATCAGCGACCTTGAAAACCCCCAAGTGAGGATTTCTAGCCTTTTTGTTGAAATTTGCAGATGTTCCAGTTTTTGGCCATAAACTTTGGCCAGTATCTGGCCAATAAAGGGGCAAATGAAAAATCTGACTGGGGAATCGTGATCAGCGACCTCGAAAACCCCCAAGTGAGGATTTCTAGCCTTTTTGTTGAAATTTGCAGATGTTCCAGTTTTTGGCCATAAACTTTGGCCAGTATCTGGCCAATAAAAGGGCAAATAAAAAATCTGACTGGGGAAACGTGATCAGCGACCTTGAAAACCCCCAAGTGAGGATTTCTAGCCTTTTTGTTGAAATTTGCAGATGTTCCAGTTTTTGGCCATAAACTTTGGCCAGTATCTGGCCAATAAAAGGGCAAATGAAAAATCTGACTGGGGAATCGTGATCAGCGACCTCGAAAACCCCCAAGTGAGGATTTCTAGCCTTTTTGTTGAAATTTGCAGATGTTCCAGTTTTTGGCCATAAACTTTGGCCAGTATCTGGCCAATAAAAGGGCAAATAAAAAATCTGACTGGGGAATCGTGATCAGCGACCTCGAAAACCGCCAAGTGTGAAATTGGCCCATTTCTGGTATAACAATTGAAAAATGGATTTTTACTAACTAAATACGTTCAGGAACGATTTGCAAAAAACCGCAAGTCGATAAGTGGAGCTCGCTCAAAATAAGACGTTCGGTACTTTTTACGTCTAATTTGACCCAATTATATTACATTTGTAAAAATTACGAGACACAATCACTCATCAAATGAAGAAATGAGATACATATTGCGTTTATGCAAGAAAAAGTCTCCTGGGCAGGCAGCATCCAGAAAAAGTCATACTGTAAGATATTTCGGACTCATTATAACCGATTGGGTGAAACAGGTCGTTTCGCCCAAAAATCTTATAGGGCGTTTTAACAGAATAATAATGTTCCATTATTCCGATTAAATGGCCCGTTTGTTGAGGAGTTGCATTCATCATTCCAAATTATTTTTTTTTAAATCTTGGTCCTGTTGCAATTTCTCATTTAGTCAATTGCTAAACTGAAGTCTTATATCGCTATCTTCAGGCCTAAGTTCGTTACTGATATGTAGTTTATAAGAGCGATAGTGTTTTTTCTTAACACTCTATGAATACGTGTGGCTGGCAAATTCAGTTCTTGGAAAAATTGCCTGGTTGAACCTTGCGGATTTTCGGTAACCAGTGATCAAAGCTCTGTGGTAATTGTTGTGAGAATGTAATCCTATAGCTTATCGCATGTATAATACCCTATTTAGTTTCAGTATCCATATAAATTTTGAGGCTTACCAAAACTCCTATAGAGGTAAGGATTTCTATCCAGCATATAATAGCTATAATGTGTTTGGTGATGGTCTGTATTGTTCGCACGATAGTTGCGAATTTATAGGCAGAGAATAATAAATTAGAAGTATATCGCGTTTTTTGGCATTGCAAAAATTCATGTTTACTTTTACACAATATCATAAAAGCCAAACTGCAAACTATCATAATTATTATTGAAAGGCGTCCACCGGTTCACCGATTGCTTTTGAATTCAAATCCACCTTTATTTTACCTCTTTACAAAGAGGATTCTAAATGAAAAATTAAAATTCCAGGTCCAATTTGAAAAAATAAAGTTGATGATATCCAAAAAAACGTCAGATTTTATATTTGGCAACGTCATTTTGTAGAGGGAAAAAGTGACAATGATAAATTGTCTTTTATTTTGAGATATCGTTTCAAATAAAGTCAGCAAAAAATAAAAAAAGTTTGCGATCTTTCGGTTATTTTCAAATATTTTCTGAAGCATTCGGAATTTTTGAAATGTCCATGTGGCTTTTTGTTAAGTATCAAAATGCGCAACTTTGTCCCGATTCAACCATTTTCGTATCTGTTTTAGATTCCGAGATCCCAATGATGTGACTCGTATTTGAAACAGCCTGTACATCATTCCCTTGAAGCACATGTAGTGTACGCATGATAAAAGTAAATTCGTCCAATTTGCCAAATCTTACCATGTGGTTCAAAACATTCAATTGATTATCACAGGTACCTAACAAATACGAGGCAGAATATTATTTGTAAACTATTAGTAATGTTTGGTCTTACTATTTTCTATTCGAACAATATTTATCAACAATAAATAAACTGTGAGAAAACAAACATTGCACATAACTAATAAAAGGATAAAGATGTATGTTATGTTTGTAAAAATATACGAGTATGTTGCATTGGATTGAATTGTTTTGTAATATTGATTTTGAAATTCAATAGTTCCTCGAGAATGGATGTACCTTCCGAATTAATTGAATTTGACAACAGGAAAATGAAAGATTATTATATATACAGAGTCTCGATTGTAAAATCACTAGAAACGCCAATTTTGTCGGTATTTTCGCCTAGAAATATTACAAAGTGAATATTGCCGACTGTTCTGTTTTTCTCTTTGAAAATAAAACCGGGAATGTTGACGAGTAATAATACTTGAGGAAAAAAATGCTTGAGTAAAAATTACTATAAAAAAATGCGTGACGAGTGGTTTTTGTTGAGAATATTTAACGAATAGGTTAACAGAAATCAGATTTTTTTCTTATTATATTGAATAGTAACATACAAATCCTTGTTTTTTATAAATTAAAGTTCACATCAATCAAACCTCTGGTTACTTGGTAACAGGGCGATAATTTACCTAGGGAAATTATCGGTAGCAGTCATATGATTTACTGATTTTTTTCAATTCAAGCTACCTTATCAGATGCAACTGCTAAATAATCAAGAACATTGATGTTGTATTTCATTTTATGGAGCTGAATAACTGTATGCAGGAGCCTGCTGTTGTTTGAACTAACAATCTGCAATTCTTATCATGAACATATTTTTCTTTTATAGTCCAGTCCACGGAGCATTGGCGGCAGTGGAGAGCTCACCGTGAAAAAATATAGACCTGCGCTTGGTAAGGAAAAATTATTGCAGCCTCTCATGAGGGCGCTGGGGGAACCGGAAATTATACTCAATAGAATATATTGTCTTCAACTGGATGGGGAGTGATGCACTTCAGTCTTGTCCTCTAAGGACTAGCAGCTTATTGTTCGCTTGGGCAGACAGCGTGGACAATAATATAAGTAAGGAACGGAATAGTGGCTAGTGGGAAAATTTCTCTCTAGCTTTCTTTAGAAAAACCGGTGAAACACAAAATCTGAACCTAGTAGCTTTGAAATGAGTCCGAACAATGTGAGTGTGAGAGTCGCTGCTCTGAGGCTTAGGAACATGTTATTAGACGCCCCAGAAGTTAGTCACTATTCTTGTAAAACAGTGCTCTTGTGTTTAAGTGAAGCGTTCAACGTAACACGATCCACTAAATATCGCCCGGGAAACCGCTGGAACTCGTAGACAAGGCTGCCTACGCCCCTCTCTGTACCAAGCAAGAGAGCAAAGGAGGAAACGAAATGAGATAGAAGAGTCACCTCTAAATATGAATATGAGGAGCCCTCAACAGAAATGGGGGACATGAAGGGTGGTTAAAGTCCTACAAGTGAAACTGCACCATTCCAAAGCTGTCAGTGCGGCTTGACTTATCTATGTGAGTAGACGAAACAGATATATACTAGTTCAGGAAACTTGGGTTAACGAGGTGCATCATGGCAAGGTACAACTGCTACCCTTGCTCGATTATACACTTCCCGAGATTTAACGTCCGCAATGCTACGACTCAACATGGGCGGGACGGGTATGATCATCATATCGGCGTATCTTCCATATGATTAAATGCAAATGCGACATGATTCGAAAGTGGCCAAATCTTATCGACCCATCAGCCTAAACTATTTCTTATTAAATACATTAATAGACCCATAAGAGATGGTCTGAGTAATTACCCATTTCACAAATGCAAGTTTGTCTATCACACAAGTGAATCCCGTAGCTAACCAATAGCAAGTTTGCAGAGCAAAATAAGAGAAGGAACAAAGACACAGCCCTCTGAGCATTTGTTGATCGAAGAGGCATTTGACCTTCGTGTCGATCAAATATGCTGCTAAAGAGCATGGCATAGTTTGCCAATGACAATGGAAGTGGTCGTGGCCAGAATTTGTCCTCAGGGCGACATTGGGAATGGAGATGCGGACGACTCAACATTTTAGGTCAATTCTGGGGCACAATATCTGAGATATTACAATAGCATTATTGGTGCACAAAGACCGGTCCATCTGTGAATCCGAGCAAAACTGCTATTGTAACGTATCTGGATGCATTCAGGGCATCGACGGGGTAGGGCCCCAAATACCACTCACCGACAAGGTCAAGTATCTAGGAGTACCATAGATAGAATACTGCCGTACAACTGCCATATTGTAATTATCACAAATAGAACTATCAGGGCATGCTCTCATTGTATGGTGGCTTAACGCACAATAAATAACCAACCGAAGCAAAGTAGGATCTAATGCCAATTAATTGGAAAACACCTCAAAATGACTTCAACAAACTTTTCCGACCATCGTTTTGGAATGGGTTGACTGGGCTGAGGAAGGTAAATTCAGAAGACCCGAAGATAATGATTAAATATTGGGCAAATACCTAATATCTTGGACAATCCAAATTATTCATAGGGCGAACATGCGAACGGAAAATTAATTACTGGAGCTATTAAGAGACTAACTCCGAAAGGCAATAGGACTGTTCATGAGACAATGTCCATTGAAGGAATACAGAATAGCTATAGAAAGACAAACATTACGCAGACTGTTCGATGAAGACGATGATCTTTCTGCACATAATAATGTGCCAGTGTCTCTCGTGCTCGATTACAGCAGAAGAAAACACTAAGATGACACCAATGATAATTTATTATTTACCTTATTTATTACTTGAATAAATCGTTAATACACAAATTAGATTCATATATTCGCATAAGAATTTTAGATTAGATTTTTTGTAATAAACTATAAAAGAGGACCACAGGTTCACAATAATAAGAACAGACCTTAATAGTATTAGCAGAGAAAATAGTGTATAATTTATCTTATTTATTACTTGAATAAATCGTTAATTAACAAATTAGATTCATATATTCACATAACAATTTTAGAATAGATTTTTGTAATAATCTATAAAATAGTTCATAAGGGTGATTGTTTCTTATTTATAGATTTTTGTAATTTAAGAATAACAAAGAAACTGAAAATGAGTGGACTTCAAATATAAATTTAATCTAATTTCTTTCAAATATAGTATAAATTCACTAAAAACATGAAACTCAAGGGTATATTTTTCAATGATTTCGATTGGAAACTTTACAGTCAGAAGAAAACAGACTTACGTCATAATGCTTTAGGTTGCATTTCATTGTTTCACTTGAGAGCGGATATGAGAATTTTATCAGTTGCTTCACAAGGGACAATTTTCAATAGTTTTTTCAAGTTTCTCGTTTTTAAATTTACTTCTATCAAATGAAATTGATTAACATAAAAGGTTATTACCTCTTACATTCCCCGAACATCAGAACAGAACCATGTATCTTGGAGCTTACATAATGGTAATTTTTTAGTTAAAATATATATTTATGTAAGATTTACCTTATTTATTACTTTTTTTTGTACTTCTTTCCATAATTGATGTAATTTACTTCATCGTCTACGATATAATATGAAAAGAAAACGCGGTATTTTTTCACATAAACTGTTTGGTAGATATTAGCACACCCGTGAATAACACACTTTTTCCAGATTACAACATGCGAAGCCTTCAATTGTTTCAAGCTACCGTAAATGTAAATTATGTCGTGGATGATCATTTTCATACTGGCACATTAGACCGGAATCGCGCCTAGGAAATAGGGCGTCGGTCATCCGGAACCATCACATACCTGAAGTACGACATTCTAAACCGTTAGTCGTGTTTATTTTCGTCAACATTGATAGGTATCAATGGGGGACCATTGGCGTAACAGTGAGTTCACTACTGGAAACTTTCCCTGTATCGAATTTCCCGAAATATTATTTCAATATCAATATTCTATTTATTTTTATTGAAATACTTCTTTTTTTAATATTATTCTTAGGCATACTGACATGTGTATGTACGATATAACTGATATTTTTACTTGGGCATGGTTAAACATATGTTTCTTGCGTTCTAAAAATGTGAGATCTCCGTTTTATTGTTTTCAACCAGTGATAGTATTGATAGTCTTTTGCCATTTTCACGTACTTTGTTTTTTTCATAAGGGTTATTTCTAAGGTTGTTACTTAACTGATTTCAAAGCATAATCATGTCGTTGCTTACAAAGTTATTTAAAAGTTCGAAGGAATATAGAATGTAGATACTAATCTCCTTTCCAATTTGATTAAGTTACATTCATTAACACTTGAGAATAACTTGCAAATACAAGAATAAGGACTGAACAATAGAATCGAGCCTAATTTTGAATGTATGTCGTCCTCCCAAAACCTTTTTTTGTAATGTAATGCACCAATTCGTTCTAGCTAAAGAGATAACGTATTGTGGAAACTCGTTCACTATCTGATTATTCAGAGTCACATAATTATGTATTACATCATCAGATAGTTAGGTGTGAAGCTTATTTCTCAACGTCATAAACTCTGAAAATAAATATCGTAAAACAAGTAATCGTGATAGTAGTAAATTATTTCTGTATTATTGTTTCTTATATCGTTATGATGTCATATTTATAATTATCAAATAGATTAACGTTTATCGTCCATTGTAAAGTTAAAAACATTTTGTTTATATTCATGTATTAGAGATCTTACAGAATACCTAATATGTTTTATTATTGAGGTAACAAATTCGTTGTTTTTAATTCATATTAACTGTTATAAAATTGTACATTTTGGTATGCAAACGGATTTTTTGGTATGTTGGTAGTGTTGAATCCCTAATGTAATGTTCGAAAGTTTTCGACTTCGGGGCACTATAGCGGGCCCCTTGGCCTTGGAAAAATATCAACATTTATGACATTTTCTATGTCTACCCTGAGAAGAATTATTCCAAATTCAAAGTAGAGTATATTCGCTACAGTTTCAGCTTTGTAGCTTACCTACTGATTGAGATACAGACTTCTAAATAATCGTGTTTTAATCAAAAAGTTGCAAAAGTCATTTTTCGTCGAATTCTGTTAAATACTTCCTAAACTAAGGTGTTTAGAGCAGATGTAATTTGTATCAATTATAAAGATGGGTAACAGGACGTTTCTACGACAATATTTCAAGGAAGGCATTTGTTTGATTAAAATTATCCACACAATTAATTGTCATTACAACTCCAAAATTGAACCTCATGAAACAGTAAGGATATAAATGAAAATATTTTTTCAAATTTGCAACGAGTTTGTATACCACGGGATAAAACTAGGGCATTAGTAGTGATACATGGATCAGAATCTGTTGTTCACAGTTTATCATTTTGAGAGGCCAGGTTGGATCACTTCAAGCTCTCCTGCTCCTCCTCATTATTATACAGTTCAATATCAATATTTTTCTTCTCATCGTTGTTACATTTATTCCGAAATAGGCATTTGAAGTTTGACTGTTGTCTTTTATGCTTTACTATTGTCTTAGTTCATTCGAAATTTAAATGTTTCTAATGCAGTTTACTGATGTACTTAACCTATTTTATAGGGAGAGCACAGCTCTCGAGAAGATCACAATTAACTCCCAAGTCCCAACGGCTGCTAGATTATATAACATGGCAAGCCAGTTTAGGAAATCTATTCGAAAGAAATAACAAGAAGAAGAAATTCGAAAATTTAAGCGCGAATGAAATGTTTGATGAATTACCATATTACCTTCTTCCGAAATTTTCTAAAATTATGTTCCCATGACTGGATTATTGGTTTGAAGATACCAGATATAAATTGAAGAACAAAATAACACAAAAAGGGAGAGTTTTTAATAGATTGTTTCTTTTGTATTCATATAGCATTTGTATTATTTTTTTAATACATTGAGTTTTTTAGTAGTTTTTACGTTGCTTTTTATAATACATGTGTTTATATAGAACCTCTATTTTATTTCTAAGATGTTGATATTATATAGTTTCATTAAATAAATCATTTGAATGAATAATAACCCTGTCTTATTAAATTAATATTTTTATCATATTATCCTTAGTAGAGGATGTGGTCAGATTCATAAAGTAATGTAAAAATAAAATAGAAAAGTAAATGAAAATTGAGAGAAAAAAAGCCTATATAGAAATAGCTTAAATAAAAATAAATCAGCTTTCTTATTTTATTTTCGCATTTCTTATGAATCTGACGTTTAGGTTCAGGGTCAAAATCTGTAGGACATGTGCTAGTGAACGATATTATGGCACGTCCCAGGTGTGAACTTTTCAGATATGTCTATTGGTGGGCATTCCAAGTATGTTTAGTATAGAACTTCTCACAGATGTCCACGAGCTTGAGATATCGAGCATTATCCATCATGGAACTTCCCTTATGAGATTTTTCAAGGATGTCCATCATAGAACATTCAGAGTACAATCATGAGATATCCTCTGAAAAATCTAAAGGATATTCATCGGATATCCTAAATGTATTAGTTTGGCCATCCATAGTAGATGTCCACAGTACAAAGTATGGACTCTATAACCTTTCCAGAATTATCCCACTCTAAAGCGTTTATTAGAAACCCTTCGAAAACAATAGTCATAATACTTCTACAGTACAAAGTATGGACTCTATAACCTTTCCAGAATTATCCCACTCTAAAGCGTTTATTAGAAACCCTTCGAAAACAATAGTCATAATACTTCTAGAGCAAAGCAAGTTGTACCTAAGTAGTAAACACAAGGGACACTGCCGCTTAAATCACCATTTACAAAAACACTACATAGAGAATGACACAGAATGTCGACTACGCCTTGAGGATGGTGAAATGGCAGAACACGAATCGAAAGGGAAAGGATTCTTAAGCAAAAACCAAACAATTTTGTTGATTCTAACTTAATTGAAAGGTGAAAAAACCGGCTATCTGTTGTTGACACTTCTTGAGAACAAATTTCCCATTACAAACTAAGCATAAAAAATTTCTAACTTTTCAACCTATTTAAAAATACAAAACGTTCTAATCTACATGTCATACTTCCATAATGAGATGTTGGGATGAAGTTACATTTTGAGAAATGTAACGAACGCCTTAAAGTTACACAATCAGGGGCCATATATGAAGACGCTGTGCTCTATACTAAACTCAACATGTAAACATAGTTGGATAAGGTTAAGTATTTATTTTGTTTTGGAATTGAATTCCTGATTAATTTGAAACATTATGTCGTCAGAACAATATGGTTAATATGAAATTTTCTATATATATTCAGGCAGGTTAAGAAATATTATATGGTTACAAGTATTATATTAAAATTTAAATTCCTGAGAATATTTAAGTCAAACATATAATGTTCAGAATTATTAGCAGAGGAATATCATTTTTTAATTAATAAAAACAAAAATAAATACGTAAAAAAGTCTGTACTTCTACTATTCAGTTGATGGTTCAAATTCTCATTTTTATTATTAATTTCATATATTTTTCTGAAAACCATATTTTCAAAATGAACTAGGTACATGATTTCCAAATTTTTTTCGATCTATGTTTTGATATTGATGATTAAACAAGAAGTAAATAATAAAAAAATTTCAATTGCTTAAGGGGTGAAAAATGGAACATAGAATTACGGTTTATTCTTGGAGCGACGATTAACTAGGATGTAGCAAACTCCAGAGATTAGACCTGCTAGGACACTTGCTCCTAATCCTGTGGAGATACTGAAAGATACTAGATCGGACGGCATATTCACTAAATCAATCGAACACTACATTACACTTCACTCGGAACACTCATCTCGTAGTAAATAATTCAAAATAGTAATTCAAGAAAGGATCGGCGGGAAGCACTTTCACATGTACCTGCGGCTGGATCACGAGTTTTCTAAGCTTGAATTATCAACTTGATATCTGACGTACTACCGCGACCTTGTGAAGGTAAATAAACGAACGGTATAAATTCACTTATATTTCATGCTACCTAAGAAAGTGAAATGATGTACATCAACTTGTGTGGAGACCGAAGATAGGTAGTGAATTCTTGTCTAAACCAGAATCGGAGATCTCTCTCAATCATATTTTGTCCACCTGTTTAAATGAACCCAATTAGTCAAAACAGTATTGACAAAATATTTCTACACGTTCATATGTAAAGGTCTACGCTGACCCAGAATCGGAGATATCTCTTCATCACATTTTGTCCACATGTTTAAATGAACCCAATTAATAAGAAAAATATTGTCTAAATACACATTTCATATGTAACCTACGCTGACGGTTTTCAAACAGTTCCAAAGCGACAATATTTCAACCCAACAAAAATGGCAATAGTTTTCATAGCTTTTGCTGCTACGACAAAAAATGTACATCTATAGAATTCATGAATGAAAATTTAACCAACCAGAAGACGAGCATCATGTACAACTATTTGCTCATCCCCTTATGATGGAAATTAACAAACATAGCATTCATTTAAACTCTTGATTTTTTGAAACTGGTACAGTTATTCCACTAATAGAGCAAAGAAAAAACGAAAGCGCCTGATACGCCGTTAGATATACAACGACGCATATAAGATACAAGAACAAGATGGCATAATATCAGAAAAGCTCCGAGACGACAGGGGTGTATCTTCTGGCACACAAAGTCTAAAGCAAGTAACAGCGGTAAACTTTCATACAAAATATAGCATTTCCGACTGTTATGTGACGGCCACATTATCCTGCAAATAGCAATTATTGATCTAATAATCAGATATGGGGTATAGGATGACAATTTTAATATATAGTAAACACACAATCTGTTTACTGGTAGGTATTCAATTTGAAGAACACGTTACTCATTTCATAAATAGGAGTGATATGACCATGATACATGACCATTTTAAGGTAAAGTTAGATAATATAACATTTCCGACAAAAATATTCCCCAAATAATTCTCACATGTTGAGAAATGTTGAGAATATAACTAAAAAATAAACACAATAAAAATATGATTTTTAAGAAATTAATAATAATTCAATTAGTCAATTTTCTAATTCCATCAATATATAATTTCCTGAAACTTCTCACTTTTTATTCCACTTCTTTACGAGTATCAACTGACCGGCCTATCGTATACTTGTTTTTTTGTATGGCTATGCTGCTCCGGCAGAGAAAAACATAGTCTTGAAAAAGGAGAAGAAAATTGAGAAAGTATCATAGTCTCCTGTTCTAGCAGGCCACAAGGTCGTATTAGTGATTCTTTATTTAGCGTTTTTTTGGGCGGAATTCTGTCTTCGCTGCGTTCGAACTTGAAGATCATTCCGTCCTGTAAGAACTATAGGCGTAGATCATGATAGACCGGATGCAGAATGCAGTCATTTTGGGTTCAATTGAACTGCAACAGCACAAAACTTTTGAATATTGAAAAGAATAATGGTAAACGTTTTATAATAGAAAGTATCCAAATTAAAAGAAACGATTGTGTTAATGATAAAATTGATTCTAATTCTTCAAAACTTTATAATAATCTGATTTAACTTAACAAAATTCAGGTAAGTATTATGAATTACCACTTTCTATTGTCTATTTGATTCAACCTATAAAGATAATTTATTATATGACATTGTTACATTTATAAGGTGATGGTTATACAGGATGTTCCATCTCAGACGAGCCACCCCGTATATTTCTTATCCCATAGTGAGTGGAAAATCTCCCGAAACAAGTCGAATGATTTTGTTTGAGGGACATCTTTTGACGTATATTTGAGGCTTGAACGAGAAACCCCCTAATAGGGGGCGCTTCAACCCCTCAAAATTGAATCGGGGAGAGGGGTTGAGTGATACGTCATTTGGAAGGTCTTGGAACCCTCTTTACAACGGTGTATGAAAAACGTAAATTTGATGAACCGTTTTCGCCAAAAATTAATTTTGTTGCTCGAATGCGCCACCTTGAATATTTTGGTTATTTGTACAATGTACAAGCTCATTTTTATTAAGCCTTGTTTACAAACTTAAACAATCTTCAAAAAATCACATTCGTAAAAAAATTGAATTGTGTTGTCATGCTTACAATGGAAAAATTAAATCTGCGTGTTTAAATCAAATGTTCAAATTGTCCTCTATTGACTTCCATACAATAATACAATCTTGACTGAAAACCGTCTCTAACATGGTTCAGCATAATTGGAGTTATTTGATGACACTCATTTACAATTCGTTGGCGTAGTTCGTCCAAATTTTCAGGCTGAGTCACAGAAATCTTGGACCTAAGATGTCCCCACAAGAAGAAGTTCAGAGGGTTCAGGTGAGGAGATCGGGCAGGCCACTCCATAGGACCTCTTCTTCCAATCCAACGACCGCGGTATTGCAAATTGAGGTATTGGCGAACTGGTGCGGCGTAGTGAGGAGGAGCTCCGTCTTGTTGGAAATGTAATTGTAGTAGAGGATCGTTTTCTAATTGTTCAGTTATTAACGGATCAATCGCATTTTCCAACATTTCAAGATAAATTTCGTCATTTCAATTACCAGGAATAAACAGAGGTCCAATTAGGTGGTCTCCCAAAATTCCTACCCAAACGTTTAGCTTTTCCCGATGTTGATGTTTTCCCAAATACATGAGGATTTGTATCGCTCCAAATTCTACAGTTATGTCTAAACACCTTCTAAGAACAAAAAATTAAGGCAACATGGGGAAATGTTTTGCTGTTTTTTATTTATTAGTTTGAGAGAATGTATTATTGTATGGAAGTCAATGGAGGACAATTTGAACATTTGATTTGAACACGCAGATTTAATTTTTTTCATTGTAAGCATTACAACACAATTCAATTTTTTTACGAATGTGATTTTTTGAAGATTGTTTAAGTTTGTAGAAAAGGTTTAATAAAAATGAGCTTGTACATTGTACAAATAACCAAAATATTCAAGGTGGCGCATTCGAGCAACAAAATTAATTTTTGGCGAAAACGGTTCATCAAATTTACGTTTTTCATACACCGTTGTAAAGAGGCTTCCAAGACCTTCCAAATGACGTATCACTCAACCCCTCTCCCCTATTCAATTTTGAGGGGTTGGAGTGCCCCCTATTAGGGGGTTGCTCGCTCAAGCCTCAAATATACGTCAAAAGATGTCCCCCAAACAAAATCATTCGACCTGTTTCTGGAGATTTTTTCACTCACTATGGGATAAGAAATATACGGGGTGGCTCGTCTGAGAAGGAACATCCTGTATTGAGGGACTTGAGTGTTGGTTCGCTTTGTCGCCGAACCTACCCGCAGCGGTTCCCTTAATTACAAAAGGTGTTTAGTGTCCTTCCTGTGAAGGTCACGAGACGGAAGTATATATGACATTGTTACATTTATGACAGTGACAGCTTTGAAATTAAATTCCATAGAGTCATCTTAAACTTGATTAGTTATTAGTACTATAAATGGAATGTAAATCATAGAATAGGTAATTCATAAAATAATCATAGTTATTTAGATTTGTAAATCATACAATGGTATCTTAGGTATTTAATTAGCTGGATTCAATCCATTCCAAGTACATCAATTTGATATTAGCCATGCACACAACCGATCCTATGTTTTCTGTAGTTTTAATTGGAATTGCAAACACAAGTCGGCTGCAGACGCATTTCATCAATCAATGTCATCTATTCTTTTCTTAATTACACGGAAACACTAATTAACTTAACAATTTTTGATAAAGATGTAAATACAATATATAAATGTCAAAAAGAGAAACCTTGTTTTATTTGTAGTCATATTATAGAACCAGAATACCAAGAAAACGTAACATTCATATTCATAGAGCATTTTCAATACAATTGTCAAAAGTACACCTCACTATTGAGTTGGATACAATACAACGACAAATAGCTATCAATAATGGTAGAGCAAATAGTAAAATTAATTAACCGCAAGCAACAACAATTAACTTATTACAATGCTTACCCGTATATGAAACACATATATGTATCAACAAAATCATTTCTCTAAAGTATTTTGGTTTCGTAAGCGAAAATATTGCTAACATTTTATGACGCCATAATTTTAAAATCAGTTTCATACGACAAAATAAACTATGCCTTCTTATGTATAATCCTGAAGACAAAATTAGTAAATATAGTAAAGCTAGAGTTTATAAGCTAATTAGCCCAGACTATAATAATTTTATGTAGATAGTACATGTCGTAATTTAGACTTAAATACCAAGAACATTTTCGTTCTTTCACACAACCTCAACCTTAACTAACCAATTAGCTCTCCTAATTTAGAAATCCTAAACATTTTACATAATCAAGCCAAAGTTTTGAAATTAGATACGTTAGAATCAATAGAAATTTATAAAGGTGTCAAAAACTCCTATAACAATATCCTAAATGATCAGTTAGACCTATACCAAACTGATAGTTTACTTTGTCGTTCAAAGCACTCTTGGAATAATTGTTAGAATATTGAATAATAATTATCCTAATGCACAAATTGTTTCCTAATTCATACTGATATCTAGCTGTTTCGGAATTTGCGCGGACAACCTAGGATGCAAACTGAGGTGAATATGCATTATTTTCCTAGTGTCTTTGTCGAGTCTATGCAGCTCATCGACCAAAAGAGTGAAGCAGGACTGGAACGGCAATCAAATTAATGAAGCTTCTTATATATACTTGAAGATGAGATGTATCCTTTGACTTCGAAACCTGTTAGTACCGATTTAAATGGATTGTGAGATCTAAACCATTTTCAAACTTATATTCTAATAATATAAATTTCTGAAGAAGGCGCAAACCGAAACGCGTTCAATGAAAAACTTAATGATAACCACAACTCAATTTGAATTGAATGAAGTAGCACAATAAAGCTACACTGTTTCTAAAAGCATTTAAGTAGGTAAATTAATACTCACATTGGAACCCTTTTCATTGTAGTAGTTTCAAGATTCATAATCTCAGATTGATGCCTATTTCTCAGTTCTTCAATTAGATCTATAACAATAAACAATACATTTGGGATTTAACTTTCATTGTAACTGTATGAATGAGAACCTATCTTCAATCAAATCATGCTATTTATTTATGATAACAAGCCAAAAAAAGAAATATATTAATAATGACAACGCACGAACTTATTTATGGATTAAATTGTATAGTGATGTGTATATCGTTGAAAACCTGTATGAATCATATCAATTTGTTGATTCTCGATACTTGAAAACCTGTATGAATCATATCAATTTGTTGATTCTCGATACGAATGACCCTTTAATGGAAAATTGTGATACCAGACTAGTCGGCGGGGACAAAATAATACGAAAAAGTGCATTTTCCGGGAGGTAGCAATGTTTCGATTGATTCTTATGTATTTTGCCGTAGGATACGATTATCGTTACCCATAGTTTGTAAAAGTTGTGCTTCATTTTTCAATTTGACAATTTGTGAATTAATTAATTTGTGTTTTTTTACATTTTCCATTATATCCCCTTTCCTGTGCATTTTTAGCATTATGCACCTGTATAGTTTTTTGTTTCCAACTTAATTATCTACAAAATGAGATATGGAGCGATATTTCAAGTGCCATTGTTAACATGAAAATTGCGTTGAAAATTGTAAAGCGTGTTTTTTTTCAACATTCAATATCTCAACAATTAAGATACCTAGAAACTTGAAAATATTGCTATTACTAATATAAATGAGTGCACCAAATTTCAAAACGATCGCTCTGTAACTTTTAGAGTTATTAACGATCAAAATTTTTTTCTAGGTTTAGTTGCATAATGCGCCAAAGTTGCTGTGATCGTCTGATTTTGATCCCACTGATCTCAAAAATTCAAAAAAATATTCAAATTTGATATCCCGTTGAAATTTTTGAAAAAAATTGATTAGAACCGATTTTATAACTTCGGAAATTAAAAAAAAAGTATCTCCGCTCCTGTGCATGCTGGGACATTTTTTTAAAATTTTTTTAAAAATATAAGCTTTAAAGTTAAACAAACAAGAATCATCAATATTCATTTTTTTAAAGTTATACAGTGTTAGACAAATCGTTATAAAATCGGTTCTAATTAACTTTTTTTCTTTAAATTCCAACGGGATATCAAATTTGAATATTTTTTTGACTTTTTGAGACCAGTTGAATCAAAATCAGACGATCACAGCAACTTTGGCGCATTATGCGACTAAACTTCGAAACAAATTTTGATCATTAATAACTCTAAAAGTTGAAAAGCGATCGTTTTGAAATTTGATGCACATATTTAAATTAGTGATAGCAACATTTTCTGAGAATTTCAAGTTTCTAGGTATTTTAATTGTTGAGATATTGAATGTTGAAAAAACACGGTTTTTCAACTTTCAACGCAATTTGCAGGTTAACAATGGCACTTGGGATATCGCACCTGATCTCATTTTGTAGACAATCAAGTAAGAAACAAAAAACTATACAAATGCATAAGGCTAAAAATGCTCAGGAAAGGAGATATAGAGGAAAACGTATTTTTCACAAAAAAAGGTGTGATTCATTTTTAAATTTAACAAAGTACGGATAGCAATAATCGTATCCTACGGAAAAAAATTACTTAAGAATCAATCGAAACATTGCTACCGCCCGGAAAATGCAGGCAAAAACCTCCACCGAGTGGCCTATACTATAATATAATAGAAATACGTTAGGAGTATGATAAACTGATGATTATTAAGCAAACCTCTCAGCAATATTTATTCAACTGTGAGCAGCCATTTATTTATAGTTTCCAAATATAAGATTTCTTAACTGTTAACATTTAAGGTTCTTTTACAGTAACAATTCTTTCAGACCAAAATCATTGGTTCATTATTCTTCAATAAATAATTATTATTTGAGGAAGTTGTGTTTTGTTAGATTTTGAGCAGGTGTTGTTTGATGTTTTCAAAAACAAACAATTGTATTATTTGACTGTAATTAATGAGTTGTTTTTTAACAACAAATCTTTTCTTAGAGATCAATGCAACTAACAAGCACCTTCTTCTTTTCTTGAATATGTTAATTTGCAACATGACGTTCACCATCATTTCACCCGAAACAAGAACAAAATACATGTACCACGGGTAAAACTATCAAATACAAGGAATTCTTTGTTTTTGAAATTAATGATAGAGTTCAATAATCTTCCTCATTATATTAAATCTAGTGAATCTTGTTAAATGTTCAGACACCAACATATTAAAGAGCTAAATTAGATTTACTTTTATTCTGTAATAATGTTTTTCTTATTCTGTAACATTAATTACATACCTACTTTATTGTTAATGCAATGTTTAATTCAAAATTGATGTAGTTATATATATTAGTATTATTGTATATTAGGGAAATCTATTTCAAATAAATATTTCTTCTTCTAACATGCGTTTGAATAAGTATTATGTGGATCTGCTAAATGAAACAATTTAATGCTTTCACAATACAACTTTTAATAATAATCTGTAAAAGAGTTCACACTGTGGATGTATTATAACACTATTGATTAGAAATAATCACCCTTATCCACTAAAAATACCACTCTTATGTAAAGTGTAATTGTATATCCACAGTGGGAACTCTTTTATAGGTTATTAGTTCTTGAGTATCAATATTATTGTTCCCGTTTAGTTTTTATTCTTGCTAGTCCTACAGCATTAATAGTTGTTAAGAACCCTTATTCACTAAAAATACTATCAAAGTACTGAGGACCTTTCAGCTACCAATTAGCCATCATCAGAGTAAACTCAGAGTTTACTCTGATGATGGGTTAGAAGTTTAAGGTTTCTCCGCCTATTGGCCACAATTTCATGTAAGTACATTAAGATATATCGAATTAAATTTCCTGAATTATGAAGATAATTTAACATAGTATTATCAAGATGAATAAACGTAAAACACTGAACCATAGGCGGGATTCGAACATTCCTGGATGTCTAGTTCAGCATGTTTACCAATTACATCACTTTTTCGGTCAGAGTCTTATAATTTTGAAAATATGAACCTCTGAAAGGTAGTAGATGAACACAATCCGATTCGATGCTCCGCTATAAATCAACTGTTCACGCACATTCATCTAAAGCTCAATCATTTTGAATTGAGGACTGTATCTATGAGTATTGCTATGGTTGGTCATTACTCTGACAGTACTCATTCAATGACAGCATCTCGGTTCTTATATATTTCGATAGAGCTGACTACGAAATATTCTGGCTAAGTATGAACAAGTTTGAGGATTATTTGCCTAATTTGCCACAATTACATCAAGAGAGATCCTTAAACTTGTTCATACTCACCCAGAACATTTCTCAGTTGTTTCGCCTGTTGTTCCGATAAACATCTCTAGGACATTTAATCACGATCGCTGCAGATACATATCGATCAGCTTTTCAGTAGGGATATCTTACCGAAGAGATTGTATGACAAAACCTGAAGGTTTCTCACAATCAAACAGATTATGCAAGCTGAAAAAAGTCTTGGTATTGTCTCTAACAAGTTAGCAAAGTTTGGAATTTAAAACTTGATGCGTGTCTCAAGAAAAATTATGATCTGACTCAATCGAAAACTGATTGATACATTACTATAAGTTCACTTAGTCATTAATAATCATCGTAGCAGTGTATGTAGATTATATTATAATTCTTTCCAATGACAGTGCATCTCAAATCAGTCTAAAAAATCTATTGATGTCACATTCTAAAATGAAGGATATTTGAGAAGCTAGATTTTCACTTGGGATGGAGATTACACGTGACAGGAAGAATAAGAAAATATGATTGAATCACGAGTTATATGTGGAAAATATGCTGAAGAGGGACAACATGTGGGAGTATAATCCAATTGATATCCCTATTTCGTTTGCTGAGAAAATATTCAAGAATATGTCACCAAAGACAGAAGCTGACATTGGAGAAAATGATCAATGTACCTACATTGTCCGAACTATCTTATGCTATAAATAATGTGAGCAGATCTAGTCAGAATCCAGGATCATTACACTGGATCGCAACAATTCGTTATCTTAGATATCTGAATGGTACGTGGAAGTACAGATTAGAATTTGATTGTTCAGAAAGGAAGAAAAATAATATTATTGGCTAAGCAGGCGCTGATTGGGCCAGCAATCCTGATGACCGTAGATCTGCCTCTAGATATGTTTGTCTGAAAAATGAAACAGCCATCCTGTGGACAACTTAGATAAGCCACAGTTACAATTTCCACAACTGAAAATGAATATATGGCTAAGAGCACGGTAGCGCAAGAATAATAATAGATAATATATGTTGACTTAAAGTCAACGTCACTTATACTATTTATCCTGTTCTGTGCTTATCAGTGTTAGTTGTTTATTTAATTTGTCTTTTGTCAATCATTATGTAACTTGTTTTAATAAGTCAATAAAAGCCTACATTCAGGTACTCATTATTCTTATACTAAAATTTTATTGACTTATTCTTTTTCAACAATATGGAAAAATATCTTAAGCCTAGTCGCTTTGACACAAGTCCGGACTCACCGATGGCGGATAAAGAGTTTACGCACTGGTTCGCTACATTTGAAAATTTCTTGAATTCTTCATCCGAAAATCTGAATGATGCCGATAAATTCAAGGTAATTAGCAAATTCTCTTTCATTTAACGTTTACGAGATGATTAGCAAGTGTACAACGTACCAGGATGCTGTCACAATTCTAAAAGCCGCTTACATTAAGAAGAAAAGCGAGATTTTTGCACGACATTTGCTAGCTGTACGTAAACAACATTCGGAAGAAATCATTGATCAGTACCTTCATACGTTAAAAATATTGAGCAAAGATTGCAACTTTGCTCAATATCCATTGCTTTAATATAATAAGTGAGCAACTCTGTGAAATCAGAGATTATGTGCCCAGAGTTCGCATCGTGAGGGAATACGTGAATAGCAATGTTTCACGGGAAAAGTGTAAAATCGTACGGAAATAAGTGTGCTGCACTAGAGTCGACTTATTTTAATCTCAGAATGATGACAGATGATATATGTTGACAACTATAAGTTTACTTAAAGTCAACGTCACTTATACTATTTATCCTGTTCTGTGCTTATCAGTGTTAGTTGTTTATTTAATTTGTCTTTTGTCAATCATTATGTAACTTGTTTTAATAAGTCAATAAAAGCCTACATTCAGGTACTCATTATTCTTATACTACAATTTCATTGACTTATTCTTTTTCAACAATATGGAAAAATATCTTAAGCCTAGTCGCTTTGACACAAGTCCGGACTCACCGATGACGGATAAAGAGTTTACGCACTGGTTCGCTACATTTGAAAATTTCTTGAATTCTTCATCCGAAAATCTGAATGATGCCGATAAATTCAAGGTAATTAGCAAATTCTCTTTCATTTAACGTTTACGAGATGATTAGCAAGTGTACAACGTACCAGGATGCTGTCACAATTCTAAAAGCCGCTTACATTAAGAAGAAAAGCGAGATTTTTGCACGACATTTGCTAGCTGTACGTAAACAACATTCGGAAGAAATCATTGATCAGTACCTTCATACGTTAAAAATATTGAGCAAAGATTGCAACTTTGCTCAATATCCATTGCTTTAATATAATAAGTGCGCAACTCTGTGAAATCAGAGATTATGTGCCCAGAGTTCGCATCGTGAGGGAATACGTGAATAGCATTCACGGGAAAAGTGTAAAATCGTACGGAAATAAGTGTGCTGCACTAGAGTCGACTTATTTTAATCTCAGAATGATGACAGATGATATATGTTGACAACTATAAGTTTACTTAAAGTCAACGTCACTTATACTATATATCCTGTTCTGTGCTTATCAGTGTTAGTTGTTTATTTAATTTGTCTTTTGTCAATCATTATGTAACTTGTTTTAATAAGTCAATAAAAGCCTACATTCAGGTACTCATTATTCTTATACTACAATTTCATTGACTTATTCTTTTTCAACAATATGGAAAAATATCTTAAGCCTAGTCGCTTTGACACAAGTCCGGACTCACCGATGACGGATAAAGAGTTTACGCACTGGTTCGCTACATTTGAAAATTTCTTGAATTCTTCATCCGAAAATCTGAATGATGCCGATAAATTCAAGGTAATTAGCAAATTCTCTTTCATTTAACGTTTACGAGATGATTAGCAAGTGTACAACGTACCAGGATGCTGTCACAATTCTAAAAGCCGCTTACATTAAGAAGAAAAGCGAGATTTTTGCACGACATTTGCTAGCTGTACGTAAACAACATTCGGAAGAAATCATTGATCAGTACCTTCATACGTTAAAAATATTGAGCAAAGATTGCAACTTTGCTCAATATCCATTGCTTTAATATAATAAGTGAGCAACTCTGTGAAATCAGAGATTATGTGCCCAGAGTTCGCATCGTGAGGGAATACGTGAATAGCAATGTTTCACGGGAAAAGTGTAAAATCGTACGGAAATAAGTGTGCTGCACTAGAGTCGACTTATTTTAATCTCAGAATGATGACAGATGATATATGTTGACAACTATAAGTTTACTTAAAGTCAACGTCACTTATACTATTTATCCTGTTCTGTGCTTATCAGTGTTAGTTGTTTATTTAATTTGTCTTTTGTCAATCATTATGTAACTTGTTTTAATAAGTCAATAAAAGCCTACATTCAGGTACTCATTATTCTTATACTACAATTTCATTGACTTATTCTTTTTCAACAATATGGAAAAATATCTTAAGCCTAGTCGCTTTGACACAAGTCCGGACTCACCGATGACGGATAAAGAGTTTACGCACTGGTTCGCTACATTTGAAAATTTCTTGAATTCTTCATCCGAAAATCTGAATGATGCCGATAAATTCAAGGTAATTAGCAAATTCTCTTTCATTTAACGTTTACGATATGATTAGCAAGTGTACAACGTACCAGGATGCTGTCACAATTCTAAAAGCCGCTTACATTAAGAAGAAAAGCGAGATTTTTGCACGACATTTGCTAGCTGTACGTAAACAACATTCGGAAGAAATCATTGATCAGTACCTTCATACGTTAAAAATATTGAGCAAAGATTGCAACTTTGCTCAATATCCATTGCTTTAATATAATAAGTGCGCAACTCTGTGAAATCAGAGATTATGTGCCCAGAGTTCGCATCGTGAGGGAATACGTGAATAGCATTCACGGGAAAAGTGTAAAATCGTACGGAAATAAGTGTGCTGCACTAGTGTCGACTTATTTTAATCTCAGAATGATGACAGAAAACCGAGTTTCAGTGAGTGCAAGTATAAAACAAATCGGTGGAGAAGGGTTCTATGCCTAGATGTTGCGAATATACGCATCCTTGGAAGAATTTGGAGTACATAAAGCAATGAATGGAGAGAAATGGGTGATAAGTTGTTTGAACCTGCGAACAGGAAAGCCAAGAATGTGATCATTCAATGTTTGCACGATTGCGTCCTTCATAGCGTATACGACATCATGGACTGCCTTGAAAAAACATACTCTGGTTTTGAACTTCCAGAACAGATTGACCTGAAAGCGAAATTAAATAACTTGAAATTTGAAAGTGGACCCCTGACAGCGAACTTTGAAGAGTTCGACCGAATAGTGACCAATTTAGTAAATACAGGAACAAACCTGATGGATGAGGAAATGGTTGTAATTCTTTTAGACGGAATGGCAAGATCTCATAAGCCCAATCACCGCATCTTTAGATATTTTAGTGTCAAATGAGTCTGAAGAAATTGATATTCACTTTGTGATGAACAAATTATTGTTGGAGGAACCAAGACAACTAAAACAACAAGGACTTGAAAGCGCACCGTCCGCTTTCATCGGACAAACACGTGGACGCGGAAACCAGACATAATTTCAAAACATTACTAGTGGTAATACTTTCAAGTGCAAATTCTATAAGTTCCATCCATATGGACACAAAATGCCCATATAAGAATACGGAAAAGAGGAGATCTAGAAGTGGTGGATTTCCCGAACTCCAGCTCGTGGTGGTTTTACTTCAAACAGAAGGCGTACAATTCCTACTACCAGTAATCATCGAACAAGTACAGCCCATGCAGAAGTGGAGGAAAAGGGGAAATGAGGAAGAAATTTCTTTTGTTTGTAAGTCAGAAACATTTCAAAAGAACTGGTTGAAAACTGAGTTTCTCGTCGATTCTGGTACAAGTGACCATCTTATCAGCGACGGCAAGTATCTGACAGATGTTGAAGAGCTCCAGACTCCAATCACCATTCGAGTGGCAAAAGGACAGTATCTACAGGCCATCAAGAGAGGTTCAATACAGACGACAGGCTGACAGATGTATTTTATGTTCCAAATTTGAGGTGCAACGTTCTGTCTGTTCCAAAAATAATTTTTAAAGATTCTAAGGTTTTTGTACTCAATGAAGGGAATAAGATCTTTCTGGAAGGTATGACTTATTTTATGAAGAAAGATTCCATGCTTACAATCAAATTCAAAATAAAAGATTCTGATAACAGTCACAGTTCAGCTCTAAAAGGCTTATTCAGTAACAAATGATAGCTTGCTTTGGCACCGTAAACTAGGTCATACATCCGCTGGTAAATTATGTCATGTTATATCATGTTAGAAAAAGAACTAATTGGTATTGATACAAATTCTGGTAACAATGAGGAAGTTCTTTGTGAGCCTTGTAATCAAAGATTATTGTGCTAGATATGATAGAAAAACTAATAGGTCATTAGAATTAATTCAGACGTATGCGGACCAATAACTCCCATGACGATTTTTCGAATTTTACTCATGTCTATTTATTAGAACGCAAGTTAAAAGTACGTAATTCATGAATAGGGTAACTGCTCAATCCAATTCTGAAATTTCGCGGTTTAAATGCGATAACGGTACGGAATATATGAATAACGAGTTACTTGAATTTTGTGAAATACAAGGGTTTACCATCGGAAATACAGTTTCGTATTGCCCGTTTCAGAACTGTAAAATAGGAAAACTAAATAGATCTCTGATTGAAAAGGCTAGGGCATTATTAATCGCGAAATATTCTTTTGACCATGGATTATGGGTTGAAGCCATTTACACAGCTGCATACATAATCAATCGCGATACCAGCAGAAAGGTGGTTGGATGAAAAACCAAACTATGCTAAGCTGAACATTTTTGGATGTTCTGCTTATTCTCTAATACCATCCGAAAAGCGTGCTGGAAAGTTTTGCGATAAATCAATGAAAATGATGAAAATGATGTACACAATGAATGGTTCTCGGTTGTGCGTCTCGGATACCAGAAATTATTATCCGTTCCCGACATGTAGATTTTTATGAAACCCAGCTAGGAAAAATCCAATACCAACAACAGCTGACAGAGAACAAAATGGAACCGTTTCGGAAGAACTCAGTAAAAACGATTCGAGAAATGATTCTAAAACCGTCAACGACGATGATATCGGGGAAGGAGAAAATTGAAAGAAAATGTATCTGAAAAAAGCGAGAGAAAACCATCTCAATTAGCATAAATATTTCGAAATATCAGCTTATTATGTATTCAGAACTGCTGAATAGGTTTCAAATGTTCCTGAAACAAGGAAGGAAATTCGAGAAAGTGAAGACGAACATCTCTGGTAAGCTACAATTCAGGAGGAGCTACAGTCCTTGAAGAAGCACGAAACATGGAGTTGTGTGAAAAGGTCAGAAAATCATGAAATAGTGGACAGACGTTGGGTGTTTTGTATTAAAAAGAACGAAGCTATGAATGATAAGAAATACAAGGCCAGGCTAGTAGCAAAGAGATACCAGAGACACGGGAACCAGAGGAAGGAAATTCGAGAAAGTGAAGACGAACATCTCTGGTAAGCTACAATTCAGGAGGAGCTACAGTCCTTGAAGAAGCACGAAACATGGAGTTGTGTGAAAAGGTCAGAAAATCATGAAATAGTGGACAGACGTTGGGTGTTTTGTATTAAAAAGGAACGAAGCTATGAATGATAAGAAATACAAGGCCAGGCTAGTAGCAAAGAGATACCAGAGACACGGGAACCAGAGGAAGGAAATTCGAGAAAGTGAAGACGAACATCTCTGGTAAGCTACAATTCAGGAGGAGCTACAGTCCTTGAAGAAGCACGAAACATGGAGTTGTGTGAAAAGGTCAGAAAATCATGAAATAGTGGACAGACGTTGGGTGTTTTGTATTAAAAAGGAACGAAGCTATGAATGATAAGAAATACAAGGCCAGGCTAGTAGCAAAGAGATACCAGAGACACGGGAACCAGAGGAAGGAAATTCGAGAAAGTGAAGACGAACATCTCTGGTAAGCTACAATTCAGGAGGAGCTACAGTCCTTGAAGAAGCACGAAACATGGAGTTGTGTGAAAAGGTCAGAAAATCATGAAATAGTGGACAGACGTTGGGTGTTTTGTATTAAAAAGAACGAAGCTATGAATGATAAGAAATACAAGGCCAGGCTAGTAGCAAAGAGATACCAGAGACACGTACGTACTCACCTGTAGGCAAATTGTCAACATTTCGCACCTTGATATCTGTTGCAAACGAATTCGACTACGAGATTGAAATTGAACGAAAATTTTGATATGGTAGATTTGGGAATGGTTATTTTTGGGTATCAAAATTGAACGCGATAGAGTTAATAATATTATAAAATTACACCAGTCTGCATAAATCAAACAGTTGTTGCAAAACTTCCAAATGCAAGATTGGAATTTTAAATTAACTGAAGCTATTTCATAGGAAAACAAAACGCATGAACCTTACCGTCAACTAATTACTAGTTGTTTAATGTATCTGTAACGAAGCTTAAAATGTGATATATTATTTATTTTGGGTCAGGCAGAAAATACGATTATTACACGTGAGATCATGTTAAACAGTTCATTATTTCAACAGAAATGCGTGGACTACTAATATGCATTTCGTGGTAATATACATTGATAAATGTATAGTGTATTTTCTGAGCCTCCTCAATTGCAAATAAGTGTAATTATTTCAATAACGCACATATCGCATTCATACCCGCTTCAATATTTGCATTCATTCCGATTAACTTAGGTTGCAAAACGGGGATCTAGTGAATTAACGCATCAAATTTTGAACAACCTTATGTGTAAAACTGTACAACCAAGAAAACTCCTATAACATTCGTTTCCCTCGCCGCGGAAGAATTACTGGAGCATCATTCGCGCCAATTTCAGATATAAAAAGTAGCCTCACTGTCAAGCGCTGTTCGGGACATGAAGAAAAAGGCCACGGTACAAAATAAGGATTTGGTGGTACGGACTTGACCAGAACCTCAAAAAACATATAAAAGACGGTGACAGACAGATAGAGGAGATTAGAATTTGAATTTGATAATTTCGTAATAGTATCATTATAAGGTGTTGATAGTTGTATTAATAGTTAAAAATGCATAATTTGTAGTGTTCCATGTTTCAGTGAATTTACATAAGGTAAATGATATCCCAGACGACCAAATCGCCAACTGCTTGTGCACGCTGTGTCAATCTCGGAAGTATAAGCTGAGGTGGTTGTGTGTTTGAATATCGTAATAACCCTTGTGCCGTATGTGAAGCCCCGACCGTGGGTGGAGGGATTATTGCAGATACGATAGTTGGGTTTGTGCACGCTGTGTCAATCCCGGAAGTATTGTCTAAAATCTCAATGTGTAAAGTGTATGAAATCTGATACTGTCATACAATTACCGGGGACTCCGCTGATAGCATAGTAGACTTGACAGAATAAACTCTAAACAATCAAATTAATCAATCGAATATACCGTAAAAATCGTACGATCGCAAACCTAGTTAGTACAGGCCAATATTTTCCCATCCGATCGAATTTTCACCGTTTGATATATCGTAGTGTGTTGTTAACATTGCAACTGATAATGCTATCCAAATAATTACCGGATAACTGTTATTACTCTAGCAACTGCTTAGTTTGTGTTTTTCGTAAATGGTAAATGTAAATCATTTATCAACCGTTGAATAGAAATTAAAGAATGAACATATCGTGAAAAATTTTGATTGAGCTTCTTTGCATTTTTCACCTGGGTGGATTTTTGTGTCATATACCGTTCAATTGCATTCACTAAATATTCTCAAAGTGTACTTTTATTATTATATATTTAATATTTGGAATTCCCCGTTTTATTAAGTTATTTCTGCTCCATGTTTTAATGAGCTAAGTTATAACCAAGTATTAATTGTAATTAAAGCCTACAACTTTGATACTGTCCTTCTGCCCGATGGGCCCTGGCTATACTTCACCCTAGCTACCCTAGGGTAGCTACAGTGAAGTAGATAGCACAAGCTTTGTGGTGAGGACCCTAGTAGAAGTCCTCAAGGAGGAGTAAACCTTTAGAAAAATCTGGCGCCCGAGGAATAGAAATTTACCGCAGTAAGTGGTTTACCGCAAAAGTGACAAGGCACGTCATATATATAATCATAGATTCACGTGCTGACATTTGTTTTGCGCCAAATTACTTGTGTAGATTTCGAGATTTCGGTGAAAATTAACATTGGTTTCATTTAAAGCGTGTCCTGAGATATCTCAAATACACAAACCATTTTGGATTGATTTTTAATCGTAATAACTCGTCCCTTAATTGATAGTTATGTAGATGCCGATTGAGCCAATAAATTCGACGATCGAATATCGATAACAGGATTTTTAGTAACTGTTCAAGGTAATATCGTTACTAGAAAACAAAGTACTGTGTCTCTAAGTAGTACGGAAGATGAGTACAAGGCTCTTACAACTGCGATTTGCAAATCAGTTTTTATAAATCGAATCCTGGAAGACATTCTTTCTCCTAATCAACCTATTTTAATTTATCAAGATAATATTTCTTCAATTTGTTTAGCTAAGAATGGTGAAAATAACAAACATGTTGATATAAAGTATTATTTTCTTAGGAACAAGGTAGAAAATGAAACTGTCATTTTGAAGCCTTGATTTCAAAAAGTTTGTTTACTTTCGCATCTTAATGAAAATAAATATTTGTTGAAAAAATTTTAATATTGTATATTAATTACTTGTGAGTTCTATGGTATTCAAATGCTCAATTTGTTTGTAAACTTTATCTTTGTTATAATAATATATTATGCTGTAATGCAATTTCATTTTGATCTTACGTTTAATTTAAAAAAAAACTTCTTTGTTTTACAACATGTAATCTTCGCAATATAAAGGAGGAGTGTGAAATATGTAACATAGCTCTGTAGTTTATTTTCTCAATCATTGGTTGCACTCATCAAGTCATAGATATAGAAACAAACTATTAATAAATTATGAAAGGAGTTAAAAGCAAAGTTAACTTGGAAAAATGTCTTGTCATATAATTCGATAATAGTAATAATATATATATCATATAATTCGATAATGAATATCCATTGCTTTAATTTTATAATTGTAAACTCTGTAAAATCAGAGAGACACCATTTATTCAAAGAAAAGATAGATGATAAGTTACTGGAGTTGCAGCTTCACTCACGAAAGCAGTCTATAAGAAGAAAAATTTGTTGTTTGCCAAGAGTTAGGGTTTGACTTATTTCAAAATAGAAGGGGGCTGTTGAAATGCATTTATAATATCAAACACTCGACTATATAGCTTGATTCAGTAACTCAAGTTGATTATGACATTTATAGTTTCTGACTTTTGACTTTGTTTGTCTCTCTAACATTTTATATCTTGTAATGGTATTATTTATCATCAAAGTTTGTACTTAACGTTGATGTCTTCCTATATTCCACAAGTCGCACTCTGCCAACAATTTTGCATATGTCTCAGCGGCACATTTTACTTGTATTTTCATGGTTCTAATAGAGAGAGAGGCACGTCGTTTTTTTATATCTGAGAACAATGTTCTTTAATGGATTCTCCAAAAGATGATGAATTTTGGGAGTGTTAAATGAAAAGTGTACGGGAACTGGTTCAAGCATATCGAAATGACCGTTAGGTAAATTTCTGGAAAATTAAAGTTTACGAAGTGGCAGATTACGTACACCGAATTGTGTAGAGAAATTACAATAAAGGTCCGCATGGAACAGGCCCGTAGCCAGCCGTAGGGCCCGACGACACCCCCCCCCCCCCCCCCCGAAATTCCGTGAACCCTAAAATTTTCCTGAAGATGTGAATCATGTTTTAAAAATATGTCTATCGATAATAAGCCATATTTTTTATGACAACTTCACGCCTGTTAGACATATATAATATCTCTATTAGAACATTTGAACAGAAGATTACTTTTTGATCTGGAATTCTGGATCGATTATCTCGAATCCGATTATCAAAAATTGTTTGTGAAACATAAAATACGCTTTTACTAGACAAGTGTTGGTTTTCACACAGTTTACTGGTAACAGACAATTCACCTTCACGCTTCCTTTGTCAGTTCAACTGCAAGAAAAGTCACGTGATTTGGCATCAGCAGTAGAGCATGTTCACGAAATCGTGAATATGCTTCAAGAAGAACGAAAAACTGCAGAAGTATCGTTCAGCAAAATTTTTATAGCAGCTGAAAAGCTTGCAAACGATAGATTCGATATGGAGCTGAAAGTTCAAAGACTCACGTCGAAGCAAACAACTCGTTCCAATTATCAAACAGACTCTGTTGAATCGTACTTTCGGTCTGCTGTTTTTATTCCTTGCCTCGATACACTGATTCAGAATTTGTCTGACAAATTTCTTAACGACAACGCGGGAATCTTATCAAGCTTATAGATACTTCTCCCTGGATTTGCTGTAATTAAAAAGTAGATGACTTGCATCATCTTTCGCCATACTTTGATGATCGAGTCTCAGAATCCGCTGTAAAAGCTGAGTATAAGTTGTGGTGTGAGAAATTATCGGGACTCGAGAAAGATGCCGAGGCTTTACAAGTATTGGATTTTTGTGACAAGAGCAGATTTCCAACAATCAAATATCTATTAACAGTTTTGGCAACTCTTCCGGTCACAACGGCAAGTGTGGAAAGGTCATTTTCGACAATGAAAAGAATCAAGACTTACTTACGTAACTCAACGGGCAACGAAAGATTTAGTGCACTCGCCGTACTGTCAATTCATGGAAACTTAGGTATCGATCCGAATGAGGTTCTTGAGATTATGGCAGCAAAGAAATCGCGAAAGTTAAAATTTTAAATTTTGTCTACTGAAATTGACGTTTCAGTTTGACAATTGATGTGTATGTGCTTGACTGACAATTAAAATACAGTGATGATATTAATAACAATAAAGCAGTTTTTCACTAATGAGTTCAACTTTAATAACAAATATCCTTGCAAGACACCCATCAACCACTTCCGCCCCCCTGCCCCCCAAAAAATTATAACTACGTTTTGCGCCCCCCCCCCCCAAACCAAATTTCTGGCTACGGGCCTGGCATGGAAAGACGTAAAGCAGGTTATAGACCAGTTGAAATACAGATTAAGTTTATATCAGCGGCTTGTGAGTTAGAGCGAGCCAGACGCATTGTATTGTTTTACAAGAGAAACAGGTAAATCGCTATGGTTGTATCTAACGATTTTTTTCTGGAAACGTGTCTAGAACAATCATCATCAATATATCGAATAATATAATTAGAAATGAAACAAAAACTTAAAGTGACAGTGACATATAATTTGAGTTCATATATGATTACAACAATCATGATACAGTAATTATGATATTGCGATGTATTTATAAAAAAACACTTAATACTTCTAAAAAATCGATGGTGGTAGCCATTTATGATATTGCGATGCATTTATAAAAAAACACTTAATACTTCTAAAAAAATCGATGGTGGTAGCCATTACTTTGAGATGTATTTAATGATTTAATAGTGTTTTATTCTATATCATTTAACTAATAATAACATGAATTTGACTGGGCAAGCATTTACACATACAGTTAAAAATACTTTGTTAAATATAATTCCACGTTTATCAATACATTTGATTGCAATTTCGAACACCAACGCCATTTTCAAAAATATACCGATGTATGTTTGTATTGGAATGTTCCTTTTCAACTAATGGCAGATTATAATCAATTTCCAAAACACATAAAAATATATTTCTTTCGTTTAATAGTGTTACGTTTATTAAACCGTTTCATTGAAATTTCGAATTTGTATATTTGTACGAAATGGCGTCAAACGGTTCAATAAAAGCAGAGCGTCGAAATTTCACACTTGGAATTATACGATTATCTACAATTATTCTAACTCACCTTTATTTCACCATATAGTTGCTTAACTTCACAAAATATAGCTCATTAAGAATATTGAGAGGCAATACATTGTAGATAATTCATAAGGACTGAATGAATACTAAGCGTGAACGCCCAGAATTCAAAAGGATATATTGTTAAGTGTTGGTACTTACGTGACTTCCTGTTGCCTATTTACCTTCTCATTTACTAGCTCAACGGTTGCAAACAGAACATAATTTCCGGAGAATTCAAATATCAAGTCGACCTTTCAGGCCCTCGGCACAATATTGAAGGAAAATTGTTGATGAACTTACTTCTTCTGTATCAACTTCAAAGTCTCTGAGTTTTTTGTTCCTTACCTATAGGGTAGTATCACACGATAATTTCAATGACGGGTTCTCCACAGTTGTCCGGAAATTCCCCAGGCTTCTTCTTCGGATCGAAATACGCGACTGTTGACCTATATTATGTATAATACAATAATCACGTGAAAAATGAGAAAACAACGTGAAAATGACAAAATTCCACCGATTTTCTGTCCATAGAATGAATTTTCTGGGATTCGTGTTCAGCGACCCAAAAAACCTCCTGGAAACCATTTTGGAGACTGAATTTTCATTTTGTAATCTTGTTAAGGGGGTTGAGAATAGGGTAAATTTAGCATATAGGGGTGAATGAGGGGATATCAAAGTGTCGGTCAGTAGTCACGAATGACCTTCATGTTCCATAGAACATGCAAAAAAAATTTCCGGTAAGACCATCTAGTAAATTTATAGAAAGTCGGCCTATTTCCCCAGCTTATCGACTGCACTGAAGGCTAAAAGGCCAAAAGATAACCACAAAATACTAAATACTCTTCTACCTATATTTTCCTTTGGCGGGTTCCGAAGAAAGCGATTCTTGAATGATTTTGATTACCGAATGGATTTGTCATTGGAACATGATTGTATGCCTTCATTTCAAGTGGCGCCTACTGGGGAAGATAGCTACTGGTTATGAGAATGACAATAGATTAATCCACTATGATATTCATATCTGAATAATTCCATGTCCCTAATTATCAATTCACTCAGTTTTGGAGCCAGATAATTGTAGTTGTTTGCCTCCAGTGGATATTTGCAGTAGTAGTTTTCAAAAATTGGGAAGTGTGATTCAGGTTTTCAAAGATTTCCATTGTTGTTCATATCCGTAATTTCTCTTTAATACATGAGAAATCATGACATTAGAGTTTCTCACAAGAAACTATGATGATTGATCTCAAACTAGGCTCAAGCTCCCGTGTACAAAATATTTCCACTTTGCCTTATACCTTCTCTGAAATGTTTTTACTTTACATACCGCTTTAAAAATACTTTCCCTCCCATCATTCAGAATATGTTAATGTGATAATTTTCTTGTGACAAATTTCAAATTGGCAATTTAATAACTTCACATTCATTGATGAAGCATGATCACTCATGAGCGCCGGTAACATTCAAGAAATATCAGTTTGAGACTAATCATCATCCTCTTGGTAGATACCAAAAGCTCCTGACATCTCGAGAAATTCGAATAACTCAAAACGTGAAATTCCCGAAATTAAAACAAAACTACATGTGAGTAACTACCATTATTAGTATTTGGAATGAAGTAAATGAACTATGAAGAGTCACATTATCTGGTAGAACACAAATTCCTTAGTTTCAGAACTAATTAGTTCGAAATAATCACCTTCATCCCCTAAAAATACTATCAAAGTACTAAGGGGAATTAGAAAATGTACCGCTTTGAATATTATTTGGCGGTAATAATGCAAACAAGGGGTTACTTTTAGCTGGATATAAATCTGAATTTAATAAATTGCTTTTTCGTTTATAGTCCGGTGAATTTAGACATTCGAAGGTGCATAAAATCCCAACAAGCTGAAAATCAGTAAAATTGTTCAAAACATAATTATAAATAATATTTAAAAGTTCCCCATCATTCCCGTGTGTGGAAAAAATTTTATTCGAGGTCAAAGGTAAAAAAAAAGAGTTTTTCGTGATTTTCAGCAAAACGGTAAGTTTTATCATAAAAGTACCTCAGACCAAAATTGTAGATCATAAAATTATCTATAAACATGTATCCATACTTTTTTCTTACGAGCCACCGTTTCTGAGATATAACGATTCAAAAAGTTATAAAAGTTGTTATCGTCATAATATGCACACGTTTCCACGCCACCTATGAGGTAGTGTACTTAGCGCGTTTTTTTTAACGTGGTTTCCCCAGTAGGCCTACTCCACGGGTCAGTTGTGATCCTGTTTAATGTGAAACTATTGCAAAATAACGGAAATTTTCAAAGATTGGAAAAGATAAAAGCGATGTAAATTTAAAAAAAGTGGTGAAGTTCATTCGCCTGATTCGTAAGTTTCAAATTCTTCTTATTCTTCTTCTTGATCTTCTTCTTGTTCTTCCTCTTCTTCTTCTATATAAATACTGATGTAGTATGGTTTTATGGGAAATGGAAAAATGCGTCTTTTCCCGGTTGGAATGGTTTTATAGAACGTTTAACAAATAATTATACAAATTATTCTAAATCTCAAATCTCATTTTTACCATTTATTCACCAACCAGCCAGTAACTATAATACTATCTATACGACTTTACTTTGTGCATTAGAGAATGCAAAACGGTATAGCCACACTGTATGCATCGTGACTTCCGACCAGCCCCTGTATGCTAAAGCTCGAGATATGGTATCAGCCGCACCTGAGGGCTCTGAAGTATCAAGCATCATCATCAGACTTGGAGAATTTCATCTATTGATGTCTTTTCTGGGAGCGATTGGTCATATTATGCAAGGAAGCGGCATGAAAGAAGTACTAGCAGAGATCTATGCGTTAAAATCATTAGAAAAAATGCTCAATGGTCATGCTTACGCAAGAGCTGTTCGAGCTCATACACTACTTCAGCTTACTTTGGCAATTATAATATTAAAAGAAGTTGAAATGAATGACATAATGGATGCAGATCTAATCATAAATATCGAGCATATATTAGATAATACTCTTTCATACAATGATATTGAAAATGACGATGAAGTATCTGGAGCTTTACTCAATAAATTTAATCAAAAACTAAAAGAATATGAGGAACGAGGACCAACTGCAAAACTTTGGATTCAATATTTTTGTAATTTTTGTATGGTTTCCATTGCTAAAGAGTTCCTAAGAGTTGAGCGTATGGGGGATTGGAAAGCTCATTTAAACTGCGTCAAAGAAATGCTTCCTTATTTTCACGCGTCTGGACATTTTCCTTATGCTAAATCTGCACACCTTTACTTGCAAGATGTGGAACAATTACCAAGTTCAAGTGTGGCTTGGTTATCAGCTAGACCCTACAGACTGGGGTTGGAAGTTGGCCAACAATATATTAGAGCCAGTTCAAACTTTACTCCCACCTGCGCCGGAAAAACTGCTGAACACAATTTTTTGCAACTGCAAAAAGGGATGCAGTGCTAAATGTGGTTGCAAAAAAGTCGGACTGTTTTGTTCTCTGGCATGCACAAATTGTCAAGGCCGGTCGTGCTCTAATGTTGAATCACAAACAATGAAGGATTCGTTTGATTCCGACGAAGTGTCATGCGATACATCGCTATTGACGTAATTTACTTGCGTCCAAAATGAAGATGAAGAAGAAACAGGAGAAGAAGAAGAAGAAGAAGAGGAAGAACAAGAAGAAGATCAAGAAGAAGAATAAGAAGAATTTGAAACTTACGAATCAGGCGAATGAACTTCACCACTTTTTTTAAATTTACATCGCTTTTATCTTTTCCAATCTTTGAAAATTTCCGTTATTTTGCAATAGTTTCACATTAAACAGGATCACAACTGACCCGTGGAGTAGGCCTACTGGGGAAACCACGTTAAAAAAAACGCACTAAGTACACTACCTCATGGGTGGCGTGGAAACGTGTGCATATTATGACGATAACAACTTTTATAACTTTTTGAATCGTTATATCTCAGAAACGGTGGCTCGTAGGAAAAAAGTATGGATACATTTACCCGGGATCACCACCAACAGCACCCTCTCATGGGACGATCATGTGAGGTCCATTGCGAAAACCGATTCACAAAAACTTGGTTTTCTATTCCGTGTCAAGAGCTACTTTACTTCCCAGCAGCTCATCAGAATCTACAAAGCACAGATTCGACCTGTTCACGTGTTTAGAGTTTGGCTCCCAAGAATACGCTGAAGTTCTTGGATTCTATCCAGAAGAGAGCTATTCGTTTAATTGATGATGTCATTCATTGACATCTCTAGAACATGGTAGAAATTTGGGAGATCTTTCCATTTTCTATAGATATTTCCATGGTCGCTGTTCATCAGAATTCTCGTTTATTGTTCTACGACGAGAGATTCCAGATAGGCGGACTAGACGAGTTCAAACTAGTCACCCCTCCATTATCAAGTACGAAACCTGCCGAACTCCTTCCTACCATACTTTTTTTCATCGAACAGCGAAGTTGTGGAACTTTTTACCTAGTAAGGTATTTCCCCATGCCTATAACCTCCCTGGCTTACACGATGTACTCCGAAAATTATAGGTTTCTCTCTGGTGTAGTCAAAGTTAAAAAAATTCTCATTGTCTACTATTAGTCTTCTTTATATGTTTAAAATGTTTGTTATAGTTTGACACACATATAGCATTTCGTACATGATTTGGCGAAATTGAGAACTTCTTCAAATGTATTGCCTCAACGGTTTTTTTAGCTTATTCTTGCAGTTATAGATTGGTTTTATCGCAAATTTAGAAAATAAATTATGGAATTTATTGATTCATGAAACTTTTCAATTCGATTGCCTTCCTTTTTCCGTTTTTGGTTGTAAATTAGCTTATTTATCAAAGATTTGTCGTAAACATTGTCCGTCGTTGTTGGCTGAGGTTTTCCAACTTCGCTGTTATACTTTATCTGGCTCAAAGGAACATTTAATAATCTATGAACAAGAGCATCAAATGGCGCATTTGTAATTCATTGGTGTAAATGCATCCGCTGTAATATATTTACTCGTTTAAGTAGATATTCTGCTTATGTCGAATTCCACCTTTCGCTCCATGCAAACATCTTCTTCATGGATTATTGAACGTTCTTTGACCAAACAAACTTGTAACAACGAAGTTGAGAAACTTCAGCATGTAGCGACCGACAATGGTTACGAAAAATTGTTGAAAAATAAGTTAATTTCTAACCAAAAACGGAAAATGAAACGCAACCAAATTAGAACCATTACTTCAATAATTCAATGAAATTCAAAAGATTCACTCATCATCCTTCAGTAATCAATGAATTACATGATGTGTCTCTTAAATTTGCATTAAAACCCGTCTATAGATTCAAGAACAAGCAAAAAATCGTTTAGGCAATACCTTGATGAAGTTTCCGATTTTGATAAATCTGGAATTTGCAATATTGATTGTGAGTCGTGTTCAAAATGCTATGTTATTCAAACTAGAAGAAACATTTCAACTTGTTATGAAGAATATTTTGCCCATAGGAACAAGAATTATAATGAAAAATCAGCATAGGCAGAGCATATCTTAAATACGAGTCACACCATTTTTCAAGAGTATGACTTTTAAAACACAGTACAGACCAATTTAAAATCTAGGTAATTTAGAAGGGATGGATATGTATAAGCAAAAAAATAATCCATCAAATACAGATTTATCTCCAGCTGAACCGTGTTTGCATTATTAATCCCAAATAGTTTTATACAGGTACATTTTGTTTTCTAATTTAGTTTACTCTGATGATGATGGGTAGCTGAAAGTTTCTTAGTACTCTAACAGTATTTTAAGTGGATAAGGGTGATAATTTCGTTCTTATTAGTGTTATAGCATATACACAGTTGTATTAGTTTAGTGTATTAGTCGCAGAACTAATTTCACTCTACTCTGAGGATTCCAACTGTGATGATAGGAGGAACGTCGGCCATATGATTGTGTTCTTGTGGCTTTTTCCTTCGAAATCACATCTGTATGATATAGATTTATTCCTCAAATTTGCTACAAAATAATTGGTAAGAAACGTAATGAGATATATTTCCAGACCGAATAATTCATAAATATATCAGTATGGTATAACAATGGTAAATTTTAATAATAATAATGTTCATAATATTTCTCTATTTTTTTTAAACTTGACTGATTATCCTACATTGTCACATTATCATAAAAAATTACGAAACAAATAAAATATAATATCTTTTACATTACGAATAAATATGCAGGATCTCCGACAACGTATTTCAGATAATATATCTTCTTGATACAAAAATACGTAACACATGTTACAAATTATTGAATTTTGGGATGCAAAACAGGATTATGTATGATCTCAAGATCATTAAGTACCCTAATAAAGAGTAATTTTATTCACAAATAATTACATTTCGCAATTTACAAAATTTCATTCGATTCATTGAACTTAAACTTAATAAAGTTCCAAAAGTGCTCCAGAACACTAGGTTATTAATAATTCAAATGAGTCCACATTCCTAAAGTAATCGTAAATAAGTTCATACCATTCTATTTGAAATTACAGGATAATTTTAATGGATCAAAACAGTTACTACCCCGATGTGAAGGGAAGAAGTGGTACTTTCACAACGTCACTCCTTGTCGCTCAAATAAAGATCTGGGCAGATAACAGCTGGTTGAACCATTAATCAGATGTCAATTTTATTATGAATTCATGACAATGACTCAGTCATAGATAACTCTACTACCGGTAGTAGAGTTATCTATGGACCCAGTATCAGTTAACATTTACGGAAGAAGATTGCTCTGAAAAGTGATTAGTTGTTATGACAATGAAATTATTGACATCATAAAATGGTATTTTAAATTAGAGTGTAATAATTCTAACGGGGTGTTTCAAGGATCCCAAGAAGAAGAAAAAGAAGGCCCTCAAGAAACTTAGAAGCAGTGGCATACTCACAAGAAATTTCCTTAGAGAATTTCGATACAAACACGTTGGATGGTCTGCGTCTGAAGTTGCAGTCGAGGGGGCGAAATCTTGGTGTCAAATGTAAGTACGTCAAAAGCGAAAATTGCTGAATGCCTGTTTCAGTTATTTTCTTTTTTGGCGTACTGACATTTGACACCAACATTAGGTACCTTTCCATTCAAGCGCAATCACGCGCGATTGGAGCGCCACGTTCGATCGCGCGTGTTTTCGCGTGGCCAAGAGTGTCGGGTTGTAAAATTTGTCTCCTTAAAATTGCAACATTCCAATCGCTTGGTTTTGGCCTGTACCGAGAATCGTAGACGATAAAACTGCTAGTGTAAATCAAAAAGTGCCAAGTTTCACTCGTGCTAGTCGTTGCTCGTGGAGTGTTAAAAATTTCAACAGTTTTATATACGGTTTGACCGAAATGGACAAAATTAAAAACCGAAAACGAAAGATAAAGGTAGCTCTGTGCCTGGCCTATCTGAATACTTTAAATAATCGTCAGAAAAGGAGTTGTTGGGTAAAAGCATGGATGCAAAATCGGAACAAATATGGGCATATGCCTTTGATAAATGAGTTGCTTGATAAGTTTCCAATGGATTTTAAAAATTATTTGCGAATGTATTCAGAATCATTTCGCATATTGTTGAATCTGGTTTCCACTTTAATTGCTGAAAAAGATACAAGAATGCGTGAAAGTATAACAGTCCAAGAAAGATTAACAGCAACGTTAAGATATTTAGCTACAGGCCGTTCGTTCGAAGATTTAAAATTTTCTACCGGAATATCAGCACCAGCATTATGTGAAATTATACCAGAGACATGTAAAGCTATATATGAGGTTTTGAAGAAAATTAAAGGTAAGTCAGTCTTCTTTATTTAACAGAAATTGTCTATTTCATATTATAAAAACAAACTACAGCTACAAAAGTTACAGCTACAGTTGAAAAAGAATTAGATGAAACAGTACTGTATGGGCTGACAGGTGAAAATACAGTTGGTGATGGGTAAGGTTGAACTGGAGATAATGTCTGTTCTACAACTGCTGTGTGATTTGTTAATTGATTCAATAATCCTTGATTAATGATTTTATTGATAAGCATGTCGGCTTAAATAGCTTGGGTCGGAGCCATTCTCTTCAACTTTATGGCCCACGCAATTGCTGATGCATTGAATTCGTCCAAAGAATCCGTGGTTTCAAGTTGAGGTTTGCAATAATTTATGAAGTCCATCTGGGATTTATTTTGTTTTGAACTCCTGGCTTTTTTAATTGGAACAGGTGGGCGTTTCAAAGGTTGATCACCAGATGTTGGTGGAGATTCTAACGTCCTTATAGTAGACATCTGAAAAAAAAGTTTTCTTTTCTTGTTACAGTTTCCATCTACAAAGGAAGAATGGCTGAAAATAGCAAATGGATTTAAACAAAAATGGCAATTTATAAACTGTGGAGGGGCCCTTGATGGCAAACATATGCACATAGTACCTCCCCCTCGTTCAGGAGCACAATATTATAATTATAATAGTATATTAAAGAACGAGTTTCCTAAGACTCGTCTTAAAGCACGAATTCAAGTTTAAAAAACGAGTGGCGAAGCCACGAGTTTTTTTAAAGAATGAGTGCTTCAAGGTCTTAGGAAACGAGTTGTTTATACTATTTTTTGTAATTTGCCCTTTTTATGCCGTTTTTAAACAAAAATGTTCAATTTAGTCCATTTAGGGATTTTTATGGTGGTTGGTAACATCTTAATTTTGAAAGTGAAAATTTGATTTAGTGGTTCTGTGATCGCTTTCTTGAGTTGTTGACGCTCGACACTGTCATTTAAACTGACATAATGATAACAAGATAATTCCGCATCAAGCTCGCCAACCTAAAAATTTTCGTAAAAAGTTCCGTGCTTTTTTGGATATTAAGACATGGCGAGTGATGACGTTGCGTTCGTTAATGGGTCAATTAGAAAATCAAAATGGAGGCAAATTACAAAATAGTATATTAAAGAACGAGTTTCCTAAGACTCCTCTTAAAGCACGAATTCAAGTTTAAAAAACGAGTGGCGAAGCCACGAGTTTTTTTAAAGAATGAGTGCTTCAAGGTCTTAGGAAACGAGTTGTTTATACTATTTTTTGTAATTTTCCCCTTTTAAGCCGTTTTTAAACAAAAATGTTCAATTTAGTCCATTTAGGGATTTTTATGGTGGTTGGTAACATCTTAATTTTGAAAGTGAAAATTTGATTTAGTGGTTCTGTGATCGCTTTCTTGAGTTGTTGACGCTCGACACTGTCATTTGAACTGACATAATGATGACAAGATAATTCCGCATCAAGCTCGCCAACCTAAAAATTTTCGTAAAAAGTTCCGTGCTTTTTTGGATATTAAGACACGGCGAGTGATGACGTTGCGTTCGTTAATGGGTCAATTAGAAAATCAAAATGGAGGCAAATTACAAAAAAAATTTTATAGTATTGTTTTAATGGCACTCGTCAACTCCAACTATGAATTCATTTTTGTTGATGTTGGAAAAAATGGAAGATTATCTGATGGTGGAGTAATTGAAAGCACGGAATTTTATCATAAATTGGTAAATGGTAAGTGTACTTTATTAGAAACAGGGTTTATAATCATATTTGATGTTTGTTTCAGAACAGTTGAATTTATCAAACAACAATGAAACTGAACATAAGATGAATTTCGTTTTTTTGGGTGATGAAGCATTTTCTTTAAATGAACACTTACAATCCTCCATACATATATATATATATATATATATATATATATATATATATATATATATATATATATATATATATATATATATATATATATGGACTCATGGATATTACTCTGGACCACCGAACGACCGGAGGCATCAGATCACCCATTTATTTTACGTGGATGATTTGAAACTTTATGCCTCTGGGGAGAAGAACCTCCATCAATCTCTCAATGTGGTTCAGGAATATACACGAGCCGTAGGCATGGAGTTGGGATTGGACAAATGCGCAGTGTTTCATTTGAGGAGAGGACGATCTCCGGAAGTGTACGAGAATATGCAGCTTGCCGACGGAAGCATCTTTAAACACCTCGATGCTGGAGAGACCTATCGATACCTGGGAATTGAACAGCGTCCTAATTATGACGCTTCCCAGGTAAAGGTGGCTCTCCGCGGCAAATACAGAAACCTTGTTCGAAAGATTTGGTCTTCCGAACTTTCGAGTGGGAACAAGGTGTCTGCAACAAATATGCTTGCCGTTCCAGTCCTGCTCCACTCTTTTGGAGTGGTGAAATGGACGATCGATGAGCTGCATAGACTCGATAAAGACACCCGGAAAATGATGCATATCCATCACAGTTTGCATCCTAGATCGTCCGTTTCCCGTATTTATCTCCCACGTCATCGGGGAGGTAGGGGACTCCTCAGTCTGGAGGGTCTGCATCGAAGTGTGGTTCTGAGTATAGCTTGTAAAGTTCTTAGGAGCTCGGACCCCCTCCTGTGCCTTGTTAAAAGTCACGAATTGGCCGGAGTGGGGGCATTTATCGTTAAGGCAGCACAAAAAGCTGCGGAAGAACTTGGTCTCGAATTTCAGATCAGTCGAGAAGGCCGACTAGAGGGCAACCTCGAGCTCCTACCTTCTCGCCTGAAAGCCCAGATAAATGCCGCGGAGCAAGATCTTACGCTCAGGCGGCATGTTGACAAGCCGATACACGGTGTTTTCTATCGAAACATCGAAACGCTCGGCTTGTCAACTAGGCTGACCTTCGGCTACCTAAGGTCAGCCGGGCTTACATCCGAGACTGAGGGATTTACCGCAGCTTGCCAAGATGGCGTAATTAACACCTTGGTCTATCGCCGCAATGTGATGGGTGTGCAGGTCCCTGATGTCAGCTGCAGGGCCTGTCGAAAGGTGCCTGAGACGCTTTTCCACCTTCTGTCGGCATGTCCGGCAAAAGCGGCCTCGGCGTACACCCATCGCCATAATGCGGCCCTACGGGTGCTGTATTACCATCTAAGGCACTCGTACGGAATAGACCAAGAGCCGGTGCTGCCTTACATGCCAGGAGATATTGAGTCCGTTGTCGGAAACGAAAAATGCCAGATCTGGAATTATCCGTTTCCGACCGTCAGGTCCATACAAGCAAATAGGCCTGACGTTGTCCTCCTCGATAAACTAATCAAGACTATGTATGTCATCGAATTCTCCGCTCCGGCAGAGAAGAACATAGTCTTGAAAGAGGAGGAAAAATGGACAAAATATCAAGATCTCCTGTTCGAGCTCCGCACGCTATACCCAGGCCACAAGGTCGTATTAGTGGTTCTGATCATCGGTGTTTTGGGCGGAATTCGGTCTTCGCTGCGTTCAAACTTGAAGATCATTCCGGCCTGTAGGAACTCGGCGCAGATCTTGATAGACCGGATGCAAAAGGCAGTCATTCTGGGTTCAATTAGAATACTTAGGGCACACGATTTAGGAACCTGAAGCTACTTACCGACCGGTGGGGAGGAGTAGCTTCGGTTAACCGCCTTTTAGGTTTTTCTGGCGCGACTGCTGCGATGTCGTCGGAGCTCGCAGCAGCCCCGACCAGGTTTGAATGTAAAAAAAAAAAAAAAAAAAAAAAAAAAAAAAAAAAAAAAAAAAAGTATATATATATATATATGTATGTATGTATATAAAATCAAATTGAAGCTAACATCATCAGGAATGTACACTATATGTTTCATAATTGCACAGAGAGGCTGAATGGGTCTTTACGCAAAAAGAAAATGAAAAAAAATTAAAAATCCATGAGAAGTCTCCGTTTTTATTTTATCTAAGTATGCCATCTCGTTTGTGCCATATTGTGTATAGCATCAAATTGAAGCTAACATCATCAGGATTGTACACTATATGTTTCATCATTGCATAGAGAGGCTGAATGGGTCCTTAGGCAAAAAGAAAATGAGAAAAAATTAAAAATCCATGGGAAGTCTCAGTTTTTATTTTATCTAAGTATGCCATTTCGTTTGTGCCATATTGTGTATAGTATCAAATTGAAGCTAACATCATCAGAAATGTACACTATATGTTTCATCATTGCACAGAGAGGCTGAATGGGTCCTTACGCAAAAAGAAAATGAAAAAAAATTAAAAATCCATGAGAAGTCTCAGTTTTTATTTTTTCTAAGTATGCTATCTCGTTTGTGCCATATTGTGTATAGCATCAAATTGAAGGTAACATCATCAGGAATGTACACTATAAGTTTCATCATTGCACAGAGAGGCTGAATGGGTCTTCACGCAAAAAGAACATGAAAAAAAATTAAAAATCCATGAGAAGTCTCAGTTTTTATTTTTTCTAAGTATGCTATCTCGTTTGTGCCATATTGTGTATAGTATCAAATTGAAGCTAACATCAAGAGGATTATACACTGAAAAGCTGATCATTGCACAGAGAGGCTGAATGGGTCCTTACACAAAAAGAAAATGAAAAAAAATTAAAAATCCATGAGAAGTTTCAGTTTTTATTCTTTCTAAGTATTCTATCTCGTATGTGCCCTATTGTAAATAATATCAAATGAAAGCTCATATCTCTAGGAATGCACACTGAAAGTTTCATCGTTGTACAGAGAGGCTGAATTATTCTCACGCAACAATGTAATCGAAATAAAGTAAAAATCTATTAGTATTGTCAGTTCTTATTATTTCCAATTTACTAAATTAGAGAGTGATATGTCCTATAATGAAGTCAGTATTACATTTCCTATTCATGTAAAATATGTGTGAGAAGCTTTAAGTTAGAAGCGCGCAGTGTTGCCAAGTCGAAGTGAGGCTGGGTTTAACACAGCACACCACTTCACACACATTGTGAAAAATTACCTGTGTATCATTGCGTTCGGAACCATCATCTTCATCTTTGTCAAGTATTTGACTATATTCGGTTTCTTCAATAATGAAAGTTTCCGTCTCCTCTTCGTCAATGTTGGATATACTTTTTGTAGGTAATTCCTGGTCCATTGTAAACATAAGTAAATCAAAGTACCATAGTGTTGGCGAATGAATTTCATCCGCACCAGCTCCACTTCGTTTTGAGTCCTCTATTTTTTTACATTCTTTTCTAAATGACCCGCGGAAACTTTGTATTTTTTTAACAACGTAATCCCGATTAGCTTCAGGATTTATTGTTTTACAAAACTCCACAAGTTTGTCGTAAGCGGCATTTTTTAAATTGCGATTAGTGTACTCGCGACTTTTAATTTTCCATAGACATGGAACACTTTTATATATTTCAATAAAATTTGTAACTGCTTCTTTACTCCAATATCGTGAATCTGTCTTTGCGTGAAATCTAACGCTTCTCACCTGTAAAACAATGCCATAACAATAAAAAACTACAAGTTTGACGAACATTAAAACATACTCAGAGTCTTGAAACTACACAAGCTTGACCGCGTGATACTGAAAACAACTTGAAAAACTCAACTGCACAAAATCCCTTGGGAGGAACGTACGTTATCATGCAGGTTTCAACACGTCTAAAAACCGAGTGATTTATTACCGTTACACTGACGTTCTTTCGCGCGCAATTGGAACGTGGCGCTCCAATCGCGCGTGAATGTAAAGGTACCTATTTTAACCTCGGACACGGTCGTATACACAGGTCTGACGCCACGTAGGGGAATCATAAAAGGCGTCACCACGGTCGTATCTACGACCGTGGGCGTCACGTAAGAGTATCATCTTGATCTCTATGAAGAGTATTCTGTGACATTTGTCAGTTGACTTGTAAACAGAAGGAATACCTGCGTTTTTAGCAAAAATGAAACTGTGCATTGTGCGTAAATGCAAAACGGAGTACAAAAGTGCAAAACAAAGTGCCGAAAGATGCAGAAATGCGAAAAAAGTGGATGCCTGCGATTCCGGGAAGAAATCGTTTTACCCTTAGATAACTACTACCGTACTACCTAGTAGAGTTATCTATGGTTTTACCCTCTCGCGATCCAAGCGCTAGCTGGTGACTGAGCGAGGGACTACGAGTTTGGGGACGCGTAAGCATAGATATAATATATGAGATCTATGCGCGTAAGCGACTCAAGTCAACCATAGAGTTTCCAGACCTGTGTATACGACCGTGATGAAACCTTATCGGACCTGTGGTCCATAGATAACTCTACTACCGAGAGTTATCTATACTGTGGTCTATGTCCCACATTAATGGTAACGTTGATGATACGATGATGGCAATTTAAATCAAATATGGTAATGGAACGAGGTACACAAATTTCTTCTACAAGGAATCATTTTTCCTGTAAGGAATCCGAATATTTTTTGTGAATATCACACAAATATCATCATTCTTTGGTGGTCGTCGATGGTACTATTCCAATCTTGTCAATTTACTGATAGATTTCTGTGAACTACGAGCCCAGCTTTTTGAAGGTGTTGTGGTGTTCTGGTGTTGGCTGAGTTGAAGAAGTTCTCAAGATGGACGAAATAATGCTTTGTATTTTACGGACATTTCCTGTTTATAAATAGTGATAATTGACAACTATCAGCTTAGCCGGGTTGTTCTGCAAATGCAGAATCTGTTGATATGTGAACAATTGGTTAAGTGATTGTGACGGGCTATTATAAATAATAATCATTAACATTTTACCTCCATTGATCGATAAACAAATAGTTTAAGGAAGTGCAATTGGAATAAGTTGTATATATAATTTTAGGCGGGTAATGCCAAGCACTTTTCGAAATGTTTAACATATGAGTATGTCATAATTTAAGTCCTTGTCGGTTTAGTATAGGACTTGGAGGACTTAAATATAGAACTGTATACCATTACTGGTAATTTGTCTACCACATTTTTTGCGTGTGTTACAGTTAAGTTTTCTGATATATAATGACTAAATACTTGGAACCTGTCATATCTTTTATAGCAATGTTGTATTATATAAATAAAACATACTTTGTATTTGAAATTGATTACTAAATAACTGAAAGCATTGTATGAAGTTGAATAAATGTATAACCCAACTTTTTTATTTTTCATTTATCCATTTAAAATCACAATTTCAGAATCACTGGCATGTGAAAATTTTAATGTGATTAGAATTAGAAAATATTTGAAGATATGGCAGTGTATTCAAAGTATCAGTTACTTGTACATACATTTTTCATTCTAAAAACATGATTTCTAAATTTTTGCAGGTGTTTACATACCTCTGAAATAAAGTGAATACCTTTTTGGTAGTAGAATATTAAAATGGCAAATAGTGTTGTTAAGGTTACGGATGCAATGTTGAATGACAGTTTGTTGCTCCTTGTTGGCGAAGATGGAACTGTTACACCAGATAGAGAGACAGTGGAGTCATACTTGAGTAAGATATTAGTTAGTTCATTTAAATAATTTTTCACTTTCATTATTTTCAGATTCTAAAACTGGTGCTACAAATATTCAATTGATGCATATAAACAAATCAGATGAGAAGAGTATAGATATTTCTGTAGATAATTTGACTTATATTCCAGATGTAAAAGGTAAATCAGGTAATGTTCATATAGTAGTCAGTAGTCTAATGCCTTTGGATGGCTTATGAAAATCAATTGCGTAAGGATCAAATCACAATTCATTCACATAATTACCATCGACAGATTTTTTGAAACTTTCTGGAGTCTTGTTAAGAATTAGTATTACCCAAAGTAAGTGAACAAACAGCTTCATTTTAGTAGGTTTTAATTTTTTTCTCCAAACAAGTAGAACATTTGAAGTTAATCTAGTGATAAGTAAATTTGATTTCTGACATGACTGGAACTACAATTTTTGATTTGAATATTTTTCAACTTAATACTTCCCAGTTATTTTGAACTTTCAGATTTTTAAATAGTTATTGCTCCAGTTTAGGTTAGCTTTAACCTCAAGTTTATTACTCTAAGATTTAGATGGATCATTCTTACCGTGCTAACTTGAATGATTTATGATCCGTGTGTGAGTTGTCAATAATAAATACCTGTAAAATATCTTTGTCAGAAGGATGAGTCCTTCCAGTATAATATAGAAGTTTCAATGCAACATGGTTGCTAACAATTGAAATTAGCATAGACAGTATTCTATCTATGAAAATTAGGAATTCATAACCTTGATTGGCAAATTTTGAAATCAACATTTTGTTTTCTTAATAAAGAATAATAACTTGAAAATGTTACTATATAACACAAGTGTTATCATAAAAATGACTCTTTGGTGTTGATACTAAAGTAATAAGTATTTTCAAAATTATTTGAAAGTGAAATAAAAAGTAATTGTCTTCTCATTTAATCATGTTAAATTACCAAAGAATAACGGCTTCTACTATCTATTATTTGATTTCAAGCATTTTATAATGAATTAGTTAAAATTGCTATATATGTATTGTGTACGAAGATCAGATATAACACATTCACATAAGTATCAGAATTATCAGTACAATTGTACCATCAACTAACTCTTTCACAAAGAGTTAGTTGTCCTGTCTCTCCCTCATTCCATAACTTTCAATTTTAAATTCAAATACAATTTATGCTTTATTTTAATACTATTAATACCAATAACTAAAATAAATTGCTTTTTAAATATCTTCTTAGTCTCATTAAAATTTTTGAAACTGAACTGAAAACAAATACTGTACTATCAATAATTGTTATCTATACTTTATGTCCAACGTGTATGTTTGTCTAGATTCTAGGATAATTCCTGAGTTCCAGACTATGGAAATTGAAATAATTGTCATGTTTTATCTGTCACTCGTCTAAAAGTCTAAGTAGTATGGAAACACATTTAATAGTTATTTACTGGGAATTGAACATGTTTGTTGATATAACTGTTTTAAAAAAATGGAAAGTAACCACTTTCAAATTTTGAAGAGAAGGAATAACAAGGGAAATCACAATGGGTACTGCAATATCAACGAAAAAAGCGTTGTAAAGGAAATTTTGTCTAATTATATATATTCATATTGGGTGGTTTTCTTCCTATTTTAACTATGTAGACTTGTAGAAAAAATTGTATTTATTGAATAATTCTTAAAATTTCTTCAATCTAAATAGCGGGCTTATGTCATTTAGGAAATTTCTAATTGAACAAACAATCTCACATTGCATTGTTCTACAATTATATAGATTTTAAAACAATTAAATGTTTATTCTAACAACGGTTGATCATATTTTGCAAGTGTAAATTAACTTAAAGTAAGAAACTCTTAAAATGTTGTTTCGAAACTGCAAATAGAACATATTTAAATCTTGACCTAGGAGAAGGCAAAAAAAAGAGATCGAAGATGGGGGTCCACTCTTATACTCATCAAGATTCCCTATTAAAACATCGAAATTTAGCCATCCTGTACATACATATTAATTTTAGGTATAGGCTTTCCAGTACGGGTATTTGTTGGATTGTTCCCAAATTGTACCCAAAAATATGGTCACCCAACCATGAAATATTCTTCGGACCTCAAAAGTCGCCAAATAATTAGGAATAAGTTAAATTATATTTACCAGCATAGGTCTTATTTACATAATAATATTTTTGTAGTCTATTGCCTTTTCATGACCGAATAAACGGTTGAAGTAACCCATGTTACCGGTTCATTCTAGCTATATCAAAAAAAATGGGTGATCTTAGACTTATCATATACATTTACTTAACGCTTCTTGTTTGCGGTTTGTTTTGATCGTTCAAATATCAAGAATTCCAAATTTTCAGTTCGTTTACCGCGACTATATTAAAAGATCGCTGCTCTAGACTTGACGGTTCATTCCTTTGGTATGTCTTCGCTGATTTCCAGATTGTGAGAAAATTGGCGTTATATGTGATTAATACAATTATTTAGTGTTTTTTTCATTTCTCAACTATATTAATAAATTGAAATACGAATAGTTGTGCATTGAAATCTAGCTTTTTAGGTTTCATGTTGTAGAGCTATCAAGTGTAGGTATATTTTTCTTGCGTTCCATACCGTAAACTGCATCCAAAGATTGACTTCATGTGACAATTGTTTCAATATCTACAGGTTGGTATTGAAATTAAATATTGTTCAAAATTAACATTAATTGTATTATTATCTAATTTTTCCAATTCGGGAAAGTGTTTTTACATTTCTGTAAATTTTTCTAAACCATGAAGGTGCGGCAACAGTCTTACCTGGTTCGTTACCCTCCTAAAAGTAAGTCAGAAAACATTCCAGAGGTTAGAGTTTTTCTTGAATATTTCTGAGTATGATGGTTAGAGTGAAGATAACCTCATAAGAAATTGTAGACAATTATATTCCCTACAACAAAAATTGTCTTTGAAGTTTTCATACATCCAATGGCTTCTGAGATAATGGGAGGGCGAAAATTTGTTAAAATATCCTTTGTTGCTAAACTCGTTCGTAAATAAGAAAAAATCGATTAACTGTTGTGTAATTTTAAACTATTACAAGCAATGAAAGAGAAATGAATAGAAAGCACGTCCATGTCATATGAAAGATGACTAAATTTTATCAGTAATCATTAAATAGGTACCTATTTAGTAGCTTTTATTCCAAAATATTCCTGTAATACATATAGGTTATTGGTTTAAAAAATGAGTATTCTTATTTTGGTGCAGTCTTTAAAAATCCACTAGCTCTTGATTTGAGGCATTTATTAGCTTCGCAAATATATCACCATTCAAGGTACCCAGCAGATGTAGGATGTTTGAGGATATAACAGAGCAGATTTGGCATAAAAGTGACCACAAGAGTGAAAATATGGAAGAATGTATTTAGACAATGCAAATGCAGTAAAAAGTCTCCCAGCACGCACAAACGTACGGATCAAATAACCTTTCCGAGGAAACCAATCAATAATGTTTGAGTGCTCCCACGTGTGGGTGTACTACTCAAATATTTTTCTGGAGGTTTGATGAACTGTTGGGAGAATACTGTAAAAAGAGTTTCCCCAGGCAAAACAAAGTACGAATTGATCTTGAATATGCTTTACCAGACATGTTGTATTAGATTATACTACTTTTGGCGTAAACCTCACAACATCGTAGTTCCTCTGGTCCACTCCCAGCCATCACATTCAGTCTAAAAAACATAGTAGTAGACCTCTTAGGCTAATGTGACTGTGAGAAATCTTTGTCCGTGTTAAGCTCTCTCCTGAGCAGCATTCTAGAGAACAGTTGAACAGTGTAGATAGTTGACGGATTGAAGGGGGCCAAATCAACAAATAGAGATCCCTGCAGTAGACTAATGCTCCGACGAATTTCAATTTTCCATCAAGCCGCCAAGCTAGACCGAGAAATATGAAACCAAAATGAATCCAAACTTTCGAGTTTGTCCAACCTCCAAAGGTTTCAGCTGAAGCCGGTTGGAATTGAGAACATTATTCAAAATTGATACTTCAGTTCTCAACGGGTTCAGCTCGGTGTGATGCACATCCCAAGGAACGTACCATGGCCATCTATATTTCGCGCATTGTAATCTGCTTTTCGTTTAAATGCGTATTGAATGCACTGCTCATATATTTAAATGGTATTTTAGGAAGTGCACATGTTTCCAAAAGCAAAGCTTCTTTGTATGGAACACAAAATCCTCGGCTAGCTAACATATCAATTAATAGCTTTGAACCGTATCTCCTGTGCCACAGTCAGTCCAAACTGAAAAGATTAACAAAATATCTTGAGCGAACTGCAGGGGCAAACGTAGAAACGTTTCTTTCCGTCTTTTTTGATGAGATTGAGGACATATCTCATAATTATGGGGTTGGGAAAAACAACGAACATACACTCGAGATGGCGAATTAACAGGCAGCAGGTTTAATAATTCTTTTTTCCTCCTTTCAACATTTAAATTCCGTTGCGTTACTACTTAAGATCTTACATTTGTTTAGCGAATTCGAACTGTGCTCATTTTCCTCTGCGTTTTTGTTAAAAGCGCTTTTGCTTATTGTTCTTTGTTTCTTCTTTATTGCCCATTTTAGGCATTAAGTGGGATTCTTGTATTATGACTCCAACAGCGGGACATGAGCCTCTGATTGTGGGGTTCTGATGGGTTTCCATAACTAATCTGACTGCTAATGTCTAGCGGGAGCAATCGGTGGCGACCGACCATCACAATTCTGATTTATAATGTTGAGGTCGAACAACAAACGGGTCCTCCACCTCCCGCTCCCCCGCTACTAATGAAATGATTTTAAAGCGATTACGAACTTTTGCAAAAATAGACAAATGTTCCCTTCCCTTTGTGTCAGACTTATGAAAATTTTTGTATTTATTGTTTATAATTCTCTAAACCTCATACTTTTCGAGATATCAAAGGAAAAGAAAAAATACCACTTACCAACCATTCTCACCTTCCTCCGAGACTTCATATGATTCAACGCTGGAAGGGTAACGAACAAGGTAGGACACCTTTGCTTTGTTTTTCTGACTGTCAAGACTTAACAATATTTTGTCCTAATTATAATGCACTGGAAGTAGGTTTTTATAATCTTGAATGTCAAATATGCATATTCCTTCATCACGGCAGTCTTCATTATTATGACTATCCTATGCTCTAGATCACGGGCGGGTGTTTTCTTGGAATAAAAAAATTTTAAACGGAAAGACAATTGTTCATAAAATTGCCAATTCACTTGATTTACATCTTGGAAGTATTATATATAAGTCATGATAGATTTTGAAGATATAATAGAATAGTGTTTCATTCTGAATGAGAAAGTTGATTATCTCGTGTAAGGATATCGTTACACTTTGCAGAATGTACCGTTTATTCTTTGAAAAGTCGTTTACGAATGTTTTAGATAAAATTACCTATATTCACGATGTCAGCTCAAATTATTTGTATCGTATAAACGCTTTTCATATGAAATTGTTCTAATTTTACCAAAGTATGATTATAACTTTTCTGAAAACAGTGGTAAAATTTTACTTCCTGAAACCGGAGATAATAGCTTTTGGACATAGCATTTTATTGACTGTTGTACATTGTAAGATCTATAATCGGATCATACACGCTCATATTTTCAATGTGCTTCAGAGATAGTGATGAACAAATTTTTTTATGGAAACCAATTTTAAGAAAATGAAATAAAACAATTTTTTGTCTAATTTCCACAATTGCTACTTCATTTGGTATTATAGAATTGGGAAAGTAGTAAAAGACAAAGTGGCGGTCGTAGGAAAGTAGAAGTGGGTGGAATTCGCACTCCCTTATAATGTCGTCATGTACATGATATAATTACATTATTAGCCTTATTTCAATTTCTTACTGTCGTAATTTTTCAGAGTACAAATCAAAGACTTCATTGATATCAGAATACTACGAAATCATATATCACATGTTTTGCTATTATATCTCAATTTTCTTCAGAACCTTTCACAATATTTTTGGTACCGCACGCTAAACTTTGGGTTTTGTATTTATGGTGATACGTTTCACAATTCTTATAGATTGTCATCTATGAACTATACTAACGATTTCACAGTTCCTTCGAAATAAAGAAAAGTCAACTCTTTCTGCATAATGAAACAAAAAATTTTCTTTCTTCAAAATATGATGCGTATCTTTCAAAACAGTTATGTACGATATGTTGAGAGTCTTGGTAGGAAGGAAAATGAAAATGGTTGTGTCCAATAGATACAAGATTAGAAATAATGACGAAGTTAGCCTTTGGTATCAAAAGATTGAAGAATTGCAGTAGTTATTCATGTGAATTGTATGAATAGAATAATTGTGAGGTTCACATTGTAGTATCATTTTGAGAAACATTTGTTTGTGGTTATGAAAAGGTGTCATTGGAACATTGTAGTTTAACCTGGGAATAAATACAATGGTTCCCTAATCGATTCGAATCGATTGATAATCAGTTTGAAAGTAGATACTTTAAGAATAATAAGAACCATGGAGCTCTGTGAAGCAATCTGATTGTAACACTGACATGTAGAATTTTGAGTGGGTGTTGGTATTACGCATTGGCTTTACCCTAAACTATTCATACAGATGCATCTACTAAATTAAGATTAATGTTTTTTAGTAGAACCGACAATAATATCAGGAAAAATAGATATGGATGAGATATCAAGGAATTTGTATAGTTTCAAATTAGACCATGATTACACACCATTAACATCGCCTTCGTGTACGGGGCAACCGGAAGAGATTGATGAATTGGCAAAAACTTTGGAGATGCTAGATGGAGGTGGTGATGATACAATAGTTCAAATATCAAATATTCCTACCGAAACTAAAACAACAAAACTTATCAAACTATCACCAGTGAAACGAATTATTCTACCTGTAACAACAGCCTCGATCATTCCCTTAAGTACTTCACCGCCACCTCTTATTAAAACTACTTCTGCCCCTATAAAGCAAAAGGCTAAAGTGATTACCACCCAGAAAGCTGTTAACGTGACACCTAAAGTAGCCCGTCAGAAACCAAAAATTGTACAACAAATTGAAGATGAATTCGATGACGACGATGACGAAGATTTCAAAGATGAAGATTATGAATTTGAGGATGACGATAACGATTCAGACTTCGAAATAGAAGGAGTTAACAAATCGAAAATATCAAAGAAGAAGAATCAGGTGAAACTGAATAAAACTCCTAAACTTGTTAGATTACGTTCTAAGGGTGAACATAAAGCAAAGGTGGAGCAGAAACCTAAGGTGGAAATCAAACCGGAGCCTATTTTAACCCTGCCTAAAAATGAATCCAAACCTATTGACACTTCTGTGGATGTGAAGCAGTCACCAGCTGATAAAAAACTTCTAAAAAAGGAAAAAAAAGCACTTAAACCCATATTAGATGATTTCGCCTTGTTTTCTACTCCTGATATCATAAGAAGAGTAGGCAAAGAACCAAGCACCCCTTCTACTCCTGACACCAACACATCTCCACAACCTGCTAAAATTAATAGTGATCAACGTTCCAAATCTGCGTCAGATGAAACATTAATTGTTAAACCACAAAATCGATTGAGTATTGATGTAAAACTCGTTAATTCTGATAAAAATGTCTCAAAATCAATTACTACTGATACGAAAAACAAAGAAAAACGATTGAGCTCTGATAGTAAACCTAAAAGAATGAGTATTGATGAGAAAAACAAAACGCAAGATACCGCTGTTAAATCTAAACCTATTATTTTACAAAACATTCAGTTAGCTGGGCCAGGTAGCAATCTTGAGCCAGTTCCCAGTGCAGATGATATTCGTGCTATTATAAATGAAGAAGACAAATCTACATTCACACCCACCATGCCATTAGTGCAAGGTAGTGAGATAAGTTCTTCTGAACCCAATATCGATCAAAATATCAACCTAGATGCGGCTGGATTAGAATTGGATCAAAGCATATTAGATAATATAAATAATGACATGATATCGGAGGATATTTTGTACCAAGTCGCCAAATCGTTAGTGGGGAACACGGACTTACAAAATGCTATTGATAAAGGATTGAATGAGGGAAATTTGCTTCTAGATCCCAGTATTCAGCAAGCCATAGATCAGGAACAAACGGTGGTGCCACCCGAATACATTCCACTGCAACAGGTAATTGTTATAGATTATTTTTGAGGGTCTGTTGGTAGAAATATTAATTATCTGAAAACGCTTTTGATTAGTCGAAACATAATTTTTTTGTATTGATGGTGCTGCTTATAAGTTTTGAAATCACAAAGTACCTATCATTAAACTTGGTAAATACATATAACATCAGAATATATAATTCAAAATGAATATATTATTGATTAGGACTTTATTTTTGTATTTAAAGTATTGTTACTATATTCAACATTGTTCATTTCATGTTTCATCCCTTGCAGAACTCGCAAATCAAATTCATTTGAAACAATTTGCTTGAATCTCGCGTTGATTTCTAATCTAATATATCCATGTAGAGTAAAGAGTTGAACGAGTGTCATACTCGTTATTAAAATTTGGTAAGTTGAATGCGTAACAAATTTTAAAATTTCAACAATAAAGATATAAGGCTCCGTCAGCAGTTTCTTGGAGACAAATATTTCTCTACATGATTGCCTGAATGGCAAACCAAACACGTATTTTCAGTACTGATCATGCGAAGTTTGTTTGAGGTAAAACAATAACTGGAAATTTTCTTATATACAAGCTCAATGTGAACATTCCATGTTGGACATATTAATGTACAATCCTAGCAACTCAACATTTGTGGTCTGAGCATTAGAAGCGGCCCCCGGTCTAACTATATTACTCAACAGATAGTTGGCAGCATAAGGATGAAACTGTAGCATGAATGTTTTTTCCAAATTCATAACCAAGTCATTCAAAACAAAATAACTTTGTAGATTACCAAAGTTTTTAGTTAGTTGTGTTCTGATTTGGGGTCCGGTTTTCGCATCTGCAATCGAAGTAATATCATCAGTAAAGGCACAGAAAAAATATCAAGAAAGCATTCTGAGTCATTTAGGTATAATAAAAAAGCAGAGGTGCCCTTCACGACAGGAAGAGGATCATAATCTTCACCTCAGTAATAGACAAATTGACTCCGATTCATTAGGTAAGAGCGAATGAGTTCGTTACACCTATCACGTAAACCAAAACGTTCAATCTTTGTCAACAGAATCTATACAAAAAAAAACGACATCTTCTACAGACGGGCCGTAGTATTTACAAGAATTGTTTGTCACTTTTAAAGCCAAGTACCAGGAAATTCTTGAATAATATGCATTGAAAATATGTTGCCAATTTTTTTTTAAATGTTTTTGAAACCTGTAATTCATTTTTATAATTTCGAATGTTATTGAAACATAATTGTAATCTATTCCTTGACAGTAAATCAATTTAATTGAATGTTGAGGTTAGTAGCTTATATTTTTTATAAAGAGATACAGAATAGCACCATGAATGTTGCATATAGCTTACACGAAGTGCATCAATTATTATTACTTACGTCGTTAACTATAGTGAGAAGAAATGCCTAAATAACGCGTTCCTGTTCGTATAAAATTATTTCGAATTCATCGGTTCGATCACAAATTTTCTTTGCCAGCCTTCATATTCATATTCTAACGGTATGGTGTCCGGTGAAAATGTATAATATTTCATTAGAAACAGAAACTCATACCTGAAGATGACACGACGAAATGGGAGGATAATAATTTATTTGAATTTAATTACCTTGGAAGATTCCAAGATTCTGTTTATTGTTTACTCTACACTAGAATTGACTGACGGCCTTAGAGACGATTTTCAACCAATCTGCCAGCGGCAATGAGTCATTTATTGTGGATAATACTGAGAGAAATTTTCATTTTCTTGATTGACTCAAATTGACTTTTATTGCTCCATATTTGTAAATAATTAGTTCTTCTGATTTCAGTCCATAGTTGATAAAGACGTGTTACAAAAAGGTACACAAATCGTTAGACCGGATGGCAGAATTGTTGTGATACCACCTATAGAAAGACCCACCACTAGGAGTCGAAACAAGAAAGAAGTTGATGTAAAGCCATTAAGGTAAGTAACATTACTCAGAAATATAATACATTATTTTACCTACTACCAATAATGTTATTTATTTACTCAAAATTAGTCAATATTCCTGAAATTAATGATATTAGAATCATGTAACAAGCAAGCGTTGCGCTCATTGTTGATTTATTTTGCGAACTGTCAATTTTGACGCGTTCACATCAGTTTGGTATAATTGTATCGACATGAGTTCCGACTATGAAAGTGTGGATTCTGATATAGAACTTGCTGCAAATAACGGAATACAAACCATAGTACCCGGTAAATCCCGCAATAGATACGAAAAAGAATATAAGCGATTCGAAGACCGGTGCAGTTGATTTATGTGTCTCGGTTGTCACTCATTCTGCAAACTGTCAACTTTGACACGTTCATTCCAATTAATTTTACCTTACCGCACTAGTGCGGTAAAGTACCTCATTACGAAACTCATATCAGTGTCGTAATGTTTGACATTACATATTGGTAGTAGGTAAATAATAGAACAGACATTCGCTCAAGTCAAATTTATAATAATTTAATTAATTATAATCCTAGCAAATTCCTACATGGGACTTTATAATGTTAAACGTATATTTTGGTTAGAATGCTAAAATAACAATATTCATAGTAAGGTTTGACAACCTTTTCCTATTACCTCACTTTAACATCTGGTGGATAGTTGAGCGTATTATAGTTTGGTTTCAGTCTTATTCTCACAATGCAGCTTAAGTTTAGTCACCCCTACATTCTCAAGCTCAAGACCTGCCCTATCAGACTTAATTTTTCTATCGAACGGCGAAGTAGCAGAACGCTGTCTAGTGAGGTCTTTCCATATGCCTATAACCTCCAAACCTTCAGGAAAAATTCGAATGCCTATCTCCTCTCCTAACATTCCACCGCTGGCTCTCACGATGTTATCATTATAGGTTTTCCTCTCGTGTTCAAAGTATAAAATGAAAGGAGAATTTACTGATTAAAATGAGTTGAAATAGAGTCAAGTTAAATTTTTTGTGGTTCGTTTTTAATAGAATTAACTCAAGAATTTATATTGAGCTCGCGACTCAGGCAAATAACACTATGACTTTACGCCAATTGCCTCTGATTTTTAAAAAAATAAATTAGAGCAAATACCGAAGTCATAGATATATATTAACTGTTTGTTTTTTCATCAATAGTGTGAAGCCTTTGGACAATGAACACTTATTTGGTATCGAAATTGAGACATCTGGAGAGGAGGAAGAATTAGAAGAAGATGAATCAGAGGACGATCCAAATAAATTGTGGTGTATCTGTAATCAGCCACACAATAATCGTTTCATGATCTGCTGTGATACCTGTGAAGAATGGTACCACGGAAAATGTGTGAACATTACAAAAGCCATGGGTCAACAAATGGAGCAAGAAGGTAGAGAATGGATATGTCTCTTCTGTAAGGTAATTACATTTATTAATTTTGAACCACCCCTTTTCCAAAAGTTTTATATACAAAATCATTCTGTGTAATTTTATAATATATTTTGACAAATTAATTAAATGTGTATCCGCTTTTCGAAAAATTCTCGACATGGAACCCTACTGTAAATAATCGTAAGATATACATCGTTTTGGATAACATGAATATTGTATAACAGATAAATTACTTTTAAATCTCAGATTATATACATTCTTACTGATATGACACTTTCTGGAATTGCATTGTGAACCGTAATCGTATCGAATGAATCCCGATGGATTTTCGAAAAATCAACGATAATCAATTGGAGGTATTCGCATTCAACATTCCACAAGACAATCGTACCACCATAGGTTCGTTGACCTTGAGCATAACAGCCCTTCAAATCAGTAACAGCTTGTTGCTAGATACAACAGCGTTGCCATTATTTTCCATTATATGAACTTACTAGCTGTTGTCTGGGGGCTAGGCCCACAGAAAGCTAATACCCGTAGAAATAAACTTTCAAGACTTAAATGCATATTTCAAATGAGTAGAAACGGCTACAGGCGTGGAAAGATGTCAAGTTATACTCTATGTCATGTAAAAGATGATTGCCTTTTTTGTGGCAATGGTTCAACTTAAGATGTATATATTCGATAAACTTTAGAAGTCTTTTAAGTAACGTTAAGAAATCGGCCAGTAGTGTCATATTCTCGAATTATTTGACACATCCCCACAATGTTGATTTTGCTCCCAGAAGTGGTTCCTGAAGGTCTTCTACAGGACAATGTGTTATTTTAGCTAATGATTATAATTCGGCCTACATGACTGAAAGGAAAAATCATCAAAACATGACGGCAAAGTGAGAGTCGTAGACGTGAAAACAGCAACTGGAGTTTACTATTACAAAAATCATTTTATCGAAATCAGTTTAGTATTTTTCAGGGGCCCGAAGGATGTTAACTTAGTCTTAATTTCAACTTCTTCGTTCATACAGTTGATATGAAAAGATCAGATATGTTGTCATATTTTCAAGAAGAGAAATAAAAAGCCAAAAGTCAAATATCGAATATAATTTAACATAAATCATTATATATGTACGATTAAAATAAAAAACTGGAAATCTTCAATTTAAATTATAGTAAATACATACACATTTGAAGTAGGTATGTGACAAAAAGCTGTTTCTGAGTTATTTGACCTCAAAGCTTTTATTCGAACTTTATTGTTTATTATTATTTTATTATCACGTTTTTATTTTATATTGCTAGGGGATATACAATTTTTATGAAGGGTGAAAAATGATCTTAAAATCAATCGTAAAAGAAAAAAAAAATGCTTATGTACATACCTATTTATCCATAAGTTTTAACTAATTTATTATTTGTTTTGCAATTATAAATGGTGTTATGTTCATGTGCTTCCTTATTAAAGCAAAGGTATAAGTATGAAACATATATATTTCCAGACAAATTTATGTATTTGTATACTTCTTTAGAAACAGAATAGCCTAATTTAGTCCAGGCATTTAAGGAGCAAAATCGACGATTTTTGTCCGAATTTCCGCGAGGTCTAATTTTTGTCTATTTTATGTATTTTGACACGCTAAACACCATGGTGTACTTTAAATTTGGATTAACCCTGTGCTCGAGAAAATATGGCCATTTTTTGGACTCAAAAATTAGTTATTTTTCGATGTTTTGCGTTTTAAGACAAAACTATGGGTTGTATGAAAAAATATTTGAACAAAAGTTGTTGGAAAAATCAATACGCGATTTTTGGCTCCGGTCCGAAGTCGATTCGAGGTCCTGGACCCAAGATAGGGACCATTTAGTGTGTTTGTTAGGGCATTGAAAAATTGAGTATATTTCAAAGAGTTTTTGTTTTTTTCATATTCTGTTTCGGTGAAAAGATAGTATTCTTATTTTTCTTCTTTCGGTTTCTGGTATTTTGACATACCTAATTTTTTGGCGCCAAAATCGGCCATTTTGAGAAATTCGTATTTTACAAAATTTTCTGACGAAATACTCATGTTATCGATCTAAAACCAAATTCATTCGAAAGATTTCATTATTCTGCACTTAATATCTAAAATTCAAGCATTTTGGTTCAAAGACATAACTTTGGCGCCATTTTGAAGATTTTAAACCACCGAAAAATTAAAATTTTTTTGAGGTTAGAAGTTTTTCACGGAATCCAAATTCTAGGTTCTATTAATTAGAGGTTTCCATAACGAGTAATTTAAGTCTAAGCAGATCGATTTGGGTTGAGTTGAAATGAAGCTATCCTTACATAGAAATACATCCGCTATTTAAGTTTGAAACAGCGTACGGAGATTCGTTCATAATTCCAAGTTATAACGAATTTCATAATAAAAAACTAGCGTGGAATTTTTAGCGGCAATAAGCTAGGGTCGGTACAATAGATTCCGCGCGTTATTATAGTTTTTTGCATATTTTAAAATGCACCAGAAGGGATAATCGTTTTTTATGAATGTGTGAGTGTATGACAGTGATAACTTGTGAGACAGTGATAACGTGTGAACGTGTATATGTGACCGTGACATAATGGTTTTATTGTTTTAAACACTTCATATTTATTAAAAAATTATCTATATGTCTAATTATTCACAAATAACCTAAGTTTTCGTTATCACTGTCAGCATATATTGCTAATGATGTAATATGATCATTATTGATATACGGATCGTCGTACGAAATGAACACGATGATGAAGATGATGACGATACCGATGATGTTATGAATGACAATTGCGACAATCAAATTTTATCAAACTCATATGATGAAGCGGATCACGACGATCCGTATATCAATAATGATCATATTATATCATTAGCTATATATGCTCACAGTGATAACGAAAACTTTGGTTATTTGTGAATAATTGGGCCCTCTAGAGGCCCAAACACATTTATTAGGATAGCTTCATTTCTACTCAACCCAAATCGATCTGCTTAGACTTAAAATACTCTTTATGGAAACCTCTAAAAGAACTTAGAATGTGAATTTTTTCGGTGGTCCAAAATTTTCAAAATGCCGCCAAAGTTATGTCTTTGAACCAAAATGCTTGAATTTTGGATATTAGGTGCAGAATGATGGAATCTTTCGAATGAATTTGGTTTTAAATCGATAACATGAGTATTTCGTCTGAAATTCGGGAAATACGGATTTTTGAAAATGGCCCATTTTGGGGCCAAAAAATGAAGTAGGTTGAAATACAAGAAACCGAAAGATGAAAAATAAAAATACTATCTTTTCACTGAAACAGAATGTGAAAAAAAACTCTTTGACATATGCTCAATTTTATGTGCTAAAAAACCTACTAAATGTGCCATAGTTTTGTCTCAAAACGCAAAAAATCGAAAAATTGCATGGCCATAGTTTTTCGAGAACAGGGTTAATCCACATTTAAACTACACCATCGTATTCAGCGTGTCAAAATACATACGAATAGACTAAAATTAGACCTCGCGGAAATTCGGACAAAAAAATTCCTTAAATGCCTGGACTAATTTGGTTATATCCAATAAAAATTTGGTAGTGATAAGGTGGAGAGAAAAAAAGGTCCAAAGCAGAAAGACGCAATTTATTCAGCCTATAAACAGTCAATAACAAGCACAATAGGTTAAGATAGCTTACAATATTAGCTTGAAGTAGCTTCTAATAAGACTAGAATAGCTTGTGATGATAGGTTACAATACCTTCTACGAAACACATAAGGCACCTCGTTTTCCAAAGTTGTTAAATTACACTTGCTTGTGCTGAACCAATATTACTGATTTGTATCAGCCTTCTACATATACACAATTTTGAACATTATGAAAAATTACTTAGAATTTTAGCAATCGTTTAATTAATTAAATTTGTATAAATTTTGACTCATTGATTGTACATCGGTCTTATGTGAATCATCTCCAGGATATACCTTTAAAAACTACATGTGATTCTTTACATTACACAGAATAAATAACAATAATGATTCAAAATAAACTTGGTTTTATCAATGAACAAGAAAAACATACATGACATAAGGACATTATACCGGGATATCAGAAATTATCTTGGTCAAGGGTGGTTGTGGAATCTAAAACGTGTGTCTTACTTTACGTTTGAAATAATTATGTCACTGTCACACTGACATCATCAATAACCTACAAATTTCATACCTATTTATTTCAGTCGTAAAACAATAATGAACTACAAATTAAAAATTATCTTGGTCAAGGGTGGTTGTGTAATGTAAAACGAAATGTTAACTTTGAACCTTTTACAAGGTCGCAATAGCCTCAAACGGGGTCGAAACTGTTTTAAATTGGTTAATTTTCGATAAATCGAATGACGTTCACGTGAGGAGCTCGTAGCTCGCGAGTTAGAAAAGTGCAAATCTTCGGAATGTAGAACGTCTTTACGAGGACTTTTCGCATGAGGTTTTGCCACCCTTGACCAAGTTAACTTTTGATATCCCGGTATATAAACTCTAAACTACATATCTTGGTATCTATGACAACTAGACTAGTGTTACAAACCTAGCACACTATTGGAAATATGGGATATTACACAATTATTTAAACATTTCCCCTTCATAGCACAAATTGTTCAGTAATATGAATAATGCATGGGTAACTCATCTGATCAATTGATCATGTTACTTTCCCCACTGTTGTTGGCAAAATAGCTTTCTGATACTCCTGTGCAAGAAGTCTTGAATTACAGGAGGACAAACTTCACTAAAACTTCTTCCCAAAAAGTGGAATAATTAAGAGTTCGCCAAGTCGCCACTTTTGGCGCTGCTTACTCTAAGGGACCAGCTCACATATTGGCCTGAGCAATATGTCTGCCACTTAATAAGGTTATTATCATCGTTATAGGTTATTGTTGACCCAAGGCTTTTGAGTACAGAGATAATGACTGCGTGCACCTCGTTTTGTTCATATATAATACAGAATATTATGAAATTTAATAATTGCATTATACACTCACTATTTTTAGGATCCACTATTGAAAAGGCCCCAAGCTGCAGCAAGAAGAATTCGAAAAGCTTCACGAAGTTCTAGAGCCTCAGCAGACAGCACAGGAAGCGGTGGCAGTAGAAAAGCGGAGAGTAACACGGGTTCTGTTTCATGTATCGTGTGTCAAAAGCCAGCTAGAAAGAATTCTGTCTATTGCAGTGAAACCTGTATTTTGGCACATGCACAAGGTGTAGAAAGGGTGAGTAAAATACAATTTGAATGTTAAGAATAATATTTAAACGTTCACATGGCGTTTTATTTATATTTTAATTTAAATCGTAGATTGTGGTTTTCGAAAGGTCATCTGGCAAAATGCTTAGTGGTAATAAGGCACCCAGCTCAGCAAATTTGGAACAATGGCTCCGGCTGCATCCTGGTTATGAAGTTTATCGATCAGGGGGAAAAGTGGTTACATCAAAGGTATGTATTTCAACTGTTGGGGAATTATATTTTCAAAATTATTGTTCTGTGATTATCGAAAAACTTTTGCATGTAATCTTTGAACTATTATCCACCTGATCCTCAATGACATTCAGTTCAGCATTGATAAATTTACATAAAATTGGTTAGGATTCGAAACCCTATTAAGCAGAATGGTATAATGTGTCTGTATTACAGGTGCTAAAACTGTAAATATTAATTAGAATATTTCAGGGAAATAAATCTCCTTCTAATATATTTTAGCTTTAGTTTTCCAATGTTACATGGATTCAATCTCCTAATATATATTAAAACGTTAAAAATAATAATACAGTTCATAAAGAGATGGTATGTCACTTTGAAAGAGACATGACTTGTTAGCCTAGGTCTAGGCATATGCTTAGCGGTAGCCAATTTACAAACGGCCAAGGCGGTAAATGCGGACAAAGGGAAACGACACAGAGTAAAGCAAATTCACGCCTTTGAGACATTGAAACTCTTGGGATGCATGCGCACAATACATTCATTGCGAGGTAATATCCAATTCAATATCAGAATCGATAAATTAAAAATGTTAATTGATTCTTTAGTTCTAAATATCAATTTTCAATTACATATTATATTATATTACGTAGAATGAACGTTCTATATCTCTATCGTATAATATTAAATTGCATTAATACTTTGAGTATACAGGGTGAGTCAGTTTTTTGTAGACAAACTCCAACAGGAGATAGGACAGATGTTTCTAAGAAGAAAAGTTCCTATAAACATAGTATCATAGAAGTCTTCGTTTCCGAGGTACTATTTATTTTTGACTACATCGGAAATAGATAAAGAATAAAAGATTTCAGCTTTTTAAAATCCTAAACAAACAATATTCAGGTAGGTCTGGTTGTAAGAATTGAATATTCAGCCGATGATTGATAATAAATAAATTACTTAATTTAGTACCACATCAAACACTAAAAATCAAAATAACTGGGAAACGCACAGGAATTTCTAAACAGAAGAAGGGACAATATTTTTGTTTAACTGTATGTAGATAATGAAAATAACAGTTTTTTTGAAAAATATTCATTGGCTTAGAAGTTCTGGTTAGAATAGGGGTTGTGCACCCCCTCCACTCTCAAGTTTTTTCACTGTGCAAGTTTTTTAACATTCTTAACGCTTGTTTTATGCCCCTTAATTAACAGCATTATCCCACAAACATGAAAAAATGTAAGCATTCTTTTATAAGTTATAACGAAAATTTGAGAAAAAAAATTATTTTCAACACCGTACCCTGTATCTCGGAAACGAAGCCTTCTACGACATATGTTTATAGGAACTTTTTTTCTTAAAAACATCTGTTCTATCTCCTGCTGGAGTTTGTCTACAAAGAACTGACTCACCCTGTATACTCAAAGTATTAATGCAATTTAATATTATACGATAGAGATATAGAACGTTCATTCTATGTAATATAATATAATATGTAATTGAAAATTGATATACTAAAGTATGCCAGTCAGTTGTTAATAAGTCAGGAGTTGTTTTTATATTTTAATATTCGTAATTATTGGAAACGGATTTGTAATAATTAATCCCTCTATTTTCAAACATTATAATGTCTGCAATATGCAAATTAAATAATATTGAAAACAAGATTTGAACATTTTTTTTGGAGGTGGTCAAATTTTGATTAAGCGCATATTTTATGTATAGAAAATCCCTTCATTCTGAATAGATTTCTATTACTAATTTAATTAATGTTGAAGCGGGAAATTCAAAACTATTTAGGTAATAAAACAATATTTATAGATATGCTTTCTTTTTAAATTGATAAATCAAAATAGATATTCTTTTATAATGGTACAGGTAAAAACATAGATAACTTTGTTTTCTTATATTAATACTATAAGAAGGTGAAAAGTTAAAATATCGTTTCTTGTTTATTCCCTCTTTCTTTTAATTCAAAATATAATACTGATCAAAGTTTTATTATGTTACAGGGGTTATTAATAAAACATAGATAACTTCGTTTTCTTATATTAATACTCTGAGAAGGTGACTGATATTAATTTTCAATAAATTGACAAATTGTTAAGTGCAAAGTTGAAATATTTATCATAGTCAACTTGTTTATTCCCCATTGTTACTTCTAGTCCATGTTCTCAAAAAATTGGAAAAGTTTTAATGGATTTGGAACTTCAGAATTGGAAAACAATAATTAATTATTATTTTGTGAGGTACCTAAATGGCAAAATATATTGCTTGGATAACACATTTGAAATAAGCATTTGAATATTTTTTTTACTGTATTTTAGTTATAAATAATTGTTCCTAATCTGTTACAATCGTTTTCAATAGATTTGATTTATAAATGAACCGATTTGAAAATCAAATATTTCCATCTTTGGAATTTCGTATGAAGAAATAATAACAAATTCTGTTATTATTAGGAAGAAAAAAGTAAAGGTAAAGGGTAAAGAAGTGTGGTTTTTATTTCATGACATGAGAAATATCAAGACTTCATTCGTTATCTCTTTCGGGTGATATTCGTTCACATTGTCATTAATTAATGTAGGTATATTAATCAAAGACTATCAGGAGATATAATTTGAATGGAACTGTGTCCGTACTTTGTGACATTCCATTTTCACAAATAAACTTTATTTAAGAGAAAGTTGATTGCAATTTCGAACTTTACAGTTCATCATCAGAAATTTCCTAAATCTAGTTGCTCGTTAAGTAGTTTGAAGGATTATTGTGTTTAAATATTTTTGTAGATTGTAATAGATGAAGTAATAGATGAAATTTTCTACCCTTTGCAATTGTATGTGAAATATTTAGGTTTTCTAGTGGAGGAAGCGATGATGGGTTTCTATAGTGTTTCGAAAAATTTGAATTACTTTTATTTAACTGAAATGAGTTGAAATGTTCCTTATCTAACTTCAAACGATCCATCTGTTTGACCAATGTATAAGGCATTACATTCCTCACAAATTAATCAAGAGAACCTTGACGTACTTTGGGCCAATATCTGATGAAATCTCGAATATCTTTAAGAAACAAATGTAGTTTTCAGATGAAGGCAAAAACTTTCTAACATATTTTTGAATGCAAAAACTAAATCTAATAAATTTCGGAAGTCGGGAGCTTATAAGTTAACTTGTGAGGAATGTAATGGCCTATGCATTGGTCAAACAGATAGATCGTTTGAAGTTAGATATAAGGAACATTTTAAGTCGTTTCAATTAAATAAAACTATTTCAAATTATTCAAACCACTTTATAGAAACCCAACACCGGTTTTCCTCCACTAGAAAATCTAAATATTTGACATACAATTAAGAAGGGTAGAAAACTTGATCTATTAGAATCTATAGAAATGTTTAAACACAATAATCCTTGAAACAATCTACTCAACGAGCAACTAGTTCACTTTGTTCACCCTGTTAAATTACAGGTAATACAATCCTAAGAATGTAATTAGCGACAGTTTAATCCCTTACTGTTTTTTATCTCAACATAATTAACCTTAATAGTAGCTGTGTGTATCATTAATTCTTAGAATTGTTTCACTTCATTGTCAATTTCATATAAATACTATGATGTATCAGTGTTTTCGTAAAATTTATTGTTTTATCTATAGAAATAGAGATGAACAGCAGGCCAAACCTACGAATATTTTTATATAGGTTCAAAATTTACGAATCTTGGTGGATAGTTTCAGAAGGTTTCTGGTTAGTTCACGGTGTGCCTTTTACTTCCTGCCCTTTTAGGGACAAAAACATGCCCACCGCAAAAAAACTGTCAAAAAGGCCAAAACTTAGAAACAAATTGTATTTTTTTGATCAGAATGTACCTTTATCATCTTATCGAAAAACGCAGCCTTTTCGTATAAGAGGGCTTTGAAAATAGCCCTTCAAAATCCAAATCGGCCGATAATGACATGATTGCAAATTTAATAATTGGATCGGTAGATACTTATGAAATTTTTCGAAAAAATGAATATCTTCGAAGTTATACGAATTACACAATTGTTGAATTGAAAATTCAAGATACAAGTGCAATGAAAATTTTTAATGACTTTTTTAAATAATATTATTTGTCAAATAATTTTTCATGAAAATATAAAAATATCGATCAAGAATGAGTATTTTATTTTAAAAAATCAAAGCGAAAAACCATTCAAATTATGGCATCGGCCGTGTGATTGTTTCTGGAATTCTCGCGCGTGTACCGCAACTAAAAAAACAATTTTCAAATACATATAAAAACATCGATATACACATACCATTTTAAAATTATTTAAATAGCTGCTCATTTTCGTATGAACCCAATATGGGAACAGAGATCTATTTCAGTGGCAAAATTTTGAATTTTGAAGTTTTTTCGATGGATTCATAAACGATAGTCAAAAAACACGAAAAATTCTAAATTTCCCGAGAAATGTTCTAATAATCGGATGGATAGAACGTGTTTTAACGTCATTTTTCACCTTTAAAAATTGCCTTCTCTGCTGTCCCAATTTGAAATTTCCGCGAAAAAAACGTTGCTATTTGGGAAACTGCATTTTTGAAAAAAATTTCAGGAATGAAAAAATGTTTATTTGGAATCGGTATATGCTCTCAAATTTTTAAAAAATTGTAGAAACACTCCTTGGAAAAAAGTTTTTTTTGAATAACGGGAAATATCGGTCGGAGAGAAAAATTGTAATAACGAAAAATATAATTTTCTTTTTAGAATAAAAAACTTCCAATTATATAACTTCCAATTATAAAATTTGCAATTATTCCATTATTCGGCTGATTTGGGGTTTGAGGGCCTTATTTTCAAAGCCCTCTGACTTGAAAAGTGTGAGTTTTTCGAATAAATGACACATAAATTTGCGATAAAACCAGTCTATAGATGCAAGAACAAGCTGAAAAACCCGTTCAGTCGATACCTTTTATACAGTTCCCGATTTTGACATCTGAAATTTTCAATATTGATTGTGAGTCGTGTTCAAACATTATGTTATCTTTCATTGTTACAGCAAACGATGAGTCAACATCTAACCCAGTCTAAACTGAAACTAGTAAAAAATACTGATAACGATGGAATATCATTGGCAGTTCAAAAGAAAGGTGTAAAAGTTGGAATTCTCAAACATTTACCGAAAAATCCGTCAGCATTGCCTCCAAACCGAATCCATCAAGGAGTTGTGAAATCTCCCCAACAACTCGCCCTAAAGATGCAATCTCCTAAGGTAAATATCATTGTATTATTATTTACTTCTTCTCATAGTATTATATCTACATGTGTTAGAATCAATAGCATTATTTCAACCATGGAAAAAATCAAAGAAATTCTTGAATAAAATAACCATTAAAAGTTCGATTTTCACTAGCTTAATAAATAAATGTGACAAACAAATATTACAAAGTACCAACTTGATACAAAAGAGCTACCTGATATATAACTTTAATGATAATCCTAGGATAGATGGAATATTATTGTTACATTGAGAAGGTCTGGTCAATATCTAACTATTTATCCAAATTATCTTTTGACATGGTACATTGACAAGTCTGTGTATAAAGCTAGTGTAGTTGAAAAGGATGATTTGAATATTGTGAATGCCATTTTTAGACAAGTATATATTATTACCAAATAGAAAATAATTCTGTTTTAAACAAATCGCAAATATTTTTTTTTAACGCCCTGTATATTGAAAAATATTTTTAAATTATGTCCACAAAGAGTATAAGTGTACAAATTATCGCCGCAAAATATTAAAGCGTTTTCGTTTGAGAGACCGTGTCGTATAGATTGGACCACCTGTATTTAAAGAAGAAGAAGAAGAAATATTTCTTTGAAATAGGTTTCCCTAATATACAATAATACTAAAATATTTAACTACATCAATTTTGAATTAAACATTGAATTAGCAATAAAGTAGGTATTTAATTAATCTTACAGAATAAGAAAAACATTATCATAGAGTAAAAGTAAATCTAATTTAGCTCTTTAATATGTGTCAACAGTTTGTGTCTGAACATTTCACAAGATTCACTACATTTAATATAATGAGGAAGATTATTGAACTCGTATCATTCCTTTCAAAAACAAAGAATTTCTTGTATTTGATAAGTCTACCCTTGATGGTGAATCTCATGTTGGAAATTAAGATATTCATGCAAATAAGAAGGTGCTTCATTGTGTAATATTTTGTAAATGAATATCATCGTTAGCAAGAAAAGTTGTTTTGTAACTGAAAGCCATTATAATGTATTCAACGTCCTTGAGATAGGAGTGTGCGTCCAAAGAAAGTAGATTATCCAACTAGATAAAAGGCCAATACCATTCACTGACTCATCACAAAATCTCCGAAACTACTGAGCGACTTGAATTTGACAGATATGTTCTTTATACGAGGTAGGCAACTCTCTAAGAACGGATTTTTCGGAATTCAATTCAAAATGGAGTAAAAGGGATTCGATATATTCTGACGTTTTTGACAACTAATTTAATCACGTACCATTTTATGACAGACAGATCCATAGATTAATAGTTCATTATCACAGTTCATACTGTCTATGACACAAGTCACAGCATACAGCCGATACATTGACAGTCATATAAGACCCCCGTCAAGTTAAATAAGCTGTCACATGACATAGAATATAATTTCACGTCTTTACACGCTTTTTGCTGTTTCTACTAATTTGAAATATGTATATTAAGTCTTTAAACTTGGTGATTCACATTGAGGCGGCAGAGCCGACGCCTTCTATGGTTCGGGTATTAGTCTATATATAAAGCAAAGATATTATATATAATATACAATATCTGGGCAAATACCATTCATTGACTCACTCATCACGAAATCTTCGAAACTATGCAGCAGAGCAACTTGAAACTTTGCAGATGTGTTCCTTAAACGACGTATGCACCCGCAAATAACAGATTTTCGAAACTCAATCCCAAACGGGATAAAAGGAATTCGATATATTTTAAATTCTTTGACAACTAATATAATTACGTACAATTTACATGACAGACAGATCCATAGAGTTCATATCACAGCTCAGACTCTATGCTATCACTGACAACACGTAACCCATCAACAAAACCGGTAACGTTTACATAGCAGACAGCTCATAGATATGACATTTTATACAGTATAATTTCACTTCTTTCCATGCCTTATTTGTTACTCATTAGAAATATTTTTATTAAGTATTGAAACTTCGGGAATGACATCGCGGCGGCGCAGTCGACGATTTCTTCTACGAGTATTATTAGTTTTACACAGCTGATAAAGGCGCGAAACTAAACTTGCTTTGGAAATTTATAAACACAAAAATAATACCCTACTTCTTAATGATCAAACAGATCTAATTTATACACCATTATTTAAAGCTATGTATTGTATCTATTCCACGAATAAGGGCTCTGATTAGCTTCAATTTTAATAACAATTCGTCATTATTATAATGTAAAAACCCCCATGTAATTTTATAGTAAAATCCTCTTAAGTTTATAAATTACGAAGTGAACTCTACATATATTTTTAATTTTGGGTACCACATATGCGCGTGATTTGCATAAATACAAGACCCGTCGAATCTAGTGATCTAGTAAATACATTGAAGAGTCAGACATTTATTTATTTATTTATTTAAACAAAATAGTAATGATACATTATATTGAATACATAACTTGATATGAGTCAAAATAATTGCATCTAAGTCTTGTATATAAGATCATCGAATATTGGAGTATACAAACAAGGGTATATACGTAAATTGTGTGACATACTGATTCAACCTAAATTTGTGTATCTGAACTCTATTTTTATAGACCGATTACTATTCACAAATTTTACAGTTGAAACAAAATTTGTAGTTCCTTTATATTTTTAGAGCGGTACAACGAACTCATATTCCATAAAGTTTGAATATTTTCTTGATGGGTTTTTCTTATTACCTTGCTTAATACATCGGATATATTCGATTCACAAATAACAACAAGTTTAGAATGATAACATGTGATCTGGGTATTTTCTTTAGATAAATAGTGTGCAATTGATTCTTTAATACTGTTAGAAAATTTTCACTGATCCTAACAGGTCCATTTTCACTATTTCATACGCGTACATTTTTGTGGAAATTTAATCCTTTTTAAATAATTTACTGATTAATAGAGGGAGAAGAATGCTTTTCCCTCGCTAGTTATCATTCCTACTTATATTCGTATACTTACAGCTTTGGCTTGTGTGAGAAACAAGCTTGCACCTTTTTACATTCAGAATTTAATTGTCTAAAATTTTTACCATCATATAAAGTTTCTGAATTTAACCTCATTTCCGGGGTATTTGTTTCTGAGATATGCAAATGCGTTCCAAATACAAAAAGTTCATTAACCAAACTTAATTTTCATTGTTTTTATTTTTCCAGAGCACTGAGCAACAACAGCTAATAAAAGTTGTTACGAAAGCCTTAACACAAGGTCACATTAAAAGTAGATTAACGTCACCACAGAGGATCCAGTCTATTGTACCTAACCCAAAAGTAAAATCAGTGCAAACAACTCTAAAAGTAACGTTCACAACAGCTCCATCAAATAAAGATAAGACAACTCCCAATAAAGATAAGACGACGCCTAATAAAACTCCGAAATCGAAGCCAGTTGAGCAACTCACAACTCCTCAGCCCAAACAGGAAAACAAACAAGAAATTAGAGAAAACGTGCAGAAAACGCTATTCGAACAACTAACAAATCGTTTGAAGTTAGCTGCCGACGTAAAATTATCGGAAGAGGAGGTGAGGAGTATATCTACAGACATAGAATCTCAATTGTATAAATGCTTTGGTGATACAAGTCAGAAATATCGAAATAAATACAGAAGTTTAATTTTCAATATTAAAGATGTCAAGAATCAAACTCTCTGGAGGCGAATTTGTGAGAAGTCAGTTAACCCTTATCAACTGGTAATTATATTTTATTGATTGATTCTTATGAAATGCTTCGTTAACTCATAAAATGTAATTCGTTAATTGTATACTTCAGGTCCGGTTATCCTCTGATGATCTCGCAAGTCAAGAATTAGCCCGTTGGAGAGAACGGGAAGCAAAACATCAGTTAGAGATGATAAAGAAATCAGAAATCGAATTGTTGAACTGCTCGAGGCAATATGTATTAAAAACACACAAAGGTTAGTGTTCACCTCTAAATTAACAAATTAATTGTATTCAATTGAACGAATATTAATAGATTAACTGATATCTCAAATTTTTTGCTGTTTCTCTAATAATTTAACTTGAAGAAGTAACTTTCCTGTTCTAGTCTAACGATTTATGAAATAACAATCTGAACATGCAAAAGATCAATGTTCAACCCCCACATCCCAGTAAATCCTTGATTATTATTATTATTAGTTGTTGTTTTCTCGCTTGACGCGATGTTTATCACTGTCATCGGACGAGGCAAGATGACGGCGAATGCTATTCCCCTATTGCATTTATTTGTTAATATCGTCCATTTGTTTTGTTTCGTCTTTAGGTGATATTCAGAAGCATTCTGACTGTATTGCATGTTTTTAAGATGACTGCCTTTTGTGGTTTGAGTGTACATGTGGAGACAGGTTAAGCTTTTGTAGGTTTTGTGTGAAGGAGTGAGTGTGATTCCTGTAGACGACATTATTAACGGCAATATTAATAATAATATTAATATTGTTGCCCTTACATAAGGCATACTTCGTTAGAAACGTTATTTCTTTATTATATATTTTATTCAGTTTTACACAATTTATAAAATACAAAAATGTTAACAAAAGCTAAAAAAACATAACGCAAAAATGAAAGTTTAAATCCTATTTGGCATGGGAAAAATTAGGAAAAAATTATTATTATTATTATTATGAAGTAATTTAGAAGGACGTTATAAGCTTTTTTTTTAGAATAAGCAAAAGCAATACTCCCTGTACAGGGTGTAAATAAATAACTGCGAAAAAATTCAGGGTGTGATTCCTTGTTGGAAAATAACGTCGGTCTTCCATACAAAAAAAATCATTTGACCCCCTAATGTTAAGATACAGCCCTTTAAATGGGGCGCCAAAAAAGTAGTTTTTTATTTTTATCTTCTAAATCCAAAAAGTTACAAAAAATTAAATTAAGCACACATTATTTGCTATTAAGAAGGCATCCAATAACTGAGTTGCTGGTTTTCCACTATGTTTGTAAGGGGTAGAAATAACCACCCCTAAAACTTGTTTTTTTTCACTTAACTTTTTCTCTTATGTGTATATTGCCAATTAAAAATAAATTAATTTACTTACAAGTACATGGCACTATTCTCATAGTGTGGAATTTTAATTAAACTTTGATTTACCTAGTAGGCGGCTGTCATGTTAACATATTTTATTAAGACAACTAAATTATTTTTAGTATGTGCAATAATAAGTTAAAATCATTGTTAATTGTCTTACACTGTTACCATTTTGAGGCCCTTTTGTGAAGAATTTCAGTAAAATGGAAGTGTACACAAATGCAGAATTGACAGATATGCTATTTAATGGAACTCAAACTGCACTTGAAATAATGTAACAATTAAATATTATTCTTGAATTAAAAACTAATAGAGATCATATGAGATGTTCGAAATGACCCCTTTCAGCCATTACACACGCGTCTAGACGGCGACGCATTGATCCTCGTATCCGGTGGAACATTTCTTGAATAACCCTACATGAAACAATTTTGCGGTTTCGTAGATCTTCCAGGTTTCGAACAGGAGTCTTGTATACCAAAAGTTTTTAAATGCCCCTAAATAGAAAAATTCAAAGGATTTAAGTCCGGGGATCGAGGTGGCCAAAATTGAGGCCCACCTCGACCTATTCAGGGATTTGGATAGACTTCATTCAAAACCTCACGTGCTCTTACACTAAACTGGGCAGGGGGCCCATCGTGCATAAACCACATTTCCATTCTCTCACGTAAAGGAATATCATCAAGTAATAGTGGCAAGTCTTCTCTCAGAAATAAACTATGAATTCCCATCTAATCTAGGCGGCAGAAAATGTGGGCCAACTAACTGATTCCCAATATGCCCTAACCACACATTTAAAGAAAATTGTTCTTGTTGGTGAGCTTCTATTATAGCGTGAGCGTTTTCTTCGGCTTATATGTGGTTATTATGATAATTAATAATCGCCTCTCTAGAAAACTTAGCCTCATCTGTAAATAAGACCTTCTTCAGAAATGCACAGTTTTGTCTAATCACTTCCAGCATCCAAGTGGAAAATACTAGACGATTCGGAAAATCCCGCGGTAATAGAGCCTGGAATGGTTGTATGTGATAAGGATATAAGAACTGTTCCTTTAAGATGGCATATACCGTCATATGGTTAACATGTAACAGCAAACAAATCTTCCTGGTACTAATGTCAGGTTGCTCGTCGACTAAATTAAGTACTGCTTCCTCTAATGCTGGTGTTCTAACTTCGCGTTGGCGACCACAATCATGATTCATCGTTTTGAAGGTACCATTTTCTCGTAGTCGTTGATGAAGCCGTGCAAATAGACTGTGATGAGGAGCGACGCGATGGGGATATATTTCTGAATATCTTCTTGACGCTGCTAAGGAATTTCTATTAGATAGCCCGTAAACGAAATGCATATCTGTCAATTCTGCATTTGTGTACACTTCCATTTCACTGAAATTCTTTACAAAAGGGCCTCAAAATGATAACAGTGTAAGACAATTAACAATGATTTTAATTTATTATTGCACATACTAAAAATAATTTAGTTGTCTTAACAAAATATGTCAACATGACAGCCGCCTACTAGGTAAATCAAAGTTTAATTAAAATTCCACACTATGAGAATCGTGCCATGTACTTGTAAGTAAATTATTTTTTTCTCAGAAATCTTCAATTTTTCGAAAAAATTACAAGAGACCTTTTTTGTTCAGAATGAAAAAAGCTACCTAAAATAAATTTTTAATTGGCAATATACACATAAGAGAAAAAGTTAAGTGAAAAACAAGTTTTAGGGGTGGTTATTTCTACACCTTACAAACATAGTGGAAAACCAGGAACTCAGTTATTGGATGCCTTCTTAATAGCAAATAATGTGTGCTTAATTTTATTTTTGTAACTTTTTGGATTTAGAAGATAAAAATAATAAACTACTTTTTTGGCGCCCCATTTAAAGGGTATCTTAACATGAGGGGGTCAATGATTTTTTTTATATGAAAGACCCACCTTATTTTTCAACAAGGAATCCCCATGAATTTTTTCGCAATTATTTATTTACACCCTGCATACCAGCATATGCCATAGTACACTGCATAAAATTTGTCAAGTTCTAATTGAAGTTCCAGCTCTAGTTCCTGCGCCTTGTCAATATCATTATCAGAGTCATTCTCTACTCTATTGCAAAAACTTTCTATGTCGGTGTTGTCATCATATTCAATATAAGCATCATCTTCTGAAGATATCCCAGATGAAGAAAACTTTCTACTAAGCTTCTCTTTTTTATCATTTTACGACTGCATTTTGATGAAATTTGTTTTTTGACTCTGGTTTTCTTTTGCTTAGAATTATTTAGAGTGAAGCGCCGCAGACAATCCACACTGACTTTATTTTTTCTCGCATCAAGTAGCCAACACAATGATGACTTTTTTTTATAACAGCTGATTTATTTCCAATAGCTACTCGAACCATGGCTCCATTCTTATTTACATAAGCGTTATCACCCTCGACAAACTTCGACGAAAAATCTTGTTTCATGACCAGTTCGTCTCCTATTCCTGCTGATGAAATACTAAATATATCTAAAAAGAAGCTATTTTCTTGATTATCGAGATGGTTTGTCTCGTTTTCAGACTTTACTGGTAGGGAACCTAGAACGTTTCTAGGAATCTTTTGAACAATTCCTTCATCACCAAGAGTCACCATGTCACTTAAAATGTATTTGATCGTCGCTTTCATTTTCAGTGATAGGGTTTTTTGTTATAGATATCGATATGGTATTCCAACTGTTATCATTGTTATCATCAATTTCAATCCCCAAATCGCATATGTTTTTTTATTGCATCTCTCAAAGCAGTTAATACCTACATGTTCTATACAAGTATCAGAAAAATCGGGAAATTGAGCAGATATTAATGCAGTTTTTGCTTTTTCTCAAAGGAAAATCACATCTCTAAGATCATTTAACGATATTGTTTACTGCCTTAATCCTATCTATTCAATGATGTGGTTGACTACTGTCGAAAATGTTGGAAGTCATTGATCTTGTCGCCCGAAACATTTTCTCGCATGTTTGACTAGAAAATAGGGAAGAAATAAACATGTCTTGTGTTAGATTGGGATTTTCACGAAAATGTTAATTGATGCATGAGCATTCAGTTCCAAACAATTATAACAATTTGTTGTTACACAAATTTTCTCCTAGTTTATAGTTCGGGTGGTTTTCAAGCCACTTTCGCCAAATTCTTGGGGAAAATCATACCAGATATTATATATTCCTTTTTTTATATAAGAACCTGTATATAGATAAGATGATATGAATAAATGCATTATATTCAAGTAAGCCCGGGTACGTTCACTATCTGGGACAATTTCCAGCAATTTGATTATTTGTGGAGAACATACTTTTTTGGGTTTTAATTGACAGTAAATGTGTATCTTTTGAAAAATTAAACGTTTCAGATGATCTGGGGATGCAAGAAAATTACCTCTAGTTAATAAAATATCATGCTTTAGGATCCTCGTTCGTAGTTTCGTAGCAAAATAAACTGTATCTTGGACAAAGGAAACTGCGGTTTCATCATTTTTGTCATATCCCGACTGATACCAATCCCACTTATATGTTTTGGTATCTGTTAAACTAAGAGGAAGCTTAGTACATTGACGCGTTGTTTTTAACAATCGAGAGTCTCCATCTAATGAAAATCCTAGTACAGCTACGCCTCGTTGTTTGACTTTGTCTTTAATATTTTGCCATCGCAGATTGACATTATTAGCGTTGAACCTGTCATCGGTTCCAAAAACAGCATGGCAATAAGCTAGGCACGTTTTGGACAAAGGCGTGCCATTATCAGATAGGCATAGTTTGATTTAACACTATTTTCAAAATAGTAGCAAATTCCTTCTGCCGACGGCGACCTTGTTAAAAATGTATCTGTAACTGGTAGTCCGTTTACTAACGGCAAAACAAATCCTACAAGCTTGTTAGTTCTTGCATCATACTCTGTTTTTCCCGTTACTCTCATTGCATCCTCGCTTGTCCATATAACTAGGCAAATTCCTTTCCTCTAAAAATTTTTTGAGGCCGTCGTAATCGAATACATCTTCTTCAATTTTTCCGCCTGTTATTTTTACATACTTATTTAAGCAGCTTATTGATGGTAGCATTGATTTAATGTTTGCGTATAGAGTTTCATATACAACAGTTTACTACTAACGTAAAAAAAGTACAGTGCAAACTTTCTTATAGTTTCTGTGTAACTGTACTAATCGCTTACCTTATTATCTAACAATTAACTTTACAAACATTACTTACTACACTAATGCAAAACACAAACAAATTAAATTACATCTTACGGAATTTTGCAAGAGACGCTTGTATAAAATGTGAGGTTATGAAACAATTTAAGCTCGCCTGCGCAGTTTCTCATGCATCCTAAATCCTCTAAATCCGAACTACATCCCCGGTAAATCCTGTAAACCCAAGTAAATCCTATACATCCTAAAGAAATCCCAGGAAATCCTCATAAATCCTTGTACCATAAATCCCTATGTGTTCACCCCTCAGGCATAAGTCTGGCACCAAAGCTTTCTTGGGAAACTGTCGTAGTATGGTTTGCTTGTTCAAATATATCGCTTACTATCGAGTTTTGTCTCAGATAGATCACTCCATGTGGTTGTTGATGGAGTATTCTCCGATACAATGGCTATCAACGCTGGTGTTCCACAGAGATCTGTCTTGCCATCAACTGTGTTTCTACTTCTTCTGCCAGAGGAGCAAGGCAACTATTTTGAAATAGGGATCTGATAATCTAGTAGAATCTAATGCAACCAAACCTTAAGTTTGCATCTTGTCCAGGAAGGCGGATCCCACAGTCTCTAATATGATGATGTCAACTACAACTATTCCTATGAAGTCTTCTATATCCATGCTCGGGATCACCTCCAACAGCATCCTCTCATGGGATAATTATGTGAGGTCCATTGCGAAAACCGCTTCATAAGAACTTGGTTTTCTATTCCTCATAATCTACAAAGCACAGATTCGTCCTGTTCTGGAGTACTTTTCACATGTTTGGAGTTCGGCTCCCAAAAGCTCTTGAATTCCTGAAAATTTACATATAATTCATCCCTGACCCAAGAATCATTTTTATACTATTTAAATATAAAACGTACTATTATTGGGAAATCCGCTTATTTCCAAAATTTAAGTTCTAGATTGGTCAAATGCATCTGTTTACTAAAGTTTTGTTTGAAACGTATTATACACATTTATATTATAGGTTTGGTTGTTTTAGTTGGGAGAGTTCACATGCCTAATCAGTTTTTTTGTTGGTTACTTTCAAATGAATATCATGCTCTTGTTAAGAATCATGCAAGTGATTTTTAAACCGATTGCTATGTAGAATGTCTATGTTTAAATGTTAAAAAAAGCTTGATTTATATAATTTACAGACTATAAATCAAGGTTCGATGAATACAGGTGTAAACCAATGCATTCCCCCTATTAAACATTTGGTGCATCATACATTATGAAAGGTGCCAATGAATAGACACTTCCTCATAGTTTTTTTACCAAAGACGTTCAGCGTTTTGGACGAAAGTTTTGATCTACACTAGAATTTACATTTGCCAAAGTATGTGTCTTTAATATTGGAAATGTTTCAGGGGAGCAAGTTTTAGAAGACAATAACAAAGATAAAGTTGATCATACAGACGTAATAAGGAGTTTAACAGAAGAACAACCCACTGAAGGCAAAGAATCGAAATTGGACAGTTCCAAAGATTTTCAAAAGAAAAATTCTTCAAAACATAATCACAGAGACAAGATGCGTGATAGGAAATCCGGCAAAGAGAGAGAGCGAACTAAGAATCATCGATCTTTCAGTAGGGATCGGGACCGAAGTAAAAGAAGATCTCAAAGTCGAGATCGCAGTAGCTTGAAACAGAAGGATAGTAAACGATCAAAAAGTAGGGACAGAGACCGACATAGGAAATCCTCACACAAAAACTCCCGATATAGGAAAGAGCCACACATGCATCCATCAGACAAACTCGGTCAGAAATCGTTAGAGATCTTAGAACAACTGGTTGACAATAACATAGTGCCGCCATTTGAAGACAGACTGTGGAAACATGTTTCTCAAGAGGATATAGTACAAGGTAATCGATTCTATTATGTTGACATAATTCACTACTGCGTTAAAATAGTCTTGCAACATGATCTGACTGTTTTAAATAGCCCGCACCCAATCAAAATTGATGTTTGAGGTTAGGTAATTGGGACTGGCTAAAAAAAAAAAAAGGTTAGGTAAACTCATTGCAGAGATTTTTTGAACTCAACCTGTGTGATACAACAAGAAGTGACAATCATGAAAACTTAATACAGAAATCGTGGTACTCAATTGTATGCTTTCTATAAAACCAATGAAGAACTTAATGAAGAAATTTGAAGAGAGCTGTTTAAGACAAACTCATTCCTGTGCGTACTATGACGTTCCTTGTCACTTTTTCGGTAAACTGCTTACTGCGGTAAACTTCAATTCCTCGGACGCCAGATTTTTCTAAAGGTTTACTCCTTGAGGAATTCTGCTAGGGTCCTCTCCACAAGGCTTGTCACTATGCTATCTATAGATAGCCTTGTCCCTAGGGTAGCCACAGTGAAGTATAACCAGGGCCCATGGGACAGAAAAACTATCAAAATTGTATGCTTTAATTACAATTGATACTTGATTATAACTCATTTAGCTCATTTAAAGATTGAGTAGAAATAACTTAATAAAACGGGGAATTCCAAATATTAAATATATAATAATAAGAAGTACAGTATTGGAATAATATTGGATGCAATTGAACGGTATATGACACAAAAAAACACCCAGGTTGAAAATGTAAAGAAGCTCAATCGGTATAAGAAAACTGTTACAACATATCTATTTTTACGATATGTTCGGTATTTAATTTCAATTCAACGGTACGGATTCCGTTGATAAATGATTTACATTTATTTATTACGGAAAACACAAATCAAGCACTACTTTGTTTTTATACCACTTTTATTAATAATAACGTGAAAACGTAACTATAGTTTCAACACCGAAGTGCCATTATCAAACAATGAGAATAAACTCCAGGCTTTCTATATTTATTGATTTTGTCTTTGGCTTTGTATATAAGATGGCAAAGTTTATTTTGAGGTTTGAAACTGATTTTAAAATTATTGCGTGATAAAATGTCAGCAATATGTTCGCTTACTTACCAATAAATATAGAAAACCTGAGTTGCCCAGACTGTGATACTTTTATATAGGTAGAACTTGTCGTAATTTCAAATTAAGATACGAAGAACATTTTCGCTCGTTTAGACTCAACAAAACTGACTCAACCTTTGCTAATCATTTTTTACAAACTGGTCATAATTTTCCTAATTTAGATAGCCTAAGCATTTTACATAACCAAACCAGAGGTTTTAAATTGAATACATTAGAATCAATAGAGATTTATAAAGGTATCAAAAACTCTAATAAAAATATCCTCAATGATCAGTTAGACCTATATCAAAGTGATCTTTCCATGTGTCTTTCAAACCGCTCTTAAACTAATTCATAGAATATTAAATTATAATCACACTGATTCGCAAATTGTTGCTATGTTTACTATATAATACTGTACTTTCCTAGGATCTACCTGTTTTTGGAATTTTCGTTGATCCCTTAATCTCAAACCTACTTTACTCTACTCTATTTATACTTGAACTGTTTCATTGATTTCTTCATAATTTTCTTATTGTTTGATATGGCACTTCCGTGTTGAAACTATAGTTACGTTTTCACGTTATTATTAATAAAAGTGGTATAAAAACAAAGTAGTTATTATTTCATATAATCAAAATGATAAATTACCATAAAGTAACGGCCACCATCGATATTTTGACAAATCAAGCAGGTCGTAGAGTAATAATAGTCGTACGGTAATTATTCGGATAGCATTATCGGTTGCAATGTTCACAACACTACGATATATCAAACGGTGAATAAATATTAAGCAATTATTTACCTTATGTAAATTCACTAACACGGAACACTACATCTTCGGTACTTTTGCAACTATTACTAACTCTTTCACAATTCAAAACGGTAGTATTAACTAACTTCAAATTCCGATTCTGAATAATTATCCCGATCTTTTGTCTGTCACTGTCTTTTATATGTTTTCAAGGTTCTGGTCAAGTGCGTACCACCAATTCCTTATTTTGTGCCGTGGCCCTTATGTCCCGAACAATGCTTTACAGGAACGCTACTTTTTAGATCTAAAATTCGCGCTCATGATCCTCCGGTAGTTTCTCCACGGCGAGGGAAACTTATTTATCAGAGTTTTTTGGTTGTACTCAGTTTTTACACATAAGGTTGTTCAAACTTTGATGTGTTAATTGATCCCCGTTTTTGCAACATCAGTTAATCGGAATGAATGCAAATTTTTTAAGCGGGCATAAATGCACTATGTGCGATTCATTTATTGAAATAATTACACTTGCGGAAAATTACGGAGATTTAGAAAAGTGACTATCACGGAATGCACATTCGGAGTTCACGCATATCTGTTGAAATAATGAACTGTTTAACCGGAGTTTACTTATAAAATTCGTATTTACTGCCTGATCTAAAATAAATGATATATCAAATTTTAAGCTTCGTTACAGTAAATATAGTGTCGCTTTGCAAAACTTCCTATCAGCCCTGTCTGCGAGATGAAATATGATAGCAAACAGGGGTGGTGCTTACTACAGGTATAAAAAATCGCATGCCCACGGATCTCGTGTAATACTATTTGAATGGCGGCTTACGAAAACCTTAACCTTAATGTAACTTGAAATTTATGCCCTCAATTAATGTTTACATTGATTCAAGAATATCAATTTTGTAGACTTATTCAAAAATATCTACTAGAAATTCCTTACAATTATTAATCGCATTGCTAAATGTAAAACTTTCTTCTATTACAACATTTAATATTTTTCCGTCTTCAGTTTGAAGCACATTGATGTCATCCAATTTATCAATGTGCCATAATAAAATACATTTACGAATCGTTCGAGTCGAAAAATATCAATTGCTAATTGCAGCTTAGTTTTTTTCAAAACGCCAACGGGCACCTATAACTGGATTTGTAAAATGTAGGGTGCAGAATGTAATTGTAGATAGTTCATGTATCGGATTTTTGACGAGTAAAGGAAATGTATTGTAATAGTTCTTTAAAAATTTTCGATCCGTTTTTAGCCTTTCTGAATCATTCTACACTATTTTTGAAATGATGTCTTTGGTTGTAAATATACAAATTGCTTTAGAACGGTGATAATAGGAACTGTATTGTTTTGAGGCGTGGTACTTCTCTTGCAAGTGGTGCTTTTGACATCCTTCTTCAGTTTTTCAAATGAAACTAGTATTTTATTGGAATATTATATTATATTTCTGGTTATAAATATATATCATAAGCGTCACATATTTACACTGTGATATCATGAAAATAAGGTTGACAGCAAAATGTAATAAAACAGAGTTGACATCACATGTTGTCAATTCGAATGAACATTCAATGACATAGAGTATAATTTGACGTTTTTCACTATTTAGCTGTTTCTAAATCATGAAAGTATAATTTGACGTTTTTTCACTATTTATCTGTTTCTAAATCATGTGCATTATATGTACTATTCCTACGGATGTAAGCTGTATCCGCGAGCGATGTCCGATCTTGATGAAATTGCACACCTTCAAAATCAGTGGAAACTCACTTTTTATATGAAATTTCGAAAAAAAACAACACCAAACCGTTTCCCACCCATCGAAACAAATAAGTACAATCTTGATAAAATTTTCCGCGCTTGACCTTCAAAATAAGATGAGTCCACTGTACATGTTTCGGAAAAACCATGCTTACCGGAACGAAGCACTAGCAAATATTTCTAATTGACTGTTTTTTTTTTATTACCATTTCAAATAATTGAACTATGGCACCTTGGAGGAAGATCAGTTGATTAGCGAACGATAAACAATGCTGATCCTCATCGAATCAAAGAAAATATCCAGCCCTTCTAATTTCATTCTTCAGTTTAATCTCAAGCAAAACTAAATACAAATAAAATGCTAGTTTCTCAAAACTAATAATTTGAACCAACAGTAAGTCTTGATCTATTTCTGAATTCTGAAAGGGCAAATTTACGCAGGGTTCCATTTGAAAATATTCATAAAATAAGCACAATTTTCTTCAAATAGCGCATGAATGAAAAATGGCGGAGATATAAACGTCAAATAACGGTAAAAAGAGATGTTCAACGCTTTGAATTCTAAATTCGTTATTTTTAAATGTTCCCAAAAATTTCTTGTATTTTCAAAACATTACAATATTCTTCTGTTTCTTCACTTATCGTTTACATCTTCTATGTTGTGAAAACAGTTTTCATCAGAAGCAGTAAACTACTAATGAATTTTGGAAACTATTTCAAAATATTGAAAAGGTTCGGGTTATCACATACGTGTCTGGTGATGAAAAATTTAAAGTAGGTTTGGAATAAGTTGTTAATAATTACTATTTTACTTTTTAATATGTCTATTTTACCTAATGGCTATGCTGGTAGGTACTGTTGTCACCTTTTCTCATGGAAAATCAAAATGGCAAAAATATTTAACATTCTGTAAAAACATAATATCCAGCATTCTCGCGGGCATTTATTCTGTATCTCTTTAATAATGAATTATAAAATATTACATAAAAAATTGATTTGAACTACTATTCTTGAAAAATCTTGTCTTCCGGATAGATTCCGCGTCACAATGGCTCGACTTGATGCCGACGTTTCGCCAACCATTACAGGTGGCATCTTCTATTCTTGCATCTCGTAGATATAAAATTAAAGTGAGGAAATATTACATTCGGGTTAGTTTAAAAATTTTTAAATTATATCTAAAAATAATTTTTGACGTTTCAGTCCAAGACTGAACGAAGCACTAGTAAATATTTCTAAATTGCCAATACCTGTAGAAACAGTTAACGCGTTATCCCCAAAGTTTCAAGACTTAATGCATATTTCAAATAAGTAGAAACAGCTCAAGGTGTGGAAAGATGTAAAATTATAGTCCATGCCATGTTAAGTTTATTTTAATTGACAGGGATAACTATGTTATGGAATGGTCTGTCACGGACATTATAGTCAATATATCAGCTGTATCATATAAACGTTACCTGTCTCGTTGAGGGGTTATACGTTGTCTATCATAGAACTTAATCTATGGAACTGTCTGTTATATTAATTGTCCCTTTTACTCCGTTTTGGACTGAGTTTCGAAAAATCAGTTCTTAGCGGGTGCCTACGTCGAATAAGGAACATATCTGCCAAATTTCAAGTCGATCGGATTTATAGTTTCGGAGATCGCATGATGAGTGAATAGTGTTTACCAACGCAAATGGAACGATCGATATACCAACATTCTGAAAAATATTTATGGTCTGTTATAACTAATTTTAGGGACCCGCGGGTGTAGTACACATATGACTCATTTTCCGAAAATTAAAATACTATAGGAGAAAAATATACTGTATTATTATTATAACTAATTTTAGGGACCCGCGGGTGTAGTAGACATATGACTCATTTTCCGAAAATTAAAATACTGTAGGAGAAAAACATTTGCCGATTTTATAACCGACCCCCCCCCCCCGGGTATTTAGATACCTTAGAATTGAACCTTGTAAAACACATTGTATTTTCAATTTGAATAGACTTTCAATGCAATGACAGGTAATTTCACATATTCCTACATATTTATCTGTTTCTGATCTTTTGCAATATATTTTCTGGTCCTATGGGTTAGGGAAGTGAAGTTAGTGATCCATGGATCACAGTTAATTTCTATTAATGTAATTAATATTTGATATATATATTATTACAATCCGATGGGTGAGGGAAGTGAAGTTAGTGATCCATGAATCACAGTTAATTTCTATTATTGTAATTAATATTTGATATATATATTATTACAATCCGATGGGTGAGGGGAGTGAAGTTAGTGATCCATGGATCACAGTTAATTTCTATTACAATAATTAATATTTGATATATATTATTACAATCCGATGGGTGAGGGAAGTTAAGTTAGTGATCCATGAATCACAGTTAATTTCTATTAATGTAATTAATATTTGATATATATATTATTACAATCCGATGGGTGAGGGAAGTGAAGTTAGTGATCCATGGATCACAGTTAATTTCTATTAATGTAATTAATATTTGATATATATATTATTACAATCCGATGGGTGAGGGAAGTGAAGTTAGTGATCCATGGATCACAGTTAATTTCTATTAAAATAATTAATATTTGATATATATTATTACAATCCGATGGGTGAGGGAAGTGAAGTTAGTGATCCATGAATCACAGTTAATTTCTATTAATGTAATTAATATTTGATATATATATTATTACAATCCGATGGGTGAGGGAAGTGAAGTTAGTGATCCATGGATCACAGTTAATTTCTATTAAAATAATTAATATTTGATATATATTATTACAATCCGATGGGTGAGGGAAGTGAAGTTAGTGATCCATGAATCACAGTTAATTTCTATTATTGTAATTAATATTTGATATATATATTATTACAATCCGATGGGTGAGGGAAGTGAAGTTAGTGATCCATGGATCACAGTTAATTTCTATTAAAATAATTAATATTTGATATATATTATTACAATCCGATGGGTGAGGGAAGTGAAGTTAGTGATCCATGAATCACAGTTAATTTCTATTAATGTAATTAATATTTGATATATATATTATTACAATCCGATGGGTGAGGGAAGTGAAGTTAGTGATCCATGGATCACAGTTAATTTCTATTAAAATAATTAATATTTGATATATATTATTACAGCTCCAGTTGTTGAAAGTGATAGTGACCACGAACCTTCTTCTACTGTAACTATTCCTACACCTCCACACAGTACGGATCCAGATGATTATCAAGCTAATCTGACACCTGCAGAACCAAAACAAGGTACGTAATTTCTTTTCCAATGCAGCTTTTATAAGCATTCACTCAACCCTGAAAACTGTTGTTCAAATTGAATATCATATCTAGTCGGGTCAAATTAGACGTTAAAAATGTGAAAGCTCGGAATTTTTTCCAAACAGACCAATCAACTTAATTTTTTTTTGCAAATTTACATTTACCATTTTTGACCGCAGTATCTAGAAATTGGCCAATTATATTTCTGAAAAATAGTCAAATTTAATAATTTTTCGTAATTTTTGTTGAAAATGACAAACATTTCACTCGGGGGTTTTCGAGGTCGCTGATTACGATTCCGAAGTTAGATTTACCATTTTCCACCGCGGTAGCTAGAAATTGGCCAAATTTATGTCAGAAAAATGGATAAATTAGATAATTTCGTAATTTTTGTTCAAAATGGCTAGAAAATTTCACTCGGAAGTCATTTGATATTGTATATGAAACAAATGATTTACAGTCACGGATTAATTCCCTGACTTTTGATAGCAGTGCCAATTTCAACAAAAATTATGAAATTATCTAATTTATCCATTTTTCTGACATAAAATTGGCCAATTTCTAGCTACCGCGGTGGAAAATGGTACATCCAACTTCGTGATCAGCGACCTCGAAAACCCCCGAGTGAAATGTTTTAGTCAATTTCAACAAAAACTGCGAAATTATTAAATTTGGCTATTTTTCAGACATATAATTGGCCAATTTCTAGATACTGCGGTCGAAAATGGTAAATCTAACTTCGGAATCGTAATCAGCGACCCCGAAAAAATACTTTATTGATGTAACATAAATAGTAGCGGAGCCAGGATTTTGTCAAGGGGTATTTGACACGCTGTTAAATCACTATACCGGGTGTGTGACTCATCATTGGGATCTCGGAAACTTTAAGAGATACGAAGATGGTTAAATTAGGGCAAAGTTGCATATCGATGAACCCGATAATATTCCGTTTACCAATTGAAGTTATCTTTGGTGCGTCCGGAAATATGGCGGAAAAACTGAAATTTACGGTTTTCGTTTATCTTTTTACGAGGTTTTTACGAATGTTAGAAATACATTCTCATCGGAACTTTTGAGCTTATCTTTTGATGAAGTCTCGAAAATTTTCTAAGACGTTTCGTTTTTCTCAAATCATGATCAACTTAATTTTTCCTTATAGGCGCCATATTGGATTTTTTCAGTTTTGAATAACCTTTTTAATGATATATCACAAGTTACCCTTATAGTCCCAAAAATCAGAAATATTATAGAAAAGTTTTATTTAGATATCTTGTTAAGCACTGTGTCGTTAAAAACAGAGTTTAACAATGAAGAAAAACGCGATATGATGAAACTTTATTACAAAAACGTTAAAAACAGTGTCAAGACATCGGAAATGTATCTGAACAGGTATCAAAGAAATTTGTTCAAATTATTAGATAGAAATCCCGAGTTCCGTGCACGTTGAAAACCAAGTCAAAAATATGGAGCCATAAGGGTTGAGGAAACTAAAGTAAATTTAGTCAATGAGCTAAAATTAACGTTAAATTATTGTATACTTTTCAAATAAAAGTATTATATTTTGCGATAAATATGACCCCGAGTAAATCCACACTCCAAATTTCCCCCGATGTAGGTTTCTTCTCATCAGTGCCTGAAATGAGGGGGTGGGGCAAGTGCCCCGGGTAACGGATCCAGGGAGACGCCAAATTTGGAAATGTCTACGTTCATAAAAATCTGTCGGAAAAAAAATTCACGATAAAAATTTAGGGTGCACAGCTGTCTGAACAGCAGGATAACATTCTTCCCGTAACTTCAAGCAGCTAATCAAGAGGCACCTGTCATCACTTTCTTCGGCTCTACAGAGGCTTTGTACGTGTTCTCTCAGTCAACTAAACGGTGGGACTTGGTGAAAAGTGCAGTGAAGAGAATAGTGAAACAGGAATCTCAAACCAGATAGAGTGCTAGGTTTGATGCTGTCAGTGTCGTCTTTGAACATCCGGATTCTATTTTGGATCTGCTCGAAAAAATGAGTGAAAATCCCAGAATTGACGCCGGAAACTAGAAATGAAGCGGGAAGCCTTGCACACAGAATGCTGACGTTCGACTTTCTCAGCCTTCCCTACTATTGTGACCAAGTTTTGCGGAGAATTGAACGCGTTCAAAAAAGACTGCAAGATCCTGCAATAAATTTTGCAGATGCTGCCAACGACCTCGACTCTCTTCAACACGACTTGGCACACATTCGAAACGATTTGTGTACTGCCGCGATTGCAGACGCGAAACAAAAATGTGACCGATGGGGAATCACCGTCGAACGGAGAAGAAAAAGTCGTCGCCGAATGCTTGAAGAGTTTGCTGAAGATGCAGGCCTTTCAGCAGAGTAGTAACAACGTCGCGTTTTGGCAAACGCTATTGATAGGCTCCAGGTTGAGTTCGACAATCGTTTTCAGCGTCTTCGTGATCTAAACAAGAAGTTTGGCTTCCTCTTGAATGTTGCAGAGTTGATGAGTGGTTCAGATTTCGATTGAGGCGAAAAACAGTCTGAAAGTTTCGGAGAATTTTACACTACTGACGGCACTGGCTTGTTTAAAGACACCGTTGACTGCAGAATGTTACTACGTTTACGGGAAAATGTCATCGATATCTCCATCGAACTATTCCGATTTCTTATACAGTACGGTAAAGATTTTTTTCCGAATTTAAGAGTTGCGTTACAAATCCTGCTAACTGTCTCCGTATCTATTGTAAGTTGTGAGCGGTCCTTAGCAAGTGAAAGTTAATATTAACTTATCTGCGGGCATCAATGCAGCAACAAAGATTGTCGGACTTAGCTCTGTTGAGTAAAGAGAAAGAGACTCTCGAATCGATTGATGCATCACGCATAATAGATACGTTAGCATCAATGAAAGCGCGTAAAATACATATCTAGATTTATTGTTCAATGAATATACTGGATGGGCCAATCAAAACGAAACACGGTCGATATCTCATATATCGTTCGTTTAGACCCGTCGATTTTTATTTCCCGGTGGAAAGATTTTGCCCATATCGTCAACCTTGTAGTTTTCACCCCCTCGCGAGGGTGAACTTCAACCCCAAAATCTTGAATAGGGATCGAGTGGTCCTTATTTTAATAAGGTATTCGAATTCTCTGTTCAACGCATCTTAGTTTTACAAATTTGATGCAACCGTTTTTGAGAAAATAAGGGACGAACATTGAAAAAAAAAATTGTTGGCCGGTGAAAAAATTTTGAGATCCGTTGATTTTTATAGCGGGCAATTATGAAAGCTGCCCCCGGGCGCGCACAATCCTCGCTACGCCTCTGCCTCTTTCCAAAAGTACCAAAAATAAGTTTAATTGTTGAACGAAATATTATCAGGCTCACCGATATGCAACTTTTCTCCAATTCAACCATCTTATCTCTTATAGTTTCTGAGATCCAGTGATAAGAGTCGAATTTGAAACACCTGGTATGTGCAGGAAAATTATCTACCATTTAAGACTAGTAACTCTGTTACCCTAGCTGAAGTTTTTGCTGAACAAATTGTTATAGACTGGGTTCATAAGGCCAAGATTTCAAAAATCACTAAAAATTTCTCATAGGAATTAAACAGATTATTGTCAGTACTCCCATTTGAATAATGTTGTGTTTACTATTCCTGCAAATCAACCAACTGTAACAATAATAATTTTGACCACAGATAAATTGTTTGAAAAAGAAACTGAAACTGAAGTAATCGAACGGAGCATGTCCCCTCCTCCGAAGAAACAACCAGGGAAAATTTGGAAAGGAACAATAAATATGATAGATGTTGCGCAAATATCAATATCAGCCCATGAGGTATCTGGTAAGTACTTGTGAAAGAATCATTTCAATAGTCAATGATTAATAATTACGTTTACAGGTGATTGCTCATCTCTCGGGAAGGAATTACCCTCGAATCTAGATATAGTTGGTAGGATATCACCAGACACAGTTTGGGACTATATTGGAAAAATGAAGTGTTCGAATAGTAAAATAATATCTTTGGTGAGACTAAACGCTACGAACATCGAAGAAAAAATGCCGTACCTCGCCTTGTATAGCTATTTATCGAGTAGGAATAGACTTGGAGTTGTTAAAAGCATCAACAAAGCCGTCAAAGACTTTTACATTTTGCCTCTAGGTCCGCAAAAACCAATTCCACAAGCGTTACTTCCATTGAATGGTCCAGGTAAGGTTTCATTATTTTAAAATATACAAGTTGTTTCTATAGCTGCTTTTTCGATGATATCAAAATAATAAACCCTTTATGCTAAATTATCACGAGCTTATCTCCGAATTACCAAACAATGTTTTAACGAATGTATACTATATTCTAGCCTTAAATATAATATCTTTCTTATGGCTTGTTCACACAATCAAAGGAATAGCTGCAGGTTATACAGTGTTAGGTTGATCAGTTATTGAATGTTTTTGAATATAACTAACCATACATGATTTAATAAACTGTGTTACAAACAAATTTAGGAATTATTGACTCATTACATCAAATAATACAAATTATTCGTAATTTTGTACCATATTATTCAATAAGCGTTTATAGTAGAGGAAATGAATCTAAGAACCTGTTATTTTTTTGTAATGGGATGGATTTGAATGAAACCTTTTGCATTCGCTTCATTTTTGGACCAATAAACTTTGTTAACCTTTATATTTTGGCGGTCGCATCCCCTCTTTTTGCTAGAGGGGTTTTTAGCAACCCCATTTTCTATCTCGCTAAGTTCTTAACCGAATTCCTTCAAATTACATACAGGGGTTTTGAGGGGTCAGCGATTACGAATCCGACGAGAAAATTCGAAAATTCAAAATGGCGGGTTAAAATATAAAAATGCATTTTGTAGCCTAACTGATGTTTTTAGATAAAAATACCAATTGTCCAAAAGTGTTTAGAATCCAATTTTACGTAATAAAAGTATGTTCATATGTTCACTTTCAACCCCTTTTTAACTTGAGAGGGTGAACATCCCTACTTATTTCGTAAAAGAGCAGGATTTTTCCTTGTAAATAGGGAACTGATGTATAAAAACACGTGAAAATTATATTTGAAGAAAATCCCTCCAATGTGCACCCTATCAGATAGATCGCCAAGAGGTGGGGGTGAAGTTACATGTTGCATCGCTATATACAAGACGAAATAAAATGCCTATTTTTTTCATATTTTATCACGAAAAAATCATCATAAATTATAAAGTTCATATATAATACAAATTATTGTGTCTTGGGCTATTTGTATAATATAAATAAGTTTGTATGGTCACTTATATACCCCTTAACACACTAAGGGGGTGAACATCCCTCTGTACTAGTAGGATTTTTGCATAGGGTGGGGGGTGTAAATATTTTATTTAAAATAAATACTATCAAGACTAATTATTCAATTATTTTTTGATAATTTAAGGGTGAAAAAGGGTTGAAAAGTAACCATATAAATATACTTTTATTGTGTAAAATTTAATTCTGAACACTTTTTCTGTCTTGATAGTATTTATGTTAAATAAAATATTTACACCCCCCTCCACCCTATGCAAAAATCCTACTAGTACAGAGGAATGTTCACCCCCTTAGTGTGTTGAGGGGTATGTAAGTGACCATACAAACTTATTTATATTATACAAATAACCCAAGACACAATAATTTGTATTATATATGAACTTTATAATTTATGATGATTTTTTCGTGATAAAATATGAAAAAAATAGGCATTTTGTTTCATCTTGTATATAGCGATGCAACATGTGACTTCACCCCCACCCCTTGGAAATCTATCTGGGTGCAGAAGGGATATTCTTCAAATATAATGTTCACGTGTTACATATAACATTGCCCTATTTACATGGAAAAATCCGACTCATTTACGAAATAAGTAGGAATGTTCACCCTCTCAAGGTAAAAAGGGGTTGAAAGTGAACATATGAATATACTTTTATTACGTAAAATTGACACTTTCTTGTCTTGTCAATTTTGTCTAAAACCAATAGAATGGCCCGAAAATGCATTGGCATTAAAAATGGCCAATTCCTACAAAAAACTGAATTTAGAACATTTTTTGTATCTTGAAATTTCTCTTAAAAAAAAATCATGGCTGCAAATGGCAATTTTAGATTTGCAGTGTGGGTGTAACTAAGAGGTCCGGCTAAGGGGTGGTTGATGAGTGGTGATATATAAGTCATAGAAATAAGGTATTCTTATGCAAAATTGAATTCTAAACAATTTTGGACTCATGGTATTTATCTCTAAAATCATCAGTTAGGCTACAAAATGCATTTTTATATTTTAACCCGCCATTTTGAATTTTCAAATTTTCTCGTCGTATTCGTAATCGCTGACTCCTCAAAACCCTTGTTTGTAAATTTGAAGGAATTCTGTTGAGAACTCGGCGAGATAGAAAATGACGTTGCCAACTACCCCTCTAACAAAAAGAGGGGATGCGACCGCCAAAATCTAAAGGTTAACAAAGTTTATTGGTCCAAAAATGAAGAGAATGCAAAAGGTTTCATTCAAATTCATCCCATTACAAAAAAATAAGATGTTCTTGCATTCATTTCCTCTACTGTTAATTACATTCATTATAGAAACAAATCGTGACTATAGTTTCGACACTAGCTTGTCATCTTCAAACTATACTAATATATGAAAATATGAATACATTAGTCAGTGGCGGCTCGTGAGTTATGAAAGAGGCTGGGCACAAGAAAAAAACTCATCTATTTTTTTTACATGAAATCCATTCTCCTATTTTCCATGCTGGAAAAAACGTCTATGACTTTGTTGTCAAAATCCGGGATAGACTGAACGAACTTCTTTTCTATTGATAGGATTGTGCTTCTCAGAAAAGTTTTAATGCGTTTGAGGGTAGAAAAACATCGTTCACATTCTGCTGTCGACATGGTCGTTTTACAAATAATATCCAACAGTTTGTATGTTTCCGTCAAAACCTTTTTTAGGTTGTTGTCTGTTATGAACACTAAAAGTGGCAAAATACGACCTACGTCACACATGTCATCGCGCTCATAAATTGCTGAAAGTTCCTTTTGTAATTTTACACCGCCCAACATAGGATAAGATTTCATAGTTTCATCAAAATGTTTTTGTGGAAATGCATGTCTATAAGTTTTAAAATTTTGGGAATCAAATAATTTTGCTGCAGTGATCCCTAAAATCAAATCGGTCGCTAATTTGGCTTAAAATAGATTTCTTTAATGTATCTCTTTTAGAGAAGAACTCTATAATATACTTTTCTGTTCCGGAAATGTCGGGAAAATAGACTTTTGAGGAAAAATGCAAAAAAAAATCATTTATAGGTCAAAATAATAAAGATTTTTCTATCAATTTACTCAAAAAATAATGGTTTTTTAATAAAACCTGATTACTTGACGAGAATCTACGCCCGAAACCGTTTAAGAGGGTAATTTATAAATCATGATCTTTTATACAGGGTGAGCTAGTTAAATTTAAACTGAGTTTTAACGCGACATGTTACCACTTAATATTTTATTACTGGAAAACCAAATAATCTGGATCAATCAGACTTTCGCACATTAAAGAGGGGGATTACGAATACAACGTACCAAAAAATCACATCAATCGACAGGTCTTAAAATAGATATGAGCGATTTTTGGGGTCGGAGATCATGATTTTTTATTTCTTTTTACTACATTTTAAAATAAAAACTTGTCTTTAAAAAAAATTCACTTCATATTTTATTTTCCAATGTATTTTCTGTTCCTACAATCATATATATTTGATCCGCTAAATAGTTTGCTAACAAAAGTGAATCAATTGATCACAACTCATTTAGATTTTGAATTAATAATATATGAGTAAAGATTATTTCTTGCTTTAAAGGCTACGTTTTTAAGAAATTGAGATATATGTTGAGTGTTTACGTAAAAATGTTTATTATCTTGCCATACATGTTATTTTTAGCAATATGTATGAAAAAGAAGCCTCTAATTACGCGAATCACCTATTGGAACATAATCACAATTTCACCCTTAATCCCGATAATTTACATATTCGAGAAGAAACAATAATAACATAATATTAAATGAGCAAATCGGTCCCATAATTCACTACTTTAAATAAGAAATAATCACCCTTATTCACTAAAAATACTGTTTTAAAGAACTGAGGATCTTGATTATTTATTATTTTTAGTGTTATAGTGTATCCACACTGTGAATTCTTTTATAGTTTATTAATTAACCACTTGTAAATATAATCACGAATCAGATTGACACCTCAGTCTTCCGATCCTTAATAGAAGCAATTTCATTTTGAGATTGGTCAGCGATTGCGAAATAACCTTCACAAACTATTTCCGTTCTTTGATACCTTCGTTTGTACACTTCGAAGGTATGTGTGCAAAACCTACAACGAAATCATTTTGGTTCTTTATTCTTGAATTTACAATCAGATTACTTTTCCACATCTTTCTCTCAACAGTTGTAACATCTTTTAACAAATAAACTCTTCTCAAATAAACTCCTCTCACTCAGAAAGTCATCTTCTTTTGGGAAATTACCGTATCAAATTAACTATTTTCCTCAATGCCATCTTTCATAATATTTCAACAAAGACTTCTCACCAATGCTACATCAAACATATTATACGGGTATTTTATTAATATGAGCGTTTGTAATTTATGTCGATGGATAAGCGGCCTTACGTTCGAGCTTTCTTGCATTATGTTTACCATGTATTATAAATTCGATATACACTTCAGATAGATGACTATTAGGTAATGAATATCATTGATTTAGTATAATCAACTTTGATGCTCTACAGACAGTTTTGTTGCTCTTCTAAATTATCACATTTTGGAAAATTCATAGGAAACAATCACTTTCATTTAGCTACAATTATTTATTGCTTTCGTTTTGGTGATTAATGTGATATAGCTGTTAAGGTAGTTATATGATCTTTCGAATTACCTTCTGATTATTGCTAATTAGTTTACTCCTCTCGTAATGTGGATATAAGATATGCATATGACAATAATTCAATAATTCTCCATTTATATAAATTTACCCTTAAGCGTCAGATTAGAGTAGATCATGAATCCGAAGTAGCTTGTAGAAATTTGTTTATTCTAAAACGGCTAAAGAATTATAAGTGAACATTTTTATTATGATGCAGGGTTTGAAGAATCTCGTCCTGCTCTTTTGCTTGGTATTATAGTAAGAGACAAAAGGAAAAGACCTAGTGTAGATATTGTAATGGCACCATCTATTACTCCAAAGAAGACAAGGATAGAAACTCCTCCTTTACCTCCGATTATTGCTGTTAAATCACCACCGCCTCCAGCGAGATCGTACACACCTCCACCTGTGAAAGACCCGAGGATTAAATTGCCACTTCCTCCACCAGTGGTCAAGGAAGTTGACGACGGAGGTAAGCATCACGTTTTATCCTTAATATCATTAAGCACATGCATATCTCCAATATATATTTTTTCATCTGATAATAATTATCCTATGTTTTACAGTTATTTTAACTCTGCAGGGAACATCCCATCTTATAAAAAATGTAATGAAGATATGCTGTTAGTACGGTTTGTAAACCAGCAATATGTAGATTTTGGAATTTAATATCTAATTCGTTTACTTTGAGTATTGAAAGAGATTAATAACAAACTATTACATTTTTACAAGATTTATTGAATAATTGTATATTTCTGGTTTTGTGTCAAAACTAACTACAGTTTTGACGGTAGAACTGTCATCAAACGACAACAGTAAGTTTTGTACGTTTTGTAACAAAAATCGGTGGTAATAAACATAGTTAAAAAAAGCGTGTCTTTATTTCGTTTTATCAATATGATAAATTACCATAGATATTATATATACATACATGGATAGCGCATCAGGGATTTTCATTGACTCCAACATATGGAACAGCTGACAAGTGGCAAAACATCGTTCTAGCCATAAGAGTACATGTTACTGTAATCTATCATATTATGTTATTTTCAAAAAAAATAGCAATGTTTTGATACAGAAAACTTCTTTAGTCCTTTGTTTTCTAGTTGTGATTAGTTGTTTGGCTTTTTCCTATCATTTTATCAAATGATATATATTGTGTAATAACTCTTCGACGACAATAAGGTTATAATAGTGAAGTGTGTGATTAATTATTTATCTTGGATACTTTTAATAAATCTAATATATAACAATGGTGAAATCGTGTTCGGCGTTTGGATGTACAAATCGGTATCAAAAAGGAGGACCTAGTTTTTACTGATATTTACAAGTTTAGTATATACTGGATAGTAGTAGTAGATACTTAATTGACAATAATGTAATTAAACCGTAGACGTTAGAAGTACAATTTTAATCGACTATTCACAATCGAAAATAGAAACTAATAGTGTAATAATTACTGTTCATTTCAGTTTTCCTTCAGATGAAAATTGAAACAAAAATGGGTAATAGCAACGAAGAGAAAAAACTTCATGCCCAACAAGAATTATCATCTTTGTAGTGAACACTACAGAAAATGATTTCATGTAGGTATTCATTTGGAAAGAAATCAGTAAAAGACCATGTAGTTCCTCCTAGTATTTTAAATTTTCCGGCGATTGTCTTTAAACGTAAGGTGAAATCCAGAGAACTTAGAAATCAGTACACAATATGAATTTGTCATAATTTTTAGCTGGGTATATGTTGTTATTATTATGTTTTTACTAGTGATGATGCAAATATTATTTGTTGTGAGGGCACCTCATTTAGGATCAATGAAGAACAACCTGTAAATGAACCAGAAAGTTGGTTGATTATATACTTACTAGATTTATAACATTTTGTTACCATCTTTTCTGTCCTATATCGTCATACCCTAATATAATTTTACAAATTGCGAAGCATACTATTGATAAGCAAAAAATAGTAATAAATAATAGTAAATACTTGACTACAAGGAATCGTAGAATGAATGCAAAGGTTAAAAAAAATCTGAAACATGTATTAAAACATGTGAAGGATAGGCAGGACATTTCTGAACAATGTTTACTTTTATTCCCGAAGAATTTGTATTTTTAACAGTAACAGTACCTAATATTATATAATGTTCCTCTGTTGGTAAAATTCAAGTTTAAAATTAAGGTGACCTATAATTGACCTATAAGCTAATTTGTAACTAGAAACATTAATGCTGTGAACTAAAACCCTGTTTATATCAGTTTTATTTTCTTTAGAAACTGGAATATTTTGCTTATGTTTATTATTATAACACAAAGGTAAGCTAGCGATTTGGCATCTGCGACTAGCCACAACACCAGAAGTTCACCACTGAATAACAATAACTGTTCATTTATGTAATTTCCAGTTCTTCTTTATATTTAGCATCTTGAGGCACAATCGGATTCAATCTCTGGCTCAGGAAAAATCCAAGTTTGGGTTATATGGTAGCAGAATTAGATTAATAATTTTGATAAATGACATACTTCTTTTTTCTCAAACCACTCCAAGAAATAGCTATATTATTTCTGTCTAATTATTTGAGCATTTTGATATTTATAGATATATTTCTTCTATAGCTTACTTAATTTTGAATGTGTATATGTTACTTGTTTTCCACATTATAACTAAATCTTCACGACATTATGAAAGATGTTGTTTTATTAATTAGGTCATGTATGGTAATGATTCTGTAGTTGAATATATGTATTAATTATAATTGAAGCTGTTGATAACTAAATATGGTCATTTAACGTGGGGGTAGAGTAATTTCAGTTGATTACATACTAAAGTTTTCCATTGATGAAATAGAGCATAAGTTGCATATGGGTGCTTCATGGAAAATATGACTAAATATTGTTATAGTGTATCCACACTGTGAATTCTTTTATAGTTTATTAATTAACCACTTGTAAATTAATCACGAATCAGATTGACACCTCAATCTTCCGATCCTTAATAGAAGCAATTTCATTTTGAGATTGGTCAGCGATTGCGAAATAACCTTCACAAACTATTTCCGTTCTTTGATACCTTCGTTTGTACACTTCGAAGGTATGTGTGCAAAACCTACAACGAAATCATTTTTGGTTCTTTATTCTTGAATTTACAATCAGATTACTTTTCCACATCTTTCTCTCAACAGTTGTAACATCTTTAACAAATAAACTCTTCTCAAATAAACTCCTCTCACTCAGAAAGTCATCTTCTTTTGGGAAATTACCGTATCAAATTAACTATTTTCCTCAATGCCATCTTTCATAATATTTCAACAAAGACTATATTTATAGATATACAAGACTATATTTATAGATATACAATATAGACTATATTTATAGATATATTTCTTCTATAGCTTACTTAATTTTGAATGTGTATATGTTACTTGTTTTCCACATTATAACTAAATCTTCACGACATTATGAAAGATGTTGTTTTATTAATTAGGTCATGTATGGTAATGATTCTGTAGTTGAATATATGTATTAATTAATAATTGAAGCTGTTGATAACTAAATATGTCATTTAACGTGGGGTAGAGTAATTTCAGTTGATTACATACTAAAGTTTTCCATTGATGAAATAGAGCATAAGTTGCATATGGGTGCTTCATGAAAATATGACTAATTCAAAATGAGCGATATTTAGTTCTATATATTTAATGTAATTTTGTACATAATACTATTATGTATTGTTACTGAATCATGAAAACCGATCAATAGGATTATATCATAATTCATAAAATTCGTAAAGTGCTCCATATAAAACAATGTAAATTATGCACGTTCTTGCCACTTGTCACGTGGTCAGAATGATCTTCATCGCTGTTTAATACCAGGCTGAAATAGGTCTTCTGTCTCTCTTACTTGTTGGAGTCATCGACTGAACAGAGGTTTGTATACCATGCGCTATCCATGTATGTATATATAATATCAATGAAATTACCCTAAAATAGACAATCAATTACTCTTATTCTACATTATAAAAAATAATGAAAATCATCTAGTCCTCCTATGTCCTCTCATTTTATTTGTTTCGTTTTCGAAAGCAACTTGATGAATTCAGTCCTGAATGGTCCTGTAGCATAAAATTAGAAGAAATTCAATCAAACATATCGAAGAAACAATTTTATAATTTTCGCCCATTTTCTGTATTCTCCAAACAGAAAAATCAAAATTTTTATATAGTTATAATATAGTGATGTATGAGGAGAAAATCGAAACTTACGTGCAAGCTAACAAAGTATAAAAACAAATTGGAAATACGTCGGAAATCGCTGGAAATGTATCATGGACAAATAAACATGTACATACAATCGAAATCATTGACATAATAAAAGACTATCTGTATTGTAAATTAAACATTACTATGTTAATCACTTTATTTGATAACTTCCGCTACTCGAGTTTTGGCTTTTTTTTTCTTCAAAAAATGCAAATAAAAATACTAAAAAGTGGCATACCGGTACAATATATGTGGGTTCTATATGCAGAAACTTCTATGAGCTTCTTTTCTACGATGATTAATTTGTTATGTTATTGCAAGTGATATTTAACAAATACTACATTACTGTAATTTGCTATTAATTGAAATAAACGTTATTATTATATATCCAAAAATTTAAATTCAAGTAGAAAATTGAATTGTTAGTCTAACTTGTTTGAAAAAATCACGGAAAAATGGAATACGAGGCCAAGGGGAAAAGTCCCTGAAAAATAAAACAGATGGCGCCACAATCGAAAATCCCATGTAACATTTGTGATGTATCATCTTTAACTAGAACGCATTAAAATTTTCAGACTGATATGTCATTCAGTTCTGTTTTGACACCCATCGAAAGCAAGTAACCTCAAGAATTTTGTAAACATGGAAAAGTGAATATCGCGTCTTAATTAAAATTAATTATTTCTTGCGTAGAAAAAACATTACGCAAACCAATGCGTCGCTTGTTAAACATTATGAGAACTTTCACCATCAATTGTAATGATTCACAAGTGGTTTACTGATTTCGTTGTGGTGGTATGACCGCAAAGGACGCCGAACGTTCTGGTCGTCCAATTGAAGGTTACTACGCCAGAAAT